>JAIOJX010000004.1:89467622-90793455 GCA_022376925.1 Tragulus kanchil | reverse complement strand
TAAGACGTGTTGTATCATCACAAGGACAGGAGACAGGACAAACTAGTTCATCGGAGTGAGACTTAGATGCCCAGTCTAGTGACAGTTTCACGGAACTATATTGTTTCTCCAAGCTCATCATTGCCCAAGACTGATATTCAGACTAGGACCCTCATGTCCAACTGATACAGCCCAATATACACAGTCACATTAATAAGCAACACCCTAAATTAATTTAGCACATAAACTATGGGAGGGAGCCTAGTTAATTTAATAGAAAACTACTTTATTGGTATATGATTGACATTAAGAAGCTGTATGTATTCAGTGGACCCAACTTGATGAGTTTGGGGATAAGTGTGTGCCCATGAAACCATCACCACTATCAACGTCATAAACATTCCATCTCCTCCCAATGTTTCCTTCCACTCCCTTTACTAGTTTTTGGACAAAAAGAACGCTCAACATAAAATGTATCCTTTTAGCAAATTTTAAATATATAGTACAGAATTGTTAGCTGGAGGCACTATGCTGAATAGTAGGTTTCGAGAACTTATCTTGTGAAACTGAAACTTATAACCTTTGACCTTCACCTCCCCGTTGCCGCTCCCTCAGCCCCTGGCCTCCGCCATTCTATCCACTGCTTCCTTGAGCTCAACTCTTTCAGATTCTACATATACATGAGATTATACAGTATTTCTGTTTCTGAGAAGCCAGTTAATATTAATCCTGAGTATCAAGGAAAAGCAAAAAGACCTTAAAGCGGATTTCTTAGCCAGGAATTAGTTTGTAGGTCTCCCGAGGGTCTGGCTGGGCTTTGATAGGTTTGCATACCGCCTGAAATTGAATGAAAAAAAAAATTAGGGCAAATTTTGAATACACTTTTTTGGACAGAAGGTTTGAGATATCTACTAAATTTTCATGGTGGTCATGGTCTTAAATGGGCTTCCCTCATGGCCTGGATAGTAAAGAATCCACCTGCAATGTGGGAGAGCTAGGTTCAACCCCCATTTTGGGAAGATTCCCTGGAGAAGGGAACAGCTACCCACTCCAGTATTCTTGCCTGGAGAATTCCATGCACAGGGGAGCCAGGCACGCTACAGTCCATGGGGTCACAAAGAGTTGGACACAATTGAGCAACTTTCACTTTTGGATGTCTTTAAATGGGTTAATTACCACTACTGATTTTGAAATTTAGGATTACAAGAAAGGTGTATTATGTGGACAGGGTGGAATTTTCACAGAGCCTTTACAAACATATATTTGCAGCCACCACAGATGTGCTCACCAACAGAAGGTTGACTCCTAAGTTCTAAAGACTCTTGTTCCCTTGGGTGTCAGGTTACCCAGAGTAGAAACCCAAGAGAGCCAATTGAATGCGGGGGAATTAAGAAACCAGTAACAAGGTAGGCATTTCCTAGGCTCAACCTGTCCTGGCCTCAAGAACCAGACAATTAGGGTGAAGCTGAGGGGCTGGTGCTATGGTGGAGCCAGAGAGGCAGTAGCCAGGGGATGGCAGTCTGTGACATTTGATGCATTTTCCTGTTGGTGCAGGTGAATCCTTAGTCCAGTGGCCCTGGAAAATGCAAGCAGTAACTACTAATTTCTTCATTATGTAAAATAATGGATTCAGGAATTTCTTTAAGGAAATAGAGCTGCATGGTGCTACATAAATTTCATTATTCTTATTATCATCACTCTGATTTTAATTTGATTAAAAAATTTATTGGTCCTCATTGTAGCAGTTATGAATGTTGACATTATTTTCTGCCATTTCTCATTTCTATAAAGAATACAGATCTTTGCTTCTTAATAATTGAAAATGACTGCTGCTTAATGGATTCATGTGTTCATAGGGGATTTTAATCTTGGGCTTTGACATTAAGGGTTAGTGCATATTATCAGTTCCTTTAAAAATTACATTGGAGCTTCCCTGGTGGTCCAGTAGGTAAAGAGTCCACCTTGCAGTGCAAAGGGCATGGGTTCATCCTTAGCCCCAGAAGATCCCACATGGTGTGGAGCAGCTGGACCTGTGCGTCCAATTATGAGCCAGCACTCTGGAGCGCATGTGCCCAGAGCTAGTGCTCTGAAACAAAAGAGGCCACTGTGATGGGAGGCCCACACAGGCCAAAGAATAAAGATGGATGAAAGTAATAAATAACTAAGAAAAAGCTCATGGCATGAAGTTAAAAAATTTTTTTAAAAAAATGTTGTTTTCTAAATGCTGTCATGTCAGATCTAATAGTCTGTATGATCTAATAGTCTGAAGTTTTTCATTCTGGAGGAAAATTAGTCAATTTGGAGTAAAAAAGCCAAATAAATGTATTTTTATTTGAAAGATAAGAATCTATCTTAATGATATTTTGCAACTGACTTTTATTTTTTTAAAGATTTATTTATTTATTTATTTTGGGCGGGGGTCGGGTTGGGGAGGGAGGGGAGCGGGCAGGCCACTTCTATTGGTCTTTCCTTTCTCTGTTTTCATCCGTCTTTGTTCTTTGGCTCCTGCGGGCCTCCCATCGCGGTGGAGTCTGTTGTCGCAGAGCGCCCTCTGGGCGCATGCGCTCCAGAGCTCCGGCTCGGTAATTGGGCACATGGGTCCAGCCGCTCCGCGGCACGTGGGATCTTCCCAGGCCAGGGATGGAACTGGCGCCCCTTGCACTGCAAGGCGGTGTCCTTATCCACTGGACCACCAGGGGAAACCCTACAACTGACTTTTGCTAAAGATTTTTTTTTTTTTCCATTTGGAGTAGTGCCAGTTGGGAACGTCTACAGATAAAGGGTAAGAGTGTGTGTTTGACTGTACGAGGCACACTTGTAGGTCCTAAAGGGTTAAAACATATCTGGATCACTCTTATTAAATAGGTGGCTATATTAAGAAGACTTGTATAAATACCCAGGAAAGGCCTTGGGAGAGCATAACTTACTGCATTCTGTTTGTGTTATGTGTCACTAAATGCATAAGATAATTTTAAATATTAAGCTCTAATTATAAAAGACCACTTCCCTGAAGCAGGGGCCATTGGGATGGGGGTGGTGGTGAGGACCTGAGGGGTGAGTCACAGGGCCAGATGAGTGAGTGGGTGGGGGTCATAACTGGCCAGAGGGTATGGGATCGTTCCTTAGGATGGAAAGATCTTGGAGGAGAAGCTCAGATACTGGGTATGTTCTTGTGGTTTATATCCTCAAAGTTGTACATGGATGTAACTCAACAGATAGTCCATATTTTGAGGAATAATAATAAGCCACAATTTTGATCTAGGGGCAGGGAAATCCATGGAGAAGAATCCCAAATAGGTAGTGTGGGGGTACACTAAGTGGCTGTGATTCAAGAGCAGTTAGTGTAGAGAGGAGATATGGGTTCAGCAACTGCTTTCAAACTTGTTGAGATTCTTGGGGTCAGATTCTTTTATGTCTCTGATTGACTGTGATATATTTTCTTTACTCATTTTCTCTCATTTAGTTTTTTTGTTGTTGTTGTTTTTAGTAAATGCTGCTTGAATCCAACTGCTTAATGGAGATTGTGCTTAGGGAAATAAGAAAAGGATCTTGGTTCTGGACTTGGACCTAGAGAAGGTGGCCCATATGAGTCGTCCAGGACCATCTCCCTATTTTCAACTCACCTGATTAGCATACTTAATTCTTTACCATAGGCATGTGTTCTGGGGATGCAGACATGGACATCTTTTGGAAGGCCGTTATTCTGCCTACCAAGGATAGAAATGTGCACCATCAGTCTCATCCAGTAGCCTCTAGCCAAGTGTAGCTATTTAAATTTAATTGAAAGCAAATGAAACACCTAGTTCCTCAGTCACATGAGCCACAGTGCAAGTTCTCAATAGCCCCATGTGGTTATTGGTTAGCATAATGGGCATTGCCACTCTAGAGAGGCAGGAAGTGCCAGAAAATGTAGGCCCTGGTACTTCTCAACCTCTTCCACTAAAGAACATTTGAGAGTGGATGAATCTGCACCATGGCAACAGACGATATGGAATAGCCCAGTGAGACCCAATTGAAATTTCAACATTTAAAAAAATGTGATTCTCATTTGATTGACTGACTGAAGTATAGTTAATTTGTAATAAATTCATTTGCATCAGTTTTTAGATTCCATATATTAATGATATCATGATATTTGTCTTTGACTTACTTCACTTAGTTTGATGAGCTATAGGTCCATCCATTTGCCACAGATGGCATTATTTCATTCTTTTTTATGGCTGAATGATAGTCCATTGTTTATGTATACAATACCACATCTTCATCCATTCGTCTGTTGGTGGATATTTAGGTTCCTTCATATCTTGGGTGTTGTAAATAGTGCTGCAATGAACTTTGGGATGTGTATATCTTTTTTTTGTTTGTTTTGGTTGCCCTGGGTCTTTGTGGCATGTGGGCTCTTTGTTGTGGCACATGGACTTTCTCTAGTTGTTGTGTTCAGGCTTTTCTTGTTGTAGAGCATGGGCTCTCTAGTTGCCCTATGGCATATGGGATCTTATTTCCCTGATTAGGGATCAGACCTGTGTCCCCTGCATTGGAAGGTAGATTATTATTTTTTTTTCTTTCTTTTTAATTTTGGCCTCTTTTATGAGTTCTTCATTTATTCACTTTCATTCATCTTTGTTCTTTGGCCTGTGTGGGCTTCCCATTGCAGTGGCCTCTGTTGTCGCAGAGCACTGGCTCTGGGCGTATGCACTCCAGAATGCTGACTTGTAATTGGACACACCAGTCCAGCCTTTCTGCGGCATGTGGGATCTTCCTAGGCCAGGGATCGAACTGGCAACCCTTGCACTGCAAGGTGGACTCTTTACCCACTGGACCACCAGGGAAGCCCTGGAAGGTACATTCTTAAACAATGGGCCACCAGGAAATACCCAGGGTATGTGAGTCTTTTTGAATTATATTTTTTTCTGAATATATGTCTAGGAGTGAGATTGCCAGATTACATGATGACTCTAATTTTTAGTCTTTTAAGGAACCTCCCTACTGTTTTCTATAGTGGTTGCACCAATTTACATTCCTACAAACAATGTAACCCTTTTTTTGGCATTCTTTCCAACTTTTATTATTTGCTTGTCCTTATACAACAGCCATTCTCTCTTTAGATTTCAAGTTAAGGTTATTATTATTGTTATTTTGCTATTTAATTTATGCTCTAGACAACTCAAATTATAGTGGTAAGATCACTTTATGAAATACTCTGATTGGATTTAGGTTGCAAAAAGAGAGCTCTGAAGCAATTTAGTGGAGATACAAGATTTTCACTTTACTAGAATTGTTGGAAATTGAGGAGATGGGTTTATTTCTTTCAGATGACTTTCCTCCCTGGCTTATTCCATCCAATAGTTCTTAGTCTGAAATTGCCCTTCAAACCCCAAAGCCAAAATTGATACAATTTTGGTAGCTATTTTTATAAAGAATTGAGCACTAAAGGAAATTTAGTAGTTGATTTGTATCTTTTCCCCTGCCCTAATCAATAATAACTGATACTATGTTTCCTCAGGGTAATGAATAATATAGTACTTCTATATCTGATAAAATATGTCAGTGTCCTAAATTGGAATATATCTCCCAAGATGGAGATTTTAATAGTTAGAAGAGACCCAGTAGCAGCATGGGAAAATACGCTGTGAATCATCCACAGTCGTTATGTGACTTGACCTTTTCGTGTGTATAAATAAAGGCTTGTAAAGAGAGTGGTGTACTGGTTAGGGAAGGAGAGCAGGTAGATTAAAATAGGCATCATGAGACAGAGGGTTTATAAAGACTTGACTGAAGTCCATTGTTCACCTGGATAGGTTTCTGTTTCCTTTTCTTATTTCCTCTAGTATAAAAATTGCCTTTGTTCCTCTGTATTGGCCCAGTGTATGAATCTTAAAAGCCAGAGAAGCCACAAGCCATGCAGTCCTCATGAACCATAAAGTGGTGATGCTGCAGGAAAGAAGAGGGCAAACAGGTTGTTGTGCTACTTCATCAGCACGCCCAGTGAAGGGACGGTTTGCTTCTACTGACAGAATGCTGCCCTCGTTAAGGAAACAATGTCAGGGAGGAAGATGTATTAGGTGGTGTCTTTGCTCTTTATAGGCCATTTCTGAAAAGGGACAAGGAGACTTTCATACATTTCAGAGGACTAGGCTATGGATATTCAATTTCACAAACCGTACATTTAAAAAAAAATTGTTTATTTTTGGCTATTCTGGGTCTTCGTTGCTGCTGGTGGACTCTTTTCTATTTGCAGTGACTGGGGGGGTCACTCTCTAGTTAAGGTGAACAGGCTTCTTGTTGCAGTGGCTTCTCTTGTGTGGAGCATGGGCTCCAGGGCACACGGGCTTCAGTAATTGTGGCTGAATAGTTGTGGCTACTGGGCTCTAGAGCACAGGCTCAGTTAGTTGTGGCTCTCAGGCTTAGTTGCTTTGCAGCATGGGGGATCTTCCTGATCAGGGATCGAACCTTTGTCTCCTGCATGGCTGGTTGAATTCTTTACCACTGAACTACCAGGGAAGCTCCAACTGTGTGTTATTTTTTCCTTTTTTATTAATTAATTATTTTTATTTTGCTTTTACAGTTTTGTTGTTTATTGACATGCATAATTGCAGGTCAGTCATAGGCCAACCATGTATTTTTGATGTATTGACATTCCTCCAAGCCTCAACAAAGGAAGAATTTTAACAATAGGAGACTTTCTATGTAATAAGCCTCGTCACTGCATACCAGAGTAGAATGCTTCAAAATGTTATAAAGTGTATCATATTTCCTCCTAGAAGGCATAATAATACTAAAACTTACCTTTCTGACTGAAAAGTTGATAGTAAATACATCACAGAGGTGTAAGTGTATTGTACAGAAGAGACACAGGTGTAAACTTCAGAAATAATTTAAGTGGTAGATTAATGAAGTAATGAAACAGGTTTAAATCCACAAGGAACAGCTGGTAGATGTAAAGCACACATATGACACAGGAAGACTCATGCATCATGAATTTGACCCCAAATTAATGAGAGCTATAACAAACATTGATTAAACATTAAATTCCCCACATTTTCGCTTGCCTACTTAGGACTGATTTAGATTTACTTGCCTCCTTGGGAGTCATGCTCTGGGCCTTTAAAAGAGGCAATCCAACAAAGTTTTGACCAGTGTTTCCTTTTTCTGTTACAGTAAATTTCCATGTAGAAGACAGGCACTGTTGACCTCTATTACTGATCTTAAAATAGTAGGTGTTTCAAAAATGAGTACTATTGTCAATTATGGGGTTTCTTTTAAATTTAATTTAATTTTATTTTTACAGAGTTTTGTTGTTTACTGCCGCATATCAACCTGAATCCTCAATTATGGGGCCTTTTATTCCTCTAAAAATTACCTTCTAAAAAGAGGCTGATTATTCCATCACAATAGCACAAAAATATAAAGTACACAGGGATAATCTTAATAAGAAATGCTTAGTTTCAATATGAAGAAAATTAAAATTTTTAAGGGAAATAAGAGAAAATTTTATTCCTTTGTGGGGGTGGGGTTAAATGTCTTCATGTATTAAAGTATAATACAGTACTTCACACCAATGAATGTAGCTATTATCAAAAAAGAAAACAAGAGTTGGTGTGCTTGTAGAGAGATTAAAATCCTTGTGAATTGCTAGTGGGAATGTCAGATAGTGTAGCTGCTATGGAAAGCAATATGGCAGTTCCTCAAAAATTAAACAGAAGTATCACTTGATCCAGCAATTTCACTTCTGGAAATATACACAAAAGAATTGAAGGCAGGGACTCAAATACTTGTATACCAGTGTTAATAGCAGCATTATTCACAATTGCCAAGACAAAGGTCGAGACAACCCAAATGTTTATCAGTAGATGAATGAATAAACAACCGGTGGCATATTCCACCAAGGGAATATCATTCAATCTTGAAAAGGAGTGCAGGGACTTCCCTAGCTAAGGCTCTGCGATCCCAGTGCAGAGGGCCTAGGGTTTGTTTCCTGATCGGGAATCTTGATCCCACATGCCACAGCTAAGAGTCCACATGCTGCAACAAAGACCTGATGCAGCACCCCCCCACCCCCCAAAAGAAATGAAATTCTGATACATGATACAACATGGATGAACCTTGATAAAATAAGGTGGCTATAAAAGGACAAATATTATATGATTCCATTTAATATGAGGTACCTAGAACAGTCACATTCATAGAGACAGAAAGTAGAACAGTGATTGCGAGGAGCTGGCGGGAGAGGAAGTAGGGAGTTTAATGAGTACAGAATTTCAGTTTGGAAGGATCAAAAACTTTTGGAGATGGTGGTGGTTAGTGTTGACAATATTGTGAATGTACCTAATGCCACTGAATGGTACACCTAAAAATAGTTGAAATGATCAGTTTTATAATGTTACACATATTTTCAGTTCAGTTCAGTCACTCAGTTGTGTCCAACTCTTTGTGATCCCACGGACTATGGCATGTCAGGCATCCCTGTCCTTCACCATCTCCTGGATGGAGCTTGCTCAAACTCATGTTCAGTGACTCAGCAATGCCATCCAACCATCTCGACTTCTGTCATCCCCTTCTCCTTCTGCCTTCTATTTTTCCCAACATCAGGGTCTTTTCCAATGAGACATTTATTCACATCAGGTGACCAAACAATTGGAACTCCAGCTTCAGCATCATTCCTTCCAATGAATATTCAGGGTTGATTTCCTTTGGGATGGACTGATTTGATCTCTTTGCAGTCCAAGGGACTTTCAAAGAGTCTTCTCCAACACCACAATTCAAAGGTATCAATTCTTAGGTGCCCAGGCTTCTTTATGGGCCAACTCTCACATCCATACATGACTACTGGGAAAACCATAGCTTTAACTTATATGGACTTTTGTTGGCAAAATGATTTATCTGCCTTAACGCACTGTCTAGGTTTGTCACATCTTAACTTCCAAGGAGCAAGCATCTTTTAATTTCATGGCTGCACTCACCATCTGCAGTGATTTTGGAGTGCAAGAAGATAAAATCTGTCACTGTTTCCATTATTTGCCCATCTACTTGCCACATATTTTGCCATAATAAAAAATATCCCCAAGATGAATTATAAAGTTATAGTAGCATAATAATGGCTCAAGTTTAGTACTCAGTTCAACTTGACCACATGGATGTGCAAGAAAGAAACTCTATGATGTTAATGAATTTAATATCTGATATTAATAGCTATTAATGTAAATTAAAAAAAAGTTAATGAATAACTGGGCTTATTAGTGAACTCATTTGGATAAAAATACATTCTTAGATCCTATTATAATCTAAAATACGAGGTGGATCAAAGTGTTCAGTTAAAAAATGAAAACACATGAGTATTGTGTAATCTCAGGATGGATAAAGACTTTCTAAAAATAAAATTAATAGCATTACAAAGAAAAATTTGATTGGCGTCATGCATTAAAATGCTTCCACATATAAAAGCACTCATAAACTAACAAATGACCAGTGATAACCAGAAAAACTACTTACACTTGTTACTAACGTTGTTCTGTTTACCAAAGTTTACATTATACTGTACATAGTTAATGCAAAAACAGACAGTTTAAATAAGAAAAAGATAAGGGTTGATACCAATGTTCAGTCTTGCTAGAAATCAATGATTTGTAAATTTTTTGCCTATGAATAAAGCTGTGCTTTTTGAAAATCTGAAGTACAGTTGATTTAAAATGTGTTAGTTTTAAGTGTACAGCAAAGTGATTCAGTTTTAACATCTATCTATAGACACATATTTGTGTATAAATTAAATTTTCAGATTCTTTATCATTATAGGTTATTAAAAGATATTGAGTAGAGTTCCCAGTAGGTTTTTGTAGTTTACTTATTTTGTATATAGCAATGTGTATCCATTAAGTTGGGTCCTTTGGTTCAGGAGGTACCTGTAGTTTTATGAAGGCAGCAGGAAGAATCTCTCTCAAAAAGTGAAAATTAAATCAATAAATTGAAAGGCTAGTTTGGGGGCATGAAGAAAGCAAACACAACAAGCCTCCAAGTGAACAAACAACTCTTACAGAGATCACTGGGCCAGTGTGTTTGAGATTCATGCTGCCGGTTTGAATTGTGTTGTTAATTGTTGGAGGTTGGGGTGTTGGTGGGATTTCAGAAACACAATATACAAAGTGAAGCCAGCTGTGACACCCCATGGGAGTCTGCTGAGATTCGTGTGGGAAAGGTCATGTCAACCATCCGAAAGTCCTGGATGATCTCCTAGCCGGAGTTTTAGGTGTTCATTCCCACTGACCTCTCTGTGCAGACCCAGCAGCCATGTAGGCCCTGCAAGGCAGGGGAGCTGGTATTTCTAGGAGCCACCATCAACCCTGCCTTGGCCAAATCCTTTGACTCTGTTCTAGGCAGGGACTAGAAAAAGTTTTCTTCAGTTGACTGCAATCAGAATCGCACTATCTCATCCAGGTACATTTAGAAATCAAACTAAGGCAGAAGTAATAAAAATCAGAGGTGAGCAGAGGGAGCTGTTGAAGACAGAATAAAATCTGGATTGGCACTGACATTGCATGGGTGCAGGAGGGGAGCACGACCTCCTCTTAAGTCTCACAAGTTTGTGATTTAATATTGGAAGAGAGCCAGCTTGGAGCCCCATTTAAGATGATGACTGATGGAGTGGAAGATGTTGGAGAGCAGATCAATATTTTGGCTTAGCTCTTTGGCAAGCTGTGTAGAAACAGTTAAGTGACATGACGCCATAGTTTCTCTAGTATCACTGCCAAGTTCCTGCACTGCTGTCAGGCATGCCCTTGTGGTGTGGCTCAAAGATGAACAGGATTTGAATTTAGAGTATAGGAGTTTGTGTTTTAGCTCAACTATTTGTCAACACTGTGAATTGTCTGTGGCTTAAGTTTTCAAAACATCATTGACTGGAGGGATTTTTATTCAGGTGCTTCCTAATTACCATCCCTTTTTTGTATTCTTTAGAGAATTTTAGATTAAGTAGCTTTCTTTTTTCTTTACAGAAGCAGCCTTTGAAGCCATGAATTTTAGAGTTTAATGATCCTCTGCTTTCCTCTGTACCTCTTTTCCTAAGGTATTGACACTGAGTGTGTCTACTGGTGAGTTAGAAGAGAAAAGTAGCCTTGGGGGAAGGGTTTAGATGTCTTAAACTTAGAAACTCTTCTTGTTGTCCCCATCTTCCAAAAGGCTTACTCTTTTTTTCAGAGATTTTTGTTTAAATTTTGGCCTCTTTTATTGTTTTTTTTTTTTTTAATCCATTTATTTCCATCCATCTTTATTCTTTGGCCTGTGTGGGTCTCCCATTGCAGTGGCCTCTCCTGTTGCAGAGCACTGGCCCTGGACGCATGTGCTCCAGAATGCTCAATGTGGCTCATAATTGGACTCACTGGTCTAGCTGCTCTGCAGCACATGGAATCTTCCTGGGCTGGGAATTGAACCGATGCCCCTTGCAGTGCAAGGCGGACTCTTTACCCACTGGACCACCAGGGAAGCCCCCAAACGGCTAATTTTAACATAAATAATATACCTTCACAATGGATTGTAAAAAGTACACAATTCTATTTTAGTGATGTATTGTCTTCTGTAGTATTAAAGGGAAAGAATGTCAATGTGCATCATCCTATTTTGCTCTCATGTAATGTTGTCACCAGCAGTGCTAACCTAAATGTGATCTGGTTACCCTTGGAAATGAAGGAACTTATATGAATGTATTATAAAATATGAACTGGATCTCAGGAAAATAAAACAAACATCCTAGAATTATTTTGAATCTGTAAAAGCAGGAGAGAAAGGGAAAAAAACTTATGATACCCATGATCATGATGATGAAGATGATATTTCCTGCCACTAGTCTATTTTGGGCTGGGTGAGATGGGAAGGGATGGGGCTCAGTGGGACAGTGGGATGGGAGAGGTAGTAGACTGGAATGAAGGAAAAAGGTCATGAGTTCATCCAGGTGATGGTGGCAAAAAGTCTTCTTTGCTATTGAAGATGTCATAGGTGTCAGTAGGTATTGGAGGCTAGCAGATATACTGGAGAGTGATCTACTTCCTTCTCTCTGATAAGTTAACACAAACACATAAACCGCAAAGAAATGTCTTTCAGTTCTTTACTTCAAGTTTGTGATATTGGGAATTCCTTGGTGGCCCAGTGGGGGACTCTGTGGTCTCACTGCCGAGGACCTGGGTTCGATCAGTGGTCAGGGAACTAAAATCCCACAAGCTGTGTGGTGGGTCCAAAGAAAAAAAGTCTATGATGCTAAAGTGGAAGGGTGCAATGGGGGTGAGGGTGAAATGTGAGGAGCTGCAATCTGAGGTTGGCTGACTCATTTCTGTATGTGGTCCACCAGTGAGGGCTTTCCTGAGCAGACCCTGGGGATGTTCCCTAGTGTTATTCTCTTGGTTGATAGAACGTTCAGCCCAGATGCCTCCCTTTCTTTCAGAAGTCTCCACCTCTCTTTGCTCTCCTTCCTCTGATGCTTCAAGCATCCTCATTCCTTTATCAAACTTATGAATCCCAACTAGTCTCTCCCCAGCCTTTCCTTTGGTGACACTCAAGACATGGGACAAAAAGGGAGAGAAACAGTGATGAATGGTCTTGACTTCCTTTTTAATTTTCCTTTCCTGTTTTTCTCTTATATTGCTTCCAGAGATCTTAAAAAAAAAAAAAAATCAGATTTAATAGCATGAAAGTTAATTTTCTGAATGGATCTACTTACAGTCATTTCATCTGCTAACCTAGATCTTGGCCAGTAGTGGCCAAAAAAAAAAAAAAATATCCTTTTGCTGCCTATGATCAAATCCATTTTCATTTCTTCTTTTTTCCTGGAAGTCAACACCCAGTTGCTCTTTCTTGGTTTTTGTGTCTTTTTTAGTTGTATCTGGTAAGAAGACATGCAGTCCTTTAGTAACAGTGGTAGAAATAATATTGATTCATGGAACAGAGATGCCAGCTTTTGCTGAAGGGGATTCTGGACATGCCTGGGCTTGTCTGTTGAACTGGTAGGGCGGGGATGCCAGAAGACTACGTGTATAAGGATCAAGGATTCTTTGGGGAAGGAATTCTTTAGGAAGAAAGGAGGATTCGGCACAATATAAGCTTGGTCAAATAAACGATCTTAGGCCTCAACGGGAGAGCGGTGAATTATGTCTCCAATCAAATGTTTCTTCTCAGATCATCCTGCTGTTGACTGAAAACTAATGTACAACTCAAGAGTTGTGAGATAAGTTTTATTTGGGGGCAAAATGAGGACTGCAGCTTGGGAGACAGCCTCTTAAAGGATAGCTCCAAGAAACTGGCTCCGAAGAGACAGAGAAGGTCAGTATAGATGTGATTTCAGTGAAAGCAGATACATGCGGTCAGGCACACATTTTTTGGCAGAGGCTTGTTGCTGGTCATGAGAAACAGATGTCTCTGTTAATGATTTGAGTGCTTTTCTAGATATGAGGAGATACAGGAATTTGAGACACATAAACTCTTCTCTTGAAATTGTCTAATTATTTGAAATCCTGTTCTGACATTTTTTTTCCCAGAGCACAGAGTGTTCATTCCCGATCTCTACCCTGAGCTCCTTTCAGGGTGTGCTGAAGTTCAGTGACTTACTTCTTATAGAGGCAGATGGCAAGTGACAATTTTTGTTTTACACTATCTAAACTGACAGTCCATCTCTGCCCCACCTTCAACAATCTCTCTTTCGTTCCTCTTTAAAATTTGTCTTCATGGGGCTAATTATCATCTATATTGATCTTTCTCATTGCTTTGGTTGCTTATGTACTGTCGTTCTCCTCATTGACTAGAAAGGGAATTTTATGATGTCCTGGATTTTTCTTTCTTTCTTTCTTCTGTAGGTGCCTGGTGCCTGGAGGTGGGCTCAGTACAGAGCAGGTATGCAATGAAAGAGTGGATATTGTACAGGAAGGAACTGTCTCTGCTTCTTCCTGACTTCACCTCATCAACTTCAGTGTGTATCCTAAAGGAGAAGTTTGTAAGTCAACACTGGAAGACTAATTCCATAAAAGAAGGAGAAACATTAGAACCCATAGAGAACCTTAAGAGATCCTCAGCTTAATCCTAAAGCATGTTTGTAGCCCATAGCCTGTTTCTTCTTTGCTCTTTGGAATCTTCACCTCACCCAGCTAAGGTCAGCATGGGAGCTGCCTGGAATGGGCTTGCTGTGGGGATGTGTAGGCTTTGAGGCACATTCCTTCCTTTGACAGACATCTAGGATGTTGGTGTTTAGGAATCTCAGTTTTCTGATCAGAGGTGCTGGAGTCATGTTTGTGTTTCTAAGTCATGTTTGTGGCCCCTTTTCTAAGTCAGAGAGAATGACATAGTCTCCCTTTTGTCACCTGGGAGATCTACTGGAGCAGAAGCATTGTACAAACACACTACTACGTAAAGAGACAGTGGGCACTAGAAGATATTAGACTTGTATGTTGGTGGTGATGATAGCAGTGCTAGTTCTTTCATTTGATAGCTTTGAAAAGTACTCAACGTATTAACTATGTCCCAATTTTATCATTTGTCAAATGGGGATAATCCTGCAGTAAATTTTCAATACTTTATTTAAAAATTTTTTTTTTTAATTTGTTTTTTATTGGGGTGTAGCTGATTTACAAGGTTGCATTAGTTTCAGGTGTATAGTGAAGTTATTGTCTTACATCTTTTAAAGAGTTTTGTTGTTTACAGCTATGCATAATCCCAAATCAGTCATAGGTATATCCCCAACCCCTTCCACTTGAGATCCCCCTCCCTTCCCCCCATCCCACCCTCTCAGGTTGTTGCACAGCCCCCATGTAAGTTCCCTTAGTCTGAGAGCGTATTCATAGTGGTTGTCTCTTTTACATATGATAATGTAGGTTTCCATGTTGCTCTTTCCATACCTCTTGCCCGATCTTCCCTTTCCCCAGTGTCCATAGGTCTGTTCTCTGTCTGTTTCTCCATTGCTGCTCTGCGTGTGTATTTATTGGTACCATCTTACTAGATTCCATATACATGTGTTAGTATATTGTATTTGTCCTTTTCTTTTTGACTTACTTCACTTTGTATAATAGGTCCTAGGTCCATCCACCTAATTAGGACTGATTCTTCTGCATTTCTTTTCACAGCTGAGAAATATTCCATTGTATATATGTGCCATAGCTTCTTTATCCATTCAGTTGTCGATGGACATCTAGGTTGCTTTCATGTTCTAGCTATTGTATAGAGTGCTGCAATGAACATTGGGGTACAGGTGTCTCTTTCAATTTTGATTCCTCAGGGTATAAACCTAATAATGGGAGTGCTGGGTCATATGGTGCTTCTATTTTTAGTTTTTTAAGGAATCTCCATACCATCTTCCATAGAGGTTGTATCAATTTACATTCCCACCAAAAATGCAGGAGTGTTCCCTTTTCTCTGCACCTTCTCCAGCATTTATCTGTAGATTTTTTGATGATGGCCATTCTGACTAGTGTGAGATGGTGTCTCATTGTAGTTTTGACTTGCATTTCTCTAATAATGTGTGATGTTGAGCATCTTTTCATGTGTTTTTTGGCCATCTGTATCTCTTTGGAGAGATGTCTGTAGGTCTTTTCCCCATTTTTTGATTGGGTTGTTTGTTGTTTCGGTGTTGAATTATCTGAGCTGCCTGTAGATTTTGGAGATTAATTCTTTGTTGGTTGTTTCATTTGCTATGATTTTCTCCCATTCTGTGAGTTGTCTGTTAACCTTGTTTGTTGTTTCTTTTGCTGTACAAAAGCTTTTAAGTTTCATTAGGTCCCACATACTTGTTTTTGTTTTTATTTCCAATGTTCTAGAGGGTGGATCATTGAAGATCTTGCTTTGATTTATGTCCTTGAGTGTTTTGCCTATATTATCCTCTAAGAGTTTTATGGTTTCTGTTCTTACATTTAGGTCTTTAATCTATTTTAGTTGATCTTTGTGTATGGTGTTGAGAAGGTTTCAACTTCATTTTTTTGCATGTAGCTGTCCAATTTTCCCAGCACCATTTGTTGAAGAGGCTATGTTTGTCCCATTGTATGTTTTCACCCCCTTTGTCAAAAATAAGGTACCCATAGGTGCGTGGGTTTTATTTTCTTAATTTTTTAAATTGAAGTATACTTCAACCATAGCTCATTTGCAATGTTGTGTTCGTTTTGTATAGCAAAGTGGTTCAGTTATACACACAAATACATTTTTCCTATTATTTTCCCTTATGGTTTATTATAGGATTCTTTCTTTTAAAAAAGCATTTTATTTTATATTGGGGTATAGCAAATTAACAGTGTTGTGATAGTTTCAGGTGAACAGCGAAGGGACTCAGCCATACGTATACATCTAGGTTGCTTTCATGTTCTAGCTATTGTATAGAGTGCTGCAATGAACATTGGGGTACAGGTGTCTCTTTCAATTTTGATTCCTCAGGGTATAAACCTAATAATGGGAGTGCTGGGTCATATGGTGCTTCTATTTTTAGTTTTTTAAGGAATCTCCATACCATCTTCCATAGAGGTTGTATCAATTTACATTCCCACCAAAAATGCAGGAGTGTTCCCTTTTCTCTGCACCTTCTCCAGCATTTATCTGTAGATTTTTTGATGATGGCCATTCTGACTAGTGTGAGATGGTGTCTCATTGTAGTTTTGACTTGCATTTCTCTAATAATGTGTGATGTTGAGCATCTTTTCATGTGTTTTTTGGCCATCTGTATCTCTTTGGAGAGATGTCTGTAGGTCTTTTCCCCATTTTTTGATTGGGTTGTTTGTTGTTTCGGTGTTGAATTATCTGAGCTGCCTGTAGATTTTGGAGATTAATTCTTTGTTGGTTGTTTCATTTGCTATGATTTTCTCCCATTCTGTGAGTTGTCTGTTAACCTTGTTTGTTGTTTCTTTTGCTGTACAAAAGCTTTTAAGTTTCATTAGGTCCCACATACTTGTTTTTGTTTTTATTTCCAATGTTCTAGAGGGTGGATCATTGAAGATCTTGCTTTGATTTATGTCCTTGAGTGTTTTGCCTATATTATCCTCTAAGAGTTTTATGGTTTCTGTTCTTACATTTAGGTCTTTAATCTATTTTAGTTGATCTTTGTGTATGGTGTTAGGGAATGTTCCAACTTCATTTTTTTGCATGTAGCTGTCCAATTTTCCCAGCACCATTTGTTGAAGAGGCTATGTTTGTCCCATTGTATGTTTTCACCCCCTTTGTCAAAAATAAGGTACCCATAGGTGCGTGGGTTTTATTTTCTTAATTTTTTAAATTGAAGTATACTTCAACCATAGCTCATTTGCAATGTTGTGTTCGTTTTGTATAGCAAAGTGGTTCAGTTATACACACAAATACATTTTTCCTATTATTTTCCCTTATGGTTTATTATAGGATTCTTTCTTTTAAAAAAGCATTTTATTTTATATTGGGGTATAGCAAATTAACAGTGTTGTGATAGTTTCAGGTGAACAGCGAAGGGACTCAGCCATACGTATACATGTATCCATTTGCTCTAAACTCCTCTCCCACTTAGTCTGCTAACATTGAGCAGAGTCCCATGTGGTATACAGTAGGTCCTCACTGGTTATGCATTTTAAATATGGCAGTGTGTGTATGTCCACCCAAACTCCCTAATTATTCCTTCCCCCAATCCTTTCCCCCAGGAACCATAAATTCATTCTTTGAGCCTTTGAGTCTCTTTCTGTTTTGTTTCCGTTTGTGTCATTTCCTTTTAGATTCCACATATAAGGGATGTCACATGATATTTCTTCTCCTCTAAGATATTCAGTGCAGTTCCCCATATTATACAGTAGGATCTTGTTTATCTATTTTATAAATATATTAGTTTGTATTTGCTAATCTCTGAAATGTGCGTCCTAATTTATTCCTTCCCCCCCTTACCTTTGTTAACTGAAAGTTTGTTTTTTAGCCTGTAAGTCTATTTTTGTTTTGTAAATCAATTCATTTGTATCAGTGTTTAGATTCCACATATAAATATCATGTAACATATGCCTTTCTCTTTTTGACTTCCCTTAGTTAGATAATCTCTAGGCGTGTTATGCTACAAATGACATTATTTCATTCTTTTTTTTAATGTCTGGGTAGTATTCTATTTATATATACCACATCTTCTTTATCCATTCATCTGTTGATGGACATCTATGTTGTACCCATGTCTTGATATTGTAAATAGTAATGCTATGAACCCTGGGATGCATGTATCTTTTCAAATTAGTGTTTTCTCTGGATATATGCCCTGAAGAGGGATTGTTGACTCTAGTTTTAATTTTGTTTTTGAGGAAACTTCATACTGTTTTACATAGTAGCACCAATTTATATTCCCAGCAACAGTGGGAATGAGAAAAGGTTCCCTTTTCTCCATATTCTCCCCAGAGTTCATTATTTGTAGACTCTTTTTTTTTTTAAAGATTTATTTATTATTTATTTATTTATTTTGGGCGGGGGTTGGGTTGGGGAGGGAGGGGAGCAGACAGGCCACTTCTATTGGTCTTTCGTTTCTCTGTGTTCATCCATCTTTGTTCTTTGGCTCCTGTGGGCCTCCCATTGTGGTGGTGTCTGTCGTTGCAGAGCTCTGGCTCTGGACGCATGCGCTCCAGAGCTCTGGCTCGGTAATTGGACACATCAGTCCAGCCACTCCACGGCACGTGGGATCTTCCCAGGCCAGGGCTCGAACTGGCGCCCCTTGCACTGCAAGGCGGTGTCCTTACCCAGTGGACCACCAGGGGTAGCCCTGTAGACTCTTTAATGATGGCCATTCTGACTGGAATGAGGTGGTACCTCACTGTAGGGTTTTTTTGTTGCTTTATTTATTTTAATTTTGCTGCACTGGGTCTTAGTTGTGGCATGTGGGATCTAGTTCCCTGATTAGGGATCAAATCTGGGCCCCCTGCACTAGTAACACAGAGACTAACCACTGGAGAAGTCCCCTCTCATTGTAGTTTTGATTTGCATTTCTCTAATAATTATGGAAATTGAAGATCTTTTCACATGCCCTTTGATCATGTGTGTCTTCTTTGGAGAAATGTCTATTTAGATTTTCTGCCACTTTTTAATTGGATTGTTTGGGTTTTGTTGTCATTGAGTCATATGAGCTGTTTGTATATTTTAGAAATTAAGCTGTTGTTAGTCACATTGTTTGTAGATATTTTCTCTGAGCCCATGGGTTGTCTTTTCATTTTAGTTATGGTTGCTTATGCTGTGCAAAAGCTTATAAGTTTATATGTTTTATATAAACTGATATAAGAAAATGATGTAAGACTGATGTAAGAAAATGTTGCTGTGATTTATGTCAAAGAATGTTTTGCCTATGTTCTTTTTTTTTCACTTTGCCTATGCTCTTTTCTTAGAGTTTTATGGTGTCATGTCTTTAAGTCATTAAGCCAGTTTGAGTTTTTTTTTGTGTATGGTCTGAGGGTGTGTTCTAACTTCATTGATTCACATGTGGCTGTCTAGCTTTCCCAACATCACATGCTAAAGCGATTGCCTTTTTCCATTGCATTATTCTGATCTCCCTCATTGAAGAGTAATTGACCTTAGGTATGCAGGTTTATTTCTGGGCTCTCAGTTCTGTTCCATTGATCCATACGTCTGTTTTTATGCTGTTATCATGCTGATTTGATTGCTGTAGGTTTCTAGTATTGTCTAAAGTTTGGAAATGTAATATTTCCAAGTTTGTTCTTTTCCCTCAGATTTGGTCTGGCATTTCTGAGTCCTTTGTGCTTCCGTATAAATTTTAGAATTATTCTAGATCTGTGAAAAGTGTCATAGATAATTTGATGGGGATCTCATTAAATTCATAAATTATTTTGAATAGTAAGGTCATTTGAACAATATCAGTTCTTCTAATCGTTCCAAAGATTCAAAAGTTTGAAGAGGATGAAACACTCTCAAAGTCATTTTATGAAGCCACCATCACTCTGATACCAAAATCAGAGAAAGACTCTACCAAAAGTCCATTTTATGAAGCCACATACCTGTAACACAGAGACTAACCACTGGAGAAGTCCCCTCTCATTGTAGTTTTGATTTGCATTTCTCTAATAATTATGGAAATTGAAGATCTTTTCACATGCCCTTTGATCATGTGTGTCTTCTTTGGAGAAATGTCTATTTAGATTTTCTGCCACTTTTTAATTGGATTGTTTGGGTTTTGTTGTCATTGAGTCATATGAGCTGTTTGTATATTTTAGAAATTAAGCTGTTGTTAGTCACATTGTTTGTAGATATTTTCTCTGAGCCCATGGGTTGTCTTTTCATTTTAGTTATGGTTGCTTATGCTGTGCAAAAGCTTATAAGTTTATATGTTTTATATAAACTGATATAAGAAAATGATGTAAGACTGATGTAAGAAAATGTTGCTGTGATTTATGTCAAAGAATGTTTTGCCTATGTTCTTTTTTTTTCACTTTGCCTATGCTCTTTTCTTAGAGTTTTATGGTGTCATGTCTTTAAGTCATTAAGCCAGTTTGAGTTTTTTTTTGTGTATGGTCTGAGGGTGTGTTCTAACTTCATTGATTCACATGTGGCTGTCTAGCTTTCCCAACATCACATGCTAAAGCGATTGCCTTTTTCCATTGCATTATTCTGATCTCCCTCATTGAAGAGTAATTGACCTTAGGTATGCAGGTTTATTTCTGGGCTCTCAGTTCTGTTCCATTGATCCATACGTCTGTTTTTATGCTGTTATCATGCTGATTTGATTGCTGTAGGTTTCTAGTATTGTCTAAAGTTTGGAAATGTAATATTTCCAAGTTTGTTCTTTTCCCTCAGATTTGGTCTGGCATTTCTGAGTCCTTTGTGCTTCCGTATAAATTTTAGAATTATTCTAGATCTGTGAAAAGTGTCATAGATAATTTGATGGGGATCTCATTAAATTCATAAATTATTTTGAATAGTAAGGTCATTTGAACAATATCAGTTCTTCTAATCGTTCCAAAGATTCAAAAGTTTGAAGAGGATGAAACACTCTCAAAGTCATTTTATGAAGCCACCATCACTCTGATACCAAAATCAGAGAAAGACTCTACCAAAAAAAGAAAATTACAGGCCAGTATCTTTGATGAATATAGATGTAAACATTCACAACAAAATATTAGCAAACTGAACTCAATAGCACATAAAAAAGATCATGCACCACTATCAAATTGGATTCATCCCAGGGTCACAAGGATGATTCAACATATACAAATCAATGAGAGTGATACATCATATTAACAAAAGGAGAGATAACAAAAATCACATGATCATCTCAATAGATGAAGAAAAAGGGTTTGATAAAATTCAATCATACATTCATAATAAAAATTCTTACCAAAGTGGATGTAGAGGGAGCATAGCTGAACAAATAAAAGCTATTTATGACAAACTCACAGCCAACATAGCAGTACTGAAAGCCTTCCTGCTAAAATCTGGAAAAAGACAAGGATGCCCACTCCCCTCTTCTATTCAAGATAGTATTGAAAGTCCTAGCCACAGCATTCAGACAAGAAAAAGAAATAAAAGGTATCCAGCTTGGAAAGGAAGAGGTAAAATTGTCATTATATGCAGATGACATGGTACTATATATATAAACCCCTGAAGAATTCATATAAAAACTACTCAAACTGATAAATGAATTCAGCAAGGCATCAGAATACAAGACTAGCATAGAGACATCAGTTGTATTTCTTTATATTAATAATGAAATACAAGAAAGGGAAAGTAACAACAAAAAATCTCTTTGAAAACTGAATCATAAAAACAAAAAATGAACATTATTAGGAATAAACCTAGCCAAGGAAGTGAAAGACTTATATGCTGAGAACTATAAAACATTGATAGAGGAAATTGAAGATGATTCAAGGAAATGCAATACTTCCTTATAGCCTGTGATTTTTCCATGGTCTTGCTCCTTGTGCTGCTACATGGAATGGCTCCTAATTCATGACTCACAGTAGCAACCCATAGAAAGCAGTCGCTCTGTCAGCTAGTACAAGTGAGGACTAGAGTCTTTTGGTGAAGCATAATCAAATCATCTTCCTTTCCTATTCACCACCTAGATAAAGCCTAGGGATGCCCATCTAGCTTTCCAAGGACCCCCAAGTTATGGTTCTATTATTCCTTCTCTTTTCTAAGTGTCCTCTTGATGATTATTCAATTTAGTTTTACCTCAGAGAAGGGATAGTATTTTATTCCTCTCTTTAGCTTCAGCGCATAGCATGGAGCTTGACAGACGGGAGACAGTCATTGCCTATTGAACCGAAATTGACTGTCCTTGGCCCTACACAGCTTGCCCTCAAAATTGGGTTACCTTCTTTCTACTACTTCCCTTCCTAATCTCCTATGCCTGAACTTCCTTGAGCACCATCTCAATAAAAAGAAAGGTCTAGATGCATGAATTCCTTCCATTTAAACTCTTTACTTGTGCTATTAGACATGTTGCTCTCCTTCTGACACATTTTGAATAGAATTACATTTAAAATTTTTTTTTTTTTTTGGCGGGGCGAGTGAGGTGGGGAGGGAGGGGGACTGGTGGGCCACTTCTATTGGTCTTTCATTTCTCTATTTTCATCCATCTTTTTGTTCTTTGGCCCGTGTGGGCCTCCCATCGCGGTGGCCTCTGTTGTCGCAGAGCGCTGGCTCTGGGCGCATGCGCTCCAGAGCTCCAGCTCAGTAATTGGACACATCAGTCCAGCCACTCCGCAGCACGTGGGATCTTCCCAGGCCAGGGATGGAACCAGCGCCCCTTGCGCTGCAAGGCGGTGTCCCTACCCACTGGACCACCAGGGGAAGCCCTACATTTAAAATTTGAAAACATTTAAAGAGCAATCACTCCCCCTATTCATGGATATACTGCATAGGTCCTGCTTTAGAAGTTTCATAGGTTTATTGTCTACAGAGAACTCAGTCTAATCTACAGTTCCCAAATTTGCAAGCATTGCTTGGGCTTTTAGTGTTTTTGGGATTTATACCTAAACTCTTATTTAAACATTCCATGTGTTTATGACTATGGAAGTTACCCTACCTTGAAATCAATAGCAGTTAAATGTGTCTGGGGCCAGATCTTGATTCAGTTGTCTATCTTAAGATTGCTTAATTCTAGTTTGTGTTGGAATTTATTCCTGTAAAGATTGCCTTATTGTTGTAATTTCAAACTAATGTTCTCAAGGAACAGTGTTATTATATAAGTGGGACCATTGGTTCATGGAAAAGTCAAATAACAGTGGTTGTCTTTCTGCTCATAAGAAAAAGTGAATTAATGAATGGATTATTTTTCAATGTAAAAATGTCTTGCATTGGATTCTATTGCTTCACTGGTAATAAGGACCAGCTTGTAAGTAAAGTAAACAGAGTAGAAAACTCAAACCTGAAAAGTTAATTTCTTAAAAGTTTATGGTGTTATTATTTCTTGAATGCAGAAACATAAATATATATCTTATAGCCATATTTTACTGCTAGTTAAATTATTTATAATTTGTGGGATAGAATTAAATATATCCATATTTCATGATGTATTTATTGCTATAACTCTATCACAGGTCTCCCCATGAATAACTCTGAGGATTGTTGCAACCATAGTTGAGTGCTTAATGTGAATTTTTGTCCGATGAATTTCCTAAAAAAATGATCTGAGTGCTTTCTATAGGACAGGAACTGTGTTTGATCTGGGTAGATGGTGTATGGTTTGACTAAGAATCTCATTAAGGAACTGACTGTTTGATTAGGTTTTCTTCAAGGTAGGTGAGGAGAGTTCATTTACATTTCATGCTGTTTATCTTAATGGGGGAAAGATCAAACAGTTCAAACCAATCAATTGTCATGAATGTGTTTAGAGATATCCAGTGATTTGGCGGGGTGGGGGAGTTTGGGTGGACAGCAGTCGCCTTGCCTGACCTGCCTTCTTCTTCTGCAGCCTGGTTTAGCGCCCACCTCCCCGCTCTGTGTTGCTTTTCAGTGAAAAGCTTTACTGTCAATGATGTGACATTGGGAAAATGCCTGGTCTTGCCTTTAGCTCCTTCCTCTATTTACTAAGGGATAGACCTCAAGGGTCTCTTCTAGTTCCTAAGCTATATGGGTTGACTTTTACAGTATAAAAGGCTGCTAACATAGTGGTAGGAAGCTAGTGATGAGGTTTCCATTGCTATTGTGATAATTTTAGGGCCGGGAAACCAGGAATAGCTAAAATCACTTACCACTCCTCCTCTCAGTTTCCTAGTTGAGGGAGAAGTTTAATAAGAGTAGCTAAATAGATATTAAAGCCCTGCCATAGTAATAGCTGAGCAACGACTACTGACCACCAAAGCACAGCTTGGATAGAAACTGAGTTGGGGAACCCAGTGAAGGACGAGAGATTTATATGAAGCCTCCAGGCCCTCCTTGAATCTAAGAAGGCTGCCACAGCTGTGGAGAAGGGCACGACCGAGCCCAGTGGCAGGTGAGGAGGAGCCCAAATAGACAGAAAAAATCTGGTCAGGCTTATCTCCTCAGAGAGGCCTGGACCTGCAGCAGGGAGAGTTTCGTTTGGGGTTCCCAGGAGCAGACCCTGAGGCTATGATACAGATGCCAACAATCCCTTCAGGAAGTGCCCTCAGGGGAAACTGTGAGGGAGTGGGCAGAGAGGCCATGGAAGGTGGAGCCAGCAAGGGCACTCTTCCAGGAGTCCCAGGACTCGGGCACTGTCCCGGACTCTGGATGCTGTGGGGGACTCTGAGTATAACTGATGCCTCCGTCACCTGGGGTGGGGGTTGTGGGGGCACAGGAACTCCTGGGGACCCATGACTCTAAGTACTTTCTGATGAAGTGGCTCCTGGCTAAACCTCTTAAGAAGGCCCCTGACTGGGTCCTGAGGAACAAAGCTGCACCCAGAAGCTGGAGGATGGTGCACAGAACTGGTTCAGGGGCTTCTAGGGGATCTCGATGGAGTTCTCACAGCATGTTCTCAGAGACCAAGTGAGAAGAGGATAGTAAAAACAAAAACAAACAAACAAAAAACAGAAACAAAAACCCCCAAAACCTAAGGATATAGCTAATGATATAAAAACTGAGCTGAATTCCCCATATTGGTGCAGGAAGTCAAAGAATGCATCTCCTAAGGGCGTTGACCTTCTACTCCCTGCTGTGAGCATCCTTGGTGGCTGGCCGGCCCCATCCCTGTTTCTCTTCTTCTGCAGAGGGAGATGTATGGATGGGAGGGAACAATGAGAAGTGCTCAGAGGATGGAAGCCTCAGGGAGGAGAGTGGAAACGCCCCTCTCCAACAGCCATCTCTGCCTTCCTCAGGGAGGGCATGTTAGGTGCGCTGGAGGGTGCAAACTCCTAAATCAGGTTAGCTGTTGTGAATCAGTGATTTGCCTGAATTACATAATATTGACAGAGCTCAGGTCAGATTTTGTGACTGAAAGTTGCAGGATGTTTTCCTTGGATTATATGGTCCTCTTGTAGTTAGCCCAGTTCTTTGTAAGCTAGGACAGGAAAATACACTTCACAGTGGTTATTTTATGACTTAATCCTATAGTTTCTCCCACCCCAAGAGTGAGTAGCCTCTCAAAAGCTTTAGGTTTCACTGCTTATGGTGTAATAGTTTTGGCAGAATATAAACAGTTGTGTTTTATCTTTCCTTTTTTTTTTTTTAATTAGCTGGCATCATGGGGTTTGGGAACATTGAATGTAAGAGCTATTCCAGGGACTGGATGATGAAGGCTGTTCCCTGGTTTCTGATTGGTGGCAAGGGTGGTGTCATCTGGGTACTGAAATATATGACACAGAGAGCAAATTTCTTTTTTTTTTCTTCTTTTCTTCTTTTTCTTTTTAAAATTTTTATTTTACTTTTAACTTTCACAGAGTTTTGTTGTTTACAGGTATGTATGTTCCCAGACTAGTCATATGTATATCACCACCCCCCCCAACCCCTCCCGACCATCACACAGCACCCCTGAAGGATCCTCTTTTCTCACAGAGCAATGACTATAGCTATTTTCTTCACTTATGATAGTACAGGCCTTCATGCTACTTCCTTTACGCCTCCCACTCACTGTTCCTTCCCCACAATGTCAATATGTCCACTGTCCATGTCTGTCTTTCCGTCGCTTCACTGCATGTGCCATCATCATGATCCTACTAGATTCCATATATGTGTGTTAATATGTTGTATTTGTTCTTCTCTTTCTGACTAACTTCACTTTTGATGATACGTTCTAGATCCAGCCACCTCATTAGGGCTGATTCTTCTGCATTTCTCTTTACAGCTGTGTAGTATTCCATTGTATATACGTACCAGAGCTTTTGGATCCATTCGTTCGTCGATGGGCATCTAGGTTGCTTCCATGTTCTAGCTGTTGTATAGAGAGCTGCTATGAACATTGGGGTACAGGTGCTTCTTTCAGATTTGATTTCATCAGGGTATAAGCCTACGAGTGGGATTGCTGGGTCATATGGTGCTTCTATTTTTAGTTTTTTAAGGAATCTCCAGACTGTCTTCCATAGAGACTGTATCAATTTACACTCCCACCAGCAGTGCAGGAATGTTCCCTTTTCTCCGCACCCTGTCCAGCATTTATTGTCTGTCGATTTGTGGATGATGGCCATTCTGACGGGTGTGAGGTGATATCTCATTGTGGTTTTGACTTGCATTTCGTTAATTATAAGTGAAGTTGAGCATTGTTTCATGTGTTTGTTGGCCATCTGTATGTCGTCTTTGGAGAGGTGTCTGTTTAGGTCCTTTTCCCATTTTTTGATTGGGTTGTTCATTTTACCAGTGCTGAGTTGTCTGAGTTGCTTGTAGATTTTGGAGATTAATTCTTTGTGTGTTGTTTCATTTGCTATGATTTCCTTCCATTCTTTGGGCTGTCTGTTCAGCTTTTTTGTAATTTCTTTAGCTGTACAAAAGCTTTTAAGTTTCACTAGGTCCCACATGTTCATTTGTCTTTTCAGTTCCACTATTCTAGTAGGTGGGTCAGAGAAGATCTTGCTTTGATTGATGTCCTTGAGTGTTTTGCCTATATTCTCCTCTAAGAGTTTGATGGTTTCTGGTCTTACATTTAGGTCTTTAATCCATTTTGAGTTGATCTTTGTGCATGGTGTCAGGGAATGTTCCAACTTCATTTCTTTGCATGTAGCTGTCCAGTTTTCCCAGCACCATTTGTTGAAGAGGCTGTCTTTGTTCCATTTTATATGTTCGCCTCCTTTGTCAAAAATAAGGTACCCATAAGTACGTGGGTTTATCTCTGGGTTCTCTATCTTGTTCCATTGGTCTATATTTCTGTTGAGAGCAAATTTCTTGAGCAAAACATTAGATAATATAGCCTATGGTATAAGGACATTTGCACAGAATATTTGAAATTGAAACTAACCTAGGATATACATAATATATAATCTCCTTAAATTGATGTTTATCAAACTTAAAAAAAAACTTGAAACCCATAGTAAGAAATAGATTTAGGAGAGCAGCCTGGTACAGTGTTAAGGTCAAAGACTCTAGGGCAGGGGTTGTTCTTTTTTTTTTTTTAATTTTTATTTTGGAGTTGTTCTTGTTTAGTCGTTAAGTCATGTCTTTTGCGACCCCATGGACTGTAGCCCGCCAAGGTTCCTTGTCGTGGGATTTCTCCAGGCAAGAATACTGGAGTAGGCTGCCATTTCCTTCAGGGTGGAGTTACTTAGGTCCAAATTCTGTCTGTTACTTGCTAGCTGGACCATCATGGGTATATCACCTAAATTCTCTGTGGCTTAGTTCATTCAACTGTAAAACTGGGGTAAAACATAGTCTTATCTCATTGGATGATCTTGAAGATTTAATGAGCTCATGCATATAAACCCTGGCATAGTCTCTGGTACCAGTGCTGAGTTGTCTGAGTTGCTTGTAGATTTTGGAGATTAATTCTTTGTGTGTTGTTTCATTTGCTATGATTTCCTTCCATTCTTTGGGCTGTCTGTTCAGCTTTTTTGTAATTTCTTTAGCTGTACAAAAGCTTTTAAGTTTCACTAGGTCCCACATGTTCATTTGTCTTTTCAGTTCCACTATTCTAGTAGGTGGGTCAGAGAAGATCTTGCTTTGATTGATGTCCTTGAGTGTTTTGCCTATATTCTCCTCTAAGAGTTTGATGGTTTCTGGTCTTACATTTAGGTCTTTAATCCATTTTGAGTTGATCTTTGTGCATGGTGTCAGGGAATGTTCCAACTTCATTTCTTTGCATGTAGCTGTCCAGTTTTCCCAGCACCATTTGTTGAAGAGGCTGTCTTTGTTCCATTTTATATGTTCGCCTCCTTTGTCAAAAATAAGGTACCCATAAGTACGTGGGTTTATCTCTGGGTTCTCTATCTTGTTCCATTGGTCTATATTTCTGTTGAGAGCAAATTTCTTGAGCAAAACATTAGATAATATAGCCTATGGTATAAGGACATTTGCACAGAATATTTGAAATTGAAACTAACCTAGGATATACATAATATATAATCTCCTTAAATTGATGTTTATCAAACTTAAAAAAACTTGAAACCCATAGTAAGAAATAGATTTAGGAGAGCAGCCTGGTACAGTGTTAAGGTCAAAGACTCTAGGGCAGGGGTTGTTCTTTTTTTTTTTTTAATTTTTATTTTGGAGTTGTTCTTGTTTAGTCGTTAAGTCATGTCTTTTGCGACCCCATGGACTGTAGCCCGCCAAGGTTCCTTGTCGTGGGATTTCTCCAGGCAAGAATACTGGAGTAGGCTGCCATTTCCTTCAGGGTGGAGTTACTTAGGTCCAAATTCTGTCTGTTACTTGCTAGCTGGACCATCATGGGTATATCACCTAAATTCTCTGTGGCTTAGTTCATTCAACTGTAAAACTGGGGTAAAACATAGTCTTATCTCATTGGATGATCTTGAAGATTTAATGAGCTCATGCATATAAATGCCCCTGGCATAGTCTCTGGTACAAATCAAGCATCATATGAGTGTTTGCTAATAATAACTATTATTATTAGCATATATTTCCATATACATAGTATCTGAAATAGAAATGGATTATGTATAACAAACAATTTCTGTTTTATACTATTCTAGTTTATTTTATTAAAAACCTCATAATTCAGCATCCTCTAATGGTTTTTGAATTATACTTTCACAAATAGTTTCTTGTTTGTAGCTGTCAGCATCCTGCTAGGCACCAGAGCTATGAAATTGGAGACCCTGTTCAAATGTTTATGGTATAATTTACTTCCCCTCCTTTGATAAATTAATTAACTGTTAAGACTTCTAGAATTAAGGAAGGAGACAAGCTAAAGCAAGGACTTGACTTGGAACAGTATTTATTTGTAAGCTGGAAAGTGATGGGACTCAGTTACTGGCACTTTGGGTTGGATAATTCCAAGGGACTGAGAGAAAGAAAGTGAGACTTTCCAAGATTCCTGCTGTGTCCCCTGAACTTCTGCTCTCAGAAAGTACAATTAATAATATCACTCTCCAGCCCCTCTGTCTCCTGCCCTTTCCTGAGGAAATGTGTTGTTGGCCAGACCTCAGTGAGTTGAAATGGCAGATTAATGAAGACCTTGTTCCTGTTCACCCCGGCCCCTCCCAGGTAAATCATCGAAGTGCAAATAAATGCCTTTGTGTTTGCTAGGACTAGGCAATTTGTTTCCAAATGGGAAAGAGGTTATGCTTTCATTTGTGAAATGTCTTTTTTCTCTCCTTCCGAAGATTGTAAGTGCATCTAGAGGCGAAGAGAGGCTATAAACTTAATTCATAAACAGTGTGAATCCACAATAAAATTATATGCATCTTTAAAAAAGGCCTCCCTTCATGTAATTGCCCTGATGCAATGCTATAAACTTCTGACTTGAGCTATTAAATGCATAAAAAGGAAACCACGTCACACTAATTCAAATGTGTTAGATTGATTAAAAATGAATTCCTGATGAGGAGATATGTCAGTAAAATCGTAATTAAAATAGTGCTTCAAGTGATCAGGACTTGCTTTTATATTTTGTGGGACAGTATTTCCCAGAAGGTTATGACTTGGGGGCATATAAATGCCCTGGCATAGTCTCTGGTACAAATAAAGCATCATATGAGTGTTTGCTAATAATAACTATTATTATTAGCATATATTTCCATATACATAGTATCTGAAATAGAAATGGATTATGTATAACAAACAATTTCTGTTTTATACTATTCTAGTTTATTTTATTAAAAACCTCATAATTCAGCATCCTCTAATGGTTTTTGAATTATACTTTCACAAATAGTTTCTTGTTTGTAGCTGTCAGCATCCTGCTAGGCACCAGAGCTATGAAATTGGAGACCCTGTTCAAATGTTTATGGTATAATTTACTTCCCCTCCTTTGATAAATTAATTAACTGTTAAGACTTCTAGAATTAAGGAAGGAGACAAGCTAAAGCAAGGACTTGACTTGGAACAGTATTTATTTGTAAGCTGGAAAGTGATGGGACTCAGTTACTGGCACTTTGGGTTGGATAATTCCAAGGGACTGAGAGAAAGAAAGTGAGACTTTCCAAGATTCCTGCTGTGTCCCCTGAACTTCTGCTCTCAGAAAGTACAATTAATAATATCACTCTCCAGCCCCTCTGTCTCCTGCCCTTTCCTGAGGAAATGTGTTGTTGGCCAGACCTCAGTGAGTTGAAATGGCAGATTAATGAAGACCTTGTTCCTGTTCACCCCGGCCCCTCCCAGGTAAATCATCGAAGTGCAAATAAATGCCTTTGTGTTTGCTAGGACTAGGCAATTTGTTTCCAAATGGGAAAGAGGTTATGCTTTCATTTGTGAAATGTCTTTTTTCTCTCCTTCCGAAGATTGTAAGTGCATCTAGAGGCGAAGAGAGGCTATAAACTTAATTCATAAACAGTGTGAATCCACAATAAAATTATATGCATCTTTAAAAATGGCCTCCCTTCATGTAATTGCCCTGATGCAATGCTATAAACTTCTGACTTGAGCTATTAAATGCATAAAAAGGAAACCACGTCACACTAATTCAAATGTGTTAGATTGATTAAAAATGAATTCCTGATGAGGAGATATGTCAGTAAAATCGTAATTAAAATAGTGCTTCAAGTGATCAGGACTTGCTTTTATATTTTGTGGGACAGTATTTCCCAGAAGGTTATGACTGCATATGGCAAAGATGGAAAATGGAGACATGAAAATGAGGTCATGTCCAAGTGGGTGAGAGGCGATCACCATCAGCAACCAAGCCAAATCTGCTTCCTATGCAAATGATGGCCCAAGGGCTGGCAGGAGAGCCATTAAGGTCTTTGTTAAGTCCTGAGTCATCGCCATCTGCTCTCAAGTAGCACTGTACTAAATGGGCAATGTTGTAACATCTGGGATAGTGAGTTTCTTCAGTGCGTTCTGATTTCAGATGGCCAAACAGGTTCTGTCTGATTGAAAAATGGTTTCAAGTTTGCTCATTTCTCAAATCACCACCCCCTTCTTTTCATATCCAATTTAAAAAAGCTTTGCTTAATAGCTTCTCTTTTGTTTACAATGGAAAAGGAGGGTGCTTGGGATGATGGTGTTTAGAAATGATATTAGGGATAAGTATACAATTTATATTCATTCATGTTTCTGTCATGAATCTAGAGATTCTCTTGGAATTTCTTGTACATTCATTCATTCATTGTTGGCTTACTCAAGAGATACTCATTGAGCATCTTCATATGTGCAGGAGATTGTGATGGTGCTATGAAATCACTGGTGAACAAAATCAGAGGCCTTGGCCCTCCTGAGAAGATTCTAAGTGGGAATGATGGAAAATAATAAGCAAACACAGTTTCCTTGGTTTTGCTAAAACTATTAAGGAGATGAAACAAATCATCTGATGAGATTGAGTATGTTCAGGGTGGTATGACCGTAGGAAACAAATTATCTGAGAGAGAATTTTGGTGGGGTGAAGGTAATGGGAATGAATGGTAATGGCCAGGGTATTTAAGATGGACTGGTCAGGAAGGTCATAGGTCATGTTTCTAAAAGTCAATTAATTGAAAGCCAATTTGCCTTTAAAGCCAGTTTGTTGCATGGCCATTTTCACTGAAGGACTAATTCACCAAGCTTATTTATGTTATCTATACCATTTAGTTTTGGTTCTCATTTTGATTTTCTAATGGAATTTTAAGGAGTTTTCAACAGTTTCTTCTTTTTTTTTTTTTTAACAGCTTGAGGGACAGAAAGCAGGGGAAACTTAGAGGTGTGAGTGAGGGGTGCTGAGGACTGCAATAAAATGTATTAGTAAGAAAAAACTCTTCAAAAGAAAGATAGTTATAAATATATTTTTCATTGTTGTTATTCATAGAGGTGATATATTAATATGAACTCATCATATTGAAGAATATAAGCAAGAAAGCACTATTTATAAAGCATATTCGTATAGGAATATTTTCCTTGAGTGCATTCATGAAGCAATATATATGCAAGGAGAATATATTCATAAGAATACATTCATTTTTTTTCTGTCCCTGCTCCCTGCTGTTGCTGCTGGAGATGGGGACAGAATTAGAAGGAGATGGGGAAACTGAGGCAAAGACAGAGAGGAAGGCTAAGAAATGTGAGCTTCTAGTTCAGGTGTTACAGAGGTGGGGAAGAGATAGTCTAAACGTTTCTTAAAGTGATACTATGAAAGCAAAGTGAAAATCAACTAAACAACAAAGTTAAAACACATAATTACATCACGCAAATTGGTCATTTGGGAAACAGGCCATTCAAGAAACTGGTTATTTGGAAAATTAATAGATTGACTGTAATTTATTATCTAAAATGGAATGCTTTGAAGAGTGAAAGTGGTCCTGTTGATAATTGTGCTGGAACAATAGATATAAACACAACAATGCTAAAACAAACTGAGAAGTAAGGTCATCCTGCCTCCCTGTGTCCTGGTCCAAACTGGTCTCTGTTGCCCGTGTTTGAGTAAGACGGGGCATGCACCAACCTGAGGAACACGTGGGATCTGCTTGGTTTTGCAATATGGCTACATGGCTGGGTTTGGGACTGAATATGTGGATTGTTTCTCAACATGAATACCATCTTCTGTTTGAAAGATCCAAAGCTGTAGGGTGTTACGATAAGTTTTGAGGAGAGTTGTGATTTCTTGGATGGTATCCATGGCGGTTATTACCCCTTGGTGGATGACTTCCAGTTCTCGATCTCTAGGCCAAGCTCCAGATTCACATTTCCAAATGCAAGCTAGGCATCTCCTGCAGGCACCTCCAGTCCAGCATGTGCCAAGTAGAACTCCTAGGAAGAGAGTGTAGAGAGATAATAGAAGACCTTTGGGAAGGATTTCTCTCTGTCACTTGTTCAGGCCATGCTTGAATGTGTTTTTTAAAAACCCAAGAGGACTTTCTCCTCCTTTCTTCCTCAAAATTCGCCTGCCTTTTTCGAACCTAGCTGAAATCTCTTCTTTTTGTGGTGTCATCTTAGGAAATAGCCACATTTATCTCTCTGTTATCTAAATTACCAATTGTTTATCTGTGATATCAACTCAGGGTGGTCCTAAATAAGGCCTGTGGTCAGTACCATTTAGTTTGGCATTGTGTTGTTTTCTTAAAAGTTATTATTATTTTAATTTATACTTTTAATTGGGGTTTGGTTGTTTTACAATGTTGCAAAAGTTATTTTTAATCAGAGGATAATTGTTTTACAATGTTTTGTTGGTTTCTGCCATACAGCCATGTGATATACATATATCCCCGACCCCTTGAAAATCCTTCACCCACTTTCCCTCCTCCCTATCTCACACCTCTAGGTTATCACAGAGCAGTGGGCTGAGCTCCCTGTGCTATACAACAACTTCCCATAAACCATCTATTCTATACCTGGCGTGCATATATTTCAGTGCTACATGCTCAGTGCAGTGTTTTCTAACTATTTCAAGTGTCCTAATTATTTTCATTGTATTGTTCAGCAGCCTGCTAAGGAGATAACAGGGGTTCGCTTGTTCATAAATTCTTTTCAGGAATATTTATTGAGTGCCATCTGATCCTGCCTCCCTGTGTCCTGGTCCAAACTGGTCTCTGTTGCCCGTGTTTGAGTAAGACGGGGCATGCACCAACCTGAGGAACACGTGGGATCTGCTTGGTTTTGCAATATGGCTACATGGCTGGGTTTGGGACTGAATATGTGGATTGTTTCTCAACATGAATACCATCTTCTGTTTGAAAGATCCAAAGCTGTAGGGTGTTACGATAAGTTTTGAGGAGAGTTGTGATTTCTTGGATGGTATCCATGGCGGTTATTACCCCTTGGTGGATGACTTCCAGTTCTCGATCTCTAGGCCAAGCTCCAGATTCACATTTCCAAATGCAAGCTAGGCATCTCCTGCAGGCACCTCCAGTCCAGCATGTGCCAAGTAGAACTCCTAGGAAGAGAGTGTAGAGAGATAATAGAAGACCTTTGGGAAGGATTTCTCTCTGTCACTTGTTCAGGCCATGCTTGAATGTGTTTTTTAAAAACCCAAGAGGACTTTCTCCTCCTTTCTTCCTCAAAATTCGCCTGCCTTTTTCGAACCTAGCTGAAATCTCTTCTTTTTGTGGTGTCATCTTAGGAAATAGCCACATTTATCTCTCTGTTATCTAAATTACCAATTGTTTATCTGTGATATCAACTCAGGGTGGTCCTAAATAAGGCCTGTGGTCAGTACCATTTAGTTTGGCATTGTGTTGTTTTCTTAAAAGTTATTATTATTTTAATTTATACTTTTAATTGGGGTTTGGTTGTTTTACAATGTTGCAAAAGTTATTTTTAATCAGAGGATAATTGTTTTACAATGTTTTGTTGGTTTCTGCCATACAGCCATGTGATATACATATATCCCCGACCCCTTGAAAATCCTTCACCCACTTTCCCTCCTCCCTATCTCACACCTCTAGGTTATCACAGAGCAGTGGGCTGAGCTCCCTGTGCTATACAACAACTTCCCATAAACCATCTATTCTATACCTGGCGTGCATATATTTCAGTGCTACATGCTCAGTGCAGTGTTTTCTAACTATTTCAAGTGTCCTAATTATTTTCATTGTATTGTTCAGCAGCCTGCTAAGGAGATAACAGGGGTTCGCTTGTTCATAAATTCTTTTCAGGAATATTTATTGAGTGCCATCTGATGCACCAGGTACTGTTCTAATTTCTGGGGAGAGAGCCATCAGTGAAACAGAGGCCCTGATGTCCAGAAGCTTACACTTTAGTGGAGAAGATATACAAAGAACAAAGAACTCATTTTCAATATCAGGAAAATTAGGCCTTGAGATGAAGGCGTGTTCAAGGACACAAGGAATCTAGTGTAGAAACCAGAACTTGAACCTGATTTGCTTGCTGGTGCAGCAGCATTTCCCAGCCCAACAAACCACACGCTCTGTGTAGCGTGCTGGAGGAGGCACTCCATGTGCTGGCTTCTGTGGGAATTTGCCTGCCCTCTCATAGCTGCATTTCTGGGCAGTCAAGAGGGAGCCCAATAGTCCCATTGACTGCTGGTAAGAAGATGATCTCCGGACCTTCCACATGTCCATTTGTGGGAGTCAAGAGAGCCCAGGGTCTGTGAGCCCTCAAGGTACCACCACATGGGTGGGTGTGGAAAGGGGCCCCAGAACTCTGTGTGTTCCTGGCAGACTGCTCAGTCACCTCTCCCCACAACACACAGAGCCTCACCACTGTTTATCTTGAGAACCTGAGGTCTAATCTCATCACATACTTTTTCATGGTTTCCATTGGCCATCACAAGAAGCCCAGAACCAAAGGAGTACTGTATGGTTTCTCTCTCTCTCTCTCTCTCTCTCTCTTTTTTTAAAATTTATTTTTATTTTGCTTTTACAGAGTTTTGTACAAGGTGTCTAGAGCAATCAAATTGACAATGACACAAGGTAGAATGGTGGTCACTGAGGGCTGGGAGGATAAAGGTCTATGGAGTTGTTTAATGGAAACAGAGTTTTAGTTTTGAAAGACAAGAAAAGAGTTTTGGAGATTGGTTGCACAACACTAAATGGCGGTACCACTACTGACTTAAAAATGGTGAAGTTGGCAAGTCTTATGTTCTGTGTATTTACCACAGTTAAAGGGTTGAAGATATCCAGGACCCAAGGTCATCTTTCAGCCCCTTGTTGCTCGCCCCATTCTCCTGTGTAACTTTAGAGCTACTCCTTACTCCACAATCCCAGCCCTGCCACACCGGCTCTCTCTCCCCAGGACTGTCTGACCTCCTGTTTGTGTTGTTTGCCTGTCTCTCCCTTACTTACCTAGCATGTTGGCTCCACCAGAGTAGAGATTTTTTGTTGGTTCTGTATACTTCTGTCATCCTAGCACCTGTCTGAGTGCTTGCACGTGGTAGGTGCTCCATACACATTTGCTAATTGGCCGCTGACTGGTGAGTTGTGTGTGGATCTGCATGGGAGAATGTACAGTGTATAAAGCCAGGCAGAGGAAAGCAGTGGTGGTCACACTGTCATCTCTTCATGTCATATAAGTTGATATCATTCCAGAAAATATCTTTTCATGATGTGCTTCATTAAAAAAAAGTAGAATTAGCTATTTCTAAGCACTTGCTTTGAAACATAGCTAGGAAAGGATGTGGGGGTGCTTTTCTGTCCCAGGTAGCCTATGTGTTGTTGTTTGGAGTGTTCCCTTCTGGGGCTGTAGGCTACCCTTTGTGTCACCCCATTATAAAATTTAGTGACATTGTTTCATGCCTGTTTTCCACCTTCATTTTTCATTACAAATATAGACTCTCTTCATTCACTCCCTTGAATCCATCATTCACTCGTCATGTGTACGTTCCAGTGCTTTGAAAATTGCTGCAATCATAGGTAATCTGCAGAATTCTAGCTTATTAACAGCACAACCAGGAGCTAATCAAAAATCTTCATAGGCCTGACATAATTCCTATCCCTCCAGGAATAATTGTTCCATCACTTGCTGTCTTTTTTCCTCTGCCTTGTTTTTCATTCTGAACTCATTTGATTTTTCAGCTACTTTTAGGATCTTTTCTTTTGAGAGTTCTTGCTGCATGTAGCACATGTGCTTGGACTATTTTGTCTGACTTGACCATCCATTTAATTAATTATCTAGTCAGTTCCATCAACAACATGAAATCACTTTTTTTTTTTAAACAACAACAACAGCAGCATTGAACTCTTTGATTAATTCAAATAATGAATTTGGTCCCAACAGTGTTAATAACCATCAAACGATGATTTGTCTTTTGTCTCAAAGAAATTTACCCTCTTCTCCAATCTTTCATTCATTTCATTCCTTTTTTTATTCAATGCTTTCCCTTTTCTTTGGTCTCAAACTGATCTTGGAATTTCTTCTGAGGTATGGACTTTTTTTGAATATTGGAGCAACTTATATGCCCTTGATTATATTATAGACTCCTGATAGTTGAAAGGATAGGAAGGATTTTCTTGTTTCTAAATCTCTGCTGAGTAGAACTGAATGTGGTAAAATAAGGAAGAAGTGTGTGTATGTGTGTTTATGCATGCTGCAGACAAACACAAGCTTGTCTATAAGTTTATAAAACTTGTGCTTGTATTTTCCAGGTGTTTTGGTATAATCAAGTTAGGGTAAATGATCCAGTTTGTCTTACATGATGTACTGTTGGTGAACTTCTTTCTTTTTAAAAACTGGGTATAAATTGTAATAAGAGACATTTCATAATTGTTTTCCCAATCCTCAGCCTAGTCTGGCCCTTATAGAAATTACAGGTCACATGGGGTACCACTTCAGAGTTTTTTTTTTTTTTTTAAAGATTTATTTATTTATTTTGGGCGGGGGTCGGGTTGGGGAGGGAGGGGAGCATGTGGGCCACTTCTATTGGTCTTTCATTTCTCTATTTTCATCCGTCTTTGTTCTTTGGCTCCTGTGGGCCTCCCATCGCGGTGGCGTCTGTTGTCTGTCATTGCAGAGCACCGGCTCTGGACGCATGCGCTCCAGAGCTCCGGCTCGGTAATTGGACACATCGGTCCAGCCACTCTGTGACCTGTGGGATCTTCCCATGCCAGGGATCGAACCGGTGCCCCTTGCACTGCAAGGCGGTGTCTTTACCCACTGGACCACCAGGGGAAGCCCCACTTCAGAGTTTTGAATTTGGAAATATCGGCAATCTTTCAGGTGACTCAAATCCATGATGGAGGTGTATATAACCACTTCGTGTTTCTGTTTTTTATACCTTTCCTCTGCCACCCCTCTGTTTCCCACACAGACAAAGGCACACAAAATACATGCCACATATATGCTCTCTGGGCATTTCTGAGCATTTTTTTTAATATGGAATATGTCTTATTCTTTGACATTGCCTTCTTTGGGATTGGAATGAGACCTGACCTTTTCCAGTCCTGTGGCAATGCTGAAAAATGTTCAAACTACTGCACAATTGCACTAATTTCACATGCTAGCAAGGTAATGCTCAAAATCCTCCAAGCTGGATTTCAAAAGGCCACAGGAACCAGAGATAAAATTGCCAATATCCATTGGATCATAGAAAGAACAAGGGAATTCCAGAAAAACATCTACTTCTGCTTCATTGACTGCGCTAAAGCTTTTGACTGTGTGGATCACAACAGACTGAAAAATTCTGCAAGAGATGGGGATACCAGACTACCTTACCTGCCTCTTGAGAAATCTGTATGCAAGACAAGAAGCAACAGTCGGAACCAGACATGGAACAACAGACTGGTTCCAAATTGGGAAAGGAGTATGTCAAGGCCGTATATTGTCACCCTGCTTATTTAACTCCTATGCAGAGAACATCATGCAGAATACTGGGCTGCATGAAGCACAAGCTGGAATCAAATTATCCGAAGAAAGATCAGTAATCTCAGATATGCAGATGACACCACCCTATGACAGAAAGTGAAGAGGAACTAAAGAGCCTCTTGATGGGGCTTCCCCTGGTGGTCCAATGGGTAAGGACACCGCCTTGCAGTGCAACAGGCGCCGGTTCGATCCCTGGCCTGGGAAGATCCCACGTGCCGCGGAGTGGCTGGACCCATGTGTCCAGTTACCGAGCCAGAGCTCTGGAGTGCATGCACCTGGAGCCAGCACTCTGCAGCAACAGATGCCACCGCGATGGGAGGCCCACCGGAGCCAGAGAACAAAGTTGGATGAAAAATGGAGAAATGAAAGACCAACGGAAGTGGCCTGCCTGCACCCTCCCTCCCCAACCCGACCCCCACCCAAAATAAACAAATAAATAAATCTTTAAAAAAAAAAAAAAGAGCCTCTTGATGGAAGAGAAAGAGAAGAGTGAAAAAACTGGCTTAAAGCTCAACATTCAAAAAATAAAGATCATGGCATCCAGTCCCATCACTTCATGGGAAATAGGTGGGGCAACAACGGAAACAGTGACAGACCTTACCTTCTTGGGCTCCAGAATCACCTTGTTTTATGCATCACATCACAGGAAAACCTCCAGTTCCTGGCATGGCTTGGCATAAAGTATTTAGATGATTGTTGTTTTGGCTATTTTGATTTAAGCCACAAAGCCTTTCCTCCCCCAACTTTAGTTTTAAATGGAGATTTTCTAAAATAAATTATGTACTTTATATCCTGGTCACTGGAGCATATAAAATATAATTGAAACTTTTCTTCATGATGTAGGCCATCCGTCAGAGAAAGTTGGTGGGTTGTATAGGCAGTGTTTTTGGAAATGGGTTTTGATTCAGTAAGAATTTTGGTTGGAAGCAACAGAAATGGACTTTGACTTATTAAGGATAGAGGGCACTTAAGGAATTGTATAGAGAGCTAAAGACACCCAGTCTTTTTAAAATTTTGAATTTAAGTTTGTATTTTGTACAATTTTAAAACTTATACTCCATTTATAGTTATTATAAAATATAAGCCATATTCCCCGTGTTGTACAATACATCCTTGTAGCTAACTTATACTCAATGGTTTCTATGTCCCACTCTTCCACTGCTGTATTGCTCCTCCCCCAGTCCCCACTGGTATCCACTAGTTTGTTCTCTAAGTCTGTGAACCTGCTTCTGTTGTAGATTCCACACATGAGTGATATCATACATTACTTATATTTCTCTGTCTGATTTATTTTGCTTAGCATAATAACCTTCAGTCCATCCTTATTGCTGCAAACAGCATTTCATTCCTTTTATGAGTAGTATTGTACATGTCTATACCACATCTTCCTGATCTGTTCATCTGTTGATAGACACTCCATATCTTGGCAATTGTTAATGATGTTGCTGTGAATACAGCATTTTTCATTCCTTTTATGAGTAGTATTGTACATGTCAAATTGATCATTCTAACCCGACCCCCACCCAAAATAAACAAATAAATAAATCTTTAAAAAAAAAAAAAAGAGCCTCTTGATGGAAGAGAAAGAGAAGAGTGAAAAAACTGGCTTAAAGCTCAACATTCAAAAAATAAAGATCATGGCATCCAGTCCCATCACTTCATGGGAAATAGGTGGGGCAACAACGGAAACAGTGACAGACCTTACCTTCTTGGGCTCCAGAATCACCTTGTTTTATGCATCACATCACAGGAAAACCTCCAGTTCCTGGCATGGCTTGGCATAAAGTATTTAGATGATTGTTGTTTTGGCTATTTTGATTTAAGCCACAAAGCCTTTCCTCCCCCAACTTTAGTTTTAAATGGAGATTTTCTAAAATAAATTATGTACTTTATATCCTGGTCACTGGAGCATATAAAATATAATTGAAACTTTTCTTCATGATGTAGGCCATCCGTCAGAGAAAGTTGGTGGGTTGTATAGGCAGTGTTTTTGGAAATGGGTTTTGATTCAGTAAGAATTTTGGTTGGAAGCAACAGAAATGGACTTTGACTTATTAAGGATAGAGGGCACTTAAGGAATTGTATAGAGAGCTAAAGACACCCAGTCTTTTTAAAATTTTGAATTTAAGTTTGTATTTTGTACAATTTTAAAACTTATACTCCATTTATAGTTATTATAAAATATAAGCCATATTCCCCGTGTTGTACAATACATCCTTGTAGCTAACTTATACTCAATGGTTTCTATGTCCCACTCTTCCACTGCTGTATTGCTCCTCCCCCAGTCCCCACTGGTATCCACTAGTTTGTTCTCTAAGTCTGTGAACCTGCTTCTGTTGTAGATTCCACACATGAGTGATATCATACATTACTTATATTTCTCTGTCTGATTTATTTTGCTTAGCATAATAACCTTCAGTCCATCCTTATTGCTGCAAACAGCATTTCATTCCTTTTATGAGTAGTATTGTACATGTCTATACCACATCTTCCTGATCTGTTCATCTGTTGATAGACACTCCATATCTTGGCAATTGTTAATGATGTTGCTGTGAATATTGGGGTGCGTGTATCCTTCTGCATTAGTGTTTTTTCACCCCCTGAATAGAATTGCTAAGTCAAATGATAGTTCTTTTTTTAGTATTTTGAGGAGCCTTCATACTGTTTTTCACAATGGCTGCACCAGTTTGCATTCCTATTAACAGTACACCAGGGTTCACTTTTCCCCACTTCCTCACCAACATTTTTTAGTTGTGTTCTTGTTGATGATAGCCATTCTGACAAAAGACACCCATCTTGAGGCTAAACTTCCAGAAATATTAGTAATACCTTAATAGAGGCCAAAGACCTGGCCCTGTATGGAAAGTGCCATTGCAGCTATTGTGTAGCACAGTTTTAAATGTAACTTCTGTGCTGGAAACTTGATCTGGTAGCTTCTGCTGTTGTCTCTGTATGTGACAGGGAGGGGAAGAGGGAGAAGAGAGAGAAACCAAGAGAGAAATAAGGACTGCGAGCACTCAGTGTGAGGGAGCTTTCAGTACCAAGTCTGGAGTGATACTCCGAAGCTTTGCTTAATGGATGTGCCCTCATGGGAGGAATAGCTGACATTTCATCTCCTCTTTGGGGCTGTCTTTTACTCACCAAAACTTATAAGGTATGCAGTTCTCCCCCAAAGGAAATGGGTTCATATAGGGAACCTAAGTAAATGTCAGATGCCCACTTCGAATTAAGTACATAATATCCTGGGACAAATCTCGGTGCCTACTTCCTTGCATCTGCTCTGATATGAGCCCAGTTCCTTGTTTCTTTCTAAAAGAATAGAGGGGAATCCAGATTGGAAAAGAAGTCAAACTCTCTCTATTTGCAGATGACATGATATTATACATAGAAAATCCCAAAGACACTATTGCAAAACTACTAGAGTTAATCAGCGAATTCAGCAAAGTCGCAGGATACAAAGTCAACACACAGAAATCACTGGCATTCCTATACACAAACAATGAAAAATCAGAAAATGAAATCAAAGAGGCAATCCCCTTCACCATTGCAATCAAAAGAATCAAATATCTAGGAATAAACCTACCCAAAGACACAAAAGAACTGTACACAGAAAATTACAAGACACTCATGAGAGACATTAAAGAAGACCTAAACAGATGGAGAAATATTCCATGTTCCTGGGTCGGAAGAATCAATATTGTGAAAATGACCATACTACCAAATGTCATCTATAGATTCAATGCAATCCCTATCAAACCTCCAATAACATTCTTCACAGAACTAGACCAAAGAATCACATAGTTCATATGGAAACACAAAAGACCTCGAATAGCCAAAGCAATCCTGAGGAAGAAGAATGGAGCTGGAGGGATCAGCCTCCCCACCTTCAGACTCTACTACAAAGCAACAGTCATCAAGACAGTATGGTACTGGCACAAAAACAGAAATATCGACCAATGGAACAAGATCGAGAACCCAGAGATAAAGCCACGCACCTATGGGTACCTTATTTTTGACAAAGGAGGCGAACATATAAAATGGAACAAAGACAGCCTCTTCAACAAATGGTGCTGGGAAAACTGGACAGCTACATGCAAAAAAATGAAGTTGGAACATTCCCTGACACCATGCACAAAGATCAACTCAAAATGGATTAAAGACTTAAATGTAAGGCCAGAAACCATCAAACTCTTAGAGGAGAATATAGGCAAAACCCTCAAGGACATCAATCAAAGCAAGATCTTCTCTGACCCACCTACTAGAATAGCGGATCTAAAAAGACAAATGAACATGTGGGACCTAGTGAAACTTAAAAGCTTTTGTACAGCTAAAGAAATTACAAAAAAGCTGAACAGACAGCCCACAGAGTGGGAGAAAATCATAGAAAATGAAACAACACACAAAGAATTAATCTCCAAAATCTACAAGCAACTCAAGACAACTCAGCACTGGAAAAACAAACAACCCAATCAAAAAATGGGAAAAGGACCTAAACAGACACCTCTCCAAAGACGACATACAGATGGCCCAAAAGCACATGAAACAATGCTCAACTTCACTAATAATTAGAGAAATGCAAATCAAAACCGCAATGAGATATCACCTCACACCCGTCAGAATGGCCGTCATCCACAAATCGACAGACAATAAATGCTGGACAGGGTGCGGAGAAAAGGGAACACTCCTGCACTGCTGGTAGGAGTGTAAATTGATACAGCCTCTATGGAAGACAGTCTGGAGATTTCTTAAAAAACTAAAAATAGAAGCACCATACGACCCAGCAATCCCACTCGTAGGCTTATACCCTGATGAAATCAAAACTGAAAGAAGCACCTGTACCCCAATGTTCATTGCAGCTCTCTATACAACAGCTAGAACATGGAAGCAACCTAGATGCCCATCGACGAACGAATGGATCCAAAAGCTCTGGTACGTATATACAATGGAATACTACACAGCTGTAAAGAGAAATGCAGAAGAATCAGCCCTAATGAGGTGGCTGGATCTAGAACGTATCATCAAAAATGAAGTCAGTCAGAAAGAGAAGGACAAATACAGTATATTAACACATATATATGGAATCTAGTAGGATGGTGATGATGGTACATGCAGTGAAGCGATGGAAAGACAGACATGGACAGTGGACATATGAACATTGTGGGGAAGAAACAGAAGGTGGGAGGTGTAAAGGAAGTAGCATGAAGGCCTGTACTATCATAAGTGAAGAAAATAGCTCTAGTCATTGCTCTGTGAGAAAAGGGGATCCTTCAGGGGTGCTGTGTGATGGTTGGGAGGGGTGGGAAGGGGGGGATATACATATGACTAGTCTGGGAACATACATATCTGTAAACAACAAAACTCTGTAAAAGTTAAAAGCAAAATAAAGGTTTAAAAAAAATAAAAGTATAGAGGGCAGCTTGTGCAATTGCAGTGTAAGGTTGTTGTCTTTCTGCAGAGTCTAAGTCAGAATCTCCTGGGGTGTTTTCTTGTCCTTGGTAAAAAATTTTTAATACTCTTATCATTGAAGTGTGGCTATATTGGCACTCCTAAACACAAGTAACATCCAGAACTGTTTGTTTTAGCTTCATAGGAATCTTTTTTGGGGTACTCTTTGAGAATTTCAGAATTTTTAGCCTTAGTCGACTAAAGACAGGTGGCATTTTTTTTTGCAACTGCAGACATCATTGAGCATTCTATTTTTTGGATTACTTTTTAAAGTTTTGACTGTGCTGGGTCATAGTTGCAGTGCCTGGCCGTCATCACAGAATAAATGCTGGACAGGGTGCGGAGAAAAGGGAACACTCCTGCACTGCTGGTAGGAGTGTAAATTGATACAGCCTCTATGGAAGACAGTCTGGAGATTTCTTAAAAAACTAAAAATAGAAGCACCATACGACCCAGCAATCCCACTCGTAGGCTTATACCCTGATGAAATCAAAACTGAAAGAAGCACCTGTACCCCAATGTTCATTGCAGCTCTCTATACAACAGCTAGAACATGGAAGCAACCTAGATGCCCATCGACGAACGAATGGATCCAAAAGCTCTGGTACGTATATACAATGGAATACTACACAGCTGTAAAGAGAAATGCAGAAGAATCAGCCCTAATGAGGTGGCTGGATCTAGAACGTATCATCAAAAATGAAGTCAGTCAGAAAGAGAAGGACAAATACAGTATATTAACACATATATATGGAATCTAGTAGGATGGTGATGATGGTACATGCAGTGAAGCGATGGAAAGACAGACATGGACAGTGGACATATGAACATTGTGGGGAAGAAACAGAAGGTGGGAGGTGTAAAGGAAGTAGCATGAAGGCCTGTACTATCATAAGTGAAGAAAATAGCTCTAGTCATTGCTCTGTGAGAAAAGGGGATCCTTCAGGGGTGCTGTGTGATGGTTGGGAGGGGTGGGAAGGGGGGGATATACATATGACTAGTCTGGGAACATACATATCTGTAAACAACAAAACTCTGTAAAAGTTAAAAGCAAAATAAAGGTTTAAAAAAAATAAAAGTATAGAGGGCAGCTTGTGCAATTGCAGTGTAAGGTTGTTGTCTTTCTGCAGAGTCTAAGTCAGAATCTCCTGGGGTGTTTTCTTGTCCTTGGTAAAAAATTTTTAATACTCTTATCATTGAAGTGTGGCTATATTGGCACTCCTAAACACAAGTAACATCCAGAACTGTTTGTTTTAGCTTCATAGGAATCTTTTTTGGGGTACTCTTTGAGAATTTCAGAATTTTTAGCCTTAGTCGACTAAAGACAGGTGGCATTTTTTTTTGCAACTGCAGACATCATTGAGCATTCTATTTTTTGGATTACTTTTTAAAGTTTTGACTGTGCTGGGTCATAGTTGCAGTGCATGGGGTTCTCTAATTGTGCCACAACTTAGTTTTCCTGTAGCATGTGGGACTTTAATTCCTTGACCAGTGATAGAACCCAAGTCCCCTGTATTGGAAGACAGATTCTTTTTTATTATTATTTTTTTTTACAGACTTTTGTTGTTTACTGCCACACATCAACTTGGAAGGCAGATTCTTAACCACTGGGCCACCAGGGAAGTCCTCTGTTTTCTGGATTTCTTTAGTTGCAGATACAGTTGACCTTGCACACACTAGTTTGAACTACTTGGGTTCACTTATAAGTGAACTCTTTTACTAAATACTATTAGAATACTACACAATCCGTGGGGTGAATGCTGAACTGAGCACGTGTAGGAACTGCAGGTATGAGGGTTGCATGTGTGGGTTTTTGATTACATGGAGGGTTGGCACCTCTAACATCACCCGCTTCCAACCCTCACCCGTCCCATGTGGTTCAAGCGTCAACAGTAATCACAAGGTTTGGAGCTCTGGGTGTAGGTTAATTCAGATTTACCATGGTCTAGTTATGAAGAAGTTGGGATAGAATCACTGTGTAAATTCAGATGACTGAGAGTCTCAGTTCACTTGTCTGTGAGTGGAAGTGATCCTGCTCGGGTTGGACTGCCGGGTGCTGGGAGCATGGTTGAGATGATGAGGAAAGAAGAGAGGCAGACATTGAGGAGGAACCTGGAATCTCCTGACTCCTGGCCTCAGTAGCCATGCTTTTTACCTCCAAAACCACCATCCAGAAATTCAGCTACTTAAGCTCTTGGCTTCCAGCCTTTTCTGTATTTATTGTACCTGCCCATCAGCTATTTTTTAAAAATGAATTTTAGAAGCATTTGTGGTAGATTTTTGACATGAAGGAAGAGACATTCAAATGTATTATCTGAAATTAAAATGATATATCCTAGAGCAATGGCTTTTGTTCAGACAAGACTTTACATTGGCGGTGTGAACTTGGGGAAGTTACTCAACTTTCTCTGATCACCAATGTCTTTCTCAGCAAAGTGGGGATAACAGTGCTTGTTTTGTATAGCCAGTGAAGATTAAATGAGATCAAAAGGTAAATTGCCACTTATAAAGTACTGAGGAAATGTTGCATTCCTTCTTGTATGGAGTTTGTCTATGTACATGGATCCTGTCCCCATTGTGGTTACCTTAATATCTTTGTACAGTATTGCTGGTGGAGCATGCTGTCGGTTGAGGATTTGACAGCCTCTCACTCTGATGGAAGTTAGATGCCATCCTGAAATCATAATGAACTTTCCAAAATTATGTATTTTTTGCATAGCTTGATTGGGTTAGGGAATTATGACTATTCTGGAAGCATTCCAGCATAGAAGCTTTATACCAGAGGAAGTAAAGTTCTGGCAAAATACATTTTCTATGGAATTAATTTTGTTTTTTGGAGGATTACCACATGTATTTTGCTTTATATTTCCTCAATTGTGTTTATTTCTTTATTTACAAGTAATGTGATAATTTAAAGAAAGCGCCATCTTCGCGTGTATTTCCCCTGCAAAGACAATAGATTTCTTCATTAGAATGCCCTCATTTAAAAAGTAGTATTTGTGCTTTTTCTGCCAACCTTCCAAAAAATTCACTGCTGGGCAGAGAAAGAGGTTGATAAATAAAAAGTAATTTGTTCATAAAATTTATAAGCTGCTGGAAATCAGGACCCAGGAAGAAAGTGCCAAGTCAGCTTTAAAAAGGAGATAATAATCAAAACAGCAAATGTATGAGTGCATTATGGTAAGAATAAATCAACTGGTGAGGTTCAATATGAACAATATGGAAAAACAGTGAAGAAATGTCAAATGAAGGATTATCTTTACTTGTGGAGAATCTATTTACATCATAAATTTAGTGCCAAATTTCTGCTTCTTAAAGCCGTAAGCAGCAACAATACAGAACAAAACAAAACAACAAAACCCTTTGTTTTCTTACTAGATTCTAACAGCTTTGTGCCTTGAGACAGGCTTTTTCAGTGGCCTGGCTTTCACTACAAATTTAACCCTGAAAGAATGGCTCCTGTGAGCTCTGCTTGGAGTTGGAAGTCCAGATCATCAATTGGACATAAGTTTGCTTCTTTAACTGGCTTTGCCATAAAGGACTGTTGTTGACCATTTAAGTTTTAAACTGCTAAAGCAAATGGGCACAAACATGACTTTATAACAATGTAATAACTTTATTATTTTTTCTTCTATTGCCCATTTACATTTATTCTGCGATAGTTCTTCCCTACCCCTGGATGAAAGACAAAATTTAGGGCAAATCCTAGTAGCTTTCTGGCCACTTTCAATCACCAGAAGGTCAGGTCAGTGTAATAATAGAATCAGTACATTTCATTGTAGGTGAATATTTTCCCTCCTTCCCCAGCTCAGGTCTACTCAAAGCTGGCTGGAGGCATTGGGCAAAAGGGGATCTTGTTGGCTTTTTTTTTTTTCTCCAATGTGCACCATACCCCTCCTTCCTTATTTTGAGATGAAAGCCACTATTTCAGATCAGTTTCAAGGTAGAAGGTGGGAGGGGCTAGGGAACTGAGAGATGGAGTCAGGAAAGGTCTTACTTGATGAGTGGTGTCATCAGAAGAAGGCTGACTCCACAGATGGGCCTACTCAGTTGTAGGGTAGTTTCTGGATTCTCTGAGTATCTACCTCTGGGAAGCTCTTACTTGCAGTGCGTCATTAAATCCCTTCTGCCTTCAAAAGCTATTCCAAATCTAACCACTTAGTGTCTCTTCTACTGCTCGTCATGTTTAAAGCCACTCTCAACTCTCTCCTAGATTCCTGCAATAGCCACCTCCTAACTGATTTTCCTGTTTCAGCCCATGTTCCCTAGTCTTTTTTATATATGGTAGCTAGAGGAATTCTTTTAATATCTAGTTCAGATCATGTTAGAAGGATTCCCTTGTGGCTTAGCTGGTGAAGAATCCACCTGCAATGCAAGGATACCCCTGTTCAATCCCTGGGTCGAGAAGGGATATGCTACCCACTCTGGTATTCTTGGGCTTCCCTTGTGACTCAGATGGTAAAGAATCTGCCTGCAGTGTGGGAGACCTGGGTTTGATGCCTGGGTTGGGAAGGTCCCCTGGAGAAGGGAAAGGCTGCCCACTCCAGTATTCCTGCCTGGAGAATTCCATGGCTCATCTATGGGTTGCAAAGAGTCAGATGTGACCTCACTTTGATTTTTTCAAATCATGTTATTCCTTTGTTTAGAATGAAGCAGGAGCTATCACTGGTCTTGGCTTGGATGCCCAGGTGTGGAGGGAGTGAGTGAAGGAGGAAACAATTGACTTGACCTACTTGTGTACCTATTTACCTTCATGCCTGTGTCTTTGTATTCATCCATTCACCTGTCCTTTCACATACCTATTCATATCTGTTGAATATCCCATTTTTCTTAGAATCCAGCCTCATTTCCTCATTCTTCTAAATGCTTGTGCCCAGGGATGCTGCAAAATTCTACTGTATTCTAAGGTGGGACCAAAATATAGAGAATTTTTCTCAAGTTATGTATAGCTGGGCAATCTAGGAGTTTTAAATTGCCCTATACAGCGATTTCCCTAGACGGAAGATGACTTTGAGGTTAGGTATACACAATGCAAGATGAAAACCAACAGCTGACTAATATTTAGAACTTTATACGTTTCAGAGGATTTTGAAAATCCAAAATGTTCTACTTACTTGTTTCTTCCCACTTAGTTCTATGCAGACTAGGCAAGATGATTGTAGGTAAATAATGTCCACATCTCCCTATGATATCCAGTAAAGGAATTGAGACATGCTTTTTTTTTTTTTCCTGATAATTCCCACTTCTATTTATGAACAATGGAAGAGAGCAAAATAAAGAGTAAATGGAAGAAATTAAAAAATAAATCCACCCTGGCTTGACACTCTGTCCAGTTAATGACCCCTGCAGGAGCCTCATTAACACCGCCACCATCTTCAATGATGGAATAACTCAATATGTGCACTCATTTGGGACATTTATAGATTATTAATTACTGCCCCCCCCCCTCCCCGCCACAGTATTCAAGCTATGAATGTAATTATCCAGAGACTGTTTTTCCTTGCTAACCCAGCATCTTAGACTTGTTTCCTGAATCACCCTCAGGTGTGTGAAGCTCCAGATATACTCTGCACTCCTTGGAATCATTTTGGCAAAGTCCCCCCTTAACCTCTGCTTGTGCTGACCTGCCAAGCACCTTTGGATAAGTACTTGCTTTAAAGTACTGATTCTCAGGGCAAAGATGTTGTGATGGTTCTGACACCCCCATCATGCTCGTGTTCACAGAGAGGACATGGAAAGTAGATTATGGGGACTGATTTATTTCAGAGACCTAGAGATGTCATTGTTACCCTTGCCTCTGAATCTGGGCTTAAAGACAGTTTAAAAATGATGAGAGCTGTTAACAGGGGATAGAGACATGCTGAGCAGATGGTCCATCAGAGGCCAAGAGCGAAACTGATGGTAAGCTGGCGTGGAGACTGGGACAAGGGGCTTCCTTGGGAAACATATTTCTTGTTCCCAGATGTGGAGTAGTTATTTCAGTAGCAATAAAGGTGACCTTAAAGAGGGGCCAATCTGTGCTGTGACTCAAGGTTCCAGCGTGTGGAAGTTTTACAAGGCAAAGTTTGTACAGAACTATCTAGTTTTCGCTCTAATGCTATGGCTTTGTGTCGCTGCTTCTTGAGGAACCAGTGAGATGGGGCATGGACTCTGAATTCATTAGGGAGCTGGGAACACCAGGTGCCTCTTTCTTTCTCCTCACAACGTACTAGTATTGTCTATCTGATTATAGAAAAATATGTGATTATGAAATACTAAGCATTTTACTGGTAGACAAAACAGAAAGTGAAATTCCCTTTCATTTTAAGCCATAGAGATGACCATTGCTATAATTCATTGTATGGTTTTCCAGAAATTTTTCTGTGTCTGATAAACACATTATTAGCATAGATAAATCTTTTAGATAAATAAAATCACAGTAGGCTTACTCTTCTATAAAAATTTTTTAACCTAAAACATTTCATGTACATCTTTCTATGCTAAAACATATAGATATTTTTTTTTTACAATATTCATGTTTTTTCATTTCATGCTATGAATGTAATTATCCAGAGACTGTTTTTCCTTGCTAACCCAGCATCTTAGACTTGTTTCCTGAATCACCCTCAGGTGTGTGAAGCTCCAGATATACTCTGCACTCCTTGGAATCATTTTGGCAAAGTCCCCCCTTAACCTCTGCTTGTGCTGACCTGCCAAGCACCTTTGGATAAGTACTTGCTTTAAAGTACTGATTCTCAGGGCAAAGATGTTGTGATGGTTCTGACACCCCCATCATGCTCGTGTTCACAGAGAGGACATGGAAAGTAGATTATGGGGACTGATTTATTTCAGAGACCTAGAGATGTCATTGTTACCCTTGCCTCTGAATCTGGGCTTAAAGACAGTTTAAAAATGATGAGAGCTGTTAACAGGAGATAGAGACATGCTGAGCAGATGGTCCATCAGAGGCCAAGAGCCGAAACTGATGGTAAGCTGGCGTGGAGACTGGGACAAGGGGGCTTCCTTGGGGAAACATATTTCTTGTTCCCAGATGTGGAGTAGTTATTTCAGTAGCAATAAAGGTGACCTTAAAGAGGGGCCAATCTGTGCTGTGACTCAAGGTTCCAGCGTGTGGAAGTTTTACAAGGCAAAGTTTGTACAGAACTATCTAGTTTTCGCTCTAATGCTATGGCTTTGTGTCGCTGCTTCTTGAGGAACCAGTGAGATGGGGCATGGACTCTGAATTCATTAGGGAGCTGGGAACACCAGGTGCCTCTTTCTTTCTCCTCACAACGTACTAGTATTGTCTATCTGATTATAGAAAAATATGTGATTATGAAATACTAAGCATTTTACTGGTAGACAAAACAGAAAGTGAAATTCCCTTTCATTTTAAGCCATAGAGATGACCATTGCTATAATTCATTGTATGGTTTTCCAGAAATTTTTCTGTGTCTGATAAACACATTATTAGCATAGATAAATCTTTTAGATAAATAAAATCACAGTAGGCTTACTCTTCTATAAAAATTTTTTAACCTAAAACATTTCATGTACATCTTTCTATGCTAAAACATATAGATATCCTTTTGTTTTTCTTTTCTAGTGCTTTAAGGGTATGTGGTTATATGGCTATAGTACGATTTATTTAATCGGTCATTTGGATTTAATTAAAATTTAAAAAAAAATAAGTTAACCTGGAAAAAGAAATCATGTACAATAATTTTTGTTCATTTGTGTATTTCCTTTGGGCAGATTCTACAAGCTTAACCACTTGGTTAAAAGGAATATTTATACAAAATTTTGGTGGGAATGGCAACCTATTCCAGTATTCTTGTCTACAGAATCCCATGGACAGAGAAGCCTCATGGGCTAGTCCATGCAGTCGCAAGGAGTTGGACATGACTGAGCAACCAACACTTTTCTTGATGTGTATTGTCTCATTTATTACCTTCAAAAAGTTAAACTAACTTATACTTAACAAGTAGAGTGTTTGAACCTTCACCAACTTTTGCAAATCTTAGGGTGGAAAATGATATTTCATTGCTATTTTAGCTTTCATTTCTTGATTACTAGTCAGGCTGAATATCTCTTTCTACTATGTTTTTTGGCATTTGTTTGCTCTTTTGAAATTGTGCTGTTCATGATTCTTCATTTACTTTTGGGGAAGAAGAGATTACTTCTCTCTTTTTGAACTGATATGTAAGAACTCAGAAAATAGAGATACTAATGTTTTACTGCTCTGTATGTTATTTATTTTCTTCCCCAAGTAGTTTATTGCTGCCTTTATTTATATTTATTTTTTAAACCCAGGACCCAAATTTTACTCATCGTACTTGTTAGGTACCTTTCATTTCTTTCTTTCTTTTTTTTTTTTTAAAGTATTTATTTATTTATTTGACTGTGTTGGGTCTTAGTTGCGGCATGTGGGATTTTAGTTCCCTGACCAGGGATTGAACCTGTGTCCCCTGCACTGGGAGGCAGATTCTTAACTGTTGGACTACCAGGGAAGCTGCTCATTTCTTTTTAATACAGAGCAAGTCACTGAAAAAATCTTTTTCCAGTTAACATTGACTTTTTAAAAGAGACTGTTGTTTATTTAAAAAAATGTTTTGTATCACATTACATAAATCCTTTTATTCTTAGTTTACCATAGATTTAACATAGAATTTACTATAGAATTTTATCAACTGTATTTTCTGCATTTATCAAAGTGATCATTTGGCTTTTATTGTAATCTGTTAATCTTTTGAATGACATTGATAGATTTTCTACTCTTGATCCATCCTTGAATTCCTGAAATAAATCTTAGTTATAGGCACTATATTGTTTTTTTTTTAATGTGTGGTTGATTCTGTATATTTGCTAATGTTATTTTTAGGATATATATGTGGGGTGTGTGTGTGTGTGTGTATTCATCTGAATTTGACTTACAGGTTACTTTTTTCCCACTACTGTGGCCATTTAGATGTCAGTGTTAAACTAGCCTTGTGAATTGAGTTTTTGAGAACTTTATGGAGCATCTTATGAAACAAACATCTGGAACTTTTTTTGGGAGTTGCTAGTTCTTTCAATTTTTGTTCTTAAAAAGAAATCAAGTAATTTCTCAAATTTTTTTATTCTTTGGCTTTCACATATAAAGTGATAAATAGCATTATTTTAATAAGAATAGTCTGTTCTCTATATATTTTATAATTTTTCATTGCCAATGTATATGTTTTTTCAAGCTTTTTCCTTTTGTTAAAATTGTCAAACATCTGCTAATGCTTTTTAAAAAAGGACTAGTTTTAGTTTTACCCAACAATTCTAATTGCTTTAAACTTTCTAATTCATTGGCTTCCTTTGTTTATTTTGTTGTTCTTTTTCTAGCTTCTGAGTCTAATGTTCCAAAAATATTTATTCCAGATATTTCTTGTTTTAGGAAAAAGCTTATTTAAGGATGTAATTTTCTCCTGGGCAAGAGTTTGGCTATGTTCCATAGAATTTTCCATTTAGTGTTTCAACATATGTTATTTTCCAAATAATTTATAAATTTTTTATTTACTCATCAACACAAGAGTTATTTAGAGACATGAGGTTTTAGATTTGATTCCATTTTAATCAGTGAGGGGAATCTTATAAGAGTTATACTTTTAGAAATTTAGAATTTACTGAGAATTTTTTAAATGACTATTGAATGATGTTTCTCTCTCTTTATTTTAAATAAATGTTCCATGGACATTTGAAAAGAATGTGTTGTCTCCCTTTGGAGAGAGAGAATAATTTGCTATGAAGAGAAACCTGTAGTGGATGTTAGTCACATGTTTTCTATATTTAGTTTTTGTCATCTTGACAAATTTTAGGAATGGTTTGTTAACCTTTACCATTATACCAATGGGTTTGCCTTCACTTTTTCTATTTCTAACACTTTTTCCTTTTTGGAGAGAGTGTGGTAGGAAGTGAAGAGCGCTGATGCTGGTCTATCTGCCTGGTTTGGATAGGAGCCTACCACTTGCCAACCCATAGGCCTTGACGAGTTTCCTTGTCTGTAAAATCACATCATCTGCTTTATAGGGCACTTGGGAAGATCATGTGAGTCACTGTGTGTAAAGCTTAGAACTGCCTCTGACATATTGTGAGCACTCTACTACTTTTGATGTATCTGCTGCCATGATATTGAAAGTAAAATGGTTCATGTGTGTGGGCATGTCTATATATGTGTGAGAAATCTTAGGAATGGTTTGCTAACCTTTACCACTATACCAATGGGTTTGACTTTTCTATTTCTAATGTTTCTTTTTACTTTTACACACACGTACCACATCTTTTTTACACATTCATCTGTTGATGGACACATAGATTGCTTCTATATTTTGGCTACTGAAAATTTTTATCTTTTTTTTTTTAAATTTTGGCCTCTTTTATTGGTATTTTTAAAAAAATGTATTTATTTTCACCCATCTCTTTGGCCTATGTGGGCCTCACATTACAGTGGCCTCCCTCATTGAAGAGCACTGGCCCTGGGCACACGCGCTCCAGAGTGCTGACTTGTAACTGGACACACCTTTCCAGCCGTTCCATGGCACGTGGGGTCTTCCTGGGCCAGGGATCAAACTGGTGCCCCTTGCGCTGCAAGGTGGACTCTTTACCCACTGGACCACCAGGGAAGCCCAAGTTTTTATCTTTACTTAGAGAACTTAACCTATTCGAACTGTTGGGATTACTGATATTTGAATCAACTTTATGTTTCTTGTCGAATCTGTTTCTCTCTTTATTTTAAATAAATGTTCCATGGACATTTAAAAGAATGTGTTGTCTCCTTTGAGAGAGAATAATTTGCTATGAAGAGAAACCTGTAGTGGATGTTAGTCACATGTTTTCTATATTTAGTTTTTGTCATCTTGACAAATTTTAGGAATGGTTTGTTAACCTTTACCATTATACCAATGGGTTTGCCTTCACTTTTTCTATTTCTAACACTTTTTCCTTTTTGGAGAGAGTGTGGTAGGAAGTGAAGAGCGCTGATGCTGGTCTATCTGCCTGGTTTGGATAGGAGCCTACCACTTGCCAACCCATAGGCCTTGACGAGTTTCCTTGTCTGTAAAATCACATCATCTGCTTTATAGGGCACTTGGGAAGATCATGTGAGTCACTGTGTGTAAAGCTTAGAACTGCCTCTGACATATTGTGAGCACTCTACTACTTTTGATGTATCTGCTGCCATGATATTGAAAGTAAAATGGTTCATGTGTGTGGCATGTCTATATATGTGTGAGAAATCTTAGGAATGGTTTGCTAACCTTTACCACTATACCAATGGGTTTGACTTTTCTATTTCTAATGTTTCTTTTTACTTTTACACACACGTACCACATCTTTTTTACACATTCATCTGTTGATGGACACATAGATTGCTTCTATATTTTGGCTACTGAAAATTTTTATCTTTTTTTTTTTAAATTTTGGCCTCTTTTATTGGTATTTTTAAAAAAATGTATTTATTTTCACCCATCTCTTTGGCCTATGTGGGCCTCACATTACAGTGGCCTCCCTCATTGAAGAGCACTGGCCCTGGGCACACGCGCTCCAGAGTGCTGACTTGTAACTGGACACACCTTTCCAGCCGTTCCATGGCACGTGGGGTCTTCCTGGGCCAGGGATCAAACTGGTGCCCCTTGCGCTGCAAGGTGGACTCTTTACCCACTGGACCACCAGGGAAGCCCAAGTTTTTATCTTTTACTTAGAGAACTTAACCTATTCGAACTGTTGGGATTACTGATATTTGAATCAACTTTATGTTTCTTGTCGAATCTGTTTCTAGATCTCTTTTCAAGGTGGGATTGTTGTCCCAGTGACTTTCGTGTGCTCGCAGCTAAGCTTAGATCCTTCTAGGCTAGTGTGGCTAGAAAAACTCTGCCTTTCCTGTCTCAAAATAAGAAAAAGCAAAAACTAGTCAGGAGGCAGAGTGTCTATGGTCACACTCCTTTTGATAACTTGGAACTAAGTTTCTTATGGCTGTCATTGAGTGAGTACCTATCATAAACCAGGTGCTTTTCTAGACATTCTATATATGTTATTTCATTTAACTCTCACAACAGCCTTACCAGATAGGAATTATTATACTTACAGATAGACAAGTGAAAGAACCTGGGGCTTCCCAGGTGGCACTACCGATAAAGAACCCACCTGCCAATGCAGGAGACGTTGAGACACAGGTTCGATCCCTGGGTCAGGAAAATCCCCTGGAGGAGGGCATGGCAACCCACTACTGCATTCTTTATATATATATATATATATATATATATATATATATGTGTATATATATAATATTTATTTATTTATTGGGCTGTGCTGGGTGTTTGTTGCTGTGTGGACTTTTCTCTAGTTGCAGCGAGCAGGGATTACTCTAGCTGCGGTGCACAGACTTCTCACTGTCGTGGCTTCTCTTGTTTTGGAGCACAGGCTCTAGGGCATTCAGGCTTTAGTAGTTGCGGTGCACAGGCTTAGTTGTCCCGCGGCATGTGGGATCTTCCCAGACTGGAGATCAAATCTGTATCTCCCGCATTGGCAGGTGGATTCTCTACCATTGAGCCATCAAGGAAGCCCCCACTCCAGTATTCTTGCCTGGGGAATTGCCATGGACAGAGGAGGCAAGCTGGTGGACAACAGTCCATAGGGTCACAAAGAGTTGGACATGACTGAAACTACTTAGCCCAGCACATCACGTTGATTAAAGAAATCTAGGCATGCTCCCAGGGAACTGAAGAATGTATTATCTTTAATGTGTAAACTAATTCCTTTTCTCACCACGCATTCATGAGATGTGAAGTGGGCTAAGAACTGGGTCCTGAATTGACTTTTTATTGAGTTTCTCAATGAATAGATGGTCAGTGCTGCTGGAAACAGTGGAGCATCTCATTCTGGTTCACCCATTTTTCATATTAGTTTAAGTTTCTGCTCTAAGATGATTGTTCTGGAGTGGCTAATCCAGAGTATAGTAGGCTTTTCATTGCTAAAGGGAGTAACAAAGTGGTGGGTGTCACATTCTGTCTTTCACTATTATTTTTTTTTTACGACTGGGTCTGAAGTTAGTGGAAGGTATGCATACTGGTCTCACACAATCCCAGAGAGGAGAAGTGCTTTATCCATTTTGTATCTCTAGTGTCTAGAGGAACACAGGCCCAGGACAGGTGCTTTTTCTTAAAATGACCTGAGCTCAGACAAGGGAAAATTGTTTTACGTTAATATTTGAATTATGAGGTTTTTAGGTAAAGGCCCATAGAATAGAAATGCATTCTCTTAAAATTATACTTTCTATAATGTCTATACTATTTTGTATAATGCAATAACAATAAAGTGTGTTATTCTTTCAAGAGCTTTCTCCAGTCTAAAGCAGAGTGTACTTTCAGTAGGAGATGTCCAGTCACCAAGGGAGGGTGGAATGACATTGACATGAATGACCATTTGCCTTGGTAATGTGAGTGAGGACATTCAGCTAATAAAAGTGCTCTGAAGCCAGCTGCAGGAGAGACTATAGCCCTGATCTCACAGGGATTCCATAGTCGAAGGAAAAACAGCAACCCAAATGAAAACTCCCGGCTTACATCAGGAAAAGACTGCTGCAGACCTTTAATGAGATCCCTAGGTGAACCAGTTTTTATATGAGCCTGTTTGACTTCCACAGATATCTGACTAGACCTTGATTGATTGTCAGACTTTTTAAGTAGCATTGATTTTTTTTTTTACTGCTGCAACATTGGGATGATGAGGTCATTGTATTCTGCCATGTTATTGAAGTTCTTGTTAAAGCAACTTGTAGGTTAGAAGCACATTCTGGCACTGGCTTCTTGCTTCAGCTAAGTTTTGAGAGATGGAAAAGTTGAGGTAAGTAAAATGATAGAGGCTAAAAACTTCCTCTTCTCTGGTGATGAGGGGAGCTGAATTGACTTTTTATTGAGTTTCTCAATGAATAGATGGTCAGTGCTGCTGGAAACAGTGGAGCATCTCATTCTGGTTCACCCATTTTTCATATTAGTTTAAGTTTCTGCTCTAAGATGATTGTTCTGGAGTGGCTAATCCAGAGTATAGTAGGCTTTTCATTGCTAAAGGGAGTAACAAAGTGGTGGGTGTCACATTCTGTCTTTCACTATTATTTTTTTTTTACGACTGGGTCTGAAGTTAGTGGAAGGTATGCATACTGGTCTCACACAATCCCAGAGAGGAGAAGTGCTTTATCCATTTTGTATCTCTAGTGTCTAGAGGAACACAGGCCCAGGACAGGTGCTTTTTCTTAAAATGACCTGAGCTCAGACAAGGGAAAATTGTTTTACGTTAATATTTGAATTATGAGGTTTTTAGGTAAAGGCCCATAGAATAGAAATGCATTCTCTTAAAATTATACTTTCTATAATGTCTATACTATTTTGTATAATGCAATAACAATAAAGTGTGTTATTCTTTCAAGAGCTTTCTCCAGTCTAAAGCAGAGTGTACTTTCAGTAGGAGATGTCCAGTCACCAAGGGAGGGTGGAATGACATTGACATGAATGACCATTTGCCTTGGTAATGTGAGTGAGGACATTCAGCTAATAAAAGTGCTCTGAAGCCAGCTGCAGGAGAGACTATAGCCCTGATCTCACAGGGATTCCATAGTCGAAGGAAAAACAGCAACCCAAATGAAAACTCCCGGCTTACATCAGGAAAAGACTGCTGCAGACCTTTAATGAGATCCCTAGGTGAACCAGTTTTTATATGAGCCTGTTTGACTTCCACAGATATCTGACTAGACCTTGATTGATTGTCAGACTTTTTAAGTAGCATTGATTTTTTTTTTTACTGCTGCAACATTGGGATGATGAGGTCATTGTATTCTGCCATGTTATTGAAGTTCTTGTTAAAGCAACTTGTAGGTTAGAAGCACATTCTGGCACTGGCTTCTTGCTTCAGCTAAGTTTTGAGAGATGGAAAAGTTGAGGTAAGTAAAATGATAGAGGCTAAAAACTTCCTCTTCTCTGGTGATGAGGGGGAGTTTCAGATTTTTATGACTTAGAATGATAATTGGTAGCTCTTCATCACAGCTGATCACTTCTTTTCCTTCTTTCTTTATTGTTCAGTTGAGTCCAACTCTTTGTGACCCTTTGGACTGTAGCCCACCAGGCTCCTCTGTCCATGGGGTTTTCCAGGCAAGCATACTGGAGTGGGTTGCCATTTCCTTCTCCAAGGGATCTTCCTGACCCAGAGTTGGAACCCATGTGTTCTGTGTCTCCTGCATTGCAGGTGGATTCTTTACCCACTGAGCCAGTGGAGATTTATTGAGCAGGTAAGTACATAGGCCCAGGAAGGGTCATGAGAATCTAACATACATAGCCTCTTTGTCTGTGAGATAGGGGTGATTATCTGTGCCTTGTCGATGAGTAAGCTGCATCTCAGGCAGGAAGGCTTGCTCCCTCAGGGGTAACTAGTTAATGGAAGAGCTAGGTTTTGGGTCAAGCTCTGGCTGACTCTGAAGCCCCCGCTTTGAACTGCTGGGTTCCTATATGATGGGGTGTGAGAAGTTAGATCAGAGGACAGGACTAAAGGCTGCTGCCTAAGTGACGACCCCTCTGCCTTGTGAACCTGTGTCCTGGGGAAAGCGGAGCGAGCACAGTGCCTTAGGACCCAGCATCTTGACCTTCTCACTTGCAGACCTGAGCGCCCTCTGCTCGAGCGAAGCTGTGCCCATGAAGGAGTCTCGGAGGGCTTTGCACATTTTGGGATTCCTCCAGCTCCCAAATGAAAACTCCCGGCTTACATCAGGAAAAGACTGCTGCAGACCTTTAATGAGATCCCTAGGTGAACCAGTTTTTATATGAGCCTGTTTGACTTCCACAGATATCTGACTAGACCTTGATTGATTGTCAGACTTTTTAAGTAGCATTGATTTTTTTTTTTACTGCTGCAACATTGGGATGATGAGGTCATTGTATTCTGCCATGTTATTGAAGTTCTTGTTAAAGCAACTTGTAGGTTAGAAGCACATTCTGGCACTGGCTTCTTGCTTCAGCTAAGTTTTGAGAGATGGAAAAGTTGAGGTAAGTAAAATGATAGAGGCTAAAAACTTCCTCTTCTCTGGTGATGAGGGGGAGTTTCAGATTTTTATGACTTAGAATGATAATTGGTAGCTCTTCATCACAGCTGATCACTTCTTTTCCTTCTTTCTTTATTGTTCAGTTGAGTCCAACTCTTTGTGACCCTTTGGACTGTAGCCCACCAGGCTCCTCTGTCCATGGGGTTTTCCAGGCAAGCATACTGGAGTGGGTTGCCATTTCCTTCTCCAAGGGATCTTCCTGACCCAGAGTTGGAACCCATGTGTTCTGTGTCTCCTGCATTGCAGGTGGATTCTTTACCCACTGAGCCAGTGGAGATTTATTGAGCAGGTAAGTACATAGGCCCAGGAAGGGTCATGAGAATCTAACATACATAGCCTCTTTGTCTGTGAGATAGGGGTGATTATCTGTGCCTTGTCGATGAGTAAGCTGCATCTCAGGCAGGAAGGCTTGCTCCCTCAGGGGTAACTAGTTAATGGAAGAGCTAGGTTTTGGGTCAAGCTCTGGCTGACTCTGAAGCCCCCGCTTTGAACTGCTGGGTTCCTATATGATGGGGTGTGAGAAGTTAGATCAGAGGACAGGACTAAAGGCTGCTGCCTAAGTGACGACCCCTCTGCCTTGTGAACCTGTGTCCTGGGGAAAGCGGGAGCGAGCACAGTGCCTTAGGACCCAGCATCTTGACCTTCTCACTTGCAGACCTGAGCGCCCCTCTGCTCGAGCGAAGCTGTGCCCATGAAGGAGTCTCGGAGGGCTTTGCACATTTTGGGATTCCTCCAGCTCCCACCTATCGATCAGTGGTTGCCAGAAGCTTTAATCTGATTAGAGTCTCTCAAACTAGTTTCCATCTCTGGCGCCTGACTCGGGTTTCAGAGCAAGAGGAAAAAAGTATGACATCACCCCTGCCTGCATCTGTGCTGGGTGGCTAATGAAATTACGTGATGGATTTGAGGACCATTAAAGTCAATGTTGATCCTGATTATTATTAAGAGTACTTTCAAATTTACTGCACCGTGGGGCAGGCTCGAAAGCATCATTTTTCATAGGTGTGTTCATTGCTCTGGATTTTAACGCACGATTCCCTGGGATATGCGGAACGCTAGCAGCACAGAGAATCAATTCTGAAATCTGCAGATGAAAGTGCATGGAGTTTTTTTGCTGGAGGGAGGAGAAGGTCCTGGGATTTTTCCATAATGAGGCATTGTGATGACCTCGGACTGAAAAAGCCTAAAATGAAACAGAGTATGTTTGTCAAATAAATACGAAGCATTGCGGTTGCCATTAACATCAGCAAACAATAGTATATTTTTAAAAAGTTTAATTGGTTAGTGTACATTAAAGGGCTCAGATCAGGTCACCAACAATTCATTGAGCATGGATACTGAACTGGCAGTAGAGATACACTGTGAGGGAAAGGCCAGCCTTGTGTTCTCTGTCAGGATGTCTCCAGGGCCCAGCTAAATGTTGGGCATGCAGAAGTTATTCTCTGTCTTAAAAAAATACACACACATCCATGTATTACATAGTAGTATAAAGTACATAGATCTTAATTCCATAAATTTATATACAACTTATGGATGTATTGTGTGTCAGTTGTACAACTCCATAAATTTATATAGATACACAGAGCAACACCCACATGAACCTGTGAACTAGTCCTCAAATTAAAATATAGAACATTTTCCATATCCTAAAAGGCTTTGTCTTGCTCCCTTACATTTTCCCAACAGAGATAAGCATGATTCTGACTTTATCCACAGATTGGTTTTGTTTGTAATAAATGAACTCCATATAAATTCAGGTAAGCTAATTTTCATCTAAAAGGAATCATACACTTACACCATATATACATCTAAAAGGAATCTTTTCTTACCTTTATTACTGTGAGATTCATCCATGTTGCTACATGTAAGACTATGTAGTTTGTTTTTTTAATTTTTATTTTATATTGAGGTTGTTTTTTTAATTGCTGTATAACAATTCATTGGATAAATATTCTGCCATTTATTATTCTCAGATATTTGGGTTATTTCCAATTTTTAGCTATTATAAACAAAGCCATCATGAACATCTCGTACATGTCTTTCAATGGAGTTTTCCACTTGTTTCTTTTGGGCATATATGTGGAACCTGAATTACTGGCTCATTTAAAATTTTTGAATTGTTTAATTGAAAAGCATAGTTCTTAATTTGGCTGTGGCCCACTCAGACCTTGCAAAGCAACCATGGTCATCTAATCCCACGTGTTCTTGGTGGAAAATAATTCAGTGATAGCAAAGAATTAAAGCAGCATATATATATATACAAAGTACTGTTTATTTATTTACTACAATGACAATATGAACTTAAATATGTGGTTTTAAGGTAAAAAATACCCCAAACTTGATCATCCAGTAATTTTATTACAGCAAACTCAATATTATACTGCAATGTAATTGTATATTCATAGTAAAAATTCTTAGCATAGTAGTTTATTAAAGAAACTACTGAGAGTCTACTGTGTATCAGGAGGCACAATTTGGACACTGGAACTCTAGTAGAGAACCCACAGGTAAGGAAAGGTCTCTGGCCTTCTGAGGTTCTAGTAGAGGGATAGACAGTAATGACACCAAACAAATAAATATGTGCTATGAAACATACCACCAATGAAGCATAGAGTGTAAACAAATTTGGGAGGATTATAGATATATCTCTTTTAGCAATAGATTTATGGATGGTTTGTGTTTGAATTGGATCTATACATGGCTCAAAGTCTAGTTACTAGAATATGAGAGGCCAAATGTCTTATTCCTGTGTATAGTACTAAAAGAGCAATAATCATAGCTAACCATGTAGCCTAAGACATGGATTATCTCATTGAATTTTTCCAGTATCCTTATGATATGGGAACTGGCATTACTGACTCAGGGTACATGGATTTTTTTTTTTTTAACTTTTATTTTACTTTTAACTTTTACAGAGTTTTGTTGTTTACAGATATGCATGTTCTCAGATTAGTCATATGTATATCTCCCCCATCCCACCCCTTCAGACAGTCATACAGCACCCCTGAAGGATCTGCTTTTCTCACAGAGCAATGACTATAGCTATTTTCTTCACTTATGATAGTACAGGCCTTCATGCTACTTCCTTTACACCTCTCACCCACTGTTCCTTCCCCACAATGTCAATATGTCCACTGTCCATGTCTGTCTTTCCATCGCTTCACTGCATGTGCCATCATCACCATCCTACTAGATTCCATATATGTGTGTTAATATATTGTATTTGTTCTTCTCTTTCTGACTGACTTCACTTTTGATGATACGTTCTAGATCCAGCCACCTCATTAGGGCTGATTCTTCTGCATTTCTCTTTACAGCTGTGTAGTATTCCATTGTATATATGTACCAGAGCTTTTGGATCCATTCGTTTGTCGATGGGCATCTAGGTTGCTTCCATGTTCTAGCTATTGTATAGAGAGCTGCAATGAACATTGGGGTACAGGTGTTTCTTTCAGATTTGATTTCATCAGGGTATAAGCCTACGAGTGGGATTGCTGGGTCATATGGTGCTTCTATTTTTAGTTTTTTAAGAAATCTCCAGACTGTCTTCCATAGAGGCTATATCAATCTACATTCCCACCAGCAATGCAGGAGTGTTCCCTTTTATCCGCATCCTCTCCAGCATTTATTGTCTGTCGATTTGTGGATGATGGCCATCTTGACGGGTGTGAGGTGATATCTCATTGCGGTTTTGATTTGCATTTCTCTAATTATTAGTGAAGTTGAGCATTGTTTCATGTGTTTGTTGGCTATCTGTATGTCATCTTTGGAGAGGGTTTGTTTTTCCCTTTTATCCAGTGCTGAGTTGTCTTGAGTTGCTTTTGAGCTTGTGTTGTTTCATAGTACTAAAGAGCAATAGATGGCCAAATGTCTTATTCCTGTGTATAGTACTAAAGAGCAATAATCATAGCTAACCATGTAGCCTAAGACATGGATTATCTCATTGAATTTTTCCAGTATCCTTATGATATGGGAACTGGCATTACTGACTCAGGGTACATGGATTTTTTTTTTTTTAACTTTTATTTTACTTTTAACTTTTACAGAGTTTTGTTGTTTACAGATATGCATGTTCTCAGATTAGTCATATGTATATCTCCCCCATCCCACCCCTTCAGACAGTCATACAGCACCCCTGAAGGATCTGCTTTTCTCACAGAGCAATGACTATAGCTATTTTCTTCACTTATGATAGTACAGGCCTTCATGCTACTTCCTTTACACCTCTCACCCACTGTTCCTTCCCCACAATGTCAATATGTCCACTGTCCATGTCTGTCTTTCCATCGCTTCACTGCATGTGCCATCATCACCATCCTACTAGATTCCATATATGTGTGTTAATATATTGTATTTGTTCTTCTCTTTCTGACTGACTTCACTTTTGATGATACGTTCTAGATCCAGCCACCTCATTAGGGCTGATTCTTCTGCATTTCTCTTTACAGCTGTGTAGTATTCCATTGTATATATGTACCAGAGCTTTTGGATCCATTCGTTTGTCGATGGGCATCTAGGTTGCTTCCATGTTCTAGCTATTGTATAGAGAGCTGCAATGAACATTGGGGTACAGGTGTTTCTTTCAGATTTGATTTCATCAGGGTATAAGCCTACGAGTGGGATTGCTGGGTCATATGGTGCTTCTATTTTTAGTTTTTTAAGAAATCTCCAGACTGTCTTCCATAGAGGCTATATCAATCTACATTCCCACCAGCAATGCAGGAGTGTTCCCTTTTATCCGCATCCTCTCCAGCATTTATTGTCTGTCGATTTGTGGATGATGGCCATCTTGACGGGTGTGAGGTGATATCTCATTGCGGTTTTGATTTGCATTTCTCTAATTATTAGTGAAGTTGAGCATTGTTTCATGTGTTTGTTGGCTATCTGTATGTCATCTTTGGAGAGGTGTCTGTTTAGGTTCTTTTCCCATTTTTTGATTGGGTTGTTTGTTTTTCCAGTGCTGAGTTGTCTTGAGTTGCTTGTAGATTTTGGAGATTAATTCTTTGTGTGTTGTTTCATTTGCTATGATTTCCTTCCATTCTGTGGGTTGTCTATTCAGCTTTTTTGTAATTTCTTTTGCTGTACAAAAACTTTTAAATTTCATTAGGTCCCACATGTTCATTTGTCTTTTTAGATCCGCTATTCTAGTAGGTGGGTCAGAGAAGATCTTGCTTTGATGTATGTCCTTGAGTGTTTTGCCTATATTCTCCTCCAAGAGTTTGATGGTTTCTGGTCTTACATTTAGATCTTTAATCCATTTTGAGTTGATCTTTGTGCATGGTGTCAGGGAATGTTCCAACTTCATTTTTTTGCATGTAGCTGTCCAATTTTTCCAGCACCATTTGCTGAAGAGGCTGTCTTTGGGGGACATGGATTTGAGCAACGTCTGGCAGATGGTTGAGGACAGAGGAGTCTGGTGGGCTACAGTCCATTGGATGGCAAGGAGTCAGACACAGCTTAGTGACTAAACAGCAGCAGCAGCAACAACAATAACAGCAACTAGTCTCTCATTTTAATGATGAATAAGCTGAAGTCCAAGTGGTTGAATAACTTACCCAAAGTCAGCTAGTGTGTGGTGATGCTGGGATTAACACCAGGTGATCTGACTTCAGAGCCTGTACTCGAATTATTGCTCTATTCCATCTTCTGGATGACAAATATGCATTAACATACACTGTCGGGTTACCAAGTGACACACGATACATCCATAAGGATGTTATACTGACTGTAATGTATAAGCAAAAGCCAAATGCACAGAACAATGTTGGGAACCACGACCAGTTGTAGCCAGCGTCAATGATAGGTGATTCTCAAATTGTGTTTCCTCCAAACGACTGACATTCTGTCCTGTGTGCTCATGTACAAATTTTGCAGCATTTTCAGATGAGTAGCTATCAGATATCTTAATCCAACACTGAATTAAAGATTCAGGGGAGCTCCCCTCCCCCCTGGTGGTCAAGTGGTTAAGAAAACTGCCTTGCAGTGCAAGGGGCGCTGGTTCGATTCGTGGCCTGGGAAGATCCCGCGTGCTGTGGAGTGGCTGGACCGATGTGTCCAACTACTGAACTGGAGCTCTGGAGCGCATGTGCCCAGAGTCGGTGCTCTGCAGCGAAAGAGGCCACTGCGATGGGAGGCCCACACGGGCCAAAGAACAAAGATGGATGAAAATAGATAAATGAAAGACCAATAGAAGTGCCCCCCCGCCGCACCCCCCAAAGATTCAGTAAACTCTAGTCATAGCTTCAACTTAGAAAGTATAGGTAACTTGCTAATTGGTTATTAGTAGGAAATATTAGGTTGTAGTTGAAAAAAAAAGCTAATAGAAAGTGTGTCATCTGCTAGCAGTATGAAAGATTTGCATTTCTAGGCATGCTCATGCTCATCGGAAGGGCTCTCCTGAGAATCATTGACTAACATAAAAAAAGATGTATAAAGAATACTTAAAGCAACATGCCGAGTGCTGTGGCATGTAGTCTATGTTGTGGTGAGTGGGGCTTAGGAAATAGCTCCCCTGACTCCCTCTAGAATTCTGAAGCAATTAAGAGATACTTCAAAAGTCAAATAGTGATGACGCTATTACTGTTACCGACCAAACTGATAATGGAGAATTCTGGAAAGAGATTTATGTACTCAGTTATGGACGGCACTGGACAGACAGGTCTTTCCTAGAAGTGGCAGAGCATGCATTGGGAGGTGGGAGGAATATGTGTTCTCTGTGGGCAGTTTGCTCCCGCTAACAAGAGAAGTAAGTCTGCTCCATTTTGGCTCTGTCTTCCATAAGAGGATTTGGTGGAACTAGCGAGGGACCAGCAGGGTAATGGTATGGAACTCCATCCACATGGAAGGAAACATCAGGCTTGGGCAGAAGCTTTTCCTGTGCCTGCAAAGAACTGTCATATATCTTGTGGGACTACCAAGAAAGGATGCCACTAACCAGGAAGAGGAGAGAGCACTCTCCAGAAGATGACTTGCTGAGTCTTGTAGAAAAACTGGGAGCTAGCCAGATGGAGGTTGGAAGGGAGATGCTTTAGACCAGGGTTTGGTAGATTACAACCCACAGGCTAAATTTGGCCTGATGTCTGCTTTTTTCAGAATAAGGGTTTATTGGAGCATAGCCACACATACTCGTTTATGTATTGTGTATGCATTTGGGCTATCATGGGAGAGCTGAGTAGTTGTGACAGAGAGCATATGGCTCACAAAACCTAAAATATTTCCTCTTTGGTTCTTTACAGAAGAAAAAACTTGTCAGCCTCTGCTTTAGGCAGAGGTAATGCTCGGGGGTTGGGAGTGGGATGAAAGAGGACGGTCTTGTGAGAAGGACGTGGGCTGGGCACTGTAATTGACTTGATAATGTTGGGACATGAAGCAAGAAGCTGGTGGTGATGAAACAGAGGGACCTCTGGTTCTCTAAACTTCAGAGTTTTGTATAGAGAGCAGGGATACTGGCGAACAGGTTAATTATGTTAATTGTATGAAGACAGACATTTAACAAATAGAGCCTTTAAATTCCTAAAGAATTTGCATCATTATATTCAAGTCAAAAGACACATGTAGAAGAAGAAATTGTGACAGTCACATGTTTGGAAGGATGAAATTGGTCAGTTTTCTTCGACTGGCTTGAGAAGGGGTTCAGAGAAGAGGCAGTTGCTATTTTAGCCACAACTGTGGAAAGGGAATGGGAAGGATGAATTGGGAAGGGGGATTTTGTTTCCTCATAGGGGTGTAGTTTACAGTCAGAATGCCAAGGGCTTTCCTGGTGGTCCAGGGGGCAAGGACACCGCCACGCAGTGCAAGAATGCAAGGACTGAGTGAAGTGACTTGAGTCACTTTGTCTGGGAGAATGAATGAGGAAGGTATGCCAGGATGGGGGAGGGACTCTGTGCAAAAAGGAGACCAGATCCTGGGTCTTTTTAAAGATATTCCTCTCCATTCCCCAGATGTTAGAATTTTAAAAAGTTATTAATGTATGAACATTCCTCTCTGTCCCTATTCATTTTCTTCCAAGAAAGATGATTTTTACTTTTTGGCTTCTGGGATTTTAGTTATCCTGCTCCGTATGATAGAGAAATACTGAACTATTAATAGAAGAACTGGGAGATAAGAATTGAGAGGAAACAGAAGTCCTGGTGGAGGGTTTTGGCAGAGTGACTTGAGAACACATCCAGGCAGGTAAAGAAGGATGGAGGAAAAGTCTACAGTTTTTTGGGCAAGGGTGAGAAAGGGGATGTGAAAAGAGTTCAGAGGGAGAAGGAAAGAATCTGTGGGTAGCTTTGGGCATCTGGGTAAGGTAAATAAGACAGTGGGCATGATGAATTTAAGGCATTTTACTATCAGCTATGAATTGGGTTCCATTTGATGTTTTCAACAGCCTCTGCTTTAGGCAGAGGTAATGCTCGGGGGTTGGGAGTGGGATGAAAGAGGACGGTCTTGTGAGAAGGACGTGGGCTGGGCACTGTAATTGACTTGATAATGTTGGGACATGAAGCAAGAAGCTGGTGGTGATGAAACAGAGGGACCTCTGGTTCTCTAAACTTCAGAGTTTTGTATAGAGAGCAGGGATACTGGCGAACAGGTTAATTATGTTAATTGTATGAAGACAGACATTTAACAAATAGAGCCTTTAAATTCCTAAAGAATTTGCATCATTATATTCAAGTCAAAAGACACATGTAGAAGAAGAAATTGTGACAGTCACATGTTTGGAAGGATGAAATTGGTCAGTTTTCTTCGACTGGCTTGAGAAGGGGTTCAGAGAAGAGGCAGTTGCTATTTTAGCCACAACTGTGGAAAGGGAATGGGAAGGATGAATTGGGAAGGGGGATTTTGTTTCCTCATAGGGGTGTAGTTTACAGTCAGAATGCCAAGGGCTTTCCTGGTGGTCCAGGGGGCAAGGACACCGCCACGCAGTGCAAGAATGCAAGGACTGAGTGAAGTGACTTGAGTCACTTTGTCTGGGAGAATGAATGAGGAAGGTATGCCAGGATGGGGGAGGGACTCTGTGCAAAAAGGAGACCAGATCCTGGGTCTTTTTAAAGATATTCCTCTCCATTCCCCAGATGTTAGAATTTTAAAAAGTTATTAATGTATGAACATTCCTCTCTGTCCCTATTCATTTTCTTCCAAGAAAGATGATTTTTACTTTTTGGCTTCTGGGATTTTAGTTATCCTGCTCCGTATGATAGAGAAATACTGAACTATTAATAGAAGAACTGGGAGATAAGAATTGAGAGGAAACAGAAGTCCTGGTGGAGGGTTTTGGCAGAGTGACTTGAGAACACATCCAGGCAGGTAAAGAAGGATGGAGGAAAAGTCTACAGTTTTTTGGGCAAGGGTGAGAAAGGGGATGTGAAAAGAGTTCAGAGGGAGAAGGAAAGAATCTGTGGGTAGCTTTGGGCATCTGGGTAAGGTAAATAAGACAGTGGGCATGATGAATTTAAGGCATTTTACTATCAGCTATGAATTGGGTTCCATTTGATGTTTTCAACAGCCTTACTAAAGATTAAGGCTATTGTCATTTAATTCTTGGCTGTCAAACAATAGCTAAAATAGGACATTGCAGAGACAAATACAGTTAATTCTTCTTTCTAAATATTCTTAAAATTTTTTTCACCTCAATGTTCACAGCAGCACTATTTACAATGACCAAGATATAGAAACAGCCTAAATGTCCATTGACAGTGAAATGGAAAAGAAAATGTGGTACATAAGTACGATGGAATATTGCCCAGGAATGAGAAAGAATGAAATAATGTAATTTGCAGCAATATGAATGAACCTAGGGATTATCATACTAAGTGAAGTAAATCAGACAAAGACAAATATTATGTGATATCATTTACACGTGAAATCTAAAAAAATTATACAAATGAATTTAGTTCTAAAACTCACAGAATTTAGTTATAAAAGAGACTCACAGACATAGAAAACAAATTCATGGTTATCAAAGAGGAAAAGGGAGGGAGTGATGAATTAGGAGTTTGGGATTGGCAAGTACAAACTACTATATATAAAACTGATAAATGACAAGCACAATATATTTAATATTTTGTAATAACTGATAATGAAAAAGAATATGAAAGCAAACATGTATGTATATATGTATATATGTACATTCTTTATATTTATAACTTTGCTATACTCCAGTAACTAACACACATTGTAAATCAGCTGTGAAAGTGAAAGTGTTAGTCTCTTCAGTCATGTTTGATTCTTTGCATCCTATTGATTGTAGCCTACCAGGCTCCTCTGTCCATGGGATTCTCCAGGTAAGAATACTAGAGTGAATTGCCATTTCCTTCTCCAGTGGATCTTTCTGACCCAGGGACTGAACCCGGGTCTCCTACATTGCAGGCAGATTCCTTACTGTCTGAGCCACCAAGGTACTTCACTAAACAGTTATTTTTATTCAAACAGCTTTATCAAAGTTTAATTGACACACAATAAGTTGTGCATCTTTAAAGTATATAATTTAATGTGTTTTGACATGTTTACAATTGTGAAATCATCACTATAATCAAGATGATGAATAAAACCACCACTTCCAAAAGTTTTTTGTAACTTTTTGTAATCCTTCCTATTCCACTCTCCTTAGACAACCACTGATCTGGTTTCTGTCATTATTGATTGGTTATCATTTTCTAGAACTTAATGTAAGTGGAGTTATACAGCATCTACTCTTTTTTTTTTTTGTGGGGGGCAGTCTGACTCATCTCACTCAGAACAACCATTTTGAAATTTATTCATATTTTTGCATATTTCAATAGTTCATTCCTTTTTCATTGCTAACTGGTATTCCCTTGAATGAATATATCACAGATTGTTAATCTACTCATCTGTTGATGATGTTTCAGTTTTTTCCAATTCTTGGCCATTGCGATAAAGCTACTATGAACATTCATGTTCATGTGTTTGTATTAATATATGCTACTATGAATATTCGTGTTCATGTGTCTGTATTTTTATTTTTTTTTAGGGGGGGCGAGCGGCCACTTCTATTGGTCTTTCATTTATTTATTTTCATCCATCATGTTTTGTTCTTTGGCCCCTGTGCGCCTCCCATTGCAGTGGCCTCTGTTGTCACAGAGCACTGGCTCCAGGCACATGCGCTCCAGAGCTCCGGCTTGGTAATTGGACAAATCAGTCCAGCTGCTCCGCAGCATGTGGGATCTTCACAGGCCAGGGATCGAACCGGCGGCCCTTGCACTGCAAGGTGGTGTCCTTACCGACTGGACCACCAGGGAAGCCCCATGTGTCTGTATTAATATATGCTTTTATCCTTTTCCACTTTACCTTTTCCAAAGAATGCATATGTTTATGATTCCATTTCTGAATTTTTTGCTCTCTTCCATTGATGTATTTGTCTATCTTTTTATAAATATCTTGTGTCCTGATTGCTGTAGCTTTATAATAAGCCTTGATATTAGGTTCTGTTCATCCTCCAACTTTGTTCTTTTTTGGTCAGAGTTGTCTTGGCTATTCTGTCCTTTGAATTTTCCTGTTAATTTAGAATCAGTGTGATGATTTTTTTTGGGATTTGATTGGAGTTGCATTGACTGTCTAGATCAATTTGCAGAAAATTAGTATCTTAATGTTATTGAGTTTTCTAATTCATGAACATGGTTTCATTTATGTCTTTAAAAATTGGTCTCAGCAATGTTTTATCATTTTTAGTATAGGTGTTGCATAATCTTTTATCATAGTTTCCTGGGGTGGTTTTGCAAAGTATCTGTTTTTTTTTCCCAGCTTGTGATTCTCTGTTGCTAGTATCTAGGCATATAATTGATTTTTGTATGTTGATTTTGAATCTCATAGCTCTGCTAAATTTGCTTATTAGTTTCAGTTGCCTTTTTTTGGTAGGTGAATACTTTTTAATGAGGAAACTGAATGGGCACATATCCTTAAATGAAAGTTAGTGTCCATTGGTTTGAAGTTGGCTTTTTAAGCTGATCAAGACTGTTCTCTATGTGCTCTGGGAATGGCTCTGTGGTGCTTCTTAAAAAACATGAGGTATTTTGTGAGGAATGGGTGGGGGTAATCATAGTAAACGACCACTCCCAGACAAGAGACAGGGGGAAGCCCATTAAAAATAGATTCTGGTGGACAAGAATAACAAGGATTTGAAAAAACCTGAAAACTCTGTTCAAGGACATTGCTTATGTACCAGATGGAGGTAGGTCTGCAGTAGATGGCATGGCGATCTTGCAGATGGTTGTAAGAATGGGTAAGGGAAAAGACTTAAGTGTGACAGCAGTGTTTCTTATCTCCATGAGGAGAACATTCTTCTAAACCATCTCTGGGAGGAAGGGCTGATGTGGAGAGTGTTGGCTATATCTTTGTGCTGTTAAGTATCTAGATGTTGACTAGAAAACTTACTTAAAGCATCTGGAAGCTTATTTTATTTCTTAGATTATTGTCAGCATGTGGATAAGATGAAGTTAGAGTGACTCTTTCTGTTTTTAGCTGCTTCTTTCATGTCACAGAGGCACAGTTGTTGCAAAGCAAACATAGCAGTCTAAGGCAACAGAATGGTTATGGAAGAAGAAGGATGGAGAGAAGTCAGTAGAACTATGGTATTCCTCTTGTGGGAGTTCAGTGATACTGTTGGCAGTAAGAAGAAACTCTGGCATAGATAAGGACGTGTACAAGTAAGGCTTACATTAAGTGAATCTGGGCATTCAATTTTAAGTAAGACATGGTGGGTCTAACAAAATAAATGATTTCTGTTCTATGTCTGTTCTGTACAGTCCCTTTGTTCCAAGGAGATCCTTTAGGAGCTGTTCTGAGGCAGAGATGATGGGTAAGTGGGCAGAGATCTAGACCCTCCATCTTCCTCTGTCATACCCCTAACTTCTCCATTGAACCAGAGGTCCTTATCCTCCTTTTAGGAAAAAATATCTGTTTAGTGTGTTAGGATTTCTTATCAAAAGTTGTGTTCTACATAAGCGTGTGTGTGTGTGTGTGTCTGGAAACCACTGGATGAGATCTATAAAGGTGATTGCCTTCCTCAGCAACAGGATGCAGAATGTCATACAGAGTTTGTGTTCCCTGCCCAAATCGAAGGAAGTTGCTTCCTTCCTTGCATCCGGTCCTACTTAAGTGACAAGTTACCTGATAGCCCAGTGTTTGGGTTGCCACATATTGCATGGAACATATTTGTGCTAAAAATTGTTGTTGTCTGCAATTTAAATTTAACTGGATAAGCTGTGTTGTTATTTTTTAAGCCTGGCGACTCTAATCAGTGTATAGTTCATAACTAAATAGTGAATGGATTCTCCAACATAATGATTTTGCTAAACCTTGACCCAAAATCCCTGACATCGTGGGTATGTGCACCACACTACATTCATCTCTGGGCCTGCCATCACAGCTTTCGAGCAGCAGTTATCCTTCCTGGCTGAACTCTGGATAAGTGAATGGTGTAGTCAATGCTTTTTCAGTCCACAAGGGCCTGCCTCTCCCATGGACATTGAAGACAAATTAATCCAAATTTGGCCATTGAACTAGTTTTCCAAGTTTGTGTTTTTTGTTAAATATAATTTCATCTTTAAAATTTCAAGTTGCAAGTTTTAGTGAGAATATTGCTGGTGTCTTAGAATCTTTCATCTCAGATGGTAAAGAATCTGCAGTGCAGCAGACCCAGCCTCGATCTCTGGGTTCAGAATTAAGGGGGAAAAAATTACCAGTTCAGTGATACTGTTGGCAGTAAGAAGAAACTCTGGCATAGATAAGGACGTGTACAAGTAAGGCTTACATTAAGTGAATCTGGGCATTCAATTTTAAGTAAGACATGGTGGGTCTAACAAAATAAATGATTTCTGTTCTATGTCTGTTCTGTACAGTCCCTTTGTTCCAAGGAGATCCTTTAGGAGCTGTTCTGAGGCAGAGATGATGGGTAAGTGGGCAGAGATCTAGACCCTCCATCTTCCTCTGTCATACCCCTAACTTCTCCATTGAACCAGAGGTCCTTATCCTCCTTTTAGGAAAAAATATCTGTTTAGTGTGTTAGGATTTCTTATCAAAAGTTGTGTTCTACATAAGCGTGTGTGTGTGTGTGTGTCTGGAAACCACTGGATGAGATCTATAAAGGTGATTGCCTTCCTCAGCAACAGGATGCAGAATGTCATACAGAGTTTGTGTTCCCTGCCCAAATCGAAGGAAGTTGCTTCCTTCCTTGCATCCGGTCCTACTTAAGTGACAAGTTACCTGATAGCCCAGTGTTTGGGTTGCCACATATTGCATGGAACATATTTGTGCTAAAAATTGTTGTTGTCTGCAATTTAAATTTAACTGGATAAGCTGTGTTGTTATTTTTTAAGCCTGGCGACTCTAATCAGTGTATAGTTCATAACTAAATAGTGAATGGATTCTCCAACATAATGATTTTGCTAAACCTTGACCCAAAATCCCTGACATCGTGGGTATGTGCACCACACTACATTCATCTCTGGGCCTGCCATCACAGCTTTCGAGCAGCAGTTATCCTTCCTGGCTGAACTCTGGATAAGTGAATGGTGTAGTCAATGCTTTTTCAGTCCACAAGGGCCTGCCTCTCCCATGGACATTGAAGACAAATTAATCCAAATTTGGCCATTGAACTAGTTTTCCAAGTTTGTGTTTTTTGTTAAATATAATTTCATCTTTAAAATTTCAAGTTGCAAGTTTTAGTGAGAATATTGCTGGTGTCTTAGAATCTTTCATCTCAGATGGTAAAGAATCTGCAGTGCAGCAGACCCAGCCTCGATCTCTGGGTCAGAAAGATCTCCTTGAGAAGGAAATGGCAACCCACTCCAGTGTTCTTGCCTGGGAAATCCTGTGGACAGAGGAGTCTGGTGGGCTACAGTCCATGGGACCACAATGAGTTGGACACGACTGAGTGACCAACACTTTTACTTTCATACTTAGAGTCCGTCATCAATATAAGATACTTTTTCCTTAAAAAGACAATTAAAGGGCTTCCCTGGTGGTTCAGTGGGTAAGAACACTGCATTGCAGTGCAAAGGGCGATGGTTTGATCCCTGGCCAGGGAAGATCCCACGTGCCGCGGAGTGGCTGGACCTATGTGTCCAACTACTGAGCTGGGGCTCTGGAGCGCATGTGCCCAGAGCCGGTGCTCTGTAGCGAGAGGCCACTGTGATGGGAGGCCCATATAGGCCAAAGAACAAAGATGGAAATGAAAGACCAATAGAAGTGGCCAAAAAAAAAAAAAAAAAAAAAGAAAAATATCGTGAAAAGACTAGGTGGTGAAGGTAAAAAAAAAAAAAAGATAATTAAAATATTTTTGTCTTTATCACTAGTGCTTGTTTGCCTTATAATTAGAAGTTTACCTTCTATTTGGAACCTTTTATCACCTTTATCCAGTCCCCTTTGTCTATCCCTGTCTTCTCTGATAACCACAGATATGATCTCTTTTTCTGTGAGGCAAAACTCTGTTCATTTTGTATGTTATATTGCTAAGCCCTCAGTTTCTACTGTCATGAGGAGAACAAACTGTCAAAAACAGCTTGCTTTAGTTCTGTATCCTACTTTCCTTCTTTTACAAATTCCTGTTAGAGATCTGAACTTATTAGAGAACCTGGTAGCTGCATTGGCATTTCAAACTCCCTACATTTAAATCTCTTGGGCCTGCCATCACAGCTTTCGAGCAGCATTTCCTTCCTGGCTGAACTCTGGATAAGTGAATGGTGTAGTCAATGCTTTTTCAGTCCACAAGGGCCTGCCTCCCATGGACATTGAAGACAAATTAATCCAAATTTGGCCATTGAACTAGTTTTCCAAGTTTGTGTTTTTTGTTAAATATAATTTCATCTTTAAAATTTCAAGTTGCAAGTTTTAGTGAGAATATTGCTGGTGTCTTAGAATCTTTCATCTCAGATGGTAAAGAATCTGCAGTGCAGCAGACCCAGCCTCGATCTCTGGGTCAGAAAGATCTCCTTGAGAAGGAAATGGCAACCCACTCCAGTGTTCTTGCCTGGGAAATCCTGTGGACAGAGGAGTCTGGTGGGCTACAGTCCATGGGACCACAATGAGTTGGACACGACTGAGTGACCAACACTTTTACTTTCATACTTAGAGTCCGTCATCAATATAAGATACTTTTTCCTTAAAAAGACAATTAAAGGGCTTCCCTGGTGGTTCAGTGGGTAAGAACACTGCATTGCAGTGCAAAGGGCGATGGTTTGATCCCTGGCCAGGGAAGATCCCACGTGCCGCGGAGTGGCTGGACCTATGTGTCCAACTACTGAGCTGGGGCTCTGGAGCGCATGTGCCCAGAGCCGGTGCTCTGTAGCGAGAGGCCACTGTGATGGGAGGCCCATATAGGCCAAAGAACAAAGATGGAAATGAAAGACCAATAGAAGTGGCCAAAAAAAAAAAAAAAAAAAAAGAAAAATATCGTGAAAAGACTAGGTGGTGAAGGTAAAAAAAAAAAAAAGATAATTAAAATATTTTTGTCTTTATCACTAGTGCTTGTTTGCCTTATAATTAGAAGTTTACCTTCTATTTGGAACCTTTTATCACCTTTATCCAGTCCCCTTTGTCTATCCCTGTCTTCTCTGATAACCACAGATATGATCTCTTTTTCTGTGAGGCAAAACTCTGTTCATTTTGTATGTTATATTGCTAAGCCCTCAGTTTCTACTGTCATGAGGAGAACAAACTGTCAAAAACAGCTTGCTTTAGTTCTGTATCCTACTTTCCTTCTTTTACAAATTCCTGTTAGAGATCTGAACTTATTAGAGAACCCCTGGGTAGCTGCATTGGCATTTCAGATGCCTCTTGCTTGTCTTTCTCATTTAAATCCCAATACAATAGTAACATTATAAGAAAGCTTTCTAGATAGTAAAATTAAATCCATGTTTTGTATGATTCATTATATGAATGGTTCATAGCTGCTTTCAGGCATGTGCTTAGTACTGTACATTTATCATCATATTCAGTTCTCATAACCCTATGAAATAAGTGCTACATTTTCATTTTATAGAAGTGGAAACCAAGACACAGAGAGATAAAGTGACTTACCCCAGGTCGCACAGCTAGAAATCCATATCACATACAATATGGACACATCTCTCTCTCTGACTTCAAAATGATTACCTATGGCTGTTTTGTTATCCTCTGCAAACAGTGCTTTCTTGCTCTGGCTTCAGTCAGTTGTGTGCAGTGATCATCTGATTTTGTTTCTTCAGCAACTCATTCTCCACCTAGAAGGACTAGCTGTCTAATTAGGTGCCATCTAATTAATTTAAAAAGGCAATACAACAACAGCCCAGCATCTAGGGAAAGAAAGGAGGAATATATGTGTTTGTGTATTCATGACATTTCTTTCCCTTGCTGGGTTTAATTCCCTTTGCTTGTGGATTTATTAACAGAAGTTGGATGTTGGCATTCTCTCTCCTCCAGATCCCTCAGCCTGGAACCTGGTTTCTAGCAATGTGTTCATTTTGCACCACTTTAGTTCATTAAAATAATTGGCAAGTTCCTTGAGTTCATCACAATGGGAGTTTACCTATTTTTAACTGTCTAAAATTTAATGTGGTAGTGCTATTTTTGCTCAGAAACTAATTCTTCACAAGTTATTTCTGAAAGGTTTTCTTCATAAAGGAAGTCCATTTAACCATTTCCAACTCATACTGGAGAGAAAGTCAACTCTCAGAGAAGTTAAGTGATCTACAAGGGGTTTCCCAGAGCCTAGTTGAAGCTCCTGCCTCAGCTGAGGATCAAGACCCGCTGCTCTTTTCTGTCCTTGGCAACAAAAATGGTTCAACTTGCAGTATCTGTAACTATCAGTCCTTATTGCCAGTTATTGTCCTTTACAGTGTAAAGGACTAGATCGTCACAACTCAGGGCTATAATCAGACGTCCTTCCTCCTCTGTGTGGGCCCCTCAGCAAGAAGTTTGCTCACCTGCCAACTTGGTTTACCTCTGCTCCTCTCACTGCCCACTCTCTTTGGGGATAGTTGGTCATTGATATCTGGGAGGGGTCTGAGAGGTGTCACTCCTTTCTCATATGTACCATTCCACACGGGCTTCCCTCCTGTTCTCTTGACTGGTTCCTTTGTCTCTTCAGCATTCTTCCCATTGGCTAAAGGTGGCAAGTAGGCTGAAAGCAGAGTGCTGCTTCTGGAAGTAGACAGGAGAGGCTCATTGACATTCTACCAGGGAACTCTCCTTCAGCTGATGGTGAAAGAGACAGAAGAGCTGCCCTCTGCAGAAGGTTTCCATTCAAGTTCAGATGTGATGTTTGGAAGGAGCAACCTGTGCTTGAACTTGGGCTCAATCTCGGGCTCCTTTCTGTCTGCCCTCACACGGTATCTGGTGTCACAGTGTGCCACCTCTCTGCAGATGGCCCCAGCCCCGTGTCTGAACCCCACACCCGTGTGTCCGCTTGCCTGCTTGACAATCTGCTTTGATTTCTAAAGGGTAGACCTAACTAGGATGTGCAGCAGAACTCTTGACCTTCTTCTCCACACTTGCTTTCTCTCATTCATCTTTCTTTGTAAATGTCCACTTCAGTCTTTCAGTCACTCAGGTCAAAACCCTGGGCCTCATCTGTCAGTCCCTTCTTTCTCTTGATTACATTCAATCAATCCTCAGATGCTGTCACCAGTCTTCTAACAATATGCTCAGCGTTTCCCCGACCCTTCACAAGTTATTTCTGAAAGGTTTTCTTCATAAAGGAAGTCCATTTAACCATTTCCAACTCATACTGGAGAGAAAGTCAACTCTCAGAGAAGTTAAGTGATCTACAAGGGGTTTCCCAGAGCCTAGTTGAAGCTCCTGCCTCAGCTGAGGATCAAGACCCGCTGCTCTTTTCTGTCCTTGGCAACAAAAATGGTTCAACTTGCAGTATCTGTAACTATCAGTCCTTATTGCCAGTTATTGTCCTTTACAGTGTAAAGGACTAGATCGTCACAACTCAGGGCTATAATCAGACGTCCTTCCTCCTCTGTGTGGGCCCCTCAGCAAGAAGTTTGCTCACCTGCCAACTTGGTTTACCTCTGCTCCTCTCACTGCCCACTCTCTTTGGGGATAGTTGGTCATTGATATCTGGGAGGGGTCTGAGAGGTGTCACTCCTTTCTCATATGTACCATTCCACACGGGCTTCCCTCCTGTTCTCTTGACTGGTTCCTTTGTCTCTTCAGCATTCTTCCCATTGGCTAAAGGTGGCAAGTAGGCTGAAAGCAGAGTGCTGCTTCTGGAAGTAGACAGGAGAGGCTCATTGACATTCTACCAGGGAACTCTCCTTCAGCTGATGGTGAAAGAGACAGAAGAGCTGCCCTCTGCAGAAGGTTTCCATTCAAGTTCAGATGTGATGTTTGGAAGGAGCAACCTGTGCTTGAACTTGGGCTCAATCTCGGGCTCCTTTCTGTCTGCCCTCACACGGTATCTGGTGTCACAGTGTGCCACCTCTCTGCAGATGGCCCCAGCCCCGTGTCTGAACCCCACACCCGTGTGTCCGCTTGCCTGCTTGACAATCTGCTTTGATTTCTAAAGGGTAGACCTAACTAGGATGTGCAGCAGAACTCTTGACCTTCTTCTCCACACTTGCTTTCTCTCATTCATCTTTCTTTGTAAATGTCCACTTCAGTCTTTCAGTCACTCAGGTCAAAACCCTGGGCCTCATCTGTCAGTCCCTTCTTTCTCTTGATTACATTCAATCAATCCTCAGATCCTGTCAGCAGTCTTGTAACAATATGCTCAGCGTCTGACCTCTTTCACCACATCCTGTCTATCTCCCTAGTCCAAGCAGCCTCCTCTCTTTCCTAGATCCCTGCATCAGTTCCCTCTTGCATCTCCTTTTGCTTTGCCATGTCTCTTCTCCACATACTATCTAGACAGGTATTTAAAAAACATAGATTATACTCCTCTTCAGCTGAAAATCCTTCTGAGATGTGCTGTCTCATTTGCTATAAAATGCAAGACCTGTCATGATCTGGCCAAACCCTCTCAAATCTCTCATCTTCTCTCTAGCCTGTTGCCCCTTGTTCCCCCTCCAGGCAGGTCACAATGGCCTCCTCACCTAGAACATGCCAAGCACACACTACTCCACTTCCTGGAACTGCTACTTGCCCAAGGGACCCATGCGACTCCGCTTTCCCTTTGCCTCTCAGCTCCTGTGTGTGTACTTAGTCGCTCAGTTGTGTCCTACTCTTTGCAACCCCATGGACTACAGCCAGTCAGGCTCCTCTGTCTACGGGATTCTCCAGGCAAGACTACTGGAGTGGGTAGCCATTTCCACCTCCAGGGGATCTTCCCAGGCCAGGGATCAAACCCAGGTCTCCTGCATTGCAGGTGGATTCTTTACTGTCTGAGTAACCAGGGAAGCCCTCTCAGCTCCTACATTGCTTTATCAGAAAGTCTTCATTGACCTAGATGAACTCACCCCCAGTTGAGAGCAGCCCTTCTTTGTTTTTGTTTACTGTGTATCCCCATTACCTGCACATAGCAGACACTCAGTAAATATTTGCAAATTCATTCATTCCCAGCCATGAGAAAAATTTTGTTGTTGTTTTTTCTTAAATCATCTTCAGTTTAGTTCAGAGTTTCAATATTGCTTTGATTAGTACCTTGCGTGATCATGGGAAGATCACATGACCCACTTTTTTCATCTGTAAAATTCAAGATTGGACTAGGTCATGTGGAAGGCATGTTTTAACTCCTCTTTCCGGTTTGTGAATGTGGAATCTCTTGTGCGATCTAATAGTGGCATCCTGGGGTTGGGGTCACTTCTGTGGTCCTCCACTTGTGGAAGTGCTGGAGACAGCCTTTTAAAAAAATTATTTAATTTTATTTCTTAAAAATTTTTTACAGAGTCTTGTTGTTTACAGACATGTATGTTCCCAGATCAGTCATATGCATATCCCTGGCACCCTCCCCCCTCCCCATCCCCCTATCCTGCCCCTCCAGGCCATCACACTCTGCCCCTGCAGGATCTCCTATTCCCGTAGGGCAATGACAATAGCTAAGTTTTTCACATATGACAGTATAGGTTTCCATGTTCCTTCCTCTATGCCTCCCACCCACTGTTCATACCCAACAATGTCCATATATCCGTTCTCTATGTCTTTTTTTCCATCGCTTCACTGTGTATATTACCATTACCCTCTTACTAGATTCCATATATGTGTGTTAGTGTACTGTACTTGTCGTTCTCTTTTTGACTTACTTTACTTTTTATGATAGGTTCTAGATCCATCCACCTCATTAGGGCTGATTCTTCTGCATTTCTTTTTATAGCTGAGATGGAGACAGTCTTTTCTTCCACACATCCTATCCCCTTGCTGACCCTTTCCTGCTTCTTACCATCAAGCACATTCTGTACTTGTGCCTTTAAGACTTGTGCCATAGCAGTTGTGACATATGTTTCTAGACAGCACTCAACAGTAACAGATCCTCAAAATTTGTATATAATTCACATTGAAAAATCAGGGTGTTAAATGAACTATACTTCAATAAAACTTAAAAAAGAAAAAAACTATTACATTGGAAAAAAAAAGTCAGAATGGATTCAAGATTATTTATGAAATGACCTGACTTTGCTCATCTTCATTTTGCTCTGCTTCCTTGAGTGGGAGAGAAATGGTGGTGCCCCGTGGGAATTATGCATGACCCAGGGGCTGTCTGTGGGGAATGTCTTGTCTGTGAATGTCACTGGTTTTATGTGCTATGGTGGGAAAACAAAAGATTTAGAGCCACTGGTGTTACAGTGCTGATGATACAGAGATGAGAGATAAGGTCTTTGACTTCTTAGCGTTTATGGTCTAGATGAAAAGACAAGACATGTTTGTACCGTGAAAGGGTGTGTAAGAACATAGTGTGTGTGTGAGTGCTGGATGTGTGGTGCAATGGGTCCTTCAGGGTGGTATCTTTATGGGTCAGATTGTTTGTGGGATTGGGTCATTAAAGAAGGGAGACTTGAGCTGTGTCTTGAGGGGTCTCTCTTCCTCGCGAGAAGACAGTTTTGCAAGGTACTCTCCCTCCGCTGTTCCTGGGTTGATGACTGCTTGACTAGCATGAAGCATCAGACTTTGCACTACTCTTTGCGGGCCCCCTATAACCACACTGCCATGAATAAACTCTCTTTGAATGATCCTAGTATAAGTGAGTCATCTGTTTCCTGTTGGGACCCTGACCAGTACTGTCTTACAGAAAAATTTTCTTTTCCATGGGAATAGGTGAGATCTCCCAGATTAATTTTGTTCAGTGATATGCAGTCTCACAGAAAAATAGGTTTGGTGTCTACACCAGAGAAGAATGATTACCATTTCTAAGTCCCCAACCTGCTCTTTCAAGTCACCTAGGAACATTGTGTGTCCTCATTGATGTTTATGCTGTCTAGTGTAGGCCAAGAAGTTGTTTGGCTTTGATATCTTGAATAAATAGGTTGGCAACATTACTCATTTTTCACAGAGGAACACTTTTGAGTGTGTAAATGTGCATTATAAATAATTATTCAGGAAAAACAGGTATGACCCAGGGTTATTGAAACGGTGAGTCTACAATGAAAGGGAAATTCTAGTTGGCTTTTACTAATCTGAAATCATAATTCTGTCTCAGAGAAAGTAATGATCAGCCCTTGAGTTTGCTAGAGTGCCTCTCTTGACCATCTTCAGGGGCCCTATTTGGGCTGCAATGAAGACCCTTTGTTATCTCTCCCAATTGCAGCATGAAAATGCCCAGCTCGAGAACTTAGGACCATTTGGATGACTGACCGTTCTGACTGCCAGGCAGAGGCCAGGCAGCAGTACAGGTAATGTCTGGGCTCTTACTAGCACTGCCTTTGATAGGGAATTAAGGTCATATGATCCGTTTTGGAAGGTCTGTCCCTTAGTGTTTTCAAATTCTATGTCACTGTGATCAAAAGAACTGAAGCATGGTCTGGCCGAGGGAAGAAAGTGATTCTGAGTCTGGCAGACACAAAATAGATGAGAAGGATGCAGGTCCTCAGAAAGAAAGGGCAAGAACACTTCAATCAGCACTAGCCTTGTGAGCAAAGGCCAAACATCAGGGTGCCAGCTGCTACACAAAGCAAATTGGAGACCTGAGCCACATTCCCAGTGCACTTGCTTGTATGCAGGGCTAGGCTTATTTAGAGCCTAGCATTTCACCAGCTAAAACATTTCACCAGCTAAAAATGTGAAGAGATGCTTCACATTTTGTGCAGGGCTAGGCTTATTTGTGCAGGGCTAGGCTTGTGTGCAGGGCTAGGCTTATTTAGAGCCTAGCATTTCACCAGCTAAAACATTTCACCAGCTAAAATGTGAAGAGATGCTTCAAAACATCAGACCTCCCCAGTAGCCTGGGTTTGTGTGTGTAGAAGCTGATGCCCCTCATTTGGCTTTGTGGCATTAGCTCAGATGCAGTACTTGGAATTATCTAGTCAATTACTACATTGGTACTCTCTCTGTCTCTCAAGGGATTTTCCTTTAGAGTCTCTAATAAAAGCATTTTTTTCTCCCTTGAAGATCAGTTTGGTCACCTTCTGGATAACCATCTCTTGTAATCTATGCCAGAGTTTATATTTATTTCTGCAGCTTGAACGTACTTTTTTTTTCCTCATGCTTTGATATCTTGAATAAATAGGTTGGCAACATTACTCATTTTTCACAGAGGAACACTTTTGAGTGTGTAAATGTGCATTATAAATAATTATTCAGGAAAAACAGGTATGACCCAGGGTTATTGAAACGGTGAGTCTACAATGAAAGGGAAATTCTAGTTGGCTTTTACTAATCTGAAATCATAATTCTGTCTCAGAGAAAGTAATGATCAGCCCTTGAGTTTGCTAGAGTGCCTCTCTTGACCATCTTCAGGGGCCCTATTTGGGCTGCAATGAAGACCCTTTGTTATCTCTCCCAATTGCAGCATGAAAATGCCCAGCTCGAGAACTTAGGACCATTTGGATGACTGACCGTTCTGACTGCCAGGCAGAGGCCAGGCAGCAGTACAGGTAATGTCTGGGCTCTTACTAGCACTGCCTTTGATAGGGAATTAAGGTCATATGATCCGTTTTGGAAGGTCTGTCCCTTAGTGTTTTCAAATTCTATGTCACTGTGATCAAAAGAACTGAAGCATGGTCTGGCCGAGGGAAGAAAGTGATTCTGAGTCTGGCAGACACAAAATAGATGAGAAGGATGCAGGTCCTCAGAAAGAAAGGGCAAGAACACTTCAATCAGCACTAGCCTTGTGAGCAAAGGCCAAACATCAGGGTGCCAGCTGCTACACAAAGCAAATTGGAGACCTGAGCCACATTCCCAGTGCACTTGCTTGTATGCAGGGCTAGGCTTATTTAGAGCCTAGCATTTCACCAGCTAAAACATTTCACCAGCTAAAAATGTGAAGAGATGCTTCACATTTTGTGCAGGGCTAGGCTTATTTGTGCAGGGCTAGGCTTGTGTGCAGGGCTAGGCTTATTTAGAGCCTAGCATTTCACCAGCTAAAACATTTCACCAGCTAAAAATGTGAAGAGATGCTTCAAAACATCAGACCTCCCCAGTAGCCTGGGTTTGTGTGTGTAGAAGCTGATGCCCCTCATTTGGCTTTGTGGCATTAGCTCAGATGCAGTACTTGGAATTATCTAGTCAATTACTACATTGGTACTCTCTCTGTCTCTCAAGGGATTTTCCTTTAGAGTCTCTAATAAAAGCATTTTTTTCTCCCTTGAAGATCAGTTTGGTCACCTTCTGGATAACCATCTCTTGTAATCTATGCCAGAGTTTATATTTATTTATGCAGCTTGAACGTACTTTTTTTTTTTTCCTCATTGTCTTAGTACTTGGAGTTCTTGATGGTAATTGATGGGGAGCACTTTGCATCTTGCTCTCCAGCCTGGTGATCATCATTTCTGTCTTTGAAAGCAAAGATGTTTCTTGTGGTGGAATATTCTTTATGTGTTTTCATACGTTTGTATATGCATATTTTAATTTTGTGAAAGAACAGGGAGCTACTGTGGTTTGTTGAAAAGCCTCTTATAGGATAAAGTGATAATTCTTACAACATCAAATCAGAAGCTTTTAGCATTTGAGCCTATTTATTATTTATTATGATGCAGATTGGCAGTTGAGTTGGAATTTCAAGATTGCAACATCAATAATGGTTAATTCCCTCAGTAATAAATTATACCTACAATTCTAATAGCTGCCATAAGGTGATTGGCTGTGGTTGAGATTATAGACCTAGTGGCTTAGCTCTTCTTAAGTATAGTTGACCTACAGAGGTTGCATAGGTGAGCATATGTTTTTGATTCCATTATGTGATATTTGTGACGCCTAACTGTGGACCACCACTAAGTGCACACCAACTCCTATACAAAAATTGGCATCTCTGGCTTTCTTTCAGTCATCATCTGTGCACTTTTTCCCCTTTGACTCTCTTCTTAGATTTAGAAAGTTTCCTGAGCTTCTTTTATTTTCTTGTCTGTGTCTCTGAACCTTTCACTGAAATGCTCCTGCCAGTGGACCTTTGGCTTACTGCCTGCCCTCCTTCAATAAAAGCATTGGTTTGCCTCCTTAAGCCTTTGAATGTATCCTAAAGTAAAGGGACAGCTTGTTACTTCTTTCCTGGTCAGAATAACAACAGAAAAATTCCCTTTACAGTCTCTCTGAGCTCAAAAGAGGAACTCAAGGAATACAAACTAGAACTGATTCAGAAAGTAGCCTGGGTTTGTGTGTAGAAGCTGATGCCCCTCATTTGGCTTTGTGGCATTAGCTCAGATGCAGTACTTGGAATTATCTAGTCAATTACTACATTGGTACTCTCTCTGTCTCTCAAGGGATTTTCCTTTAGAGTCTCTAATAAAAGCATTTTTTTCTCCCTTGAAGATCAGTTTGGTCACCTTCTGGATAACCATCTCTTGTAATCTCTGCCAGAGTTTATATTTATTTCTGCAGCTTGAACGTACTTTTTTTTTTTTCCTCATTGTCTTAGTACTTGGAGTTCTTGATGGTAATTGATGGGGAGCACTTTGCATCTTGCTCTCCAGCCTGGTGATCATCATTTCTGTCTTTGAAAGCAAAGATGTTTCTTGTGGTGGAATATTCTTTATGTGTTTTCATACGTTTGTATATGCATATTTTAATTTTGTGAAAGAACAGGGAGCTACTGTGGTTTGTTGAAAAGCCTCTTATAGGATAAAGTGATAATTCTTACAACATCAAATCAGAAGCTTTTAGCATTTGAGCCTATTTATTATTTATTATGATGCAGATTGGCAGTTGAGTTGGAATTTCAAGATTGCAACATCAATAATGGTTAATTCCCTCAGTAATAAATTATACCTACAATTCTAATAGCTGCCATAAGGTGATTGGCTGTGGTTGAGATTATAGACCTAGTGGCTTAGCTCTTCTTAAGTATAGTTGACCTACAGAGGTTGCATAGGTGAGCATATGTTTTTGATTCCATTATGTGATATTTGTGACGCCTAACTGTGGACCACCACTAAGTGCACACCAACTCCTATACAAAAATTGGCATCTCTGGCTTTCTTTCAGTCATCATCTGTGCACTTTTTCCCCTTTGACTCTCTTCTTAGATTTAGAAAGTTTCCTGAGCTTCTTTTATTTTCTTGTCTGTGTCTCTGAACCTTTCACTGAAATGCTCCTGCCAGTGGACCTTTGGCTTACTGCCTGCCCTCCTTCAATAAAAGCATTGGTTTGCCTCCTTAAGCCTTTGAATGTATCCTAAAGTAAAGGGACAGCTTGTTACTTCTTTCCTGGTCAGAATAACAACAGAAAAATTCCCTTTACAGTCTCTCTGAGCTCAAAAGAGGAACTCAAGGAATACAAACTAGAACTGATTCAGAAAGATCCTTCACTAATCAGTGATTATTTGGTGTGGTGCTACAATAGAATGAACATTAATGGACCACATGCATAATCACTAGCCCACTTCATTTGTTCATCAATTTATGCATTGGGGGCTTCCCCTGGTGGTCCAGTGGGTAAGGACACCGCCTTGCAGTGCAAGGGGTGCCAATTCGATCCCTGGCCTGGGAAGATCCCACATGCCGCTGAGCGGCTGGACCGATGTGTCCAATTATCGAGCTGGAGCTCTGGCACGCATGCACCCAGAGCCGGTGCTCTGCGACGACAGTGGCCACCGTGATGGGAGGCCCACAGGAGCCAAAGAACAAAAGATGGATGAAAACAGATAAATGGAAGACCAATGGAAGTGGCCCGCCCATCCCCCTCCTCCCCAAATTTATGCATTGGTTCATTCATTCCTTTAACATTTGTGGAGTGCTTGCTAAGTAGGAGATCCTGCTTGGTGCTAGAGAAAATGAGACAAATGACTTAATTTTTTAATATATATTTTTTACTTTTTATTTTAATATGTTCTTTAATATTTTGTAGTTTTGTGTCACTATTTTGAATGAACTACTTCACCCACTTCCTTTTCTGGATGTCATTGTTAGTGTGAACCAAAAAAAAAGCTTTTTTGATTTCAATAATATTTATCAAATCCAGTTACTTTCAGCAATTTTATTAATTCATACAAGTTTTGCTGGGAGTGGCTATGTTTTCAGAGTATAGGTCTTCTACTTTCTTGGAACTTTTTCTTTTAATTCAAATGGACTTTTTAGCACTTTTCCCCTTTGACTCTCTTCTTAGATTTAGAAAGTTTCCTGAGCTTCTTTTATTTTCTTGTCTGTGTCTCTGAACCTTTCACTGAAATGCTCCTGCCAGTGGACCTTTGGCTTACTGCCTGCCCTCCTTCAATAAAAGCATTGGTTTGCCTCCTTAAGCCTTTGAATGTATCCTAAAGTAAAGGGACAGCTTGTTACTTCTTTCCTGGTCAGAATAACAACAGAAAAATTCCCTTTACAGTCTCTCTGAGCTCAAAAGAGGAACTCAAGGAATACAAACTAGAACTGATTCAGAAAGATCCTTCACTAATCAGTGATTATTTGGTGTGGTGCTACAATAGAATGAACATTAATGGACCACATGCATAATCACTAGCCCACTTCATTTGTTCATCAATTTATGCATTGGGGGCTTCCCCTGGTGGTCCAGTGGGTAAGGACACCGCCTTGCAGTGCAAGGGGTGCCAATTCGATCCCTGGCCTGGGAAGATCCCACATGCCGCTGAGCGGCTGGACCGATGTGTCCAATTATCGAGCTGGAGCTCTGGCACGCATGCACCCAGAGCCGGTGCTCTGCGACGACAGTGGCCACCGTGATGGGAGGCCCACAGGAGCCAAAGAACAAAAGATGGATGAAAACAGATAAATGGAAGACCAATGGAAGTGGCCGCCCATCCCCTCCTCCCCAAATTTATGCATTGGTTCATTCATTCCTTTAACATTTGTGGAGTGCTTGCTAAGTAGGAGATCCTGCTTGGTGCTAGAGAAAATGAGACAAATGACTTAATTTTTTAATATATATTTTTTACTTTTTATTTTAATATGTTCTTTAATATTTTGTAGTTTTGTGTCACTATTTTGAATGAACTACTTCACCCACTTCCTTTTCTGGATGTCATTGTTAGTGTGAACCAAAAAAAAAGCTTTTTTGATTTCAATAATATTTATCAAATCCAGTTACTTTCAGCAATTTTATTAATTCATACAAGTTTTGCTGGGAGTGGCTATGTTTTCAGAGTATAGGTCTTCTACTTTCTTGGTTAAGTTTATTCATATGTATTTTATTCTTTTTGATGAAATTTCAAATGGGATCTTTTTTAGATTTTCTTTGATATTTTAGTATTACTGTATAGAAATGTAGCACATTTCTCTATATTGATCTTGTATTCTACAACCTTGTCTAATTCATTTATTAGTTCTGATAGTTTTGGGATCAAAATTTTAGACTTTCTGTATGAAGTATCATGTCATCTGTAGCTAGTGATAGTTTTACCACTTCCCTTCCAATTTGAATGCTTCTAATTTCTTTTTCTGGTCTGTGGCTAGGACTTCCAATACTATGCTAAATAGATATAGTGACAGTACATTCTCGTCTTATTTCTGAATTTAGTGGGAAAATTTTCAGCTTTTTACTGTTGAGTATAGTGTTGAGTATAGTATTGTGAGTTTTATTTACATAAATGGCTTTTATTATGTTGACCTATGTTCTCTATGCACTCACTCTGCTGAGAGTTTTATCATGAGTGGATGTTAAAGTGGAAGTGCTCAGTATATTAATTCGCTCAGTCATGTCCGTCTCTTTGCAACCCCATGGATTTTAACCCACCAGGCTTCTCTATTCATGGAATTCTCCAGGCAAGAATATGGGAGTGGTTTGCAATCTTCCCAACCCAGGGATTGATGAGTTGGTGTTGAATTTTGTCAAATGCTTTTTCTTAATCTACTCAGATGTGATTTTTTTTGGTCTTTCCTTTTGTTAATGTGATGTATCACATCAATTGATTTACATATGTTGAACCATCCTTGTGACTCTGGAGTGAATCCAACTTGACCATGGTGTATAGTTCTTTTTATACATTGTTGGATTCAGTTTGCTACTATTTGGTTGAAGATATTTTCATCTATATTCATCACAGAAATTTGCCCTTGATTTTCTTTCTTTGAGGTGTTTTAGTCTGTTTTTTTTTGGGGCGGGGTGGGTGAGGTGGGGAGGGAGGGGGACGGGCGAGCCACTTCTATTGGTCTTTCATTTCTCTATTTTCATCCATCTTTTTGTTCTTTGGCCCGTGTGGGCCTCCCATCGCGGTGGCCTCTGTTGTCGCAGAGCACCAGCTCTGGGTGCATGCGCTCCAGAGCTCCGGCTCGGTAATTGGACACATGGGTCCAGCCGCTCCGCAGCATGTGGGATCTTCCCAGGCCAGCGATCGAACTGGCGCCCCTTGCATTGCAAGGCGGTGTCCTTACCCACTGGACCACCAGGGGAAGCCCCTAGTCTGGTTTTAAAATCAGAGTAATGGTGACCTCATTGGACGGATTTTGGAGTGTTTCTTCTTGTGAATTTTTTTTTTTTTTTTAATAGTTTGGGAAGGAGAGGCATTAGTTCTTCTTTATATTAAGCTGATGAAAAGGTAATTGTGATTTCAGACCATGAATTTTAAATTGTTATAACTAGGTTTAGGCACATCTTTATTAATCTAAATAGGAACCATTACAATCAACATATTTTTTGCCAATGAGAAATAAGTTTCTTTATTCCTGTACCATATAAATCCATGCTTTGGGATTCAGCAAACCCTTGGAAAGCATCTTCTGCCTCCTGCTGTTTGTAGAAACATTTTCCCTGCAAAAAGTTGTTAAGGGGCTTCCCTGGTGGTCCAGTGGGTAAAGAGTCCGCCTTGCAGTGCAAGGGGCACCAGTTCGATCCCTGGCCTGGGAAGATCCCGTGTGCCACGGAGTGACTGGGCTGGTGGGTCCAATTACGAGCCAGCGCTCAGGAGCACATGCTCCCAGAGCCAGTACTCTGCAGCGAGAGAGGCCACTGCAATGGGAGGCCAACACAGGCCAAAGAATAAAGGTAGATGAAAACAAACAAACAAACAAACAAAAAGGTTGTTAAGATGCTTGAAGAAGTAGTAGTCCGTTGGTCAGAGATCAGGTGAATATGGCTAATGAGATAAATCTTCATAGCCCAATTTGTTTAACTTCTGAAGCATTGGTTGTGTGATGTGCAGTTGGGAGTTGTCATGGACAAGAACTGGGCCCATTCTGTTGACCAATGCCATGGCAGGCCTTGCAGTTTTTGGTGCACCGCATCGACTTGCTGAATGTACTTCACAGATGTAATGGTTTTTCCAGGATTCAGAAGCTGTAGTGAATTAGACGGGCAGCAGGCCACCCAACAGTGACTATGACCATTTTATGGTGCAAATTTGGCTTTGGGAAGTGTTTTGGAGCTTCTTCGCAGTCCACTAGTTACCATGTGAAATCCACTTACCATCACATGTCACAATCCAATCGAGAAATGGTTCATTATTGCATAGAAGAAGAGAAGATGACACTTCGAAATGATAATTTGTTTTTTTTTAGATTTGTGGTCAGTTCATGAAGTACCTGCTTATTGAGCTTTTTTACCTTTCTAATTTGCTTCAAGTGCTGAGCTACTGTAGAATGGTTGACACTGAGTTCTTCCACTTTTTGTATAGTTGTAAGAAGATCAGCTTCGATGATCCTCTTAGTTGATCATTGTCAGCTTCCAGTGGCCAATCATTGCACTCCTCATCTTCAAGCCTCTTTTCTCCTTTGCCAAACTTCTTGAACCACCACTGCACTGTATGTTCATTAGCAGTTCCTGGGCCAAATGCATTATTGATGTTGTGAGTTGTCTCTATTGCTTTATGACCCATTTTGAACTCAAATAAGAAAGTCACTCAAATTTGGTTTGGGTCTAACCACATTTCCACAGTCTAAAATAAATATAAAATAAGCAGCATGTAATATCATTGGCAAAAAAATATAAAGTGAGAATGTGCATTAAAATGATGTGTAACATAACCACATTTAAGACTGTATTCAAATATCAAACAGCAAAGTTCAACAATGCAAAACTGCAATTACTTTTGCACCTCCTAATATGTTTGGTAGAATTTCCCTTGAAGTGATCTGGTCCTGAACTTTCTGTTGGTTGGGAGTTTTCCTTTGTTTGTTTTTGTTCTTTAAATATAAATTCAGTTTTACTTCTAGTGATTGGGCTGTTCAAATTCTCTTTCTTTTTGATTTAGTCTTGTCAGTTTGCATATTTCTAGAAATCAGTCCATTTCTTCTAGGTTGTCCAGTTTGTTGGCATATTGCTGTTCATGGTATTTTGTTGAGATTTTTTTGTATTTCATTGGTATTGGTTATTTCTCCTCTTTCATTTCTTATTGCATTTATTTGGGGCCTCTCTTTTTTTTAATACAGAGGAGAAATCAGATTAGAGAGAAACAGCATTCTTAAGCATTTTGGTTAAAATAGTTTGATTTTGCAAATTTTACAAAAACCTCTGATTATGTTGCTAGATCCTTTCCCAGGGTCTTTCAAATTAAGCTTTATAATTTTACTATTATGTTATGTTTCTTCTTTTACTGACATCCTCCTTGATATTCTACAGATAGAGTATTAAGCTCACGGTAAGTGTGTGTATGTTTATAGCATTTCTTATTTTCTTGCTTTTTTTTTTCTTCTTGCCACAGTACAGCATTGGTCCGGTTAAGTCAGTTTTGCTTTTCTGACTTCAAATCATTTTTAAAAAAACTCTGAAATCCTAACACAGGAACATAAAACACTAAAACTACAGTAATTTTAGAGTCAATGTCCTGAAAATGAGGAATTCCAGTGAAATGATGTACCGCACAGCATTGTTTCCAGTCCTTTGCACCACTGCCAAGCTTTGCATACATTTCCTCCTTCATTTTCATACATATTGTATTTGCCATCAATCTTGTGGCAAGTTGCAGAGCAGGGAGATTGGGTGACATGGTTCTCTGATGGGGAGATCAATCTCTAAATGGTCCTTTCCTGTCAAAAATTCAAATTACATCATCCTTTTAACTGCTGTAGGAACTTCAGTCCTACTGCAAACAGTAAATATAAAATAAGCAGCATGTAATATCATTGGCAAAAAAATATAAAGTGAGAATGTGCATTAAAATGATGTGTAACATAACCACATTTAAGACTGTATTCAAATATCAAACAGCAAAGTTCAACAATGCAAAACTGCAATTACTTTTGCACCTCCTAATATGTTTGGTAGAATTTCCTTGAAGTGATCTGGTCCTGAACTTTCTGTTGGTTGGGAGTTTTCCTTTGTTTGTTTTTGTTCTTTAAATATAAATTCAGTTTTACTTCTAGTGATTGGGCTGTTCAAATTCTCTTTCTTTTTGATTTAGTCTTGTCAGTTTGCATATTTCTAGAAATCAGTCCATTTCTTCTAGGTTGTCCAGTTTGTTGGCATATTGCTGTTCATGGTATTTTGTTGAGATTTTTTTGTATTTCATTGGTATTGGTTATTTCTCCTCTTTCATTTCTTATTGCATTTATTTGGGGCCTCTCTTTTTTTTAATACAGAGGAGAAATCAGATTAGAGAGAAACAGCATTCTTAAGCATTTTGGTTAAAATAGTTTGATTTTGCAAATTTTACAAAAACCTCTGATTATGTTGCTAGATCCTTTCCCAGGGTCTTTCAAATTAAGCTTTATAATTTTACTATTATGTTATGTTTCTTCTTTTACTGACATCCTCCTTGATATTCTACAGATAGAGTATTAAGCTCACGGTAAGTGTGTGTATGTTTATAGCATTTCTTATTTTCTTGCTTTTTTTTTTCTTCTTGCCACAGTACAGCATTGGTCCGGTTAAGTCAGTTTTGCTTTTCTGACTTCAAATCATTTTTAAAAAAACTCTGAAATCCTAACACAGGAACATAAAACACTAAAACTACAGTAATTTTAGAGTCAATGTCCTGAAAATGAGGAATTCCAGTGAAATGATGTACCGCACAGCATTGTTTCCAGTCCTTTGCACCACTGCCGAAGCTTTGCATACATTTCCTCCTTCATTTTCATACATATTGTATTTGCCATCAATCTTGTGGCAAGTTGCAGAGCAGGGAGATTGGGTGACATGGTTCTCTGATGGGGAGATCAATCTCTAAATGGTCCTTTCCTGCTCACGGTGAAAAAATTTGAGAGCACAGAATTGCTACGCATCATCCTTTTAACTGCTGTAGGAACTTCAGTCCTACTGCAAACAGTACAGTAGCAAAACAGTCAGCCAAGGGTCTGAAGAGAAAAATTAATCAAGAGGAAAGAAGAAAAACCATGAAAAGTGATTGTGTGGTAACTTGGGTATGATATTTTGATGAGTTTTGAATATAAACTCAAGAATTCTGGAAATGTCAAAAGAAGGCCTTGGATAAGCACTCAAACGCTGCTGTATCTGTGGGAAAAATGGTTTTATTTATTAGTGGCCTGTTTTTAAAATTTTTCATGTTTCTCATAAGGTTTTTGTCACCTGCACCTAAGGGTTTAGTGCAACTAGTTCTGAATTATTTCCCATTTTGATATTGGAACACTTATACTTCAGACTCAGCCCTTTCTTCTCTATTCTTCCTTTTCCAGAGATGTCATCATGTCTTCATTCAAGCACTGCACTGCCCAGAAGAGAAATGTGTGTTGTGTGTGCCCGTATGTTTGTTAAACCTGGTCTTATCAAACGTTGGAGTAGAATGCACTGCAAATGTACACACATGGTTTCTACATTACTGGTTTAACCACATAGCAATTGCAATAATGAAAAGCAGGATGGGCTGCAGCCCAGGGGCTCTGGGTGTGTTTTCCAGCATGGATTACAAAAATTGGTGGGAAAGAAATAGCTTCATGTAGAGAGAAGAGTTTGGAAAGAAGGACACTGAGAGCTTTCTGGGAAGAAATGTAAACCAGATGGTGGAACTCAAAAATAAGGATGGTGATAAATGGAAAGAAGGAGCTGTTTCTTAACAGCAGTGGGGGAAATGGGTCAAATTTCTATTACCTAGCTGTCAAGATAATAGGAAGGGTGGTACAGTGCAAGCTTTGGATTGGCGCTGTGAGGTACAGATTAATGGACATCTTCAGGTGTGCTTGGCTCCACCCTCTAGGTCCTGGCCATTTCCTCAGTGGCGAGCCCTTGGCCATCACCTTTCCCTCTGACACTGTCAGCTGTTCCTACCTTCCCAGGGTGAGGGCTCTGTCTGGGTTTGACTCGACTATGCTCATTGGGCCTAAATTATAGCAGCCTCACCCCTCCCTCTCTACTGGGTCCAAGCTCAGAAGAATTATTGGAAAGTGGCATGGGATCTGACTATGCAAGGGGCTAATTGGAGAGGTTGAGTAACACTAATACACCAGAAGTGTAGAAGAGTTTGCCTACCCAGAAGTGTAGAGGAATGCTTAGACCATTAGAGACAGTAGACAGAAAGAACATGAGAAATAAACTCTCTCTCTCACTCCCACGATGGACTGTTCATAGATATGGGCGTTCCATGGGGGCTCTCGGAAGATGTCTTGCATAAAGAAGAAATCAGTTGCGTGTTTTGGTGAGGCTGTTTGTAGTCAGCTCACTCAGTAAGAGACAGGGATAGACTATAGTCTGTCCTCTGTGGGCTCTGTATCCATGGATTCAACCAATGGCAGGTCAAAAATAGGAAAAAATAAATCTGAAAATTTCAAAAGGCAAAACTTGAATTTGTTGCATTGTACAATAGATATAATTTGCTTATGAAATGCTTAAATGTTTTCACTTAGTAATGAAGTTCAAATTCGATAAAGCTTTTGTAATTAATTTATTAAGCATTCTGAACTTGGTAGAGGCATGAACAAAATGGTCTAATTTTGGGGTTTGGTGGCTAATTTTAGGAGCCATGTGAAAAGTCCCTTTTATTTTATTATATCTTTCAATAAAAGACAAGATAGAAAGAAGTCCCTTATATATTTGTTGGGTGGTTTCATTATCCTTAATGAGAAGGTTTTAATATATTACTTTCAGTTTAAAAAAATGATTTTCTTCAAAGAAAAATATAAAAATGCCAAAAAGTAGAAAAATATTTTTACAGCAACCTAAAACAACAAAGTTAACATTTAAATATTTTAAATATTTCCTTTCAGACTGTTTTCTTATATAATTTTGTATCCTCCTCTCCTATTTCTCCACCACTGTGGCATGAATTAAAAATTTTTTTTCTTTTAACAAACTTTTTAATTCCAATTGATATTCCACCCTCTAGGCCCCACCGTGGCCTGAGCACTGTCAGCTGTTCCTACCTTCCCAGGGTGAGGGCTCTGTCTGGGTTTGACTCGACTATGCTCATTGGGCCTAAATTATAGCAGCCTCACCCCTCCCTCTCTACTGGGTCCAAGCTCAGAAGAATTATTGGAAAGTGGCATGGGATCTGACTATGCAAGGGGCTAATTGGAGAGGTTGAGTAACACTAATACACCAGAAGTGTAGAAGAGTTTGCCTACCCAGAAGTGTAGAGGAATGCTTAGACCATTAGAGACAGTAGACAGAAAGAACATGAGAAATAAACTCTCTCTCTCACTCCCACGATGGACTGTTCATAGATATGGGCGTTCCATGGGGGCTCTCGGAAGATGTCTTGCATAAAGAAGAAATCAGTTGCGTGTTTTGGTGAGGCTGTTTGTAGTCAGCTCACTCAGTAAGAGACAGGGATAGACTATAGTCTGTCCTCTGTGGGCTCTGTATCCATGGATTCAACCAATGGCAGGTCAAAAATAGGAAAAAATAAATCTGAAAATTTCAAAAGGCAAAACTTGAATTTGTTGCATTGTACAATAGATATAATTTGCTTATGAAATGCTTAAATGTTTTCACTTAGTAATGAAGTTCAAATTCGATAAAGCTTTTGTAATTAATTTATTAAGCATTCTGAACTTGGTAGAGGCATGAACAAAATGGTCTAATTTTGGGGTTTGGTGGCTAATTTTAGGAGCCATGTGAAAAGTCCCTTTTATTTTATTATATCTTTCAATAAAAGACAAGATAGAAAGAAGTCCCTTATATATTTGTTGGGTGGTTTCATTATCCTTAATGAGAAGGTTTTAATATATTACTTTCAGTTTAAAAAAATGATTTTCTTCAAAGAAAAATATAAAAATGCCAAAAAGTAGAAAAATATTTTTACAGCAACCTAAAACAACAAAGTTAACATTTAAATATTTTAAATATTTCCTTTCAGACTGTTTTCTTATATAATTTTGTATCCTCCTCTCCTATTTCTCCACCACTGTGGCATGAATTAAAAATTTTCTTTAAAAAATAATTTTATGGTGATTATAAAAGTAATACTGGTTTGTTGTAGACAGTTTGGTAATATGAACTTTGATTCTACAATTCAGAAACAATTGTAGAATCAGAATCAAATAAAACTGTATTTCCTTCCCCCCAAAAATATAAATAAACCCAAGATTATTCTACTTATGTAATGTTACATCTGTTCTTTTTGTTAATATATTATGAGCATGTTCTCATATTATTAAAGGTGCAACAGTTTAATAATTGCATAATTTTCCATAGTGTGTATTGTTCTATTGTTTCCTTAGTTGTCTAATCGTAAGTAATTCTGTGACATGCCTATTCTTCACCTTTTAAATTGTTTTCTTAGCGTAGAAGCCTGTAAATAAGGTAATTAAGTCTAAGGTAATACATATTTTGAAGGATTTTGATAAGAATGCTGCCCCACTGCTTTCTAGAACAGTACTAATCCATGTATTAGATTAGCCCTCATCATAATGAATGAGATAATTTTCTGTTCGTAGACCACCCCTTCTATCTTGGTCTCAGCTCATTGGTAGTTTTTCTCTCCTATCTCACTTCCTTTATCAGTGTGAGGGTGTCCTGAGCTTGTTTTGAGGGAGATGTGTTTCTGTGGGAAGAGATGAAATTTAGCTTCTTACCATCTTTAGCATTACCTTTAGCAGTTGCTTTTGATATATTTTTTTAATTCAAGTTTTCATCCCGAATTTAGAAGCTCCTAAGAACGCAACAATTTCCCTTTGTGTCTATAGAACATAGAACCTTGAATACACTCGTGACTGACTTGCGCTAATTATAGGAGGCTTTGGGGATTTTGTTCATGTTAATTTTCCTGCTTTTTCAGATGAACACTTTTTCTATCTTATCCTCCTCTGATAGCCCTTGGCTACATTGTTCCAGCCACTGACTTCTTTAGAGACTGATTCTAACACAGAATTTAAAGTGTCCATATTTCTTCTAACACAGTAGAAAATTGAATAGAAAATTGACTAACTTCATTACATTCATAGTTGCAAAATGTCTGGCTCAACTTATAGGTTTAGTTTCTGACTGTGGAGTAGAATTTTCCCCTGTGAGAGACTGGCTTATGTATTGCCCAAGCTTTGGACTCATTGACGTAGACTCTAACCAAAGGGAAACACTAGCTTTACATGGAAGAGACTTAGGGACACAGTCACAGTTTTCTGTGAGATTTGGTCCTGTCCTTAGGACTTCCAGACTTGGGTTAGTGAGTCATGGCTGGGGTGGCAGTGGAAACTCTTGTGACTAAGGGACAGACCTTGTGGTCTGAAGCCTAACTCAACCTCTACTGATGTCTGATGGCCATTAAGATAGGCCCTACTAGTCTACCAGGGCAAGGGAGCCAGAGTTTTTGAGTTGAGGATCCAACTTCTCTGTGATGTCATGTCTTTTATTTTTCCACAGGCCTTTGTATGTCTCCACAAGACATTCAGGAAAACAATTTGTTGGAGATTTTAATCTCAAATTTGCTGAGTCTGATACCTGAAGGTGAGAATGTGTGGTACTACATTTTAATTAGAAATGTAATGCTTCATATCTTTAGAAGTGCAGCCACAGAACTCATTTTGGGAGGTAGACTCATTTTGCCCATAGCTGTAGTCACGTGAATCTCACACCTTGTGGGCAGTCTAGGAGAGACCATGGCAGGGGTAGGTGAATGCCCCAGGACCTGCCCCTTCTGACATTCTGTGGGATGGGGTCTCCTTCCCATCTGTTCTCTTTTGAGTACCACACAGTTGATCTTAAGACTTGGTGTTGATATAAGAATATGTTTGAATAAGCAGTCTGAGTTTGGAGATTTAATGAACTCCACCAAACCTCTAGCCTTAGCTCCTTGCCCCAAGGCTTTCCATGAGTTAAGTGTGTTAAGAAGACCTTGTCCTGTTGCATGGCTGTAATGCCATCCATCTGGAAAAAGTTTCCAGGGAACAGCTAGACTATTCTCATTTTTTGCTTACATCAACTAGACCATAGTAGAAGATGGTGAAAGCATACTTCTTTCTTTTGTTCAAAGAGCAAGAATAGATTTGGATCTAATGTTTGCTAAGTAAGAGGTAAGGGAAGAGGATTAGGACAAAGGGCCAGGAGGTCTTGAATCAGGGTTCTTAGTTCTTCTACTGCTATTTTGAGTCTACTCTCCTCTCAAGTCAATGTAGGCAAAGCAATGGGAGGATTAAATAAGGGCCCAGAAAAATTCCAGCAGTGTACATAGCCAAAGGGAATATTTAGTTTCAAGACTGAAACAATTATTATTTCCAACTTCTCCACTCCCCTCCCTTCTCCTTTTCCCTAAGATATGCAGTGTAAAACTCACTTCAAAATCACCTGAATAAACATCAGTGTTATAGCCTCTGGTGAAACAAGCCTGTGAGTAGCTGAATTGGAATTAGAACCCAAATGAATCTAATAGGAGGGGAAAAATGAAAAAGTTGAAATTTGGAATGGGGCACAGTTTGGATCAGAGTATAATGGTCTTGTGGGTATCAGATTGGATAGTACAGAACAGAGAACAGAGGGAAAGAAAGAAAATATTTAATAATAAGTTAATTGCAGCCACATACAAATCCTTCAACAAAATTAGAAGCAGCCTAAGCCAAGACAGCATAGCACCACTCTAAATTAATAGACTATATTCAACTTAACAGCTATGAAAATCAGGGAAGCAATACAATGGTGAGTCATATGAAATGAAATTGTATTTTTTTGTGAAACAAAGAAAGGAGAACAAAAGGTTTGAAAGACTAAGATGAAAATAAAAGTTTAAATATGTAGATCCAAAGTCCAGAGGAGACTAGAAGCATTCCAAAGCAAGACAAAATGAATAGTGAGACATAAGAAGATTATGCTTAACAAAGAAATGATTTTTCTTTGTTTTATTTTAAGCTTCACAAAGGAACATAAAAGACAAGTACCAGGAAAAGACATGGTTCTATGGAATAAAAAAGATGAAAACCAGTATGACCAAATGAAAATAAAGGAAGATAAAGATCATTTCTTGAACAATACCTTCACATCACCACAGCTGGAGAAAGTGAAAAGAGACAGCAGACTGGTAATTATTGCCAAGAGACTTCACCCATGCATTTAGGCAGTGATTATTGATTTTAGATTTGCAAGTCATCTCATGAACACATTTTTGGTTATAATAATTGTAATACATCAAAGTTCCCTTTGGTTCCATCCAAACCCACTTTTCTTCTTGAAGGATTTATCAAAAAAATGTAATTGAAATAACAAATCTAGGTAGTCATCTTTTTCTCAATTAGAAAAATATATGCTAGCTGGTCCTTGCAACTCTTCTTTTCTTTTAAATTAAAAAAATTATTTTTTGTCTGCATTGCATCTTTGTTGCTTTTTCTAATTGTAGCAAGCAGAGGCTACTCTCTAGCTGCAGTGCCTGAACTTCTCATTGCTGAGACTTCTTTTCTTGTGGAACATGGGCTCTAGTGCATGAGGACTTCAGCAGTTGCGGTGTGTGGGCTCAGTATTTGTGGCTCACAGGCTCAGCTCCTCCGAGGACTCTTGAGGACTCTTCCTGGATGAGGGGCCGGATTTTTGTCCCCTGCACTTGCAGGTGGATTTTTAACCACTGGACCACTAGGGAAGTCCCCTTGCTATTCTTCCTGTGTCACTTTTGGTCATCAGGCAATTTTGATCGGAGTACAAAATTTCTAGTATTTCTATTTCTCTTTTGATTTTTGTGGTGCTAAAATGTTCTTGAAATTAAAATGTTCCATCCCTGCCCACTCTTCAAATCCCCATCTGTTCTCTTCTGAGCATAAGACCCACACAGCTGGTCTCAGAAATGGTCATATCCAGGTTGATGTAAGAATATGTTCGAGTAAGGAATCTGTAGTTTGGAGACTTAATTCCACAAAGTACCTAGGAGCTGGTAAGACAAAAGTAATCAAGACAGGGCTCCAGCCTTTAAGAAAATCCTGGCATAGTACTAGAGAAAACTCACAATATTTTAATCCATAAGAAGCTAGAACTGAAATGGTTAATGCCCAGGCCTCAGAGTCAGGCAGATCTGGGTCTGAATCACAGGTCATTACCTATGATTCGTATGGTTTTTAGAAGTTGATGTTAATGCTTGAGGTTTGTGTTATGTTTTGCCTTTTCATACCCCTCTGCTTTATGGCAACAGATCCTAGATCCTATCTCTATGGCCACAGAAGTGGACACAGATAGACCAATCACAGTGTTTATTACTTCTGGCCACAGTGATTGGTTCAGAAATAGACACATGGTCTAATCTGGGCCAATTAGAATCCTTTTTTGAAATTTTGTTTCTATCTGGATCAAGGAGAGAAGAATGTTTTTCTTTTTTTCCCCATGATAATGAGACTGTAAGGATGTAATTTCAAAGGTATTTACAGTCATTGTTTCAATGCTGTGGGAACAGAGAATAAAGCAATTAACATATTATTTTATTATGTTATCTGAATAGTAAATATAGGTAAACTGTACACATACTATATGTATATCATATATGTATTATTATTATTTTGGCCGCATGTCCCGGCATGTGGAATCTTAGTGTGGATTAAACCTGTGCCCCTGCAGTGGAAACATGGAGTCTTATCCACTGGACCACCAGGAAAGTCCCTGTATTATATTATATAAAAATCCAATTCTCTGGTTCTTTTTATATGTAATTACAATCCTGAGTTTTGTGTTCAGCACATGTATATACAACATACAATGTATTATTTGTATTGTTTAAACTTTATAAAATGATAAATTGTATGTTGTTTCTGTCATTCTACTAGATGGACAAAAATAAGAAGTCTGATGATTTCAAGTTGTCGGTAAAGTTTGACATAATGGGAATGCATATATCTTGTGGAGCTAAATATGAATGGGGTCTAATCCTATGATTTCACATCTAGGAGATTTCATACTCCAGAGAAACATTTACACATAGGTTCCAGCAGACGTGTATAATGACTTACAGAACCTCCATTTGTAATAGAAAACAAAAAAGGAAATAAACCAAATGGCCATTTATGAAAGAACAGATGACTGGATTGTGGTGCATTCACATGGCAGAATAGAATACGAAAGTGAATATGAATGAGCTACAGGTACATGCAGCATGGATAGATCTTAGAAGTAATATTAAATGCTAGTAAAACTATTTTAAGGAGACAGCTGGTTCTGTGAAGAGTTCTGTAGGTGTCCTCCTAGTCCTCAGTCTTGACATCCTGTTTGTGGGCTGTGGTAGAAGCAGGCAGCAGAGGATAGGATGGGTAATGGTCACGACTGTTCTTACCATCATAATGGTCACCCCAGGAGGGGAACGTAGTGGAGTGGGGCAATGTTTGCCTTGGTGGTGAGGTGCAGGGTCACCCTTTGCCTGCACATCTGGACTCCTGAGTGCAATTGCTGTAGAGATCAAGAAGATGATACTGGACTTCCCTAGTGGTTCAGTGGGTAAAGAGTCCACCTTGCAGTGCCAGGGGCACCAGTTCGATCCCTAGCCCAGGAAGGTCCCACGTGCTGTGGAGCAGCTGGACCAGTGTGAGCAATTACGAGCCAGTGCTTTTAAATGCATGCACCCAGAGCTGGTGCTCTACAATGAGAGAGGCCACTGTGATGGGAGGCCCACACATGCCAAAGAATAAAAAGATGGATGAGAATAAATATACATAAAAAAGAGGCATGATGGAGAAAAGAAAAAGAAAAGATGAAGATACTGAGGCCTCTTTCTTTTGCTCCAGGGACAAAACCTGTGACAAGTTCATCGCAGTTTTTATCTGGGTGGTCTATATGGCCTGACCCAAAAGGCATTTAATTACTGATTGAACACCATTGAAGTCTTTGGGATGAGCTTCCGACAGTTTCTGGTATGATCTCCAGCTGCTGGGTCCTCCACTTGGGGCCTCCGTAGTAGTTAACTGGTGATTTTGGCCATCTCCCTAGAAGATGGTGTAAACAGCCTCACCTTTGAGATCTTAGGTGCTATAGAAAGGCAGCTTATGCTTTAATTTCTAATATATTATTTCATTAAGAATCAAAGAAAAAAAAGAAGGACTGTTTTACATTTTAGCATCTCTGAAAATAATGTGTCTTACAGTTGACAGCTTCTTAACTATGGTAAGAGGTAGCATTTTTTTCTTCTTGTTGTTGTTCAGTGACTAAGTCACATCTGACTCAGTGAGCTTACGGACTGCAGCATGCCTGGCTCCTCTGTCCTCCACTGCCTCTTGGAGTTTGCTCAAATTCACGTCCATTGAGTCGGTGATGCCATCCAACCATTTCATCCTCTTTTGCCCCCTTTTCCTGCCTTCAGTCTTTCCCAGTGTCGAGTCTTTTCCAGTGAGTTGGCTTTACGCATCATGTGGCCAAAGTATTGGAGCTTTAGCACCAGTCCCTCCAGTGAATATTCAAGGTTGATTTTCTTTAGGATTGACTGGTTTGATCTCCTTGTTGTCCAAGGGGCTCTCAAAAATCTCTTCCAGCATCACAATTCAAAAGCATCAGTTCTTCAGTGTCCAGCCTTCTTTATGGTCCAACTCTCACATCTGTACATGACTACTGGGAAAACCATAGCTTTGACTATATGGACCTTTGTCAGCAATGTGATGTCTCTGCTTTTTAATACACCATCAAGGTTTGTCATAGCTTTCCTTTCAAGGAGTGTCTTTTAATTTCATGGCTGCAGTCACTATCCTCAGTAATTTTGGAGCCCAAGAAAATAAAATCTGTCACTGCTTCCACTTTTTCCGCTTCTATTTGCCATGAAGTGATGGGACCAGATGCCATGAGCTTAGATTTTTGAATGTTTAGTTTCAAGCCAGCTTTTTCCACTCTTCTGCTTTTCTTCCTTGATGATACTTAAAACGGAGGTGCATCTCACAATCAATAGAATCTTAGACTTGATCAAAGTATGCTTACCTAATGCAGATTATCTACTTCTGCTCTTTTCTAACAGTCAGTTTTATACATAATGATCTGCACACATAAATAATATTCACTCAACAGTCTGGCATAGAAATGGAGTCATATGTATAGTTTTGTAGTGGTTGGTAGGGAAACAAAGGAAGATCTTCAAAACTCTCTCCATTGTAGTTGGCAGTAACCAGGGAGAGGCATTGCAAAATGAGAGAGAAAAATATATAGACAGACAGACACACAAACTTCCTTATCTCTCATCACTTTCCAGTCCCTCTGGCAGCTTGATTGTATATCCTGCCTTGGGTTCCTTGAGTTGTTATAATAAATCCTTCCCTTTTTTGATTCAGGCAAGGTTCTACTTCCCACAACCTGAGATCCTCTAATTAAGACAAGTCCTCAGTAATATGCTCAAGATATTTAATGAATGCTTTATAAGTGCTTATTTTGTATTACTATAATAAAGAATTTATTGAGATTCACTGAAAGTACTTCAAGAATAGAGTGGTAAAGGGAAAAGCCTTGATTATTTGGTCCCCAGTTGAGACTGCTGGGGAGGGTTTTAAATAAGGGTAGGTGGTACTCAGATAAGTGGAGATGGGAAGCCAAAAACTGTGCAGGATGCTCAGCAAAGGTGAGGGGAGACCCTGGGAGGCGGGGTAGCACATGCCTCGGGTAGGAGGCTCAACCTGGTTTGGAAGGAGCTCATATGTCATGTGATGGGATTTTTGCACTATCCTGAAAGGCTTACAGATAAAGCAGGAGGGACATACAGAGATGACTTTTTTTCTCTTTTTTGTAAGCAAAATAAACTGTAATGGTGATAAGAACTCCTTTAAACGTATCACTTTGACACTAATGTGTAAGAGGAAGTGGAGAGGAATCCAACTGTATTGGGAAGCTGTGGCAGTCTGGCTGAGAAAAAGCAAAAGGGACGTGAGGTACCACCATCTCCCTCCCATGTGACATTGACTACTGCTCTCGGAAGGATGGACTTATCTCTGGTCTGTGGGCGCAGTCTCCTGCTGACAGTCAGTGTCTCACAGCTGTCCACCAGTTCGCCCTGGTCATACGGGAGCTGTTAAATCTGTGTGCTTGCTCCATTAGCAGCCAAGTCAGCGGGCTGTGTCCTTGGGCTCCTTTCCTCAGCCGTCCATGTGTTCGTCTGCCACCTGGCCTTGTCCCTTTTCCTCCCTGCTCCCAGGCTCTTTCATCCAAATTCAAACACTAGATTTTCCATGTCTTCCAGGTAGCTCTGCACGTTGATCACACCATTTCTGGCATTCTGTGTATTTGTGCCTGAGCAACGCGCCCTTCCCCCACCTCACATGCCCCACAGAGTAATTTTAAAAGAGTCTAAAACTAAGAATTTACACAGGCTAAGTTGGGACCTTTTCCCCTTTACTATGGCATTTTGACAGCAAGAAAAATGACACTGGGATAGCACTTATTGATTCACAAAAGACCTTCCTTGTGAATTTGGGTACAGATCCATCTGTGCAGTCTAGACAAATCTATGTCTATTTGTGGGGTAAAAGGCTATGTTATTATAGATGTTGTCACTGAAATTGACCTAAAGAGAGATGCTGTTTTCCCAGTGGATAGTGCAGAAGAAATCTGTACACATATTTGGCTCAATAAATATACTTATAAATTATATGGGGGGAATTGGGGAAAATTTACAGTGGAAGTGAGGGAGAAATAAATTGGGAGGATTATTTTAAAATTTCTTGACAATCAGTGCAACTGAGATAAGTGGAGATGGGAAGCCAAAAACTGTGCAGGATGCTCAGCAAAGGTGAGGAGACCCTGGGAGGCGGTAGCACACTGGTAGGAGGCTCAACCTGGTTTGGAAGGAGCTCATATGTCATGTGATGGGATTTTTGCACTATCCTGAAAGGCTTACAGATAAAGCAGGAGGGACATACAGAGATGACTTTTTTTCTCTTTTTTGTAAGCAAAATAAACTGTAATGGTGATAAGAACTCCTTTAAACGTATCACTTTGACACTAATGTGTAAGAGGAAGTGGAGAGGAATCCAACTGTATTGGGAAGCTGTGGCAGTCTGGCTGAGAAAAAGCAAAAGGGACGTGAGGTACCACCATCTCCCTCCCATGTGACATTGACTACTGCTCTCGGAAGGATGGACTTATCTCTGGTCTGTGGGCGCAGTCTCCTGCTGACAGTCAGTGTCTCACAGCTGTCCACCAGTTCGCCCTGGTCATACGGGAGCTGTTAAATCTGTGTGCTTGCTCCATTAGCAGCCAAGTCAGCGGGCTGTGTCCTTGGGCTCCTTTCCTCAGCCGTCCATGTGTTCGTCTGCCACCTGGCCTTGTCCCTTTTCCTCCCTGCTCCCAGGCTCTTTCATCCAAATTCAAACACTAGATTTTCCATGTCTTCCAGGTAGCTCTGCACGTTGATCACACCATTTCTGGCATTCTGTGTATTTGTGCCTGAGCAACGCGCCCTTCCCCCACCTCACATGCCCCACAGAGTAATTTTAAAAGAGTCTAAAACTAAGAATTTACACAGGCTAAGTTGGGACCTTTTCCCCTTTACTATGGCATTTTGACAGCAAGAAAAATGACACTGGGATAGCACTTATTGATTCACAAAAGACCTTCCTTGTGAATTTGGGTACAGATCCATCTGTGCAGTCTAGACAAATCTATGTCTATTTGTGGGGTAAAAGGCTATGTTATTATAGATGTTGTCACTGAAATTGACCTAAAGAGAGATGCTGTTTTCCCAGTGGATAGTGCAGAAGAAATCTGTACACATATTTGGCTCAATAAATATACTTATAAATTATATGGAGGATGAGATTTTACATTTGGGAGAATAATTCTTACACAGTGGAAGTGAGGGAGAAATAAATTGGGAATATACTGCTCAGTCCTGGCCATGTGGTCATTTTAATGATGCTGTTAGAACAGAGATGCAGCAAATGAGTGCTTCTTTATGAGGATGGGCTGACTACTTAATGCTCTCAATCTGGAAAGATGAAGGTAGAGTGGGATGTGATAAAAAATTTACAGTGTCACGAAGGGAATGAAGCAGGTAAGTAACAACTCAGAAAAGCAAGAGTAAGGAACATACACTGAAGGTAGTTTGAAGACAAAACAAAGTGAAGCTTTAGACTTTTATAGTAAAATCATGATTTGTTATTCCAAGAAGCAGTTAGGTGAAAATATGACGGGATTCAAGCAAAGGCTTGAATTCAAATAAATTCAAGGATGTAATGTAGCTTTGACAGTATGTATACTTAAGAAATATGCCCACATTTTTGGTTTTATGTTACAAAAATAACATGTTCATTGGAGGAAAAATTAGAAAAATCATATAAGCAAAATTTTTACAAATTAAAAAAACTATAATCGCTTAGAGATAATTATTGATATTTTGCTCTATAAATGCTTGAGTTCACAGATAAATTTGGTGGAAATCTTTTTTTTTTCTTTTTTAAATTCTTTAATATTTTTATGGAGTTTTGTTGTTCACAGACATGTATGTTCCCATATCAGTTATATGCATATCTCTGTCCCCCTCCCCTCTCCTCTGCCCCCCTGCCCCCAGTCTCCCCCATCCCACCCCTCCAGGCTGTTGCACCATGCCCCTGCAGGATTGCCTATTCCTCCACACAAGAAATCTTTACAGTGTTGGGTAGTTTTATCTAAAAACATAACATATCTTTTAATTTATTCATGTCTTCCTTTATGTAATTTAGTAAAATTTTAATAATTTTACTCATATTGGTCCTGCATATTCTTATTAACTTGATTTCTAGATCCTCAGTATTATTATTACCTTTTATTACTATTGTGAGGGGTTATCTTCAATTATTCTAGTGGTTTATTTAGGATGTATAAGAAAACTATGGCTTTTAAAGTATCTTATTGTTCAAATGAGGGCTTCCCTGGTGGCTAAGTGGTAAGGAATGCACCCGCCAATGCAGGAGACATGGGTTTTGTTTCTGAGATCCCCTGGAGAAGGAAATGGCAACCCACTCCACTATTCTTTCCTAGGAAATCCCATGGACAGAGGAGATTGCCATCTCCTCTGGCATCCCCCACAGTCCGTGGGGTCACAAAAGAGTCAGACATGACAGTGACTAAACAACAGTAATTGTTCAAGTGAACAATTGTTTCCCACGAAACTCAGTCATTTTAGTTGTTTCCTTAGGTCCTTAGTTAGATGATCAGATAGTAAATAATTAACTATATTTTTCCTTCTCTTTTCAATATTTATACGTCTAGTCTGCTTTTCTAGCTGTCTTAATTGCCAAGCACTTCTAGAATGATGTTAAATGACAGGCGTATGCCTATCTTGTTTCTCATTTTAATGGAGTGCTTTTATTGTTGTGTCTTTAGGTGTAAAATTAGTAATTAGACTAAGAACTTTTAAAGTTAGATTGAAAGAGTATTAACATCTTCATATTCTACTGTTCTCTTTAAAGATCAAGAGTATATTTTGATTTTTTTTGAGTATCTTTTTAGCAACTTTTACATGATCATGCAATTTTTCTTCTTTGACTTATTGATATGAACGATCTTTTAATGTTGAAAGTACTTGTGTTCCTGGAATGACTCCTATTTGGTTATTGTCCTGGTAATATACTGCTTCATGACAATCTGCCTCAAAAATGCTATTTTACTCACAATCTTGTGGATCAGGAACTGAGGAAGGGATTGGTGGAACACGTCCATCTCTGAGCCTCATGGACCATTCCCAGAATGGGTTCTTCCATCCTGAAGGTTCTTCCAGCTGAAGGATCCATTTCCAGGATGGGTTCTTCATTTACATGTCAGCTTCCTGGGTACCCTTTGGTTTCTTTCTCTTGTTCCACCAGGTCTCTTACTGTATAGCAACTTTCCTTCACACTTGAGGTTCTCAGGACACAGTGACACCTGGGTTGTCACATTTCTTACATCTTACCTGGCTTGTAAAAGCAGATGATCCCAGACATGGAAGCTGGCAGGACTCCTGATGACCTAACCGTAGAAGTTTCAAGGTGTCACTTCTTCTGGACTTTACTGGTCAAGCCAGTCACTAAGGTCAGTTTAGATTCAAGTGGGAGGAAATTAGGTCCCACTTTCCAATAGGAGAATTTGGAATTTGGAATCATTGTTAATAACTTATTATTTGAAAAACTGTTGCCAGAGTGATTTGTTAATATAATTTTGATATGTTTGCATGAATATTCCTAAGTGATGTTGGTTTATAGATTTCTGTGTTGTATTTGTAGTTTTTTGGTACCAGGATTATGATAGTTCATTTTAAAAATTGAACTGGAAAATTCTGATCTTCAACAGACTATATAGCACGAGAATTTCTTGTTCCTTGAAGGTATATAAAACATCCCAGGCCAAATGTCCTCTATATCTTGATAATTTTTCAGTGGTATTTTTGGTATCTTTGATTTTGATTTTTTGCTTCTTCTTGAGTAACTTTGTTACTTTATATTTTCTCAGTAAAAAGGAGTCACAACAATTTTTGGTGACTGTTTGTCCCAACTTTTACTGTTTTCCAGGACTGATATATGTCCTCTTCCTAATTTTAATTTTCTTTGTCTATTTCAGTGTGAATGTAGGAAGGAAGACAATTTAAAGCATGGGTTCAAATTGGCATTCTTGTGAATACTCTTATACTGCAGTCTTTTTTGTTGTTGTTTGGAGTAGGAATGTCTTAGAATATGTCTACAGTGTTATCATAAGCAGAGCTTTAAGCAGAATGATCCAGAAACTGTTTTTTCATGGCATTTAGAATTTGTGTTTTGAACTAAAACTAAACTAGAGCTAAAAATCATTTTATACTGTTCTCATAGAGGTAACAATACTTTCCCTACTGAATGAGGGCTTTCATCATGGTATGTCAGTTCACAAAGGAGAGAAGGAAGATGAATCTTAAATAACTGAACTCACATACCTGACTACTGATCATCAAGACCAATAAGAAGACAACAAGGACTTCATGAACTGTAGGATAATTGTTGGTTAATTTTCATGAACAGGCTGCTAAGTTAGTGTGTCTGGTGCAAAGCTCAGAAAGTCCTTTTGGGAAGGATGATGAGACTATGTTTATTCTTTATTTTTTTTTGTCACGGCTCCAAGCTTGTGGGACCTTAGTTTCCCAATCAGAGAACTCACATCCCCTCCAATGGAAGCATGGTGTCTTAACCACTTAACTGGGAAAGTCTTGAATTGGTACTTTTGAACTGAGTGCTGAGAAGACTCTTGAGAGTCCTTTGGACGGCAAGGAGATCAAATGAGTCAATCTTAAAGGAAATTAATGCTGAATATTCACTGGAAGTACTGATGCTGAAGCTGAAGCACCAGTACTTTGGCCACCTGATGTGAAGAGCAGACTCATTGAAAAAGACACCAATGCTGGGAAAGACCGAAGACAAAAGTAGAAGCGGGTAGCAGAGGATGAGATGGTTGGATGGCATCACAGACTCGATGGATATGAGTTTGAGCAAACTCCGGGAGATGTGTAGGACAGGGAAGTCTGGTGGGCTGGAGTCCATGGAGTCACAAAGAACTGAAAACAACTTAGTGATTGAACAACAGCAGCAACCTGGATGATGAGATTATGGGGAAGACAAGCAATGTAGGATGGTAATAGAAGAGATGCAAGTAACTTGCCATTGGTACAAACTCACTCTTGGCCTAAGTTTCCCCATTCTGGGAACGCTTTCTAATAGGAAATGTAGTTTATATCATTAATGAAAACAAGGCCTATTAGAAATCTGGATATTTCAGACTGGAAGCAAATGATAGGTGGATCACTCATTGTGAAGACTGAGTTTGTGCTGCAAGGAGAGGTTACAGAAAGATCTGTCCTGGTAAATAAAACATCTCACTCTTTAAAAAGTAAGTTTTTCTTAAAAAGAAGCTATGGGTAGGCCATGCAAACTGAGATCCAGAAATAGTTGGAAGGGTGGGAGAGGAAAGATGAGAGAGTTTGAATAAGTCCTCAAAGCCCAAAGCTAAGAATACCAGGATAATTTAAAAATATGGGGAAGGTTTGAAAACACTTGTAGCTTCAGGGAGGGTTGGCCAAAGAACAGAAACAGAGAAAACCATCGGAAATGGAAAAGAGGGGAAATGGAAAGAGATGAAGATGTTATTCTTGCAGGAATGCAGACATACATGGAAAGGTGCCCAGAAAGTCAGGCAAATAAATGCTCCTGATAGAATTCAGTGTCTGTAACTGAGGAATGAAAGCAAAACCAACCCCTATACTAGTAAGAGAGGGTGGGAAGACTACCACAAAATCAGGGGAGAATAATGTGAGTTTCACCAGAAGGTAGTGTATTGTATTCAAAGACATTTGAGCATACAGCATAGCATTTAGACACAAGATCAAGAGAATGCAAGTGCAAAGGGCAGAATAAGGAGAAGAATGTCTGGCCCCTCTATATATAAACCTGTAAGTCTGAGCTAAATTTCTCTTTGTCTACTCTGGTTACTGTTTGCTTCCTTGTAGACATGTAAAACATTTACACAAAGTGATTTGGGGGTCTTTCAGTGAAATGAGGCTCATAGTACAAAACAGAAGACTGTAAGAGGATTTTATGACATTTGATAACTGCTTTATAATATAAAAACAGATTTGTTTCTTTTTTGGTTGTATCTGTATGCTTTACAGAATCGATCTTAAGGTTTAATAACTTTACACCTTGGGTACCTTACACCTCTGTATTTTGTGTGTATTCTTTTGCAAATACTTTAAGCAACAGTTTTATCATCTCTCCCTGGATCAGCTTAGGATCACCTTTGTGGAACTATGTCTTCTGAGAATTCAAGTGACCACATAGTAAAAAGTCTGGATTTTGGGGAAAATATTTGATTTGTAATTGCATATTTGTGTTTCTATTCCAGTGGAGTTAGAATTTACCTGGTAATGAGTTAACACTCCTCCTTTGGCACCTGGAAGATGATATATCATCGTAAAATAACCAGAAAAGGGGTACAAGAATCTCTTACCTTACTCTTCTTCCTCCAGCCCATCTTTTTTTCTTTCCTAGTGAAATGCTTTTTAAAGAAATTACCATATGACCCAGCAATGCACTACTGTGCATGTACCCTGAGAAAGCCATCATTGAAAAAGACACATGCAGCTCAATGTTCATTGCAGTACTATTTACAATAACTGGGACATGGAAGCAGCCTAGAGTCCACTGACAGATGAAAGGCTGAAGAAACTGAGGTACATATATACAATGGAGTATTTCTTAGCCATGAAAAGAATGCGTTTGACTCAGTCCTAGTGAGGTGGATGAACCTAGAGCCTATTATATAGAGTGAAGTAAGAAAGAGAAACACAAGTGGCCTATGTTAATACATATATATATGGAATCTAGAAATCTGATGAATCTATTTTCTGGGCAACAATGGAGTTGCAGGCAGAAAACAGACTTGTGAACACAAGGGGAAATAGAGAGTGGGGTGAATTCAGAGAGCAGCATGGAAACATACACACTACCGTATGTAAAATAGGTAACCAGTGGGAACTTTCTGTATGACTCAGGGAGCTCAAACCTGGTGCTCTGTGACAATCCAGAAGGGTGAGATGGGATGGGAAATGGGAGGGAGGCTCCCGAGGAAGGGGACATATGTATATCTATGGCTGATTCATACTGATATATGGCAGAAAGGAACACAATATTGTAAAGCGATTATCCTCCAGTTAAAAATAAATTAAAAATATTAGTATAATTAAAAAATAATAAAATACAGTTAAACTCACTCACTACTTAACATCTTAAGCAAGGCTTAAACTAAAGCTTCCCTGATGGCTCAATGGTAAAGAATCCGCCTGCAACATCGGAGACATGAGTTCAATCCCTGGGTTGGGAAGATCCCCTGGAGGATGAAATGGCAACCTACTCCAGTATTCTTGCCTGGACAATCCTATGGACAGGGAAGCCTGGTGGGATACAGTCCATGGGTCCCAAAGAGTCGTACACGACTGAAGCGACTTAGCATGCACTCAACCTAACCTAGAGAAAGAAAAATATCTTTTAAGTCAAAGGGACTCATAAACTAAAATATTGACTTTTGTGCAAATCTTTTTTTTTTTTTTTAAAGATTTATTTATTTATTTATTTTGGGCGGGGGTCGGGTTGGGGAGGGAGGGGAGCAGGCGGGGCACTTCTATTGGTCTTTCATTTCTCTATGTTCATCCGTCTTTGTTCTTTGGCTCCTGTGGGCCTCCCATCGCGGTGGCGTCTGTCGCTGCAGAGCGCTGGCTCTGGACGCATGCTCTCCAGAGCTCTGGCTCGGTAATTGGACACATCAGTCCAGCTGCTTCGCGGCACGTGGAATCTTTCCAGGCCAGGGATCGAACCGGCGCCCCTTGCACTGCAAGGTGGTGTCCTTACCCACTGGACCACCAGGGGAAGCCCTGTGGAAATCTTTTGTCATTTGGAGAAAAGCAGGTCTCTAGGAAGAAAAAAGAAGTGTGAAGTGAAGTGAAGAAAAAAATAGATGAAAGAACATCTTCATCATTTAACAAATATTTCATAGGCACCAAATTGTATTCTAGATAGTTTAACTTCATTGACATTTTGGGATTCTCAATTAGAGTGCTGATTTACTGAGAAACAAGATTATGTCCTTTCAGATTTCTTAGCAACAACCACAAGGTCAAATAGCTAAATTAAAAAAAAAAAAATTCTCTTGAAACTTTCTACCGTATTTGACTATGTTGAGACATTTTCTTCCTGGATAGTCTCTATTTTTGTCTTCTCTACTGACACTGCCAGAATTGGACTCTCATCTTCTGTTAGCTGGTGTCCCGCCTGCAGTTTTCTCTCCCCATCCCTCTCATTTCATCCTTCCTATTGCCATCGAAATGGTTTTTGATTAATTCATATCCCAGCTTAGAAACCAGTGATAGCTCTCCATTAACTATCAGAGGGAAAAAAAAAATCCTTGGCCTTGTCTCTAACTCCAGTCTCAGTGGATGGAGGGTAATCAACTTCCCCCTCTCCATTGGGCCCAGTCTTCCTTGTCCTCCTACTTTGCAGCCCACATAAGACATATAGCTCTCCAAGTGTCTCCTATGACTAAGCTTGGTCTTGGAAGGAGAACATAGCTGTGGAGACCTGAGCATCATTTACAGTGAAGAGAGAAAAGATTGAAAACTGAGGGGCTTTTCTGAACAGTCATAATCTCAGCTGTTTGGGCAAAGTGGCTTACCACTCTGAAAATAACACTCCTGCATGTGTAGACCTCAGTGGAGACATTCCATGGTTTGAGAGCAGGGTGGAGTGTCCTGGTGTGTGTTCAGTGTGTTGGCTCTGTTGTTTTGGGATGGGAGAAAGGGGATTGTTGGCTATGGGAAGGCAAAAAGACGAAAGTGCAAGGGAAGTGACAAATGCCTCCATTTGTCTGAACTTACCCTGAACCACTCTAATCATAGGAATCAAATTTCCCGGACAACAGGTTCATGGGTTAACGAGAGGCTTTTGAGAGGCTATTTTTGGCTATTATTGTGGTTGCTGTTACCCAGAGTGTGCCTCTGTGTATATCATAACCATGGTGACCGTATGTTTTGCAGGTTAGCACGTGTCAAGGTGATAAGTTTTAATATTTACCTGGGAAAATATGGTCACCATAGCTATGAACTGCAAAGAAGAATGATTCTTAGGGGACCAGTGCATGAGATACCTAGTCAGCAAACAACTAGGAACAATTTAATATATTGACTAAAAACAGTACAAAGAGGAGAGTCCAAATTAATTAGAATCTGATTTCTACCACCCCATGTTATCTTCTTCTGACCAATTTGGTAAATTTTGTCTTCTTCTAATGACTTTGAAGTGAGCCAATTCTAGTGTTAAATATACTGAGTATACATGCCAGAATTGGACTCTCATCTTCTGTTAGCTGGTGTCCCGCCTGCAGTTTTCTCTCCCCATCCCTCTCATTTCATCCTTCCTATTGCCATCGAAATGGTTTTTGATTAATTCATATCCCAGCTTAGAAACCAGTGATAGCTCTCCATTAACTATCAGAGGGAAAAAAAAAATCCTTGGCCTTGTCTCTAACTCCAGTCTCAGTGGATGGAGGGTAATCAACTTCCCCCTCTCCATTGGGCCCAGTCTTCCTTGTCCTCCTACTTTGCAGCCCACATAAGACATATAGCTCTCCAAGTGTCTCCTATGACTAAGCTTGGTCTTGGAAGGAGAACATAGCTGTGGAGACCTGAGCATCATTTACAGTGAAGAGAGAAAAGATTGAAAACTGAGGGGCTTTTCTGAACAGTCATAATCTCAGCTGTTTGGGCAAAGTGGCTTACCACTCTGAAAATAACACTCCTGCATGTGTAGACCTCAGTGGAGACATTCCATGGTTTGAGAGCAGGGTGGAGTGTCCTGGTGTGTGTTCAGTGTGTTGGCTCTGTTGTTTTGGGATGGGAGAAAGGGGATTGTTGGCTATGGGAAGGCAAAAAGACGAAAGTGCAAGGGAAGTGACAAATGCCTCCATTTGTCTGAACTTACCCTGAACCACTCTAATCATAGGAATCAAATTTCCCGGACAACAGGTTCATGGGTTAACGAGAGGCTTTTGAGAGGCTATTTTTGGCTATTATTGTGGTTGCTGTTACCCAGAGTGTGCCTCTGTGTATATCATAACCATGGTGACCGTATGTTTTGCAGGTTAGCACGTGTCAAGGTGATAAGTTTTAATATTTACCTGGGAAAATATGGTCACCATAGCTATGAACTGCAAAGAAGAATGATTCTTAGGGGACCAGTGCATGAGATACCTAGTCAGCAAACAACTAGGAACAATTTAATATATTGACTAAAAACAGTACAAAGAGGAGAGTCCAAATTAATTAGAATCTGATTTCTACCACCCCATGTTATCTTCTTCTGACCAATTTGGTAAATTTTGTCTTCTTCTAATGACTTTGAAGTGAGCCAATTCTAGTGTTAAATATACTGAGTATACATCAACCCAGTTTAGAAATCCTAAGAATTTTGAATTTTTATGAATACATTGCAGTGAAGAATGAATGCACCATCAAGTCTGCATATGACTGAATTTCGAAAAATCCATGCTACTTCCTGCAGTCTCCATCAGGATTTGGTCATAACATTTTGGTTTTTTTTTTGAGCAATACACAGCACTCCTCAGGTTCTTTGTGATACAAGTAGAAGCCAAAACACAGAATGTTGGATGGATCATGAAAACCAGGTAGGATAGATATTTTAACCATTTTTGCCTCTCTTCATCCCATTCACAGGTAGCAGAAGAACATCTTGGTGTTACTTCCACATCCTTTGTACATCCATACATCTGCTCTTATCCAAGTACTACTAAGAATATGGACATCTAGTCCTGAAGATTTTCCTTAGACATTAGTTTCAATAATCAAGTATCTTGTTTTAATTTTTTATTTTTATTTATTTTATTAACTACAACATTATGTTAGTTTGATATTTCTATACATCAAAATGATCACAGTAAGTCTAGTTATCATCTATTACCACACAGTTACTGTATTATAACTGACTGTATTCTCCTTGTATTTTCATCCCCATGACTCATTTATTTTGTAACTGTATGTTGTGTCTCTGAACTCCCTCACCTATTTCCTCATTCTACTCCAAATACCTCCCTTCTGGCAACCACCTGTTTGGTCTCTATGACACTGTTTCTGTTTTGTTATGTTCGTTCATTTGTTTTGGTTTTTAGATTCCACATATAAGCGAAATCATGTGGTGTCTTTCTCTGACTTATTTCACTTAGTGCAATACCCTCTAGAATCATGTTGTCCCAAATGGCAAGACTTCATTCTTTTCTTGGCTGAGTAATATTCCCAAATCAAGTATCATCTTATCAGACTTTAAAAGTCTGTCTATAATTAATGCTGCAAATGGCACCAAACTTTAGAATAGCAGGGCTTCCCTTTACATTTTCCTTTCTACCAACCAGGCGGGTGTTCTGTGTGAAGTGGGCATATCGTAATTTCCTTTTGAACAGGAAAAGAGGAAAATGTGAGGGCTTTCCAAATTAATTAGAATCTGATTCTACATTTTTTGACCAATTTGGTAAATTTTGTCTTCTTCTAATGACTTTGAAGTGAGCCAATTCTAGTGTTAAATATACTGAGTATACATCAACCCAGTTTAGAAATCCTAAGAATTTTGAATTTTTATGAATACATTGCAGTGAAGAATGAATGCACCATCAAGTCTGCATATGACTGAATTTCGAAAAATCCATGCTACTTCCTGCAGTCTCCATCAGGATTTGGTCATAACATTTTGGTTTTTTTTTTGAGCAATACACAGCACTCCTCAGGTTCTTTGTGATACAAGTAGAAGCCAAAACACAGAATGTTGGATGGATCATGAAAACCAGGTAGGATAGATATTTTAACCATTTTTGCCTCTCTTCATCCCATTCACAGGTAGCAGAAGAACATCTTGGTGTTACTTCCACATCCTTTGTACATCCATACATCTGCTCTTATCCAAGTACTACTAAGAATATGGACATCTAGTCCTGAAGATTTTCCTTAGACATTAGTTTCAATAATCAAGTATCTTGTTTTAATTTTTTATTTTTATTTATTTTATTAACTACAACATTATGTTAGTTTGATATTTCTATACATCAAAATGATCACAGTAAGTCTAGTTATCATCTATTACCACACAGTTACTGTATTATAACTGACTGTATTCTCCTTGTATTTTCATCCCCATGACTCATTTATTTTGTAACTGTATGTTGTGTCTCTGAACTCCCTCACCTATTTCCTCATTCTACTCCAAATACCTCCCTTCTGGCAACCACCTGTTTGGTCTCTATGACACTGTTTCTGTTTTGTTATGTTCGTTCATTTGTTTTGGTTTTTAGATTCCACATATAAGCGAAATCATGTGGTGTCTTTCTCTGACTTATTTCACTTAGTGCAATACCCTCTAGAATCATGTTGTCCCAAATGGCAAGACTTCATTCTTTTCTTGGCTGAGTAATATTCCCAAATCAAGTATCATCTTATCAGACTTTAAAAGTCTGTCTATAATTAATGCTGCAAATGGCACCAAACTTTAGAATAGCAGGGCTTCCCTTTACATTTTCCTTTCTACATAAGCAACCAGGCGGGTGTTCTGTGTGAAGTGGGCATATCGTAATTTCCTTTTGAACAGGAAAAGAGGAAAATGTGAGGAATGTGATTTAGGTCTGTGATGTACCACTGAAGAGGGCTGGGATGCTGAGTCTATGTTCTCAGTATCACTTTTACTTCCTGTGTAATCAGGCCTCTGCTTGTCTTCTTTGTGGCTGAACATGTCACAGACCCCCCATGTTGTCTTCTAGCCCCCTGGACATCGTTGTCTTGGGATTCACTGTCATTTGGGAGCGTTCTGGCAAGGGTGGAACAAACCTATCCCTGTACCGGGGTATCACAGAGGCTCCAGTGCATAAGACTGAATGTTTTTGGTGTTGTAATCTGCCTTCCAGACCCTTGCCCCAACTTTACCTTGTTTTGTGCCCTAGGAGACTGAGCTGTGTAGCCTGAAAGAAAGCTTGCTGTCAACTTCCAGTCAGGTTTGGCATGGGAGTTCTAGCGGGAGATGGGAGGGAGAGAGGAGAATGAGGTCCAGGTGTTTGCTCGCCTCTGTCTCTCTTTGCTCATGGTGGTTGGCTGCCTCCCTAAACTGGAGGCCTCAGCTCTTGTTGGCTCCACACAGCATTGCTTCTCGATTCTGCTGCTTGGGCCTTGGGTGGTGCAGTGCCTTGCTGTTTACTAGCTCTCAGGTAACACACCATCTCTTGTGTTATGTTATGGGTATCCCTGCCTGTACCTCTGTAGATAGTCCCTTAATGAAACTCTTCTCAAATTACCCAGTTTAAGCATGCATCTGTTTCCTTCTGGAATCCTCAGTGATACAGGGGGTTATTCTCAAATAAGTGAGGTTGGTAAGGAGTCCTGAAGGACTGTACTGGTGGTTCCCAGAACCTGACAGTATCTGTATAACTGATGCACACTTGTTAGTTGCCCCAGGATCCTGCCAGTGAGAGGGAAATTCTGGCCACATGTGATTTCTGTTGCTGCCATCTGAGACTGCCAGGGTCACTAGCCCCCTTGTCCCGGAGGTAATTCCGCCACCACTCTGACTTTTAGTAGGAACCCGAGAGAGAGGATGAAACAAATCTTCTTCACTTGCTTCTGGCACAGAAGGAGGCAGCAAGGGAGAAGAGGTTTCAAAGCATCTCCTAGTCTATGCTGCCCTTCTCTCCTCTGGAGCTGGCAGCCCAGGTCCATCCTGGTGTCAGGCATCAGCGAGGGGAGATGCGCTGAAGCACTGAGCCTGGTGCCTCCCTCCTGCAGTCTTCTTTGGCATCCCTGCCCCCTTGCAGAGCAGAACCCCATTAGCAAGTGAAATGTCATGGTTTCAAACAAGTAAACAAACAGGCCCTGCAGTCTGCCAAGTAGTCTGGGTGAAATTACAAAGAAATTAGTGTCTTGCATCTCTCTGGGGCCTCCTCTGAGGGGACTGAGTAATTCTTTCATACAGGAGCAAGACTCACTTTCTCCCTGCTTGCTATGGGCCTCCATCTCCAAAGCCATGACTTGTTTCCACCCGTGTCCTTGTCTGACCAAGCCTAGTGAAGTTGCTGGAAGCTGAGTGGCCTCTCATCCACTGTCATTCTAAGTGACTGGGTCACTGTTTGGGATTTGATGGATCCCCATTCTCACATCCTTTTCCAGTCCCAGGTTCCCTGAGGGAAGCTTCCCTCCCCACTTGCCTTTTTTTGAGTAGCTCATCAGAAAGAACCCAGGGACTGCTCCAGATTGAGGAGAGTGGGCAGGGACACTATCTCTGTCCAAACCAGCAGCCACCTTATCAAATGTGGGTAGCATGGGAGGAAAGATGATGCCAACTAGAATTGAGTTCCTTGGCAAAGAAATAGTAAACAGCAAAATAGTCATTTCAGAGGGCAAACTGTTTGCCTCACTATAAAGCATGGCTCATGATGGAAAATAACTCAAGAGAAAGTAGGGAGCAAATGGATTTAGTTGCCATGGGAACACAGTTAGAAAAAAATGCAATATGTAAATACTGTCATTTGGTATTTTAATGTACTTCTTTTCCATGAAGAGAATTCTTTGACAACTAAAGCTAACAACTCATTCCTCTGCTATGCTGTTGTTCACTTGCCCAGTCATGTCAGACTCTTTGCAACCCCATGGACTGCAGCACGCCAGGCCTCCGTGTCCCTCATCGTCTCCTGGAGTTTGCTCAGATTTATGTCCATTGGGTCAGTGGTGTTTTCCTAATGGCCCCAGTTTGCTTTCCAGAGTTTATGCTGCCCTTCTCTCCTCTGGAGCTGGCAGCCCAGGTCCATCCTGGTGTCAGGCATCAGCGAGGGGAGATGCGCTGAAGCACTGAGCCTGGTGCCTCCCTCCTGCAGTCTTCTTTGGCATCCCTGCCCCCTTGCAGAGCAGAACCCCATTAGCAAGTGAAATGTCATGGTTTCAAACAAGTAAACAAACAGGCCCTGCAGTCTGCCAAGTAGTCTGGGTGAAATTACAAAGAAATTAGTGTCTTGCATCTCTCTGGGGCCTCCTCTGAGGGGACTGAGTAATTCTTTCATACAGGAGCAAGACTCACTTTCTCCCTGCTTGCTATGGGCCTCCATCTCCAAAGCCATGACTTGTTTCCACCCGTGTCCTTGTCTGACCAAGCCTAGTGAAGTTGCTGGAAGCTGAGTGGCCTCTCATCCACTGTCATTCTAAGTGACTGGGTCACTGTTTGGGATTTGATGGATCCCCATTCTCACATCCTTTTCCAGTCCCAGGTTCCCTGAGGGAAGCTTCCCTCCCCACTTGCCTTTTTTTGAGTAGCTCATCAGAAAGAACCCAGGGACTGCTCCAGATTGAGGAGAGTGGGCAGGGACACTATCTCTGTCCAAACCAGCAGCCACCTTATCAAATGTGGGTAGCATGGGAGGAAAGATGATGCCAACTAGAATTGAGTTCCTTGGCAAAGAAATAGTAAACAGCAAAATAGTCATTTCAGAGGGCAAACTGTTTGCCTCACTATAAAGCATGGCTCATGATGGAAAATAACTCAAGAGAAAGTAGGGAGCAAATGGATTTAGTTGCCATGGGAACACAGTTAGAAAAAAAAATGCAATATGTAAATACTGTCATTTGGTATTTTAATGTACTTCTTTTCCATGAAGAGAATTCTTTGACAACTAAAGCTAACAACTCATTCCTCTGCTATGCTGTTGTTCACTTGCCCAGTCATGTCAGACTCTTTGCAACCCCATGGACTGCAGCACGCCAGGCCTCCGTGTCCCTCATCGTCTCCTGGAGTTTGCTCAGATTTATGTCCATTGGGTCAGTGGTGCCATCCAACCATCTCATCCTCTAATGCCCCTTCTCCTTCTGCCCTCAGTCTTTCCCAGCATCAGGGATTTTCCCAGTGAGTCAGCTGTTGGCATCAGGTGACCAATATATTGGAGCTTCAGCTTTAGCATCAGTCCTTCCAATGAGTATTCACAGTTGATTTCCTTTAAGAGTGACTGGTTTGATTCTCTTACAGTCCAAGGGGCTTTCAGGAGTCTTTTCCAGTACCACAGTTCAAAGGCATCAATTCTTTGCTGCTCTGCCTTACACACCAATGTTATACACAGCACTGATTGACAAAGGCTGGGAAAGTGAGTTTCTGAATTCCATTTTACCCCTAGAAGCAAATGTATTTTTATTGTCAGGTATAAAAATCAAGCATCAAGAACAGTGGTTTTCAACTCTGGTTGTATGTGAGTCTCTTGGGGAGCTTGAAAAAAATTGGCCATACTTGGTCTGATTAAATCAGTTTCTTGGAGGTGGGGAGATGGGGGAAAACTGGGCATTGACATTTTTCAAAAGTCCCCCTTAGTCTTGTCTTTTGTAATGGGCAACCAACGTGTCAGAATCCTGATCTAGAATCCTGATTTGAAATACTTGGTGATGATGAACCACTTATTTTGCCATATGCCCTTTCTAGATTTTTTTTCACCTGATTTTTGAGGATTTGGATATTTTGATGCCAATAATATGAAGTGATTAGTGATCACCAGTCTTCCATTATTAGCGTTACTATCTTCACCATAATAGATTAGTATTTCTCTTATTATTTAGAATAAACATGCACTGTATTACAAATCATTATGATTTTTTTTGGTAAATTTTAGCCTCTTTTTATTGTTTATTTATTTTCATCCATCTTTATTCTTTGGCTTGTGTGGGCCTCCCTTTGCAGTGGCCTCTCTTGTTGCAGAGCACCGGCTCAGGGCACATGTGCTCCAGAGCACTGGCTCGTAATTGGACACACTGGTCCAGCCACTCTGTGGCACGTGGGTTCTTCCTGGGCCAGGGGTCACACCAGCGCCCCTTGCACTGCAAGGAGGACTCTTTAGTCACTGGACCACCAAATCATTATAATTTAATCACCATAATAATGAAGATTAATTGTTACTTGAAAAATTATAAATTGATAATGATTATTTGGGAAGTTTAGATTGTTGCTCTAAATGTTGATATCAATCTATATTTTAGTAATTACCATCATAAGTTATCATTAGCTATATAATAAATTGCTAAAAAATATTTTCGTAGATATAATTTTTCAACTTGCTTAGCCATGATCCACACTAGAGCTGTTAAGCGGCCTAAATTTTGTTTGTCCCGATGGGAAAAAAATGTTACACACAAGGGGCATCCATCTTGTTTTAGTTTATATGTTGCAACTATGGCATACCTGTGTCCTGAACTCCAAATTTTCAATTTTTTTTTCTAATTATGTTGCTCCTTTGTTTTTATCTCTGTCCAGCATGAAGTTGTAATCCTTCTAATGAGATCATCCCATGAACAAGTTAATCCAGTGTTTGCTGTTACCCAGAGAGAATTTGAATGGATAGGGAAGGAGCGGTCCTTACAAAGTTAATATAACAGGAAATGAGAATGAATTGTGAACATCTCACCTGGTTGTCCAATCTAGATTCTGGTGGTCAGGAGGGCTAAGAGATTACTTGGGATTCCAAGTTATGGAAACTTTGCTTTTTTTATGAAACATTGTCACTCTTTATCTCTGGCATTATTGTTACTATTTTCAACTTTTGGAGGCCAGCTTTCAGGTCTAACAGGTTGTGTCTTCCATTCAGGTTGCTGGGTCTCCTGAAGATAGGTACAGCGTGGGTGTTTCTTTCGCAATGTCTCCTCTGATAGTCTTCGAGGGGACCTCCTCTTACCCTCTGGACCAGGTTGGATTCTCTATTCTCTGTTATCTGCTTTTATAGCACCATGGTGGGGCAGGAGGGTGTGTGTGTGTGTGGTAGGGGAGACTCCTCTGTAGCCCTTAGCACAGTTATCAATTCATAGTACTTATGTAATGCTGTGTCATGTGCTCAGCCATGTTCGACTCTTTGTGACCCCATAGACTGTAGCCTGCCAGGCTCCTCTGTCTGTGGAATTTTCCAGGTAAGAATACTGGAGTGAGTTCCCATGTCCTTCTTCAGGGGATCTTCCTGACCTAGGGATTGAACCTGTGTCTTGTATGTCTCCTGCATTGCAGGCAGATTTTTTTTTTTACCAGTAAGCCATCAGGAAAACCCCTGGGTCAGGAAAATCCTCTGGAGAAGGGAATGGACTGACTCTTATATTCTTGGCTGGAGAATTCCACAGATCATAAGTTATCATTAGCTATATAATAAATTGCTAAAAAATATTTTCGTAGATATAATTTTTCAACTTGCTTAGCCATGATCCACACTAGAGCTGTTAAGCGGCCTAAATTTTGTTTGTCCCGATGGGAAAAAAATGTTACACACAAGGGGCATCCATCTTGTTTTAGTTTATATGTTGCAACTATGGCATACCTGTGTCCTGAACTCCAAATTTTCAATTTTTTTTTCTAATTATGTTGCTCCTTTGTTTTTATCTCTGTCCAGCATGAAGTTGTAATCCTTCTAATGAGATCATCCCATGAACAAGTTAATCCAGTGTTTGCTGTTACCCAGAGAGAATTTGAATGGATAGGGAAGGAGCGGTCCTTACAAAGTTAATATAACAGGAAATGAGAATGAATTGTGAACATCTCACCTGGTTGTCCAATCTAGATTCTGGTGGTCAGGAGGGCTAAGAGATTACTTGGGATTCCAAGTTATGGAAACTTTGCTTTTTTTATGAAACATTGTCACTCTTTATCTCTGGCATTATTGTTACTATTTTCAACTTTTGGAGGCCAGCTTTCAGGTCTAACAGGTTGTGTCTTCCATTCAGGTTGCTGGGTCTCCTGAAGATAGGTACAGCGTGGGTGTTTCTTTCGCAATGTCTCCTCTGATAGTCTTCGAGGGGACCTCCTCTTACCCTCTGGACCAGGTTGGATTCTCTATTCTCTGTTATCTGCTTTTATAGCACCATGGTGGGGCAGGAGGGTGTGTGTGTGTGTGGTAGGGGAGACTCCTCTGTAGCCCTTAGCACAGTTATCAATTCATAGTACTTATGTAATGCTGTGTCATGTGCTCAGCCATGTTCGACTCTTTGTGACCCCATAGACTGTAGCCTGCCAGGCTCCTCTGTCTGTGGAATTTTCCAGGTAAGAATACTGGAGTGAGTTCCCATGTCCTTCTTCAGGGGATCTTCCTGACCTAGGGATTGAACCTGTGTCTTGTATGTCTCCTGCATTGCAGGCAGATTTTTTTTTTTACCAGTAAGCCATCAGGAAAACCCCTGGGTCAGGAAAATCCTCTGGAGAAGGGAATGGCTACTGACTCTTATATTCTTGGCTGGAGAATTCCACAGACAGAGGAGCCTGATGGGCTATAGTTCATGGGGTCACAAAGAGTTGTACATGACTGATCAACTAACACTTTTTACATAATGTTAAGCTGTTCTCAAAAGGGCATCAGTTCTTTGGGGGAACTGGTGTTTATTCTTGTGTCCTTAAGTATCTCAGCATAGTCCTAGGCACATGTTAGATGTTCAATACATTTGACTATGACTGTTTTTTAATCCTCAATACCTATTAATTCAATGGACACTGTTGAATTATACATATCTGAAATGACCCCATTTTGGATACTTAATGATTTTTATTAAAAATAAGTTTTGTTATGAGAAATTGTAAATATTCCATAAAGAACCCCTCTGAGTCTATTACCCATCTTTAACAATAACTAAATCGTTCCAATCTTGATTTTTTTTTCTAGTTGAAGTAGATCATTTTTGGACTTTCAGAGTCAGTTCCAACCTCTTTGGATTGGAAGACACCGCTTCTGTTTTTATAGGAAACGATGGAGTAAACTCTATGTCAATGACTTTTCTGCAGCCTGTCAGAAAAATGAATTTTCAGGACAAATCACCACCCTGAAATCTTGTGAGACAAGTGAATCCAAAGAGCCACAGCTTAAATCGGCTTATCTGAAGTAGAAGCTGCTGATAGTATTGGTAGTGGTAACTTTAATGAGTTGCTGGAGACTGAGTGTGAACTAGCCTGAGAGTGAGAAACTCCTAGTTCTATAGTCTCAAGGGAATGCTCAAATTTTGTGGGTTTTACCTCCAAAAACTCTGCTGAGTTCTCATGGTGAAGGTTCATGAGAGATGGCTTTGGCAGGGGAGAGGAAGAGCAATCACTGAGATATACCATGAGTGTGTTCTCTAACCAAGGCCTTCTCTTCAAGGGGAGAATGCCAGAACCTTATCTCACTGGGGAAAGACTATTTCTCCCATTCCAATTTCCATTAGCCTTCATTCTTTTCTTTCATTTAAGTCAAGGGAAAGCACTCTTGAAGGTCACAACTCAGAGACTAAAGTCCTCTACAACTGAGATATAGTCATATGCTTATAGAATGTTTCTCCTGTGCCTCACCACAAGGCTTACCAAAGACAAGACTAAAATAGTTTCAAGATACAAAGCAAGCATCAGGCCCAGACTTAGACATGATACAGAAGTTGAAATTATCAGATACAAAATTTAAAATAATAAATATGATTTATAAGTTAAGAGTTCTAATGAGACAAGTAGAAAAAATAGACAGCCTACAAGGTCATATGGCTAATTTAGGCAGAGAAATGTAAATTCTGGGGAAGAATCAAAGAAGATGTTAGAAACAAGCAACTACTGTAGAAGGGATGAAGATGTCTTATAAATAAGAGCCTTTGATTTCTTATCAGTAGACTGGACACAACCAAGGAAAGAATCTATTGAAAAAGGTCAATAGAAATCTCCCACACTGAGAATAGGGGATCCTGCAGGGGTGCTATGCAATGGCCTGGAGGAGTGGGTTGGGGGGAACTGGGAGGGGGTGGAGGAGGGAGGGGTCCAGGGATATACATATAACTAATCTGGGATTATACATATCTGTAAACAACAGAACTGTGAAAATAAAAAAGAAAAAAAGAAATCTCCCACACTGAAATTCAAATTGGAAAAAAAGAATGGGGAAAAACTCCCACAAAGATCAGAGCTCATTACCACCCAAGAGCCATAGGTACTATTTCAAAAGGTATAACAGATGCATAATGGGAATGCCAGAAAAAAAAAAAAAGAATAGAACAGAAGTAATATTTGAAGTATAATGGACAAGAGCTTTCCAAGTTAGTAACAAACATCAAAGATCTAAGAAGCTCATACTTAGAATAAAACAGTACTTAGAATAAACACCTGCTTGACATATCATATTCAAACTGCAGAACACCAAATACAAAGTGAAAATCCCCAAAGAAGCGAGAAGTATAAGAATCCTTGCAAAGGAACAAGAATAAGAATCACAGGGAACTTCTCATCAGTCTTGTAAGCAAGAAGAGAGTAGAATTAAATCTATTAAGTGTTGAGATAAAACCCTATCAACCTAGAATTTTATATATACAAAGTTGTATCCTTCTAAAATGAAGAAGAAATAAATGTATTTTCTCATAAGCAAAAAGTTAAGGAATTTATGACCACTAGATCTTCTTTGCAGGAAATGTTAGAAGTTCTTCAGGCAGAAAGAAAATGATATAGACCATAAACTTGGATCTATACAGAGAAAAGAGTGTTAGAAAAGGTGTAAAGATCTTATCTTTTATATACCTTATTTATTTATTTATTTTTTTGGGAGGCAGTGGGGGAGGGAGGGAAGGGGACAGGTGGGTCACTTCTATTGGTCTTTCATTTATTCAGCTTCATCCATCTTTGTTCTTTGGCCCTTGCGGGCCTCCCATTGTGGTGGCCTCTGTTATTGCAGACCACCAGCTCTGGATGCATGCTCTCCAGAGCTCCGACTCAGTAATTGGACACATCAATCCAGCTGCTCCGTGGCACGTGGGATCTTCCCAGGCCAGGAATCGAACTGGCGCCCCTTGTACTGCAAGGCGGTGTCCTTACCCACTGGATCACCAGGGAAGCCCTACCTTATTTTTATTATTAATTTTATTTGTTAAGTTTTGGCTGCACTAAGTTTTTGTTGCTGCCTATGGGTTTTCTCTAGTTGGCAGTGAGAGGGGGCTACTCTTTAGGTGCAGTGTGTGGGCTTCCCACTGCTGTGGCTTCTCTTGTTTTGGAGCACAGGTTTGAGGGCACTCGGGCTTCACTAGCTATGACATGCAGGTGCAGTAGTTGTAGCTTTCAGGCTCTAGAGTGTGGGCTCAGTAGTTCTGTTGCATGGATTTAGTTGCCCTATGGCATGTGAAGTTTTCTCGGACCAGGGATTGAACCCACATCCCCTGCATTGACCCCTGCATAAGCAGACTTCCCTGGGCAACCAGGGAAGCCCAGTTGATCTTATTCTTAATTGATTTAAAAGATACCCATTTATTTACAGTATTAGTAGTAACTATGTATTGGGTGATTATAGCATGTGGATAAGTGGAATGAGTGATAGCACCTTCGTAAGAGATAGTCTTATAAATTACTTGCATTCCTGTATGTGTGTGCATGTTAGTCGCTTGGACATGTTTTACTCTTTTAGACCCCATGGTGGTTTTGTAGCCCACTGCCAGGCTCCTCTGTCAATGGAATTCTCCAGGCAAGAATACTGGAGGTACTCCTATATACATAAGGACAATTTGAATTAGAAATTTAAAATACTACTTACGGTAGCACAAAAGTAAATCTTTGGTGCAATCCAACAAATATGTGTAGGTGCTATATTCAGAAAATATAAACATAAGATTTAAGAGTGGTTTAAAAAATCTTAAATAAATGGAGAGATAGTCTTTGTTCACAGATTGGAAGATTCAGTATTATTAAGACACTCATTTTTTCACAAATTGATCTATAGATTCAAAAAATCTCAAAATCCCAGCAAGTTATTTTGTAAATATTGACAAACTGATTTAAAGTTTATATGGAATAACCAACACAATACTGAAGAATAGACAGAAAGATCATTGGAACAGGAAAGAGCCCAGAAATCAACCAACAGAAGTATAGTCACTTGACTTTTAACAAAAGGAACAAAGGCCATTTAATGGAGAAAGGATAATATTTTCAACAAATGGTGTTGGAATACTTGAATGTCCATATACAAAAGCATGAGCTTAGACACAGATATTCCACCATTCACAAAAATTAACTCAAAATATATTGTAGATCTACATGTGAAAGACAAAGCTATAAAACTTCTAGAAGAAAAATGGGGGAAAATCTGGATGGCTTTATGTTTGGCTCCAAGTTTTTAAATCTAACACCAAAATCCTAATGCATGAGAAAATGATAAATTTAACTTTATTAAAATCTAAAATCAGTAATTCTGGCCTGTGGAAATGCTATTAAGAGAATGAAAAGACAAGCCATAGATTGGCAGAAAATATTTACAAAACATGTATCTTATAAAAGACTTGTATAAAATATATACAAAACATTAAAAAAAAAACCCAACAATAAGAAACTAGGCCAATTAAAAAATGGAAAAAAGATTGGAACAGATACTTCACCAAAAAAATGTATAGGTGTCAAATTAGCCTATGAAAAAATGCTAAGCATCATTTATTTTTAGGAAATTACAAATTAAAACAGCAGTGAAATACCACCCCACATCTATTAGAATGGCCAAAATCTATGAAACTAGCAAGACCAATTGCTGATAAGGATGCAGAGCAATAGGAACTCTTATTTACTGCAAGATTATTCAGCCACTTTAGAAGCTAAAATAACAGTTTCTTACAATTTGATTATGACTTTTACATATGTTATAACAAACACACTTGTAGGTATATACCTGACTGACTAAAAAACTTATGCCCTTACACAAACATGCACATGAATGTTTATAGCAGTTTTATTCATGAGCCCCAGAAATTGGAAATAACCAAAATGTCCTTCAATAGGTGAAGAGATGAAAAAATATGTAGCATCCATACAATGGAATAGTATTCAGTGACAGGAAGAAATGTTCTATCAAGTTAGGAAGAGACATGCATGAATCTTAAGGATATATTGCTGAATGAGAGAAGTAAGTCTGAAAAGGCTACATACTATACAGTTCTGCTATTTGACATTCTGGAAAATGTGAAACTAGAAAGATGGGCAAAAATATCAGTGGTTGCCAGGGATTTAAGGATGTAGATTTAAGGGTGAAGCCTAAGGCATTTTTTAGGGTGATCAAATTATCCTGTAGGACACTTGTAATGGATGAGTACATGACAAAATGCATTTATCAAAACTACAGAACTTTAGAGTACAAAATGTGAATCTTAATGTATCAAAATTAAAAAATGATTTAGGCAGTCAGGGGATTCCACGATGGAATGGAGAATGTGACAGGTATGACAGCGCAGTCCAGCTGTATTACAAACGTATGAGATGCTACTAGATGAGGTGGAGGAGAAAGTGCTGACCTAAGTAACTTTTGAAATGAGCAGAGTCTGTAAGACTAAAGGCAGAGGACAGTGTCTGTAAGCATTGTACTCTAGTTAATAATGTCATTTCCCATGAGAGCATGGATTAACAGTTCTGATCCTGCTATAATGTATCCTGAAATTCATTGGTTAAGTGGATAGATGGAGTATGGTGACATCCAGGTTTTTTACTGTTGGAGTTGCTTACATATAAGCAAGGGGAGCAGATTAGAATGGCTCTCATAGTTGGAGAGTTGGAGACATCAGTATGAACCCATGCTTAGCCAAATATAGACATAGATAATTATATGTAATAATATTTATAGATATGATTATATTCATGGGATAGTAGTGTTGTTGTTCAGTTGCTCAGTCATGTCTGACTATTTGCAACCCCATGGGCTACAGCTTGCCAGACCTCCCTGTCCTTCACTATTTCCCTGAGTTTGCTCAAACTCATGTCCATTGAGTCAGTGATACCAAACTACCATCTCAACCTCTGTCACCCTCTTTTCCTTTTGCCCTCAGTCTTTTCCAGCATCAGGGTCTTTTCCAATGAGTTGGCTCTTCGTGTCAGGTGGTCAAAGTACTGGACCTTCAGCTTGAGTATCATTCCTTCCAATGAATATTCAGGGTTGATTTCCTTTAGGATTGACTGGTTTTATCTCCCTGAAGTCCAAGGGACTCTCAAGAGTCTTCTCCAGCACCACAGTACGAAGGCATCAATTCTTTGGTGCTCAGCCTTCTTTATGATTCAGCTCTCACACCTTAGGGATTTACAGGGAATTATTTTTTTCCTGTTACATCCAGAATCTGGTTTGAATTAGATAGTGTCTTTACAGACTTTTGATTTGGCACTGTTTCCTCTGAGCACTGTCCTTTGGAAATTCTAGCTTTATGCAATGGTCTCCTATCTCACTTCCAACTCCGCCCAAGTCCAGGCTTAGTCTCTTGCCTCTAGGATTTATTAAAACCCAGGCCCTAATCTGGGTTTAGGAATTGGCAAATTGCCCCAGGTTTCCAGTACTCACTTCCCGCTACATACCGGAACCATTTTCTATTCCTTACACAGAAGCCTGTGTTGATTTGAATTGCTTGAGAGAGACATGATGCTCTTTCTATGTAACTCTAGAATGTGTAGTGAAGGGAGTAAAGGCTACAGGAAGGAATCAGCTCAGTATAAGGAAGACTGCTCCCCAATAAAATGAGCTGTTTCATAAGTAACAAGCTTCCTGTCACCATAAAGATTTATTAGTAAACTATACAACTTGGATGATAAGTATAGAGGATTGGATTGGATTGGATTGGACAAGAACTCTGCCATCCTCTCCTCCTGAATCCATGTTGATCTGCATGCCAGAACCAATGCTGTAAGGCACTCAGGAAGAAGACTCCTCCTTTCCCTGGCCATCTGAAAGTTTAAACTGTTGGCCTGCCCAGCCTGCTTGCTGCCCACAAATGGCTCCTTGACACCTGGCAGCAGAGCCGTCTGGGCCTGACAGACTGAGCCAGAGCATGCGATGCCTGGGCTGCCTGGGACTGCTGTTCACGTGGCCACATCTCTGGGCTCTGTCAGGTGGCCATGGTTTGTCTTGGCCCCCTTGCTGTCAAGTGGGAGGTGAACAGGGGGCAGGATGAGTGAGCAACAGGTGTTACCAGGAGTCTAGACAGAAAACTATCCTTATACCCACAGGAGCATTTGTTTAAAATAGCTCCTTCCCCAAATATTCTTCTGATGGCACTGGCCCTGTCTGTGCTGTGGTTGAAGATCATTTGGCAGCTCTGATTCTTGCAATCAGAGAATGGCTTCTGGGGCTGTAAAATCATCAGTGAGCTAAGCCAATTAGCTCAGCCAGGAGAGGATTAGACACACCAGCTCTGGTACCAGGGCAGCCTCATAAGCTGATTTTACAGAGTTTTCCTCTTTTTTGCTTGCCCCGTTTTTCTTAAGGGAAGTTGAAATTTAACTGTGATGAGACCCCAGCAGGTGACACCTTTGGGAGCCTTTTTCAACTGCCTTTGGAGAAAGTGGGTGAAAAGTGTTCACACTCTCAGGCTTGGTGTGGCGAGGAGAGGAGAACTGCAAACAAGGACAGTCTGTTTATACAGAGAGAGTGGTGAAGTGTACTTTTCCTGTTTGGGAGGGATTGGAAACTCACAGAGTTCAGTCATGGGGACTACGATGGGGCTCTATCAGGAGTGATGGGATCCTGAGGGCCTTGCATGGAACCCAGGTCGATAATGTGGGTTAAAGCCAAGGGGCCAAGTCTGATGTGAGCCAGAGGGGATCTTCTGTTTTAGTACAAATTAGTGCTCTGTGTTGCTTGTAAAACTGGGGTTATTTTGATGTTATTCCAGCATGTAAAGGTCAGTGAGTTCATAGGAACTCACTGTTCTTAAGGAACAAGAACTGAGTTTGTAAAGGGATATATGCTTGGTCCTGTCCTAGGCGCTGGGTATACACTGATGAAAAAAGCAAATCCTTTGTCCTTATAGAACTGAAATTCTAAAAGCATTCTGCAGTGAGCATCCTGTCACATGCATGGATGCTTTTATGGAAGAACATTTTTAGGAGCTACATACTATTCCATGATACAGATGGACTTTAATTACTTTGTGTCTTGTAGTTGGACATTCAGGTGGTTTGCAACTTTTTGCTTTTATGAACAATGACTTGATGAACATTTTGGTAGCTAATATATGTAGTATATATTTATTAGTGTAAAGGCTATAATGGAAGATTAATAAAACTAAATGTTCTCTTTGCTAGGGGCAATAAATATGTACTCTCTGGTTGTGGCCCACAGGCAATTAGTTGCAGACACTTGAGCTCGGAGGGTATCACTGACAGACTTGGCTGGCTACATGGCTTGAGTTGGGGCAGGCAAGTCACATGTGGATGTGTTTCATCTGACCCAGGTGGACTGCCTGGCAGCATTGAAACCTATGGATGAATTAAGGACGTATATGGGTTTCAAGGGTTTCTAAAGAATCTGCCTGCAATGTCGGAGACCAGGCTTCAGTTCCTGGGTTGGGAGGATCCCCTAGAGAAGGAAATGGCAACCTGCTCCAGTCCTCTTGCCTGGAAAATTCTATGAACAGAGGAGCTTGGAGAGCTACAGTTCATGGGGTTGCAAAGAGTCAGACTTGACTGAGAGAGATTTTCTTTTTTTCATGGGACTCAAGGTCTTTAGAGACCACTTGCTTTCATTGTGGTTTATAAAATAAAGCTTATGCTCCTCCATGATGATAACTTACTTGAAATTAAATCTTGGAAAATTGAAGAAAAAGATTCATGCAGCACACACAAGTGAGTTGGGGACAGCCTGCTCTTGTGCATTGAGGGTTGGGCACAGACAGCAGGTGTGTAGAAGGACCAGCTTTGATGAAGGCCTTTTCATACACTGAGCCATTGTGAGCAGAGTGGGAGCTGTAGCAAGAAGATGACGCTGATCACAGGAATTAAGAATTGCTTTTATGGGGCTTCCTAACTTTGTAGATTGGCATTAGTGGGACTTTAGATGATTCATGTGTGTCCATGATGTGCTCTTAATACTCCCTGAAAGAAATGAATTCTTCCCTGTGCTGCATAGTTGGAATAATTTTTAATATTTTCTTTCTTTACACCCCCCATCCCTTCACCAAATTCTGTCCAGTCTTCATACAAGGTCTCTCGAATCTGCATTCACTGCCTGCAGGAGCTCTCTAGGGTTTTCCAGCTCTCACTTTACTGAGTCCTTGTCCCACAGGACAGCCCGAGGGATCTTTGTGATGTGAACTTGGCATCACATTAATGCCCCTTGAAAACTTTAGTGGCTTCCTGTTGCCTATAAGATGAAATCCAAACATTTTAGAGGCTGACAAGCCTTCGAAACTGCCAGTCTTCCCTGACCGGTCCTGTCCTCAGCCTCACCCACACCTGTTGTTCAGCTGTGTACAGCTTGCAGCTACAGAGAGTGAGGTCATTCAGCCCCACTGTGTCCTAGCACAGGCCCTTCCCTTCTACCTGGGTCATTTCCTCCTTTTGTTCCTTGGCATGTTCCTTTTCATGTCCAGGACCCTCTTTATTGTGATCCCATTGCATGATGTCCATCTTTGTGTTGTAACTTATCCTGCTGCTCATTTGCTTGTCTGCTTATAAGTATCCCTTGCTGAACTGTGAATTACTGGAGGATGAGGACTGAGTCTTGTTTGTATTTGTATCTCCTCTCCCATAGCAGTGCCTGATGTAGATTTGTTGCTTAGTGTTGGTGGAGTTGATACAATCTGGACTATGAAAATGTTTTCTTTGATGCAGAGTCTTTAGAGAATTTTTTTCAACTAATTTAGACCCTTGTTCATTGTGGTTTATAAAATAAAGCTTATGCTCCTCCATGATGATAACTTACTTGAAATTAAATCTTGGAAAATTGAAGAAAAAGATTCATGCAGCACACACAAGTGAGTTGGGGACAGCCTGCTCTTGTGCATTGAGGGTTGGGCACAGACAGCAGGTGTGTAGAAGGACCAGCTTTGATGAAGGCCTTTTCATACACTGAGCCATTGTGAGCAGAGTGGGAGCTGTAGCAAGAAGATGACGCTGATCACAGGAATTAAGAATTGCTTTTATGGGGCTTCCTAACTTTGTAGATTGGCATTAGTGGGACTTTAGATGATTCATGTGTGTCCATGATGTGCTCTTAATACTCCCTGAAAGAAATGAATTCTTCCCTGTGCTGCATAGTTGGAATAATTTTTAATATTTTCTTTCTTTACACCCCCCATCCCTTCACCAAATTCTGTCCAGTCTTCATACAAGGTCTCTCGAATCTGCATTCACTGCCTGCAGGAGCTCTCTAGGGTTTTCCAGCTCTCACTTTACTGAGTCCTTGTCCCACAGGACAGCCCGAGGGATCTTTGTGATGTGAACTTGGCATCACATTAATGCCCCTTGAAAACTTTAGTGGCTTCCTGTTGCCTATAAGATGAAATCCAAACATTTTAGAGGCTGACAAGCCTTCGAAACTGCCAGTCTTCCCTGACCGGTCCTGTCCTCAGCCTCACCCACACCTGTTGTTCAGCTGTGTACAGCTTGCAGCTACAGAGAGTGAGGTCATTCAGCCCCACTGTGTCCTAGCACAGGCCCTTCCCTTCTACCTGGGTCATTTCCTCCTTTTGTTCCTTGGCATGTTCCTTTTCATGTCCAGGACCCTCTTTATTGTGATCCCATTGCATGATGTCCATCTTTGTGTTGTAACTTATCCTGCTGCTCATTTGCTTGTCTGCTTATAAGTATCCCTTGCTGAACTGTGAATTACTGGAGGATGAGGACTGAGTCTTGTTTGTATTTGTATCTCCTCTCCCATAGCAGTGCCTGATGTAGATTTGTTGCTTAGTGTTGGTGGAGTTGATACAATCTGGACTATGAAAATGTTTTCTTTGATGCCAATAGAATGTGTTCCTAGTATCTAGTTCTGATTTATATTTTTTGAACATCTTTTAAAGATTTTTAATCTAAAGACCATTAGTTATATTACATGTTTGTTGTTGTTCAGTTGCCCAGTTGTGTCTGTCTCTTTGCAACCATATGGAATGCAACACACCAGGCTTCCCTGTCTTTCACTATCTTCCAGATGATACCGTCCAACCATCTCATCCTTTGTTGTCCTCTTTTCCTCCTGCCCTCAATCTTTCCCAATATCATGGTCTTTTCCAATGAGTTGCCTCTTCATATCAGGGTGGCCAAAGTATTGGCGCTTCAGCTTCGGGATCAGTGCTTCCAATCAGTATTCAGGGTTGATTTCCTTTAGGATCGACTTGTTTTATTTTATTTTATTTTTTAAACCTTTATTTTACTTTTAACTTTTACAGAGTTTTGTTGTTTACAGATATGCATGTTCCCAGACTAGTCATATGTATATCCCCCCCTTCCTACCCCTCCCAACCATCACACAGCACCCCTGAAGGATCCCCTTTTCTCACAGAGCAATGACCATAGCTATTTTCTTCACTTATGATAGTACAGGCCTTCATGCTACTTCCTTTATGCCTCTCACCCTCTGTTCCTTCCCCACAATGTCCATATGTCCACTGTCCACGTCTGTCTTTCCATTGCTTCACTGCGTGTGCCATCATCACCATCCTGCTACATTCCATATATATGTGTTAATATACTGCATTTGTCCTTCTCTTTCTGACTGACTTCGCTTTTGATGATACTTTCTAGATCCAGCCACCTCATTAGGGCTGATTCTTCTGCATTCTCTTTACAGCTGAGTAGTATTCCATTGTATATATGTACCAGAGCTTTTGGGTCCATTTGTTCGTCGATGGACATCTAGGTTGCTTCCATGTTCTAGCTATTGTATAGAGAACTGCAGTGAACATTGGGGTACAGGTGCCTCTTTCAGATTTGTTTTTTATTTTTTTCCTCTTTTTTTTTTTTAACTTTTATTTTACTTTTAACTTTTACAGAGTTCTGTTGTTTACAGATATGTAGTTCCCAGATTAGTCATATGTATATCCCTCCCTTCCCACCCCTCCCAACCATCACACAGCACCCCTGAAGGATCCCCTTTTCTCACAGAGCAATGACTAGAGCTATTTTCTTCACTTACGATAGTACAGGCCTTCATGCTACTTCCTTTACGCCTCCCACCTTCTGTTCCTTCCCCACAATGACCATATGCCCACTGTCCATGTCTGTCTTTCTGTTGCTTCACTGCGTGTGCCATCATCACCATCCTACTAGATTCCATATATATGTGTCACTATACTGTCTTTGTCCTTCTCTTTCTGACTGACTTCACTTTTGATGATATGTTCTAGATCCAGCCACCTCATTAGGGCTGATTCTTCTGCATTTCTCTTTGCAGCTGAGTAGTATTCCATTGTATGTATGTACCAGAGCTTTTGGATCCATTCGTTCGTCGATGGGCATCTAGGTTGCTTCCATGTTCTAGCTATTGTTTAGAGAGCTGCAATGAACATTGGGGTACAGGTGCTTCTTTCAGATTTGATTTCATCAGGGTATAAGCCTACGAGTGGGATTGCTGGGTCGTATGGTGCTTCTATTTTTAGTTTCTTAAGAAATTTCCAGACTGTCTTCCATAGAGGCTATATCAATCTACATTCCCACCAGCAGTGCACGAGTGTTCCCTTTTCTCCGCAGCCTCTCCAGCATTTATTGTCTATCAATTTGTGGATGATGGCCATTCTGATGGGTGTGAGGTCATATCTCATTGTAGTTTTGATTTACATTTCTCTAATAATAAGCAGGGTTGAGCATCATTTCATGTGCTTTTGGGCCATCTGTATGTCATCGTTGGAGAGGTGTCTGTTTAGGTCCTTTTCCCATTATTTGATTGGGTTGTTCGTTTTTCCGGTGCTAAGTTGTCTGAGTTGCTTGTAGATTTAGGAGATTAATTCTTTGTCTGTTGTTTCATTTGCTATGATTCTCTCCCACTCTGGGGCTGTCTGTTCAGCATTTCTGTGAATTCTTTTGCTGTACAAAAGCTTTTAAATTTCATTAGGTCCCACATGTACATTTGTCTTTTGAGTTCCGCTATTCTAGTAGGTGGGTCAGAGAAGATCTTGCTTTGATTTTTGTCCTTGAAGGTTTTGCCTATATTCTCCTCTAAGAGTTTGATGGTTTCTGGTCTTACATTTAGGTCTTTAATCCATTTTGAGTTGATCTTTGTGCATGGTGTCAGGGAATGTTCCAACTTCCTTTTTTTGCATGTAGCTGTCCAATTTTCCCAGCACCATTTGTTGAAGAGGCTGTCTTTGTCCCATTTTATATGTTCGCCTCCTTTGTCAAAAATAAGGTACCCATAAGTGCGTGGGTTTATCTCTGGGTTCTAGATCTTGTTCCATTGGTCGATATTTCTGTTTTTGTGCCAGTACCATACTGTCTTGAGGACTGTTGCTTTGTAGTAGAGTCTGAAGTTGGGGAGGCTGATCCTCCAGCTCCATTCTTCTTCCTCAGGATTGCTTTGGCTATTCGAGGTCTTTTGTGTTTCCATATGAACTATGTGATTCTTTGGTCTAGTTCTGTGAAGAATGTTATTGGAGGTTTGATAGGGATTGCATTGAATCTATAGATGACATTTGGTGGTATGGTCATTTTCACAATATTGATTCTTCTGACCCAGGAACATGGAATATCTCTCCATCTGTTTAAGTCTTCTTTAATGTCTCTCATGAGTGTCTTGTAATTTTCTGTGTACAGTTCTTTTGTTTCTTTGGGTAGGTTTATTCCTATATATTTGATTCTTTTGGTTGCAGTGGTGAAGGGGATTGCCTCTTTGATTTCATTTTCTGATTTTTCATTGTTTGTGTATAGGAATGCCAGTGATTTCTGTATATTGATTTTGTATCCTGTGACTTTGCTGAATTCACTGATTAGCTCTAGTAGTTCTGTAATAGTGTCTTTGGAATTTTCTATGTATAATATCATGCCACCTGCAAATAGAGAGTTTGACTTCCTCCTTTCCAATCTGGATTCCTTTGATTTCTTTCTCTTCTCTTAGGTTTTGGCCTTTTCCCATTTATTTGGGTTGTTCGTTTTTCCGGTGCTAAGTTGTCTGAGTTGCTTGTAGATTTAGGAGATTAATTCTTTGTCTGTTGTTTCATTTGCTATGATTCTCTCCCACTCTGGGGCTGTCTGTTCAGCATTTCTGTGAATTCTTTTGCTGTACAAAAGCTTTTAAATTTCATTAGGTCCCACATGTACATTTGTCTTTTGAGTTCCGCTATTCTAGTAGGTGGGTCAGAGAAGATCTTGCTTTGATTTTTGTCCTTGAAGGTTTTGCCTATATTCTCCTCTAAGAGTTTGATGGTTTCTGGTCTTACATTTAGGTCTTTAATCCATTTTGAGTTGATCTTTGTGCATGGTGTCAGGGAATGTTCCAACTTCCTTTTTTTGCATGTAGCTGTCCAATTTTCCCAGCACCATTTGTTGAAGAGGCTGTCTTTGTCCCATTTTATATGTTCGCCTCCTTTGTCAAAAATAAGGTACCCATAAGTGCGTGGGTTTATCTCTGGGTTCTAGATCTTGTTCCATTGGTCGATATTTCTGTTTTTGTGCCAGTACCATACTGTCTTGAGGACTGTTGCTTTGTAGTAGAGTCTGAAGTTGGGGAGGCTGATCCCTCCAGCTCCATTCTTCTTCCTCAGGATTGCTTTGGCTATTCGAGGTCTTTTGTGTTTCCATATGAACTATGTGATTCTTTGGTCTAGTTCTGTGAAGAATGTTATTGGAGGTTTGATAGGGATTGCATTGAATCTATAGATGACATTTGGTGGTATGGTCATTTTCACAATATTGATTCTTCTGACCCAGGAACATGGAATATCTCTCCATCTGTTTAAGTCTTCTTTAATGTCTCTCATGAGTGTCTTGTAATTTTCTGTGTACAGTTCTTTTGTTTCTTTGGGTAGGTTTATTCCTATATATTTGATTCTTTTGGTTGCAGTGGTGAAGGGGATTGCCTCTTTGATTTCATTTTCTGATTTTTCATTGTTTGTGTATAGGAATGCCAGTGATTTCTGTATATTGATTTTGTATCCTGTGACTTTGCTGAATTCACTGATTAGCTCTAGTAGTTCTGTAATAGTGTCTTTGGAATTTTCTATGTATAATATCATGCCACCTGCAAATAGAGAGTTTGACTTCCTCCTTTCCAATCTGGATTCCTTTGATTTCTTTCTCTTCTCTTATTGCTGTTGCTAGAACTTCCAGGACTATGTTGAATAAGAGTGGTGAAAGTGGACACCCTTGTCTTGGTCCTGATCTTAGAGGAAATGCTTTGAGTTTTTCACCATTGAGGATAATGTTTGCTGTGGGCTTCTCATAGATTGCTTTCACTATGTTAAGATAGGTTTCTTCTATGCCCATTTTCTGAAGAGTTTTTATCATAAATGGATGCTGTACTTTGTCAAAGGCTTTTTCTGCATCTATTGAGATGATCATGTGATTTTTGTCTCTCAATTTGTTGATATGGTGTATCACATTGATTGATTTGCAGATATTGAAGAATCCTTGCATGCCTGGGATGAACCCAACTTGATCATGATGTATGAGCTTTTTGATGTGTTGTTGAATTCTGTTTGCCAGGATTTTGTTGAGGTTTTTGGCGTCTAGGTTCATCAGTGAAATTGGCCTATAATTTTCTTTTTTTGTGTTGTCTTTGCCTGGCTTTGGTATCAGGGTGATGGTGGCCTCATAGAATGCGTTTGGGAGTGTTCCTTCCTGTGCCATTTTTTGGAAGAGTTTTAGAAGGACAGGCATTAGCTCTTCTTTAAATGTTTGGTAGAATTCGGCTGTGAAGCCATCTGGCCCTGGGCTTTTATTTTGGGGTAGATTTTTGATCACAACGTCAATTTCTGAGCTTGTGATTGGCTTGTTCATAGTTTCTATTTCTTCCTGGTTGAGTCTTGGGAGGTTAATCTTCTCTAAGAAACTGTCCATTTCTTCCAGGTTGTCCAGTTTGTTGCCATAGAGTTGTTCATAATAGTCTCTTAGAATCCTTTGGATTTCTGCATGATCTGTTGTAATCTCTCCTTTTTCATTTTTGATTTTGTTGATCTGGTTCTTCTCTCTCTTTTTCTTGATGAGTCTGGCCAGTGGTGTGTCAATTTTATTTACCTTTTCGAAGAACCAGCTTTTTGTTTTATTTATCTGTACTATAGTTTCTTTCATTTCTTTATTATTTATTTCTGCTTTGATCTTTATGATTTCTCTTCTTCTGCTGGCTTTGGGGTGTTTTTGTGCTTCTTTCTCCAGTTGTTTTAAGCATAAGGTTAGGTTGTCTGTTTGAGATTTTCCTAGTTTCTTGAGGGAGGATTGTATTGCTATAAACTTCCCTCTTAGAACTGCTTTTGCAGTATCCCATAGGTTTTGCACTGTCATGTGTTCATTGTCGTTTTCTTCTAGGAATTTTTTAAAATTTCTCCTTTGATTTGCTTGGTAATCAGTTGGTTTTTTAGGTATGTGTTGTTTAATCGCCATGTGTTTGTGTTTTTAGCGGTTTTTTTCCTATAGTTGATCTCTAGTCTCATTGCATTGTGGTCTGAGAAGATGGCTGATATAATTTCAGTTTTCTTGAATTGACTGAGGTTTGATTTGTGGCCCAAGATGTGGTCTATCCTGGAGAATGTTCCGTGAGCACTTGAGAAGAAAGTGTATTTTTTTGCTTTTGGATGGAAAGTCCTAAAGATATCAATGAGGTCCATTTCTTCTAGTGTGGCATTTAAGACTTGTGTTTCTTTATTAATTTTCTGTTTTGATGATCTGTCCATTGGTGTGAGAGGAGTGTTAAAGTCTCCTACTATTATTGTGTTAGTGTCAATGTCTTCTTTTATGTCTGAAAGTGTTTGTCTTATGTATTGGGGTGCTCCTGTGTTGGGTGCATAGATATTTATGATTGTTATGTCTTCTTCTTGGATCGATCCCTTGATCATTATGTAGTGTCCTGCCTTGTCTCTTCTAATCTTCTTTATTTTGAAGTCTGTTTTGTCTGATATGAGGATTGCTACTCCAGCTTTCTTTTGGTTTCCATTTGTATGGAATATCTTTTTCCAGCCTCTCACTTTCAGTTTATGAGTGTCTCTAGGTCTGAAGTGAGTTCCCTGGAGGCAGCATATGTATGGGTCGTGTTTTTGAATCCATTCAACCACTCTGTGTCTTTTGGTTGGGGCATTTAGTCCATTTACATTCAAAGTAATTATTGATACAAATGATCCTATTGTCATCTTATTAGGTGTTATGATAGGTTTGTTTTGTGGATCTTCTTCTTTTATACTTGTTCTCTATATGACTTGTTTGATTTTGCAGTTCAAAAGGCTCTCAAAGAGTCTTCTCCAGCATCACAGTTCGAAAGCAACAATTCTTTGGTGCTGAGCCTACTCTATAGGCCAACTCTCACATCTGTACATGACTACTGGAAAAACCATAGCTTTGACTATATGTACCTTTGTTGGCAGTGATATCTCTGCTTTTCAATATGTTGTCTAGGTTTGTCATAGTTTTCCTTCCAAGGAGCAAGCGTATTTTAATTTCATGTCTGCAGTCTCTGTCTGCAGTGATTTTGGATCCCAAGAAAATAAAGTCTGTCACTGTTTCCAATTTTTATGTTACATGAAGGATGTTTATTAGAGTTGATTTTCACACATGCTCTCTTAGACACATGATTTGATGTTGCAAACACACACACACATTTTTCAACTAGTAAATGGCGAATTCAAGCACAGGACTCTCTGCCCTCAGCCTGTACTCTTGTCTTCTATACTCTAATACCTGGGGTGCTGGTATTTAGGGTTCAAGAAAAGGAGCTATAAATGGAAAGAAAGAGAAATGTGAAAAAAGGAAAAAAAAACCAAAAAAACCCTTGACAATTTGTGTTTAAATAGACATTAAAAATTAGACAGTTGCTCTTTCTTTTAGTATCTATTTCAATATTTGTAACATGTGAAGAAAAATATTCTGCCTCATAAGACAGTTATCAGGATTGAATAGGATAATGTAACTCATATAGCAAGTGCTTAAAAAGTAGCAATTACATTTATTTCCCAGAATTCTTTATCTACATGCTTAAGGATCTGTGAGTGGGCCCTAATCGAGACAAGTCTTTGCCGATGGAAAGCTCAGGATTATTTGTAGGGGCTTCCCTGGTGGTCCAGTGTGTAAGGATGCTGCCTTGCAGTGCAAGGGGCGCCAGTTTGATCCCTGGCCTGGGAAGATCCCATGTGCCGCAGAACGGCTGGACCGATGTGTCCAACTACTGAGCTGGAACTGTGGAGTGCATGCACCCAGAGCTGGTGCTCTTCCACAAGAAAGGCCACTGTCATGGGAAGCCCATACAGGCCAAAGAACAAAAGATGGATGAAAATAAATAAATAAAAGACCAATAGAAGTGGCCAAAAAAAAAAAAAAAAAAAAAAGATTATCTGTAACTGCTGAGGTGTAGACAGCTTTTAAATGTTCCTTCAGGAGTTTCAGAACACCTTCATGCACCTTCTGCCCAATACCTCTCTCTTTTATTTTATTTTTATTTTACTTTTTACTTTCACAGAGTTTTGTTTTCACAGATATGTATAGTCCCAGATTAGTTCCATGTATATCCCTGGCCCCCTCCCTCCTCCACTCCCCTTCCAGTCCCCCCATCCCACCCCTCCAGACCATCGCACCCCGCCCCTGCAGGATCCCCTATTCCCACAGCGCAATGACAATAAGTATCTTTTTCACATATGATAGTATAGGTTTCCATGTTACTCCCTTTATGCCTCCCACCCACTGTTCATTCCCCACAATGTCCATATGTCTATTCTCTATGTCTGTTTTTCCATCACTTCACTGTGTGTGTTATCATTACCATCTTACTAGATTCCATATATATGTGTTAGTATACTGTACTTGTCTTTCTCTTTTTGACTTACTTCACTTTTTATAATCGATTCTAGATCTATCCACATCATTAGGACAGATTCTTCTGCATTTCTTTTTATAGCTGAGAAGTACTCCATTGTATATATGTACCAGTGCTTCTTTATCCATTCATTTGTTGATGGACATATAGGTTGCTTCCATGTTCTAGCTATTGTATAGAGAGCTGCAGTGAACATCCTACCACCTCTCTTGTTTACTCCATGAAGTCCATGAAATTTAGTTTTGGGTTCCTTTCTAGAAAAAGGATTTTTATGTGAGTCAGATACCTGGGACTAAGTTCCCAGAGACCTGGGAAGAAGTATCGGGTGAGGAAAAGGCTGAAAGAAGGACGTAGTGGAATAAGGGATTCTGCAGCACACAACACTGACGGTATTACCCTTGATTGGTATCAGCTTCAATCTTCCTGCCATCTTGGGCGCCATTGTCTCTCAAACTATTTCTTTAATGTTTTACTGCAATCTTTTGATATAATTCTATTGCAATTTATGTGACAAAGAGGTATGCCAAGGGAAGTGTGACGAAAAAGGACCTGAATTGCCCAATATGCTTTCTGGAAATCTTCGAACTGAGCTTACTGGTAGACCCAGATGAGGACACAGTCCAAGGGGCAGAACTGATGGAGCACATGGTGAGTTCACAGCATGGGGGATATGGTTGAGAACTTCAGTTTCTCCAGCTGTCTTAATTTTAATGTGATCCACTATATATAATGTAAGAGTTACCATTTCTAAGCACATGATGCAGTAGTGTTAAGTACTGTTACACTGGTGTTCAACCGTCATTATCATCCACTTGTAGAACTTTCTTCATCTGTCTGAACTGAATATCCATACCTATTAAACAACAATCTCCCAGCCTTCCAATCCAGACCCTGGTAAATGCTGTTCTATTATCTGTCTCTGTAAATTTAACTATGCTAGGTACCTCATGTAAGTGGAATCATACAATAGTTGTTCTATGGTGACTGTTTTATTTCATTTAGTCTAGTATCTTCAGGATCTATCCATGTTGTAGCCCCCAGCTGCTTTTGGAACTGCTTTGGAAGCAGGAATGAGCAAGTTGACCTCTATTTACTAGGCCTCACACCCTAACCTGAATTCAAGAAGCGGGTGCCTAGGTGATCATTTGCCTGTCAAGAAGCTCCGTAATAGCATTGTTAGCATTTCCTGGGCTGCAGGAGATGCAGGAGACGTGGGTTTGAGTCCATCAGTTGGAAAGATTCTCTGGAGAAGGAAATGACAACCCACTCCAGTATTCTTGCCTCGGAAATAGAATTCTCTTATGAAGAAGTGAAAATATATACAAGCTACTTAAAAGTGAGATGAACGCCCTGGACGAGGAGGAAGGGAAGCTGTCAGAGCTGTGGAAATTCTACAGAATTCTTGCCTCCTCAACAGGAGCCTCTCAGGTTACAGGAAAAGGGGCTGAAAGAAGGACGTTGGAATAAGGATTCTGCAGCACACAACACTGACGGTATTACCCTTGATTGGTATCAGCTTCAATCTTCCTGCCATCTTGGGCGCCATTGTCTCTCAAACTATTTCTTTAATGTTTTACTGCAATCTTTTGATATAATTCTATTGCAATTTATGTGACAAAGAGGTATGCCAAGGGAAGTGTGACGAAAAAGGACCTGAATTGCCCAATATGCTTTCTGGAAATCTTCGAACTGAGCTTACTGGTAGACCCAGATGAGGACACAGTCCAAGGGGCAGAACTGATGGAGCACATGGTGAGTTCACAGCATGGGGGATATGGTTGAGAACTTCAGTTTCTCCAGCTGTCTTAATTTTAATGTGATCCACTATATATAATGTAAGAGTTACCATTTCTAAGCACATGATGCAGTAGTGTTAAGTACTGTTACACTGGTGTTCAACCGTCATTATCATCCACTTGTAGAACTTTCTTCATCTGTCTGAACTGAATATCCATACCTATTAAACAACAATCTCCCAGCCTTCCAATCCAGACCCTGGTAAATGCTGTTCTATTATCTGTCTCTGTAAATTTAACTATGCTAGGTACCTCATGTAAGTGGAATCATACAATAGTTGTTCTATGGTGACTGTTTTATTTCATTTAGTCTAGTATCTTCAGGATCTATCCATGTTGTAGCCCCCAGCTGCTTTTGGAACTGCTTTGGAAGCAGGAATGAGCAAGTTGACCTCTATTTACTAGGCCTCACACCCTAACCTGAATTCAAGAAGCGGGTGCCTAGGTGATCATTTGCCTGTCAAGAAGCTCCGTAATAGCATTGTTAGCATTTCCTGGGCTGCAGGAGATGCAGGAGACGTGGGTTTGAGTCCATCAGTTGGAAAGATTCTCTGGAGAAGGAAATGACAACCCACTCCAGTATTCTTGCCTCGGAAATAGAATTCTCTTATGAAGAAGTGAAAATATATACAAGCTACTTAAAAGTGAGATGAACGCCCTGGACGAGGAGGAAGGGAAGCTGTCAGAGCTGTGGAAATTCTACAGAATTCTTGCCTCCTCAACAGGAGCCTCTCAGGTTACAGTCAATGGGGTTGCAAAGAGTCCGATACAACTGAGCACACACGCACCAACAGTGCAGGAAAAGATCAGCTGATCATTCTCTTTGTTCATTGTCTTCCCCTACTCAGGGGCCATTAAAATCCAAAGCAGCCAATTCTTCCCCCTGAAAAGCCTTAGCAGGCTTGGCAGTGAAGCTGGGTACCAGGACAGACTCTGCTCCCATTTAGGAATTAGGCCACAATTGACCTTGTTTGGTCCTAATTCATGTTTTGAAATAGCCCTCCCCCGCCTTGGGTGGCTTCTGTCCCTCACACAATGTGCGGCTTCTGCAGTAGGCTGTAGAAAGCTTGTCACTTCTGTGCTGGTCATGCTGACTGCCACGTGGGGGTATTGGCAGAGCTGGTCAGTGGCCGCCAGTCTCCTGGACAATTGCCTTGGTCCTTGCTTGGAAGTCTTGTCATGTCTGATAGAGCAGGATCCGGTTTCTAGAAGAAAGATTCCTCTGGGATATGGATGAAATCTAGGCTGTCCTGTCCTGTCCTATCCCCAGAAAAATCTGAGCAAGCAGCAACTGTAATTAATACTCAGTGAATCATGCCCATTGGGGGGTTAACTCATGTCTGCCCAGTGTTCTGAATGGGTAGAACACATGGTGTTGTTTGGGTGCTGGCCATGCTTGCTAATGAAGAATTCACTTTACTTCTTTTGGCCTTAAGGTTAGTCAAGGATAGAAGCCCAGAAATAAAGTAGTGTCCTAAAAGCTACCTCCCACAGCTCTGATGGCTTTGCTTTCTCCTCCTCCAGGGGGTTCATCTCGCTTTTGAGTGGCTTGTATATATTTTCACTTCTGCATAAGAGATTCTTTTTAAATTTAATTTTTTACTTTTTAAATACTGTTTTTCCCCACACATTTTAAAAATTGAGGTGTAGTTGATTTACAGTGTTTCAGGTGTATAGCAAAGTGATTCAGCTATACATATATATGTATATATATATATATATATATATATATATACACATGTTTATTACACACACATATGTGTATATACATATTATTTTCAGATTCTTTTCCATTACTGATTATAACCCTTTGCTACACAATAGGTTCTTGTTGTTTACCTATTTTATCTGTAATAATGTGTATCTGTTACACATACAAACACAGTAGTATGTATATGTTAATGTCAAACTCCTAATTTATCTCTCCCCCATGTACCCTTTGGTAACCATAGATTTGTTTTCTGTGTCTGTCAGTCTGCTTCTATTTTGTAAATAAATTCATTGGTGTCATTTAAAAAAAAGATTCCACATAAGTGATATCATATGATATTTGTCTTTGTCTGACTTAGTAGGATAATTTCTAGGTCCAGAACAAGACAACTCCTAAAATTTTTTTAAATTGAAATTTATTGCACACAAAAAGTATATATCATAAATAAGCAGGTTGATGGATTCTCCTAGAGTTTAAAATCCATGAAACACTGATCAAGAAGTAAAATATTTCTGTAATATCAGAACCTTTCTGCTCTTGCAGGCCTCTTTCCTAAGGAAACTACTATCCTGATTTTGAATATCCTGGGTGAGTTTCACCTATGTTTGAACAAGAACTTTGCCTGATTTTAAGTCAGCAAGGCATATACTTTAGTGCCTGACCTGTTTTGCCAACATTGTGTCTGTGAGATTTGTCTATGCTGTAGTTGTAGTTATCGTTCATTTATTCTTATTGCTGTATAGCAGTCCACAATTTATTTGTCTCTTCTGTCAATTCTGTGCCAAGGCATACTGGAGCCTGAGAAAAAAACCAGTAATGCTCACCTGCTTTTATTTAAAAATTAGATATTTTGTTCATCACAGAGTTTTTGAATTACTTTTAACTGAAAAAAATCATTGCACTAAAATATAATTTATCTTGAGTGTTAGTTTTTTGGGCACCCTGTAAACTCTGCTCCTGAGGTAAGAGCTTCACTGATCTCACTCTGATTCCAGCCCTGTCTGCCAGAGATGGACACGTAAATTTTTGGAACACAGTTTTTGGCAAATGTAAGTAGTGTTGCTCTGAACATTGTTGTACATGTTTCACGGTGAGCATAGGTATGCATTTCTCCGAGTGTACATCTAGAAGTGACAGTTCTGTAGACACGTATTTTTTGGTTGAAGTATAGTTGATTTATAATATTGTATTGATTTCTGTATAGCAAAGTGATTTAGTTATACTTATATGTATTCTTTTTCCATTATGGTTTATCACAGGGTATCAAGTATATTCTCCCTGTGGTACATAGAAAGACCTTGTTTGCCCATCCTTTGCATAATAGTTGGCATCTGCTAGCCCCAAACTTACAATCTTTCCTTCTTTTTCCTATGTCCACCTTGGAAAACACAAGTCTGTTCTCTGTATCTGTTTCTAAGTCTATTTCTGTTTTGTAGATGTAGTCATCTGTGCATAGACAACTTTCCAATGGAAGGCTTGAGTGGACCAGGGTGCTTGTCTTTTCCCTTCTATGTACCAGGCTTTTCCTTCAACGTTGTTTTGAGAATATTATTCAGCCTATGAAAGGCTGAGTGTTGCTTTCTGTTGGCAAGAGAAGACTTGGTAGAGAGTCAAGCACCAGGCTTTCTGGCATGTGCATCTATCAGAGCGCAAGGATGCCTGGGAATCAAACATGCTCACATGTGTATTCAGAGGACATAGTATGGTCCATTGCTAGGGGGAATCCCCTAGAAACAAGATTCCTTGAGGCTCATTGGCCAGCTTTTGGTATGTGCTTCTGAGAACTAAATTTATTTCAAGTCAGCAAGGCATATACTTTAGTGCCTGACCTGTTTTGCCAACATTGTGTCTGTGAGATTTGTCTATGCTGTAGTTGTAGTTATCGTTCATTTATTCTTATTGCTGTATAGCAGTCCACAATTTATTTGTCTCTTCTGTCAATTCTGTGCCAAGGCATACTGGAGCCTGAGAAAAAAACCAGTAATGCTCACCTGCTTTTATTTAAAAATTAGATATTTTGTTCATCACAGAGTTTTTGAATTACTTTTAACTGAAAAAAATCATTGCACTAAAATATAATTTATCTTGAGTGTTAGTTTTTTGGGCACCCTGTAAACTCTGCTCCTGAGGTAAGAGCTTCACTGATCTCACTCTGATTCCAGCCCTGTCTGCCAGAGATGGACACGTAAATTTTTGGAACACAGTTTTTGGCAAATGTAAGTAGTGTTGCTCTGAACATTGTTGTACATGTTTCACGGTGAGCATAGGTATGCATTTCTCCGAGTGTACATCTAGAAGTGACAGTTCTGTAGACACGTATTTTTTGGTTGAAGTATAGTTGATTTATAATATTGTATTGATTTCTGTATAGCAAAGTGATTTAGTTATACTTATATGTATTCTTTTTCCATTATGGTTTATCACAGGGTATCAAGTATATTCTCCCTGTGGTACATAGAAAGACCTTGTTTGCCCATCCTTTGCATAATAGTTGGCATCTGCTAGCCCCAAACTTACAATCTTTCCTTCTTTTTCCTATGTCCACCTTGGAAAACACAAGTCTGTTCTCTGTATCTGTTTCTAAGTCTATTTCTGTTTTGTAGATGTAGTCATCTGTGCATAGACAACTTTCCAATGGAAGGCTTGAGTGGACGGCCAGGGGGCTTTTGTTTTCCCTTCTATGTACCAGGCTTTTCCTTCAACGTTGTTTTGAGAATATTATTCAGCCTATGAAAGGCTGAGTGTTGCTTTCTGTTGGCAAGAGAAGACTTGGTAGAGAGTCAAGCACCAGGCTTTCTGGCATGTGCATCTATCAGAGCGCAAGGATGCCTGGGAATCAAACATGCTCACATGTGTATTCAGAGGACATAGTATGGTCCATTGCTAGGGGGAATCCCCTAGAAACAAGATTCCTTGAGGCTCATTGGCCAGCTTTTGGTATCAGTTAGCTGTACTGAGAACTAAATTAGATCTCTTTCCATCTTTTCATACACTCTTGCAAAAGTTACTGTCTGTTTCTTAAAAGTGCTAGAGAATTTGCTAATAAACTCTTAGAAATGAAATCATTCACATGAATGTTTAAAAAATGTACCCATTGATATTAGTCTGTTCAAGTTTTTTACTTTTTTATTGAGATAGTTTTTCTTTGGAAAAGGTTTACTTCAATAAGATTTTCAAATGTGTTAGTATGTAAGTTTCTTTTTCCTTAAAAACATTCTTCTTTCTGCTGTTTTAAAACCCATTTTTCCCTTCATCCTGATAATTCTATCTAAAAAAACTTTTTTTGGTAGAGTTTTTGTTCTCTCTTGTTCTTGTGTTATAAAGGATATCAAACCTTTTCAAATTTTTCTCAGGGTCCTTGTTACTTTCAAAAAACCTTTTTTTTTTTTTTTTTGGATGAACAAAAACTTAGAAATTTTCTTTGATTATCTTAATTTTTTTCTTTTGTGACTTCTTTCATTGCTTCTGTCTTTGGAAATTCCACCCCTATTGCAGTATTAAATATTTTTCTATTTTTAAATTTTCTTTTATTTTAATTTTTATACTTAACTTTTAGAAATTTCTTTGATCTAAGGTAAGTATTTAACTTGTTTTTCTACCCAAACATTCTAGCTACTTTTAACATTGTTATTATTACTATATACAGTGCATACCTTTTTCTGTTGATTTATATATGTACTTCTGGCTTAATGCAATATATGTGTTCCTGAAAAAAAATCTCTTATTCTGCAGAATGATGCACTAACAATAATAGGAATTATGAGGAAAATAAGTTTAGAGGTTAGCCACTAAAAACATAGCCTACTTCATAACAAAATCACCACAATTGTCATAAAAATTCTAGCATAGTTAACATCTTCTCTGGCATTTGTACCTATTAGTCCATCATTTTACAGCTGTAAGCCCCAGGGCTTTGAGATATAGACTTTTGGGAATATTTACTAAATACAGACAAATTTTTATCAAAATAAAAATCTGATATGGGGTATAGCCTTTAAAAATCAGTTTTAATTTTCTTGTAAAAACACACGTGAAATGACATTGTAGTTTTTTCAGCTTTGCCAAAATTGTCATGTTGTAGAAGACACAGGAATCTGGAAACCATTATGTCAACTACAAATTGTCAATAAAACACTTCTGCAGAATTCTCAACATTTTTTTCTTTTTAAATGTGTTAGTATGTAAGTTTCTTTTTCCTTAAAACATTCTTCTTTCTGCTGTTTTAAAACCCATTTTTCCCTTCATCCTGATAATTCTATCTAAAAAAACTTTTTTTGGTAGAGTTTTTGTTCTCTCTTGTTCTTGTGTTATAAAGGATATCAAACCTTTTCAAATTTTTCTCAGGGTCCTTGTTACTTTCAAAAAACCTTTTTTTTTTTTTTTGGTTGAACAAAAACTTAGAAATTTTCTTTGATTATCTTAATTTTTTTCTTTTGTGACTTCTTTCATTGCTTCTGTCTTTGGAAATTCCACCCCTATTGCAGTATTAAATATTTTTCTATTTTTAAATTTTCTTTTATTTTAATTTTTATACTTAACTTTTAGAAATTTCTTTGATCTAAGGTAAGTATTTAACTTGTTTTTCTACCCAAACATTCTAGCTACTTTTAACATTGTTATTATTACTATATACAGTGCATACCTTTTTCTGTTGATTTATATATGTACTTCTGGCTTAATGCAATATATGTGTTCCTGAAAAAAAATCTCTTATTCTGCAGAATGATGCACTAACAATAATAGGAATTATGAGGAAAATAAGTTTAGAGGTTAGCCACTAAAAACATAGCCTACTTCATAACAAAATCACCACAATTGTCATAAAAATTCTAGCATAGTTAACATCTTCTCTGGCATTTGTACCTATTAGTCCATCATTTTACAGCTGTAAGCCCCAGGGCTTTGAGATATAGACTTTTGGGAATATTTACTAAATACAGACAAATTTTTATCAAAATAAAAATCTGATATGGGGTATAGCCTTTAAAAATCAGTTTTAATTTTCTTGTAAAAACACACGTGAAATGACATTGTAGTTTTTTCAGCTTTGCCAAAATTGTCATGTTGTAGAAGACACAGGAATCTGGAAACCATTATGTCAACTACAAATTGTCAATAAAACACTTCTGCAGAATTCTCAACATTTTTTTTCTTTTTTAAATGATCTGTGTACAATATCTATTTTATTGTCCTCTTTAAGAACCAGATCCTGAATTTTAAAATTTTCTTCTCTTTTTTTGATTCATTTATTTCTGCTTTTTGCCTTCACTTTTATGTATTTCTTGCATAGTTACATTAAAATTAAAAGACATACTCAACTAAATGTTAATACATATATTTTTAAGCTTTTTTGTTTAATTAGTATTATACTTAAGGCTATGGATTTGCCTTTGAGCACAATGTTGGCTATAATAATTTTTAATATTTAGTATTCTCACTTATTATTTTTAAAATAGCCATTGTGTTTCCCCATTTTGACTCCATATTATTTAGGAGAGTTCTTGTATTAATTTTTAAGTGTATAATGTCACTTTCTATTGATTTTTTTTGTTTTTTTACTCTGAACTTTACTTCTGTCTGGATTTTATTAAATTAGTCTTTGTGGCCCAATTTATGGTTACATTTATTGAGAAAAAATGGACAAAATTTTTGAGTAGGTTTTTACTAAAAGTTTCATTCATACTCACAAAAGTATGGACTATATTTCAAAATTGTCCTACTGTGGGGGGAGCTAGTTATCCAGCTATTCCTGACCCTCACTGGTTGAGAGTCACTGCTGGGTGATGACTCCCTGACAGGTGGGCAGAGCACATCCCTGGCCAGCACAAGCTGTTACTGGTGAATTGAAGGAAACTATTGTTGTGTATGGGGACAGAGGGCAGAAGCGTGAGGGCATATTGTGAGGCCATGTCCAAGGTCTTCTAGGCTTCCCAGTGGTCCTGAATAAGAGGTCATGGTTAGAAGTGGCAGAAAAGATTTAGGGCTCTCCAGACAAAATGAAGTGAACATACAAAGGTTTGGAGACAAAAAGAAAGTACATGAATTCAGCAATTTCTGATGCAGCTGTTTGAATATAAAGGTGTGTGTGTGTGTGTGTGTGTGTGTGTGTTGGGGTAAGGGAGAAAGCAAGAAGAAGAATGTTTAGAGAGAGGTTAGAGAAGAGTCATGGGCCAGAATTCAATGGCCTTACATTCCACATTATGATTTTGAACTTCATTCTGATGGCAAAAAAGGGAATAGTTGAAGGGTTCTAAATAGAAGAGTAATATGTTTGGGTTTTTATTTTTAAAAAGATTATTTTGAATGCTGTGTGGGCAATAGATTAGAAGGTAATAAGATTAAAATCTTGAAACTCAGCTGGGAGCATGTACCAGTATCCAGGTGAGAGATGATGGTGGTTGAACTAAGGTAGTTCTAGTCAGAATATGGAGAAGTGCTTGATATAATTAACAGTGCGTGGGTGGGAATGGAGAGGTGGAAGGCGGGGAAGGCAGAGTATGAATGGAGAGGATGAAGAGGGAAAGGGGACAACAAAAACCATGACTTCCACATTCCTGACTGGGTCTCCATCATTGCTTGAGATGGGAATGCATTAGGAGAATAATTGTGGGAATTTGGGGCATTTTAAGTTTGAGGTGTCAGTGAGAGATCCAAGAGACACTTCTCCAAGGGGGAGGATAGCAGGGTCTTTAGTTCCTTTGATAGGTTCAGTCTGCAGATTTAGATCCAGGGGTGGCAGCCTAAAGACAGTAGTCGAAACTGTAAGATCAAACAAGATGGCCCCAGGAGAGTAGGTAGAAGGAGATTTATGAGAGGAAGCGGAAGAAAGCTGTAGAAATGAATCCTCCTAGGGCTGCCATTTAAAGTGTGTATTACTTTTTCATCTGGCCATGAATGAAACCCCTGTCTCCTGACTTTCAGAAAATGGCACACAGAAAGGCAGGTGGGAAGCTGCATGCGCGCGCGTGCCTGAAGCCAGGTTTTCCTGATTAAAACTCTCCCTGGGCTTGTGGTGTTGCATCTGTGGCTTTCCTTGGCATGACCTTCTATTTTGAGAGAACCTTTTTGGAGGAACTGATCTTTTCTTCTCATTTCTCCCCTGGTTCAGCTTATGTTATAATATTTAGATTGGCCACTTGCCTTTCTTTGACCAGTTGAGACTGGTTATAGCCCCATAACCATTCACCCCCACCTCTGCTTTAGAGAAATAAAAATGGAAATAGCAGATTTAAAACAGAGAGTCTGCAGAAGTTATGTCTTTCTTTGCTGACAAGAGAAAGAAAATCTACCTATGGCAGATTAGCCCACTTCTAAATCGACATGCACATCGGCTCTCCTGGCTGTGTGGGTGGGAAGATGATGTCTGCACCCCCCACCCCCCACCCTGGTGGGAGTAGAATCAACTTCAGTAATGCCATTTTTGCACTTTTCCTTGATAAGTGAAATTCATTTTCCAACATCAGCTGCAGATTGTGAATTATTAATAGCCTCCCCAAGGTATTCCACTGGCCTAATCTTATCCTGCTTTGTATAAATTGGTTTTGATTCTTCTCATTTAGAAGAGACTTTTGCCATCATCGAGGCCATTTCTTATTTGTATTAATGCATGAATATCCTCTCTAACAAATCCTAAGCATCCCATTCAATTTTTGGAGGGATCTATTTATTGAAAATCCTTTTGTGGGATACAACCTATGCCTTTGCTTTGTACTTCAGAGTTATGCAGAATAATTCTAATGCATTTTCCAAAAGACAGGCTTTCAAATGTTTAAATTCAAATATTTGAACTCCTCTGTGGTGATGGCCGCCTATTTTTCCTCTCATTCCTCCCTTACATTTCCCTACAGTCTTCTCCTCCAAGATTTACACACACCAGATGCAACTTAGTCATTGTCTTTTTGGAGTTAAACCAAATCTAAGTCTTTTTAGTTTAGGTTCAACACTTTAAGAAGGAATTCATTAAATTACAGTGAAGGCACTTGAAACTCTTTAACAGTTTGAGGCACCACATTTCTACAAAGATAGTCTGGCATCTGATTTTGGGGTTTTTTTGGTGACCAGTTTATAGTTTTGCTTTATATTGTGTTGGCTATCAAGTAAAACTTCATATTATTTTCTTGAGAACTGACATCTTCCTTATTCTGCAGTTGTGTGGAGGATCCTATATTTCTTCTAGTTAGATGACATCTTGCTAGACCCAGCCCACTGTTTCAGTTTTTCTCTCTTTTGATACAGATTTTGATACTGTCCTGCAAACTGTTAGTAGTTAACCTCAAGATCTTGTCATATGTACACTTAAGCTCTATTTCTTCCTTCAAATCACTGACTGAAATAAAAGTTGTTTAGAAAAGTGTTAAGCAAGGAGAACTACCAGACAGCTTTGTCTACATGTATGTTACTCAATTAGTCAATACCCTTTGGTTAGTATGTAATTTAGCTAAAACTTAGTTTATAATATAGTAATAAACAATCTCCACATCCTAGTGACTTCCAATATCCAGAGTTATTCCTCACTCACAGTTTATGCTGACTGTTGTTCAGCTGTGGCTCTACTCCCTTTGTCTTCTTTGCAAGGCCAGGAAGAAGGAGAACCTAGTCTGTGATATCCTTTTTCATTGTTGCTCATCTACACACAATGGTTCCTAAAGCTTCTGCTTTAATGTGGATGCTACATCCCCTCACAGCAAATCATACGATCGAGCCCAACATCAATGGGCTTTTTCCCCAAATGTTCATAAATCCTAAGCATCCCATTCAATTTTTGGAGGATCTATTTATTGAAAATCCTTTGTGGGATACAACCTATGCCTTTGCTTTGTACTTCAGAGTTATGCAGAATAATTCTAATGCATTTTCCAAAAGACAGGCTTTCAAATGTTTAAATTCAAATATTTGAACTCCTCTGTGGTGATGGCCGCCTATTTTTCCTCTCATTCCTCCCTTACATTTCCCTACAGTCTTCTCCTCCAAGATTTACACACACCAGATGCAACTTAGTCATTGTCTTTTTGGAGTTAAACCAAATCTAAGTCTTTTTAGTTTAGGTTCAACACTTTAAGAAGGAATTCATTAAATTACAGTGAAGGCACTTGAAACTCTTTAACAGTTTGAGGCACCACATTTCTACAAAGATAGTCTGGCATCTGATTTTGGGGTTTTTTTTTTGGTGACCAGTTTATAGTTTTGCTTTATATTGTGTTGGCTATCAAGTAAAACTTCATATTATTTTCTTGAGAACTGACATCTTCCTTATTCTGCAGTTGTGTGGAGGATCCTATATTTCTTCTAGTTAGATGACATCTTGCTAGACCCAGCCCACTGTTTCAGTTTTTCTCTCTTTTGATACAGATTTTGATACTGTCCTGCAAACTGTTAGTAGTTAACCTCAAGATCTTGTCATATGTACACTTAAGCTCTATTTCTTCCTTCAAATCACTGACTGAAATAAAAGTTGTTTAGAAAAGTGTTAAGCAAGGAGAACTACCAGACAGCTTTGTCTACATGTATGTTACTCAATTAGTCAATACCCTTTGGTTAGTATGTAATTTAGCTAAAACTTAGTTTATAATATAGTAATAAACAATCTCCACATCCTAGTGACTTCCAATATCCAGAGTTATTCCTCACTCACAGTTTATGCTGACTGTTGTTCAGCTGTGGCTCTACTCCCTTTGTCTTCTTTGCAAGGCCAGGAAGAAGGAGAACCTAGTCTGTGATATCCTTTTTTCATGTTGAAGAGAGAAAAACAGATACTGCTCATCTACACACAATGGTTCCTAAAGCTTCTGCTTTAATGTGGATGTGCTACATCCCCTCACAGCAAATCATACGATCGAGCCCAACATCAATGGGACAAGGGTGTATACTCTTTCCACAGAATGTTCTATGTATGGCAATGAGTGGCATGAATAATTAGATGTAATTGAACAATCACTTGGTCAAGCTGATATTTGTGTGTCAGTTTCAAAATGTTTTCAGATCTCTGTGTTAATTTCTACAACTTTGTGAAGCTAGAATTTCTATGTCTAGTTGTCAGATGAGATCCTGAGATGTAGTGTCTTATGGAGACTTAATCTCAAATGTTCTAAAGCCTACAATATCCTTCTTAATACTGATGATGATGATGACGAATATTACTTATACTTACTGAGGCACTTATCTGGCAGGCACCATTGTGAGTGCTTTATTATCCTATTGGACAGAATAATTAGCTCTAGCTCTCAGTAGATGAACCTCAAAATCATAATGTCTTAAAACAATAACAGTTTATTTCTCTTTCTTATCAAAATCCTGTGTGGCCCCAGTGACTCTTCAGAAGTAGCTCTTTAAGTTGTGACTTAAAGAATCAGGAGTAGTTCTTAAAGTGGTGACTTGGAAATCTGAGCTGCTTCTATCTTTTCACTAGGCCATTTGCAACATGTGATCTTCAAGACTCCATTGCAAAGTGATGGGAGAGAGAAGTGAGAGAGAGAGAGAGAGAGAGAGAGAGAGAGGTTGAGATGGAGGAGCCCGTGAGTGTTTTTGTGGGCCAAGATGGGAAATGGATCCCACCTCTTCCACTTGTGTCCCATTTCATTGGCCTTATTACTCATGTGACCTCATGTAGCTTCATGAAGATTGATAAATAAGCAATAAGCATAGCACTAGATATTTAATGAACATTAATAGTTCTTATCACAAAGTTAGAATCATTATCATCCCCATCTTTATAGGTGAGAAGTAGAAGTGAAGAAAATTTAAGTGTTTTTCACTGGGCACATCTACAGTAATAAAGTAGATGGGAGGCGGTCTAGTGCAGTTGCTAAGAGCACAGATTCTGAAACATGACTGCCTGGGTTCAAATCCCATCTACTCTTAAGCTTGGTTATGAATATGCTGACCTTGGCTGGCGTCCAGTCACACTTATCCATTTTGTCAAAAAACATCATCAAAGTCTTTTTAATTTTTCTATTGAAATCCTGGTACACTAGAGATACCATGATCATAATGCTATTAAAAAAAACATTCAGGGGCTTCCCCGGTGGTCCAGTGGGTAAGGACTCCGCCTTGCAGTGCAAGAGGCGCTGGTTCAGTCCCTGGCCTGGGAAGATCTCACGTGCCATGGAGCAACTGGTTGAATGTGTCAAACTAGCCGGAGCTCTGGAGCTCATGTGCCCAGAGCCGGAAGCCCCTGGTGGACAGATGAGATCCTGAGAATGTCTTATGGAGACTTAATCTCAAATGTTCTAAAGCCTACAATATCCTTCTTAATACTGATGATGATGACAATATTACTTATACTTACTGAGGCACTTATCTGGCAGGCACCATTGTGAGTGCTTTATTATCCTATTGGACAGAATAATTAGCTCTAGCTCTCAGTAGATGAACCTCAAAATCATAATGTCTTAAAACAATAACAGTTTATTTCTCTTTCTTATCAAAATCCTGTGTGGCCCCAGTGACTCTTCAGAAGTAGCTCTTTAAGTTGTGACTTAAAGAATCAGGAGTAGTTCTTAAAGTGGTGACTTGGAAATCTGAGCTGCTTCTATCTTTTCACTAGGCCATTTGCAACATGTGATCTTCAAGACTCCATTGCAAAGTGATGGGAGAGAGAAGTGAGAGAGAGAGAGAGAGAGAGAGAGAGAGAGGTTGAGATGGAGGAGCCCGTGAGTGTTTTTGTGGGCCAAGATGGGAAATGGATCCCACCTCTTCCACTTGTGTCCCATTTCATTGGCCTTATTACTCATGTGACCTCATGTAGCTTCATGAAGATTGATAAATAAGCAATAAGCATAGCACTAGATATTTAATGAACATTAATAGTTCTTATCACAAAGTTAGAATCATTATCATCCCCATCTTTATAGGTGAGAAGTAGAAGTGAAGAAAATTTAAGTGTTTTTCACTGGGCACATCTACAGTAATAAAGTAGATGGGAGGCGGTCTAGTGCAGTTGCTAAGAGCACAGATTCTGAAACATGACTGCCTGGGTTCAAATCCCATCTACTCTTAAGCTTGGTTATGAATATGCTGACCTTGGCTGGCGTCCAGTCACACTTATCCATTTTGTCAAAAAACATCATCAAAGTCTTTTTAATTTTTCTATTGAAATCCTGGTACACTAGAGATACCATGATCATAATGCTATTAAAAAAAACATTCAGGGGCTTCCCCGGTGGTCCAGTGGGTAAGGACTCCGCCTTGCAGTGCAAGAGGCGCTGGTTCAGTCCCTGGCCTGGGAAGATCTCACGTGCCATGGAGCAACTGGTTGAATGTGTCAAACTACCGAGCCGGAGCTCTGGAGCTCATGTGCCCAGAGCCAGTGCTCTGTGACAAGAAAGGCCACTGCAGTGGGATGCCCACACAGGCCAAAGAGCAAAGATGAATGAAAAGAAATAAATGAAAGACCAATAAAAGGTGCCCCACCCCCCAAAAAAACCAAAACATTCAATGAAGCTGATACAGCAGGAGTAATTATCCAGGATCATTGTTTTGTTTTCTTTTTGCTTTGTTTGTTTTCTCATGAGAGATTAGCACTTTTGGACTAAAAATGGCCACAAGGACAGGGACAGTGATGTCTCAGAGGAGCTCAAAGGAGCAGATTATCTATCTGCACCCCCATGCACCTCATGCCCTCCTCTGCTGGTCTCACATCTTGGCTCCATATAGGATCCAGGAATGTGGATCATTCTTAGGAAGGACTCGTTAAAAATTTTCATTAGCCTGGAACTTAGGACTTGGACTGAGAAAATATATTGTGATAGAAAATTTAAAAAAGGTAAATTTTTTAAGTCTGTGGTAGGAGATGAATAGCTACTACATTAAAGAAATGGGGAGCTTCCCTTGTAACTCAGCTGGTTAAGAATCCACCTGCAGTGTAAGAGACTTGGGTTTTATCCCTGGTTGGAAAGATCCCCTGGAGAAAGGAAAGGCTATTGAAGTTTTCTTGCCTAGAGAATTCCATGGCTCATCCATGGGGTTGCACAGTTGGCCACGATTGAGCGACTTTCACTTAAAAACAAACAAACAAAAAACCCAGGGCTTCCTTGGTGGTCCAGTGGGTAAAGAGTCCACCTTGCAGTGCAAGAGCCACCAGTTTAATCCCTGGCCCAGGAAAATCCCAAGTGCCACAGAGCCACTGGACCGGTGTGTCTAATTATGAGCCAGTGCTCTGAAGCGCATGTGCCCAGAGCTGGTGCTCTGCAATGAGAGAGGCCCATACAGGCCAAAGAATAAAGATGGATGAAAATAAATAAATAAATAAAAAACCAATAAAAGAGGCCAAAAATTAAAAAAAAAAAAAAAAAAAACAACTAGAATATTGCTTGTCTTGTGATCACATTTATCATTCTCTCATTTGTGAATTCTTTTTATTGTCTATGCTTAAAAATGGGACTGGCTATCTCTAGCACTGCTTCTGTGTTTTCTCACTAATTACTGATCATGATTGAATCATGTCATGTGTAGATTTTCACAAAAGAAGTATGTGATGGGTCAGAGCAGAGCCAGGGTGTATAAAGAGTCTGGCACAGAATTGGAGCTGAAGAGTCTTGGTTTCTAACTGTCCTCCACTAGCCTAGCAAGAACCTCGACTTTAGCCTCAGGAGCAGTCATCCTGGAAGTTGGGTATGAGCTTGCATGCTCAAAGAACTGTGGATCCAACTTAATAGTGCTTCTTTCCTCAAAGATCTGAGGGTCCTCCAGAGATAGAATTACCAGAAATAACAGAAGGTAATGAGATGGAGGCCAAGAAGCTGATCCAAGGAGAATGGACCAGTTATCAAAAGGAGAGGCCATTCTGAGCACAGTCTGGGGCATGTCACTACAGTTGTCCCCTGACCCAGTCCTCACGAACTCATGTCCAAAGTGAGGAAGCTGTTAAAACAGTAAGGAAAGCTGAAAGGATCGTTTCTTTGTGGCTTTGGGGGAACTTAGAGACTGCAAGTTGTGAGCAGAAGTGCTGTTGGCAGTTGAGATGTTGACAGGCGTGGTGGCTGTTTGAGCACAAGCAGAAGTTGCTACCCTTGGTGCCAACATGACTTGAGAATGACCCCCAGAGGGTCAGAGTAGGAAAGAAAAAAAAAGGCAATTATAGTAGAGAAAGCTGGATAGCAAGGAAAGCTTGGTATTATCTCTGTTTCCCCTGAGGGGTTCCAAAAGCCATAGGAAAGGAACTTGGTGGGAGTGGGTCGAGTGTATATCTGTATGTTAGAAGTCCTGCAGAAAAGACGGAATTGAAGCCAGAATCCCTGGCCCCCCCCTGACAGAGCCACTGGACGGTGTGTCTAATTATGAGCCAGTGCTCTGAAGCGCATGTGCCCAGAGCTGGTGCTCTGCAATGAGAGAGGCCCATACAGGCCAAAGAATAAAGATGGATGAAAATAAATAAATAAATAAAAAACCAATAAAAGAGGCCAAAAATTAAAAAAAAAAAAAAAAAAACAACTAGAATATTGCTTGTCTTGTGATCACATTTATCATTCTCTCATTTGTGAATTCTTTTTATTGTCTATGCTTAAAAATGGGACTGGCTATCTCTAGCACTGCTTCTGTGTTTTCTCACTAATTACTGATCATGATTGAATCATGTCATGTGTAGATTTTCACAAAAGAAGTATGTGATGGGTCAGAGCAGAGCCAGGGTGTATAAAGAGTCTGGCACAGAATTGGAGCTGAAGAGTCTTGGTTTCTAACTGTCCTCCACTAGCCTAGCAAGAACCTCGACTTTAGCCTCAGGAGCAGTCATCCTGGAAGTTGGGTATGAGCTTGCATGCTCAAAGAACTGTGGATCCAACTTAATAGTGCTTCTTTCCTCAAAGATCTGAGGGTCCTCCAGAGATAGAATTACCAGAAATAACAGAAGGTAATGAGAGTGGAGGCCAAGAAGCTGATCCAAGGAGAATGGACCAGTTATCAAAAGGAGAGGCCATTCTGAGCACAGTCTGGGGCATGTCACTACAGTTGTCCCCTGACCCAGTCCTCACGAACTCATGTCCAAAGTGAGGAAGCTGTTAAAACAGTAAGGAAAGCTGAAAGGATCGTTTCTTTGTGGCTTTGGGGGAACTTAGAGACTGCAAGTTGTGAGCAGAAGTGCTGTTGGCAGTTGAGATGTTGACAGGCGTGGTGGCTGTTTGAGCACAAGCAGAAGTTGCTACCCTTGGTGCCAACATGACTTGAGAATGACCCCCAGAGGGTCAGAGTAGGAAAGAAAAAAAAAGGCAATTATAGTAGAGAAAGCTGGATAGCAAGGAAAGCTTGGTATTATCTCTGTTTCCCCTGAGGGGTTCCAAAAGCCATAGGAAAGGAACTTGGTGGGAGTGGGTCGTGTGTGTATATCTGTATGTTAGAAGTCCTGCAGAAAAGACGGAATTGAAGCCAGAGAAATAGTGTTTTGTGTCCATTATTATTATTGTTATTATTCCCGTGTTTACATGCACCGGGAAATACAAGTTATATTAGTTTTATTCTATTTGCTCCAAATAGCACTTATATTTCCTTGTCCTTCTCAATCTAAATACAAGGAAAATGTATTTCATTGTCTTTTCATATCATGCCAACCTCAGCTCACTTTGAACTTTTACTTTCTGGCCTGGTGTCTGAGCCTCTTTTCTAGTCTTTCATATTTGTCTCCAAACGTGTCTTCTTCATCTTTTGAATTATTTCTATACGTATGAGTGCATTGCAAGTTCCCTTTACTTCCCAGTTGTCCTTGGTAGGTGAATTTTCTCCCCTTGCCCCACCCCTTAGGCTTTGAACTTACCTTTCTTGCTCTGTCTTTTTAAAGAATCAACTTTTAAAATGTTTTCCTCTGCAAACAAAAATATTAACTTTGCTTTGTAGACAGTGTGAAAGTAGAGAGAATCATCAGTAAGGAAAAATTGCCATAACTCTACCACCCAGGGGCTTCCTTTGTGACTCAGATGGTAAAGAATTCAGGAGACCCGACTTTGGTCCCTGGGTCAGGAAGATCCCCTGGAGAAGGCACTGGCAGTCCCCTCCAGTATTCTTGCCTGGAAGGTTCCTGGCGGCTGCAATCCATGGGGTCTCAGAGTCAGATATGCCTGAACGACTAACACTTTCACGTTTTACCACCCAGAGACAGTTAAAGGAGAGGCCATTCTGAGCACAGTCTGGGGCATGTCACTACAGTTGTCCCCTGACCCAGTCCTCACGAACTCATGTCCAAAGTGAGGAAGCTGTTAAAACAGTAAGGAAAGCTGAAAGGATCGTTTCTTTGTGGCTTTGGGGGAACTTAGAGACTGCAAGTTGTGAGCAGAAGTGCTGTTGGCAGTTGAGATGTTGACAGGCGTGGTGGCTGTTTGAGCACAAGCAGAAGTTGCTACCCTTGGTGCCAACATGACTTGAGAATGACCCCCAGAGGGTCAGAGTAGGAAAGAAAAAAAAAGGCAATTATAGTAGAGAAAGCTGGATAGCAAGGAAAGCTTGGTATTATCTCTGTTTCCCCTGAGGGGTTCCAAAAGCCATAGGAAAGGAACTTGGTGGGAGTGGGTCGTGTGTGTATATCTGTATGTTAGAAGTCCTGCAGAAAAGACGGAATTGAAGCCAGAGAAATAGTGTTTTGTGTCCATTATTATTATTGTTATTATTCCCGTGTTTACATGCACCGGGAAATACAAGTTATATTAGTTTTATTCTATTTGCTCCAAATAGCACTTATATTTCCTTGTCCTTCTCAATCTAAATACAAGGAAAATGTATTTCATTGTCTTTTCATATCATGCCAACCTCAGCTCACTTTGAACTTTTACTTTCTGGCCTGGTGTCTGAGCCTCTTTTCTAGTCTTTCATATTTGTCTCCAAACGTGTCTTCTTCATCTTTTGAATTATTTCTATACGTATGAGTGCATTGCAAGTTCCCTTTACTTCCCAGTTGTCCTTGGTAGGTGAATTTTCTCCCCTTGCCCCACCCCTTAGGCTTTGAACTTACCTTTCTTGCTCTGTCTTTTTAAAGAATCAACTTTTAAAATGTTTTCCTCTGCAAACAAAAATATTAACTTTGCTTTGTAGACAGTGTGAAAGTAGAGAGAATCATCAGTAAGGAAAAATTGCCATAACTCTACCACCCAGGGGCTTCCTTTGTGACTCAGATGGTAAAGAATTCAGGAGACCCGACTTTGGTCCCTGGGTCAGGAAGATCCCCTGGAGAAGGCACTGGCAGTCCCCTCCAGTATTCTTGCCTGGAAGGTTCCTGGCGGCTGCAATCCATGGGGTCTCAGAGTCAGATATGCCTGAACGACTAACACTTTCACTTTTTACCACCCAGAGACAGTTAAATATTAACACTTTAATGTCTTCCCAGTCATTTTTCCATGCCCATCTATACAAACATATGCTTATAAATATATACCTGTAGTTATAAAACTGGGGTCATACCACACATGACATTTTGTAGTTTTTCATCTATCAGAATATCATGTTTATTTCTCCATGTCGTTTATTCTTCCAAAACCATTATTCTAACAGATTATAAAAATATTTTAAAGCTTTTGATTCATCTGGCTAATTTGTTTTCCGAAGAGGAGATGCTAATGCACTCTCAGGAGCAGCATATAAGAGTACCATTGTTGGATCCCTTACATTCTCTTTCTTCCTGGATTCCCTCCATTCCTATTAACACGGCAATTTAAAACATTTCTGCTAATTGTCTAGGTAAAAACTGGAGTGTTATTGTTATGATTTGCATTCCTCTAATTGTTGATGAAACTGAACATTTTTCATGTTTATGACGATTATATTTTTTCTCTCATGAGTTGTGTGTTTATGCTTTGTTATGCATTTGTAATGGTTTTGTTGGAATTCAGTTTTTTAGATGTCTCCTAATCCTCTTGTTCCCTCTTCTCTATCAAGAATCTTGGAATTCAGTTTTTTAGATGTCTCCTAATCCTCTTGCTCCCTCTTCTCTATCAAGAATCTCAGACAGTGTGGTCATACTGATACCTTATCTGAAGACTTGGAAATCTGCCTTCCTTTAGCCTGTGTACGGAATGTTTCTGACTGTATCTAGGTGACAATCACACAATTAAGTGGCCTGGCCGCTTGCCTTGAATTTCATTTGCCTACAGTAGCAGAGTGATCATATCAGAGTGACTTACTTTTGTTCCCTCAGTATCACAATTGGCATAGGATTGACAGTACTGCTTTAGTGATGCCAGAAAAAGAAGGAATTGATTAGTCTTCCTTTGTGACTCAGATGGTAAAGAATTCAGGAGACCCGACTTTGGTCCCTGGGTCAGGAAGATCCCCTGGAGAAGGCACTGGCAGTCCCCTCCAGTATTCTTGCCTGGAAGGTTCCTGGCGGCTGCAATCCATGGGGTCTCAGAGTCAGATATGCCTGAACGACTAACACTTTCACTTTTTACCACCCAGAGACAGTTAAATATTAACACTTTAATGTCTTCCCAGTCATTTTTCCATGCCCATCTATACAAACATATGCTTATAAATATATACCTGTAGTTATAAAACTGGGGGCATACCACACATGACATTTTGTATTTTTTCATCTATCAGAATATCATGTTTATTTCTCCATGTCGTTTATTCTTCCAAAACCATTATTCTAACAGATTATAAAAATATTTTAAAGCTTTTGATTCATCTGGCTAATTTGTTTTCCGAAGAGGAGATGCTAATGCACTCTCAGGAGCAGCATATAAGAGTACCATTGTTGGATCCCTTACATTCTCTTTCTTCCTGGATTCCCTCCATTCCTATTAACACGGCAATTTAAAACATTTCTGCTAATTGTCTAGGTAAAAACTGGAGTGTTATTGTTATGATTTGCATTCCTCTAATTGTTGATGAAACTGAACATTTTTCATGTTTATGACGATTATATTTTTTCTCTCATGAGTTGTGTGTTTATGCTTTGTTATGCATTTGTAATGGTTTTGTTGGAATTCAGTTTTTTAGATGTCTCCTAATCCTCTTGTTCCCTCTTCTCTATCAAGAATCTTGGAATTCAGTTTTTTAGATGTCTCCTAATCCTCTTGCTCCCTCTTCTCTATCAAGAATCTCAGACAGTGTGGTCATACTGATACCTTATCTGAAGACTTGGAAATCTGCCTTCCTTTAGCCTGTGTACGGAATGTTTCTGACTGTATCTAGGTGACAATCACACAATTAAGTGGCCTGGCCGCTTGCCTTGAATTTCATTTGCCTACAGTAGCAGAGTGATCATATCAGAGTGACTTACTTTTGTTCCCTCAGTATCACAATTGGCATAGGATTGACAGTACTGCTTTAGTGATGCCAGAAGATTGAATGAAGAAGGAGGAGGGGAAATCCTTGCAGAGGGTTGGGTGTGGGCAGTGAGCTATGCCTCAACAGGGCCCGAAAAAGGCCATCATTTGTGGGCTTTTGAGTGTGTGCAGGATGCTGTAAAGAATCTTAAGGATTTAAGGAAAGCCAGCAGTTGAAGCAGTTGACCATGGTCTCATGCTCCAGGGACATTTGATCAGGGATAACGATCTCAATCCAGAGGGGAACACTGAGATAAAGTATGGAGCTTAGGCCACTACGAAAAGTTAATCAAGGAAGGGCAGAGGACAAACTATAGGACTTGGGTCCTGAGACTGTTAGAAGGGGCGCCCTGGAGGACTAAGGTGGGGCTGGGTCTATTCCTCTAAGCAGCCAGGAATGTGTAGAAAAAAAAGGCCTTCCCATCTAAGCTAGGAAGCCATGGTCAGTTCTGTTGAAGAGGAAATGACTGGAGATGCTAAAAGGAAAGAGGGATACCTTAGAGATAAAAGTGGGCTCAAACTGAAAGGAGTGGGGACCAAGGACAAGAACAAACCCCCTCACCTGCCACTATCTACCGCCAGGGATGCCCTGCTCACTGACCCTCCCTGTTGCTTGCACCTTCCTTAACTTCTACTGACCCCTCCAAACTTCATTTTATTTTAAATTAACTCTTGTATAGCTTAGACTTTTTGCAAAACCTTCTCTTTACCTCTTGCTTTAACTGAAATGTATTCCTCTTTAGAACCTGCTTCCTCTATGGCCCTCTGGAAACTCATTCTTTCATATTCCACACATCCCTGGGCCAAAGGAGTGTTTGTATTTCCTCATGTCCCACTAAACCATTTCTCTTGGATCCTCATGCAAAAGTCTCTTTTCCTTTGAAATTTATGTGGTCTGGCTCTGCCACTTCCCCCAATCTTTGACATAAATATTACCCAACATTTATGAGGATTTTGGAACCTAGCTTATAGGTTTATTTTTCATTCCACTTCTTGATTGACTTACTTTTGTGGCCTGGCCGCTTGCCTTGAATTTCATTTGCCTACAGTAGAAAACAATTGGCATAGGATTGACAGTACTGCTTTAGTGATGCCAGAAGATTGAATGAAGAAGGAGGAGGGGAAATCCTTGCAGAGGGTTGGGTGTGGGCAGTGAGCTATGCCTCAACAGGGCCCGAAAAAGGCCATCATTTGTGGGCTTTTGAGTGTGTGCAGGATGCTGTAAAGAATCTTAAGGATTTAAGGAAAGCCAGCAGTTGAAGCAGTTGACCATGGTCTCATGCTCCAGGGACATTTGATCAGGGATAACGATCTCAATCCAGAGGGGAACACTGAGATAAAGTATGGAGCTTAGGCCACTACGAAAAGTTAATCAAGGAAGGGCAGAGGACAAACTATAGGACTTGGGTCCTGAGACTGTTAGAAGGGGCGCCCTGGAGGACTAAGGTGGGGCTGGGTCTATTCCTCTAAGCAGCCAGGAATGTGTAGAAAAAAAAGGCCTTCCCATCTAAGCTAGGAAGCCATGGTCAGTTCTGTTGAAGAGGAAATGACTGGAGATGCTAAAAGGAAAGAGGGATACCTTAGAGATAAAAGTGGGCTCAAACTGAAAGGAGTGGGGACCAAGGACAAGAACAAACCCCCTCACCTGCCACTATCTACCGCCAGGGATGCCCTGCTCACTGACCCTCCCTGTTGCTTGCACCTTCCTTAACTTCTACTGACCCCTCCAAACTTCATTTTATTTTAAATTAACTCTTGTATAGCTTAGACTTTTTGCAAAACCTTCTCTTTACCTCTTGCTTTAACTGAAATGTATTCCTCTTTAGAACCTGCTTCCTCTATGGCCCTCTGGAAACTCATTCTTTCATATTCCACACATCCCTGGGCCAAAGGAGTGTTTGTATTTCCTCATGTCCCACTAAACCATTTCTCTTGGATCCTCATGCAAAAGTCTCTTTTCCTTTGAAATTTATGTGGTCTGGCTCTGCCACTTCCCCCAATCTTTGACATAAATATTACCCAACATTTATGAGGATTTTGGAACCTAGCTTATAGGTTTATTTTTCATTCCACTTCTTGATTGACTTCAATTTCCATCTAACATTTCCACCTAAAATTATTCAAAACTCTTTGACTCTGATGACCTTCACCTACTTGAGGCACCTACTGACAGGGCCTCCTCTATTTCCCTCACCAGGGCTCTGAGTGCTGCTGCAGAAAACTGTACAACCTTACACTTGGTCTTTCTAATGGTTGATGGTCTGACCTTAACTAAGCCTTAGCTCATTATTCCTTTCTCTTGCCCATCGTCAGCTCTCTTTCCCATGTCCTATAATAACTATTCTAAGTCCTCTGACCTTCTCAACTGTCTATTCTAATCCCACTACCTTCTGTAAAGAGACACCCTTTCTTTCTGTCTCATAGGAGACACTAAGGTCATTAGTTATGACTTTTCTCATTTCTCTCCTCATTTGCAAGCTCATCTGCATCCGACTTTCCTCTGTCCTTCACTCTAGTATCCAAGTGAAATACTGTCTCCTGTTTAAAAGTAATTCTCTCCTTAGTGCTTTAAATCACAAGCTCTTCTTTCCCGAGGGAGCTTCTCCATACATTCTTCTCACTCCATTCTGTATCCTTTCTTTATCCACTGATATTTTCCATTGGTATATAAATAGTACCTGTCTCTTCTTTCTTGAAAATCCTTCTCTAAATGCTTCCCCTTCTTCACTCCAGTCAAACCCTGTTAAAAGATTATTCCTACCTTCTCTCTTGACTTCCTCTTCGGGCTGCTCCTCAATTTTCTGCAATCTGACCTCCCACTACAAAGTCATCTAAGAAAGTGTCTCTTAGAGAGATCAGTAGTGATCCATTTATCAAATTCAGTAGGTACTTTCTGTACTTATATGATTTGACATTGTTGACCATAATCATTCTTTCCGGATCATCATCATCTATCACTCTACTCTGAGGAGACTTCTTTCAGATGCTCCCAAAGATTCTATGCTTGTTCTTCACTGGTCATTCTACACACTTTATACTCAAGACTTCTGGTGTCATTTGTGTGTTGTTGACTGTAGATCAGAATAGCCAGCGGTCTATGAGAAAACTCCATTTGGATGACCCTACAAATAAGAGATGGTACTTAATTAATAATCGGTTTATGAGTCAGTGTCCAGAAGTTGGTTCATCATTTCTGTCTCAAAGTCTGTTTTCCCTTTTAATTTTTTTGGTGTATGTATGAAATGACTATTTATTTCTTTATAGTAATAAGAAATGAGGTTTAAAAGGGCACATTTTCACTTTACTGAAGGAAGAAGAAGCAAGGGTAAGATTGAATGACTATAAGCTCTAGTTTGCATTATTCTCCAGAGATGTCTCCTCTTTTGCTTTTACTGCTGTGCAAGTTTGTCTTTGTTAATTGTCTACATCCTGTTCTGCACTGTGTAGGTGTAAGAAGTCTAGGTTGCTTGGTCTGAGCAGATGTCCTTATTTCTATAATCCAGTGCTTCCCAAATTTGAGAATGTAAACTATTCACTCAAGAAGGGATTTTTAAATTTGTTTTCATAAGATAATGGACTTTATCCATGAAATTCTAGGGCTAAGATGGTTCTTAGAGATCTGTCCTTTTAGAAGCTTCCCAGGTATTTGTGATAGACGTAATTCATAGGCCACATTTTTAGAAACACTGTTCCAGTACATTGGAGCTGCCAGTTTGCCATTTTCTTTAGCTATTAAAGATCTCCATAATTGAAAGTCCTATTTAATTGATATGCCAGTGAATTTGGGGGTTTCATTCTGTAAGGTTTGTACAGGTAGGTCAGACTTGTGACCATATTTACATGTGTCCAAAAGAGCATCCCTCTGAGCTGTGGTTTTTTTGTTTTCCTTAATTTTATTTATTTATCTTTTGGGGAGGGAGGGGGATGGGCGGGCCACTTCTATTGGTCTTTCATTTCTCTGTTTTCATCCGTCTTTGTTCTTTGGCCTGCATGGGCCTCCCATCGCGGTGGCCTCTGTTGTCGCAGAGCACCGGCTCTGGGCGCGTGCGCTCCAGAGCTCTGGCTTGGTAATCGGACACATCGGTCCAGCCACTCCGCAGCATGTGGGATCCTCCCAGGCCAGGGATCGAACCGGCGCCACTTGCACTGCAAGGCGGTGTCCTTACCCACTGGACCACCAGGGGAAGCCCTGAGCTGTGTTTTTAAATGGCATATCCAGTCGACTTCTTGGAAGATGGAAAGAATGTCAGATTTTGACTTGTAAAGACAGTCATAATTCTTGTCCCCTGGGAGAATGGAAATTTTTTTTGCAGGTGGCAGGATATACTGCTTGGATTTTTTTTGTTTTAATATATGTCTCATCTTTATTGAACCTCCCACCCCTTCCCACCCCTCTAGGTTGTTATAGAGCCCTGCTTGAGGCTTTTTTTTTTTTTTTTTAAATTTTGGCCTCTTTTATTGGTTTGTTTATTTATTTATTTACTTTCATCCATCTTTATTCTTTGGCCTGTGTGGGTCTCCCACTGCAGTGGCCTCTCTCCTTGCAGAGCACCGGTTCTGAGCACATGCACTCCAGAGTGCCGGCTCCTAATTGGGACACATTGGCCCAGCTGCTCCACGGCATGTGGAATCTTCCTGGGCCAGGGATCGAACTGGTGCCCCTTGCACTGCAAGATGAACTCTTTACCCACCAGGCCACCAGGGAAGCTCTCTGCTTGAGTTTTGAGTTCAAGTGAACTATTATCTTCCCATTCCATTGTAGCAGAGAAGAACAGAACCTTTTCTGACTGTATGTTTTTCAATGTACATTTCAAAAGCATCTTCCTCAGAACGTGCATGTGATGGGTTAATCAGTAACAGCTTGCTCATTCTGTGATTTGCTCCTCCAAGGCCAGTGCTACCTATGACTGGTACCCTAGCCGAGATACTGTTTACATCTCTCTCCTTCCCAAGCTTTGTGTCCAAAAGGCTTTTCCTGCTTGCTAATGGTAGAACTTATGTCTAAAAGCAGAGGAATTATTCACAGCTTTTTGTAATTTTGTGGGCTTTTTATCCAGAAACTTTACAAATGCTCAATAGCTCAATAACAACAACAGTATTCAGGCAAGCAACACTCATAACCTAGACATAACTTCAAAAATGATGACATAGTGAGCCATGAATTAGCCACTAGGATTTCAGTGTTTCTCTTCAGTGGTTTCTGTTTCCTTCTTTAGTTGAAACAAGACTTTACAAGTGATTACTTATCGTGAGTTTGGTGATATTCAAGTCACATCTAGTCACCTTTGCTATTTGGTGACTGTAAATAATTCTGAGCTTCAACCTGGAGGTGTCCAAGTGTTGCTGTATGGCTCAAGACTGTCTTCTGTTTTCTGCCTCCAGCAAAGACTTTACAGGGTCAGCAGGAGGGGACAGCGGGGGACAAATGTGCTGTAGCCTAGATTAGTGTGATTTCCCATTCATGATAGGTTTTCCCATTAGCGGTGTTTTAGGCAATGCTTAATTGAAAGACTTGAGTGTGGTTTCTGTTGTAGGCATGTCATCAGGACCCAGGCAGGAGTGGTTTGTATGTAACTCCAGGCGAGGCAGTTCTCTGCCCTAGAATAGCCCAGTGGTTGAGAGAACAGAGTTGAAAGTCAACAAAGGGATGGATTCCAGGCTTGGCTCTGCCGCTTATTAGCCAGGTAACTCTGGGCACGTAACTGAGCTGCTTTGAGCCTCTATAAAGTAATGTTAGCAATTCTCACAGTCACTTTGAGAAAGAGCTCATTAGTCTTCCCTGGCAAGGGGCTGTTGTGAGGGTCAGCAGCAACTAGTGGCTAGCATGCCTTTATTCATTTATTTACACAAAGAATTTATATGAGCAGCCTCTGGGTTAGAGGCTAGAATGGTGAGCATGAAAAATTAAATCATTAACCTCATGGAGCTTACATTCTAGTTGGAAGTGAGATGGCTAATAAACAAATTAATATTCAAGGTAATTACAAATTGTGACTCATACTATAAAGGAATGAAATAACATGATGTGACTGTACCCTAGCCGAGATACTGTTTACATCTCTCTCCTTCCCAAGCTTTGTGTCCAAAAGGCTTTTCCTGCTTGCTAATGGTAGAACTTATGTCTAAAAGCAGAGGAATTATTCACAGCTTTTTGTAATTTTGTGGGCTTTTTATCCAGAAACTTTACAAATGCTCAATAGCTCAATAACAACAACAGTATTCAGGCAAGCAACACTCATAACCTAGACATAACTTAAAAAATGATGACATAGTGAGCCATGAATTAGCCACTAGGATTTCAGTGTTTCTCTTCAGTGGTTTCTGTTTCCTTCTTTAGTTGAAACAAGACTTTACAAGTGATTACTTATCGTGAGTTTGGTGATATTCAAGTCACATCTAGTCACCTTTGCTATTTGGTGACTGTAAATAATTCTGAGCTTCAACCTGGAGGTGTCCAAGTGTTGCTGTATGGCTCAAGACTGTCTTCTGTTTTCTGCCTCCAGCAAAGACTTTACAGGGTCAGCAGGAGGGGACAGCGGGGGACAAATGTGCTGTAGCCTAGATTAGTGTGATTTCCCATTCATGATAGGTTTTCCCATTAGCGGTGTTTTAGGCAATGCTTAATTGAAAGACTTGAGTGTGGTTTCTGTTGTAGGCATGTCATCAGGACCCAGGCAGGAGTGGTTTGTATGTAACTCCAGGCGAGGCAGTTCTCTGCCCTAGAATAGCCCAGTGGTTGAGAGAACAGAGTTGAAAGTCAACAAAGGGATGGATTCCAGGCTTGGCTCTGCCGCTTATTAGCCAGGTAACTCTGGGCACGTAACTGAGCTGCTTTGAGCCTCTATAAAGTAATGTTAGCAATTCTCACAGTCACTTTGAGAAAGAGCTCATTAGTCTTCCCTGGCAAGGGGCTGTTGTGAGGGTCAGCAGCAACTAGTGGCTAGCATGCCTTTATTCATTTATTTACACAAAGAATTTATATGAGCAGCCTCTGGGTTAGAGGCTAGAATGGTGAGCATGAAAAATTAAATCATTAACCTCATGGAGCTTACATTCTAGTTGGAAGTGAGATGGCTAATAAACAAATTAATATTCAAGGTAATTACAAATTGTGACTCATACTATAAAGGAATGAAATAACCTGATGTGATGAATAGTAACCAGGGCAAGGAGGTCAATTTTAGATGGACTGGCCACCTATGAGGTAGGATTGAAGACTGAGAATATCTGGAGGTAAGCATATCAGCTAGAGGGTGCCCCTGTGCTCCGTGCTTTAGGGCAGTCTCCTGTTTATTTCTCATAAAACCCTATGTGGTAAACAGAATTAGCATCTGTATTTTTCAAATAAGGAAACTGAAGTTTACAAGATGGCGTATGTTGCCCAAGGTCACACAAGTAATCGGTCAGCAGGGCTGGAATTATTTATAGTATTAGTTGGTCAGTTGTGTCTGACTCTTCACAACCCCTTAGTCTGTAACTCACCAGTCTCCCCTGTTCATGGAATTCTCCAGGCAAGAGTACTAGAGTGGGGTAGCCATTCCCTTCTCCAGGGGATCTTCTCAACCCAGGGATCAAAACCGAGTCTCCTGCACTGCAGGTGGATTCTTTACTGTCTTAGTCACCAGGGAAGTATAAGTAAAAAGTTCAAGTTTGTGATCACAACATGCCAGAGGCGATGCATTTTAGAAGAGGGAAGAGCTTGGAGACTGCCCATCTTACACAGTCGTGTTATGAATGGAGCACAATGGGCTGAGAGAGCCCCTGAGCCTTGCTGGAGGTGGTGAGGACAAGGACACCTGGCCTGATGTTCTCACAACCAGTACTTTTCCCAGCACTCACCATTGTCAACTAGTTTGCAATAAAGGTCTTATTGACCCAGTCAGCTTCTCTGTTCGATTCCAGTTTCTGATAAAGACAACAGCTGGCTGGTTTTTGGATTTCCTAAAGTGTACAATGGTTTGATGAAAACGAAATCAACTTGACAGGTTGTTCTAATACAGTTCTTTTTTCTTTTATTTTAAATGCTTACATGCATATTATAAAAAGAAATTGAATCAGTATATGAAAAAGTAAATCATTAACCTCATGGAGCTTACATTCTAGTTGGAAGTGAGATGGCTAATAAACAAATTAATATTCAAGGTAATTACAAATTGTGACTCATACTATAAAGGAATGAAATAACCTGATGTGATGAATAGTAACCAGGGCAAGGAGGTCAATTTTAGATGGACTGGCCACCTATGAGGTAGGATTGAAGACTGAGAATATCTGGAGGTAAGCATATCAGCTAGAGGGTGCCCCTGTGCTCCGTGCTTTAGGGCAGTCTCCTGTTTATTTCTCATAAAACCCTATGTGGTAAACAGAATTAGCATCTGTATTTTTCAAATAAGGAAACTGAAGTTTACAAGATGGCGTATGTTGCCCAAGGTCACACAAGTAATCGGTCAGCAGGGCTGGAATTATTTATAGTATTAGTTGGTCAGTTGTGTCTGACTCTTCACAACCCCTTAGTCTGTAACTCACCAGTCTCCCCTGTTCATGGAATTCTCCAGGCAAGAGTACTAGAGTGGGGTAGCCATTCCCTTCTCCAGGGGATCTTCTCAACCCAGGGATCAAAACCGAGTCTCCTGCACTGCAGGTGGATTCTTTACTGTCTTAGTCACCAGGGAAGTATAAGTAAAAAGTTCAAGTTTGTGATCACAACATGCCAGAGGCGATGCATTTTAGAAGAGGGAAGAGCTTGGAGACTGCCCATCTTACACAGTCGTGTTATGAATGGAGCACAATGGGCTGAGAGAGCCCCTGAGCCTTGCTGGAGGTGGTGAGGACAAGGACACCTGGCCTGATGTTCTCACAACCAGTACTTTTCCCAGCACTCACCATTGTCAACTAGTTTGCAATAAAGGTCTTATTGACCCAGTCAGCTTCTCTGTTCGATTCCAGTTTCTGATAAAGACAACAGCTGGCTGGTTTTTGGATTTCCTAAAGTGTACAATGGTTTGATGAAAACGAAATCAACTTGACAGGTTGTTCTAATACAGTTCTTTTTTCTTTTATTTTAAATGCTTACATGCATATTATAAAAAGAAATTGAATCAGTATATGAAAAGACATTTTAAAAAGTGTTTTCCTCTCAGAGATATCTCTCCATCTCCCACCTGGATTTTTCTCCCAAAAGTAACCATTATGAGCACTTGTGTCTACCTTTCTAGAAATATTCTGTGAATATGTGAGCATATACATGCACATCCTTTTTACAAAAGGTATACCTTATTGTACGCAATATTTTGTATCTTGCTGTTTTCACTTAGCGTTAGATATTGAAGCTCTTTCCTTGTCATTATTACAGGGTTGGCTCATTCTAATGGCTGCAGAGTGTTCTAGTATAGGAGCAAAACTAAATATATTTATTCCATTCCAGTCACTCACTATTTAGATAGTTTTTAGTCTTTTGTGATTACAATAAGCTACAATGAACATCTTTGTACACATGGGCAGGTCTCTGTGTAAGGTAGACCTGTCGTGGGATGGATACGTCAATGATATGAAGATTGTCGATGTTGATAGGTACTGCCAGACTACCCTCTAATGAGTGGAACATGCCCATCAGCTGCTAGTAAGAGCTTCATCTTGAAGCCAGGTGGCTGGTTGAAGAACGGTCCCTTTTCCTGTGAAGCCAGCCTAAATTGTTGGGGGAGGTTTTGGAGACTCTTCAGGTTTCTCTGCTCTGGGTTGCCCTGGGCCGCCTCCTCTTCCCAGCATGGATACATCTGAGACTGGAGGCACTCAGACCCCAAGGAACTCCTTCTTGGTTTTTTGGTCCTCTGTGATTGGTTTAGAGCCTCCCTATGGGACCCCCAACATTTGAGGCCTGACTTACCTGGCCCCAGTTCCTATTCATTATTTCCCTGTATTATAACCCATGAGACATGGCTTTAGGCAATTGGCCTGGCCTTTGAGTCCTTACCAGGTCTTGATCTAGGGAGTGTGAGGAAGAGGGAAAGGAAGCAGGGTGGTGGGGAATGGGGGAGAGAGAGTGGGAGAGGAAGTAGAAGAGAGATAGAGATGATGCTGCTGCTGAAGGTGAGAGAGAGGACAGAGTGAGAAGTTGAATGTTGACACTTCCTTGTTTCTGCTCTCACACCTATCTCTTCTGTTCATCTTCCTTAGATTTTGAACCTTAAAGGAGACTTTAGACCACCAATTCCTCAGTCATTTCCCTCTGTTCATCAGCAAGGTCTTTGGGATGCATCACTACTGTTCAGCTTGTTCCCTCAGTTGCTGCCATTTCCCAACCCCTAGGGAACTAGAGTTGGGAAAGATCAGAGGGAGCCAGAATCCAGTGACTTGCACAGTGTTCTCCTTGGGGAGCAATGGTGTCCTGTGCAGGTGCCTCAGGGGTTTCTGAGGGGCACTGAGGGTTATGACCTATAATGGAAGATGCTTGGTGGTCACACTCTGAACCACTTGGTTTTGCTTTAACCAGAAATATTTTGATCCAGTTTATATTGTAGGACTTTGTGTAACATTGTATGAAAAAGGGGACTCTGTTGTTGAAGAAAAAAGCATTTAACTACCCACCCCTCAGTTTAGTTCAGTTTTATTTGTTAGCTATAAAGAAAGTGGTCTGGAAAGAAAAGCTGACTTACCCAAGTTCATCTGGATAGTTAAATGATGGAGGAGGGATCTAAACTCTACAGATCTCCATTTTGTAGAGTAGAGGTAGAGAGGATTTCTAGTTCAGTGCCCCTTCTGCTTTAAACCGTGAGCCACACAAGGGCTTGTATCTGAAATGTAGAACCCTCACCAACCCCCCAGGTGACTGAGAGGCCAAAGTCTCTAGTTTAAACTCAAACCAAACCTGTGGCAAAATTTCTGTGCTCCTTAAAAAAATAATTTTCGCTCTTGCACTGAACCCATCTGGGAATCAATGTGTTGAAAGACTCTCGGAAAAGCTGTTCTCACTGTGCCTGTTTCTTCCCATCTAGAAATTCCAGAAGGACTTGCCATATAGTATATCTCAGGAGAAAACTGTTAAAATCTATTTTCTGGCTGTATTCCTATGATGTCATCCATTTCTTCTCCAGAGAGCTTGGAGAAAGCTGACAAGCAAAACTTCAGATCCGTGTGAGGCAGTTAAGTCATTAAAATGGAGGGATTCTATGTTTGACATTTGAGTCCTAAAATCACTGTTTCTGAGCGTACTTGTTTGTCCTGACCAATGATGCAGGCCACAAGACCAGGTCATTTGCAAGTTACACACCATAGGGAGTACGTGCAAGAAGTTCATAGAAATCAAAGACTTGAGAACTAGAAAGTGCACTCAGAGATACCCAGAACAGGGAGCTTCCCTGGTGGTCCAGGGGTAAGAATCCTTCAGCCAATGAAGGCGATATGGGTTCGATCCCTGGTCTGGGAGAATCCCACATGCAGCAGGGCACCTGAGCAAGCCTGTGAGCCACAGCTACTGAGCCAGCGTTCCACAACAAGAGAAGTCATCACAATGAGAAGCCCCTATTCACCGCAACTAGAGAAAGCCATGGGTAGCAAGGAAAACCCAGCACAGCCAAAAACATAAAAAAAATCTTTTTAAAAATACATAGAACATTACAGACACAGAGGCAATACTCAAGCAATGTTTCTGAGTGCAAACAAACACATCTGAGAAATGGATTGGAAATGGAAACATGCAAACCCTATAGAAGTTTCAGTCTAGGATTTTATTGATACCAATTCCCTCTCTATTACAGCTCTGAATGAAGGTTAAATTTATTTACTAGTTGAGATTTTCCTTTGCTTTCCTTCAGTCTCTCCCTGTTACAACCACTTGAACCATCTTAAAAAAGAAAAAAAGCCTTTCTTTGTGGTGTTTGGTTACACCCTTCAAATGCTCGTGGGCATTTATTTCCCCCTTCAAGCGTCATTTGGTCAGGTTCTACATATTTAATTCTTTTACATTTCCCCATAAATGAATATTTCTGGCCCTTTGATCCTCCCCTCTCCATTCAGGAACCAGCTAAACTGAACTATTGATGGGCTCAGGCCTCCTTTCCTCCAGATGATGGGGAGAGAGGGCAGGTACGTTCCCTGTACAAGTGCAAGGGTTTTCTCATTGCATGTGGAGGAAGCTGTGGTTTTGGAAGTTATTTGGATGGGGTAATGAGAGATTTGCACAGGGAAGCAAGGAGCAACAGAAAGTTATATCAAAGCTTTGACTCCTCCTATGGGGCCTTCTGGAATTTCCTTGCCTTGGAATCCCTCCCTATTCCAAATACAACTGGATAAATAGATCTTAAAAATCACACACCCCGTGCTTGTTTACCCTGGCCACTTTTATCCCATCACTTGGATATTGGGACTATGATGGGATTGGGCGAGGGTCACTCTCAGAGCCTGGTTTAGTCTTCTTCCTTCCTGGGAGCAGCAGGACGACTAGTCGATCCATCCTGGTGAAAGGTATTCAAAGTCCACATGCAAATGCACGCCACGATGATTCCCATTTGAGTTCAGTCTTTCAAGCATGTATTTGCACAGATGGCCATATTCCCCTGTCTTTGCTGTAGCTCTTGTAAGTGGGTTTATGGAAGCTTGCTGTTGGTTGTGGAGAGTGGATGGAGCACAGATACAGTCTCTGTAGTTCAGGAGCTTGTTCTGGGGCACTGCAGATGCATTTCACTACTTAATTAACAGGAAGCATTTTCAGTGGCAACCCACTTCTGTATTCTTGCCTGGGAAATCCCATAGACAGAGGAGGCTGATGGACTACAGTCCATGGGATCACAAGAGTTGGATATGACTTAGTACCTAAACAATTAACAAGCAAAGCCTACTGTTTAAAGGGCTGCTGTGTACAGGCCAGTGGTGCTTATTGCTGGGGCAGCGATCGGGGCACTTGACTTGGGTCTCTTTGCTGAGATGCTGCTGAGGGTCCTCAGTGGTCTGATGAGAGAGGGGAATGAGAGAGCATCCTTTCCCTCTACCGACAGGTGTGCTGTAGTCAAGGACTTATCAAAATTAAAGCGCAAAAGAAAGAATGAGGCAAGGACAAAAGCAAGTAAATGAAAAATCAGAACCTCTTGGCAACCAGAGATACCGCTTTTAACTTCAGAGAATATTTTTCACCTAGAATGTTCCCTGACTTTTTGATGGTCTTCCTCCTAGGGATTAACCTGAGGCCAAAGCTATTTAAGAAAGGCATGGAAAACTCCTGGGCCATCATAGGCATTTCTGTCAAAATATGTAATATGACATAAGTGAGTTTAATCAAATCGTCTTAGTTTCCTTACTGTACTTTTTTTTTTTCAATTTTATTTATTTTTGGCTATTCTGGGTTTTCACTGCTGCTGTAGGCTCTTCTCTAGTTGTAGGGAGTGGAGGCTACTCTCTAGTTGAGGTGAGCAGACTTGTTGCGGTGACTTCTCTTGTTGTGGAACTTGGGCTCTAGGGCACACGAGCTTCAGTAGTTGCAGCACCAAGGCTCTAGAGCACAGGCTCCATAGTTGTGGGTCATGGGCTGAGCTGCTCTGCAGCATGTGGAATCTTCTCAGATCAGGAACCAAACCCGTGTCTCCTGCATTGGCAGGTGAACTCTTCACCACTGAGCTACCAGGGAAGCCTCCTCACTGTATTCATGTCACAAACATTTGGGCAAGTGTGTGTGGTGGATATGCTGTCTGTAGCTAATGTGCCCATCACCTTTTCAGTTGTAGTCATGGCTTCTCACTTTTACACTTTTGAGGTATTCGTTTGTTCACTCACTTGTGTATTCCATTATCCAACAGATGTTTATTGGACACTTAACATATGCTTGAGAAAGATTCTCTCATGTGCAAGTGTGAGTCACAGACCAATCTCTAGAGCCTTCAAACTCCAAGAATTTCAGGCCATCTTCCCCAGGGGTCCCCTTTGAGCCTCTTCTATAGGGGTTGGCGGGATGGGAAAAGCATGGCACAGTGATAACTACCTCCAAAGAAATCTACTCTCCCATCTCCCTAACTTGAACTTCTTGTACAGGTATAGGGGCCATCCTCATCCTTGTCTTTAATATAGAGTTAACTCATTCTTTTAATGACTCCAGAGTAGTCCATTGTATGACCAACGCTAAACATATTTATCCCATTTCAATCAGTCACTTTTGTTCTAGCAAGTAAATGAAAAATCAGAACCTCTTGGCAACCAGAGATACCGCTTTTAACTTCAGAGAATATTTTTCACCTAGAATGTTCCCTGACTTTTTGATGGTCTTCCTCCTAGGGATTAACCTGAGGCCAAAGCTATTTAAGAAAGGCATGGAAAACTCCTGGGCCATCATAGGCATTTCTGTCAAAATATGTAATATGACATAAGTGAGTTTAATCAAATCGTCTTAGTTTCCTTACTGTACTTTTTTTTTTTCAATTTTATTTATTTTTGGCTATTCTGGGTTTTCACTGCTGCTGTAGGCTCTTCTCTAGTTGTAGGGAGTGGAGGCTACTCTCTAGTTGAGGTGAGCAGACTTGTTGCGGTGACTTCTCTTGTTGTGGAACTTGGGCTCTAGGGCACACGAGCTTCAGTAGTTGCAGCACCAAGGCTCTAGAGCACAGGCTCCATAGTTGTGGGTCATGGGCTGAGCTGCTCTGCAGCATGTGGAATCTTCTCAGATCAGGAACCAAACCCGTGTCTCCTGCATTGGCAGGTGAACTCTTCACCACTGAGCTACCAGGGAAGCCTCCTCACTGTATTCATGTCACAAACATTTGGGCAAGTGTGTGTGGTGGATATGCTGTCTGTAGCTAATGTGCCCATCACCTTTTCAGTTGTAGTCATGGCTTCTCACTTTTACACTTTTGAGGTATTCGTTTGTTCACTCACTTGTGTATTCCATTATCCAACAGATGTTTATTGGACACTTAACATATGCTTGAGAAAGATTCTCTCATGTGCAAGTGTGAGTCACAGACCAATCTCTAGAGCCTTCAAACTCCAAGAATTTCAGGCCATCTTCCCCAGGGGTCCCCTTTGAGCCTCTTCTATAGGGGTTGGCGGGATGGGAAAAGCATGGCACAGTGATAACTACCTCCAAAGAAATCTACTCTCCCATCTCCCTAACTTGAACTTCTTGTACAGGTATAGGGGCCATCCCTCATCCCCTTGTCTTTAATATAGAGTTAACTCATTCTTTTTAATGACTCCAGAGTAGTCCATTGTATGACCAACGCTAAACATATTTATCCCATTTCAATCAGTCACTATTTAGTTTCTCATCTTTTGTGATTACAATAAGCTACAGTGAACATCTTTGTACACATGGGCAGGTCTCTGTGTAAGGTAGACCTGTCGTGGGATGGATACGTCAATGATATGAAGATTGTCGATGTTGATAGGTACTGCCAGACTGCCCTCTAATGAGTGGAACATGCCCATCAGCTGCTAGTAAGAGCTTCATCTTGAAGCCAGGTGGCTGGTTGAAGAACGGTCCCTTTTCCTGTGAAGCCAGCCTAAATTGTTGGGGGAGGTTTTGGAGACTCTTCAGGTTTCTCTGCTCTGGATTGCCCTGGGCCGCCTCCTCTTCCCAGCATGGATACATCTGAGACTGGAGGCACTCAGACCCCAAGGAACTCCTTCTTGGTTTTTTGGTCCTCTGTGATTGGTTTAGAGCCTCCCTATGGGACCCCCAACATTTGAGGCCTGACTTACCTGGCCCCAGTTCCTATTCATTATTTCCCTGTATTATAACCCATGAGACATGGCTTTAGGCAATTGGCCTGGCCTTTGAGTCCTTACCAGGTCTTGATCTAGGGAGTGTGAGGAAGAGGGAGGAGGGAGGAAGGAGGAGGAGAGAAAGAGGGTACGAAAGATAGAAATGATGATGATATGATGATGGGAGAGAGATGGAATGTTTACTTTCTTATTTCTATTCTTATACCAATCTCTTCTGAGTTTTCGTTTGTTCACTTTTTCCATAACAGATGTTTATTGGACACTTAACATATGCTTGAGAAAGATTCTCTCATGTGCAAGTGTGAGTCACAGACCAATCTCTAGAGCCTTCAAACTCCAAGAATTTCAGGCCATCTTCCCCAGGGGTCCCCTTTGAGCCTCTTCTATAGGGGTTGGCGGGATGGGAAAAGCATGGCACAGTGATAACTACCTCCAAAGAAATCTACTCTCCCATCTCCCTAACTTGAACTTCTTGTACAGGTATAGGGGCCATCCTCATCCTTGTCTTTAATATAGAGTTAACTCATTCTTTTTAATGACTCCAGAGTAGTCCATTGTATGACCAACGCTAAACATATTTATCCCATTTCAATCAGTCACTATTTAGTTTCTCATCTTTTGTGATTACAATAAGCTACAGTGAACATCTTTGTACACATGGGCAGGTCTCTGTGTAAGGTAGACCTGTCGTGGGATGGATACGTCAATGATATGAAGATTGTCGATGTTGATAGGTACTGCCAGACTGCCCTCTAATGAGTGGAACATGCCCATCAGCTGCTAGTAAGAGCTTCATCTTGAAGCCAGGTGGCTGGTTGAAGAACGGTCCCTTTTCCTGTGAAGCCAGCCTAAATTGTTGGGGGAGGTTTTGGAGACTCTTCAGGTTTCTCTGCTCTGGATTGCCCTGGGCCGCCTCCTCTTCCCAGCATGGATACATCTGAGACTGGAGGCACTCAGACCCCAAGGAACTCCTTCTTGGTTTTTTGGTCCTCTGTGATTGGTTTAGAGCCTCCCTATGGGACCCCCAACATTTGAGGCCTGACTTACCTGGCCCCAGTTCCTATTCATTATTTCCCTGTATTATAACCCATGAGACATGGCTTTAGGCAATTGGCCTGGCCTTTGAGTCCTTACCAGGTCTTGATCTAGGGAGTGTGAGGAAGAGGGAGGAGGGAGGAAGGAGAGAGGAGAGAGAAAGAGGGTAGGAAAGATAGAAATGATGATGATATGATGATGGGAGAGAGATGGAATGTTTACTTTCTTATTTCTATTCTTATACCAATCTCTTCTGAGTTTTTCTTTAATATTTTAATATGTTCATCAGGAGGATCTTTGGGGTTTATCACTGCTTTCCAGTTTGCTTCCCACAGTGTTCTCCTTGGGACTCAGTGGTCTCCCATGGAAGCCTCAGGGATTTGTGAGGGGCACCAGTGGAGCAGGATGGCTCCTTGGAATGCTGTGCAGATCTCCCCCAAATGTTGTCGCTTTTTTTATTGTGGATCATGGCAAGTTACCTTTTTGACTAAGTTTCTCATCTATAATAATGGGCGTAATAAATGGCCCACTGAACATGGGGGAGGAGATTTAAAGAAATAATGGAAGTGAAGAAGGTATGTTGTAAATTTCAGTTCAAAGGGTGATTTTTAAAAAAGCCCTACTATGTCATTTCCAGTCGAATTTGTGTGTACTGCTGTGTATTTGGTCCATTAAGCAAGAGGGGGTAAATGATCAGTGTCCTCAAAGCATGATTTTCCTTTTACCTCCTCAAAAATACAGTTTCCTATCTCTGTCACTTAGAGTTGGAATACATTCATGTACTGGCCTTTGGCCATAAGTCCATAGGTTCCCCAAGTGGTTGGGGGCCTGCCTTTGCTGTATCAGGCTGAGTGTCTTGCCAGTTGTTGAGAACACCTTCACCCCAATAATCCCATGAATCGTTTGAGCATGAAGGGAACAAAGAGTTGATCTGAAGTCTCTGTGAGGTGCCTGGTTCAGGGAGGCTCATGGATTGGGCAGCCTCAGGGCTAGGATTTGGCTTCCCAGACCATTTGAGTTTTTTTGGGGGCTCTGTTGATGAACGAGGCCTCACCCTCCTTCTTGGTTTTTGGTCCTCTGTGATTGGTTTAGAGCCCCCAACCCCAATTTGAGGCCTGACTTACCTGGCCCCAGTTCCTATTCATTATTTCCCTGTATTATAACCCATGAGACATGGCTTTAGGCAATTGGCCTGGCCTTTGAGTCCTTACCAGGTCTTGATCTAGGGAGTGTGAGGAAGAGGGAGGAGGGAGGAAGGAGAGAGGAGAGAGAAAGAGGGTAGGAAAGATAGAAATGATGATGATATGATGATGGGAGAGAGATGGAATGTTTACTTTCTTATTTCTATTCTTATACCAATCTCTTCTGAGTTTTTCTTTAATATTTTAATATGTTCATCAGGAGGATCTTTGGGGTTTATCACTGCTTTCCAGTTTGCTTCCCACAGTGTTCTCCTTGGGACTCAGTGGTCTCCCATGGAAGCCTCAGGGATTTGTGAGGGGCACCAGTGGAGCAGGATGGCTCCTTGGAATGCTGTGCAGATCTCCCCCAAATGTTGTCGCTTTTTTTATTGTGGATCATGGCAAGTTACCTTTTTGACTAAGTTTCTCATCTATAATAATGGGCGTAATAAATGGCCCACTGAACATGGGGGAGGAGATTTAAAGAAATAATGGAAGTGAAGAAGGTATGTTGTAAATTTCAGTTCAAAGGGTGATTTTTAAAAAAGCCCTACTATGTCATTTCCAGTCGAATTTGTGTGTACTGCTGTGTATTTGGTCCATTAAGCAAGAGGGGGTAAATGATCAGTGTCCTCAAAGCATGATTTTCCTTTTACCTCCTCAAAAATACAGTTTCCTATCTCTGTCACTTAGAGTTGGAATACATTCATGTACTGGCCTTTGGCCATAAGTCCATAGGTTCCCCAAGTGGTTGGGGGCCTGCCTTTGCTGTATCAGGCTGAGTGTCTTGCCAGTTGTTGAGAACACCTTCACCCCAATAATCCCATGAATCGTTTGAGCATGAAGGGAACAAAGAGTTGATCTGAAGTCTCTGTGAGGTGCCTGGTTCAGGGAGGCTCATGGATTGGGCAGCCTCAGGGCTAGGATTTGGCTTCCCAGACCATTTGGAGTCTGTTTGTGCCTCTGGCCCCTTCTGTTGTCAGGAGGATGTACATAAACAAACAGCAAAAGGCCATTTGAGAAGGTGCCAGTGAAGAACGCAGAGGAAGGTGCCAATGCTGGCATCACAAAGGCTAGGCTCTTAATGGGCACCAAAGCAGAATGGACACCCAGCCCTCCGTCTTTTCAGGGCCACAGCTGTTTTGGATCAGAAGAACTGTCAGTGTGCTTGATGGATGACGGAATGGATCCATGCTTGCCTGTTAGAAGAAAAAGAAAAACCACTCTGCCATGTTATGTCTTCATAGACATTATTATCAGCTCCGCTCACATTTCTCTGCATGTGGGGCAACCACCTGCCAGGATCAGGGCAAACTGGATATGGCCCCTCAGATGAGATTAACATCTTACTATAGGAATCTTTTAGTATTTCAGTGGAAAATGCCTGGCGACTCTTACAGATGGCAGGCAAGCTATACATGGTGAAGATTGCTTAACCATGTGGGTGTTTTTCCATTTTGAGTTGATTTCTCCACTAAGGGCAGGGTCTGTGTTTGTTCATTGATGCCTTCTCTGTGCCTACCAGGTACCCAATTTGTAGCAGTTACTCCACAAGTGTTTTTGAAATCAAGTAGAGAAAAGAAGTGGTTATAAAATTAATTAAATAGGCTAAGGAAAGTCTAAGAAAAATTCAGAATGTTAAAGGCTTTTTTTTTTTTTTTTTTTCATTAATTTAGTGCTATCGGAGCAAATTTTACCAAAATTCCTTCTGACTTGGAGGTTGGAAGAGCCAATGAAATTTTATTAGACCAATAGGAATGGGCCTTTTCTTTTTGAAGTGGAGTTGGGTAAACAGTCAGCTGAGAGGTGACCTGCTCAAGCAGCCAGCTGGGAGGAGGCCATTAGGCAGGATGGTGCCAGGAGATGTTTTTGGCCTGGCTGGGCACCGGCATGGTCTCAGCAGGGCCACTATTTCCATTGGGCAAGGGTTGCCTTCCCAGCTGCAGCTGTGGCCTCTGTTGCTTGGGTGTAGGTAGAGGGGAGAACAGAGGCAGGTTAAATGGAGCTGCCGTGCAGGGACCGGGTTGTCAGGATCACTATGCCCTGCCTCTCTGAACCTTTTTCCCTGTGTTATTTTGACACAGATTAAGGGAGAGGAAAAAACAACACATCAACTAATATGGAAAAACCTTCTTCTTTCCCGAGGTCAGGAATTGTGAGGGGTTTTAGAAGGCTCTTAATCATTTGCTCAGAAGTGACCCGGTTTTGAAGGGAATTAAAACCAAATAACACAATTATCCATTAAAAATAAGAGCCCAAAGACAACAGACAAAGTGTGTGGGGAAAGGACAAACAAAACAAAAATGTCCAGAGAAAGCATTTCCTATACCACAGAGCGCTGAGTAGAGCTCCCTGTGCAGTACTGTAGGTTCTCATTTGGACTGTAGCCTGCCAGGCTCTTCTGTCCATGGGATTTTCCAGGCAAGAATGCTGGATAGGTTGCTATTACCTAAACTCCATGGGATCTTCCCGACCCAGGGATCAAACCTGCACCTCCTGTGTTGCCTACTTTGTCAGGCAGATTCTTTTACCAGTGTACCGCCTGGGCAGCCCATCTGTTTTCTACCTGGTATCAGTGTTGTGTAGACATCAGTCCCCATCTCCTGCTATGTCTCCACTGCTTTCCCCTCTTGGTGTCCATACCTTTGTGCTCTAGCTCTGTCTCTGTCAAATAGTTTCATGTGTACCACTTTTTTTATGGCAGAAAATAACACAACATTGTAAAGCAACCATACTCCAGTAAATAATAATAATAATAAAAAATTCAGTGGGACAATTTTCAAATTTTAAATAGTAAAATAACAAGAAAAAAATCACCCCCCTTCTTTTCAACCTCCCAATTATTGCTTCTCTGTATAAAGGAGCCCACAGATTCCTATGAAGTCCTGGAAGGAGAAGGGAGACGAGCACGGGTGTCTGAGCCCACCAGGCATCAAGGCATGGCTGGGAGTCCACGAGGACTTTTGCTGACTTTGACTGTCCTCTGCCTACCTCTCTCCAGGTCAATTTTGATTTCTGTTCCAAAGTACATGGGTCCTTATGCATCATATTTTGCTGTTGAGACCTAAGTAAGTGCTCCATTTAAAAGGTAGGCATATCTACTGAAATAATACTCCAGTTAGAGGGAGAAAAAGAGAGCTGGGGAATTTGTTTGGGGGTCCTCACTCTTTCCCACTGAATAGCAAAAATTCTGGGAGATGCTGCCAAAGACTAGAGAGGATCCTGCAATGGATTAGGAAGGGCCTTTCTTGGGGTGAAGATTGAGTGTCGTATAATGGAAAAGAATGTGAGGTTTGGAGTCAGGCGGGTCTGGGTTCAAATCCCAGTCTGCCTCTTAGTTCGGGTGAGATTGCAGACAAGTTGTCCTAAATTCCTTCCAGTGTGCACTGGGTAACACGAACTGCCTCCTGGCGTTGTGAGAATTGATGGAAGTGAGTGTTTGGAACCATGCCTGGAACACAGTTAGTGCTGGACTTACTATACCCTTGCTATTTCAGTTGTTAAAGATGAAATAATTCTATAATTCATCATAGTTATATAATTACTCATCAATTATGAGAAGGCAGGGAGAAGAGGGGGTACATAGACCATTGGCAGTAGTATCCTGTATCCCTGAGTAGAGCTGGGAAGTAGCCTACATGGATCTTTGAGGGTCTGTCTCTCCTTTTCTGCCACACCCACTCTCCTCCCCCACTCCAAAGTCCTCTTCTCCAGGTTCCCAGAGCCACACAGATGGCACCCCAGTGAGATGGTCACCCACAGGGTTCTGTCCCAGGCAAGGCGGAGGCCTAGTGAATGGACCTTTCTACCCAGGCCCAAGGCCTTCGGAGTAGGTGGCCTTTTGGAGGTCAAGGAGATGTAGTTGCTCTTCCTCTTATCCCGAGGAAACCCCTCCTTCACCCACACGTACGATAAGACCAGGGTTCAAGGTGAGTTTGAAACTACAAACGGCCAAAGCAAGGACTCTGTGGGTCTTTGAGTCTTTCCCCTGATATTAATTTCATTTCTTTCCATCTCTGTTTCCCTGTAGTGCTTAGTAGCAAACCTCTAAAAGGAAACCACATCCCACATGATCATTTTTGGGTGGAGGGGCTACAAGAAAGTGAGAGAACAGGGGTGATGACTTCCCTTTACAGCTGATCTTGGAGAGTGAGGAGAGGAACCCTGAGAAGTAGCGTGGGTAGTGGAGGCCTTGAGAAGAAGTGTGGAGCTGAGGCCTGGGTTTTGGGCCTGCTTCAAAAAGTGACTGAAAAGATGGAAGCTTGTCAGAGTCTGAGACAACTAGGGGAATATTCTTGACATAGGACCCCATCAAGCGAGGTATAATCAGAAACCTTGACGGCCAAGTCATGCTCTGCCAGGACCCTGTGCCAAGGGTATTCCATATATCTCATACCCATAAAGGTCCTGCAAGGTCATTATCACTTCCACTGTGCAGCTGAGATGGAGGCTCAGGCTAGAAAGTAGCGGATCCAGGATTTGCATTCCAGTGTCTGAAGAAACTTGTGTTTTCTCCCTACAGATGCTCCAAGTTTATCCTTCCTCACTTCTTTTCATGAGAGAGCCATTTTCTCAACACTGTGAATTCAGCTAGCAATCCTGAGGAAGTGTATTTAATTTTTTCATCAAATAGTTATATAATTACGTTGTTAAAGATGAAATAATTCTATAATTCATCATAGTTATATAATTACTCATCAATTATGAGAAGGCAGGGAGAAGAGGGTACATAGACCATTGGCAGTAGTATCCTGTATCCCTGAGTAGAGCTGGGAAGTAGCCTACATGGATCTTTGAGGGTCTGTCTCTCCTTTTCTGCCACACCCACTCTCCTCCCCCACTCCAAAGTCCTCTTCTCCAGGTTCCCAGAGCCACACAGATGGCACCCCAGTGAGATGGTCACCCACAGGGTTCTGTCCCAGGCAAGGCGGAGGCCTAGTGAATGGACCTTTCTACCCAGGCCCAAGGCCTTCGGAGTAGGTGGCCTTTTGGAGGTCAAGGAGATGTAGTTGCTCTTCCTCTTATCCCGAGGAAACCCCTCCTTCACCCACACGTACGATAAGACCAGGGTTCAAGGTGAGTTTGAAACTACAAACGGCCAAAGCAAGGACTCTGTGGGTCTTTGAGTCTTTCCCCTGATATTAATTTCATTTCTTTCCATCTCTGTTTCCTGTAGTGCTTAGTAGCAAACCTCTAAAAGGAAACCACATCCCACATGATCATTTTTGGGTGGAGGGGCTACAAGAAAGTGAGAGAACAGGGGTGATGACTTCCCTTTACAGCTGATCTTGGAGAGTGAGGAGAGGAACCCTGAGAAGTAGCGTGGGTAGTGGAGGCCTTGAGAAGAAGTGTGGAGCTGAGGCCTGGGTTTTGGGCCTGCTTCAAAAAGTGACTGAAAAGATGGAAGCTTGTCAGAGTCTGAGACAACTAGGGGAATATTCTTGACATAGGACCCCATCAAGCGAGGTATAATCAGAAACCTTGACGGCCAAGTCATGCTCTGCCAGGACCCTGTGCCAAGGGTATTCCATATATCTCATACCCATAAAGGTCCTGCAAGGTCATTATCACTTCCACTGTGCAGCTGAGATGGAGGCTCAGGCTAGAAAGTAGCGGATCCAGGATTTGCATTCCAGTGTCTGAAGAAACTTGTGTTTTCTCCCTACAGATGCTCCAAGTTTATCCTTCCTCACTTCTTTTCATGAGAGAGAGCCATTTTCTCAACACTGTGAATTCAGCTAGCAATCCTGAGGAGAAGGTGGTGGAAGGCCAGTCCTTTCAGTAGAAACTGGAAATCACTAAGGCACTGCCCTCACTGCAGTCATGGAAGGGGGCCTTGGAGAAGGCTAAGCAGGAAGCCCAGAAGGTGGGATTTTGTTGACTGTTGAAAGGAGCAAGAGGTGGCTGGGGATAATGATGGGCAGTAGTTTCTTCCCTGGACCCTTTTTATACCCAGTGGTAGTGTCTGTAATTTGCTTATTTATTATGTCATTCACATTTCCTGGAATTATTAAAATGTGAGTGCAGCTCATTAGTTTCCGAACCTCTTTTCTAAGCATTTTAGCAAGAATCTCCTCTCCTCTTTCCTCTCAAGAGCAGACAGACAGGGCGGTTTGTTTGCTTTTCTGCCCCTGTTCTCCATCCATAAGTGAGTCAGCTAAGACTTTGTGTCAGGACGCTGCTTCTAGTCTTTGGGCTGCAGACCCCTTCTCACACCTTACCCTCTCCTCCACCCCTGTTCACCACTACTGTTGACCACCATCCAGGTATTACACTGGAAAATCAGAAGACAGGACTGTTAGAAGACAGGCTTTGTAGGAGAAAAATGATTAGAATTTTGCTCAGGGATCAGGCATAGAGCAGGGAGGACCCACTGGGGCTAGTTAGAAAAGTAGACACAACAAAAGTCTTCCGATGGAAAAGACTTAATATAAGAGATTGCCCAACGTGCTTCAGAAAGAGCAAAAAGTGAACATAGAGGTAATGCAGAGGTAATAGTTACATAAAGCCACTGCTTCCTGCAAGGCTGGGGAACAAGTGTGGAGCTGAGGCCTGGGTTTTGGGCCTGCTTCAAAAGTGACTGAAAAGATGGAAGCTTGTCAGAGTCTGAGACAACTAGGGGAATATTCTTGACATAGGACCCCATCAAGCGAGGTATAATCAGAAACCTTGACGGCCAAGTCATGCTCTGCCAGGACCCTGTGCCAAGGGTATTCCATATATCTCATACCCATAAAGGTCCTGCAAGGTCATTATCACTTCCACTGTGCAGCTGAGATGGAGGCTCAGGCTAGAAAGTAGCGGATCCAGGATTTGCATTCCAGTGTCTGAAGAAACTTGTGTTTTCTCCCTACAGATGCTCCAAGTTTATCCTTCCTCACTTCTTTTCATGAGAGAGAGCCATTTTCTCAACACTGTGAATTCAGCTAGCAATCCTGAGGAGAAGGTGGTGGAAGGCCAGTCCTTTCAGTAGAAACTGGAAATCACTAAGGCACTGCCCTCACTGCAGTCATGGAAGGGGGCCTTGGAGAAGGCTAAGCAGGAAGCCCAGAAGGTGGGATTTTGTTGACTGTTGAAAGGAGCAAGAGGTGGCTGGGGATAATGATGGGCAGTAGTTTCTTCCCTGGACCCTTTTTATACCCAGTGGTAGTGTCTGTAATTTGCTTATTTATTATGTCATTCACATTTCCTGGAATTATTAAAATGTGAGTGCAGCTCATTAGTTTCCGAACCTCTTTTCTAAGCATTTTAGCAAGAATCTCCTCTCCTCTTTCCTCTCAAGAGCAGACAGACAGGGCGGTTTGTTTGCTTTTCTGCCCCTGTTCTCCATCCATAAGTGAGTCAGCTAAGACTTTGTGTCAGGACGCTGCTTCTAGTCTTTGGGCTGCAGACCCCTTCTCACACCTTACCCTCTCCTCCACCCCTGTTCACCACTACTGTTGACCACCATCCAGGTATTACACTGGAAAATCAGAAGACAGGACTGTTAGAAGACAGGCTTTGTAGGAGAAAAATGATTAGAATTTTGCTCAGGGATCAGGCATAGAGCAGGGAGGACCCACTGGGGCTAGTTAGAAAAGTAGACACAACAAAAGTCTTCCGATGGAAAAGACTTAATATAAGAGATTGCCCAACGTGCTTCAGAAAGAGCAAAAAGTGAACATAGAGGTAATGCAGAGGTAATAGTTACATAAAGCCACTGCTTCCTGCAAGGCTGGGGAACAAAAGGAGGAGGTGGGATTGATCAGAACCGAGAGGTTCAGAGGAGAATGTCCAGAATTAGGACTCCAGCCTCTAAGGAGAGGGTACCACCCAGCTCCAAACACTTCAGCAGCTTGGGGAAGAAGTCCATAGGGGTGGGCTTGATAAGGCTAGTTCTGAATGGGATGACAGGAAGCAGAAGACTGGAATCAGTTGTCATTTCCAGGATGTAGGACCATTGTTGGGGTGATGCTCCCAGAAACAGGGACAAACAGGAAGAAGGATGTTACTTCTCATGGCTTCTCTCATGAAGTTTCCCTTCGGTATCCCTATCGGTGGGGTTGAAAACTGAGCCAGCTGACAAAGAAGAACTGTGGTTTGCAGATCCAAACCCCAGCATCGCGGAGTGAGTGTAAAGAGCTGGGCTTTGGTGGTGAGAGACATTATCTTAAAAACTGGCACATGGGGTAGATAATTACATTTTGTTGCTGGTAAATCAGTAATTATGAGGCGCTTCATACTTGGTGTTTAAACAGACTCTCTTTAGTGCAGTGTTTCCTCTGCCCTCTGTGGTTCCTTGCCTGTTGTGAATATTGACCGTGTGTGTGTGTGTGTGTGTGTGTGTGTGTGTGTGTGTGTTTAAGGATTAGGAAGAAGGCTTGGCCTTTTTCACATCTGCAGGAGTCCACTCCATCGTGGGGAATAAACACTATCACTCTCCTCTGAGTTGTTAATGAGACTCCAAAATAAATGTTTTTCTTTAGATTACACCTGGAAATATATGATTCAGTCCCTGAAAAGAAACTGTAGTGTATTGGGAAATGGGAAAAGAAGACGGTGTACTCAAAGAAACTTAATGGGGGGGCAGAGCTGGAAGGATTTGGAATAAGGACAAACCCAACTACCAGTAAACCTCAGTTAAGCCTCATGTCTCCAAATCTTCGAAGTAGGTTAATGGCTTATAGTTTTTTCCTCTTGCTTATGGAGTTCCAGGAAGACAGGCATCTCCCAACCCCTGAAAGCTTCGTAACTGAACTTTAAAAAACACCTGGGAACAGAGGAGAATATGTGCGGGGAAGTGTTGATGAGGCCGTTTGCAGGTTGAAGTTAGTGCCTGGAAATCGTTCATTACCTGCTCAGCATGCAGAACCCCTGGAAACTGAATTGATATTGATTATGCAAGAGAGAGAAATGGGAGCAGAATAAACAGCACGTGAAAAGCATTATGATTGTTGAATGAATGAGAACTGAATGGCAACCTCATGTTCCTTGCCTGGGTCTTGTTCAGTTCTCTTCCGTTAAGCACTGGTTAAATTGGAAGCCACCTAGAGGAAGAACAAAGTGTAAAATTGCAAGTGTAGTGTTTGGTACACTCCTACGTGGCACCAAAATAGCTAAGCGCTGATCTCATAAACAACATCATCTGCTGGCAGTGTTGTTCTCTGGTACCAAAAATTGTCAGGGACAGAAATCCCAATTGCCGAGAAATTTTCCAATGAGTAGACTCTTTATCTCATTCTGGCTGCAAAATTGTGGTTGGCAACAGCTAAGGGTTAATGTAATTGAGTGCATAATTAAATTGCCTTATCAGAAAGACCTCAGAGCTTGGGCTCTGGAGCCAGACTACCCTGGATTTCAATCTCCTCTCTTCCATTCATGCTGTGTGCATGATCTTGAGCAAATGACTTCCCTGAACCTCAGTGTCTTCATCTGTAAAGTGGTCATTTTCTCCTCCTCTTGCAGTGCATTTGTACAGACTAAATGAGATGATGCAAATACGATGTTCAAGTGAGTTCTTGGTACAAAAGAAGAACTTGAGAAGTATTTGCTATCCTCTTTATTATTATTTTTTTAATTCTTTATTTTAAAGGTTTTGCAGAGTTTTGTTGTTCACAGACATGTATGTTCCCAGATCAGTCATATGCATATCCATGGTCCCCACCCCCCAGTTCCCCCATCCCACCCCTCCAGACCATCGCCCCAAGCCATTGTAAGCACTCCTATTCCCTTAGCACAATGACACTAGCTATCTTTTCCACACATAACAGTATAGGTTTCCATGTTACTCCCTCCATGCTTCCCCCTCCCTATTTCTTCCCCCCAATGTCCCTATGTCTATGCTCTGTCTGTTTTTCCATGAGTTCACTGCGTGTGTTATCAAGACTGTCCTACTAGATTCCATATATGTGTGTTAGTATACTGTATTTGTCTTTCTCTTTTTGACTTACTTCACTTTTTATGATAGGTTCTAGAGCCAGCCACCTCATTAGGACTGAGTCTTCTGCATTTCTTTTAACAGCTGAGTGGTATTCCATTGTATATATGTACCAGAGCTTCTGTATCCATTCAGTTGTCAATGGACATCTAGGTTGCTTCCATGTTCTAGCTACTGTATAGAGAACTGCAATGAACATTGGGGTACAGGTGCTTCTTTCAGTTTTGACTTCATCAGGATATAAGCCTAAGAGTGGGATTGCTGGGCCGTAGGGTGCTTCTATTTTTAGTATTTTAAAAAATCTCCATACTGTCTTCCATAGAGGTTGTATCAGTTTACATTCCCACCAGCAATGCAAGAGAGTTCCCTTTTCTCCGCACCCACTCCAGCATTTATTGTCTGCAGATTTTTGATGATGGCCATTCTGACGGGTGTGAGGTGGTATCTCATTGTAGTTTTAGTTTGCATTTCTCTAATAATAAGCAAGGTTGAGCATCATTTCATGTGCTTTTGGGCCATCTGTATGTCCTCTTTCGAGAGGCATGTCTTTAGATCTTTTTCCAATTTTTTGATTGGGTTGTTCATTTTTCCTGTCCTGAGCTGTCTGACTTGCTTGTACATTTAGGAGATTAATTCTTTGTCTGTTGTTTCATCTGCTATGATTTTCTCCCACTCTGTGGGGTGTCTGTTCAGCTTTTTTGTAATTTCTTTTGCTGTACAAAAGCTTTTAAGTTTCATGAGGTCACATGTTCACTTTTCTTTTGAGTTCCGCTATTCTAGTAGGTGGGTCAGAGAAGATCTTGCTTTGATTGATGTCCTTGAGGGTTTTGCCTATATTCTCCTCTAAGAGTTTGATGGTTTCTGGTCTTACATTTAGGTCTTTAATCCATTTTGAGTTGATCTTTGTGCATGGTGTCAGGGAATGTTCCAACTTCATTTTTTTTCATGTAGCTGTCCAATTTTCCCAGTACCACTTGTTGAAGAGGCTGTCTTTGTCTCATTTTATAGTTTCGCCTCCTTTGTCAAAAATAAGGTAACCATAAGTGCGTGGGTTTATCTCTGGGTTCTCGATCTTGTTCCATTGATCTATAGTTCTGTTTTTGTGCCAGTACCATACTGTCTTGAGGACTGTTGCTTTGTAGTAGAGTCTGAAGTTGGGGAGGCTGATTCCTCCAGCTCCGTTTTTCTTTCTCAGGATTGCTTTGGCTATTCGAGGTCTTTTATGGTTCCATATGAACTGTGTTATTCTTTGGTCTAGTTCTGTGAAAAATGTCAATGGTAGTTGAATAGGTATTGCATTTAATTTGTAGATGATATTTGGTAGTGTGGTCATTTTCACAATATTGATTCTTCTGACCCAGGAACATGGAATATCTCTCCATCTGTTTAAGTCTTCTTTAATTTCTTTCATGAGTGTCTTGTAATTTTCTGTGTGCAAGAGAGTTCCTTTTCTCCGCACCCACTCCAGCATTTATTGTCTGCAGATTTTTGATGATGGCCATTCTGACGGGTGTGAGGTGGTATCTCATTGTAGTTTTAGTTTGCATTTCTCTAATAATAAGCAAGGTTGAGCATCATTTCATGTGCTTTTGGGCCATCTGTATGTCCTCTTTCGAGAGGCATGTCTTTAGATCTTTTTCCAATTTTTTGATTGGGTTGTTCATTTTTCCTGTCCTGAGCTGTCTGACTTGCTTGTACATTTAGGAGATTAATTCTTTGTCTGTTGTTTCATCTGCTATGATTTTCTCCCACTCTGTGGGGTGTCTGTTCAGCTTTTTTGTAATTTCTTTTGCTGTACAAAAGCTTTTAAGTTTCATGAGGTCACATGTTCACTTTTCTTTTGAGTTCCGCTATTCTAGTAGGTGGGTCAGAGAAGATCTTGCTTTGATTGATGTCCTTGAGGGTTTTGCCTATATTCTCCTCTAAGAGTTTGATGGTTTCTGGTCTTACATTTAGGTCTTTAATCCATTTTGAGTTGATCTTTGTGCATGGTGTCAGGGAATGTTCCAACTTCATTTTTTTTCATGTAGCTGTCCAATTTTCCCAGTACCACTTGTTGAAGAGGCTGTCTTTGTCTCATTTTATAGTTTCGCCTCCTTTGTCAAAAATAAGGTAACCATAAGTGCGTGGGTTTATCTCTGGGTTCTCGATCTTGTTCCATTGATCTATAGTTCTGTTTTTGTGCCAGTACCATACTGTCTTGAGGACTGTTGCTTTGTAGTAGAGTCTGAAGTTGGGGAGGCTGATTCCTCCAGCTCCGTTTTTCTTTCTCAGGATTGCTTTGGCTATTCGAGGTCTTTTATGGTTCCATATGAACTGTGTTATTCTTTGGTCTAGTTCTGTGAAAAATGTCAATGGTAGTTGAATAGGTATTGCATTTAATTTGTAGATGATATTTGGTAGTGTGGTCATTTTCACAATATTGATTCTTCTGACCCAGGAACATGGAATATCTCTCCATCTGTTTAAGTCTTCTTTAATTTCTTTCATGAGTGTCTTGTAATTTTCTGTGTACAATTCTTTTGTTTCTTTGGGTAGGTTTGCTCCTAGATTTTTGATTCTTTTGGTTGCAGTGGTGAAGGGGACTGCCTCTTTGATTTTGTTTTCTGATTTTTCATTGTGTGTAGGAATGCCAGTGATTTCTGTGTGTTGACTTTGTATCCTGCGACTTTGCTGAATTCGTTGATTAGCTCTAGTAGCTTTGTAATAGAGTCTTTGGGATTTTCTATGTATAATATCATGTCATCTGCAAAAAGAGAGAGCTTGACTTCTTCCTTTCCAATCTGGATTCCTTTGATTTCTTTCTCTTCTCTTATTGCCGTTGCTAGAACTTCCAGGACTATGTTGAATAGTAGTGCTGAAAGTGGACACCCTTGTCTTGTTCCTGATCTTAGAGGAAATGCTTTCAGTTTTTCACTGTTGAGGATAATGTTTGCTGTGGGCTTCTCATAGATGGCTTTCACTATGTTGAGATAGGTTCCTTCTATGCCCATTTTCTGAAGAGTTTCTATCATAAATGGATGTTGTACTTTGTCGAAGGCTTTTTCTGCATCTATTGAGATGATCATGTGATTTCTGTCTTTCAGTTTGTTGATATGGTATATCATGTTGATTGATTTGTGGATGTTGAAGAATCCTTGCAAGCCTAGGATAAACCCGACTTGATCATGATGTATGAGCTTTTTGATGTGTTGTTGAATTCTGTTTGCTAGGATTTTGTTGAGGTTTTTGGCATCTAGATTCATCAGTGAAATTGGCCTATAATTTTCTTTTTTGTGTGTTGCCTTTGCCTGGTTTGGGTATCAGGGTGATGGTGGCCTTGTAGAATGTGTTTGGAAGTGTTCCTTCCTGTGCAATTTTTTGGAAGAGTTTTAGAAGGACAGGCATTAGCTCTTCTTTAAATGTTTGGTAGAATTTGGCTGTGAAGCCATCTGGCCCTGGGCTTTTATTTTTGGGTAGATTTTTAATCACAGATTTGATTTCTGAGCTTGTGATTGGGTTGTTCAAAGTTTTTGTTTCTTCCTGGCTCAGTCTTGGGAGATTGATCTTCCCCAAGAAACTGTCCATTTCTTCCAGGTTGTCCAGTTTGTTGCCATAGAGTTGCTCATAATAGTCCCTTAGAATCCTTTGGATTTCTGCATGATCTGTTGTAATCTCTCCTTTTTCATTTTTGATTTTGTTGATCTGGTTCTTTTCTCTCTTTCTCTTGATGAGTCTGGCCAGAGGCTTGTCAATTTTGTTTACCTTTTCAAAGAACCAGCTTTTTGTTTTATTTATCTGTACTATAGTTTCTTTCATTTCTTTCTCATTTATTTCTGCTCTAGTCTTTATAATTTCTCGTCTTCTGCTGGCTTTGTAATGTTTTTGTTCTTCTTTCTCCAATTGTTTTAAGTGGAGGGTTAGGTCATCTGCTTCATATTTTCCTAATTTCTTGAGGTGGGATTGTATTGCTATAAATTTCCCTCTTAGAACTGCTTTTGCGGTATCCCGTAGGTTTTGCACGGTCGTATGTTCATTGTCATTTTCTTCTAGGAATTTTTAAATTTCTCTGATTTCCTCAGTAATCAGTTGGTTTTTTAGGTATGTGTTGTTTAATCGCCATGTGTTTGTATTTTTAGCGGTTTTTTTCCTGTAGTTGATCTCTATAGTCTCATTGCATTGTGGTCCGAGAAGATGGTTGATATAATTTCAGTTTTCTGGAATTGACTGAGGTTTGATTTGTGGCCCAAGATGTGGTCTATCCTGGAGAATGTTCCATGAGCACTTAAGAAGAAAGTGTATTCTTCTGCTTTTGGGTGGAACATCCTAAAGATATCGATGAGGTCCATCTTTTCTAGTGTGGCATTTAAGGCTTGTGTTTCTTTATTAATCTTCTGTTTGGATGAGCTATCCATTGGTGTGAGAGGAGTGTTAAAGTCTCCTACTATTATTGTGTTATTATTGATTTCTTCTTTTAAGTCTGAAAGTATCTGTCTTATATATTGAGGTGCCCCTGTGTTGGGTGCGTAGATATTCATGACTGTTATGTCTTCCTCTTGGATGGATCCCTTAATCATGATGTAGTGACCTGCCTTGTCTCTTAGAATCTTCTTTACTTTAAAATCTATTTTGTCTGATATGAGGATTGCTACCCCAGCTTTCTTTTGATTTTCACTTGCATGGAATATCTTTTTCCAGCCTCTCACTTTCAGTCTATGGGTGTCTCTAGGTCTGAAATGGGTCTCTTGTAAACAGCATATATATGGGTCATGTTTCTTGATCCATTCAGCCAACCTGTGTCATTTGGTTGGAGCACTTAATCCATTTACATTCAAAGTAATTATTGATACAAATGTTCCTATTGTCATCTTCTTAGAAGTTTGGGGTTTGATTTATCTGTACTATAGTTTTTTTCCTTTCTTTATTGTCTGTTTTATAATTTCGTCTTCTGCTGGCTTTGTAATGTTTTTGTTCTTCTTTCTCCAATTGTTTTAAGTGGAGGGTTAGGTCATCTGCTTCATATTTTCCTAATTTCTTGAGGTGGGATTGTATTGCTATAAATTTCCCTCTTAGAACTGCTTTTGCGGTATCCCGTAGGTTTTGCACGGTCGTATGTTCATTGTCATTTTCTTCTAGGAATTTTTAAATTTCTCTGATTTCCTCAGTAATCAGTTGGTTTTTTAGGTATGTGTTGTTTAATCGCCATGTGTTTGTATTTTTAGCGGTTTTTTTCCTGTAGTTGATCTCTATAGTCTCATTGCATTGTGGTCCGAGAAGATGGTTGATATAATTTCAGTTTTCTGGAATTGACTGAGGTTTGATTTGTGGCCCAAGATGTGGTCTATCCTGGAGAATGTTCCATGAGCACTTAAGAAGAAAGTGTATTCTTCTGCTTTTGGGTGGAACATCCTAAAGATATCGATGAGGTCCATCTTTTCTAGTGTGGCATTTAAGGCTTGTGTTTCTTTATTAATCTTCTGTTTGGATGAGCTATCCATTGGTGTGAGAGGAGTGTTAAAGTCTCCTACTATTATTGTGTTATTATTGATTTCTTCTTTTAAGTCTGAAAGTATCTGTCTTATATATTGAGGTGCCCCTGTGTTGGGTGCGTAGATATTCATGACTGTTATGTCTTCCTCTTGGATGGATCCCTTAATCATGATGTAGTGACCTGCCTTGTCTCTTAGAATCTTCTTTACTTTAAAATCTATTTTGTCTGATATGAGGATTGCTACCCCAGCTTTCTTTTGATTTTCACTTGCATGGAATATCTTTTTCCAGCCTCTCACTTTCAGTCTATGGGTGTCTCTAGGTCTGAAATGGGTCTCTTGTAAACAGCATATATATGGGTCATGTTTCTTGATCCATTCAGCCAACCTGTGTCATTTGGTTGGAGCACTTAATCCATTTACATTCAAAGTAATTATTGATACAAATGTTCCTATTGTCATCTTCTTAGAAGTTTGGGGTTTGATTTGTAGGACTTCTTCTACTCTTGTATTTATTGGCTATATCAGGCCCTTTAACACTTGTTGTAGGGCTGGTTTTGTGGTACAGAATTCTTTTAGTTTTTGTCTGTCTGAGAAGCTTTTGACTTTTCCATCGATTCTGAATGAGATTCTTGCTGGGTAGAGAATTCTTGGTTGGAGGTTATTCTCTTTTAGCCATTTAAATGTGTCCTGGCATTCTCTTCTGGCCTGCAGGGTTTCTGTTGAGAGATCCGCAGTTAGATGTATGGGGTTTCCTTTTTATGTTATTTGTTGTTTGCTCCTAGCTGCTTTTAGTAATCTGTCTTTATAGTTAGTCTGCATTAGTTTGATTAGAATGTGCCTTGGTGTATTTCTTCTGGGGTTTATCCTGTATGGAACTCTTTATACTTCCTGGACTTGGTTGACTATTTCCTTTCCCATGCTGGGGAAATTTTCCACTATAACCTCTTCAAGAATTTTTTCATAGACTTTCTTCCCCTCTTCTTCTTCTGGAACTCCTATAATTCTAATGTTGGTGCGTTTGATATTGTCCCACAGGTCTGTGATGCTATCCTCAGTTCTTTTAATTCTTTCGGCTTTGTTCTGTTCCTCAACATTTATTTCCACCATTCTATCTTCCAGCTCACTTATCCATTCTTCTGTCTCCGATACTCTACTGTTGAGACCTTCTATAGTATTTTTCAGTTCAGCAACTGAGTTGGTGGTCTCTATTTGCTTATTTTTTCATTTCCTGCATGTCTTTTCTCAGTGCACTAATTTCCTCTAATATTCTGTTTTCGGTGTTTTGCATCCTCATTAGTATAGTTTTTCTGAATTCTCTTTCAGATAATTTGTCTATCTCCTCCTCTGTCATTTGAAGCTGTGATTCTCTAGCTTGGTCCTTCATTTGTGCAGTGTTTCTCTGTCGTTTCATTATTGGGTTAGTTTTTGTTTCTTTGTGTGTGTCTGTGTGTATGGTGTTCTTTTCCCCACCAGGCTTCTTGGTTGAATTCTCCCTTCCTTTGGGTTTCTGTCCTTCTAGAAGGGTTCAATGGTTTGTGTCTTGGGGGTGTTAGGTCTTGTTTACAGGTGAACAATCTCTAGTGTTGTATGTTCTTTGATAGTGTGGGGTCTTGGAATCAGGGCTTCTACTCCGAGGATCCTTGGTTTGATGATTGGTCAGAGGGTGTAGGCTCTATGTCTGGTTTGCTATGGTGTTCCATGATATTAGTTCACATACTAGCATCTGAGGAGCAAGAGGTGTGTCCCTAATGGGTGACAGTCATAAAAGCATGCAGATGGTGTTTAAAAAAAGCTCTATGCTCATGAGATCCGCAGTTAGATGTATGGGGTTTCCTTTTTATGTTATTTGTTGTTTGCTCCTAGCTGCTTTTAGTAATCTGTCTTTATAGTTAGTCTGCATTAGTTTGATTAGAATGTGCCTTGGTGTATTTCTTCTGGGGTTTATCCTGTATGGAACTCTTTATACTTCCTGGACTTGGTTGACTATTTCCTTTCCCATGCTGGGGAAATTTTCCACTATAACCTCTTCAAGAATTTTTTCATAGACTTTCTTCCCCTCTTCTTCTTCTGGAACTCCTATAATTCTAATGTTGGTGCGTTTGATATTGTCCCACAGGTCTGTGATGCTATCCTCAGTTCTTTTAATTCTTTCGGCTTTGTTCTGTTCCTCAACATTTATTTCCACCATTCTATCTTCCAGCTCACTTATCCATTCTTCTGTCTCCGATACTCTACTGTTGAGACCTTCTATAGTATTTTTCAGTTCAGCAACTGAGTTGGTGGTCTCTATTTGCTTATTTTTTCATTTCCTGCATGTCTTTTCTCAGTGCACTAATTTCCTCTAATATTCTGTTTTCGGTGTTTTGCATCCTCATTAGTATAGTTTTTCTGAATTCTCTTTCAGATAATTTGTCTATCTCCTCCTCTGTCATTTGAAGCTGTGATTCTCTAGCTTGGTCCTTCATTTGTGCAGTGTTTCTCTGTCGTTTCATTATTGGGTTAGTTTTTGTTTCTTTGTGTGTGTCTGTGTGTATGGTGTTCTTTTCCCCACCAGGCTTCTTGGTTGAATTCTCCCTTCCTTTGGGTTTCTGTCCTTCTAGAAGGGTTCAATGGTTTGTGTCTTGGGGGTGTTAGGTCTTGTTTACAGGTGAACAATCTCTAGTGTTGTATGTTCTTTGATAGTGTGGGGTCTTGGAATCAGGGCTTCTACTCCGAGGATCCTTGGTTTGATGATTGGTCAGAGGGTGTAGGCTCTATGTCTGGTTTGCTATGGTGTTCCATGATATTAGTTCACATACTAGCATCTGAGGAGCAAGAGGTGTGTCCCTAATGGGTGACAGTCATAAAAGCATGCAGATGTTTTCTAACATAGTCATAAGATATACATACATACACAGCAATAACCACATCTAACCAGTCTTACAGTGACAAAGCATAGGAAATTTTTCTGGCAAACGACGCAATCAAAGATGGTCCTTGCCCGTTAAGCTCTGAATTAATTAAAATAGTGCCTGGAAAAATAGATCCTGGTCAAGGTCCTGGCTTAGATTATTTCATTGAAAGCAATTTTTAACTAAGGCATGTATTGGAGGTGAGGAGGTGGAAAGTGTATGGGTAATGAGAAGGAATAGATTCGGAGGATCTATTGGAAGGATTTTATAGGGTTATATAGCCAAGATTAGTGTGTTGTATTGTTTAGTGCAGCTGGAAGAGAATAGTGGAGACAGGAAGGTAGGAAATACTTATCTAGGGGGTAGTGGTAGATAGGAGAAAGTTTTAGATTTAGAACATAGAGGGAGGAAGCAGTGGCAAAGAGGAAAGAAAATTAGAAGTTTCCAAGAATTAAAATTTTAAAAAATTAATAATTAAAAATAAAAAAAGAAATTAAAATTTAAAAAGGGAAGAGAAACTTAATAAGAAGAGACAAAAGAGAGAGAGAGAGAGAAAAAAAAAAACCCCAAACCTGACTGATCGAATGAATAAACAGAACCGTCCACAACAGATAAACAAAAAAGCTAAATACTGTCCCTGGTTTTTATCCTATCATCTGTCTGGTGGAAGCCAATCTGCTCTCTGATGGTGTTGTCTTGATGATGCAGCCTTTCCCTTATGGCACCTGTCTGCAAGTTCAGGTGCTGGCCAGGATGGCAGGCTGATCCCAGTCCGTCCGGCGGGGGGGGGGCTGCAGTGCGCGCCATCCTGGGTTGGGTGGGGGCGCAAGCTGCTCCCAGGCTGTCGGGTGGGGGGTCGAGGCATGCGCCGTCCAGGGTTGGGCAGGGGCGCGGGCTGATCCCAGTCCGTTGGGCGGGGGGCTGCAGCGCGCGTGCAATCCCGTGTTGGGTGGGGGCGTCCTGGCTCTGCTGCGCACCCTCCGGTAGCCTCCAATACCTGCTCTTCTCCCGGCTTCCTCCGCTGCGGGTGTAGCTATGGGGGTGCAGCTATGGGGGTGCACGGGCTCCTCCGCCACTGGCGCGCGCACTGCCAGTTACGCGTCCAAGTCCCAAAGGCAGGCACAAGCTTCCGTGTCTGGCTCGAGCCTGGTCCCTGGTCAGCAATCTGTGGGCGACTTCCCCTTCAGCCAGTCCCCCACTAGGAGTGTTTGAACTCACCCGGTGCCAGGTGGAAAGTCGCGATTTTCACCCGGCCGAGCGGTGCTATTTTCACACTGGGCGCTCCCTCCCGGCTCCAGGTCGCTAGGCAGCACTCCCTGCTTTCCGTCCGGCCCTGCTCCAGTATCCTATCTTCGCAGTGTCTTAATTTCTGCGGCGATCTGGGCGGATTCTTGGAGTTTTCACGCTGATCGCTGCCCTCTCTCCCCCGAGGCTCCGCTTAGGCCCCCTTTTAGGGCACTTGCTGGCGCACTCTCCGACTTTTTTCCCGCTGTAAGGGTTTCCGGGCATGGGGCTTGGATGAGGAAGCAGTGGCAAAGAGGAAAGAAAATTAGAAGTTTCCAAGAATTAAAATTTTAAAAAATTAATAATTAAAAATAAAAAAAGAAATTAAAATTTAAAAAGGGAAGAGAAACTTAATAAGAAGAGACAAAAGAGAGAGAGAGAGAGAAAAAAAAAAACCCCAAACCTGACTGATCGAATGAATAAACAGAACCGTCCACAACAGATAAACAAAAAAGCTAAATACTGTCCCTGGTTTTTATCCTATCATCTGTCTGGTGGAAGCCAATCTGCTCTCTGATGGTGTTGTCTTGATGATGCAGCCTTTCCCTTATGGCACCTGTCTGCAAGTTCAGGTGCTGGCCAGGATGGCAGGCTGATCCCAGTCCGTCCGGCGGGGGGGGGGCTGCAGTGCGCGCCATCCTGGGTGGGGTGGGGGCGCCTGCTGCTTCCCGGCTGTCCCCTGGGGGGTCGAGGCATGCGCCGCCCAGGGTTGGGCAGGGGCGCGGGCTGATCCCAGTCCGTTGGGCGGGGGGCTGCAGCGCGCGTGCAATCCCGTGTTGGGTGGGGGCGTCCTGGCTCTGCTGCGCACCCTCCGGTAGCCTCCAATACCTGCTCTTCTCCCGGCTTCCTCCGCTGCGGGTGTAGCTATGGGGGTGCAGCTATGGGGGTGCACGGGCTCCTCCGCCACTGGCGCGCGCACTGCCAGTTACGCGTCCAAGTCCCAAAGGCAGGCACAAGCTTCCGTGTCTGGCTCGAGCCTGGTCCCTGGTCAGCAATCTGTGGGCGACTTCCCCTTCAGCCAGTCCCCCACTAGGAGTGTTTGAACTCACCCGGTGCCAGGTGGAAAGTCGCGATTTTCACCCGGCCGAGCGGTGCTATTTTCACACTGGGCGCTCCCTCCCGGCTCCAGGTCGCTAGGCAGCACTCCCTGCTTTCCGTCCGGCCCTGCTCCAGTATCCTATCTTCGCAGTGTCTTAATTTCTGCGGCGATCTGGGCGGATTCTTGGAGTTTTCACGCTGATCGCTGCCCTCTCTCCCCCGAGGCTCCGCTTAGGCCCCCTTTTAGGGCACTTGCTGGCGCACTCTCCGACTGTGTGGTCCGGCATGGGGGTTAGGATAGAGGATTCTTAGAACAGTAGCTCGGGGAAAGTTCTGGCTGTTCACTCTTCTACTCTCACGGACCTATGGAATTCTTCTGTTGTCTAGCGGCTGGTTTGTTGGTGGTGGTTCATTTCTTGATTAGTTCTGGTGATTCTGTTGGGGAGCTGGTGAATTCTTCCCCTCATTCGTCCGCCATCTTGGCTCCCCCTCCTGCCTGCTATCCTCTTTATTGTTACACTGGCTGTTAATACTTATTGAAAACTTCATTGTGGTTTAGTTGCTAAGTTGTGTCCGACTCTTTTGTGACCTCATGGACTAACCCACCAGGCTCCTCTGTCCATGAGATTTTCCAGGCAAGAATACTGGATTAGGTTGTCATTTTCTTTTCCAGTGTATCTTCCCAAACCCAGGGATGGAATCCATGTCTCCTGCGTTGGCAGGTAGATTCTTTACCTCTGAGCTACCAGGGACTAAGGCCAGGCTTTAGTGATAGAACGATGAACTAGACCTAGTCTCTGCTGTCAAAGAGTTCACAACCTATTGCAAAAGCATTCATGAGCCTTTATTTAGGGAAAATGACCTAGCTCTGGAGATTGTGTGTGGACTCATTCTCAGAGAACTTAATTCATGAGGGAGACAGCAGGGCTGTGGGGGAAAAGCAGTGGAGGTAAGGAGAACACTGAGGTTAGGAAGGGAGCCTGGATGTGCAGGACTGGCTGGGAGTGAGAGAGGAAGTGCGAGGGGACGGCTTAGAGAGAGCCTCTGCTTCCTCTACCTTCTGCTGAAGTCTTAGGAACCCACAGAGCTTGATTAATGGACAGGACCCACGGTTCTAACTTCTGACTTGTCTAAATGATGCAGTGGTGTTGAGCTAATGACAAGTTCTGTAGGATGTCACCATGAACTGATGTGAATCTGTGTCCTACTGACAACTCTCTTGCTATTAAATGGCTTTCTTCTTGTTGGTTGAAATTGATTACTGAGGATAAGGTGTGAAATGCGTTGGTTGCAAAAATAAGACCACAGCTAGAAACGTCTCCTAATCCTTGGGTTAGGAGTGGAGCAGGTGGGCTTCCTCTGGGCCTGTCAGAAGACCTTGATAGGTCCTGGATTGCTCCTGACAAATAGCCTTTCAGTATCCTCTGTGAAGAGAACCAGGATGGCCTTGGAAAGATTTAAATGTGCAGCCTTGTAGCAGATGAAGGGTGGTGGGACCCTGAAAAGCAGAGAGGAAAAAACTGAGTGCTGCCAAGATTGAATACATATAAGGGTTATTTTGGGGGCCATCTATGCCTTGGTAAAGGGAAATAAAGAATCTATCAATTACAAGTTATTAATTTTTCTACCCTGTAATGGAGTATTAAATCTCAATTAACACGTATGTTTACCAGAATGGGTTTCTCTGCAATGGTTAATGCTTGGCCATCAGTATTTGCTTATCTTTAGTGAGTCCCTTGGACAATTTTGTGAGAATTTTTAGGGTTTATAGGTGATGACTTTTCTCTTTCATGTCATTACCGACATTTGATAAACAACCTAAAAAAAAAAAATCCCCAAAACTATGAAATAACACTCCAGAGAAAAGGAGATCATGGCTTTTGGAATATAAATTTTATTTTTTGTACAAACACTTTCTTTTTCTTATATGGAGTCTGCTATTTTTGGTTGACATGTGCAAACAGACGAAAGAAAGCTTAATATTAGGTTAAAAAAAAAGCCACTAAATGGTTTATATTTTAGTGAGCCAGTAAAATCCAAAAGTTTTCCCTCTGGATAAAAAAGCTCTTTCCACATAGCCTATATTTCCAGAAATAAAATAACGGGATCATTTTCCCTGTGTTCCCTCTAAATTGGTTTGGCTCTTGGAAAGGGCGTGCCATTTGTGAGGTTTATAGTAAATTCATTCATGGGACGCTGAGACCTGCTATAAGGTATCTCAGGGTCCATGCCCTGAGAAAGCATTTGAGATACCCTATAATTCAATCATTTTGAATCTTTTTTTAGTGCTGTGGTGATTAAATGCCATTGAGGGGAGTTCATTAACAGGCTTTTTTATACATGTATGCTCAAATGGTAGGCTCTTTTACGAAATGGAAAGAAGCATTATAGAAAGGCAAGTTCATCCAGCAGATCACATAGCTTTACCATAGGTTTTTCATTGCTAAGTTTTGCATAGATTTGAATGTTTGTTTATTTATGAATAATTAGGCTTACTTGCAGAAGTATAACTATTAATTTAAAAAATTTAAAACTGTTTCCAGAGTGCTCTAGCTGATCTAAAGGAGGATGCTATCTGTAACATTAAGGAAAATGAGTAGATTGTCTAGGTCAGTGTTTTACTGCCCAGGGAGGCTGGTTTGGAGCAGAGCTTTCTTAGAAAACTCTGACTCTCCTGGTCTCATCACCTTCTCTCCTCTTTTCTCTTTAGTTGTCCTTTCTTTCCTGTCCAGAATGCCCCGCAGTCTTTGCCTTGAGGGTCTAGGTCCCTGGAGTTATTCGTTTAAATTATTTCCCCTTAAGTTTCTTCTGCTTAAAATTCCTTATTATAGGTAACCTCATCCTCCATCTTTGGTCCATCAAAATCCTATTCAAAATCCTTGGTTTTGACCAGATAAGGGATAGGCCTAGATTTAACTTGGGAATGCAAAGCTTTGGATATATGCTAACAACAACCTTGTGATTATGATTACTATATATGATTACATTAATGGCAGCTTTATCAGAATTTTTATAATATAATGGCAACTGAGATTAATCTGCATGAGTATTAGGAATGGAAATGTTGACTATTTTGGGGATGCATTTATACTCTGGAATCTGGCATGGCTATTAAGATGACAAATTAGATATACATGTATTGGCCTGGACAGATGACCAGATACTTCAAATGTTTATTTAATTTATTTATTTCTTTTTGGCTGTGCTGGGTCTTCATTTCTTCACAGGCTTTTCTCTAGTTGTGGCAAGCAGGCTGCTCTCTAGTCGATGTAGTTACATGTATTGGCCTGGAGTGCAGACTTCAAATGTTCATGCCCTGAGAAAGCATTTGAGATACCCTATAATTCAATCATTTTGAATCTTTTTTTAGTGCTGTGGTGATTAAATGCCATTGAGGGGAGTTCATTAACAGGCTTTTTTATACATGTATGCTCAAATGGTAGGCTCTTTTACGAAATGGAAAGAAGCATTATAGAAAGGCAAGTTCATCCAGCAGATCACATAGCTTTACCATAGGTTTTTCATTGCTAAGTTTTGCATAGATTTGAATGTTTGTTTATTTATGAATAATTAGGCTTACTTGCAGAAGTATAACTATTAATTTAAAAAATTTAAAACTGTTTCCAGAGTGCTCTAGCTGATCTAAAGGAGGATGCTATCTGTAACATTAAGGAAAATGAGTAGATTGTCTAGGTCAGTGTTTTACTGCCCAGGGAGGCTGGTTTGGAGCAGAGCTTTCTTAGAAAACTCTGACTCTCCTGGTCTCATCACCTTCTCTCCTCTTTTCTCTTTAGTTGTCCTTTCTTTCCTGTCCAGAATGCCCCGCAGTCTTTGCCTTGAGGGTCTAGGTCCCTGGAGTTATTCGTTTAAATTATTTCCCCTTAAGTTTCTTCTGCTTAAAATTCCTTATTATAGGTAACCTCATCCTCCATCTTTGGTCCATCAAAATCCTATTCAAAATCCTTGGTTTTGACCAGATAAGGGATAGGCCTAGATTTAACTTGGGAATGCAAAGCTTTGGATATATGCTAACAACAACCTTGTGATTATGATTACTATATATGATTACATTAATGGCAGCTTTATCAGAATTTTTATAATATAATGGCAACTGAGATTAATCTGCATGAGTATTAGGAATGGAAATGTTGACTATTTTGGGGATGCATTTATACTCTGGAATCTGGCATGGCTATTAAGATGACAAATTAGATATACATGTATTGGCCTGGACAGATGACCAGATACTTCAAATGTTTATTTAATTTATTTATTTCTTTTTGGCTGTGCTGGGTCTTCATTTCTTCACAGGCTTTTCTCTAGTTGTGGCAAGCAGGGGCTGCTCTCTAGTCGATGTGTGCAGGCTTCTCACTGCATTTGCTTGACTTGTTGTGGAGCATAAGCTTTAGGGCATGTGGGGAGGGCTTCAGTAGCTGCCACTCCTGGGCTTTGGAACACTGCTCAGTAGTTGTGGCACATGGGCTTAGTTGCTCCACAGCATGTGGGGTCCTCCTGGACCCAGGGATCAAACTTGTGTTTTCTGCATTGGCAGATAGATTCTTTACCACTGAGCCACCAGAGAAGCCCTGGTGTTTTTAAAACAGAAAAATTTCAGGGCAATATATAAAGTATATATTAGAGTATAAGAAAAATGGGAAAACCTCCATAAGTGTGCATTTTTGTTTGTGAATTTGTGTGAGCACAGAGAATGATGTGAAAATATACACATCACACTTTACCCTGGCAACATCTGAGGAGAGATAGATGGCTGAGAAAAGAACTATGAAGTTAAAAACTCATCTCTGTAATTTTGATTGGCTATAAAGATCACTTTTGTAATTAAAAATCCACTCAATTTAAAAATAAATACAGTAAAGTTTTTATGCCCTCATGAAATCTGATATTAATGAGTTCTTCCTGTGGGAAATCACTATACTAGATTTAATAGATTAAAATAGTTCTAATAATTTTATAGGTAGTTACCAATATAATTTCCACTTTACAGATGAGGAAGTTAAATTTCAGAGAGGTAAAATGTCCAGGTTCACACAGTGACATGGGTACATGGTTTGTATTTAGAAACTAGAGACCTTCTGAGGAGAGTTAGGTAAAAGCAAATCAGAATGCTCTGACTTTTAAAATTTAATTTTTGAAAAAAATTTACCTGAAATATTATTGATACTTCACACACTATTTGAGTTAGTTTCTATTGTACAGCAAAGTGATTCAGTTATATATCTAAACATTCTTTTTCAGATTCTTTTCCATTATGGTTTATCTGTGCTATGTAGTAGGACCTTGTGTTTATCTATTTTATATACAGTAATTTGTATCAGCCAATCCCAAGATCCTAATTTATTCCTCCCACCCCTTCTCCTCTTTGGTAACCATAATTTTGTTTTCTATGTCTGTGGATTTGTTTCTGTTTTGTGAATAAGTTCATTTATATTGTATTTTAGATTCCACGTATGAGTGATATATATTTGTCTTTGACTTACTTCACTTAGTAGAATAATCTATAGGTTCATCCATGTTGCTGTAGATGGCATACTTTCATTCTTTTTATGGCTAATATTCCATTGTATATATGTACCATATCTTTAGTCATTCGTCTGTTGATGGACATTCAGGTTCACTATCTTTACTATTGTAAATACTGCTGTGTGAACACTGGGGTGCATGTGTTCTTTCAAATTAGAGTTCCTCTGGATGTATGCCCAAGAGTGGGATGAGATTGCTCTGACTTATTGAAGTTCAAGGAAATTTGCAAGACAGAGTCAGTGGAACAAAGGCTCTCAAAGACCTCATTTGTGTGTGTGTGTGTGTGTGCGCGGTCATAGTCAAGACCTTTGCAAAAATCTCTCAACTTACTTGAAATAATCTTCTCAATAGGCTAATGCTTCCTTTCGTCAATCAAAAGCTATTTTAATTTTGGCGCAGTTTCCCGACCTCTTCTGGAGGTTTAAGAAGTCCTCACTCTGGGAATTATCATTAATTCTTTCTTCAGCCAGATTTTTTTCAACAACTTCAAAGAAATTCAATTTCTCAAATACTGACTTTTAGACCTGTAATTCTCCTCATTCGCTCTTTCCTCTAATTCATCAACACAGGTTCAATTGTTAGTTTTCAGTTGCCTGAATACTAGCAACAATAGCTATTGTGTTTTACTAGTAAGATAGTTACAGCCGCAGTTATTTTTAAAAATTCACTCTGAAATATTATTGATACTTCACACACTATTTGAGTTAGTTTCTATTGTACAGCAAAGTGATTCAGTTATATATCTAAACATTCTTTTCAGATTCTTTTCCATTATGGTTTATCTGTGCTATGTAGTAGGACCTTGTGTTTATCTATTTTATATACAGTAATTTGTATCAGCCAATCCCAAGATCCTAATTTATTCCTCCCACCCCTTCTCCTCTTTGGTAACCATAATTTTGTTTTCTATGTCTGTGGATTTGTTTCTGTTTTGTGAATAAGTTCATTTATATTGTATTTTAGATTCCACGTATGAGTGATATATATTTGTCTTTGACTTACTTCACTTAGTAGAATAATCTATAGGTTCATCCATGTTGCTGTAGATGGCATACTTTCATTCTTTTTATGGCTAATATTCCATTGTATATATGTACCATATCTTTAGTCATTCGTCTGTTGATGGACATTCAGGTTCACTATCTTTACTATTGTAAATACTGCTGTGTGAACACTGGGGTGCATGTGTTCTTTCAAATTAGAGTTCCTCTGGATGTATGCCCAAGAGTGGGATGAGATTGCTCTGACTTATTGAAGTTCAAGGAAATTTGCAAGACAGAGTCAGTGGAACAAAGGCTCTCAAAGACCTCATTTGTGTGTGTGTGTGTGTGTGCGCGGTCATAGTCAAGACCTTTGCAAAAATCTCTCAACTTACTTGAAATAATCTTCTCAATAGGCTAATGCTTCCTTTCGTCAATCAAAAGCTATTTTAATTTTGGCGCAGTTTCCCGACCTCTTCTGGAGGTTTAAGAAGTCCTCACTCTGGGAATTATCATTAATTCTTTCTTCAGCCAGATTTTTTTCAACAACTTCAAAGAAATTCAATTTCTCAAATACTGACTTTTAGACCTGTAATTCTCCTCATTCGCTCTTTCCTCTAATTCATCAACACAGGTTCAATTGTTAGTTTTCAGTTGCCTGAATACTAGCAACAATAGCTATTGTGTTTTACTAGTAAGATAGTTACAGCCGCAGTTATTTTTAAAAATTCAAAATAAATTATTACTAGGAACTAGTTAAAATTACTCTCAGAAGCTTTTTGTTATAACAGTCACTGTTGCCATTTGGGTTATGACTCACAATGCAGCTACTGAGATGACTGAAAAAAAAGAACAACCTCAATATGTTAATGAGAATGATCTGTAAAAAAAGTCCAACAAATATTTATTGAGCGAAAATTATGTTTAGGATACTGGGATTTTTATGAGAGATAGAAAATCATTAAGAACTTAAAATCTTTTAGGGAAGGCATGATGGGCTACAAGGTTGAGGAACAGTGTAAGAGTTAATAAATAACCCCCCAATACTAGAATTATTACTTATTCCCAGTATAAAAAGAGTCTTTGTTAATTCATTCCTTAAATAGCTGTTTACTCAGCATCTCTTATAAGTAAGCTCCCAGGGGTGAAGTTGATACTTTGTGGAACTGGAAACCTGATGAGAGCCCCTCTCTCTCGTCTTCCAGGAAGTAGGATAGAAAACTCCTAAACCTCAGGGAACTTATAATCTATGGGCAGAGCAGCGTGGTGTGCTGACCCTACTGCAGTCCTGTGCACTCCCCAGGTATTCAGTATCCTGTCCTGGACCTCACTTTTCAAATCCCTCATGTGAGCTCTGTCTGTGGAGTAAGGAGCCTGTGGGGTAAGAGAAAAGTGCCCATGCAGTGTCCATACCTTCTTCCTCTAGATGCTGTGGGTACCCAGGGCCCTGCACTTCCCTGTCCAGGTGGCTCAAGTCAGTTTCTAACACCTATGCAGTGCCCCTCTCTGGGACTCATCTGTGCTACTGATGTGAGCATCCCTGGGCAGGAGGAGGGGGTCAAAAGGTAGCTCTGTGTAGATGTAGGCAGAGGGTGGACATGCAGGTTGAGGTCTTGTAAGCACACATATAAGGTGCATTGTGATATAAGCAAAGGAGAGTGGGCTACTGGTCAAGGGCCGACTGTCCTCGGGGTGTGTGTGTGCTAAGTTGCTTTAGTCATGGCCAACTCTGTGCAACCCTATGGACTGTAGCCCACCAAACTCCTCTGTCCATGGAATTCTCCAGGTAAGAATACTCGAGTGGGTTGCCATGTCCTCCAGAGGATCTTTCCAGCACATAAACTGAACCCACATCTCTTATATCTCCTGCATTGACAGATGGATCTTTACCACTAGCGTCATCTGGGAAGCCCCATGACTGTCTTTACTCATCTGATTCTGAACTAGAACTTAAAGAAATCCAACAATTTAAAATTCTATCCTGATCTTTCAGGTCATGGTAATGTTATTTTGTCATCATAGAAGATAGCACAAGTCATAGCAGAGACTATAAGTGCCTAAGTCTTTTATGGGAAAGGCTTTTAAATAGAAAATCATTAAGAACTTAAAATCTTTTAGGAAGGCATGACAAGGTTGAGGAACAGTGTAAGAGTTAATAAATAACCCCCCAATACTAGAATTATTACTTATTCCCAGTATAAAAAGAGTCTTTGTTAATTCATTCCTTAAATAGCTGTTTACTCAGCATCTCTTATAAGTAAGCTCCCAGGGGTGAAGTTGATACTTTGTGGAACTGGAAACCTGATGAGAGCCCCTCTCTCTCGTCTTCCAGGAAGTAGGATAGAAAACTCCTAAACCTCAGGGAACTTATAATCTATGGGCAGAGCAGCGTGGTGTGCTGACCCTACTGCAGTCCTGTGCACTCCCCAGGTATTCAGTATCCTGTCCTGGACCTCACTTTTCAAATCCCTCATGTGAGCTCTGTCTGTGGAGTAAGGAGCCTGTGGGGTAAGAGAAAAGTGCCCATGCAGTGTCCATACCTTCTTCCTCTAGATGCTGTGGGTACCCAGGGCCCTGCACTTCCCTGTCCAGGTGGCTCAAGTCAGTTTCTAACACCTATGCAGTGCCCCTCTCTGGGACTCATCTGTGCTACTGATGTGAGCATCCCTGGGCAGGAGGAGGGGGTCAAAAGGTAGCTCTGTGTAGATGTAGGCAGAGGGTGGACATGCAGGTTGAGGTCTTGTAAGCACACATATAAGGTGCATTGTGATATAAGCAAAGGAGAGTGGGCTACTGGTCAAGGGCCGACTGTCCTCGTGTGTGTGTGTGTGCTAAGTTGCTTTAGTCATGGCCAACTCTGTGCAACCCTATGGACTGTAGCCCACCAAACTCCTCTGTCCATGGAATTCTCCAGGTAAGAATACTCGAGTGGGTTGCCATGTCCTCCAGAGGATCTTTCCAGCACATAAACTGAACCCACATCTCTTATATCTCCTGCATTGACAGATGGATCTTTACCACTAGCGTCATCTGGGAAGCCCCATGACTGTCTTTACTCATCTGATTCTGAACTAGAACTTAAAGAAATCCAACAATTTAAAATTCTATCCTGATCTTTCAGGTCATGGTAATGTTATTTTGTCATCATAGAAGATAGCACAAGTCATAGCAGAGACTATAAGTGCCTTCATCTTCACTGGATGTGACTGGATGTCACTGGAAATGGCTAGGGGATGAAATCAAGGAAGGGTAGAAGGTGGCAGAGCTGAATGGTTGGGGTTTCCGAGATAGAAGCGGTTTCACTGAAAGCAGGAAGGAACAGTGGTGGGTTGGGAAAATGCTTGCATTAGTATTTGTCTTCTCAGTATCTTCTGGAGACGGCTATAAGGCATTTGGGGTTAGCATTCCTCAATGTGATTCTGAGGTGATGATGACATTTGTTTGCTAAGGAAATTATGTAGAAATTGGTAGAAAGAATTGGTAAGTAGGTCAACTTTGGGGGCTAATTCATGGGATAGAAGGGTTAGGGTTTGGCAATGGCCTTGAGTTTCAGGTGTGGACAGGTGAGGGAAATATATGATTTCAACTTGCCTCATGGCTCTGAAACATTCAGAAACTCTGTCACAAAGTGATCCAATACAAACAAGACATTTTTGAATGAAAATTTGTGATAAATTTTTTTTTTCAGTGATAAAAGTTTTATCTGTGTGAATCAGACCAGGAATTCCTTGAAAATAAAGGCTCTTTTGGAAATGCAGAGGGTGTCATTCTCTCCTCTCCATACAAAAGGACATAGAGCATTCCAGGAAGAAAGATAGTCATAAATGAGAGCATAGAAGTGGGAGAACTGCAGGAGCTTGTGAAGTGACTAGCCATGAGGCTCAGAGATGGAAGAGATGAAGACCTGGACTGTAGGAGGTGGCCAGTTTGGGAAGGGCCTTGAACGCCAGATGGAGGAATTTGCTTTTATTCTTCAGAATAAGAGAGAAGTGACATGTATAGGAGTTCTGTGATTGGGAAATGTAGGAGCGGTATAGAGAATGGAGCAGTGAGAACAGGCTGAGCTGAGGAGATGCTGCTTTTGGACGCGCATTGAGGAAGTATGTAGGGTCTCTGCCTTTGAGATGACTCCTACTTAGTCAGAGAGATCAGGAGTGCTGACAAGGTAGAATGCGATAAGGTGAAAAGGGGGCTACAGAGTACCATCCTGACCAGTGCAAGGGGATCAGGGAAGCTTGATGATAGAGGCAGAGTTTGGTCTCCACACTGAGGGGGAGGTGTGGTTTTGATTTGTGGTCATGAAGGAAGGAAAGAAGATATTCAGAAAGTAGAAATTACCTTGACCCAAAGTCTAGAATGTGTTTGAGGGAAGAATGAATGGTCCATTTAATTTATAGCAAGGATTCTTAATCTTTTTTGTGTCATGGATCTGCTAGACAGTCTGGTGAAGCTATAGTCTCCTTAGAGTAATATTTTTGGTGTATAAATGAAAATGATAGCATTGCAAGGGAAAGCAATTGGATTGAAATAAAGTCATCAATAAGATAAACACATTGATGATATGGTAATATATGTATTTCATTAGTAATGCAATAAATAAGAAGGTCTAGCAGCAATCTAATCATGACTATAATTTCCAGGTTGAGCTTAAGTGATATTTTGAGATGTTTGTAACAACTCTAATGTGGTATGAAAATATTTGAGATCTAAATTGTTGACAAAATTACTGGTACTGCTAATACTATGGTTTGTTGCCTTCAATCGTAATATAAGAAAGTACAATGTTTGAGTCATTATTGAAAATAAAGACAAATGTTTTCCCCTTAAAGAATCATATCCTCTATAAATTCTATCCACAGATGCCAGGGGAGTCATGAACCTCACTTAAGAACTCCTATAGAGAATGTGCTTCAGAAAGTCATATAGCACAGTGACCTGCTAGGGCTCTAAGATGGAATTTGATTTTCAAAATCAAGATTTATTCAATATTGGAAAAGTACCATGCTTGCTGAGTAAACCAAGAACGCCCACAGTGTTGTATTTCTTTGGGCCACCAATGTGTTTTGCCCTTGGTTGCCTAAGAAGACCTCTTGACTGTATTTACAGAATGAGGAGGGCATTCTTCCTAAGTCTGCAGAGAGGCATCAAGGGCAAGGTGTAAGGCAGAGGTCTGAGTAGCCCAGGTGGCCTGAGGCACAGTCTGCTCTTTGAGATGACTCCTACTTAGTCAGAGAGATCAGGAGTGCTGACAAGGTAGAATGCGATAAGGTGAAAAGGGGGCTACAGAGTACCATCCTGACCAGTGCAAGGGGATCAGGGAAGCTTGATGATAGAGGCAGAGTTTGGTCTCCACACTGAGGGGGAGGTGTGGTTTTGATTTGTGGTCATGAAGGAAGGAAAGAAGATATTCAGAAAGTAGAAATTACCTTGACCCAAAGTCTAGAATGTGTTTGAGGGAAGAATGAATGGTCCATTTAATTTATAGCAAGGATTCTTAATCTTTTTTGTGTCATGGATCTGCTAGACAGTCTGGTGAAGCTATAGTCTCCTTAGAGTAATATTTTTGGTGTATAAATGAAAATGATAGCATTGCAAGGGAAAGCAATTGGATTGAAATAAAGTCATCAATAAGATAAACACATTGATGATATGGTAATATATGTATTTCATTAGTAATGCAATAAATAAGAAGGTCTAGCAGCAATCTAATCATGACTATAATTTCCAGGTTGAGCTTAAGTGATATTTTGAGATGTTTGTAACAACTCTAATGTGGTATGAAAATATTTGAGATCTAAATTGTTGACAAAATTACTGGTACTGCTAATACTATGGTTTGTTGCCTTCAATCGTAATATAAGAAAGTACAATGTTTGAGTCATTATTGAAAATAAAGACAAATGTTTTCCCCTTAAAGAATCATATCCTCTATAAATTCTATCCACAGATGCCAGGGGAGTCATGAACCTCACTTAAGAACTCCTATAGAGAATGTGCTTCAGAAAGTCATATAGCACAGTGACCTGCTAGGGCTCTAAGATGGAATTTGATTTTCAAAATCAAGATTTATTCAATATTGGAAAAGTACCATGCTTGCTGAGTAAACCAAGAACGCCCACAGTGTTGTATTTCTTTGGGCCACCAATGTGTTTTGCCCTTGGTTGCCTAAGAAGACCTCTTGACTGTATTTACAGAATGAGGAGGGCATTCTTCCTAAGTCTGCAGAGAGGCATCAAGGGCAAGGTGTAAGGCAGAGGTCTGAGTAGCCCAGGTGGCCTGAGGCACAGTCTGCTCTTTGTCTTCCAGACCTTGGAGAGGATGTGGGAAGCTGAGAGATGCAGCCCGTTGTCTTGGCATCAGGTGGTGGTCCCTGGCCTTTTTTTGTTTGGGGCTGCCGAGTTATTTACTAGTTGGGGAAATCTTAGTAAAACACAAATAGAACAGTTAGATGGAGACACGGAAAGACAAAGTCAGCAGAAGGAAAAAGAGAAGGGGGTTTTGGAAATGCTTTTCTTTGGTGGTAGGTATGTTCAGAGCACCCAGTCTTCAGCACTGAGGTTTTACTCTGTGCCTGGAATCTGGTTTATGTGACTGCCTTTTGCAATATGCCATTTTGGAATATGACAGAAACTATGGAGACGGCAGCTTACTTTAGAGACAGACAAGGGATCCTTTGTCTTCTAACTGTGAAGTGGGAACAAAGGGCTTTACATCCATGGCTCTAGTCACAGCCTGACCACACTGAGTGACAAACCTGGGGCTCCTGGAGCTCCTGAGGCTGAGAGAAAACAAGCCTCTTAGTCCTGTAGCCTTCCTGTTTCCCTTCTTTTTTCCCTGGGCAGTGTGAGTCTACAGTGACATGGTCAGCATTGTGCTTGTGAAATGTGCCCTTTATTCCATTTATGACTGCTCTTCCTTGTGCCTTCTGACCCCTGGGGACCCCTGGCCTAGCTCTGAGCTCCAGATCCTAAGGGCCAGTGAGGCTGCTTCTCAGCCCTTGCCATCCACCATCAGATGCCCATGCTCACAGAAAGTGTCAGTGGTATCACTCAGTGTACTTTGCAGATTCTCTCTGCAAAGGCAAAGAGGAAGCGTCTGATGTTGTAACCAGCCATCTGGTTATCTTTAGGGACTGAACACGCATATAAATTTCTTCTTTTGTTTATTAGCTAGCTCACCCTCCAACATGTAGGTAGTGTTAATTGCAATGTTTGTTAAGCAGACTCCCCACTGCAACCCATCCTTTCAATCCCAATCCTTGGACAATTACCACCACTAATATATTTCTAGTTGAGTGTACCAGCCAGTAAAGTGGACTGCCTGGGTGTCTTTCTCTTGGATGATGATCAATGAGCTTTTCTGGCTCTTTAGAATATAAAGATGAAACGTATTATTGAAAGATTTAATTTTCTACAGTTTAGAAATGCAAAGGGAGCCCTTGGGGAAGTGGACTGCATTGATGGAATAGTACTGTCTGAAACTCATTTATATTAAAGGTACAAAAGCTTTGGGTGGGACAGACCTTCACTAGGCGTATAGGCAAAATAAAGTCCTGAAACAGATAGTTTGGCTCCTCTTGAATGGGTTCTAGTCACTGCTTTTCAAAATTAGTACACTCAGAGACCACACAGCTCATAAATACCCTTGTTTCTGCTTGCCAAGGTTAGAAGCAAGCCAGCTTGACAATCTAGTCTTGACAAGGGCCACCTATGTTTATATTGACTTCTCTTTTTGCTTCCTCTTATGAAACATGAACTTGCAACTACAATAACTTCTGATTCTACAGCAGAGAATCAAGTGGGAAATGATGGTTGGTTAATCAGATCACATACGACTAAATTGCTTTAAAAATCCATGTGAAGTGGGAACAAAGGGCTTTACATCCATGGCTCTAGTCACAGCCTGACCACACTGAGTGACAAACCTGGGGCTCCTGGAGCTCCTGAGGCTGAGAGAAAACAAGCCTCTTAGTCCTGTAGCCTTCCTGTTTCCCTTCTTTTTTCCCTGGGCAGTGTGAGTCTACAGTGACATGGTCAGCATTGTGCTTGTGAAATGTGCCCTTTATTCCATTTATGACTGCTCTTCCTTGTGCCTTCTGACCCCTGGGGACCCCTGGCCTAGCTCTGAGCTCCAGATCCTAAGGGCCAGTGAGGCTGCTTCTCAGCCCTTGCCATCCACCATCAGATGCCCATGCTCACAGAAAGTGTCAGTGGTATCACTCAGTGTACTTTGCAGATTCTCTCTGCAAAGGCAAAGAGGAAGCGTCTGATGTTGTAACCAGCCATCTGGTTATCTTTAGGGACTGAACACGCATATAAATTTCTTCTTTTGTTTATTAGCTAGCTCACCCTCCAACATGTAGGTAGTGTTAATTGCAATGTTTGTTAAGCAGACTCCCCACTGCAACCCATCCTTTCAATCCCAATCCTTGGACAATTACCACCACTAATATATTTCTAGTTGAGTGTACCAGCCAGTAAAGTGGACTGCCTGGGTGTCTTTCTCTTGGATGATGATCAATGAGCTTTTCTGGCTCTTTAGAATATAAAGATGAAACGTATTATTGAAAGATTTAATTTTCTACAGTTTAGAAATGCAAAGGGAGCCCTTGGGGAAGTGGACTGCATTGATGGAATAGTACTGTCTGAAACTCATTTATATTAAAGGTACAAAAGCTTTGGGTGGGACAGACCTTCACTAGGCGTATAGGCAAAATAAAGTCCTGAAACAGATAGTTTGGCTCCTCTTGAATGGGTTCTAGTCACTGCTTTTCAAAATTAGTACACTCAGAGACCACACAGCTCATAAATACCCTTGTTTCTGCTTGCCAAGGTTAGAAGCAAGCCAGCTTGACAATCTAGTCTTGACAAGGGCCACCTATGTTTATATTGACTTCTCTTTTTGCTTCCTCTTATGAAACATGAACTTGCAACTACAAATAACTTCTGATTCTACACAGCAGAGAATCAAGTGGGAAATGATGGTTGGTTAATCAGATCACCATACGGACTAAATTGGTCCTTAATTCCTTTTTTCAGCTATAACAGGCAGATGTCTCTGCAAAGTGAGGTGGAAAGTTATTTCCATATCAGAAAACGTCTTGGAAGAAGGTGCAGAGATGGGAATGGAAAACAGAAATGTCAGTAAGCAAAAGGGAAATTTAAGGTGAAACTCTGATACATGATCTATTTTCATGATTTTATGTAATTGACATTTAAGTAATATGTGATAAAGATATCTTTATATGGAATATTTGTAATTTCTGACCCTAGTCAACCAGGGTATAGAGTTGAACAACAGGAGAACTAGTTTATTCCCTTCCCAGATGGGAAGGGAAAAGAAAATGGGAAACGTTAAGGATTTTTAGAACCGCTTAAAAAATGTGGCAACTGACTCTCTCTTGGAATCAACATTTCTAAAAATATTTCTACTCAGCCATAAAAAAGAAACGCATTTGAGTCAATTCTAATGAGGTGGATGAATCTAGAACCTATTATACAGAGTGAAGTATGTCAGAAAGAGAAAGATAAATATTGTATACATATATATGGAATCTAGAAAGATGTTACTGATAAATGTATATGCAGAGCAGCAATGGAGAAACAGACATAGAGAACAGTCTTATGACATTGCTGCGAGGGAGGGGAATATGCTGTGGGCCTAAGGGAGTTCACACAGGGGCTCTGTGGAGACCAGGATGGGTGGGATGATGGGGGAGATAGGAGGGAGATTCGAGAAAGGGGGAACATCTGTGTACCTATGGTGAATTCAGATTGATGTGTGATAGTAAGCAACAAAACTCTGTAAGAAAAATTAAAAATTAAAAAAATACTTCAAGCTTTATGCTTACCATCTGTTGGTTTTCCTATGTATTATGTGTTTTCTGTTTCTACATGCATTTTCTGTTTTATTTGTTTGTAATGCCACACTTGCATGCCAAGTGACTTCAGTCTCGTTTGACTTTCTGTGACTCTGTGGACTGCAGCCCACCAGGCTCTCCTGTCTATGGGATTCTTCAGGCAAGGGTACTGGAGTTGGGGATCTTCCCAATCCAGGAATCGAACCCTCACCTCTTATATCTCCTACATTGGCAGGCAGGTTATTTACCACTAGCATCACCTGGGAAGCCCTTGGAATGTCATAAAGATAGGTAAATAAATAATCATTTGTCTTTCTATGGGGCTGGAGTCAATGTAAATTTCTAGGTGTCAGGAATGAAACAGTTGGCTTCCTTTTGTTCTTTCTTGCTTATGTAGGTTACACTGAGACATGTGTGCTTTGAGTAGCTTGAAGGGAAACCACATTGGCAAAAATGTCATTTGGTGACTTAATATTGCACTATTTTGCAAGGGCAAATTAAGTAAAAACCTAGACCAGGTAATATACAAACATAGCAATTCTCTCTCTAAAGGTGAACTTGTTGGAGGTTGCTTTCAGAATAAAGGTACAGACTGATTATTCAACAGTTTTTGGTTATTTTGTATTTTGTTTCTAAATTCCCTAAAATCCTGACTTACCAATAATTTTTTATGGTATTTGTTTGAAAATTAAATCCACTTGCTTTTTTTTTTTTTTTAAAGCAGAACATCTGAAGCATGTTATATTCTAAATAATAGCTATCTATGAAATGCTTCTTATATAAATGCCCAGCTGAACACTAAAATCTTGTGATTTCCCCTGATTCTGGTAATGTTCATCAGCACAACATATATTTTTCAAATAATAATTAACTTTTTCATGGAGCATGTTCACATATATTCCTCATAGCATTGTTTTCCTTCTCTCAGACTATGATATTGAGATTCACAAAGTTTGAGTGACTTACACATTTTGATTACTTTTCCATTATTCTATCATGAATAAAATTTCAAACCATTTCTAATGTTCTTCATTTCTTCCTGAAGATTCAAGTTTTCATCAGCCTGAAGAATTTTGTTTAGCTTTATTTATAGTGCAAGACTATTGTGATACATTCTTTTTGTTCCTTTTGTCTGAAAATGTCTTCATTTTATTTCATTCTTTTTTTTTGGCCACTTCTATTGATCTTTCATTTATCCATTTTCATCCATCCTTGTTCTTTGGCCTGTGTGGGTATCCCATCGCAGTGGCCCCTGTTGCCGCAGAGCATGGGCTCTGGGCGCATGCGCTCTAGAACTCCAGCACCGTAGTTGGACACATCGGTCCAGCCGCTCAGTGGCATATGTGATCCTCCCAGCCCAGGGATCGAACTGGCGCCCCTTGCACTGCAAAGTGATGTTCTTATCCACTGGACCACCAAGGAAGCCAAATTTTATTTGCTTCTTGAAGGATGTTTTCATTGAATCAAGAATTTCAAATTTATAATTTTTATTTCAGAACTTTAAATGCATTCTTTGGATTTCTGGTTTGTTTGTGATGAGAAGTCCATTTGAATTGTTTTCTTGTAAGTGATGCTTTTTCTAGATTTTTTTTTTTCTGTATCAGTGGTTTATAGCAGTTTAACTGCCATCTGATTAGTCATGATCTTATTTGTATTCATCCTTCTTGGGGTTCACCAAGCTTCTTGAACTTGTAAATTTATATGTTTCACTGAGTTTGAAATTTTTGGTTCTCAATTTTTTCAAATATATTTTTTGTTCCATTTTCTCTTTCCTGTTTTCTAGAATTTTGGCTATCTTATGTTTGGTAACTGTTATTCTGAATTTTGATATTGTCTCTTAAGCCTCTATTCTAATTCAAGAATGAAATATTCTTAAGATATTTTAATTTTTCTTTGGTTCTTATTCTTTTAAAGTAGAGCAGTTCTATAACATCTATCTCTAAATTCACTGACTCTTCCCTCTCTGTTGCCTCTGTTCTGTTGTTAAACCCGTCCAGTGAATTATTTTTCGGATATTTTATTTTCCAGTTGTAAAATTTTCATCTGTTTTCTCTCTCTCTCTTTTTTCAGAGAGTTTCTAGTTATATGTTGACATTTCCTCTTTTCATTTAGTGAACACACATGTTTCTTTATGTCATTGAGCATAGTTACAATAGTGGCTTTTAAAGTTCTTGTCTGAAAATTCCATATCATGATTGGCTTCTTAGAACTGTGGGTTTTTTTTTTTTTTTTTTTTTTGAGAATGGGTTATGTTTTCCATATGTGAAGCATTGTTGGATTATATTCTGAAGTTTATGAATGAATTGTTGTGGATACTCTGAATACTGTGAGTTTGCTTGAATGGGGTCTATTTTTTTTGTTGTTATAGAGGCAATTAATGGTTTTATAGCTGCAACTGCTGTCTCTTGGATGGCCGTTTCAATCTCAGCTTAGTTTTATCCTTGGCTGAGCTGCTTGGGGTCTGCACACAACCTGTGGTTCATTTGCCAGAGATGTAGGGAGATATATACACAGAATTTAGAGTTCCCCATTTCTGGTTGTTTACTTCTTGAGATCTTGCCCTCATCCTCAGGTGTTAGTCACTCAGTCATGTCCAAGTCTTTGTGATGCCATGGACTGTCATCCGCCAGTCTCTTCTGTTCGTGGAATTCTCCAGACAAGAATACAGCACTGGGCTGCCATTCCCTTCTCCAGGAAATCTTCCTAATCCAGGGATCAAACCCGGGTCTCTTGTATTGCAGGCAGATTCTTTACTCTCTGAGCCACTGGAGAAATTTGCCTTCATACTAGAAGCTGTGAAAACAGGGAACTCATCCAGTGTCGTTTTCTTCTTTCAAGTGTTAACTTCCTTCCAGAGTCTGCCTGCTCTTGGTTGCTCTCTAGTGCCTTTAAATAGTTCATTTTTGTTGTTGTTTTTATTTTGTCCAGAATTTATAGTTGTCATCTGTGGGAGAGTCAGTCTGATAAGACCTTATTTGGCCATTTAAAATTATTTTTGGGCCTTTGATTATAGCCACATGCTAGCAGAACTAGAACTTAAAAGCGAGGGCTCCTTCTCCAGCTTTAAGCTGGCACACTGTTCAGTTATCCTTTAACTTGGTTGCTATACACCACTTCTCCTTAGGTGAATGAAACAGTGAGAGGGTTTTATTGTAAACCATAAAAACATATGTCAGTTTGGATCTGACTGTGGTATTCAAGCTAAACATTCACCTTTTATGGACTTTTCTTGGAAGTCTAAATAGTTAAAAGCTTTTTCTAATACCATCATGGTAAAACAGAGCAAAATTAGTTACAACAATAAGAACCATTATCTTTTAATAGCAAAGTTAATTCCAAGGTTACTATAATGGCTCATTTATTTCGAGTCTGTTTGACATGAAAAATTTGTCAATCTAATGAAAGAATTAGGACAATATTGTGGACTTAGCTCTGATGGGATCTGAACTGTTCTAATGGATTCCAAACATAGAGAAGCACACATAATCCTAGTTAAGTAACTTAAAAGCAGAAACATAATGTAAACCTGTTGGATTATTTTTTATGAGTGTGTGTTTAATATTCTATTAGTTTAGCTGTCAGAAGCATTTTTCACAAAGATATATTTTCACTTGACATAATTATCACATGTGATTTGGAGCATATTTTTTTAAGCCTACTAGAATGTTAGCTATTTATTTATAGAGTCCATAACATAGCCTAATAGTATGGAGCAAATATCAGATGTATGTAAGCACTGGATAATATCAGTCTAAACTGAAAAAAAATTCAGTTTCATTTAAATTACCACTGGAAAACTTTATTAAATATTCTTTACTCTCTGAGCCACTGGAGAAATTTGCCTTCATACTAGAAGCTGTGAAAACAGGGAACTCATCCAGTGTCGTTTTCTTCTTTCAAGTGTTAACTTCCTTCCAGAGTCTGCCTGCTCTTGGTTGCTCTCTAGTGCCTTTAAATAGTTCATTTTTGTTGTTGTTTTTATTTTGTCCAGAATTTATAGTTGTCATCTGTGGGAGAGTCAGTCTGATAAGACCTTATTTGGCCATTTAAAATTATTTTTGGGCCTTTGATTATAGCCACATGCTAGCAGAACTAGAACTTAAAAGCGAGGGCTCCTTCTCCAGCTTTAAGCTGGCACACTGTTCAGTTATCCTTTAACTTGGTTGCTATACACCACTTCTCCTTAGGTGAATGAAACAGTGAGAGGGTTTTATTGTAAACCATAAAAACATATGTCAGTTTGGATCTGACTGTGGTATTCAAGCTAAACATTCACCTTTTATGGACTTTTCTTGGAAGTCTAAATAGTTCAAAGCTTTTTCTAATACCATCATGGTAAAACAGAGCAAAATTAGTTACAACAATAAGAACCATTATCTTTTAATAGCAAAGTTAATTCCAAGGTTACTATAATGGCTCATTTATTTCGAGTCTGTTTGACATGAAAAATTTGTCAATCTAATGAAAGAATTAGGACAATATTGTGGACTTAGCTCTGATGGGATCTGAACTGTTCTAATGGATTCCAAACATAGAGAAGCACACATAATCCTAGTTAAGTAACTTAAAAGCAGAAACATAATGTAAACCTGTTGGATTATTTTTTATGAGTGTGTGTTTAATATTCTATTAGTTTAGCTGTCAGAAGCATTTTTCACAAAGATATATTTTCACTTGACATAATTATCACATGTGATTTGGAGCATATTTTTTTAAGCCTACTAGAATGTTAGCTATTTATTTATAGAGTCCATAACATAGCCTAATAGTATGGAGCAAATATCAGATGTATGTAAGCACTGGATAATATCAGTCTAAACTGAAAAAAAATTCAGTTTCATTTAAATTACCACTGGAAAACTTTATTAAATATTCTTTAAAATAAACAGGTTGCACATTGTTTGGAATCACTTGGAATGATTGTTACTCTTTTCTTTTTCCCCTCTTTCTTTGTATTTCTGATATTATTCATTTGAAAGTTTCTTTGGTTATCATTCTCTTCAAAAGTGATGATTATAGGAAAAATAGTGTCATATTATTTCAGGTAGTTTAGATTTTGTAGTTTAAATTTGATGTTGATTAATTTGCTCCTCAAGTGGCTGACTCTTTCTTTTGCAATGACTTTAACTCAATTACTACTTATTCTACGATTGTTTTTCTTTTTGCTTCATTTTATTGTTATAGGTATTTGCTTATGAAAATCAAAGTTTAAATAAGAATTTTCATTAGCTGGAGGTCTGTGTAATTGAAATAGAATTTTCACTTTGAATGCATCTTTGCAATCCACTTTGAATGCAAATGCAAGTTCACTTATCAGGTAAGAAATATATTGCTATTTCCTGAATTTATATTTTGACTTTGTATCTAGTATGTGAGAAAACAAATCTCTACTCCATTGAAGAATAGCTAAATCAGAAAAAATTTTTGTTTGGTTCTTAGGTGATATTCAGAGTCATTTATTCAAAAGCAGAAATAATGCTCTGCTTGAAAGTTTCAGCCAGTTAAACTGATTGTTAGAGTGTTATTTTCTAAGGGTAGAAATGATTTCATTCTTCCTCTAATAATTATGTGTCTTAAACATAGTAGGTATTTAATCAGAATGTTTAAGTTATGTTTGGTGAGACAGAAAATACCTAAATAACAATGTTCACTGGGGATACATAATTTTCACTTGAGAATTTATTGAATTCATTTCCTTTAACTTTAAGCTTTTTAGTTTTAGAATAATTAAATATTGATGGTTATGCTATGACTAGTAATATTGCTCCTTTATTTTAAATAGCCTTTTTTATTTGGTATAGAAATGGAAGACTTAAAAAAAATGTTCTTATGGATTTTTACAGTAAGGGGGAAATTTTATATAAACTAATAAAATCCTTCTAATTCATAATACTATTTGAAATTGAAACTATTGGATTAAACAGTTGCACATTGTTTGGAATCACTTGGAATGATTGTTACTCTTTTCTTTTTCCCCTCTTTCTTTGTATTTCTGATATTATTCATTTGAAAGTTTCTTTGGTTATCATTCTCTTCAAAAGTGATGATTATAGGAAAAATAGTGTCATATTATTTCAGGTAGTTTAGATTTTGTAGTTTAAATTTGATGTTGATTAATTTGCTCCTCAAGTGGCTGACTCTTTCTTTTGCAATGACTTTAACTCAATTACTACTTATTCTACGATTGTTTTTCTTTTTGCTTCATTTTATTGTTATAGGTATTTGCTTATGAAAATCAAAGTTTAAATAAGAATTTTCATTAGCTGGAGGTCTGTGTAATTGAAATAGAATTTTCACTTTGAATGCATCTTTGCAATCCACTTTGAATGCAAATGCAAGTTCACTTATCAGGTAAGAAATATATTGCTATTTCCTGAATTTATATTTTGACTTTGTATCTAGTATGTGAGAAAACAAATCTCTACTCCATTGAAGAATAGCTAAATCAGAAAAAATTTTTGTTTGGTTCTTAGGTGATATTCAGAGTCATTTATTCAAAAGCAGAAATAATGCTCTGCTTGAAAGTTTCAGCCAGTTAAACTGATTGTTAGAGTGTTATTTTCTAAGGGTAGAAATGATTTCATTCTTCCTCTAATAATTATGTGTCTTAAACATAGTAGGTATTTAATCAGAATGTTTAAGTTATGTTTGGTGAGACAGAAAATACCTAAATAACAATGTTCACTGGGGATACATAATTTTCACTTGAGAATTTATTGAATTCATTTCCTTTAACTTTAAGCTTTTTAGTTTTAGAATAATTAAATATTGATGGTTATGCTATGACTAGTAATATTGCTCCTTTATTTTAAATAGCCTTTTTTATTTGGTATAGAAATGGAAGACTTAAAAAAAATGTTCTTATGGATTTTTACAGTAAGGGGGAAATTTTATATAAACTAATAAAATCCTTCTAATTCATAATACTATTTGAAATTGAAACTATTAAAGTGAGGATATTGGCACAAAGTATGCATGCCGTAAATATCTATCAAGTTGACTTGTGGATTTGAGTGCATTATTAGTGTTGCGCTCTCTTCATCCTAGACATCAGTGAAATTGAAGGATGACACTATTTAGGCTTTAAAGAATTTTTAAAGCAGTGGTGGGTGGCACACTATAAAACTCTGTGTATAGAAGCTCTTTCCTCTCTGTGTATTTCAGCCTATTAACTTGTAAATTTTGGGGAAAATATTTGCTTCATTATCTGTATATAAATGTATATACTTTTCATTGGTTGACGTTTTCACATTTACAAGTCAATGAGAAATACCAGGATTTTCCTCCTATTCAACTATGTCTTCTTTCTTCTGACTAAATAAGGGTGTAACTGAAGATTGACAGACTCTGGTGGGTGGCATTTGCATTGTGGAGCAATGGAAATCTCAAGGATGGTTAATTATATTTTCAGCCTACACCAGGCACTGCCCTTCCCTCTCTTTTTCATTATTCTCATTCAGTACCTTATGGTTAGCTATGTGCAGAGAATCGTGAGCTTTTAGAAAGCAAAAGCTGAGTTTTACTCCTCTTATCTCTTCGCCCAGCACAGGACCTGATACAGAAAATGATTCTCATATAAAATAAATCACCATAGTTGTGAAAGGAACAAGAAAGAAACAACAGTTGATAATGTTCATCGCCATTGACCAAACTCAGGAACTGATGTATAATCATATTGAGGATCTTCCTTAGCAAGATTATGTAGGTCACTGGCTAGGAGACAGACCCAGGACCCAGGGTTGGAACCCCCATGCCAGATACCACCAGTGTAAGCATTGTGCCCTTCAGACTGCTATCAGTTTATGAAAGTGGCCATTTTCCTAATAGAAACCAACAAATGGAAGCTAACACACATTATCTTTGAGACCTGGATTACTCAGTGTGATACAATGCATCAATTAAATTCTCCAAGTGTTTTCACAGTTGAGACAAACAAGTGAAAACTCTCCTAGTATTAAGGGAGTATAATAAGAAAAGACATCTATAAACAATAGTCAACTTGTCCGTTTATTGTTTGCTCTGCCTAGAGTATCAAATCTGATTATGATTTGGCTATTTAAACTAAAGCTAGTTGAGCCTTTTAGCTCTGTGGGTGTGGAATTTTACCAGGGTTGAATTTTTCATAGAAACCCACATCACACTTAGTATTTTAGGACAAAAAGAGTAAGCTTATAAGGCAAGAATTAGTGCTATCTTTATAATATGCCAGCATTTTTAAACAACACTAGCAAACATGTAAAGTAGGTCTAAAATTATTGACATTAACACCAATAAAATTGTAAAGTAGGCATTAGTAGTCTTTGAATAATATAGAGACATTTCTAGAGAGGACAGTCACTGTTTCCTTAACTCTGCCTTTAGGTTTGGCCAGGAGTCCTCTTCTGGTTGACCTATATTCGAAGTAGCAGTTCTTGACTGAGGTGCTCAGATGCACTGATGGTAACCATTTCACTCTCCTTGGAAATAATGTCCACTGTGGACATGGAGTTGCCATTAACAAGAATGTGTTAGCTTTTTTTAGAGAAGGAGTTAGAGGTGGGGATGATTAAAAAAAAGCCCTCCTCTCAAAGGATAAGAGCATCTTAGAAGGGAGAGGGAAGGAAAAATGATTATCAGAAGTATAGAACTGTGGAATTTTAGAGCCAGAAAATACTAAGGTATAGATTAGCATAAATATGGGTAGAAGAGTTGATAGACTTTTGAACATTTCCAGTAATCACAATCAATTCTACAATCTAATTGGTTCAATCTCAAGAATCTCTGAGCAGTACATCCTGACCCTTCTAATAATATTTGGAGAACTTTTTTTATAGAATTTGTGGTATACTGTTATTTGTATCACACTGGGACAGTTCATAAAGTAAAAAAGCTCTGCCCCATCTTTTTTTTGTTTAAAACTTTTTTTTTTTTGGCCACTTCTATTGATCTTTCATTTATTTATCTTTGTTCTTTTGGCCTGTGTGGGCCTCCCATCGCAGTGGCCTTGCTCGTCGCAGAGCACCGGCTCTGGGCGCAAGCACTCCAAAGCTCCGGGTCGGTAGTTGGACACATTGGTCCAGCCGCTCCGTGGCACGTGGGATCCTCCCAGGTCAGGGATCAAACCGGCACTGTTTGCACTGCAAGGCGGTGTCCTTACCCACTGGACCACCAAGGAAGCCCTGCCCCATCTTTAGGATAGAAAAAAGTGAAAGTGAAAGTTGCTCAGTTGTGTCCGACTCTTTTTGACCCTATGGACTGTAGCCTAGCAGGCTTCTCTGTCCATGAGATTCTCCAGACAAGAATACTGGAATGCGTCATTGTTCCCTTCGCCAGGGAAATCTTCCCAACCTAGGGTTTGAACCCAGGTCTGTTTCATTTCAGGTGGTTCTTTACCACCTGAGCACCAACAAACCCATTCCTAATTCTTCAGTAACTTTTGAATTTCAGAGTAAGTTAATTGCTGCTGATGTCTTGGTCTAGGCAATGAGGGACAGTGCTGACACAGAAGAGTAACATGGAACAGAGAACAGAAACAGTAAGCCCAAAATGTTGAAGATGAGTTCCAGGAAAGTTTTCTAAATTGTCTACTTCCACTGTAGAAAAGAAATGGGAGTATATGAAAATGAGATGAATAAGCAATTTTTTTGAAACATATTTCAGTATGCTCTACTCTAAACCGCAATCCTCTTATCTTTTTGTCCTTGTTCTTGTTATGAATTCGTAATGATTCTTATCATGAACAGAGTTGGTGTTTTGTATTCATTCCTCCCTACTGTTCATTTGATTGAACTCATCAGGAATTACCGTATCAAGTTGAAGTCAAGCTTCCTAGGTGGTGCTAGTGACAAAGAATTTGTCTGCAAATGCAGGAGAGGCAGATTTAATCCCTAGGTTGAGAAAATCCCCTGGAGTAGGAAATTGCAACTCAGTCTAGTATTCTTGCTTGGAAAATTCCACGAGTAGAGGAGCCTGGTGGGCTACAGTCCATGGAATTGCAAAAGAGTTGGACATGACTGAGCACACACAGATTAATCTTCCCCTTTTTAAGTGCCTATTTTGAGATCTATCTTACCTTAAGACCTATGTGGTCACTTGAAATACAGGATTCTGTGCTATAGTGCTGTGTCTCAGTACTTGGCAGGCTGCTCTAACTGGCCATGGTGCCATCATAAAATGTCACATGTGAAGTTACATCATAACATTGGCTTGACTTCTTACAGTATGGCTAATTCCAGAAAATGGACAGCATTTTAATGTGTGGACTTCAAATCTTCTTTGACCTTTGTGAGTGATTTCGCAAGATTTTTCTCTGTGTCCATGTGATCTGGAGTCAAGAGTACCAAATAGTTCAAAGTTTGACTTTCATGCTGGAAGTGGTCAGTAACCTGAGTATGCTGAGAAAACTTTTTTTTCTCCTGGGGAAAATAGTCTTCAGTTTTTTGTTTTTTTGTTTTTTTCATTTAGATAATTCAGTTGAGGAAGCTGGTGGCATGAATAAAACACATGGGCTAATAACTTGTAATGAGAAGCTTAGGTAAACATGGAACCCTTCAGGGACATCTTTGCTCAGTGTTTCCCATCAGGCAGAGTGGCCTGTTATGGATAAAGGTAAATTGAGTTCTTCTACTTGACCCAAACACTGATTCTGTGCCCCTCACATCCTGCCAAGGTAGTTACATGGTTGCTATTTAGTATGAGTCACAGCCAAAGATGAACTCTGAGTGCTGTGTCTAAGTGGCAGAAAAAAAAAACCTGGTCCTCCTCCGAAGGTCAAGTGCAGTTTTCCAATGTGTCAGCACAATAGGACCCAAACTCTTAAGGCCAGGAGGGTATAGGGTTGTGACATGTGTATGGAGACTTAGCTTTGTCTCTTGTCTGTTTGGATTGATCTAACACTGGGACAGACAAAAAAACCACTCAATTTCTTCCCACCTTGGTCTCATTTTATTTTTACATTTATTTCTCTCACCTTAAGACTTCTTCCTGGCTAATTTAAGAGACACTGACTGTTCTGAGTATGAATCTTTAATCCAAAGCAAAGCACGTCTGTGAAAGAAAGTCTCATTCAACTTCTGAATCCCCTTTTGTACCTGCATTTCCTAAACTTATATAATTCCTATGAAACCTTCCCATATACATCCTTGTCAGGCAGATGAAAGGCTTGTGAAAACACCTAGCATTGACTTCACTCTTGCTTCCCCTATATAAATAGGATAGCTTTCCATGGGGCTGGAATACATGATACAGCCTTAACTTTCCTAAACAGAAGAGGTTAGGGCTGAAGCTTAAAAAAATTATTTTATGTCAAATAACCACTATGCAGCTGGACCAGGAGGCTTCCTGGTGGTGTAACAGTCCTGAGGAGAAACCCCAGTGTGGGGAAAATAACAGGAGACCAGTTGTAACATTAGAAATGCTCTTTTCAGCGTCTTTCTCATTTCTTCTAAGTCTGTGTGTTGATGTGGCAGCTATTTCTCAGACAAAGCCTGTTGGAGAAACTGTTTTTACTAATTGCTAATGGGCCAAATTGCAGTGCTTATTAAGAGAGATTCTGGTGACAGACCCCAATTGAAATATTCACATCTTTGAAAGTGTCAGGAGGAAAAATGATATCTTCACCTCACCAGGTTCATTAATAACTTGTAATGAGAAGCTTAGGTAAACATGGAACCCTTCAGGGACATCTTTGCTCAGTGTTTCCCATCAGGCAGAGTGGCCTGTTATGGATAAAGGTAAATTGAGTTCTTCTACTTGACCCAAACACTGATTCTGTGCCCCTCACATCCTGCCAAGGTAGTTACATGGTTGCTATTTAGTATGAGTCACAGCCAAAGATGAACTCTGAGTGCTGTGTCTAAGTGGCAGAAAAAAAAAACCTGGTCCTCCTCCGAAGGTCAAGTGCAGTTTTCCAATGTGTCAGCACAATAGGACCCAAACTCTTAAGGCCAGGAGGGTATAGGGTTGTGACATGTGTATGGAGACTTAGCTTTGTCTCTTGTCTGTTTGGATTGATCTAACACTGGGACAGACAAAAAAACCACTCAATTTCTTCCCACCTTGGTCTCATTTTATTTTTACATTTATTTCTCTCACCTTAAGACTTCTTCCTGGCTAATTTAAGAGACACTGACTGTTCTGAGTATGAATCTTTAATCCAAAGCAAAGCACGTCTGTGAAAGAAAGTCTCATTCAACTTCTGAATCCCCTTTTGTACCTGCATTTCCTAAACTTATATAATTCCTATGAAACCTTCCCATATACATCCTTGTCAGGCAGATGAAAGGCTTGTGAAAACACCTAGCATTGACTTCACTCTTGCTTCCCCTATATAAATAGGATAGCTTTCCATGGGGCTGGAATACATGATACAGCCTTAACTTTCCTAAACAGAAGAGGTTAGGGCTGAAGCTTAAAAAAATTATTTTATGTCAAATAACCACTATGCAGCTGGACCAGGAGGCTTCCTGGTGGTGTAACAGTCCTGAGGAGAAACCCCAGTGTGGGGAAAATAACAGGAGACCAGTTGTAACATTAGAAATGCTCTTTTCAGCGTCTTTCTCATTTCTTCTAAGTCTGTGTGTTGATGTGGCAGCTATTTCTCAGACAAAGCCTGTTGGAGAAACTGTTTTTACTAATTGCTAATGGGCCAAATTGCAGTGCTTATTAAGAGAGATTCTGGTGACAGACCCCAATTGAAATATTCACATCTTTGAAAGTGTCAGGAGGAAAAATGATATCTTCACCTCACCAGGTTCATTTAAAAAGTTAGGTTTTTTCCCCCTTATTTTACCTTCAATCATGTCAATGAAAAACATCCAGAGAAACTGAAAAGAAAATTTCGCTCGGTGCTGGACTTTCCTTGCCCTGACTTAGATAAAGAGGGTACAGAGAAGCTCCAGGGAAGCCATGGTACTGGCCTCCCTACCACTCTTTCTTTCTAGGCCTGCCTGCAGTCTCTGCTGAGCAGTTTCTTGAGAGTGAAGTATGCATTTTTATTCTGGAATAAGTGATGCTTTCTTCTGGTACTTCATTTATGCAGTAAAAATGAATGTCTACGTATGCTGGTGATTAGGGGATGTACTCCAGAATAGCGCAGGAACACTTTAACAATTGATGGAATCCTCAGAAATTCCAAGTAAATAAAATGACTTGGCCGGGTGGGAATCTGGTTGGGAATTTTAGATTGAAAGGGAATCCTTCTGTGATTTTTTTTTTTTAGTAAAATATTGAATCTTTTTTTGAAGTAAATTATCACATCCCAATTTATCCTGTGTAAATCTGGAATGCCACATGTAGACTTGACTTTAACTGGAACGTGCCTTCACTAAGCTAGTTCGAAGCCAGTTTCTTCCCTTCCATGGAAGCAAAATCCTTGCTGTTCATAATTATGGAATCTTGGATGCTTGAGAACTAGGTGCTTAGATACTAATGTTTGTTGAGTCAGTGGGGCAAATGAAGAGACAGACAAGGTGCTGGTATTCTAAAAATATGATCAGAGGGAAAAAACCATTTTAAACAGAAGAGGTTAGGGCTGAAGCTTAAAATTATTTTATGTCAAATAACCACTATGCAGCTGGACCAGGAGGCTTCCTGGTGGTGTAACAGTCCTGAGGAGAAACCCCAGTGTGGGGAAAATAACAGGAGACCAGTTGTAACATTAGAAATGCTCTTTTCAGCGTCTTTCTCATTTCTTCTAAGTCTGTGTGTTGATGTGGCAGCTATTTCTCAGACAAAGCCTGTTGGAGAAACTGTTTTTACTAATTGCTAATGGGCCAAATTGCAGTGCTTATTAAGAGAGATTCTGGTGACAGACCCCAATTGAAATATTCACATCTTTGAAAGTGTCAGGAGGAAAAATGATATCTTCACCTCACCAGGTTCATTTAAAAAGTTAGGTTTTTTTCCCCTTCTTTTACCTTCAATCATGTCAATGAAAAACATCCAGAGAAACTGAAAAGAAAATTTCGCTCGGTGCTGGACTTTCCTTGCCCTGACTTAGATAAAGAGGGTACAGAGAAGCTCCAGGGAAGCCATGGTACTGGCCTCCCTACCACTCTTTCTTTCTAGGCCTGCCTGCAGTCTCTGCTGAGCAGTTTCTTGAGAGTGAAGTATGCATTTTTATTCTGGAATAAGTGATGCTTTCTTCTGGTACTTCATTTATGCAGTAAAAATGAATGTCTACGTATGCTGGTGATTAGGGGATGTACTCCAGAATAGCGCAGGAACACTTTAACAATTGATGGAATCCTCAGAAATTCCAAGTAAATAAAATGACTTGGCCGGGTGGGAATCTGGTTGGGAATTTTAGATTGAAAGGGAATCCTTCTGTGATTTTTTTTTTTTAGTAAAATATTGAATCTTTTTTTGAAGTAAATTATCACATCCCAATTTATCCTGTGTAAATCTGGAATGCCACATGTAGACTTGACTTTAACTGGAACGTGCCTTCACTAAGCTAGTTCGAAGCCAGTTTCTTCCCTTCCATGGAAGCAAAATCCTTGCTGTTCATAATTATGGAATCTTGGATGCTTGAGAACTAGGTGCTTAGATACTAATGTTTGTTGAGTCAGTGGGGCAAATGAAGAGACAGACAAGGTGCTGGTATTCTAAAAATATGATCAGAGGGAAAAAAAAAATCCAGAATTCCTGCTTAATGGTAATATATAAAAGAGGACTCTTTAGAATAAAATGAAAAAACTTTGGGGTCTAAACATAAGAGTCCTGTTTAGTGCTGAGTATTAATTTTACCACACTCAGTATCTCCAAATCAACTGTTTCTGTGTATGTCAGCTACAAACGAATCCACACAGAGGAGGGACTCAGAGTTTGCTCCCTGGGGAGGCTGGATCACGCATTCTGGTTGGCTTCCTTTTTCTGTGCCAGGATGTGATTGTAAATTCACGCACAGGGCACAGACTGTCATCGTGTACGTTTACAGCACTCCTTGTTCTGTGCTGTGACCTTCCCTCTTGAACGCTGATGTGGGAACTGATATGGGGAGGGGTGACAGCGAGCACCATTAAATGGAAACAGGGTGCTGCCATATCTCTTACTTACAGCAAGGCTGGAGACACTGGCGCCCATAACACAACTCCCTTGTTCATATTACACTAGGGGAAAACCAGAGCCACATGTTTGAATGGCACCTCCTGAGCTCCTGTTTCCAAATTCAAACTGAGCTGACACGTGGTGTACACGATTTCAGCCCAGGAGCAGATTTCACTGAAGCCACAGGGCGTCTGAGTTACACAAGTACAAAATGAGAAACAGACGTGACTGCAGGTGCTTTCTGTCCTGCTCTTGTGCAACTAACTCAAAGGTGTCTTTGATTTAAATAAGAAATTTGGCAGAGGGCTTGTCCATAAAGCACTTTAATTGCATTGGTTTTTGGTAAAAGGGCTTCTCTCTCCTCCCACCTCACTCTCACCACACACATTCAAATATACATAAAACTCCTATGGTAAAGAGTAGAATGACAGTGTTAAAAATAAAATTTAAATTAAAGGCCAACCTCAGTAACTTGTAAGTTTCCCGTCCTCCCTGTAAATGGCCATCAGTTTTCATGCTTTGGATAGTTTGACTTTAAGTAGGTAATGCTTACCCAATAGTTCATAATGGCTCCAAATCTATTGCATAAATAATATAGCTTGTAAATATATTAACACATAAATATTTAACCAGTAGACCAAAACAGCTTCAAAGAAGTCAGTCTACTCCAATGGGGACATAACATATTTAAAGAAAATTGCCAGAATGAGGGTTTGTTTAGTAGACCACAACCATTCATGGCTCAAGAAAGAGTATGCTACCTTTGTGCCTAGAAATGTTTCTAACGAAGGTCTCAATTTCTAGACTACGTGTTGTATGTAATTGAAGCAAAGCTGCCTTACTTATGTTGCCCTGTGGTTTGGCAATCTTTGGAGGGACTTTTTTGTATTCTCAAGGCTTAGCATTGAGAAGCTGCTCAAAAAATGTGAAACAATGAAATAATACTCCATTTGGGGTCTAGGGGAACTGAATACCATTCACAGCAAAGTGACCTCTTTTGGCTGTCTAAAAGCAGAGAAAGTTTCATCTTTTTAGCATAGGTTCGTTGACCTTGGGCAAGACATTATATCTCTGGCTTTCTCTTGCTTCATCTGCGCAATGAGGAGATGATCTAGGTGATTATAACCAGGTCCCCACAGTTGTAATTTAGGGCATCATTCTGGGGGTAAGAGTTTTCGAATGGCACCTCCTGAGCTCCTGTTTCCAAATTCAAACTGAGCTGACACGTGGTGTACACGATTTCAGCCCAGGAGCAGATTTCACTGAAGCCACAGGGCGTCTGAGTTACACAAGTACAAAATGAGAAACAGACGTGACTGCAGGTGCTTTCTGTCCTGCTCTTGTGCAACTAACTCAAAGGTGTCTTTGATTTAAATAAGAAATTTGGCAGAGGGCTTGTCCATAAAGCACTTTAATTGCATTGGTTTTTGGTAAAAGGGCTTCTCTCTCCTCCCACCTCACTCTCACCACACACATTCAAATATACATAAAACTCCTATGGTAAAGAGTAGAATGACAGTGTTAAAAATAAAATTTAAATTAAAGGCCAACCTCAGTAACTTGTAAGTTTCCCGTCCTCCCTGTAAATGGCCATCAGTTTTCATGCTTTGGATAGTTTGACTTTAAGTAGGTAATGCTTACCCAATAGTTCATAATGGCTCCAAATCTATTGCATAAATAATATAGCTTGTAAATATATTAACACATAAATATTTAACCAGTAGACCAAAACAGCTTCAAAGAAGTCAGTCTACTCCAATGGGGACATAACATATTTAAAGAAAATTGCCAGAATGAGGGTTTGTTTAGTAGACCACAACCATTCATGGCTCAAGAAAGAGTATGCTACCTTTGTGCCTAGAAATGTTTCTAACGAAGGTCTCAATTTCTAGACTACGTGTTGTATGTAATTGAAGCAAAGCTGCCTTACTTATGTTGCCCTGTGGTTTGGCAATCTTTGGAGGGACTTTTTTGTATTCTCAAGGCTTAGCATTGAGAAGCTGCTCAAAAAATGTGAAACAATGAAATAATACTCCATTTGGGGTCTAGGGGAACTGAATACCATTCACAGCAAAGTGACCTCTTTTGGCTGTCTAAAAGCAGAGAAAGTTTCATCTTTTTAGCATAGGTTCGTTGACCTTGGGCAAGACATTATATCTCTGGCTTTCTCTTGCTTCATCTGCGCAATGAGGAGATGATCTAGGTGATTATAACCAGGTCCCCACAGTTGTAATTTAGGGCATCATTCTGTGGGAAGTTTGGGTTTTACTTTGTGCCTTAAGAGTTTTCAACAGAATAATCTATAGCAACTTAAATTTTTACCAGCCTCAAACTGTTACGCTTGTGTGGAAATTATCATAGGCATTTTTCTGATTTAGAACCCTCAGGGTTGTCTTAAGTTTGGTTTCGCAGGTTGCACACTGCACAACTCCAGGGGGCACTCTTCACATAGATTATAAAGTGAGTGCCCCTACACTCAAGTTATGTAATGTTGCTTCTCTGCCTTAAATATACAGTATATTTTCTTTCTAACTAGGGAACAGATTCATGTTGTTAGATTTTTTTTTTTTAACACCTATGTTTGTTGGAATGCTGCCAACTTCTTCCTTCAGACTACTTTTCTGAGAAGACTCTTCCCGTGACTCCTTCCCAAGCCTTGATTAGAATGAAACTAACATCTAGTTTAAAAGGTAATTATTCTCACTCAGATCCTGCTCTAAAAATGAGGAAGAAAGGGTCTTGGGGAACCAGCCTGTTTTGTTGCCCCTTTCTTGGCATAGTACATGTAGGGTAGGGTGGCATCAGACAGCAATAGATCAGTTTCTGGTGGGTTGGGGGCTGGTGGCTCTTATATTTTGTGTATTTCCACTATAGAAAAGAATCAGAAATAGATGGCTGTTTCTTGAAACTCTGCCCAGTGGTCTGGTTAATGGGACTTTTCCATCTTACATCTTGAAGGGAGGTTGATCTTCAGTTGGGGCTGATCACATCCTTAGGCAGGCTTTAGGCGTGGTGGCTTGAGGAAGGCACAAATGGAATGCTAACTGACTGTCTCTCTGCTCCCACACTGAGAAGAGACAAAGACCACTGGGGTTTCCTCATGCCAGTTCTCTCCCTTATGCAGAGCAGAACTGGGCTTTTAAAAAAAACATTATTGCTTAAAAATAACAAGTAGGAGCTGAAGTGCTTTTCAGCTAATGGGTAAAAACTAGCTCTCTCTCTCACTGAAGTCAAATTAATATTTAAAACCTGGATTCTGGGCTTCAAGATGTTCTCAGTAACTTAGTGGCGCTTTCACCACCTGCTCCTGACGGGATTTGCTTTGTATCTGTGTATCCCTTCTAGCACAGGCTTCACTGCACTGCAGCACCTTTGCTCTGGGCACACAGCACCAGGGTGTGCAGTGTGTGGGAGACAGAGTTACCTTTCGCCTGTCTATCCAGACTATGTAACTTGAATGATGAGATTATTTGACATTGACCTTTAGACCCATCTTACCAGCCAGCCCATATGCATCAACTTCTAAGAAATGAGTAGTTCAGTGCTTAATTGTCCACATCATTAGAGCAATATTCGAGCTGATACAGGGAGCCTGATGCTCTTCAACAACAGAATTCTGACTAGTTATCTCTTTTGATGTTTATGTGTCCTCCCTCATCATCTATCAGTAGTAGCAATAAATTTATTTACTCCAGAAATAAATGCTTTTTATTGGGACCTTAGACTTCCCTGATGGCTCAGTTGGTAAAGAATCTGTCTGCAGTGCATGAGACCCAGGCTCAATCCCTGGGTTAGGAAGATGTCCTGGAGAAAGGAATGGCAACCCCCTCTAGTATTAGTGCCTGGGACTCCTATGGACTGAGGAGCCTGGTAGGCTATAGTCTATGAGGTAGCAAAGAGTCAGATATGACTGAGAGGTTAGCATTCTCACTTTCATTGAGACCTTTCTTCATGTGATCACTCATCCCTATCCAGATCTGAAGGTTTTGGATATAATTACCCCTGTTTTATGGGAGTCTCAAGAGAGAAAGCATTCGCTCAAGACAGCATCAGGTTTCAAGGCCAAGAGGAACATGTGGCTCCATTCTTCAAGCCGTGTTTCCATCATTCCCTTCATCCTAGTTAGCAATGCAAGGCTTTCCACGTTAGCCTCCCTTTTTGACCCAACCCATCCTTCAGGTCATCTTGTGGATATACTGTGGGATTCTTCCCAACACTCTTAGGATTCTTCCATTTCTCTGCAACCTTTCTTTCCTTGGCTACCTTCTGATTATGTGATCTTGAGAAAGTTATTTGGTTCTCTGGCCTAAAATGTCCTCATTTGTATCACATTTACAAATGAATAGACATCTTATTGTAGGCTTTTTCAAGGCTTAAATGTGATCATGTCCATGATAGTTTAGCACAAGGATTGACACATATAGGACCCCAGTAAGGGACCTTGTATACAGTAAGCACCCAGGCTTTGTGGAATTGATGCCACATTCCAATTCCTGCCACTCAGTGTCTCTCCCAGCTGTTCCACTGTCCCTTTGCTCATGTACTGACTCAGATTATCATGATTTAGTGCTTCAATTTATTGCAGCTGGCTCCTAATTTTCCTTCTGATATTAGTTTTTTCTTTTACAGTCTCTTCCTCATATTTCTGAAAAGTTAAATTGCCCAACGCAAAGCTCTGATCCTAGTACTTTTCAGTGTAATTTTGAGTGACATCAAATTTCCTATACGCTTGTGCAAACATGATGTGGTAGTATGCTAATTGAAATGTCCAAATGGTTACAATGCTTTTATTGGGACCTTAGACTTCCCTGATGGCTCAGTTGGTAAAGAATCTGTCTGCAGTGCATGAGACCCAGGCTCAATCCCTGGGTTAGGAAGATGTCCTGGAGAAAGGAATGGCAACCCCCTCTAGTATTAGTGCCTGGGACTCCTATGGACTGAGGAGCCTGGTAGGCTATAGTCTATGAGGTAGCAAAGAGTCAGATATGACTGAGAGGTTAGCATTCTCACTTTCATTGAGACCTTTCTTCATGTGATCACTCATCCCTATCCAGATCTGAAGGTTTTGGATATAATTACCCCTGTTTTATGGGAGTCTCAAGAGAGAAAGCATTCGCTCAAGACAGCATCAGGTTTCAAGGCCAAGAGGAACATGTGGCTCCATTCTTCAAGCCGTGTTTCCATCATTCCCTTCATCCTAGTTAGCAATGCAAGGCTTTCCACGTTAGCCCCCCTTTTGACCCAACCCATCCTTCAGGTCATCTTGTGGATATACTGTGGGATTCTTCCCAACACTCTTAGGATTCTTCCATTTCTCTGCAACCTTTCTTTCCTTGGCTACCTTCTGATTATGTGATCTTGAGAAAGTTATTTGGTTCTCTGGCCTAAAATGTCCTCATTTGTATCACATTTACAAATGAATAGACATCTTATTGTAGGCTTTTTCAAGGCTTAAATGTGATCATGTCCATGATAGTTTAGCACAAGGATTGACACATATAGGACCCCAGTAAGGGACCTTGTATACAGTAAGCACCCAGGCTTTGTGGAATTGATGCCACATTCCAATTCCTGCCACTCAGTGTCTCTCCCAGCTGTTCCACTGTCCCTTTGCTCATGTACTGACTCAGATTATCATGATTTAGTGCTTCAATTTATTGCAGCTGGCTCCTAATTTTCCTTCTGATATTAGTTTTTTCTTTTACAGTCTCTTCCTCATATTTCTGAAAAGTTAAATTGCCCAACGCAAAGCTCTGATCCTAGTACTTTTCAGTGTAATTTTGAGTGACATCAAATTTCCTATAGGCTTAGGCAAACATGATGTGGTAATATTCTAATTGAAATGTCCAAATGTGCCTCTTCTCACTGCCTGGATGTACCCCCACTAGATTAGAGTTTATCCTGCAGATATAATCATATCTGCCCTGCTGTCTTTTCTTTCAAAAGCTGCTATACCCACAGCCCTTGCCAGACAACACACATGTACACAGCTGGTTTGACCACAGTTGGGCCCTGATCTAAAGGCTGCCAATTAACAAACTGTTTAATGATCTATCATATTTGATCCAGCTCCAGAAGAGGAACTGATTCGGTTAGATTTTGTTTTGGGAATATCAACTAAAACTTAGGAAGAATTGTCCAGCTAGTAGAAGGAACTGAAGGAAAAATATCATGAGCAAGGCTGATAGATACATGGAAAACTGAAGCCATGTGTAGATGAAATAGAGAAGCAAAAATGGTTAGCAAGCATGGTAGCTTGGCTTAGCTGTTGGCCCTCAGTAAATGTTTGCTGAGGGAATGAATGAAGGTCAGCTGGAATAAGAAAGGAAGAAGCAGATAAACAGTGCATGTTAATAGTGTCGATGGTAGACCACAAGAAAGATCCTCTGGAGGGAGCCCTCCAGGGACATTCTGAATTCAGTGCCTTCCTTCAGCTTTGGTTTGGGTGGGGCTCTACTAAGGCTCCTGTTCTTGGGTTTTGGAGACATTGCTCCTGGTCACTCCGCATGTATCCTCCTCAACATTCCCTTATGTGAACTAGCTTGATGGATCTGTGTTTGTAGTTAAGCAAAAGGCAGGACTGAAACACCACTAAGATGGGAACTGAACAACAGAGACTCTACTTCTGGTTCTATTGCTGTATCTCAATATCTGTCCCTCAGTGTATATTTACTGAGTGCCTGTTCTGAGTCTGACATTTTTTCAGGAATGGGGGATGTGGTGGTGACCAAGAAAATTTTTGCTTCATTTATTGCAGGCTGGCTCCTAATTTTCCTTCTGATATTAGTTTTTTCTTTTACAGTCTCTTCCTCATATTTCTGAAAAGTTAAATTGCCCAACGCAAAGCTCTGATCCTAGTACTTTTCAGTGTAATTTTGAGTGACATCAAATTTCCTATAGGCTTAGGCAAACATGATGTGGTAATATTCTAATTGAAATGTCCAAATGTGCCTCTTCTCACTGCCTGGATGTACCCCCACTAGATTAGAGTTTATCCTGCAGATATAATCATATCTGCCCTGCTGTCTTTTCTTTCAAAAGCTGCTATACCCACAGCCCTTGCCAGACAACACACATGTACACAGCTGGTTTGACCACAGTTGGGCCCTGATCTAAAGGCTGCCAATTAACAAACTGTTTAATGATCTATCATATTTGATCCAGCTCCAGAAGAGGAACTGATTCGGTTAGATTTTGTTTTGGGAATATCAACTAAAACTTAGGAAGAATTGTCCAGCTAGTAGAAGGAACTGAAGGAAAAATATCATGAGCAAGGCTGATAGATACATGGAAAACTGAAGCCATGTGTAGATGAAATAGAGAAGCAAAAATGGTTAGCAAGCATGGTAGCTTGGCTTAGCTGTTGGCCCTCAGTAAATGTTTGCTGAGGGAATGAATGAAGGTCAGCTGGAATAAGAAAGGAAGAAGCAGATAAACAGTGCATGTTAATAGTGTCGATGGTAGACCACAAGAAAGATCCTCTGGAGGGAGCCCTCCAGGGACATTCTGAATTCAGTGCCTTCCTTCAGCTTTGGTTTGGGTGGGGCTCTACTAAGGCTCCTGTTCTTGGGTTTTGGAGACATTGCTCCTGGTCACTCCGCATGTATCCTCCTCAACATTCCCTTATGTGAACTAGCTTGATGGATCTGTGTTTGTAGTTAAGCAAAAGGCAGGACTGAAACACCACTAAGATGGGAACTGAACAACAGAGACTCTACTTCTGGTTCTATTGCTGTATCTCAATATCTGTCCCTCAGTGTATATTTACTGAGTGCCTGTTCTGAGTCTGACATTTTTTCAGGAATGGGGGATGTGGTGGTGACCAAGAAAATCTGCTCTCTAGGTGCTTCTATTCTAAGGGTGATAAATGGTAAACCTGCAAATAAAGGAGTAAAATAGCTTCAGCCCTGGATAAGTGGCTGGGCAGAAGATGGGCATGTGACACACAGAGCCTGGGGATGATGCTTCAGCCAGTATTGGTCTTCTGAGCCAAGAAAAGAGAAAATGGGAGCCACACAACGATCCCAACGATTGTGGAGAGAGCAATCTTAGCAGAAGGAATTACTGTGAAGAGACAGAGTCAGGAATGAGGGTAATCTGTTCAAGGAACAAAGATGACCATACTGAGTGAAAAGGGAGGTGGGGGGAGGATTTTCAGGGTTAGACAAAGACCAGGAAAGCAGGATAAAGAGTTCAGGTTTCATTTCAAGTATAAGTAAGTGTATGAGATGATGGATGTTTATGCATTAGAAAGATTATTCTGATTACTATGTGGTGCATCTACTGGAAAGAGAATGAGTGGAGAGAGGGGCACCAGTTCAGAATTATGGAAATAAAATAGGCAGAAGTTGACTACAGTGTGAACTAGGGTTGTGTTATATTAGAGGTGATTATGAAAGAGTTGAATTAGTAATTTATTTTTAGAAATGAAACTAATACCTCCTTTTAGCGCTAATGCTGGCTTAGTTATGAAGTATATAAGAAATGGAAAACTAAAGAATGATAGCAAGATTCTGGACCTGAGCAACTCTGGAAGAGTGGTGTGGTACCTTGGGAGAAAGAAGGCATCGGGCAGAGAGAAAAGGGTGAGGACAGGCTTGGGGTAGGAAAGCTGTGGTCCACTGGGGATGTCTGGGCTGAGTTGTTAATACGTGGTGTCACTTAAACTCATGTGTGGAGATTTCTAAAGATGGAATGTGTGATAAAGACCAGAGGAGGGCTAAGGGCACAGTTCTGGGTCCTCCAGCTGACCTCAGGGTGGTCACTTTGTTTTTCTGGATGTTAGTTTCCTCTTAAAATGGGAAACATGGACTAGATCTCTAAGTTTCCCTGTCACTTTAACAATTCTTAAGTTCTATAAATGAAACAATAACAAAGACATATATCATCTGAGTCTGCATTTGAAATTATATACTGTCAAAGTCAAGCCCATTCAACAATGGTTTCCCCAACAAAGCGGTGGCCATCAAGGAGGTCAACCTCCCTTAGTTGTAAGAAGCTGATTGTGTTCTTTGTTCAGGAAGTGCCAGTTTAAGAATAGATTGACTTTGCTTACGAAAACTTACTAGTTTTGTCCTGAAACAGAGGGTCAAGGGGGAAGTGGTACCAAGGAGCAAAACTAAAGAAGAGTTGGAGATCATTCCCATTCATTAACTTGGGGCCTGGATTGCCTAGTTACTTGAAAATGATTGATGTTTCATCAAAGGAATCTTCCCAGTAAGAACAGCCTCTTCCCAACCAACGCACCTTTTGTTGACCTGGTTCCTTGGCCTGTGTTAAGGCCTAGGGAATTTGCAGCAGGTGAATTCCTGTTCAAACGTGTCTGTTATGAGGGGAAAGTTGCTGATAGGATGTACGCTAACCTGCCTCCCAACAGGGTGGGCTCAAGCCTCGCTTTGCCCTCTACAAGGCACATGCAGAGCTGGACAGAGAGCATGACTCATGGGTTGTAGAATGATGCTGAGAGGAGCAATTGATTTTGGGACTTGTGTGAAAACCACTAACACAAGGCCCCGACACTCTATTACTCAAGTTGCCCAGAGCGCTTCATAAACAGGGGATAATTTATTCATGCTTCCACGTTTTCTCTGCAAGACAGCTCCATGTTCACCTTTCCTCTTACCTCTGTGACTGGGGAAGCCCACTGAATCACGGAGGTATGCCACCTCCAGCCCCACCACACGTTACCAGTTAAAGGATGTGTAAATCTCCATGCAAGTGCTATCATCCACCTTGCTCAGTATTTCCAACTTCAGAAAAAAAGTCCCAGTTACCTAGGAGACATGGCTTTGTAGATAGGCTAACAACATTTATGAGTTACAAAAAATGTTTAGCCATCACCCTAATTTTCCACCCTAGCTAAGACTTACTGAAATTGCTTGCATGGCTAAGCTGGAGTCTCATGGTAGGTGACTTAGCCTTAGGGTAAAGATGAGATGAAAACTATAATGCAGTTTTTTCAGGATTCACATCCCCTCCATTTCAACATAGTATAGCCCACTGGTCCTCTTACCAAAGAACATCTGAAGCTTACTCCTGAACAATTAGGTCAGTCTTTCTGGAGATCGGACTTAGATGTCCATGGGTTTTAAAACTTCCCTAGTTGATTCTACTCTGCAACCAGGGCTAAAAACCACAGATGGGGTAGAAAGGACATGGATTCTGCACTTGTTTGTCATAGATGTTTTGGTCAATTTCTCTGAACTTTGATCTCCTCATAAATTGAAGGTAGTAATGCTTACCTCCTGAAGTTGTTCAGAAGATCAAGGGAAACTAAGTCAAATGAAGTACCTTACAGTAGGTCCCTAGAGTTGACTCAAAAAGTTTTACTGCCCTGCTGTCCGTTACCTCAGCTGAAAACAGTTGCCATCTATTGTGTAACTGGGAGAGAGTTGTCTTCCTTTTTCAAAAAAACAGAGGTAAAGGTGACATATTACATTATGTTAATGTCAGGTATACCACATCATGGCTCATTGTTAATCAATTATACATGAATATATTAAAAATTTCATCACCACAAGGGAATTAGTGGAAACTGGGGGGCTGGGGCTTGGTGGCATCTTCTGGATAGGCATCTGGTGGCATCTCTTCTACCACCCCAGAAAGAAGGCTGGGGAGTAGCAACAGAGGGCTGCTCTGCTGTGTCTCACTACCAAGCTGCCCCTTTCAGGGAAAAAACTTGGAGATCTGTCCATTCCATTTCATTATTTTGGAAGGAGAGAAGCTACAAGTGTGGTGGTGATAGCAGAGGCTGCTTTCACAGTTATATTTAGAGATCAGCTCCTACATTCAGATGGAATCCTAAGCAGGCTTTCAGGTGGGTGGAGCAATTGCTTGGCTGGGCAATCTTCCTTTGGATACTGGAAGCAGTTATTAAAACCTTGGTCAGAGAGGATCTTTGATTTGTCAGCAGGAGGAAACGTGAGAAGATATACTTTATGAAGTTAAATAAGCCCTAGCCTCCACTCCAGGTGGAGCAGATTAATATTTGTACCCTTGGCATTTCCTGAGGAAATAGAATATTTTTCTCCCCAAATGACAGATCTCTTGTTCTGTTATGAGGTAGTAAGATTTGAAAATACAGACAGACCTAAAATCCATTTTGATTGAAGCCAAACTTGATTGAATCTAGTTTACAATGAGTCTTTCTGGAGATCGGACTTAGATGTCCATGGGTTTTAAAACTTCCCTAGTTGATTCTACTCTGCAACCAGGGCTAAAAACCACAGATGGGGTAGAAAGGACATGGATTCTGCACTTGTTTGTCATAGATGTTTTGGTCAATTTCTCTGAACTTTGATCTCCTCATAAATTGAAGGTAGTAATGCTTACCTCCTGAAGTTGTTCAGAAGATCAAGGGAAACTAAGTCAAATGAAGTACCTTACAGTAGGTCCCTAGAGTTGACTCAAAAAGTTTTACTGCCCTGCTGTCCGTTACCTCAGCTGAAAACAGTTGCCATCTATTGTGTAACTGGGAGAGAGTTGTCTTCCTTTTTCAAAAAAACAGAGGTAAAGGTGACATATTACATTATGTTAATGTCAGGTATACCACATCATGGCTCATTGTTAATCAATTATACATGAATATATTAAAAATTTCATCACCACAAGGGAATTAGTGGAAACTGGGGGGCTGGGGCTTGGTGGCATCTTCTGGATAGGCATCTGGTGGCATCTCTTCTACCACCCCAGAAAGAAGGCTGGGGAGTAGCAACAGAGGGCTGCTCTGCTGTGTCTCACTACCAAGCTGCCCCTTTCAGGGAAAAAACTTGGAGATCTGTCCATTCCATTTCATTATTTTGGAAGGAGAGAAGCTACAAGTGTGGTGGTGATAGCAGAGGCTGCTTTCACAGTTATATTTAGAGATCAGCTCCTACATTCAGATGGAATCCTAAGCAGGCTTTCAGGTGGGTGGAGCAATTGCTTGGCTGGGCAATCTTCCTTTGGATACTGGAAGCAGTTATTAAAACCTTGGTCAGAGAGGATCTTTGATTTGTCAGCAGGAGGAAACGTGAGAAGATATACTTTATGAAGTTAAATAAGCCCCTAGCCTCCACTCCAGGTGGAGCAGATTAATATTTGTACCCCTTGGCATTTCCTGAGGAAATAGAATATTTTTTTCTCCCCAAATGACAGATCTCTTGTTCTGTTATGAGGTAGTAAGATTTGAAAATACAGACAGACCTAAAATCCATTTTGATTGAAGCCAAACTTGATTGAATCTAGTTTACAATGACCTTAGATAATTTTGCTTCATTATTCAGGGTATTATGTTTGTATTAAGGCTTCTGGAAATAAGTTGCTTGCTCAAGATAAGACTGAGATATCACTTTCACTGTGGCTTGGGCTAGTTCCAATTCTCATGAGGATAGAAATATGGAGTGAGAGTGGGCAAGAATGAGATGAGAGTCTGGACTTCCATTTTCCTTTGCAAGGAGTTCCAAGTCCTTTTTCCCTTCTGTTACCTGGAACCATTTTTCCCTCTCTCCCCCCCCCCCTTTTTTTTTTAACTTTTTTCGGCCACTTCTATTGGTCTTTCATTTCCATCTTTGTTCTTTGGCCTGTGTGGGCCTCCCATCACAGTGGCCTTGCTTGTTGCAGAGCATCGGCTCTGGACACATGAGCTCCAGAGCTCTGGCTCGGTAGTTGGACACATCGGTCTAGTCACTCCATGGCACAAGGGATCTTCCCAGGCCAGGGACTGAACCAGTGCCCCTTGCACTGCAAGGTGGTGTCCATACACACTGGATCACCAGGGAAGCTCCCATCATTCTCTTTGGCTGAAACATTCTCAGCTCTTATACCTCCAGAGACCATTCCCCTCATTAACACTGTTGTTGGTCAGCAGCATGTGGAAAAGTTGAATAACATGTTACTCACATATGGCTCTCTTCTGGTCCTTGGCAGAGTTTCTGGGAGAATATGCAGAGAGGTAAATGCTTTCTCAGACTCACCATCTCTAGCTAAGAGCCCCAGTCAAGAATCTTGCAGCCTAGTACTCCTTCTTTGAAGTCATCCTTGGGAGAGATTCTGGTTGTGTTAGTTGCTCAGTTGTGTCCAACTCTTTGAGATGCTATAGACTGTAGCCTGCCAGGCTCCTCTGTCCGTGGAATTTTATAGACAAGAATACTGGAGTGAGTAGCCATTCCCTTCTCCAGGGAATCTTCCCGACCCAGGGATCAGACCCACATTTCCTGCACTGCAGGCAGACTCTTTACCATCTGAGCCACCAAGGAAGCCCCTGAAAGTAATTTTGCTGTCCATATAAGGGCCCCTAATATCCTCTTCATTACATTAAGCTGAATTTGGACAATAGATATCAAGAACCAAAGATGACATGAAAGCCAAATATTTCTGGCACGTGGCTACAAAACCCTTGTCTCTTCCCCACATCTTATACTTCCTGTTTTCCTTCCCATCAGTTTGTCAGAATTCATCTCCTGTTTCATGACGGAGCTGACACTGCCAGTACCATTTCTTCCACTTTGAATTATTTATTCATTAAGCAGACATTGACTCCAGTGTTATCTATGGATAGGAAACAAAGATGGCAGATCTGGTTCTGCTTTCAAGGAGCCTCCAGTCTAGTGAGAATATAGATAGACAGAACTGGTCTATGTATAGAGGCTGATGTGGATGCATACATTGTGTGGGAACTTGGAGTAAAGCGAATATGAGCTGCCTAGGGGACCTGTGGAAGTTTCTCTGAGGAAATGACCTGGAGAGGAATAATCAGGAATTTCCTAGGAAGATAAAAGGGGAGATGGCATTTTAGCAGAAGGAAGTCTCAGTGCCACAAAGAGGATGGTAATTATTGATACTGAGGACTAGCCCCATGTGGCTTGAGCCTAGTTTCCCTTGGAGAAATGACACATGGGATTTGCCATTAAGGCCTCCCAAAGTCCCATAGGCTTATGAAGGAGGATCTGTTTGTTCCCATGGGGACTCCCATCATTCTCTTTGGCTGAAACATTCTCAGCTCTTATACCTCCAGAGACCATTCCCCTCATTAACACTGTTGTTGGTCAGCAGCATGTGGAAAAGTTGAATAACATGTTACTCACATATGGCTCTCTTCTGGTCCTTGGCAGAGTTTCTGGGAGAATATGCAGAGAGGTAAATGCTTTCTCAGACTCACCATCTCTAGCTAAGAGCCCCAGTCAAGAATCTTGCAGCCTAGTACTCCTTCTTTGAAGTCATCCTTGGGAGAGATTCTGGTTGTGTTAGTTGCTCAGTTGTGTCCAACTCTTTGAGATGCTATAGACTGTAGCCTGCCAGGCTCCTCTGTCCGTGGAATTTTATAGACAAGAATACTGGAGTGAGTAGCCATTCCCTTCTCCAGGGAATCTTCCCGACCCAGGATCAGACCCACATTTCCTGCACTGCAGGCAGACTCTTTACCATCTGAGCCACCAAGGAAGCCCCTGAAAGTAATTTTGCTGTCCATATAAGGGCCCCTAATATCCTCTTCATTACATTAAGCTGAATTTGGACAATAGATATCAAGAACCAAAGATGACATGAAAGCCAAATATTTCTGGCACGTGGCTACAAAACCCTTGTCTCTTCCCCACATCTTATACTTCCTGTTTTCCTTCCCATCAGTTTGTCAGAATTCATCTCCTGTTTCATGACGGAGCTGACACTGCCAGTACCATTTCTTCCACTTTGAATTATTTATTCATTAAGCAGACATTGACTCCAGTGTTATCTATGGATAGGAAACAAAGATGGCAGATCTGGTTCTGCTTTCAAGGAGCCTCCAGTCTAGTGAGAATATAGATAGACAGAACTGGTCTATGTATAGAGGCTGATGTGGATGCATACATTGTGTGGGAACTTGGAGTAAAGCGAATATGAGCTGCCTAGGGGACCTGTGGAAGTTTCTCTGAGGAAATGACCTGGAGAGGAATAATCAGGAATTTCCTAGGAAGATAAAAGGGGAGATGGCATTTTAGCAGAAGGAAGTCTCAGTGCCACAAAAGAGGATGGTAATTATTGATACTGAGGACTAGCCCCATGTGGCTTGAGCCTAGTTTCCCTTGGAGAAATGACACATGGGATTTGCCATTAAGGCCTCCCAAAGTCCCATAGGCTTATGAAGGAGGATCTGTTTGTTCCCATGGGGGACTGAAAGCTATTGAAGAATTTCAAAGAGGAATGACCAGGTAGATTTTGATGAATGAGTGAAAGTCGCTCAGTCATGTCCAGACTGTTTGTGAGATCTCGACACTAGGACATAGACTGCTGGGGTGAGAACTGATGTCCTTCTATAGCTCTTTAGTGGACGCTGTAGTGTGTCCCTTGATCCTAGATGCTTGTCTTCTCCCAGCTGTTGAGAATATTCCCTGCTGGTATCTCACAACTGTGCGCCTCCCAGAAAACAGGCTGAAGAGCGTTGCTTGCCCATGATCTGAAGGCACATGAAGACTTAGCTCCAGCCTGGGACAACTCTGAACAGCCATTCCAGCTCTTAGGCCCTGTGGGATCTGCTGACACCATTGTTGTGACCACATCACGGCTCGTTTCCTCCTTTTGACTAATTTCATTTGCTTTACTCCCTCACTGGTGATGGGTCTGAGAACCCTGCCCATAAGCCACCTATAGACGAATCTCCATCTCAGAGTTAATTTTGTGCAGACCTCAACCCTGCACCACCCTTCCCCTGTCCACAGAGTTGGTGGCCTGTGGCTCCTTTCTTGGGTCACCCTTTCCACTGTTAAGTCTTTATGTCAAAACAACAGTGGTTGTGACTCTTTCACACCCTGTTTGTGAGGTTTCTGATTCTTACTGGACACCAGAATCTTTCTCCAAGCACTTTTGAAGACTGTAGGGGAGAGCAGAGATGACCCTTCCCTGGCCAGCCCTTCCCTCCAGTGGGAGGGAAGAGCACATTTAGGTTCTTCCTACATAAGAAGGGGAACTTTGCTGCAGAAACCATTTGGACCTTTGCAGAGTTTTGTGGGATTTTATTGGAAAAATTATGACATGGTCTATTTGCTCTGTATTTGTCATTCTCTTAGTGAATTTAAAGAGAATCTCTGCCTTAATATTTACAAAAGGTCATCTTAAGGTTACTTAGAATTTAAAAAATAGGCAATAGACACAAAGTTCATAAAGAAAAAAGTTTAAAAATATTTTAGAATAAGTAATAAATGATGGTGGTTTAGTCGCTAAGACATGTCTGACTCTTGTGACCCCATGGACTGTGCCAGGTTCCTTTTTCTGTGGGATTATGCAAACAAGAATATGGAGTGGGCTGTCATTCCTTCTCCAAGGGATCTTCCTGACCCAGGGATCGAACCCAGGTCTCCAACCTTGCAGACAGATTCTTTACTGACTGAGTTATGAGGGAAGCTCCAGTGATGCTATGAAGGAAGCAAAATATCCAAAAGTTATGAAAAGGTGAAAGGTAACCTTTTTCCTTCTAACACTTTGAATGCTTCCCTTTCTCTCCATCCCTGTCCCCCATCCTCAAACAACCCAACCCCTGAGACTGGTTTCTTAGAACTTTGTAAAGGCAAAGGATTTATCTCTTCCATCCTTTCTGGTGAATTGATCTCTTTGACAAGATCTTAGTATGTAAAGGCTAGGAACTAGGTGTGTTAGAGAGGTCATTAATAGAAGCTTATTTAGAGAAGCATTTCCTAATGTCCCTCCAGAATTCTTTGCCTACTTTGAGATGCTAAGTCTTTGTGTTTACATGTTTTTAAAAAATTTATTTATGTGACACATGGACTTAGTTGCTGTGCAGTATATGGGGTCTTCCTGGTGTGCTAAGTCGCTTCAGTTGTGTTCAACTCTGTGATCCTATGGATTGTAGCTTGCCAGGCTCCTCTGTCCATGGGATTCTCCAAGCAAGAATACTAGAGAGGGTTGCTGTGCAATCTTCCTGATCTTCCAGGTGATGTTCCTGTCCCATAACCCGCGTCTCTTATGTCTCCTGCATTGGCAGGGGGGTTCTTTACCACTAGTGCCACCTGGGATCTTCCTGGACCAGGGATCAAATCCATGTCTCTTGCATTGGCAGGCAGATTCTTTACCACTGAGCTACCAGGGAAGCCCTATATTTATATCTTTAGACATAATTATTCTACCCTTGTATATACACTATCTTTCCATTTCAATAAATCATTTCCTTTCAACGTTTATATTAGAGCAACCTGGCTCTGTTGTATATAGAACCCATCATGTGGTGGATGCACACAATAGAAGTTTAAGTCTTACTCTTGTACCAGTCCTGAATGTGAATGGGGGGAGCTTTTGTTCAGGTGAGCAGCCAGGAAGTCAGACTGTCTGAGGCTCTACCATCTTCAGCACTTGACTTCAAGGGTTTAGTGATCTTGCCATTCCAACCAGCCAGGAGGAAGGAACATTCAGGGTTGCACAGGTAGAACACTGGAAATGGTGTGTTTTACTTTTATCCACTTTTTATTGACCAGGGCTCATGCACATGGCTACACCCAACAGTAGAGGAAACTAGAGAGTATATCTAGCTGTGCATCCAGGAATAAGAGGAGGAATTTGGGTGAAAGATTAGCAGTCTCTATCACATACTTATTAATATAGCTCATCTGTGGTTTTGCCTATGCCTGAAATGCTGAATCCATGTCTGATTCATCCTTACAATGATTTTTATAATAACTGTCACATAGTCATCCGTGCTCTGTAGATATTTGCTGAATTAATGAATGGAGTCTACTTAATTCTATTGGTCAGTATTAGTAAGAATCTATTACTTTTATTAAGGGGTAAACAAGAGACTTCCCTGGTGGCTCAGTGGTAAAGGACCCTCCTGTCAATGCAGGAAATTCAAGAGATGTAGGTTCGATCCCTGGGTAGGAAGATCCTCTGGAGAAGGAAATGGCAACCCACTCCAGTATTCTTGCCTGGGATATCCCATGGACAGAGAATCCTGGTGGGCTACAGTTCATGGGCTCACAAAGAGTCGTACACAGTTTAGTGACTAAACAACAACAAATAAGAGACACTTCTCAGATCATGAAGGAAATGCGGAGTAAAAATTTGGCATCTGAGGAGGAAAAACTTTTTTTTTTAATATTTATTTATTTATTTATTTATTTATCTTTTGGGGAGTGGGGTGGGGAGGGAGGGGGATGGGCGGGCCACTTCTATTGGTCTTTCATTTCTCTATTTTCATCCGTCTTTGTTCTTTGACTCCTGTGGGCCTCCCATCGCGGTGGTCCCTGTCGTTGCAGAGCGCTGGCTCTGGGCGCGTGTGCGCCAGAGCTCCGGCTCAGTAATTGGACACATCAGTCCAGCCGCTCCGCGGCACATGGGATCTTCCCAGGCCAAGGATCGAACCGGCGCCCCTTGCACTGCAAAGCGGTGTCCTTACCCACTGGACCACCGGGGGAAGCCCAGGAAAAACTTTTTTAAGGAAAAGACAGGGTCCTTAGCCTGGACTAGGAATACAAGTGAAGGCAATGGAAACTTCCCAGAAGCTAAGGAGGAATTCTGAACAGAAATGGTCTGGACTTGCATTGTGAGGGCACTCCATGTTTGTTTCCAAAGCTGGATAAGTCATATCTCTATAATCTTTATGGGTCTGAATTGTAATCTTTGATGTTTATGTAGTCTGTTTATGGTTATATTTATAGAAAAGGGGGGAGGCTCTTTTGGGTTGGGGGTCGTATCACATACTTATTAATATAGCTCATCTGTGGTTTTGCCTATGCCTGAAATGCTGAATCCATGTCTGATTCATCCTTACAATGATTTTTATAATAACTGTCACATAGTCATCCGTGCTCTGTAGATATTTGCTGAATTAATGAATGGAGTCTACTTAATTCTATTGGTCAGTATTAGTAAGAATCTATTACTTTTATTAAGGGTAAACAAGAGACTTCCCTGGTGGCTCAGTGGTAAAGGACCCTCCTGTCAATGCAGGAAATTCAAGAGATGTAGGTTCGATCCCTGAGTTGGAAAGATCCTCGGGAGAAGGAAATGGCAACCCACTCCAGTATTCTTGCCTGGGATATCCCATGGACAGAGAATCCTGGTGGGCTACAGTTCATGGGCTCACAAAGAGTCGTACACAGTTTAGTGACTAAACAACAACAAATAAGAGACACTTCTCAGATCATGAAGGAAATGCGGAGTAAAAATTTGGCATCTGAGGAGGAAAAACTTTTTTTTTTAATATTTATTTATTTATTTATTTATTTATCTTTTGGGGAGTGGGGTGGGGAGGGAGGGGGATGGGCGGGCCACTTCTATTGGTCTTTCATTTCTCTATTTTCATCCGTCTTTGTTCTTTGACTCCTGTGGGCCTCCCATCGCGGTGGTCCCTGTCGTTGCAGAGCGCTGGCTCTGGGCGCGTGTGCGCCAGAGCTCCGGCTCAGTAATTGGACACATCAGTCCAGCCGCTCCGCGGCACATGGGATCTTCCCAGGCCAAGGATCGAACCGGCGCCCCTTGCACTGCAAAGCGGTGTCCTTACCCACTGGACCACCGGGGGAAGCCCAGGAAAAACTTTTTTAAGGAAAAGACAGGGTCCTTAGCCTGGACTAGGAATACAAGTGAAGGCAATGGAAACTTCCCAGAAGCTAAGGAGGAATTCTGAACAGAAATGGTCTGGACTTGCATTGTGAGGGCACTCCATGTTTGTTTCCAAAGCTGGATAAGTCATATCTCTATAATCTTTATGGGTCTGAATTGTAATCTTTGATGTTTATGTAGTCTGTATCTTTCTGACATGGTTATATTTATAGAAAAGGAGGCTCTTGGGTGGTGTTGTTCCTGAGAAGACACGTCTGAAAGTGCTGTGTTCAGGCCTTGCTCTCAGAAATAGGAAAAGCCTTGCAGTGAAGAAAATGCCATGAGCCCCCACAGGACTGGCAGTGAGATTCTGGGGTGGCAGAGAGCTAGTGGTGAGGACAGCGGTATCTTGGCATTGCTGGGAGACGGCAGGATCAAAACCTTCACTGATAAAATGAATGTCTCTTTTCTCATGCATTACGTGGTGCTGTTAGGGATTCTCGGCAGCTGGTAGGGGCAGGAGAGGCTATGCCAGTTCTCCACGTGCCTTCTACTCAAGAGAGCCTGGGAGGTCTAGACTGTTTATCCCCTTCTGCCAACCCCCTAAGCATAGTGACTGATGCCAAGGCGACTGGCGAAGGAGGCTGAGTCCAGGCCCAGAATTCCCTCCTCACTCCAAGCCTGGGTTTGAATGTAATATCAAGAGCCAATGAGAAGCTTGGTCCGTGAACTCCCCATTGTGACTCGATCAGCCCTGCTGTCCGCCCTTATTTTGGTGTATCGTTAGCTGCTAGTTGATTTCTCACGGTGCAATCTGATCCCTCACAATGTACTTACTCTTAGTAACTGCCTACAAATTTGGAGCTTGCTTTCCTCTTCTCTGTAAGAAGTAGGAGGGAGGGTGTCCCCCATGGATTCTCATGGCCAGTGACCGTCCTTTTATGAGGCCAAGTGTTCACTGATTCTCTTCCATAGTTGGCCTGGTTGGAGAGAGGACTGAGGGCTTCTGAACACTTTTTTTGGAGGTGGGGTGCTGGACTGGGCAAGCCTACTGGGACACACAGGGCTCTGGAAGAAGGAGGATGGGTCATACTCAGCCCCTCCCCTACTGTGCCTTCAGAAGGCGGTGACCAGCCAGCCAACATTTCAAGGCAGGCACACATCTTTTAGGGCTTATGAATCTACCTCCCAGCCTCCTGCAGAGGGATAAGGGATGCTTGGGGCAGGTAATTTTATTATTGACATTTTATTATTAATGACCAGATACAAGTTCTGGTCATTTAATATTTTACAACTTATATGAAAATCAGCTTAATGTGTTGAAGGCTACTTGTTTGAGTGAAATTTTTAAACAGTGTGGCAGTGATTTTGGCTGCAGTAAAAGCTTGGAATGAGTTAAGTCAAGGGTATATATAGTTTCCCTTCAGTACCCTGAGTGGTACAGGTAGTTATTAAGATTTAAGGTATTTTGGCCTTCAGATCATGAATTTCCTAAAGTTAAGGGGAGGTGGTAGAGATGAATGGAAGGAATGGAAAGAGGATTCTTGTAAATGTCTTTAGCTGATAAATAATGGCATTTTATAAGGCACTTGTCCATCTGAAAGCCTGAGCTCTATGTGGGCTCATACCATCAATCCACATTCTGTCCTCCAGGAGATAAGGAGCAAATGGAAATGGATATAAAATATGAAAGACGAGGTGCTGAAGAGGAGCTATCAATTGTTTGCTATAACATCACCAGGAAGGTTCTACACTATGAGCATGTAGCCAGGTGCTCCAACCCCTGTTAGAATGCTCAGACTGGTCACATGGCTGGAGCCTGGATAAAGGCTGCCATTTTGCTTCATGATCCACTGGGAGAGAGGGGAGGACACTATTAAAGAATATGAAGTATCATTTAGGGTAGAAGTAGAAGCAAAGCTCTTGGGCTGGTCCAAATGATAGATGTAATGGCTTCTACTTTAATTATGAAATGATTTGTTTGGCTGTGGCTACCATATGAGAGGTCATATAGCAACTGAGAGCACAAATGTATTTACTATAAAAAAATCAGTGTAAAAGAAATGCAGCATGAGGTGTTGGGGAAGGGACTGTTCTAACCTGCCTCCTAAACCCTCCCTAGCACTTACTCCCCACCCAGTGAATCTCATTAGTTGGTTTATAAAGGGGCAATTGTAATTTAGTCATGGTTGAATGTATCCCATTTCCTTTTGGTATTTAGAAACTTTTTTTTTTTTTCGTAATTATGCTTTTGTGACAGGGAGTTATTGGGATTCTCTGGGGTTTGGGAAGATCTTTGCTTTGTCCTGAAAGCACCTATCTATTCCCTCTGTGCAATGGCTTCTCCTGCCTATGATGGAGAGATACAAAATGGGCTTCTAATTTCATGGTTGAAGTGAGAAGAGATAATATCAGCTCAGTTCCCTGCATAAAAATTATTTCTAATAGAAATCTCCTAGAAGTTTGTCTTTGTGGCTGCAACATGGTCAGGAGGATAAGCAGGTGAATGTGCTTGTATGTAGTTTTCATTCATATATATTTATAAATAAGTCGTGGGGGAAAATTCTTAAATAACCCAAAGATCAGGCAGGATGCTCTGTGTTATCAGTGTGAGTGTGCAAGGCAATTCCTTTTAAGTGTTCTGTAACATTCCTTGAAACAGAATTATGGCAAGTGTCAGGTGTGTCAGCCCTTGAATGAAACAATATTTTTGGCACCTCTAGCAGCAGTTATTTCAAAACAATTCTCCCTGTATGGGCTCCATACATTGATATCTGGCTTTGCTGTGCTGAAATCTCACAGGAGCCGAGAAAGGAGAGGGTTAAGCAAAATAAATGGGGTACGATGTGAACATCTTTCCTCCTTTTCAGCTTTCTAGAAGATAAATGTTTCAGATTTCAATCTGTGGTTCCCAGCAGCTCTTTGGGAACACTGCAGTCGGCCCACAAAAATCGCTACTGCTGAGCCAACCCTCGATAATGCCTCTCAGCAGGGATGACATAATCATTTAGGGTAGAAGTAGAAGCAAAGCTCTTGGGCTGGTCCAAATGATAGATGTAATGGCTTCTACTTTAATTATGAAATGATTTGTTTGTCTGTGGCTACCATATGAGAGGGCATATAGCAACTGAGAGCACAAATGTATTTACTATAAAAATCAGTGTAAAAGAAATGCAGCATGAGGTGTTGGGGAAGGGACTGTTCTAACCTGACTCCTAAGCCCTCCCTAGCACTTACTCGCCACCCAGTGAATCTCATTAGTTGGTTTATAAAGGGGCAATTGTAATTTAGTCATGGTTGAATGTATCCCATTTCCTTTTGGTATTTAGAAACTTTTTTTTTTTTTCGTAATTATGCTTTTGTGACAGGGAGTTATTGGGATTCTCTGGGGTTTGGGAAGATCTTTGCTTTGTCCTGAAAGCACCTATCTATTCCCTCTGTGCAATGGCTTCTCCTGCCTATGATGGAGAGATACAAAATGGGCTTCTAATTTCATGGTTGAAGTGAGAAGAGATAATATCAGCTCAGTTCCCTGCATAAAAATTATTTCTAATAGAAATCTCCTAGAAGTTTGTCTTTGTGGCTGCAACATGGTCAGGAGGATAAGCAGGTGAATGTGCTTGTATGTAGTTTTCATTCATATATATTTATAAATAAGTCGTGGGGGAAAATTCTTAAATAACCCAAAGATCAGGCAGGATGCTCTGTGTTATCAGTGTGAGTGTGCAAGGCAATTCCTTTTAAGTGTTCTGTAACATTCCTTGAAACAGAATTATGGCAAGTGTCAGGTGTGTCAGCCCTTGAATGAAACAATATTTTTGGCACCTCTAGCAGCAGTTATTTCAAAACAATTCTCCCTGTATGGGCTCCATACATTGATATCTGGCTTTTGCTGTGCTGAAATCTCACAGGAGCCGAGAAAGGAGAGGGTTAAGCAAAATAAATGGGGTACGATGTGAACATCTTTCCTCCTTTTCAGCTTTCTAGAAGATAAATGTTTCAGATTTCAATCTGTGGTTCCCAGCAGCTCTTTGGGAACACTGCAGTCGGCCCACAAAAATCGCTACTGCTGAGCCAACCCTAGATAATGCCTCTCAGCAGGGATGACATAATGTGCTAAAAGAAGACCATGATGTAATGCCCATCTTAGAAATCAGAGCCAATTTCCGTTACAAAGCCTTGGAGTGTAGCAGGAGGTAATGAGCTAGCATAAATTGTGCAGCTCGGAAAACTTCTAGGTCTGATATTCCGATCTGTGTGTTTAAAGGCAAAGAAAGAGAAAAAGAAAAGAAAAGAAAAAAGAGAGAGAGCGAGAGAAAGAAAATAGAATTCCTAGATCTGCTGGGTTTAAGAATGTCCGCTCAGCAAGTAGCTCTGCCCCCTTCCAATTTGGACAGACTGGTGCCCCAGGCTGCCCAGATCACCTTGGCCCACGAGAGAGATGGTTGTCTGGGTCTGTCATCTGCAGCAAGGTGGTGATGTAATGTGTAAGGCTAAATTTGTTTCTGCAGATGATGTTTGAGAAGCGGGTTATGGTGTTTGAAGGAGATTGTGTCTTCTCTGGCATGTGGGGGTAACTAGGCTGGAAATGCCTAGGAGGAAGTCGGGGGAGACAGTGAGGAACAGTAAAGAAAGTCAGGATTACCTTGAAAACTATGTTAGGTGCAACCTGCCCTGCTTTGGAGAAGTTAGTGTGTGGGGTATCTGAACTCCCAGATAACCGATCAGCCTTGCCGTAGTTAATGATGTATCCTGACCTCCTGGAATTGTAGCCTGCCTGGCAACCAGAGTCCAGCTGTTTGTTGTGCTTCATACAAATGTTGAAAACAACCATAAATTCACCTAAGCAATGAACTAGAGTCTCAGAGAACATGGAAAGGAAAGCACGATCTTTGATTTCAAAGGCATTCCTAACCCATGCCCACTACAGTTTTCTCTGTTGGTTCATTCTTTCCTCCACTTTATTTTACGTGGCTCTGCATGCCTGCATAAGGAACGCATTTCTATTTTGTTTGCCTTCCATGGTTTCTGTTGCTTATTCCTTACTGGTGGGGCTTGATCTAGTAACCTGCCCTGCACTCTAGCATCTCCCTCTGGATGGAAGGGCAGTCATTCTGTGCCTTTCTCGCTCCAGAGCAGGACATTGGGTCCCAGACCTGGGTGGTGACAGCACTGGCAGAAGATTGCTGGCCTCACAAACTGAATGCTGTATCTTTAAACAGGGAGTGAACATTGGGAGCAGAGGACATGTTTCTGGTATAAAAAATGAGAGAAATAAAGCAGAAAACCTACAGGTTAAAGAATTGCTCCTGTAACATGACAACTGAAATGAGCATTGCTTTCTAGACCTTTCTGTGAAGTGCCAGCAAGTCTTTTAAGTGTATTCTTTCCTGTTGAAAGGAGAGTGACCCCAGGAAATGAATGACCCGAGGAAATGACCTCAGCCACTGGCGGTCATTTGAAGACCCATCACTGGTCAGACATTAATGCTATTAAAGATCATTTAAAAAAATTTTTACATGATTTTTTTCCCCATCATACCTCTTTTATTTATATTTATTTTCATCCATCTTTTTATTCTTTGGCATGTGTGGACCTCCCATTGCAGTGGCCTCTCTCGTTGCAGAGCACTAACTCTGCATGCATGCACACCAGAGCGCTGGCTCATAATTGGACACACTGCGGCACATGGGATTTTCCCTGGCCGGGGATTGAACCAGTGCCTCTTGCATTGCAAGGCAGACTCTTTAACCTCTGGACCACCAGGGAAGCCCTATTAATGACCATTTTTATTCAGTGTTTTTTTAAATGTGTAGCAGGTGCTATTTAAACTCCTTCATTAATTGTCTCATTCACTTCTTACCAGAACCTACCTTATGGGGGTAGGTGCACTTAGTCTTATCAGATCTGTTTTATAAAGTGGTGACTGAGGCTCAGAAGGTTTAAATGACTTACCGGTTTACCACTTCCTAGATAGCGCAACTGGTACTAGCATACCTCCTATTCTAGGATTCTACAGGCACCATGCTTATCCACCATGGAGTGCAAGTGCACCGGTGACATCAGGTTTAGGTAACCTGTCTTCAAGGTGAGGTATTCCACAGGGCAAATGAATGCCTAACACTAATATTTGCACAAAGCAAAGGATTCTTGTCTTTCCTTTTTTTATATCTGCATCACTTGGTCCAGTGCTGGGCATATACCAAGTGCTCACTAAATGTTTGGTAAGGTGGGCAAGGGAGCAGGCAAAGGAAACAGTACATGAGAGAATAAAATCTGAATCCAACAGAGAGCACTCTATTGGAAAATGACAAGAAGTCAGGCTGCTTCTAGTTTATCAGTGAAGACTGCCTGAAAAAGATGGTCTACAATGTGTCTGCATTAGCAGCTAAGTAAGATGAAAGGGGTATTAGTATTTGTCCCCCAGTCCGTTAGTGTCTCACTAGGTGATTGAGTCTGCTCAGTGAATAAGATTTCATTTTTATTAATAGAGGTTTCTCCATAGGTGAGTTCTTACCAATTCAATAAAGTCAAGTTTTAAAAGGGATCTCTGATACAAAAATGAATGGGGACAGGAGCATAGTTTGGCTACAAGAAGGTCAAGGTAAAGCAGAATTGTTGATTTGGACAGTCTCCTTTATATTCAGCAGCCATGGATCCATCCACCAGGATATGTTTATTGTATTTACACAACCAGAAGGAGAGATTTTGAGGTTGTCTCTTCTTCAGTCTGAGATATGATATCTGATGTCTGCTTGTTTATTCTGATCTTTCTAAGCCATATAAAGACACAGGAGGACAGTACAATTTTAAAAAATCTCACAAATATCCTCAGCATACAACATTGAGCAATGATGACACCATCTCAATGGTAGGTTCCAAATATCCTGGTTTTAAGTATCTATTTGGTATAGGGAGTTTTATTTTCATCACAAAGCTCCTAAAAAATGCTCGTCCCCCTTCACATCAAATTTTTCCCATCCTTTCTGCATCCTCAATGCCCAGGGAGTCTGCCCTCTTCCAGACCCATGGCAGGTGCTCGTTAACTCTCATGAGGGCATCCTAAAAAGCCAGTTCTTCCTTCAGTGTCTCTCATGCCAATTCATTATTGTCCAATTAATCTGCCTAAAGGTCAGTCCTCTGAAAATTATTATCCAAGTTAACCACCTAAGTCATTCTTGAAAATTTCATGCTATCACCTAGAGAATTTAAACCAACCTTTTAAGCTCATTCTTGTAGATACTCTGCAATTAGGCTTTCACCAAAACTGTCCAGCTTTAGTGCTGGGCATATACCAAGTGCTCACTAAATGTTTGGTAAGGTGGGCAAGGGAGCAGGCAAAGGAAACAGTACATGAGAGAATAAAATCTGAATCCAACAGAGAGCACTCTATTGGAAAATGACAAGAAGTCAGGCTGCTTCTAGTTTATCAGTGAAGACTGCCTGAAAAAGATGGTCTACAATGTGTCTGCATTAGCAGCTAAGTAAGATGAAAGGGGTATTAGTATTTGTCCCCCAGTCCGTTAGTGTCTCACTAGGTGATTGAGTCTGCTCAGTGAATAAGATTTCATTTTTATTAATAGAGGTTTCTCCATAGGTGAGTTCTTACCAATTCAATAAAGTCAAGTTTTAAAAGGGATCTCTGATACAAAAATGAATGGGGACAGGAGCATAGTTTGGCTACAAGAAGGTCAAGGTAAAGCAGAATTGTTGATTTGGACAGTCTCCTTTATATTCAGCAGCCATGGATCCATCCACCAGGATATGTTTATTGTATTTACACAACCAGAAGGAGAGATTTTGAGGTTGTCTCTTCTTCAGTCTGAGATATGATATCTGATGTCTGCTTGTTTATTCTGATCTTTCTAAGCCATATAAAGACACAGGAGGACAGTACAATTTTAAAAAATCTCACAAATATCCTCAGCATACAACATTGAGCAATGATGACACCATCTCAATGGTAGGTTCCAAATATCCTGGTTTTAAGTATCTATTTGGTATAGGGAGTTTTATTTTCATCACAAAGCTCCTAAAAAATGCTCGTCCCCCTTCACATCAAATTTTTCCCATCCTTTCTGCATCCTCAATGCCCAGGGAGTCTGCCCTCTTCCAGACCCATGGCAGGTGCTCGTTAACTCTCATGAGGGCATCCTAAGAAGCCAGTTCTTCCTTCAGTGTCTCTCATGCCAATTCATTATTGTCCAATTAATCTGCCTAAAGGTCAGTCCTCTGAAAAATTTCAGTGTCTATCACCTAGAGAATTTAAACCAACCTTTTAAGCTCATTCTTGTAGATACTCTGCAATTAGGCTTTCACCAAAACTGTCCAGCTGTATTAACATATTACAATGACTTCTTGTCATTTTCCAATATCCCTTCATTTATCTATGCTATGCTTTAGCCAAACTGGCCTACTTGTTGTCTCGCAAACAGGTATTTTATTCTTGTGCTTTTGTGAAATTTCCTTTTTTCCCCCTCAGAAAGGCCATTCCTCAAGGTCCTCTTACTGTTCAAATATTTTCTATCTTCCAGTTCCAGTGCAAGATGCCACATCTTTGATGAAGATTTCTTGGCTCCTGCCTCTTGGAAACGACTTACTTCTCTGATCCCCTGTAATATTCAGGTTGAATTCTCAAGGATCCTATCTGATTCCTCCCTGTGTTACAGTTGTTAATCTGAAATGTCAGTCTTAGAATTTTGCAACCAGAAGGAATATTTTACTTTCTTTTTATATTTCTAGAGGCTAGAGTATCTCTCCTTCATATTCATGACCAACAGAGTACAGCAGATTCGTATCACATGGCAGATGTTCAATGGATGACTGTCAAATGATTTAAATGAGTATTTAAAACCCACAGTGGCAATATTAACTATTGAGACACATATAGTCCCAAAGCTGGAAAATGGAGGTATACTTAGGTATACTCACTTAGGTATACTTGTCTCTGCCCCTTAGATATGGGCAACCAAGGATATTCAGTGAGACTTGCTGCTATTTGGTTTGTTTGAGGAGGCATGAGAACATAAACTTAGTTGGGAAGAACAGGGTGTCTTTTTTGCATACAACATTGAGCAATGATGACACCATCTCAATGGTAGGTCCCAAATCCTGGTTTTAAGTATCTATTTGGTATAGGGAGTTTTATTTTCATCACAAAGCTCCTAAAAATGCCCCCTTCACATCAAATTTTTCCCATCCTTTCTGCATCCTCAATGCCCAGGGAGTCTGCCCTCTTCCAGACCCATGGCAGGTGCTCGTTAACTCTCATGAGGGCATCCTAAGAAGCCAGTTCTTCCTTCAGTGTCTCTCATGCCAATTCATTATTGTCCAATTAATCTGCCTAAAGGTCAGTCCTCTGAAAAATTTCAGTGTCTATCACCTAGAGAATTTAAACCAACCTTTTAAGCTCATTCTTGTAGATACTCTGCAATTAGGCTTTCACCAAAACTGTCCAGCTGTATTAACATATTACAATGACTTCTTGTCATTTTCCAATATCCCTTCATTTATCTATGCTATGCTTTAGCCAAACTGGCCTACTTGTTGTCTCGCAAACAGGTATTTTATTCTTGTGCTTTTGTGAAATTTCCTTTTTTCCCCCTCAGAAAGGCCATTCCTCAAGGTCCTCTTACTGTTCAAATATTTTCTATCTTCCAGTTCCAGTGCAAGATGCCACATCTTTGATGAAGATTTCTTGGCTCCTGCCTCTTGGAAACGACTTACTTCTCTGATCCCCTGTAATATTCAGGTTGAATTCTCAAGGATCCTATCTGATTCCTCCCTGTGTTACAGTTGTTAATCTGAAATGTCAGTCTTAGAATTTTGCAACCAGAAGGAATATTTTACTTTCTTTTTATATTTCTAGAGGCTAGAGTATCTCTCCTTCATATTCATGACCAACAGAGTACAGCAGATTCGTATCACATGGCAGATGTTCAATGGATGACTGTCAAATGATTTAAATGAGTATTTAAAACCCACAGTGGCAATATTAACTATTGAGACACATATAGTCCCAAAGCTGGAAAATGGAGGTATACTTAGGTATACTCACTTAGGTATACTTGTCTCTGCCCCTTAGATATGGGCAACCAAGGATATTCAGTGAGACTTGCTGCTATTTGGTTTGTTTGAGGAGGCATGAGAACATAAACTTAGTTGGGAAGAACAGGGTGATAACATGGAAATAAGAGGAAGTCTCTTACTTACCGACTTTGTTCTTCTCATCAAAAGTTTTCACCCATTACTTGTCTCTTTCCTATCCCTCTCATCTTCTCCCTGTTCTCTACACTTTTTGACTCATGGTAAGGGCCATGAGTTATTGATAAAGATTAGAAAGCTAATATTAGATTTCTTGCTCCATGGAAATTTTCTGGTTAAATTAAATTATTCTGTTCATTGAGGAAATTTAAGCTTTGCTTTCTCATTCTGTAAAATGATAACAGATTAGCCCTGAGTCCTCTCATAGCATCAGAATTTGTTTTACTCTAGTAAGTGACAGTACTAGATATTTTTCCCCTCACTTGGGCTGTTGAGTTCTTCAGTAGAACATTCACATCTTCTCTTCTATAGATAGGTTTATGGAGGATGTTAATCCTTGAGTGGGTGAAAAGGATTTGAATTTTGATACCCGAAATTCATAGGGCTAAAGAAATTCCCTTTAATGAATAATAGAATAATGAAGTTCCCCTGTAAAACTTGGCAAAGTCAAGAAAAGGGTGGATATTACTGTGAGGTTTCTATGAACCAGAGGGGTAACTAATTGTAACTGTTCTTTTTCTGAAAACTGGTGTAGGCACACATATCTCTGAATCTATGAAAAAAGACTTTTCATGTCCATACTAGAGCACCTGTTAAAAGACCCATCACTCAGCCTCCAGCCCTGAATAGCTCTGATGCAGATCCACCTCTGACATCCTTAAAGCATATCCTTTGACTAAAGATCACAGCCTCAGCCGATCCAGGTTGACCCGAAGCAAGCTACTTCCTGCTGAAACCAAAATAACCATGAGCCAAGCCAAAGAACAAGACAGTTTGAATTGATCAACAGAAAAGGTGATAATTAGTTGAGGGTCATCAAGATCCTGTGGCCTCCACTGATGGTTCCTGGGATCATTTGCCCATGTTGGGTTAAATAGGTAAGAGAGAAGAGACATCCCAAGAGATTCATATGAATCACAAGCAGTTCTCCATGACTACCTATGGACCCCCTCCTTCCAGGAATGAACTCACCAACTGACTTCAAAAGGGAACTCAGCCCCCGCCTGCTGTTGACCACAGTCTTGTCACCAACACCTTATGATTAACTGAATCAAAAGCTTCCGACACGTCTAAAATTAGCCTGGCTAAACATATCATTAAGGAGTTAGGGAGGAGTGTGAATGACCTTTCTTCAGCCCTGGTCTCCCAGATCCAGTCAGCTGTGGGGGCTCACTGGAGTGCTAAATTGAGCTTTTAGGTCCTTGAAATAAATGACCCTTTAGATTGATTTTTTTAATTGCCTGAAGGTGAATATTTTTAGAAAGTTTGGAAGCATTCTGTTCATCTATTTTGAGTCATTTGAGTGTAAAAATGTGGCATTTTCACACTTTGGGATATGCAAGTCCCCTATTCCTTTTTTAAAAGTCTCTAATATTTTTATAAACCTTTCAGATTAGTTTATTTAAAGGCCAAATTTGATTGCTTCACAGTTCTTGAGGTAGGAATGTAACTTTACCAGCTTTGAGGGGAAAAGGGAAAAACATGGTAGTTTATTGTAAAGAAGTTATAAATATGTGGGAATACTTTTCTCAGCATTATATTTCTGGTAGTGACTTAAATACTCACGGAGTAGAGTGGCAAAGGTGGGGCCTGTGTTTTTACTCCTTAATGCAGACCTTTAAGGGTAAAGAAAAAGATTCCTTCTCTTTATCTTTGCTACTCAAGGACATCCTTAGCCTCTATTTCTTTCTAAGTTCCAGGCATGAAAGACCCAGGGGAAAAAATTGAAGATGACAAGGTACCATTTCTGAACTCTTGCTTGACATGAGCCAGACTGTTTCAACTTCTTTACTTTCCAGCCCAATTATTTTGAAATTTCATTTCTCTGCTCACTAAGCCAGCATGTCCCAAAGTCTGTTTCCTAGAACACCGGATCTGTAGGATGTTAATAGATGCGACTTGGAAAAAGTGTTTTGAGTTAAACAGATTTCTCTACTGCTGGGCTTCTTTCTTAGGTTCCCTGGTGTGTGATGTGAATCTCTGAGAGGGGAATGTGGTGTGTAGTGTTTCTCATGCTCATGTGTCTTGCATGAACTTACTTTTGCCTCCTCTCTTTCATTCTCTTTGCCTATTTATTAAACCAAGTATCTGGAAGACCGATATTTTTCAGAAGCACTTAAAAATATGTAATGAAACTCCCGATTGCAAGGGAACTCAGCCCCGCCTGCTGTTGACCACAGTCTTGTCACCAACACCTTATGATTAACTGAATCAAAAGCTTCCGACACGTCTAAAATTAGCCTGGCTAAACATATCATTAAGGAGTTAGGGAGGTGTGAATGACCTTTCTTCAGCCCTGGTCTCCCAGATCCAGTCAGCTGTGGGGGCTCACTGGAGTGCTAAATTGAGCTTTTAGGTCCTTGAAATAAATGACCCTTTAGATTGATTTTTTTAATTGCCTGAAGGTGAATATTTTTAGAAAGTTTGGAAGCATTCTGTTCATCTATTTTGAGTCATTTGAGTGTAAAAATGTGGCATTTTCACACTTTGGGATATGCAAGTCCCCTATTCCTTTTTTAAAAGTCTCTAATATTTTTATAAACCTTTCAGATTAGTTTATTTAAAGGCCAAATTTGATTGCTTCACAGTTCTTGAGGTAGGAATGTAACTTTACCAGCTTTGAGGGAAAGGAAAATCATGGTAGTTTATTGTAAAGAAGTTATAAATATGTGGGAATACTTTTCTCAGCATTATATTTCTGGTAGTGACTTAAATACTCACGGAGTAGAGTGGCAAAGGTGGGGCCTGTGTTTTTACTCCTTAATGCAGACCTTTAAGGGTAAAGAAAAAGATTCCTTCTCTTTATCTTTGCTACTCAAGGACATCCTTAGCCTCTATTTCTTTCTAAGTTCCAGGCATGAAAGACCCAGGGGAAAAAATTGAAGATGACAAGGTACCATTTCTGAACTCTTGCTTGACATGAGCCAGACTGTTTCAACTTCTTTACTTTCCAGCCCAATTATTTTGAAATTTCATTTCTCTGCTCACTAAGCCAGCATGTCCCAAAGTCTGTTTCCTAGAACACCGGATCTGTAGGATGTTAATAGATGCGACTTGGAAAAAGTGTTTTGAGTTAAACAGATTTCTCTACTGCTGGGCTTCTTTCTTAGGTTCCCTGGTGTGTGATGTGAATCTCTGAGAGGGGAATGTGGTGTGTAGTGTTTCTCATGCTCATGTGTCTTGCATGAACTTACTTTTGCCTCCTCTCTTTCATTCTCTTTGCCTATTTATTAAACCAAGTATCTGGAAGACCGATATTTTTCAGAAGCACAATATGGGAGGTAGAAGAAGATGGTGATATTTGTAATTTCAAAATAATACCCATTTTTCAGTTGATTGGGTAGTGATCATCTAGAGTGGCTACTGGTATGGCCCACCACTGAAAGGTGGCCCTGGACTGTTACTTGTCTTCTATAAACCTGCTTTTCTTCCTGTATAAAATGAGAGGGCTGGGGCCAGATGAGCCTTTGGACCATCACAGTGCCCCTCCTCAAGTTCCCGCAAGGGGGACAGTGACCGGGCTCGGCCGCCCAGTCCCTCACCCACAGCTGGATGGACTAGAGATAGATTAGTGTTATCTGTTCAGCCATGAGTGATGTACTTTTGGCTTATTCTATTTCAGATATTGTCTAAGAGTCATTAGTGGTTAGAGAACAAAGCTGAGACATTTCAGGCTAAAGGCAACCTTTTAACAAAAGCCAGACATCTAAAATAGGAGCTTGGCTAGAAAGCGGACCCTCAACCAGGATTTTAATGTAGGCCTTTCAGCCCAACTAAGGTCATTTTCATGATTTTTAATTAAACTCTGTCTGTGTTAATGCTGTAATTATATAAACAGGCTGTCAAGTCAAGGGGCATTTGCTCTTCAATCATTGTATTTAAAGACACTGCACAGTTTTGATGAGTGGTAAAAAATGTCTTCAGTTTGGAAGTCTGCTGCAGAAAGATGTAGCTTTTATAGTTTACAGAAAAGATGTAGCTTTTATAGTTAAGTGTCATCTTCTCTCTGGTTCTCCCACCTCAAACTCAGAGCCTGCTGTCAAATGTTTGAAGAGTCTTGGCCTGGAAGGAAAATCCACATTCTATGTAAAGACACACTGGACTCTAAAGCCCATGGGGCTCCAATTTCTTTATCTGTGAAGTGAAATCTTGATTGTACCATCTCTGGGAACCCTGCTTCCAGAGACTTCTCCATCCTTCTGATCAAGATGTACCCAGTCCAAGGCCTTGCCCTCAGCTTTTCAAGCTGAGACTGCAAAGATCTGCAGTGGGTTAGGTGTTCACGGCTGAGAGCTTCCCTGCTCTCGTGGGTACATTGTTTTTGTTATGTTGGCAATAGGACATTCTTGCACACACCTTGCTGTAGTTTGAAAGAATGCATTACTCCTGATCCAAACGTTCTGAGTGTGGCCACAGTATTCTGGCAGCAGGCGTGGCATATTTTGAAGCCATTTCCATTTATACTCCCCAGGCAGCTTTCCTTCTTCCAAGTCTGTTCTTCTGGAAGCCACTTATTTACACTCTGTTTTCAACTTGGCTCAAACAAGTTGCAGAGGATCAAAGTGGAGAATACAGCATATATCTGAATATAGATGAATTGGGGAGAGGAGTCTCTTCCCCAGTAGACATCATTGCACGACTGTCACAGGGCTACGGTTTGTCTTTTGGGACTCTAAAGACAGGTTCTGCTCTTCCAGTTCCTCCCACATCCCCTTCTCATAAATCAGCTCACCCTTTCCAAGCTTCTCCAGTGAAGACCTTAGATGACGTGACCCAGCCCTCCTGAGGTCACTGCTGAGTGAGTGGACTTGGAGTAGATATCTGATCCCAGAAGAATCAGTCCCTAAGATGAGTTGGTCGATAATATTTTTTCTCTCAACATGTTGGCCTGAGGATTACCTTTTCCTCTTCTATGCACTAGAATTTATCCTTTCTAAAAAAGCCTCATCTCAATTATGCTTTTGCCTAATCTTCCTGTCATCCATACCATTTTTCTTTTCCTAAAACTTGAGCTGAGAAATTATCTGTTGGTTTCTTTCTCACATATATAGACGTTTGTCTATTTGCTTTTAGGACGTAATGGAGGAACTAATGGATGGATTTTCATCTTATTTGATGAGCATGTTTACATGGCCTGACTTAAAATGTAGGCTGAGTGATATCCGTGACATCCTCCTTTTGGGATAGCTGAAGATAACTCCAAGAAGGGCTTTTTTTCCATAGACATATTCCAAACCATTTGTGAGAGATTGGTTTGTAGTCCAGTTGCCTTGGGGCAGTTGAATCTAACTGATTTGAATGATGTCATTTGATGTAGAGGTTGAGGTAGTCTGGGAACTAAAAAGGATCATATTTCTCTAAAGGGATCTGGAGTGTTATATGGACCATCTTTGTGTGCTCTTTCCCAGAGCTGGTTTGGTTTTCTGCTGAAAATATTTGAATCACTTTAGGATTCAAATCAGGTTGGTGGCCTCCTGCCTTTGGCCCCTAAGAAGCTAGGATCTTCCAAAGTAAGAGGGTATGAGACTGCTGTACCGATGCCCAGTGCCTAGGAAACATCAGAGACCCAACCATGTGGGGTTGAGATGGAGGACTGCAGGAGGTCTGAGGAAGTCTAAGGGACTGAGGGATGGATCGCATGGCTGGACGTCTTGACTACAGTGTCATGTCAGGGATCTAGGATCATGTTTGGGTTCAGCACTTTTTCTTCCCCAGCACATTTCTCAGAAACTACAGAAAGCAAATGCTTAGGCATATGGGTTGCTGTCAATGATAACAAATGAACTGTACACATTTTTTCTAAGTTCCTGAAAGCTGGATTACCACATGGCTGGATATAAAATAACTCCTCCCTTATTTTAGACTTTCAAATGAGACTAAAGGATAACGGTGGTACATCTCCAAGAAATTAGAATTTAAGGGGAGATTGTGATGGTGTATCCTGTGCCACTTTGACTGACAATTGGCAATTTTTCTGTTCTTGTGGTACATCCTTTAAATTCTGCAGTGAGTTGGATGTTGTTTCAAACACTGTGAATTGCAAACTCGTAAACAGGCAAAAAGTCGAAGAGGTTAGAAGGGTCTCTTATAAAGTTCATTTAGTTTGTATAAATAATTTAAAATTTATGGAGCCTCCTTTGTAATTAAGAATAGTGGAAATTAAAATAACTTTTAATATAAAGTGACAGTATGACTTTATGTACTAATAATATTCCCTCAAATTGTATAAGGGAGGAATAATTGACATTTATGTTTTTTTTTTTTGCCACTTCTATTGGTCTTTCATTTATTTCCGTCTTTGTTCTTTGGCCTGTGTGGAACTCCCATCACAGTGGCCTCTCTCACTGCAGAGCACTGGCCCTGGGCACACGCGCTCCAGAGCTCCAGCACGGTAGTTGGACACATTGTTCCAGCCGCTCCGCAGCACATGGGATCTTCCCAGGCCAGGGATCGAACTGGCACCCCTTGCACTGCAAGGCAGTGTCCTTACCCACTGGACCACCAGGGAAGCCCTTATGTTTTACTGATAATAATCAAAGAGATTGATTGACTTGCTCTAAATAACACTGCTGGTGGTTAAGTAGGAATAATCAGGTTGGTGGCCTCCTGCCTTTGGCCCCTAAGAAGCTAGGATCTTCCAAAGTAAGAGGGTATGAGACTGCTGTACCGATGCCCAGTGCCTAGGAAACATCAGAGACCCAACCATGTGGGGTTGAGATGGAGGACTGCAGGAGGTCTGAGGAAGTCTAAGGGACTGAGGGATGGATCGCATGGCTGGACGTCTTGACTACAGTGTCATGTCAGGGATCTAGGATCATGTTTGGGTTCAGCACTTTTTCTTCCCCAGCACATTTCTCAGAAACTACAGAAAGCAAATGCTTAGGCATATGGGTTGCTGTCAATGATAACAAATGAACTGTACACATTTTTTCTAAGTTCCTGAAAGCTGGATTACCACATGGCTGGATATAAAATAACTCCTCCCTTATTTTAGACTTTCAAATGAGACTAAAGGATAACGGTGGTACATCTCCAAGAAATTAGAATTTAAGGGGAGATTGTGATGGTGTATCCTGTGCCACTTTGACTGACAATTGGCAATTTTTCTGTTCTTGTGGTACATCCTTTAAATTCTGCAGTGAGTTGGATGTTGTTTCAAACACTGTGAATTGCAAACTCGTAAACAGGCAAAAAGTCGAAGAGGTTAGAAGGGTCTCTTATAAAGTTCATTTAGTTTGTATAAATAATTTAAAATTTATGGAGCCTCCTTTGTAATTAAGAATAGTGGAAATTAAAATAACTTTTAATATAAAGTGACAGTATGACTTTATGTACTAATAATATTCCCTCAAATTGTATAAGGGAGGAATAATTGACATTTATGTTTTTTTTTTTTGCCACTTCTATTGGTCTTTCATTTATTTCCGTCTTTGTTCTTTGGCCTGTGTGGAACTCCCATCACAGTGGCCTCTCTCACTGCAGAGCACTGGCCCTGGGCACACGCGCTCCAGAGCTCCAGCACGGTAGTTGGACACATTGTTCCAGCCGCTCCGCAGCACATGGGATCTTCCCAGGCCAGGGATCGAACTGGCACCCCTTGCACTGCAAGGCAGTGTCCTTACCCACTGGACCACCAGGGAAGCCCTTATGTTTTACTGATAATAATCAAAGAGATTGATTGACTTGCTCTAAATAACACTGCTGGTGGTTAAGTAGGATGCAATCCCATGTCTTCCCCTACTATTCCTCATGTTATCCCATACCCCAGCCCGGTGGTGTCTTTTTATAGTTTGTTTTTGGTGAAAAATGAACCTGCAACAATAAACAAACAACAAAAAAAGGCAAAACAATTTAAGTATCCAAGAGGAAAGATATGTTGGCCTCTTGCCCTACCATTTATTCCAACCATTGCCATGGAAACCAGCTACACCAATCTATCTCAGTCTTTGTGCTTCTGGAATTTTCTGACTTGGCCCACAGTGTGGGCCACTGGCTGGAACTCACCAGGCTGTTCTCATGCATGTACAAGCCTGGAAGGGCAATCCTTCACCTATGGAAGATGGTAGCCAGTCAATAAATTCTCCCTCTCTGAATGGCTCCTCCTACATGTCTCTGCAATATACCTCACATTATATTTTTCTCTTTTCTTATTCTTTCCAGTTCTCAACTGTTTTCCTGGCTTGATCTCTGTAAATTAATGACCCATATGTAAGCCTTTATCTCATCTCTGTTTTGTGCTAAGACAAAATGTTTCAGCAAACATGAGCTTCAAAACCACTCGCTCATTCTAGTAGGCATTCATTGTTTCTGTCATTAAGTATTTACTTTTTATTCTTCTTTATATTGAATTATAGTTGGTTTACAATGTCATGTTAGTTTCAGATATATAGCACAGTGATATATGTGTGTGTGTGTGTATATATATATATATATGTATACACACACACACACACACACACACACACACACATATATTAGTGTGTATATGTTAATTCCAACCTTATATTTATGCCCCCACCCTACCTTTTCCCTTTTGGTAACGATAAATTTGTTTCCTATGTCTATGGGTCTATTTCTGTTTTGTAAATAAGTTTATTCGTAACATTTTCTTTTAGACTCCACATATAAATGATACCATATGGGCTTTGTCTTTCTGTGTCTGACTCACTTAGCATAATCTCTAGGCCCATTCATATTGCTTCAAATGGTATTATTATTTTTAATGACTGAGTAATATTCCATTGTATATATGTACCACATCTTCTTTATCCATTCATTTATTGATGGAAATTTAGTTTCTTTCCATGTTTTGGCTATTTTAAATGGTGCTTCAATGAATATTGGTGTGCATGCATCTTTCTGAATTAGAGTTTTCTCTGGATATATGCCCAGGAGTGGGATTGCAGGATCATGTAGCAACTCTGTTTTTAGTTTTCTGAGGAACCTCCATATTGTTCTCTGTAATGGCTGTACCACCTTACATTCCCAGCAACAGTGTAGGAGGGCTCCTTTTCTTCACACCCTCTCCAACTTTTATTACTGGTAGACTTTTTGATGATGGCTATCCTGTACTTTATCTTCTTATGATAGCCATAGCTTGAATTCTTTTTTTTTTTTCCCTAATAGCCCTTGTGGGTTTGGTAGATTTGATTCTATCTCCTAATTTCACATGTTCTAGGCCATAGTCCAGGTTTAGAGGAGAACACGTGACCTAATCAGATGCTGTCAGACTTTTACTGGGAATAAGAACTCTTGCTCCTGTGTGCCGAGCTGGGCCCCTGAGAAACTGAGAGGTCTGTGCTGCCAATGTCATCCTGTGCAACTGGAGATTGTGGAAGGAAGGAGTAATTGAAGAAAAAAAAAAAAAAAGCCATGTCCTGATCTTATTATCTGAGTCCTAAATCCATCTATGTACCAAACCAGATCACCCCTGAATTGTTAGTAAGCCCAGAAATTGAATTTTGACCAAGTTACTCACTTGCAATGAAAGTGTCTCAGCCTGTCTCTAAATCTTCAGGTTGTCCTGGTTTAGGCCTTGCCCTACCCCCGTAGACATTCCGATGTGTCTCAGTTTCCATTGCACAAGTGTCTTGCCAGCAACAGGATTAAAGGAACTACCCTGGGGAAATAGATGTTATTTTTCCTCATCCCTATCCATCCAATCAGACTGAGATGTTCTGGGTGAAATAATCTGTGGCACAGTGTCAATCTTCCCTCATAGAAGCACAGCAGAGTCTCAGTATCTTTGCTAATGAGATCATGGAAGCTATGGCTAAGATGGAGTCATTTCTGCCTCGATGAAAGGGATGGGTAAGCTGTGTAGTGATGGCTTTGGTGTGACTCACTTCTTCTGAAGCCCTGGTGTCCTCTTTCATTTTGTAGAATTGCTTTTTTGAAGGAATGCTCTGTCCCAAGGTGTACAGAGTCTACCCTAGGAAAATGCATTCAGAAGCATCCCTGGTGGTGGTTGGGAGAGTGAAGGGTCTATGATCTGCCATACTTTTGCCTTACCTTTCTGTTCTCATTTCTGCTTGTTTCACTTGTGGAAATTCATGGCCTTCTTCCCTAGTCTACATCATTGTCTTCTGCAAACTAGTGTCTTCTGAGGAAGATTTTTCAGATTTAATGGAGAGTCTTTACCAGAAAGACCTTTTCCTTTTCATTCCCCCCACCTGTGCTTTTGCTTCTAGATATCACTGCACTTATAACATACCTGTTGGTGTGATGTAAACAAAGACTTTCCAGGCAAAGAGGTGAGAGCACCATGCCAGTCTTAAGATGCCCTAAACTGTGGAGCATCTTAAAGGCAACCACCTAAATCCCTAGAGCTTGTGTGATTTCTAAACTGCTTCAAACTCCACATCAAAGTATCTCTGGCTCCTTAAAGGATCAGGTGACCCATAAACTCACCTCATCTATCAGCCATTCTTGAAACTGTGTCTCCATAGGCTGAACAATAGTTTTCTTAGTTGTCTGAGGTATAGAAAGCTCAAGAAAGATGCCCAGAAGGACTTGGGGACAAATATAAGGGTGTATGATGGACTTGTAGACACAATTCCTAAAGTGAAAGGAAACACCAAACTAAAGAAAAGGCCTATTCATCTAAGCACACTCTCTAAATGATACCTCTTACCCTAGGGACTATATCTACCAGTATCCATCTAATCATCTTCTCACTATTAGTTCTGTCTTTCGAAGACAACACATTTCCTTGAGAGAGATATCTTTACCTCTGGCATCAGGTTTTTTTTGTTACATTTGCCAAGGGCCCTGGAGCTCAGTCTTCAGTACTGAATTTGCTTATATGTTCTTTTGGGTTTCTCTTTTTTTTTATTCTTCTAGGTAAAGAAGTATGATGTGACTAGTTAGGTTTTAGAATAAAGCTCTAGTTATAACTACCTTAATTTTGCCTGTTGCCTTGAGTCATCTTCAGTCAAATTTCCGAAGTCAATAGGAGGAGTCATTTCTGCCTCGATGAAAGGGATGGGTAAGCTGTGTAGTGATGGCTTTGGTGTGACTCACTTCTTCTGAAGCCCTGGTGTCCTCTTTCATTTTGTAGAATTGCTTTTTTGAAGGAATGCTCTGTCCCAAGGTGTACAGAGTCTACCCTAGGAAAATGCATTCAGAAGCATCCCTGGTGGTGGTTGGGAGAGTGAAGGGTCTATGATCTGCCATACTTTTGCCTTACCTTTCTGTTCTCATTTCTGCTTGTTTCACTTGTGGAAATTCATGGCCTTCTTCCCTAGTCTACATCATTGTCTTCTGCAAACTAGTGTCTTCTGAGGAAGATTTTTCAGATTTAATGGAGAGTCTTTACCAGAAAGACCTTTTCCTTTTCATTCCCCCCACCTGTGCTTTTGCTTCTAGATATCACTGCACTTATAACATACCTGTTGGTGTGATGTAAACAAAGACTTTCCAGGCAAAGAGGTGAGAGCACCATGCCAGTCTTAAGATGCCCTAAACTGTGGAGCATCTTAAAGGCAACCACCTAAATCCCTAGAGCTTGTGTGATTTCTAAACTGCTTCAAACTCCACATCAAAGTATCTCTGGCTCCTTAAAGGATCAGGTGACCCATAAACTCACCTCATCTATCAGCCATTCTTGAAACTGTGTCTCCATAGGCTGAACAATAGTTTTCTTAGTTGTCTGAGGTATAGAAAGCTCAAGAAAGATGCCCAGAAGGACTTGGGGACAAATATAAGGGTGTATGATGGACTTGTAGACACAATTCCTAAAGTGAAAGGAAACACCAAACTAAAGAAAAGGCCTATTCATCTAAGCACACTCTCTAAATGATACCTCTTACCCTAGGGACTATATCTACCAGTATCCATCTAATCATCTTCTCACTATTAGTTCTGTCTTTCGAAGACAACACATTTCCTTGAGAGAGATATCTTTACCTCTGGCATCAGGTTTTTTTTGTTACATTTGCCAAGGGCCCTGGAGCTCAGTCTTCAGTACTGAATTTGCTTATATGTTCTTTTGGGTTTCTCTTTTTTTTTATTCTTCTAGGTAAAGAAGTATGATGTGACTAGTTAGGTTTTAGAATAAAGCTCTAGTTATAACTACCTTAATTTTGCCTGTTGCTATACTTTCAGTAGTCTACTCTTCAGTCAGAGAATGGGGTTCGGCTGAGACAGAAGATAAATGAGCAATAGGAGGAAGGAGAAGGACACTTCTTGCTAAACTAGTAGCTTGAACTGACTTAATGCTTCAACTGGGGTTTCGTAGGCACATTGACAAGAATCCAGACAGAATCGTGCTCTATTTAGGATTACCTTTGGGGCCCCCAAGTAGGACCTGCTATGATTTCTTTGAGCTCTTACTATACATAAGCAAATTGAATCACACAAATATGATAAAAACATATTTCATCAGCACCATTGGCCAGCTTTCAGGCATTTGGGGTTGTAAACCAAGGTCTGGAAAGGGCATATCTGACCCAAAGAACTATGAAAGCTGGGTCAGCATGACCAGGTGTAGGGATTTCTTTGACACCTTATGGCACAATTGTGAGATTCATCACCAAGTTTTCCAATGGACTTCTCTTGGTGGTCATTTTGTAAAGACTTTAAAGCTGATTGTTATGTTTTACTGAGTACCTGCTCTATGTAATGCACCATACTTAGATCCTCAAGACAATACAGGGAAAGATAAAAACGGTACCTACCTTCAACACATTTGAAATTTTTCTTGTAAGCCAGCACTCAAACAATTAAACAATGAAATTAATGTGTTATAGGAACACAAGACTGCAGTCCTGGAGATGTTACAAGGCAGCTGGTGATCACTAATTAGGGTTACTCAAGATAATTAACTTTTTTGATGAAAAAAAAAATACATCCATTATTGTTCTACATAGGCTTAATATTCATCATCACCCAAAGACAGATGTAGATATTGTTTCTGATGATGAATACTCTGTGATTTATTTTGCAGCTCTGACCTAGAAACTAAGTTGCTAATTTGTTATTTATCAAAGTATGCTTATATTGGTCTTTAACATTAGAGAGCTTTCTATTTTTTACATTTGCCAAGGGCCCTGGAGCTCAGTCTTCAGTACTGAATTTGCTTATATGTTCTTTTGGGTTTCTCTTTTTTTTTATTCTTCTAGGTAAAGAAGTATGATGTGACTAGTTAGGTTTTAGAATAAAGCTCTAGTTATAACTACCTTAATTTTGCCTGTTGCTATACTTTCAGTAGTCTACTCTTCAGTCAGAGAATGGGGTTCGGCTGAGACAGAAGATAAATGAGCAATAGGAGGAAGGAGAAGGACACTTCTTGCTAAACTAGTAGCTTGAACTGACTTAATGCTTCAACTGGGGTTTCGTAGGCACATTGACAAGAATCCAGACAGAATCGTGCTCTATTTAGGATTACCTTTGGGGCCCCCAAGTAGGACCTGCTATGATTTCTTTGAGCTCTTACTATACATAAGCAAATTGAATCACACAAATATGATAAAAACATATTTCATCAGCACCATTGGCCAGCTTTCAGGCATTTGGGGTTGTAAACCAAGGTCTGGAAAGGGCATATCTGACCCAAAGAACTATGAAAGCTGGGTCAGCATGACCAGGTGTAGGGATTTCTTTGACACCTTATGGCACAATTGTGAGATTCATCACCAAGTTTTCCAATGGACTTCTCTTGGTGGTCATTTTGTAAAGACTTTAAAGCTGATTGTTATGTTTTACTGAGTACCTGCTCTATGTAATGCACCATACTTAGATCCTCAAGACAATACAGGGAAAGATAAAAACGGTACCTACCTTCAACACATTTGAAATTTTTCTTGTAAGCCAGCACTCAAACAATTAAACAATGAAATTAATGTGTTATAGGAACACAAGACTGCAGTCCTGGAGATGTTACAAGGCAGCTGGTGATCACTAATTAGGGTTACTCAAGATAATTAACTTTTTTTGATGAAAAAAAAAATACATCCATTATTGTTCTACATAGGCTTAATATTCATCATCACCCAAAGACAGATGTAGATATTGTTTCTGATGATGAATACTCTGTGATTTATTTTGCAGCTCTGACCTAGAAACTAAGTTGCTAATTTGTTATTTATCAAAACTAACAGTTAGTGGAACTAAATTGAACATTTTTATGGCCTAGGGAAAGTTCTGAGCCACTGAGAGTATACGGTTATCTGTCTTAAGAAGTCAAAGAAGCAATTTGAAGTGGTCAAAATATATGTATGGGGCTTCCCTGGTGGTCCAGTGGGTAAGGACACTGCCTTGCAGTGCAAGGGGTGCCGGTTCGATCCCTGGCCTGGGAAGATCCCACGTGCCATGGAGCGGCTGGACCGATGTGTCCAATTACCAAGCCGAAGCCCTGGGGTGCATGCGCCCAGAGCTGGTGCTCTGCAACAACAGAGGCCACTGCAATGGGAGGCTCACATGGGCCAAAGAACAAAGATGGATGAAAATGAACAAATGAAAGACCAATAAAAAGTGGCCCGCCTGCTCCCCTCCTTCCCCACCGCACCCCCGCCAAAATAAATAAATAAATAAATCTTAAAAAAAACCCCAAAATATATGTATGTATGTGTGTGTGTGTGTGTATATATATATATATGTAAGGGTTCTGGAGTCAGACTGGACTAGATTCATGCTTAAGACTTATCTTGACCATTTGTGAGCTGTATGAATTGGGTGATTTACTGGATCTCTCTGATGTCTCGTTGCTTACTGGTAAAGCAGAGACAGTACCTATCCTGTAGGGAAGTGGAGGAGATGCATGATTTAATGCGTATAACATACTGAGCACAGTGGCAGTGTATGTGAAACTGGTAGGCACCCGTAATGATAGCTTTTAGACTGATACGACCATACACATATGAATCACCTCTTCAGGTCATTTGAATGTTCATGTGAGATGACCAGGAATTGTGATATATATGCCTAGGGCCATAGGATAAATTCTACTGGGTTCTTTTTTTTTTTTTTTTTAAAGATTTATTTATTTATTTATTTTGGGCGGGAGTCAGGTTGGGGAGGGAGGGTAGCAGGCGGCCCACTTCTATTGGTCTTTCATTTCTCTGTTTTCATCTGTCTCTGCTCTTTGGCTCCTGTGGGCCTCCCATCGCGGTGGCATCTGTCGTTGCAGAGCACCGGCTCTGGGCGCATGCGCTCCAGAGCTCCAGCTCGGCGATTGGACACATCAGTCCAGCTGCTCCATGGCATGTGGGATCTTCCCAGGCCAGGGATCGAACCGGTGCCCCTTGCACTGCAAGGCGGTATCCTTACCCACTGGACCACCAGGGGAAGCCCTGGGTTCTATCTTGATGAGAGGTTTCACAGTATTAAATGCCAGGTGTATACACTAATAATTTAAGAAGACAGTATTGGTTTCAATTGTTGTCATTTAGTGGCTAAGTCATGTCCAACTCTTTGTGGCCCCGTGGACTGTTGCCCACCAGTCTCTTTTTTTCCACCGGAGTTCCCAGGCAAGAATACTAGAGTGGGTTGCCATTTCCTTCTCCAACTGGATTCACTAAATTTTTAAAAATCTATAACTTGTCTTAACTAATTGGTAATTCATAATTAGTAAAAACATTTTCTGTATATATATACATATACACATTAACATAGAACATTTTCTATATATATTGTTTTTTTTAGAAATGAGATCAATGATGTCTTCTAAGATGAAAACTATAATATGGTTAATGTCATTGATGACAGCATTAGAATGATGCCTATGGTTTGCTTATAGAAAACTTGTCTGTATCACCACAGGGAGTTAACACAAACACATTTAGAGAAAGCAGTGGTTGTCAGGGTCAAAGGTAGTGACCTGTGCACCATAAGGAACTTTGTAAAAGGATACTTTGTTGGGAAACTGTTACAGGCTGAATTATGTCCCTACCCATTCTCCAAATTCTATATGTTGAAATTTTATTAATAACCCCAGAATATATTTGGAGGCAGAGTCTTTAAAGAAGTAATTAAGGCAAAATGATGTCAAATGAATGGGCCCTCATCCAATATAATCATTATTCTTATGGGAAGAGATTAGGATACAGACTGGTACAGAGGGTAGGTGACGTGAGGACACAGGGAGAAGATGACCATCTGCATGCCAAGGAGAGTAGTCTGAGCAGAAACCAACCTTGCCAGCACCTTGGTCTAGGACTTCTAACCTCCAGAATAATGGGAAAGTACGTGTCTGTTGTCCAAACCACCTAGTCTGTGGTGGTTTGTTCTGGCAGACTAAGAAAACAAATACAGATACGGAGGTGGTCATAAAGAATAGGAGTTAATCTTTCCTTTGTAGGTAAAGGAGCAGCAAGGTAAGAGAATAAAGCAGTACTACTCAAAGTGTGCTGTGAAAGTCATCAACCAGTGCCTTTTAGTCTGTGAGAAGCAAATCAATTGAGAAAATACATGTTTATAAATAAAAAATGAATTGGGAGCTTATAACCTGGGACCAGGTTCATTCTGTTTAGATCTGGCCACTATTTTTCTCAAAAGAAAAGGAGATAAGGATGAGCTTAGGAGTCCCTGAACCAGGGACTTACACTCCTGAGTCACACCTAAAATGTGCCATTCAACACAAGTTGAAGTCTGAAAAATAAGTAAAGACTTCATTTTAACTGATGTCATTTAAAATCTGTGAAAAATCAGCTTGACAAGCTGGAAGAATAAGAATTTGTCGTGAAAACAAAGTTTGACAGTCATAGGACAATCATATACACATTAACATAGAACATTTTCTATATATATTGTTTTTTTAGAAATGAGATCAATGATCAATGAAAACTATAATATGGTTAATGTCATTGATGACACATTAGAATGATGCCTATGGTTTGCTTATAGAAAACTTGTCTGTATCACCACAGGGAGTTAACACAAACACATTTAGAGAAAGCAGTGGTTGTCAGGGTCAAAGGTAGTGACCTGTGCACCATAAGGAACTTTGTAAAAGGATACTTTGTTGGGAAACTGTTACAGGCTGAATTATGTCCCTACCCATTCTCCAAATTCTATATGTTGAAATTTTATTAATAACCCCAGAATATATTTGGAGGCAGAGTCTTTAAAGAAGTAATTAAGGCAAAATGATGTCAAATGAATGGGCCCTCATCCAATATAATCATTATTCTTATGGGAAGAGATTAGGATACAGACTGGTACAGAGGGTAGGTGACGTGAGGACACAGGGAGAAGATGACCATCTGCATGCCAAGGAGAGTAGTCTGAGCAGAAACCAACCTTGCCAGCACCTTGGTCTAGGACTTCTAACCTCCAGAATAATGGGAAAGTACGTGTCTGTTGTCCAAACCACCTAGTCTGTGGTGGTTTGTTCTGGCAGACTAAGAAAACAAATACAGATACGGAGGTGGTCATAAAGAATAGGAGTTAATCTTTCCTTTGTAGGTAAAGGAGCAGCAAGGTAAGAGAATAAAGCAGTACTACTCAAAGTGTGCTGTGAAAGTCATCAACCAGTGCCTTTTAGTCTGTGAGAAGCAAATCAATTGAGAAAATACATGTTTATAAATAAAAAATGAATTGGGAGCTTATAACCTGGGACCAGGTTCATTCTGTTTAGATCTGGCCACTATTTTTCTCAAAAGAAAAGGAGATAAGGATGAGCTTAGGAGTCCCTGAACCAGGGACTTACACTCCTGAGTCACACCTAAAATGTGCCATTCAACACAAGTTGAAGTCTGAAAAATAAGTAAAGACTTCATTTTAACTGATGTCATTTAAAATCTGTGAAAAATCAGCTTGACAAGCTGGAAGAATAAGAATTTGTCGTGAAAACAAAGTTTGACAGTCATAGGACTGAAGATTCGGTTTTGTAAATGACAGTACAGAAGTGTGATTAAGTTCTCAAAGTGAGCAGCTAGGGAGATCTCAGTTTGAACCTGAACTCTAACACTTCCAAACAGTGTGGTTTTGGTCAAGTGACTCGAGTGCTCTAAGCTTGTTTCCTGCTGTGTGAAAAAGGGACCCTTGACGTGGTTGCTACCAAGGACTAAGTGAGTTAGGAATAAGTTGTTGTGTAAATGTACAAGAAATGTGAGTTATTATTATTATGTTAATATTAAAGCACAAAGTTGTTTAAATAGTAACTTGCTAATAAGGAAGAAGTACATGTCTTTTGCAGGCAAACTGTATAAGAATTCAAACTTACCTGCATTGGTTTACGCAAAGGGTGGCGAATGCCATGGATGTAGTGTGATGTTCTTTTCTGATTACTACCATGGCTGACGTGAAGACCCCTGGTGTTTCTATGCCCTCAAGTACAATAATGACAAATTATTAACAGCTTACTGTGAAATATCCTCATTGCTCAAAAGACTGTTCTCTGTGAGGGCAAAGCTACTTTTTTTGGGTCAGGGTGGGCTGTGGTTCATCATTACACTGTGATGTGTTCTCTATTGATTCTTTTGCACTGTGGGTGGCTTTCTTTTCTGGGTACCTGCATACATGTGTTAGAGGAAATAGGATATGGTTAGTGACTTATTTTTAGTTCTCCTATAACTCTTAGCTTTGCCTCTGTTATTACAATTCCAGACACCATTGCTTCCTCAGTTACCCTAGCATGTGTTAGAATAGGAAATAAAAATGAATTGGGAGCTTATAACCTGGCACCAGGTTCATTCCGTTTAGATCTGGCCCCTTTCTTTCTCAAAAGAAAAGGAGATAAGGATGAGCTTAGGAGTCCCTGAACCAGGGACTTACACTCCTGAGTCACACCTAAAATGTGCCATTCAACACAAGTTGAAGTCTGAAAAATAAGTAAAGACTTCATTTTAACTGATGTCATTTAAAATCTGTGAAAAATCAGCTTGACAAGCTGGAAGAATAAGAATTTGTCGTGAAAACAAAGTTTGACAGTCATAGGACTGAAGATTCGGTTTTGTAAATGACAGTACAGAAGTGTGATTAAGTTCTCAAAGTGAGCAGCTAGGGAGATCTCAGTTTGAACCTGAACTCTAACACTTCCAAACAGTGTGGTTTTGGTCAAGTGACTCGAGTGCTCTAAGCTTGTTTCCTGCTGTGTGAAAAAGGGACCCTTGACGTGGTTGTTACCAAGGACTAAGTGAGTTAGGAATAAGTTGTTGTGTAAATGTACAAGAAATGTGAGTTATTATTATTATGTTAATATTAAAGCACAAAGTTGTTTAAATAGTAACTTGCTAATAAGGAAGAAGTACATGTCTTTTGCAGGCAAACTGTATAAGAATTCAAACTTACCTGCATTGGTTTACGCAAAGGGTGGCGAATGCCATGGATGTAGTGTGATGTTCTTTTCTGATTACTACCATGGCTGACGTGAAGACCCCTGGTGTTTCTATGCCCTCAAGTACAATAATGACAAATTATTAACAGCTTACTGTGAAATATCCTCATTGCTCAAAAGACTGTTCTCTGTGAGGGCAAAGCTACTTTTTTTGGGTCAGGGTGGGCTGTGGTTCATCATTACACTGTGATGTGTTCTCTATTGATTCTTTTGCACTGTGGGTGGCTTTCTTTTCTGGGTACCTGCATACATGTGTTAGAGGAAATAGGATATGGTTAGTGACTTATTTTTAGTTCTCCTATAACTCTTAGCTTTGCCTCTGTTATTACAATTCCAGACACCATTGCTTCCTCAGTTACCCTAGCTTTGCTAGCTCGTTTTACATTTTGTGGTAAACTGGTTGATCACTGGGGCTGAAGAAAATAAAGTCCGCAGAGCTAAAGGCTGAGAACTCTGTTTTTTCCACAAACCCTAAAGAGGAGGAGTGACTCAGACATGGGTGAGCACAATGTCACCCAGGCCCTCTTAAAATAGGAATGTTCTTCCTCTGAAGCTGTCGGGATTAGTGCTGTGGGCCTGGGAGTTCCTGAAATGAGTGCCTTCCAGGGCACAGCGTGGGCCTCTGCATCTTCCTGGAGGAGGGCAGGGACCCTTGATTTCCATGGACACCCTTCCTGACACCTGCCCTAGTTGAGCTTCCCAGAAAGGAGGGGAGGACAGGTCCTGGGGGAGGCAGAGAGAAGAAAGCAGGGTTCCCAACACCACAAGGCACTCCAGAGGAGCCTACGGCAGGTCCATGTAGCTCCAGGGAAATTGACTATAGTAGGGGAAAACGTCCTCTCTGTAGTCCCAGGCATCGTGTTCCGTCAGCCTTCATGAGCCCATTAAATCCCTTTGGAGGCATATCCTGCCTGGGATGTCCTATACTTTCTCTAGAATATTGTTGATATTAAGAGTCAACAATAAAATTGTAAATAATTTCCCTTCTTGATTTCTCTTTCCAAAGTGGAAAATCTTAACAAAGATTTTTTTTTGGTAAAAATATTTTGAGAAGTTTGGGGGGGCTCTTCAAACTAGGGTGACAATAAAGACCTATCTTTTCTGGGAATGCTGACCAGTGACCTATTCAAGTTTGCAGGAACAGAGTCTGAAATCTGTACACCTAATGGGGAGAAGAAACCTGGAAAGCAATAATGCCAAAGGGGAGCTAGGGTGATAGTGGCCAGCCCCCGAGCAGTCAGACTGCAATGAGAGAAGGCAGCAGCATGAAAGGCCAGACCTATTTTGGGACGCGTACCCTGAGTCATGCAGTAACAGAGACCAGAGGTGACAGCTGGTCTCTCGGCTCCTTGGTGAGCAAGCATCTGGAATATCACTTGGGTCTTTGTAAAGCTCAGTTTAGGAGCATAGGACCTTAGGGAATTTGGAGGAGGGCGAGGAGAAGGAATAGTTTGGAAGGGAGGAGGGCGAAGAGAAGGAATAGTTTGGAATTGAGGAGGTCTCGGAATTTGATCAGAGGAAAGGTTAAAAGCGCTAAATATGAGTAGCTAATGGGCGGGGTGAGGGGAGTAATGTCTACTAATTCATGACACCCTAGAAGGCAAGAATTATTATAATAGGAGATGATATAATTGGAAGATAAGAGAGGAATTGAAAGGTTGAAGAGCATAAGAAAATGCCATGGCCAATTGTATTATCTTACACAGAAGGACTTCCATTACCCAAGATGATTCAGTGTGTGTGTGTATGTGTGAGGCCTCCATTACTTGAGATGTTTAAAAGCAGATTTTTCCATATAATGCTATAGTAAGCTTCTTTAGACAAGAGACTTTTACAGCGCAGTGGTCTAATCTACAAAGTCACAAGAGCAGAACTCCTTTCTGCATATTTTACAATTCCAGTGCTTGGTCAAAGTGAATTATACCTGAGATCACCTGGCCTCTAAACTTGGCAGTAAGCGTCTGAATGCAGCTTCCAGAACCTAGAGCCTTAACAAAATAACTGCAACATGTTCCTCTAAAATGAGGGCTTATTTCACAAGATTTTACTGTGAGTCTTACAATATGTTCTGTGATGAACAAAGGAATTCCAGGAAGGCTGAGAAGTAGCCGGCTTTGACTTTACATAGAGGAAGCATGGTCCCATCACAGAGCATCAAGGGAGGCTCAAAGAGGGAAGCAGAAGGCAAGGACCACATCTGAATAAGAACCTAACAGCTTGTTGGATGAATCCTAGGCGATACTCTGACATAGGCTGTTCCTGTTCTAGGACCGGGTATCTGGTTAAGTGTGGTTAACTGTTTAGAAATTCATGGAAGACAACCCACTGCCTGTACTAGCAGAGATTTTGATTTGGACTGAAACAAGCCTTCTTTTTGTTAAATCCAGTTTTCAAAAACAGAAGTTTGCTGCTCGGTTTGGAGGACAGCTGGGAAAAGCCTCTGGACTTGGATCTATACAAGCCTTCTCAGACACTGGGGACCTATAAGGGGCCAGACATTTTTGTTGTCTATTTTTATTTATATGTAAGTCCTACGTCCCAGGAGCTGGAAAACTAATCCAGGCTCACAGATTTCCTCACTTGACTGCCTTGGCTTTCAGTGGCCTGTGTCACAGCTATGAATAGTAAACACTATATTCTTAAAGAGCTCTCCTGTCTGCTCTGCCAGTCCTGGGGCAGATTTTGGTAAGAAAGATCAAGTTGGGGTTAGGCTGGAGGAAGACAGAAACAATTAAGTGGAGGGACAGGGCGGCACCAGAAGAAGAATAGTCAGGAATTTCTTAAGGGAAATTAACCTTTAGAGGACTTTGGAACTTCCCTTGATACATTCTTCTAGCAATTGGTCTTAAGGTTTACATAATACAAGAATTAAGGAGCTCAGCAGGACCCATGGGTAGAAGTCTCAGTGCTTCCGATTACCAGATTAGTTGGCTTCTATGAGAAGGGTACTCGAGACATGATCTTTTTTGAGCGAGTTTCTTTTCTGGCTCCCTTTTTCTTAAGCAGTGTTTGGTTTAAAACAGAGTAATGTGTATCTTTTTTATTTTTATTTTTTGCTAGTCTCTTCCCTTGGTTTTCAAGTGCATTGCGTATTTTGGGAGAAATTCCATTCAATTTTGTTATTGTTTGTGTTTTGCTTGTTTGTCCTGCTGTGGCCCAAAGTCTCAGAGACTGCACAGTGTCCCCTCCTCCCCCAACCTCAAACACTTTAGAAGCAAAATCTTTATTAATGGAATTCCGGGGAAATAGAATTTTTGCTTAAGTCCCTAGTTAAACATAAAACCCCCTTTGCTTTAATCCTTGATGTTGAAATCCCTTCTAAAATGTTTACGTTTGCTTTTATGTCTGTGCACAGTACATGGACATGATCTAATCTCTCTCTGATGACTCAGCATCTTGCAGCCCCTCAGTTCTAACAGTGTTTTATGGTTGGAGGAAAGGTTACAGAGGATTGGAATGAGCCTAAGCCTTGGCTGAAAAGGCTCTTTTATCTGATTGCGTTTGAATCCTGGAGCCGGCTGGCATTCACTTCTGAAATCCTGCAGACTCCAGCCCGAAATGCTGCCCCTTCTTTAGCAGGGCCAGAATAAATCATCTGCTTCCATCTTACCTCCTCTTAGGAAAATTATGAAGCCCTGATAATGAAAATTAGGCAAGAGCTGTATGTATAAGCAAGACAAAGCTCCCACAGAAGCTATTCCCCTGGGGCATGGCTGTGTGTTCCTGACTCTTAAGGCCTGAGACTCTGAGCTCCTGAGTTTCTGCCTTGACATGCAAGAGACCTGAATGGGCCCATGAGGCACAGGGAGGCTTCTAGCTCTTTTCCAATGCAAACAGCTGAGGAAGTGTGAATGTATTCATTTACGTGGGGTGGAGGAGTTACAATACAAGCTGTCTTGGTGTTCTTTGAGTTCAAGGAAATGTACCAGATTGGAAGACATACACGACCCATCAAAGACAATATTGAAAATAACCTCTCTCTCACCCTTTCCATCCCAGTTGCCAGAATGATGGCATTGTGAGTCACATGAGAAGGACAAGAACATGATAGGAGGTCAGGATGCCTATTTGCCTCGGTTTTTGATTTTGCTTTTTGTGACAACGAAGAGAGACCCCACTGCGTCAAAACTTCTGCACCACCTTTTTCAGCCAAAGGATTTACAACATTTATGAAGTAAATGGCCAGATAAATGAGAGCTGGGTCAAGGACAGCGGGAGTTAGCCAAGGGAGCCCCGTGGTGCGTTGCTTGTCATGAATGATGTATACAGAATGAGGTAATGCAACCAAAATTAAGTGAGAGCTGCAGAGTCACTTTCCACACAGCTGGGAGTGAAGCTTTTTGATGACTATATGATTTTTAAAAATGTCCTGGAGCATCCAAAAGCCTGAATGCTAGAATTGCATTGCCTTGCAACCTTATGTCACAGGTCTATCTGGCTTTCAAGGAAGTAGGCTGTCTCCATAGGGGAGTGCCACGGATACTGACATCAGGAAAGCCTTCCACTCCCATTGTTTCTTACTCTCCATTTGAAGTGTGAGCCTTCCAGCCTGGAGAATTAGCCTGGTTGCTACTGGAAACCTGGGAGATGGGAAGGTGGGACTGGAGAGGACAAAAAAGTGCAAATCTGAAATGGGGCAGTATATCCTGAGGGAATTAATTGGCAGATGCAGAGTTTATAGAAAGAATAGCCTCCACGATCCACTTAGAACTTAAAAAAAATTTTAACAGCTTTATTCATAATTGACAAAAATTAGAAACAACCAAGATGCCCCTTCATAGGGTATAACTTGAGATAAACAAACAGTGCTACATCCATACAAATACTATTCCGCAGTATAAAGAAATGAGTCGTCAAGCCACCAAGAGACACAGAGGAATGACAAATACATATTGCTAAATGAAAGAAACTAGTCTGAAAAGGCCCTACTGGATAATTCCAACTCTGTGACAGTTGGGAAGATGTAAAAGTGTAGAGACAGTAAAAAGATCAGTGGTTGCTAGGGTTTCAGAGGAGAGGGGTGAGAGTTGAATAGGTGGAGAACAGTGGACGTTGAGGATGGGGAAATGACCCTGTGTGGTACTGTAATGTGCTGTGCTTAGTCTCTCAGTCACGTCTGACTCTTTGCGACCCTCTGGACTGCAGCCTCCTCTGTCCTTGGGGCTTCTCCAGGCAAGAATACTGGAGTGGGTTGCCATCCTCCTCCAGGATGATAATGCAATCATAGGTACATAATATTATGTATTTGTCAAGACCCATCTAACTGTACAATACAAAGAGTGAGCCATAAAGTAAACTATGGACTTGAATTAATAATAATGGCTCCATATGGGTTTATAAATGATAACAAATGCACCACACTAATACAATGTTGGTAATAGGAAATGGTGTGCAGAGAGAAGGGATAAATGGGAATTCTTGGTACTATCTGCTCAATGTTAGAGCTAAAACTGCTCTAAAAAGCAAGGTCTACTCATTTTTAGAAGTTTCCTTTACTATTTGTTCATGTTCTTATCTTACTTCTGTAGAGTTCTAGTTTGCATTGGGAATGATGGCCTAGTGGAAGTATATAGTATCTTGCTTCCTTATTAATACAGATTTTAATAGATACAAACTGAGAAACAGAACTTTTACCTGCCTTGAGATTTCCTTTCCTTGAGGCTGTACTTCTGATGTTTCTCATCAACTGGCTTTTTGGCTCAATGAACTTTCCTCCTGAGGAAGGGAGTCAGGGAGACATAGACTAGCTCCAGCCTTGGGTCCCATCTGCAGATGGAGAGGGAACGTCTGCCACAAAATGTAGTTTTTGAAAACTGATGTAATATCAGTGGCCCCAAAATATCAATTCTCTCATTCCCTCTATTTTCCCTTTTTCTTTTTCCTGTTGATTTTTCTCATTGATATTCTAGTTGCTGTTTACCTTGAAGCTGACAAAGCTTCTGCTTGTAAAGTGGGCTCTAGTAGTAAAAGTCAATCAGTCATGTCTGACTCTTTGCGACCCCATGGACTGTAGTCTTCAAGACTCCTCTGTCCACGGATTCTGCAGACAAGAATACTGGACTGGGTTGCCATTCCCTTCTCCAGGGGATCTTCCCGACCCAGGAATTGAACCCAGGTCTTCTGCACTGCAGGCAGATTCTTTATTATCGGAGTCTGGGCTCTGTTTCTTTTCTCTTTTTTTTGAAATTCTGCTTTAGCCAGTTAGTTCTCTTTGGAGGAAGATATTTGGAAGATTATGGGAGGGGCAGAAGGGGAGTAGAGAAACCACTACTTAGGGGGTCATTTTGGGTATATATGAGGCTTAAGAAAAAGGGCATTTTATTCACCATGGGTAAAAACGGAACATGAATCTTATAATCCACTTGTTTTCTAGTGTCCTGAGCATTAGCAAGATACCATTTGAAAGATAGCAAAAATGATCCTCTATGGACCTGTGTTTGACATTTGATTTTGTTCTGCTTAATTATTTGAGAAACCGTAAACTGAGAAATGTTTTTAAGAAAGCCACTTCTTGTGGTTCCTGTAAAAGCAAATACAAAATAGATATAGTGGTATGAACTCTTAATCTAGGTCTCTCAGGATTTTCACAGATAAATACCTGCTGAACATGCACTTGTGTTAATGCATAGTTGTAAAATACACAAGACAAACTATAGTGAGTGTGCATTAGTAGATACTTTTTAAAAAAACGTACTAAAATTCGTTTCTAATAATTTTAGATAATGGAGTCACTGGGTAGAAGTTATGAAACTAATGTTTTTAAGTGATTAAAGATGTATAATAGGGAATTTAAAATATGAGAAAAGAATAAGCTATTATAAAAATAATAGAAAAAGAAGAGGCAAATTTTAAATGAACTAACTAGAATTTCTAGAAGGGAATGTAACTGGATGAAACTGAAATGAGAATTAGTAAGTGGAAGTAGATCTAATAAAATTGCCTAGAAACTAGCTTTGAGAGATAAAGCAAAGGAACTATATGACAGGTGAAAACGCATGTAGAATAGGATTAGAAGATTTGTATGTTAATCATAGTTCCTGAAGGAAAGAATAAAGGGAGTAGGGGAAAAGCAATTCTTGAAGAAGTAATGATTAAGAATTTTCCAGAGTTAAAGGTCCTCTTATTTGGGAAATACAATGGATCGTAAGTAGTTTTAGTAAAAATAAATGCACTGGTCTTATTGAAATGAAATGCAAGAATGCAAAAGACAAAGAGAAAATCTTGGAAACAATTAAAAAAGAAAAAATGTTATTTACAACAACTCACAACAGACATTCCAAGAGCAAAAGAATAATATTTTCAACAAGCATAGGTCTATGGAAAATCTATTTTCTTGTTTCTCAAGCGGAATCTTGCTAATGCTCAGGACACTGTAGAAAACTGTGGATTATAAAAATCTTGCTCCTTTTTCTACCCCTGGTAGATAAAATGTCCTTTTCCTTACCCCTTTCTCAATCTTCATATGCTCCCCAAATGATTTCCTGAACAGTGTTCTCTTCCTCATCCTGATAATCCTTAGAATATATTCTTCCACAGGGAATCAATTGGCTAAAGTGCAAAGATAAAGTTTTGTTATTATACTCCCATTTTGGAATGATCATTTGGCTGAGCACAGAATTATTCAGTAACATTAAATTCGGAAATTAGGAGTGAGAAGCAAAAAGGAAAGATGAACACATAAATTAGTAAGCATGAGATAAATCTAAATTAGTGTTGACTCTATAAAATAACAGTGTCAACAATGGCATGATTTAGAGGTAAAAAGACAAGGAAATTAAAAGCTGTAACAAGTAGTGTGCAAGATGGGAAGTCAATGATTGGATTTAAAGAATTCTAAGTTCTTGTGTTGTTTTGGAGGAAGATAGAGGTATAGATTAAATATAAACTTTGTTAAGGTAGATATACACATTAAAACTTCAGAATAACCACTTGAAAAAAGGAAACATGTAACTTCCAAACAAGGGGAGAAGGGGCAAAAAAATAAAGAAAATTCATTTAATGCATTAGAATACAACACAGGAAAAAAAGTATACTTTAGAGTAAATAGGAAACACAAAATAAAGTGATAGCAATCTATTCATATATGTCAGTAACTACAGTACATGTGTAAATAGACTAACTCCTGTAAAAAAGATTATCATATTGAATTGAAAAGAAAAGCAAAACAAAAGCCAGAAACATATCTATAACATAAAGACCCCAACATTAAAAGTCAAGTCAAAGAATGACAAAAGATAAAACAGATGTAACCAAAAGAAAGTGATATAGCTACCTTAAAATCATACAAAGTAGGCTTTCTCTGTTGGAAGTAAAGATGATCCTTAAATAAGGAAAAAAGAAACAGTATGCTAGGAAGATACAAATTCCTTTTGAGGACTCCCAGGCCATTTAGAAAAACTCATTGTGTATTATTACAGATAAAGCCTTGGTAAATACAGTGAATACTGAAAGAAGGATATACACAACAAATTCTCCAACTACAATGGGATTTAATGAGAAAACAGGGTAGAAATTTTTAAAAAACCTATTTTTGGAAGTTAAAAATAACTTTATTACTAGATAAATAACATACAACAATGGAGATAAAATTTAACAATAATAAAAATATCATAGAAAAAAAATAGTGTGATAGAGCTAAAATGTTCCTTGGAGTGGAATTGATACCCTTAGATACACAAACGCTCAGTTGTGTCTGACTCTTTGCAACCCCATGGACTGTAGCCCACCAGGCTCCTCTGTCCGTGGGGTTTTCCAGGCAAGAATACTGGAGTGGTTGCATGCCCTTCTAGACGGGATCTTCCCCACCCAGGGACTGAACCTGTGTCTCTTGCACTGCAGGAGGATTCTTTACCCTCTGAGCCATGAGGGAAGCCCCTTTCATCTTTTACTTTCTAAGCTGAGCTTATTGAACTCACTTCTGCCCTTCTTTCAGGACAAACCCATCTGGAGGAAGGATATGGTTCCCTCTGCTCCTCCTTGCCTTAGACTTTACCCAGACAGCCCTTTCAGGGTATTCTGCTTATCAGTCAAATTCTGGCTTTCATATTAAAATACAACCTCCAACCCAACCTTTATCAATAATAAATAAATAATAAATAAAGTTACTCCTTTATTAGATTTTTCAATTTGTTCATAACCTGGGCAGGGAAGAGAGAAGGCAGAAATCTTTTTAGGAATGAATAAGGAAACATGGTAAGATTTAGTAGACATTAAAAAAATGAAAAAAACATACGCTGGCAAACCAAATACCCACAAAGTTTAAAACTTTGATGAAGTTGATGGTTGCACTGAAAAAATAGAAATTTACCAAAACTGACTTAAGAAGAAACACATTAATAGTCGTAGTCATTGACAAAATTCAGCCTTTTGAAAAAAATCTGCATACATGTGTGCATGAGTATACACACGCACAAACATTCCAAACTTCTCACTTATAGGTGTGTTTTGTCAAGCATCCAATCTCTTGTACGTCTTCTAGATAATAAAAAGAGTGAATGCTGTCTATCTTAGGAGACTAGTATAACTTGGATAGGAAATCAAAATTTGATCAATATTAAAACCAGAAAAAGTAAATACAAAAAAGGAAATTTGCAGGTCAGTAATCACTAATAAACATAGGACCAAAAATCATAAAGAAAATATTTACAAGTCAGGGTCCACCTGTACCTTTGTGAGTTTTATATCTGTATGTTTGTGTGTGTGTGTGTTTATGTATGTAAACAAAGTAGGACTTACTAAGTACTAATGTAAAGAAGGTTTAATAACAAAATCCTTTTAATGAAATAATAGTTAAAGAAGAAATATAATCATTTAAACTGAAGCAGAAAAGGCACTTAAAAATTCAATGTAATTTTATGATGAATTTTTAGTAAAATGGAAAAGGAACATTTGATAAAGGATATATACCAAAAATTTACAGCAAATACGATACCCTATGATATTACCTTCAGAGAGGGAAAAGACAAGAATGTTTATCACCACTGCGTTGATTTATCAGTGTATTGGAGGTTCAAGTCAGTGATGGCAAGCAAGGAAAAGAGAAGCTATAAGGATTAGAAAGAAGAAAAACTTTTTCTTTCTATTTGTAAATATTTTTTAATTTTTTTTCTTTTGAAGAAATTTATATTGGAGTACAGTTGATTAACAGTGTCATGCTGGTTTCAGGTGTGCAGCTTTTCTTTTTGTTTTAGACAATGTATTTGTATAGTCAAGAGAAACTGTCATGCAATTTGAGGATTAGATAAAAGGTTATTGGAGATTGACACTGAGTGCTGGTTAGCCTGCGGAGAGGCTTTGAGTTCACCACCTGTGGAAAGATAGGGCGTGATTATGCAAAGGGAGAAGCTGAGCTGCAATGCAGTCTTCCCCATGGGAAGATGTGAAGCTGGCAAGTTCATTCAGAATCATCCCAAGTTGGGATAAGGAGGCCTCGCCATTCTGGCCCCAAGTTGACTACTTAAGGGAACCATGGTGGCAGGACACCTTTGGAAGGGTCATCTGTATGGGGCTTGCCAGCTGACAAAAATTCCAAACTTCCCACTTATAGGTGTGTTTTGTCAAGCATCCAATCTCTTGTACGTCTTCTAGATAATAAAAAGAGTGAATGCTGTCTATCTTAGGAGACTAGTATAACTTGGATAGGAAATCAAAATTTGATCAATATTAAAACCAGAAAAAGTAAATACAAAAAAGGAAATTTGCAGGTCAGTAATCACTAATAAACATAGGACCAAAAATCATAAAGAAAATATTTACAAGTCAGGGTCCACCTGTACCTTTGTGAGTTTTATATCTGTATGTTTGTGTGTGTGTGTGTTTATGTATGTAAACAAAGTAGGACTTACTAAGTACTAATGTAAAGAAGGTTTAATAACAAAATCCTTTTAATGAAATAATAGTTAAAGAAGAAATATAATCATTTAAACTGAAGCAGAAAAGGCACTTAAAAATTCAATGTAATTTTATGATGAATTTTTAGTAAAATGGAAAAGGAACATTTGATAAAGGATATATACCAAAAATTTACAGCAAATACGATACCCTATGATATTACCTTCAGAGAGGGAAAAGACAAGAATGTTTATCACCACTGCGTTGATTTATCAGTGTATTGGAGGTTCAAGTCAGTGATGGCAAGCAAGGAAAAGAGAAGCTATAAGGATTAGAAAGAAGAAAAACTTTTTCTTTCTATTTGTAAATATTTTTTAATTTTTTTTCTTTTGAAGAAATTTATATTGGAGTACAGTTGATTAACAGTGTCATGCTGGTTTCAGGTGTGCAGCTTTTCTTTTTGTTTTAGACAATGTATTTGTATAGTCAAGAGAAACTGTCATGCAATTTGAGGATTAGATAAAAGGTTATTGGAGATTGACACTGAGTGCTGGTTAGCCTGCGGAGAGGCTTTGAGTTCACCACCTGTGGAAAGATAGGGCGTGATTATGCAAAGGGAGAAGCTGAGCTGCAATGCAGTCTTCCCCATGGGAAGATGTGAAGCTGGCAAGTTCATTCAGAATCATCCCAAGTTGGGATAAGGAGGCCTCGCCATTCTGGCCCCAAGTTGACTACTTAAGGGGAACCATGGTGGCAGGACACCTTTGGAAGGGTCATCTGTATGGGGCTTGCCAGCTGCTTTCCGCCCTTTCTTGAAGAGGGTTAGTAAATGAGGTCTAACTGTTGGCACTACTTTCTGCACCGGAGGGGATAAATTCTTTAGTCCCAAATGGGATGTGGGTGGCACTGGAATCTACATGTTCATCTAAGTTCTAGGAGACATCCCTTCAGGATTCCAGTGGGAGTGTTTGCCTTTGGGGACACTTGTTAGAGGAAGGTAAGGTGGGATGTTAGAGGAAGGTGAGATGACCTGTTGTTGAAGCTGGTCCTGCAGCCGCAGGTGTTACTCATCCAGCCCTGCTTTACTTGACATACCAGGTCCGCTCCCTCCTCATAACGAGCACCTGTACCAGGTCTCATCCGCTTACCTGGTGGGTGACCCAGATCCTCACTGCTGAGAGGTCTGACACCCTGGTCACTGATGCCCTTCGTAAGCCAAGGTTGTGGCAACCGTTCAGGTACCGTCAAAACGGGGCAAGATGTGACCAAGAGGCACCCAGATGCATTATTTAAATGCCAAATATATTCTTCCTTGCCTACATTATGGAACAGCAACCCTCCCTTCTCCTGATAGGTAATAATCAGCATTAATACCCCTGCTACGCAGAACCTGTCACTCATTATGATAATTGCATCTTCTTGGCTTTAACAATTAAGTGCTCCCATCTGGCCTCTGTTTTTTCAGGATCCTCATATCTCTCAGTGAGCCCGGCTCTGTGAGGGCCTCTGACTCTCACTCCTGGCCTGCAGGCAGGAGTCACCCCTGAACCTGGGAGGCTGCTGCCCCTCTCACTAGCTCATTCTTTAATTGCTTCAGGCCCTCCTGTTGGAGTATCGTCACCCTGTGGATTTTTCAGCTTGACAGGGTAAGTCCACTCTTTTAGGTCTACTTATCTGAGTCTTTAACTATTTCTTCTGCTTTCTGCCTGGGTAATTCAGGCATTCTCCCTTCACTTCGTGTGGGCTAGGGTCAACACAAACTTTTTCTATAAAGGGCCAGAAAGTAAATATTTTAGGCTTTGTGGGCTGCAAACAGCCTTGTTTGCATATCTTTGTTTATTTTTTATAGCCCTTTAAAAATGGAAAAGACATTCATAGCTTGCGGGCTGTACCAAAATAAGGCTCGGGCTGGATCTGGCCAGCCAACTGTAGTCTGCAGCCCCCAGGGCATCACTGTTTCATACTTCAGGGAGCTGTCCTATCGGGGTTGCACAATCTCTCAAGGTCCTTAACTGGACTCCTGTTAAATCCCATGTCTTGTCACAGTTCCCCAAACACTCCCTTCTTCAGCTTTATCTTCTGCCTCCCTTGAGTCAGCGTCCTCAGGATCCAGTCCAGTGCACACACTCTTGGCTCTCGCCGAGACATGTTTTCAAGGTCCTGTAGCTTCTTTTGGCATGCTCTCTTTTCTTCTTTATCAGGATCAGAATGTCCTGGGCTGGGTTAACCTTAGTTATTACCCTTGTTGCTGGCAGGGAGAGGAGGCAGGTCCCAAGGGGATGCATGTTGTCCTGCAGGAGAGAGACCTGTAAGTTGAAACATGCAAGTAAGAGGGAGAAAAACAGACCTGAACAGACCTGAACTCTCTGCAGGCTCAGAGGGTTCCATGAGATTAAACAGTTTCAGCGACATAAACGCAGGCATCCACATTCCTGTGATAGGGCTCATTCTTTCCAAACCCAGAACTTACATAGGCAACCTGTATGGAGTGAGAGCTCACTCTTCTATGGATTTCTGGTTCCCTGTGGTTAAGCTCTGGATCTGGGCCTTACCATTTCTTCTTCACTCTTCCCTTGAGCTACAAGATGAGAACCACTTTATATATATGATACTAGGAAGTTTCTCTGGCATTCACATTTGGTTTTCAATTGACAATTAATTTCTATTAGTCTTTATCTTTTTCAAAGAATTAATGACTCAACTATAGCCACCCAGTTCCACTGTTCTTATTGTTATTATTTGCCCCATGTTTCTCAAATATTTGATGAATCACATTCTCTTGTGTACTTTTTTCCACCAAAATACCCTTTCAATTTACCACTGATGGGAGTTTTAACAATTCAGGTTTTATCGTGTGGGCTAGGGTCAACACAAACTTTTTCTATAAAGGGCCAGAAAGTAAATATTTTAGGCTTTGTGGGCTGCAAACAGCCTTGTTTGCATATCTTTGTTTATTTTTTATAGCCCTTTAAAAATGGAAAAGACATTCATAGCTTGCGGCTGTACCAAAATAAGGCTCGGGCTGGATCTGGCCAGCCAACTGTAGTCTGCAGCCCCCAGGGCATCACTGTTTCATACTTCAGGGAGCTGTCCTATCGGGGTTGCACAATCTCTCAAGGTCCTTAACTGGACTCCTGTTAAATCCCATGTCTTGTCACAGTTCCCCAAACACTCCCTTCTTCAGCTTTATCTTCTGCCTCCCTTGAGTCAGCGTCCTCAGGATCCAGTCCAGTGCACACACTCTTGGCTCTCGCCGAGACATGTTTTCAAGGTCCTGTAGCTTCTTTTGGCATGCTCTCTTTTCTTCTTTATCAGGATCAGAATGTCCTGGGCTGGGTTAACCTTAGTTATTACCCTTGTTGCTGGCAGGGGAGAGGGAGGCAGGTCCCAAGGGGATGCATGTTGTCCTGCAGGAGAGAGACCTGTAAGTTGAAACATGCAAGTAAGAGGGAGAAAAACAGACCTGAACAGACCTGAACTCTCTGCAGGCTCAGAGGGTTCCATGAGATTAAACAGTTTCAGCGACATAAACGCAGGCATCCACATTCCTGTGATAGGGCTCATTCTTTCCAAACCCAGAACTTACATAGGCAACCTGTATGGAGTGAGAGCTCACTCTTCTATGGATTTCTGGTTCCCTGTGGTTAAGCTCTGGATCTGGGCCTTACCATTTCTTCTTCACTCTTCCCTTGAGCTACAAGATGAGAACCACTTTATATATATGATACTAGGAAGTTTCTCTGGCATTCACATTTGGTTTTCAATTGACAATTAATTTCTATTAGTCTTTATCTTTTTCAAAGAATTAATGACTCAACTATAGCCACCCAGTTCCACTGTTCTTATTGTTATTATTTGCCCCATGTTTCTCAAATATTTGATGAATCACATTCTCTTGTGTACTTTTTTCCACCAAAATACCCTTTCAATTTACCACTGATGGGAGTTTTAACAATTGTACTTCTACCTTTGCCAATGATGGATCCTCATAGTCAGCTATGTGGAGGATGAACCAAATTCCAACCTCATCTTAGTATCTTGCCTTCATGGCCAGTTTTATATTGGGATCTCCAGGAAGCAGACTCTGAGATAGGAGATTAACCTGCAGGAAGCATGCTCTTGAGGTAGATACCTGTGGACAGGATGGGAAACGAGCAGGGCTGAATTGAGGGGAAGATGAGCTAGGATGTACTCCCAGTGAAGACCTTGGTGGGAAAGCTCTAGAACTGGGATGGCCATTCAGAGTTGTCCCAGCTGATAAGAGAGGAATGAGTTCTTATTCCCGGTCAATCAATCTTTGCATGTGGGATTCCAAAGAAAAGGGATGTGACCTTAGTTAGGTAAGGCACTTTTTTTGCAAGGAGCAACAGCTTGGGGGCTTGTCTGTAGCATATCCCACTGAAGGCAAATAAGCCCCTCAGTCTTAAAGGGAGATCTAGAGGGTATGTCACAGCATTCACTGTGAAGATCCCTAAACACTAGCCACAAAAGTAGAGAATTTTCAAATCAAGAAAATATAATTTAAGCAATGAGGACTTTTAAAGGAATATCAAATTCTAAGATGTCTAGGGACAAATCTAACAAATGTTTATGACATCTTAAGAAAAAATGATAACTTTATTGAAAGACATTAAAGCAGGCTTGAATAGATATATCATGTTTATGAATGGCAAGATTCAGTATTTTAAAGATGTTAACACTCAAATAAATATAAAATTCAAAATCCCAATAGCTTTTGAAAACTTGACAGTATTATTCTAAAATTGATTATTGTTCTAAAATATGAAAAAAAAGGCCAAGAATAGCCAAAACAAGTTTAAAGTCAGAACAAGGCAAGAGGACTTTCCCTGCTGGATATGAATGCATGCTCAATCACTCAGGTGTATCTGACTCTTTACGTCCCAGATGGACTGTAGCCTGCCAGGCCCTTCTGTCCATGGGATTTTCCAGGCAGGAGTATGAGAGTGGGTTGCCATTTCCTTCTCCAGGGAATTTCCCTGACCCAGGGAGCAAACCCATGTGTCTTGCATCTCCTGTACTGGCTTGCAGATTCTTTACCAGTGAGCTACCTGGGAGGCAGTGGATAACCAGATCTATTAAAAGTTAAAATAATCAAAATAGGAGGTTAGTGCTTTGGAATATAGACTAGTACAACCTAATTGAGAATTTATCCTTGTTGGAAGAAATATTTAATATAAGGTGATAGTAGCTTTGTAAATTAGTGGGGAAACAGAATATTTTTCAAATGGTACTGAGAGAATTGATTATTTCTATAGAAAAAGATAAAATTATAACTTTTATTCCATGTATAAAATTTGATGCCAAGTAGATTGAATGTGCATAAACTATAAAACTTTTAAAGTTTTATAAGAGAATATACAGAGAAATCTTTATGACTTCGAGGTAATAAAAGATTTGTTAACCAAGGCATGAAAACCACATGTCATAAAGGAAACACTGATAAGTTTGCCTTTAAATGTTTGTATAGCAAATACAACTTAAATGACAAGTCATGACATATGACAAGTCATTTGCAGTATATGTAACTGATAGAGGAATAATATCTGGAAAATTTCAAGAACTCCCTATAAACAAAGAGGAAAAGGCAAGTCCACGTAGAAATAGGCAAAGGATAAGAACAACAGTTCAAACAAGGTGAACCATGAATGGCAATATATTTTTGAAAAACTGTTCGCTTTCCTCAGCGACCTGGGTAAAGTTCATTAAAACCATAGTGAAGTATTTTTCACATCCATAAGTTTTCAAAAATTGAAAATTTTTCCAGTTCCAAGTTTTGATGAGGATGTGGGGCAAGAAGATATTCATAATCTTTTAGTGAGGATGTAGAGAGGGAGGGTACATTGGAACAACCACTTTGGAAAGTGATTTTCCAATAAAATCATCAAATAAAATTTGGAATGAACTTGATTTTCACCCCAGCAATTAATCCTCTCTTACACTAGGGAAATTTTTTTGCACATGGGTAAGAATGCTCAATTTAGCATCATTTGTAATGGATGGAATTTCCATTCACTGGTGAATGAATAAGTTGAACTATCTTCGATACAAAGACATTGTTCTGAAGTGATCTAGAATTACATGTCTCAATGTGGAAGGACCTTGAAAGTAAAATATTGAACCAAAAAAACCAGACCCCAGACTGAGTTGCAGAATACATAAGTATAATACTATATATTGTTTTTGAACATAAATATATTATGTGTATGTAGTTTTATGTATGTAATTTTACATATTACGTATATGCAATGAATCAGAATACAGTATATATATATTTATTTTGCAATATTTTATTAAATATTATAAAACACAAATAGTGAAAAACACAAGTTAAAGATTATAATTCCTTCTGTAGAAAGGAGTATGAGAAGAAGAATGGTATTGAGGAGAGGCCTTTCATCCTATCTGCTATATTTTTTACCCTTAAAAACTCTGAAGTGCTAAAGCTATAAGGCAAAATTTTAAGGTTTGACAAAGCTGAGTGGTGAGTAAATGAAAGCTTGTTGCTTTCTTTTCTATTTTTTGGTATGTTTGAACTATTTCAGAATTAAAGGAAAAAGTTAAGAAGTTTAAATACATGGATTATCTAAGGGAATTCTATCATTGTGATTTGATTAAAATTAAAGTTATAAATCCTAATTTTTGACAGTGAAACCCAACTTTCATGGGCTTTCCTGGTGGCTCAGATGGTAAAGAATCCACCTGCAATGCAGGAGACCCAGAGTCGACCCCTGGGTTGGGAAGATCCCTGGAGAAGGGAATGGCTACCCAGTCCAGTACTGTCGCTTTCCTCAGCGACCTGGGTAAAGTTCATTAAAACCATAGTGAAGTATTTTTCACATCCATAAGTTTTCAAAAATTGAAAATTTTTCCAGTTCCAAGTTTTGATGAGGATGTGGGGCAAGAAGATATTCATAATCTTTTAGTGAGGATGTAGAGAGGGAGGGTACATTGGAACAACCACTTTGGAAAGTGATTTTCCAATAAAATCATCAAATAAAATTTGGAATGAACTTGATTTTCACCCCAGCAATTAATCCTCTCTTACACTAGGGAAATTTTTTTGCACATGGGTAAGAATGCTCAATTTAGCATCATTTGTAATGGATGGAATTTCCATTCACTGGTGAATGAATAAGTTGAACTATCTTCGATACAAAGACATTGTTCTGAAGTGATCTAGAATTACATGTCTCAATGTGGAAGGACCTTGAAAGTAAAATATTGAACCAAAAAAACCAGACCCCAGACTGAGTTGCAGAATACATAAGTATAATACTATATATTTTTTTTGAACATAAATATATTATGTGTATGTAGTTTTATGTATGTAATTTTACATATTACGTATATGCAATGAATCAGAATACAGTATATATATATTTATTTTGCAATATTTTATTAAATATTATAAAACACAAATAGTGAAAAACACAAGTTAAAGATTATAATTCCTTCTGTAGAAAGGAGTATGAGAAGAAGAATGGTATTGAGGAGAGGCCTTTCATCCTATCTGCTATATTTTTTACCCTTAAAAACTCTGAAGTGCTAAAGCTATAAGGCAAAATTTTAAGGTTTGACAAAGCTGAGTGGTGAGTAAATGAAAGCTTGTTGCTTTCTTTTCTATTTTTTGGTATGTTTGAACTATTTCAGAATTAAAGGAAAAAGTTAAGAAGTTTAAATACATGGATTATCTAAGGGAATTCTATCATTGTGATTTGATTAAAATTAAAGTTATAAATCCTAATTTTTGACAGTGAAACCCAACTTTCATGGGCTTTCCTGGTGGCTCAGATGGTAAAGAATCCACCTGCAATGCAGGAGACCCAGAGTCGACCCCTGGGTTGGGAAGATCCCCTGGAGAAGGGAATGGCTACCCAGTCCAGTATCCTTGCTGGGAGAGTTCCATGGACAGAGGAACTTGGTGGGTTAGATCATGGGCTAGATCATTCTTAGATCATGGAATTTAGTCTGATAAACTGTCTCAGACTTCACAGGGGCTCTAAAAGAGGTTAGATGAGCCCAAATAAATCAAGCATCCTGAGAGTAATCCGATGGATGGAATCTCTCTATTCGTCTTCTCCGGGGACTCTGGGGATGGGATGAGGAAACGAATGTTGGCTCAGAGAGAACATCGGAGAACAGGAACTTGTAAGAGGACTCAGGATCCCTGCGTCTCGGCGGGCTCGTTAACAGATTGCTCTAGGTGTGCTGGTCAAGAAGCCATGAAGCTATGACACTGTAGGCCTTTCTGTTAGGGGAGGAGCTTGGAGGATGAACAGCTTATCACATGCTCTGCCTGTTCAGTGGAAATGGAAAGACTGTGCTATGCAGGGAGGTTTGGAGATCAGAGACTTGAGGAGGGAAGTCTTGGCAAGTCAGAATTGGAAGGGACACTAGAGAATTAGCCTCTTGTGTGTTCAGATGTTTTGCTGAACATCTGTAAAGAAGGTGACCACAAAGCTGCTCTGGTTAGAGACAATGTGTGTGTGTGTGTGTTCAGTCTGTCAATCATGTCTTACTCTTTGAGGCCCCATGGACTGTAGCCCACCTGACTCCTCTGTCCATTGCTTTTGAACATATGTGTATTATATGTATATAGTTTCATATATGTAATTTTACATATTACATATACATAATGAGTCATAGAATATAGTATATATTATATTTTTTTGCATTATTTTGTTAAATATTATAAACCACAAATAGGAGTGAAAAACACCAAATTAAAGATGATACTTCCATGGGACTTCCCAGGCAAGAATACTGGAGTGGGTTGCTATTTCTTTCTCCAGGGAATCTTCCGGACCCAGTATTGAATCCAAGTCTCTAGTGTTGGCAGGTGGGTTCTTTACTGCTGTGCCACTGTGAGGAGACCCCAAATATGGTTCTTTGTGTTCCTAATTCCCCATTCATCCCTCCCCTCTCACCCACACCTGTGCCAGCTCCTGACCAGGCTGTAGGAAGCACATGGTTTAAAGCACTGGTTCACATCCAAGCCCTTTATTTGACCGTTGAGGTTCTTGATGTCTAGTGGGATTTGCTCAAGGTTACCCTCAGCTGGTGGGGATAGATCCCCTTGGCCCCTACTGGGATGATATCTCTCTTATACAAGCAGTTTTCTTGCAATTGAGTCACTATAAGTAGGCTATATTGATTTGTTTTAAATTTCATTTAATTTTTAATTCATTTTGTATATTCTAGACTGGAAATAGACAACTTTGAGTGTTCTATAACAATCTGTGATATTAGTATCCTGTTATGTTACAACCTTGTATTTCACTGAACTCCGTGCAAAGTTAATTTCTGAGTGTTACGATGATAGAAGAGGGACCCAGACTAATTCCACTGGGGAGATAGGAGATCAGGGTTAAGGAGAGAAAAATCTCCCTCTGACTGTTCTCCCCAAACAGCTCTCTCTTAAACCCCACTATTTTAGATAAAAGTTTGGTTTATGAAGCTGCATTTTTAAAAATAACCACGTCTTTCCTCCAGGTAAAAATCCATTGATCACTTGCACCACAAACTGAATATTTAGAGCACTTTCTACTGCCAGTGCTGTGCTCACAGTTCTTCACATACACTATCCTATATAATCCACATCATAGTGGTATGAAATAAACACAATTATTATCTCTTATAAAAGATAAATGGAGGGTTAAGCATCTCACTCAAAAACACATAGCTAGAGAACAGACATATAGACATTGTGGGGAATGAACAGTGGGTGGGAGGCATAGAGGGAGTAACATGGAAACCTATACTACTATATGTGGAAAAGATAGCTTTTGTCATTGCACTGTGGGAATAGGGGATCTTGCAGGGGCACTGTAAGATGGCCTGGAGGGTTAGGATGGGGGGGACTAGGAGTAGGGTGGAGGAGGGAGGGGGCCATGGATATACATATGACTAATCTGGGATTATACATATCTGTAAACAACAAAACTCTGTAAAAGTAAAAAGTAAAATAAAAATAATTATAAAAAAGAAAAAGCACATAGCTAATAACCTGGGAGATTCAAGATGTAAGTTCGTGCTCTTAGGACTTTGCTATCCAATGCTCAGAGACTGGGTGTTTCATCGGTGGAAGAAAAGGTAGTTAATTACAGAGCAGGTGGGCATGGCTAGGTGCAGCTCTCCTCCCCATTTTACAACATGATTTAAGTTACTTCTGTATTGATATTTATTTGAGATTCCCAAGAACTAATCATGTATATATAAAAAAGACATCTAAATATTGCCAAAGTATAAGGACCAGAAACTGCACTTAAAATACAAGATTTGCTGTAAAACACTTAAATCAATGAAAGCATAATTCCTGGAGGAGCTAGATTCTCTCAGCCCTGGTTTCCTATTGCCTTTGTAGACTTTCAGTTCTTAAAATCAGCTTGATAGAAGAGGGACCCAGACTAATTCCACTGGGGAGATAGGAGATCAGGGTTAAGGAGAAAAATCTCCCTCTGACTGTTCTCCCCAAACAGCTCTCTCTTAAACCCCACTATTTTAGATAAAAGTTTGGTTTATGAAGCTGCATTTTTAAAAATAACCACGTCTTTCCTCCAGGTAAAAATCCATTGATCACTTGCACCACAAACTGAATATTTAGAGCACTTTCTACTGCCAGTGCTGTGCTCACAGTTCTTCACATACACTATCCTATATAATCCACATCATAGTGGTATGAAATAAACACAATTATTATCTCTTATAAAAGATAAATGGAGGGTTAAGCATCTCACTCAAAAACACATAGCTAGAGAACAGACATATAGACATTGTGGGGAATGAACAGTGGGTGGGAGGCATAGAGGGAGTAACATGGAAACCTATACTACTATATGTGGAAAAGATAGCTTTTGTCATTGCACTGTGGGAATAGGGGATCTTGCAGGGGCACTGTAAGATGGCCTGGAGGGTTAGGATGGGGGGGACTAGGAGTAGGGTGGAGGAGGGAGGGGGCCATGGATATACATATGACTAATCTGGGATTATACATATCTGTAAACAACAAAACTCTGTAAAAGTAAAAAGTAAAATAAAAATAATTATAAAAAAGAAAAAGCACATAGCTAATAACCTGGGAGATTCAAGATGTAAGTTCGTGCTCTTAGGACTTTGCTATCCAATGCTCAGAGACTGGGTGTTTCATCGGTGGAAGAAAAGGTAGTTAATTACAGAGCAGGTGGGCATGGCTAGGTGCAGCTCTCCTCCCCATTTTACAACATGATTTAAGTTACTTCTGTATTGATATTTATTTGAGATTCCCAAGAACTAATCATGTATATATAAAAAAGACATCTAAATATTGCCAAAGTATAAGGACCAGAAACTGCACTTAAAATACAAGATTTGCTGTAAAACACTTAAATCAATGAAAGCATAATTCCTGGAGGAGCTAGATTCTCTCAGCCCTGGTTTCCTATTGCCTTTGTAGACTTTCAGTTCTTAAAATCAGCTTGATAGTGAGAAAGAACAGTTAGGGACATTTAAGTAATATAAAAATTAATTGCTGGGCTTCCCTGGTGGTCCAGTGGGTAAGGACACCACCTTGCAGTGCAAGGGGTGCCAGTTCGATCCCTGGCCTGGGAAGATCCCATGTGCCGTGGAGCGGCTGGACAGATGTGTCCAATTGCTGAACCGGAGCTCTGGAGTGCATGTGCCCAGAGCCGGTGCTCAGCGACAACAGAGGCCACTGTGATGGGAGGCCCACATGGGCCAAAGAACAAAGATGGATGAAAATAGACAAATGAAAGACCAATAGAAGTGGCCTGCCCACACCCTTCCCTCCCCAATCCGCACCCCCCCCCGCAAAATAAATAAATAAAATACTGTTTCTAAAAAAAAAAATGTTAATTGCTGATTATCTATTTCAAAGAGAGGTGACTGGGTATTTGAAATAATACTTGAAAAAAAATCTCTTTTTGCAAATGGTGTCAGTCTTTATACCATTCAAATTCATTTGCAAGAAACAGATGAACAAACTCAAATGGGCTTAAACAACAAGGCTATTTATTAGATCTTATAGAAAGCAATTTGAAAATAGAGTGGGTTTTATGTTCGATTGATTCAGTAACTCAGAAAAATGTCATCAAACGGACAGTTTCCCTTTATCAGTTTATTCTGTCTTAAAGTTTGTCCTCACTCTTGAGTTGGTTTTCCTTATGTTCCCAGAATGGTTACCAGCAGCATCTGGGGCTAGAATCCTGCTTATTCACATACAGTGAAGGAAGGAAAAGCAGCTTCCTGTTGATGTCCTGAGAACGAAGACCATTTCCAGGAACCTCCTTTCCTTCTCATTGGCCAGAATCAAGGGTCATAGGACCATTTCTTAGGCAGGGTATTGTTTATTTTTTTTTTTGAGATTCCCAAGAACTAATCATGTATATATAAAAAAGACATCTAAATATTGCCAAAGTATAAGGACCAGAAACTGCACTTAAAATACAAGATTTGCTGTAAAACACTTAAATCAATGAAAGCATAATTCCTGGAGGAGCTAGATTCTCTCAGCCCTGGTTTCCTATTGCCTTTGTAGACTTTCAGTTCTTAAAATCAGCTTGATAGTGAGAAAGAACAGTTAGGGACATTTAAGTAATATAAAAATTAATTGCTGGGCTTCCCTGGTGGTCCAGTGGGTAAGGACACCACCTTGCAGTGCAAGGGGTGCCAGTTCGATCCCTGGCCTGGGAAGATCCCATGTGCCGTGGAGCGGCTGGACAGATGTGTCCAATTGCTGAACCGGAGCTCTGGAGTGCATGTGCCCAGAGCCGGTGCTCAGCGACAACAGAGGCCACTGTGATGGGAGGCCCACATGGGCCAAAGAACAAAGATGGATGAAAATAGACAAATGAAAGACCAATAGAAGTGGCCTGCCCACACCCTTCCCTCCCCAATCCGCACCCCCCCCGCAAAATAAATAAATAAAATACTGTTTCTAAAAAAAAAAATGTTAATTGCTGATTATCTATTTCAAAGAGAGGTGACTGGGTATTTGAAATAATACTTGAAAAAAAATCTCTTTTTGCAAATGGTGTCAGTCTTTATACCATTCAAATTCATTTGCAAGAAACAGATGAACAAACTCAAATGGGCTTAAACAACAAGGCTATTTATTAGATCTTATAGAAAGCAATTTGAAAATAGAGTGGGTTTTATGTTCGATTGATTCAGTAACTCAGAAAAATGTCATCAAACGGACAGTTTCCCTTTATCAGTTTATTCTGTCTTAAAGTTTGTCCTCACTCTTGAGTTGGTTTTCCTTATGTTCCCAGAATGGTTACCAGCAGCATCTGGGGCTAGAATCCTGCTTATTCACATACAGTGAAGGAAGGAAAAGCAGCTTCCTGTTGATGTCCTGAGAACGAAGACCATTTCCAGGAACCTCCTTTCCTTCTCATTGGCCAGAATCAAGGGTCATAGGACCATTTCTTAGGCAATCTCTGGAAAATGGGTTGAGATTATTCATAGGCAGCCAGGTCTATGCCTTTAAATGAGGTCATTCCCTCAGACACCATTGCTTTTTCTCCCTAAGAGAGAAGTGGGGTGTATGTTGCAGAGGCAACCACAACCTCCAGTGTAGAATTTGCTTGCACCAGATGGGTACAATGATTCATTGACATATTCAAGAGACATGTATTAAATATCTGCCATCTGCTCAGAACCAAGTGATTCTAAAGAAAAGTTACACATGAATACATTTTCCTATTAGGTGACAAAAATGACAAACTGTGGCTCATGCCCCTTCTGCTGTTGCCTCTCCACCCTTTGGTGTAAGCACTCAACAAAAATCCAACACAGTCAAAGATGGAAACTGATACCAAATTGATGGCGCCAAAACAAGGAGACTGGTCAAATTCAGTCAACCACTTCATTACTAGCCAATTATTTTATTAAACACTATTCTTCAGAAGAATTCATCTTTCTTTTTATACATATGAATTTACTTTTATTAGGTGATAGATTACTCTGACTTAAGCTTTAACTCTTGAGAACGTTGGGTATGCATTTCTATAACCCACAACTCATCAGTTTGACAGCTAGTAACTTTACTCTTGAGCTTACTTACATCTTCTATATTAAGAGGGTTCAAAAATTCTTATTTGCAGAACTTAGACTGCCTTATGTTGCTAAAATAATTTCATTTGTAAGTATGAAATACCTTCAGAAGCACTTCCCTTGAAATTGATTGAGATATAGGACCTGGGAACAAGTTATGAGTTGTCTTGTGATTTAGCAAGATTTGAAGTTGGTCAAATAAACAATCTTAACTCCCCCTCCCCCGTCACTTTTTTAACAGCCTGGCTGACTGCACCTGCCTCTTTTATAACCACAGAACAGTGAAAACCTAGCAACATGAAATTAAATCTTTTTCTGCTTTGGCACCAGTGTGCCCATGGAGAGTGCTAAAGACATGTGGAAGATTTAATGCTTGGGGAGAGCACAAGATGATTCGCTTCTGCCCCAGCAACAGAGCTATTCTAGGAGCTCTGATTGCTTAAGAGAGGCATGGCAAAGGCATGGCCTTCCTTTTGGTCTCTTTAGACTTTTAAATTCTTGTTGGTTTATTTATTTGTCAAAGAGATTATGGCACAGTCTAGAGCAGTGGTGTTTGAGTTTGTTCTTCTAGGTGACTCTCAGACTGATCACTAATAGTATTTGTGTTTATAAAGAGATAATAATCTGCATTTTTGCTTTGGTTCATAAAACCCAAGAAGCATTGTGTTCTAATTCTAGCAAGTGCTGTGATGGTGGAAGTGAGTAGCGAGGGATGGGGAGGAGAGAGAGGTGAAAGTAGGTGACCTGAGGATTTCTCTGCTGTGCCAAAATGGAAACATGGGGCTTTGAATTGCCACGGTCCTTAATTCATGTGACTTTTCACAGCTTAGTCTCTCACCTTCAGATGACTTCATATTTAGTCACTTTTGTTTCTCATAGCTATTAGATACCAGTTCCCCAAACTATTCCGCCTGCTCCACGTGTCTTTTCCATGCAGACCTTTATCCCTGTCTAAGTACAGATCCTGCCAGTGTCAGAACATTTCACAGAGCCTAAGACCTGCTACTCCAGAACCACAGGGCTGCTCTGAATATGCTGAAGAATGAAATTAGTGATCAGTTGGGAGGACTTGGTGAGTTGTTTTGTTGAGTCACAGATTCACCAAATGTCCTCTCTATTGTTCTTCAACCCGGTATATGAAATACCATCCATCTTTTGTTTAGATTAGAAATGTAGGAACAATCCCTAACGTTTCCGTTTTTTGGTTATTCCTTATATCTAATTCATTCTGAAATCCTGTGGTTCTCCCTACTAAATACACAGAGAATGTGTCAACTTCATCTCTGTAGCTAATGTCCTCTACCAAACCAGCATGGTCCGTAATCCTCAAAAATGTCCTGTCTTGTTTCCTTGGCTCAATCCGTGCTTATCTCCAATCCATTCTCCACCTTGAGGCCTGGATTTTTTCCCCTTCTTTTCTTTTTGGGTGTACGCATGACTTGGGAGATCTTAGTTCCCAAACCAGGGCCCTTGGTAGTGAAAGCTTGGAGTCCTAATTACTGGACTGCCATTTACAATGTTGTGTTAATTTCTGGTGCACAGCAGAGTGATTATATATATATATATATATATATATATATATTCTCTTGCATATTTTTTATTATGGTTTGTCATAGGATATCGAATATAGTTCCCCATGCTATATAGTAGGATCTTGTTGTTCATCCATCCTATATATAATAGTTTGCATCTGCTAGTCCCAAACTCCCAATCCATCCCTTAAGTGCCACCCCCAGCAACTATGAGTCTGTTCTGAGTCTGTTTCTGTTCCATAGATAAGTTCATTTGTGTCATATTTTTGATTCTGCATATAGGTGATATCATATGCCTTTCTGTGTTTGACTTAAGATGATGAGCTCTAGGTCCCTCCATAGTGCTACAAGTGGCATTATTTTATCCTTTCAGAATTCTTTTAGAAATACCAATCAGAATATGCTTATTCTCTTCATAAACTATGGTTTTACAGTACTCTGAACAAAGCCCAAGGCCTTACTATGATCTCCTAAGTCCTATCTCATCTAGCTTCTCCTGACTCCTCCAAGTTGTATATTGCCCACAATCACTATGCCCAGAGTTACTACCTTTGTTTTTTTCCCTATGCCTGTAAAGTTTCTTCTTCAGTTACCTACACGGTCTTAGCTCAAATGCTACCTTTCCCAGAGGTATTCCTTGATTATCCTTCCAAAGTGGTGTGGTAGCTGCTATGAGTCACAGATACCATCCTTTTTCTTTTGAAATACCATCCATCTTTTGTTTAGATTAGAAATGTAGGAACAATCCCTAACGTTTCCGTTTTTTGGTTATTCCTTATATCTAATTCATTCTGAAATCCTGTGGTTCTCCCTACTAAATACACAGAGAATGTGTCAACTTCATCTCTGTAGCTAATGTCCTCTACCAAACCAGCATGGTCCGTAATCCTCAAAAATGTCCTGTCTTGTTTCCTTGGCTCAATCCGTGCTTATCTCCAATCCATTCTCCACCTTGAGGCCTGGATTTTTTCCCCTTCTTTTCTTTTTGGGTGTACGCATGACTTGGGAGATCTTAGTTCCCAAACCAGGGCCCTTGGTAGTGAAAGCTTGGAGTCCTAATTACTGGACTGCCATTTACAATGTTGTGTTAATTTCTGGTGCACAGCAGAGTGATTATATATATATATATATATATATATATATATTCTCTTGCATATTTTTTATTATGGTTTGTCATAGGATATCGAATATAGTTCCCCATGCTATATAGTAGGATCTTGTTGTTCATCCATCCTATATATAATAGTTTGCATCTGCTAGTCCCAAACTCCCAATCCATCCCTTAAGTGCCACCCCCAGCAACTATGAGTCTGTTCTGAGTCTGTTTCTGTTCCATAGATAAGTTCATTTGTGTCATATTTTTGATTCTGCATATAGGTGATATCATATGCCTTTCTGTGTTTGACTTAAGATGATGAGCTCTAGGTCCCTCCATAGTGCTACAAGTGGCATTATTTTATCCTTTCAGAATTCTTTTAGAAATACCAATCAGAATATGCTTATTCTCTTCATAAACTATGGTTTTACAGTACTCTGAACAAAGCCCAAGGCCTTACTATGATCTCCTAAGTCCTATCTCATCTAGCTTCTCCTGACTCCTCCAAGTTGTATATTGCCCACAATCACTATGCCCAGAGTTACTACCTTTGTTTTTTTCCCTATGCCTGTAAAGTTTCTTCTTCAGTTACCTACACGGTCTTAGCTCAAATGCTACCTTTCCCAGAGGTATTCCTTGATTATCCTTCCAAAGTGGTGTGGTAGCTGCTATGAATTGAGTCGTTTAACACCCATTCAAACTTACTTCCTTTGCCAAGAGTGCAAAACTAAAATTCACATTTCCCAAACTATCTTGGAGCTTGGAACCTAAACATGGATCTTTGTCCCAGAAACAAAGTGCAGGGAGCCCATTTTGTGGTTCACAAGGTCTCCATTTTGAGGGGATCAAGCATCATTTTGTTGGTATGGACAGTGGCAGCAATAGTGTGATTTTGGATAAAGGAATTGTATCTATGGCTACAATATGTTGCAACAAAGGGAAGCTTCCTGATTCTGTGGCTCTGCAACAACTTTAATTGCCTTAGGGCCTGGAGTGGTTCTGTAGTCAGCAAGGGCAATAGCACCTTCTTAATACAACAGCTTCCTATGATAGATTCTTCTTGATCAGTCTAGATCCTGTTTTTCCAGCCCTTTGAACAATTTTATAGTCACTAATTTCCCTGTATACAATCCCTTTCTGTTAAATAAGCTAGCAAGAGTGGATTCTGTTGTCTGCAATAAAATCTGGACCAATACAAGTACTTCTATAAGTTACTCTTTTACTCATCTTTTATTTTTTTTCTTCACCCTTCACGAGGATGGGGCCTCATCTGTCTGGTTCACTGCTCTGTCCCTAGCACCTAGAACAGCTCTTGAAGCATGGGAGGTGTTCCGTAACCATTTGTGGCATGAATGAATGGGCTCTAGGCATTTGCAGAGGTACACCACACTCTGCCCCAGGAATCTTAGCACCAGGGACATTTTCTCTGCAGCTATAGCTGTTGTTTGACTCATCGTTTGTTTCTGGGCCAGCTCCAATTTTGTTCTTCTGACTCAGCAATAAAAACATGCACTTCTGATGATGATGATGAAGTGAGTGCTTGAATTCTCTCAAAGTTCTACATCAGGAAGCTTCTGTTAAATGGTGCCTTGCAACACCATCAGGAGAGCAGGGCTCAACTGGATTTCACTATCAGTGGTGTCAGGCAGCAGGGCAGAGGCTGGTCACGGAGGTCATGCCTAGCTTGGCCATTACAGGCCCTTCTTGCTTGAATGACAAGCAATGGAAAGTCAGGACATTCTCCTTCTGAGGGCCATCCTGATCTATCCAAGATCATCCCATCCATTCTGCTTGCTTGCAGTCTGTTTGCTCTTTCTAAGTGCTTCCTTTCCCTTCACCTATTTCCGAGCAACGCCAACGTCCAGAAATGCATGTTGTCTTTGCTTTGTTTTAGCACATCAAGCATCATTTTATTGGTATGGACAGTGGCAGCAATAGTGTGATTTTGGATAAAGGAATTGTATCTATGGCTACAATATGTTGCAACAAAGGGAAGCTTCCTGATTCTGTGGCTCTGCAACAACTTTAATTGCCTTAGGGCCTGGAGTGGTTCTGTAGTCAGCAAGGGCAATAGCACCTTCTTAATACAACAGCTTCCTATGATAGATTCTTCTTGATCAGTCTAGATCCTGTTTTTCCAGCCCTTTGAACAATTTTATAGTCACTAATTTCCCTGTATACAATCCCTTTCTGTTAAATAAGCTAGCAAGAGTGGATTCTGTTGTCTGCAATAAAATCTGGACCAATACAAGTACTTCTATAAGTTACTCTTTTACTCATCTTTTATTTTTTTTCTTCACCCTTCACGAGGATGGGGCCTCATCTGTCTGGTTCACTGCTCTGTCCCTAGCACCTAGAACAGCTCTTGAAGCATGGGAGGTGTTCCGTAACCATTTGTGGCATGAATGAATGGGCTCTAGGCATTTGCAGAGGTACACCACACTCTGCCCCAGGAATCTTAGCACCAGGGACATTTTCTCTGCAGCTATAGCTGTTGTTTGACTCATCGTTTGTTTCTGGGCCAGCTCCAATTTTGTTCTTCTGACTCAGCAATAAAAACATGCACTTCTGATGATGATGATGAAGTGAGTGCTTGAATTCTCTCAAAGTTCTACATCAGGAAGCTTCTGTTAAATGGTGCCTTGCAACACCATCAGGAGAGCAGGGCTCAACTGGATTTCACTATCAGTGGTGTCAGGCAGCAGGGCAGAGGCTGGTCACGGAGGTCATGCCTAGCTTGGCCATTACAGGCCCTTCTTGCTTGAATGACAAGCAATGGAAAGTCAGGACATTCTCCTTCTGAGGGCCATCCTGATCTATCCAAGATCATCCCATCCATTCTGCTTGCTTGCAGTCTGTTTGCTCTTTCTAAGTGCTTCCTTTCCCTTCACCTATTTCCGAGCAACGCCAACGTCCAGAAATGCATGTTGTCTTTTTGCTTTGTTTTTAGCACATCAAGCAGTTGGTGTTCTCAGCATAAAATCTTGAATAATAATTTGCCTAAAATAATCTTTGTCTCATTTCAGTTTTTATCCTAGTGCTCAGTACAGGGTCGGGTATATAATGAGTGCTTGATAAATGTTTGAAGAATGATTGGATGAGTGAATTACCCTAGTTTTGTGCTAAAAAAAAAAAAAAAAACTGGCAAAAGGTTAATATATGCAGAAAAGACTTAGTATAAGAGAAAAAAAAATCTCACATATGACTTTGATTCTATTCAAATGTGTTCCTGCAGTCAGGCAAGATTTCATTAACATTTTCTCCACTTCATGCCTGCTGAATATCATTGCAAGGTTTAGTTGACAAGTGCCATTCACAGACCACATCCCCAAACCTAAGAGAGTATCCTTCACACGGGGCTTCCTTGACTCAGTGCTGATACAAATAAGACAGCAAATGTCAAATGTTCTTTTCTAGAACTCGTATATAGGATGATGTGCTTCTCCAAGGTCAGGGCAAGTGCCCATTTTACTTTGCATTCATGAGCAAGACTGCTGGCTGGCGACAGGTAACCTTCAGAGAGAGGTTTGTCATTAGCAGAAGGGCGCAGGCTGAGGATTGAATCTTCCTAAAAAAGTCATGTCTGCCGGCTGGCAGGAGAGGGAACGCATGTCAGGGCAGGCGAGTAACTGGCAGGGGAGGGTGGCTGGTTACTGATTAAGCTGGGCAAGGCATTTTAAAAGCTAAGAGTCCTCCCAGAGTTGAGATTAGGCAGGCTCTTGCAGGCTCTCACAATCAGCAGTGGGTGGGGAAGGGGTAGGTGGAAAGGGTGAGGTCAGGAAAAGGACACAGAGTGGGTATGCCCTTGGCTTAGTGGGAGGGAAAAGTCTCATGGGGTGGCCAGGCCCTGTGTTCTTTCTCCGAGTAGACAGGTCATGCCTATCTCTAGGGCAGAAATTCCTGTGCTTGAGGTTGAGACACTCCATGGGTTTGCCAGCTGTCTCAAAGGCTAATGTGAAACTCCCAAACCCAAATGGTTTCCAAGTCTCTTGGCTAATCTGTAGATAACACAGCTACCTTTGAGTACCTTTTGAAGGCTGAATATTTCTTTTTTTTTTTAAAGCTAAAAATTTGATTTTTTGCTCATACTTTGCAGCATGTGAGATCTTAATTCCTTGACCAGGAATTGAACCCATGACCCCTGCAGCGAAAGGGCAGAGTCTTAGCCACTGGAATACCAAGGAAATCCTGCAGGCTGAATACTTCCACTCAAAATGCCTGGGAATAGCTGCTGTACTTGCTATTCTTTTCACGTGTTTCCTATATAACAAGTCCTGAGTTCTGTTCTTGCAGATATTACATAACTGTTGCACTGAATCCTTACAACCTGATGAGATGGGTGTATTTATCCCCACTTAATAGGTAAAGCACCTGAGGCTCAGAGAGGCTGAACTTCTTGTCTGGTATTACAGAGCTGGAAAATCACGGACTGCCTGAATAGAAGCAGTTCAGCCCCTGACTAGGGAGATGAGTCCCCAGTGGTTCCTTGTCAACTGCAGAATATTTAAAAGATATTTGTCCCTAAGGCATGCTAGTTTTCATAATTGGAAGCTAACTACATTATCACTATTGTGTCCTCAAATACTTAGTTTTACTGACTATAGATCAATCTAAGTTTCCCCCTATCAGATTCAATTGAATGAAGCAAAATGTGGACCGGCCACAGGATGAGGAGCATGTGCTGGCATAAAATGTCAGACTCAAAGCTGAGGCCAGGCCAGCCTGCTTGATGGCTGAAATGCTCCCAAACAGAACCACTGGTTTAGACAGGAATTCTCTCAGTCCTGCCTGCAGTGTCAGTTTATTACCCATAAGGACTAATGTACTGATAACAAAATATTAACACTTCCTCTCTATGTATTGATTTCTCTCATTTGGATTTCTCAGTAACCCTAAGGCATGTGCTTTCTCTTGACACAGATAATTTGCACTGAGCAAAGCTCTCAGGGAATGGAGCATAGGACAGGTGCTTTTTGATGGTAAGAAATATGCTCAGGAGAGATTGTTGGAAAATACCAGGAGCATTAGGCACTGTCTCTTGGGTGAATCCTGATAGAAATGAAAGTCAGAGACCAGCATCAAGCATTGGGTATCCCAGCAGTGATGGTGAGACTACAAAAGGTTGCAAAGCTGAAGTGTGAAGAGTGTTTGTTTACAGAGGGGAATTTTTAATTTTTAAAAATTTTTTTAGGTAAGATTTATCAATGGGCTGGTTTCCCTGGTGGCTCAAACAGTAAAGAATCTGCCTGCAAAGCAGGAAACCTGGGTTTGATCCCTAGGTTGGGAAGATCCCTTGGAGAAGGAAACAGCTACCCACTCCAGTATTCTTGTTTGGAGAATCCCATGGACAGAAGAGCTTGGCAGGCTACAGTCCATGGGGTCACAAACAGTTGGACGTGACTGAGCAACTTTCACTACCAGTGGGTACCACTCCATAGTTACGTTTTATGAAAGAAGTAGACCGTATCTTTTCTTGGCAACTTTCTCTTGGCAGTGCTAGAAGGGGCATACAGGAGATGCAGGGAGAAGGGAAGAGAAAAGGGAGGAGGATCATGGAGTTGATGAGCACATTTCCACTTCAGAATCAGGACGGAAGTATGGTGTTGCCAGCTGTTTTTACACTCTTTCCTAGGGAACTAGAGATCCTAGACAGGCTCTGGAGGCACTCCCAGATGCCTGGCCCTGGAGTGAACCGTGCCGGCGTCTGTAGGAGATGGGCCCAGGCGTGGTCACTCAGCGGGAGATTCCAGGGCCTCTGACCAACTCCACTCTTCCCAGCCTGGAGAACGTCTGAGGCTCTCCTACGTCTTCCCCCTGCTCCTGCTTAGCTCCTGACACTCCACCTAGTCTCACAGCTCTGTGAGAGCTCATTGTTCCCCGAGGAGTGGTGCCAAGGAGGGCAGATTGTCAAAGACCAGTGACCCCCTCCTTGCCTGGGGTCTCCTCCCTGCATGCTAGGAAATGCAGTGCTGGCCCCGGGCAGAACTGCCCATTCAGCAGTCTGGTTTTCATTTCCTCTGCTCCTCCTGTTGCATTTCACACCAGCCAAGTGTCTAGTGCCCTCATTTCCTCTCTCCCACCTCCATCACTTTCTCCTTCCTACTGTTTCCTGTTTTCTGATCCTAGACCACCCCCTATGGTGGATCATTCTCCTCTTCCTTTTGTTTCTTTTTCCAAACTTCCTGGGTCTCACCATTTCAGGACCTGCTCTCACGTGGGTGATACGAGGTTATCTAGATACATGAAAATTTACCAGTACTAATATGTTAACCAATATTAACATGTTAGCCAATGAATATGTTGCTTTTCCTGATAAGCAACATCTTCAAATGCTTCAAGACAGACCTTTGTCCAAGAAGCCTTCCAAGCAGTAACTCTTTGGGGAAATTAACTACCACCAGCCAAGAAGGAAGAAGTGGTAATCACTGGTCCCCTTCCCAGTGTAATCAGCTGCCCCTTCTTCGTGTGGAAGGGACCCTGGGGTAAAGGTCTGAGCATCTAGACTTGAACTTCATTTATGATTTCAAAAAGAACTTGGCCACCAGCTGTAACCCTCCCTAGAAACTCCGGGGTCTCCCTCTACAAAGTAGAAGTTGATAATGTGTGGTCAGTCTCCTTTTCTCCTTTCTCTAGGTGTGTTGTGAGCAAAGGCTACTAAATTGTTGCAAAGTACTCTTGCAGATACTGAGCATTTAGGACAAGGTTCATAAAAGATTTGGATGAAATTTCTCTAGAAACTGAATAGGAGGTTGTGATGGGTTCCTTAGCAGAGCTCAGTGTTCAAGAGTGAACTTCTTGCAGTCCATTAGAAAAACACTAAATGAAGTACTCATGGCAAGTAGATGCTTTCTACCCTAAAAAATACCAAGTCTGGCAAGTGTGGGAGACGATTGCTGCCAACTATTGTCCAATTGTGTGATGCTATCTTAAGGCATCTTAGAGACCTATTGTACCGTGAAGGTTTTTAGGTCAGTAGAGGAGGGGAGGGTGGAGATGGGGTGGAGGAGGGGACAGTGCCCGGATATGACTATGCTTTTTCACAGAGTTAACTGGGATGTGCATGTTTCCACATGTTGGCCTGAATAAACCCTGACCATCTGCCTTGTTCCAGAAGCCACCTAGAATTGGCTTTGGTCATATTTACAGGCAGTACAGAGTGTCCCAGGAGAAATTCAACTGTACCAAATGGCTCACGTGGGTATTTTGACTTTTTCGTTTTCTCAGAGCTTAGGGTTGTGAGTTCCTCACATCTGGTGGCCACTTTGTTTTATATACAAACATATTATTTCAGAGACCTAACATTCCACCTCTGCAGAGGTGAAAGACACTTGAAGTGAAGACCCTTGGACCCCATAGCCCCAGAGTATATGATGGGCAATTCACTTCTTTTTTAAGCTTCTATGATTTCTCATGTCTACCCATCATGACAAGACAGAACAAGAGGAGCCTAAATGTTTGACTAAATATTTGTCTCTCCTTTATTTCTCTTGATGGTGTTGCTCTGTGGGACCCTGCTGTGGGTTCTGTGTGACTGTGCGTCATGCACAGCGAGGAGCAGAGGCAAGGCCAGCTGGCTCAGCTTCTCCTATTTGCTTTGGTAATATTTCCTAAAGCAACTGTTTTTGGGAAAACCATTAATGCTAAGTCCCCTGGGGAAATGTAGAGGGATAAGTACCTTCCATCAGTTGTGGGATAGACTTTCCAAGCCAGGGAGGCAAATCCATCTTTGGAAAATTCTCTGTCCTTTTTTGTCAATGTTGATGATTCTGACAATTACTTATTTAACAATCTCCCTGAAATGCAGGAGACCCAGGTTCAGTCTCTGGGTTTGGAAGATCCCCTAGAGAAGAAAATAGTAACCCACTACAGTATTCTTGCCTGGAGAATCCCATGGACAGAGGAGCCTGGTGGGCTTCAGTCCGTGTGGTCACAAAGAGTCAGACATGACTGAGTGAAACTGGTGCTCTTTTGGTCTTATCAGTTTCTTTAGGGAGGAAATCTCTTTAGGTACTTATATACACCTTTGACATCTGGTCTTTTTAATCAGGAAGAAGTGACTCACGAAGGGCAGTTTTGCTGTAAGAACAGGAGGAGCAAGTGTTGCGAGAAGAAGAGGGATGTTGGAGCTGACGTTTTGATGATAAGATGGTTGAAGGTAAGGGTGAATGTTCAAAGCCAAACCTCTGAATCTGTGAATTGGGATGGTGTCTTTTCATACAGACAGTTGCCACCCTAGTGTGGTTATAGTATGAACCTTTGATTGTTGTTAATTCACTGGTCATGCAGCCATTCTATGCTGAGTCAAGCTCCAGACTTCTGCTCCTCTTTTTATTTCTTTTCAACTTTATTCGTGTTCAAAAAGGTTTAGGAGGATGGGAGGTGAGACACAATTCACCGTCATTTGTGAATTTTGGGGAGGTAATGCTCTTTCTCATGAAGTCAAGGACACTAAGCCTCCATCTCCTAGAGCTTACTGGTGTAATGGCTTATGGAGACCTCTTGCTGTGGGAAGGAAGGAAGCTCTACAGAGAAAGCAGTCGAAATTCCAGTTTCTTTCATGGAGAGTTGATGGCTCAGATATGGAGAAGAAGGCTTTCTTGAATTCTGTCACATGGAGACAAGATTCTGTCAGCCTGGTAAGAGCTAGGTATACTGGTCTGACATGGACGGAAGGATAGAAGAGAGGACTTAGCCCCAAAGCCACAGACTTACCTGCTTCTCTGGCAACCCTTGGTCACCCAGCCTGGCCTTTGCCCCTAGAGAGAAATGAAATTAAAAGTTGTGGCAGAAATAAACATTCATCTGTGTAGGCTTATATTGCTTAATGGCCAGGGGCTTGGGTTGTTATAAATTGCAAAGTTAATTTGACATTGGCTTTAAAGAGTATATTTTCTGAAAACTTAATATTATCCACAGAGCCTTATATATTCTTAGTGGTGCTTTTATGTATTTTCTAAAGTTTTTGTAGTCATATGCATTACTTTGGAAAAAAAAAAGCCAATGTAATATTAAGACTGAAAAAATAAATTACATATAATCCTCAGGCTACTATATCTATTTTCCATTATGAGATGTTCTCTCTTTTAGTGTCTGTCAATTTTGTGCAGTTTTGGTATGCTTTAAAAATAATTTATTGAGATGAAATTTGCATAACATAAAATCAGCCAGTTTTTTTTTTTTTTTTTTAGTTAAGTATGTATCTCTTTATTTTTAATCTATTGAGAATACTTATTCCATAACATTTGTCAAAAGTAAATTATATTCACCACAGGGATATGTATATATCCATACAGATAAAGAGAGTGAGAGAGAAGGAGTGAGTTGTGTGTATAAGGAAATAGATGTAATATAATGTAGTTATCAGAAAGAAAATCAGCGAGTTTTAGAGTGAACGATCCAGTGGTATTTTGTACGTTCTTGGTGTTGTGTGATCATGTCTGTCTAGTGCCAAAACATTTCTGTCTGATAATCTGTGTAATTAGGTAAAGCTTCTTAACCAGTAAGCAGTTCTCCTGCATTTCCCTCTTTCTCCAGAAGCTAGAAACAACCCACATTCTGTTTATATGGATTTATCTGTTCTAGAATTTTATATAAACAAAGGCACATAATATGTGACTTTGGTTTGCATACTGTCTTTGCAGTTTCATCCATACTGTAGCAAGTGTCAGAGCTTTTCACTGTTTATGGCTGCATAATATTCTGTTGTAAGGATATACCACCATTTACTTATCCATGTGTCTGTTGAGGGATATTTGGGTTATTTCCACATCTTGGGGTTGTGAATAGTGCTGCTGTGAATTTATATATCCATTTTCTTGTTCTGTTTTTCAATTCTTTTGGTTATATGCCGAGTTTATACTAGTATCAATATCATTGCTTGGCTATAGGATGCCTGTATGTTTAACTTTTTGAAGAATAGCCAAACTGGTTTCTACTGTGGCTGAACCATTATGCCTTCCAGCCAAAGAGTGTGCAAGGGGTTCACTTTCTTCACACCCTTGGCAACACTTGTAATTTCTTTTTCAAATTTGCATTGCATTACTTTGGAAAAAAAGCCAATGTAATATTAAGACTGAAAAATAAATTACATATAATCCTCAGGCTACTATATCTATTTTCCATTATGAGATGTTCTCTCTTTTAGTGTCTGTCAATTTTGTGCAGTTTTGGTATGCTTTAAAAATAATTTATTGAGATGAAATTTGCATAACATAAAATCAGCCAGTTTTTTTTTTTTTTTTTAGTTAAGTATGTATCTCTTTATTTTTAATCTATTGAGAATACTTATTCCATAACATTTGTCAAAAGTAAATTATATTCACCACAGGGATATGTATATATCCATACAGATAAAGAGAGTGAGAGAGAAGGAGTGAGTTGTGTGTATAAGGAAATAGATGTAATATAATGTAGTTATCAGAAAGAAAATCAGCGAGTTTTAGAGTGAACGATCCAGTGGTATTTTGTACGTTCTTGGTGTTGTGTGATCATGTCTGTCTAGTGCCAAAACATTTCTGTCTGATAATCTGTGTAATTAGGTAAAGCTTCTTAACCAGTAAGCAGTTCTCCTGCATTTCCCTCTTTCTCCAGAAGCTAGAAACAACCCACATTCTGTTTATATGGATTTATCTGTTCTAGAATTTTATATAAACAAAGGCACATAATATGTGACTTTGGTTTGCATACTGTCTTTGCAGTTTCATCCATACTGTAGCAAGTGTCAGAGCTTTTCACTGTTTATGGCTGCATAATATTCTGTTGTAAGGATATACCACCATTTACTTATCCATGTGTCTGTTGAGGGATATTTGGGTTATTTCCACATCTTGGGGTTGTGAATAGTGCTGCTGTGAATTTATATATCCATTTTCTTGTTCTGTTTTTCAATTCTTTTGGTTATATGCCGAGTTTATACTAGTATCAATATCATTGCTTGGCTATAGGATGCCTGTATGTTTAACTTTTTGAAGAATAGCCAAACTGGTTTCTACTGTGGCTGAACCATTATGCCTTCCAGCCAAAGAGTGTGCAAGGGGTTCACTTTCTTCACACCCTTGGCAACACTTGTAATTTCTGTTTGACATATTTTTAACCATTGTGAACATGTCATTTTATGCAGTGGACTAAAGCATGAGTTTTGAAATTTGTATTTGCTTCTAGCATTCATGGGTATTGGTGCGTTTGATGTGGCCTGGATTCCCACGTCAGAGCACCTTGGTCCCATCATTCTACTTATTCTCAGATCCTATAATTTTTCATCCCTGTGACTTTACATTTGATCATTTTGAGCCCAGGGCTTGTTGTTGGAGCCAAGTCTCTTGCCTCTCGGAGTGACCTTTGTATTGGTCCTGAGAGTTCATACAGGTGGGCCCCTGCCCTACATTTTGGCTATGTGAGCTTTCTTGAAGCGTGATGTTCAAAACAGAACTGTGTCCTAAAAGCCAAGTAGTAACAATCACATTAGGCTTCTACAGAAGCTCTGTTGAAAATAAGAATATGTATATGAGGGCAATAGAAGGAACAAAGAGGGAGATATGTTGGAGTGTGGGCTTTTCTTCAGCCTCCCCACATGCCCACATTTCAAGCTCCCACAGGTCCCAGGGGTGAGAAGAAACAAGACTGTCCAACAGGGCTTCCCTGGTGGTCCAGTGGGTAAGGACACTGCCTTGCAGTGCAAGGGGCGCCAGTTTGATCCCTGGCCTGGGAAGATCCCACGGCTGCAGAGTGGTTGGACTGCTGTGTCCAACTACCAAGCTGGGGCTCTGGAGTGCATGTGCCCAGAATTGGTGCTCTGCAGCGAGAGAGGCCACTGTGATGGGAGTCCCAAAGAACAAAGATGGATGAAAATAAATAAATGAAAGACTAATAGAAGTGGCCAAAAAAAAAAAAAAAAAAAAGATTGTTTAACAGAGTCTGGGGACAGAAGGGAAGGCAAAGATGGCCTTGTAACTATAGGAATGGATGGGATGAAAGTTGATGGTGATTACCTTAAGCTGGGTTTGCCTGCTATAACTCAATTGGTGAATTAGATGATCAGGGAAAAATGACAGCAAAATTCAAGGTTCCTCAGCCTCAGTCCTATCGCCATTTTGTACTGGATAGCTGTGTCATGGAAAGGCTGTCCTGTGCATTTTAGGATGTTCATCAGCCTCCATGACCTCTGTGCACCTGATGTCTGTGGCTCCCACCTGCCCCTCTCCCTCCCTGTCCGAACATGGCCAGTCTTCCCTGGGGTGAGGTGGGGGTACAATGATTTCCAGCTGAGAGTCTCAGGGAAAGTGAATATTAATTTTTAAACTTATCAGTTGGCATTATCCATGGGTTGTTATTGAAAAGCTAGTAGTATTGAGGTCGTGGGATGTGCCTGGCACTGTGCTCAGCTTTTCCATTCCTTTGTTCCTCAACAAACGTGTGTTTGGGTGTGTATTCTGCTGGGAACTGAAACTGTACTGTGGACTAAACATTGGAAAGCTGCTGCCCCGGTGAAGCTTGCATTCTAGGGGAGAGATGCTGTTCAGTTGCTCAGTCGTGTCCGACTCTGTGATCCCATGGTCTGAAGCATGGGGAGAGATTGTATTGGAATAATCACACAAATAGAAAGTCCCCAGCCTGACAAGTGACACAGAAGGGAGGGCTTTGGGCAAGTGCAGTGCTCCATGTGCCCAGGCTGTGTGTGCTGAGACTGTCGCACATATTAATTCCTGTGCCCCTTCCAACAGCAGTATGGGGCCCACCCGTGCTTGTGTTCACACCTGTTTTGCAGGAAGGAAGCAGACTCTTAGATGGGGACAGTCACACAGGTAGTAATGGCGGAGCTGGGATTTTGAAACTAATGAGTTGTCCTCAGAGCCTGAGCGTCTAACTACTGCCTGAGATACCATGAGTTGAGATGTGCAGAATGAATAGATGTTGAGTGCTTAAAGATGAGGGAGAGGGAAAGTGAGATACCAGGGATTCGGGGATCCAAATGCTTTGAGAAGTTCACAGAATTGAAACGTGACAAAGCTAGATTTTAAGTTGGCCCATCCTTAAGCCCACTCTCTGCACCACCATGCCACATAGCCCCCTGCTCCAGGCCCTTCGAGTGCAGCCAAGTCGCTGAGCACACCTGCCCTGGAGCAGCTAGTGAGTGGGATGTGACGTCTGGAAATTCTGTCCCTGAGGGTTTTGATGTCTGAGCACAGACATGATTCCATGGATCTCCATAGTCATTCTTTAACTTTGGAATTTTCTGGCCTCTGTTTTTTATCTTGCACTCCAGCTGTAATTCACCCTCTCACCCTGCCCTCCCCTCAACCCTGCCATTTGATTCTGGGGCACTACCCACGTGGCCTCTGATAAGAATCAGTCCATTCAGAGTCACTGGCAGGTAGATGTCCTCTTTGCTCAAACATGCATGAAGGTCTCCACTCCCCAGATCCCATGGCTGTGGAGTCTGCTGCTCTCTGGCCGGCCCCCTTCTGTTCTTTTAGGGATAGTGTGTTTCCCCCTCCAGGTAAACTTGAAGCTAGTCTTCATTTAAATATTAATTTGCAGTTGCACCATCTCTCCTATGATATTACCACATCCTGGGGGGATTAGACTGAGTGAGCCCAGCCTCCTCACTCCCTTTAATCACAGGTTTTGGCAATGCTGGGACTTGTAGCCGAATCGGATCTTTCCTTTCACACCATCCCAAATGCTCTGCAGCGCTAACCAAATTGAAATGGGCCCCTTCATCTTACACATGGATAATTAAACTTCAAACACTGTTTATCTCTGTCCTGAAATCCTCAGAATGCAGAAGCAAATTAATTTTAAATCTATATCTGCTTTAAATAGTAATTGTTTCATCAACAGGCTTGATGGATAATTATATTCTTTGTTCGTCCTCCTTGCAGACTTGAATAGACCACATAATTCCTGGGTTGCTTTCATTTCTGTAATTAGATCATGTGACAGACCTTTACTGTATTACAGTTGACTTGAGTTACTTCTCGCCCACCCCCTTCTAAATTCTAAAATGGTTTCTCATGAATACTTAGATTATAACAGCCCAGCTTAACACTGAGCTGTGAGTGTTTTGCTTTAATCCTTTATTCTTCTTGCACCTAATAATTTACTAGGGAGCAAGCCATCTTACTGGTGGCTGCTACATCATATCCTAGCAGTTAAGACTTCTTGTCCTCATTTTGAACTCTTCTTTCCCTAAAAGAAAACCCTTCCTTGACCACATAAAAACACACTGTCTGAACCACTTGAAGTCAATATTATCCTTATAGAAGAATTTAAGGTTCAAACTGAACAAAAAGTAATATACCAGGCTTTTGTGTTTTGATGATCTGAGGTTTCATAGAAAAAGAGGAAGTCATATTCCTTATTAGAAAGAGCAGTATTTGTTTCCAAAAATTTATTTTACTTGCCTGGATTCATCCTGTAAAAATGAAAGCTGAACACTTGATAATTAGGTCAACATTGAGATCTATTCTCTAATTGGAATTTGTTTGCTGCACACAATATGCCTAATTTTCTCTGGGTCTGTGCTAGAAATAGGTTTGGTCAGCCAATCTGGCTCTTTCAGCTTCCTTTATCACTCGTATCCTCCAGATGATTATCTTTCAGATTTCGTTTCCCAGGGTTCTTACAATTCTTAATATTTTTCTGATTTTTGTTACTGAGTTATACAAAATTGACTAAGGCATAGTAAGACCTCATCAATAGTGTGTAAAGTGGGGGTAGTGATTGGAAGTTGGAGAGAGAATATCTTTTGTTGTTGTTGTTAACAAAAAAAAGCCATGGGGTGTCTATAGCTAAAGCTAGCTTAACTAGGCACTTTTTGCTCCATGTCTTTCAAAATTACATCCAAATTTGCACTGTCACTCCTCAGCCTTCTCAGCTTTATTCATTTCTTATTTTCTTTCCTACCCATGGAAAATCTGTGTTTTTGATAGCTTTCTCTTAACTATACACATGTAGATTTTTCGGGTAGGATCTCATTATGTTTTTCTGATTCAGCTATGCATTTTGATGAGTCTCACCACCATATCCTGCCCATATTTCTGGAACTGTAAAGTTTTTTCGTGTATGTGATCATTTCACCATCTTTTTGGATATTGCAACATCTCCCAATTAGATCTGTGGAATTAATTTCTACATTTGTTATTCACCTTTTCAGACCACACATGCAAGTGCTAAATTAAATCTGACATGCGCATAGGTACCGTGGCATTCCTAGATTAATAATTATCCTGTGTTAATGGATTCATGATATGTTTTTGTTGGAGAATTCTGACCTCAATTTCTTTCCTACTCTTCAGTAAAAGATCAATCACTATGTAGCTTTTATGTGTAGATTTTCCAGATCATCATATAGAAATAATCTGGGATGCATTGTGATTTAGATCCTATGTCAGATAAAGTCCATTGGGAGATATAAACCACGTTTTCATCTTTCAATAGAAGGAATAATTTAGTACAGAGAGCCATATTATAGTTAGCCTCCCATTGGCTGTTCCTACCTGGAAGCCAGTTATCAAGAAATCCATTCTGAAATATGCAGATTAGAGTGGGTGAAATGCACAGTGGATCTGGGAACAGAGACAAATAACAAACATGGATGTGCCATGAAAGCTGGTGTGAAGAAATGATTTATTGAAGTTCACATGATTGGTAAGCACTAGCTGACAACTCAATCCATCTGTTTTGGATTTAGAAGATTTTCCTAGTAGTCATGCTTTAGCAAGATCTTATCTTTTTGGTCAAGTCTTACTGTCTCCATGGTATTCCCTCCTACCTGGAAATCCTGCATCAGGCTCTCCTTTGAACTTTTCTGGCGCATATACTTAAATATATAGAGCCACTGAGATCTCAAAGTGCTCAATATTAGAGGCATAGATTCTGGAGTCAAGATGTAAATAGTAGCAGCAACTGTTTCTTGTATATTCCCTCACTATCTCTATAAAATTCAACCTAATGACTCAGTTAACATTTCATACTTACTGCCAACCTGTATTTAGGAGTATGTAAGTGCCTTGCAGTTTTGACAAAGAACTTGTATTTCTCAGGAGTAATTTTTAGCCTTTCATGTGCAGGAGAATTACCCAGCGGTAGTGTTAAGATCTTTTTTGTATAGTTCTGTGTATTCTTGATACCTTTTCTTAATCTCTTCTGCTTCTGTTAGGTCCATACCATTTCTGTCCTTTATTGTGGCCATCTTTGCGTGAAATGTTCCCTTGGTATCTCTAGTTTTTTTTTTTTTTTTGAAGAGATCTCTAGTCTTTCCCATTCCATTGTTTTCCTCTATTTATTTGCATTGCTCACTTAGGAAGGCTTTCTTATCTCTCCTTGTTATTCTCTAGAACTCTACATTCAAATGCCTATATCTTTCCTCTTCTCCTTTGCCTTTTGCCTCTCTTCTTTTCTCAGCTATTTTTTTTTCTTTGTATATTTCTTTTATTGATTCACAATAGAATTATTACATAATAACTCAGTGGAATCATTAGGGAGGCAGCATGGTGTATCGAAAAAGCACTAGATGAGTTTTCAGAAGAACTAAGCTTCAGTTACTATGTGACCCTTAGCACACTTAACCTTTTTGAACTTTAGTTTTAACATCTATAAATTGGGCATGATACTAAGCCTTTCTCTGTCTACCTGGCAAAATTGTGAGGAGTGAAGGAGATAATTGTTTAAATGATACCTTCATAATTCAATCAACAAATATTTACTGAGGGTCATCTATGAGCCAGTTTCTATTAAGAAGTGTTGAGGGAATTAAAAAAGTCCAGACCCACCTTTCTGAAACTGTTGCTCCAGTAGGGAAGACAAACACATAAAAAACACATTTACTTTCTCTGTCTGCCTTACCTCATTTAGGATGATAATCTCTAGGCCTATCCATGAGAGAGCAAGAGAGAGAGATGGAGGGAGAGAAACAGGGAAATATGATATCACTTATATGTGGAATCTAAAATAAAAGATACAAATGAACTTATTTATAAAACAGAAATAGGCCAACAGACATAGAAACCATATCTATGGTTACCAAAGGATAAAGGGGGAAGGGAGGCATAGATAAAGTGATTAGGATTAACAGATACATGATACTACTACTATATAAAAAATAGATAACCAGCAAGGATCAAGTCTATAGCACAGGGAACTATACCCAATATTTTGTAATAAACTATAAGGGAAAAGAATTTAAAGAAGGATATATATATGTGTGTGTGTGTATATATTATATAGGTATGTATATACATATATGTATATATATATAATTGAATCAGTTTTCTGTGTACCTGAAACTAACACAGCATTGTAAATCAATCAATCAATAATTCAATTAAAACAATAACACATTTACTAAAGTGATAACAAAGGGTGTAAAAAAAATTAAAGGAAGGTTAAGGAGATAAAAGAGTCAATCTAGAGAAACAGGGTTAATGAGAGCCCTGGCTATCCTGCCATCTGCACTTTTGACGGGGTCTACTTCTTGCGTTTATTATTCCAATAAACATTACAGAGCTCGTCCCACAGCCTAGAGTCTGGACAGTCAGTTGAAAAATTGCCAGTTTATTATCAAATTGATCTCCTCATATCTCCTGGGTTGCCACCTTGAGACTCACCAACTTAGTAACCTAGGCCTGTACCAGCAGTATTTCTCAGCTATTTTTAAGGCCTCCTCAGACAACCATTTTACCTTTTCGCATTTCTTTTCCTTGGGGATAGTTTTGATTATTGCCTCCTGTACAGTGTTACAAACCTTTGTCCATAGTTCTTCAGGCACTCTGTCTATCAGATCTAATTCCTTGAATCTATTTGTCATTTCCACTGTATAATCATAAGGGATTTGATTTAGGTCATACCTGAATAGCCTAGAGGTTTCCCCTACTTTATTCAATTTAAGTCTGAATTTTGCAATAAGGAGTTCATGCTCTGAGCCACAGTCAGCTTCAGGTCTTGTTTGTGCTGACTGTATAGAACTTTTCGATCTTTGGCTGCAAAGAATATAATCAATCTGATTCCAGTATTGACCGTATGGTGATATGTACATGTAGAGTCTTCTCTTGTGTTGTTGTAAGAGGGTATTTGCTATGACCAATGTATTCTCTTGGCAAAATTTTGTTAGCCTTGGCCCTGCTTCATTTTGTACTCCAAGGCCAAACTTGCCTGTTATTCCAGGTACCTCTTGAGTTCATACTTTTGCATTTCAGTCCCCAAAGATGAAATGGACATCTCTTTTTTTTTTTTGATGTTAGTTCTAGAAGACTTTGTAAGTGCGCTCCAAGAGTTTCTGTTTTCCCAAACCTGTGGTAGTTCTGTAATCACATACCACTGACCTACAAACTCCAATTACCTGGGGCTTCTCAGTCCCTCTGCTGGATCCCCAGGTTGGGAAATCTGTTGTGGGGCCTAGAACTTTTGCAACAGCATGAGAACTTGTTTGGTGTAATTGTTCTCCAGTTTGTATCACTCACTTGGAGCCAGGCATCCTGGAGTATGAAGTCAAGTGGGTCTTAGGGAACATCACTATGAACAAAGCTAGTGGAGATGATGGAATTCCAACTGAGCTATTTCAAATCCTAAAAGTTGATGCTGTTAAAGTGCTGCACTCAACACGTCAGTAAATTTGGAAAACTCAGCAGTGGCCACAGGACTGGAAAAGGTCAGTTTTCATTCAGATATCAAAAAGAAAAGTCAAAAAATGTTCAAACTACTGTACCATTGCACTGATTTTACATGCTAGCAGGGTAATGTTCAAAATTCTTCAAGCTAGGCCTCAGCAGTATGTGAAATGAGAACTTCCAGATGTACAAACTAGATTTAGAAAAGGCAGAGGAGCTAGAGATGAAGTTGCCAACATCTGTTGGATCATAGAAAAAGCAGAAGAATTCCAGAAAACTATCTGCTTCTGCTCCATTGACTATGCTATAAAACCTTTGACTGTGTGGATCAAAAACTGTAGAAAATTCTTAAAGAGATAAGAATACTAGACCTATGCTATGTGTGGACCTATATGCAGGTCAAAAAGCAATGGTTAGAAGTGGACATGGAACAAGGAACTGGTTCCAATTTAGGAAAGTAGTACACCAAGGCTGTATATTGTCACCCTGTTTATTTAACTTCTATGCAGAATACATCATGTGAAATGTCAAGCTGGATGAAGCACAAATTGGAATTAAAATTTCTGGGAGTCTACCAAATGTCCTCCAATGGCAGAAAGTGAAGAGGAACTAAAGAGTCTCTTGATATAGAGTGAAAAGGGTATTTGCTATGACCAATGTATTCTCTTGGCAAAATTTTGTTAGCCTTGGCCCTGCTTCATTTTGTACTCCAAGGCCAAACTTGCCTGTTATTCCAGGTACCTCTTGAGTTCATACTTTTGCATTTCAGTCCCCAAAGATGAAATGGACATCTCTTTTTTTGATGTTAGTTCTAGAAGACTTTGTAAGTGCGCTCCAAGAGTTTCTGTTTTCCCAAACCTGTGGTAGTTCTGTAATCACATACCACTGACCTACAAACTCCAATTACCTGGGGCTTCTCAGTCCCTCTGCTGGATCCCCAGGTTGGGAAATCTGTTGTGGGGCCTAGAACTTTTGCAACAGCATGAGAACTTGTTTGGTGTAATTGTTCTCCAGTTTGTATCACTCACTTGGAGCCAGGCATCCTGGAGTATGAAGTCAAGTGGGTCTTAGGGAACATCACTATGAACAAAGCTAGTGGAGATGATGGAATTCCAACTGAGCTATTTCAAATCCTAAAAGTTGATGCTGTTAAAGTGCTGCACTCAACACGTCAGTAAATTTGGAAAACTCAGCAGTGGCCACAGGACTGGAAAAGGTCAGTTTTCATTCAGATATCAAAAAGAAAAGTCAAAAAATGTTCAAACTACTGTACCATTGCACTGATTTTACATGCTAGCAGGGTAATGTTCAAAATTCTTCAAGCTAGGCCTCAGCAGTATGTGAAATGAGAACTTCCAGATGTACAAACTAGATTTAGAAAAGGCAGAGGAGCTAGAGATGAAGTTGCCAACATCTGTTGGATCATAGAAAAAGCAGAAGAATTCCAGAAAACTATCTGCTTCTGCTCCATTGACTATGCTATAAAACCTTTGACTGTGTGGATCAAAAACTGTAGAAAATTCTTAAAGAGATAAGAATACTAGACCTATGCTATGTGTGGACCTATATGCAGGTCAAAAAGCAATGGTTAGAAGTGGACATGGAACAAGGAACTGGTTCCAATTTAGGAAAGTAGTACACCAAGGCTGTATATTGTCACCCTGTTTATTTAACTTCTATGCAGAATACATCATGTGAAATGTCAAGCTGGATGAAGCACAAATTGGAATTAAAATTTCTGGGAGAAATGCCAATAACCTCAGATACCCTGATGACACCATCCAATGGCAGAAAGTGAAGAGGAACTAAAGAGTCTCTTGATATAGATGAAAGAGGAGAGTGAAAAAGTTGACTTAAAACTCAACATTCAAAAAAACTAAAATCATTGCATCTGGTCCCAACACTGCATGGCAAATAGATGGACAAACAATGGAAACAGTGGTAGACTTTATTTGCTTGGTCTCCAAAATCACTGTGGATGGTGACTGCAGTCATGAAATTAAAAGAAGCTTGCTCCTTGGAAGGAAAACTATAATAAACCTAGACAAGCATATTAAAAAGCACAGACCAAAAAAAAAAAAAAAAAGGCAGAGACATCACTTTGCTGACAGAGGTCCATATAGTTAAAGCTATAGTTTTTCCAGTAGTTGTGTATTGATGTGAGAGTTGGACCATAAAGAAAGCTGAGGACCAAACAATTGATGCCTGTGAACTGTGGTGTTGGAGAAGACTCTTGGGAGTCCCTTGGATTGGAAGGAGATCAAATCAGTCAATCTTAAAGGATATAAACCCTGAATATTCATTGGAAGGACTGATGCTGAAGCTGAAGCTCCAATATTTTGGCCACCTGATGTGAAGAGATGACTTGTTGAAAAATACCCTGATGCTAGGAAAAATAGAAGGCAGAAGGAGAAGGACAGGGGTTGGACAGGAGAAGGACAGAGGACAACATGGTTGGATGGCATCACTGAGTCAATGAACATAAGTTTGAGCAAGCTATGGGAAATGGTGAAGGACAGGGAAGCCTGGCATGCTGCAGTCCATGGGATCACAAAGAGTCAGACATGACTGAGAGACTGAACTGAATTGAGGGAGGAGAATGACTGGTGCTGTATATGTACATATGTGTTTATATACACGTGTGTATACACATAGTGTGCTCTTGATATGCAGTAGACTTGTGTGTGTAACTTCGGACCTCCCCAATTAGTCCTCTCTCCCAACCATGGACAGGTGTACTGGTCCCCCAAGGTCATGGGAGACAACTGCTCTGAATAATTGTTGGCTGCTTCTTGGAGAAGAATGAGAAGATGGGCCCTTTTCCTTCCCCAGCACTTCCCGCTGGGTCTCAGGCAAGTCTGCAGAGGTGCAATTGTTAGACTCAAAGTGAACATTTTAATACGGATCGAAGAAGTTTACCTGAGGTACTGGTTAGGATCAATCTTACTTCCATTTTCAAAAATCAATGCTGTATTTTCTATAGTTTAAACTTCCTTCCCATCTTTCTCCCAAATCTTCATTGCTGATAAAAAAAAATCATGGCTGTCAGACATTTAACTGTCTATAATGCATACCATCTGCTGCAGACTTTTCTATTTTATTTTAGAAATTTAATGAATTTTTTTATTTGTCCATTTCATATCTCTTCTACTAAGCGTTATGTCCAGGACTCAGCTCCCATTTCCTTAAGCCATCTGGAAGAGGATTGGAGCAATCTCTTGTACATTGCTGATTTTGGAACTAGATCAGACCTTTTTTTGGGAAGATTTGTACAATTTTCCATAATGTGTACAAATTTTTGATCGTATTTAGAATGTTCTTGCCCATTGCTTAAATTTTATTCACAATTTTGCCTGATTTTGGAACTTTAAGACATGAAAGCTGAGGACCAAACAATTGATGCTTGAAAGGAAGTCCCTTGGATTGGAAGGAGATCAAATCAGTCAATCTTAAAGGATATAAACCCTGAATATTCATTGGAAGGACTGATGCTGAAGCTGAAGCTCCAATATTTTGGCCACCTGATGTGAAGAGATGACTTGTTGAAAAATACCCTGATGCTAGGAAAAATAGAAGGCAGAAGGAGAAGGACAGGGGTTGGACAGGAGAAGGACAGAGGACAACATGGTTGGATGGCATCACTGAGTCAATGAACATAAGTTTGAGCAAGCTATGGGAAATGGTGAAGGACAGGGAAGCCTGGCATGCTGCAGTCCATGGGATCACAAAGAGTCAGACATGACTGAGAGACTGAACTGAATTGAGGGAGGAGAATGACTGGTGCTGTATATGTACATATGTGTTTATATACACGTGTGTATACACATAGTGTGCTCTTGATATGCAGTAGACTTGTGTGTGTAACTTCGGACCTCCCCAATTAGTCCTCTCTCCCCAACCATGGACAGGTGTACTGGTCCCCCAAGGTCATGGGAGACAACTGCTCTGAATAATTGTTGGCTGCTTCTTGGAGAAGAATGAGAAGATGGGCCCTTTTCCTTCCCCAGCACTTCCCGCTGGGTCTCAGGCAAGTCTGCAGAGGTGCAATTGTTAGACTCAAAGTGAACATTTTAATACGGATCGAAGAAGTTTACCTGAGGTACTGGTTAGGATCAATCTTACTTCCATTTTCAAAAATCAATGCTGTATTTTCTATAGTTTAAACTTCCTTCCCATCTTTCTCCCAAATCTTCATTGCTGATAAAAAAAAATCATGGCTGTCAGACATTTAACTGTCTATAATGCATACCATCTGCTGCAGACTTTTCTATTTTATTTTAGAAATTTAATGAATTTTTTTATTTGTCCATTTCATATCTCTTCTACTAAGCGTTATGTCCAGGACTCAGCTCCCATTTCCTTAAGCCATCTGGAAGAGGATTGGAGCAATCTCTTGTACATTGCTGATTTTGGAACTAGATCAGACCTTTTTTTGGGAAGATTTGTACAATTTTCCATAATGTGTACAAATTTTTGATCGTACTTTAGAATGTTCTTGCCCATTGCTTAAATTTTATTCACAATGTGCTCTTCTCTAGGTACCAAATCATAGCAATTTTTATTGACTTCAGTTTTTGAAGTGATCATATTTGAAAACCTTTGGGATACAGTACTGGGGTAGAAAAGATAATCCTGGTAGAAAAAGTAGTAAATATAAAGTATTATCATTCTCTTGCCTCCTATTAAACTTTAGGTAAATTCCAACATGAATTTAGCTAAGTACATTGCTTCTCTCCTCTCTTCTAGAAAAGACTGTAAGATCTGCTAGTGTTGAGATTCTATATTTTCATCTATGTCTCTAGTACTTGGTACATAAGTACTCAGTAAACACTGATAAATAAATCAATGAATGATTTTTTTTTTTTTTCTGAATAACCTATATTGTGGTCTAGTGATAGGAACCTTCTTGAGTTCTGTAGCTGACTGGCTAGGAAGCACAGGTCAATCTTTTTCTTCATAGAGTGAAGGTCAATCTTCCTAAAGTTAGTATGTTGTTCCTTCCTATGAATATATCAGGGCTTCCCTGGTGGCTCAGTGGTAAAGAATCTACCTACAATGCAGGATAAGATAGACAGTATCATCAACTCAATGGACATGAATTTAAGCAAACCTGGGAGATAGTGAAGAACAGGAGCCTGGTCCATGAGGTTGTGAAGAGTTTCACACAACTTAGCAACTGAATAACAACAATCTATACATCTAAACATAAACCAACACATAAACACAGACATTACATTTCTATATGAAGAGATTCTATATAGAAACACAAACTTGATTTGTAATTTCATTTTTAAATCATTTTTAATTGACTTCTTTTATTCAGATTGACTAAGAGTTTTTGCACAGAAGATGGTTGAGGGTCCACACTAGGACAAAATTAGGCAATACTACCAAATCAAGCACAGACCATTTCATATCTCTTCTACTAAGCGTTATGTCCAGGACTCAGCTCCCATTTCCTTAAGCCATCTGGAAGAGGATTGGAGCAATCTCTTGTACATTGCTGATTTTGGAACTAGATCAGACCTTTTTTTGGGAAGATTTGTACAATTTTCCATAATGTGTACAAATTTTTGATCGTACTTTAGAATGTTCTTGCCCATTGCTTAAATTTTATTCACAATGTGCTCTTCTCTAGGTACCAAATCATAGCAATTTTTATTGACTTCAGTTTTTGAAGTGATCATATTTGAAAACCTTTGGGATACAGTACTGGGGTAGAAAAAGATAATCCTGGTAGAAAAAAGTAGTAAATATAAAGTATTATCATTCTCTTGCCTCCTATTAAACTTTAGGTAAATTCCAACATGAATTTAGCTAAGTACATTGCTTCTCTCCTCTCTTCTAGAAAAGACTGTAAGATCTGCTAGTGTTGAGATTCTATATTTTCATCTATGTCTCTAGTACTTGGTACATAAGTACTCAGTAAACACTGATAAATAAATCAATGAATGATTTTTTTTTTTTTTCTGAATAACCTATATTGTGGTCTAGTGATAGGAACCTTCTTGAGTTCTGTAGCTGACTGGCTAGGAAGCACAGGTCAATCTTTTTCTTCATAGAGTGAAGGTCAATCTTCCTAAAGTTAGTATGTTGTTCCTTCCTATGAATATATCAGGGCTTCCCTGGTGGCTCAGTGGTAAAGAATCTACCTACAATGCAGGATAAGATAGACAGTATCATCAACTCAATGGACATGAATTTAAGCAAACCTGGGAGATAGTGAAGAACAGGAGCCTGGTCCATGAGGTTGTGAAGAGTTTCACACAACTTAGCAACTGAATAACAACAATCTATACATCTAAACATAAACCAACACATAAACACAGACATTACATTTCTATATGAAGAGATTCTATATAGAAACACAAACTTGATTTGTAATTTCATTTTTAAATCATTTTTAATTGACTTCTTTTATTCAGATTGACTAAGAGTTTTTGCACAGAAGATGGTTGAGGGTCCACACTAGGACAAAATTAGGCAATACTACCAAATCAAGCACAGCAGTCAAATAAGGTATTGCAGTTAAACCTTGATCATTTGGGGCTGTCGTCCCTCAGAGCTGGATTCACATTTTATGTTCTCCTCAATCAACATCAGTCCCTCCAGCCCTAGTAGTCTTAGAAGAGGATGGTTTTCTTGCAGGCATTGTTACAGTCTTTCTTATGTTAACACATTGTTTTCTACATCTCTTAGTCCTTTAGTATCTGAATGAGAAAGAGAGACAGAGTTGTCAGGGTTGCTGGAGGGAATAGTAACTCTACACATGCTGGGTGCTGACTCATGAGTGATAGGCCAGCCTCACATGAAAAACCTGGGAAATGTTTTCCAGAGGAGTTTGGTGATGGTTTAGTTGCTAAGTTGTGTCAGACTTACGCGATCCCATGGACCGTAGTCCACCAGGCTCCTCTATGCATGGGATTTCTCAGGCAAAAATATTGGAGTGGGTTGCGATTTCCTTCTCCAGGGTTTTATAGTTTCTGTTTGTAGTTACTCATCTTACCATAGACGTGCAGAGCGGTGGCACCTAGAATTAAACTGAAGAGGGTTCGAGTGGTGGCCTTGCCTCTTTCCAGTGATGGAACCCTGAGTGTCACTGGGGCTGTGAGTCTATAAAATGAAGACATTGATGAAGTACAAAGAAGGTGATGTCTAGTGTCTTAATAAAGCCTCCAAGGCCTTTCCACTCTTGTACCCCACCATTCTTCTTTTGCTTCCTGAATTTCACAGTCTTCAGTTCTCCAAAGCTCTAAACTCCTACCTACTTGCCACAGGGCCTTTGCACATGTAGTTCCCTCTGCCACCCCCACTTTTTATCTCATAAGTTATTCAGCCAGACTGTCTGATCTCGCTCAAGTAAGTCAAATCCCCGTGGAAAGTATATTCTGACTTGGTAAGATATAATTGCCATTAAATAATAATTGTGTGATAATTGGTTCAATTCCTCCACACTTTCCACCAATGAGAATGTAAGCTGCAGGAAGGCAGATATCATACCAGTATTACTTGCCTCATGTATGTAGTGTTTAGCAGGGTTCTTGGCACAAAGTAGCTTAATAAACACTGTTGGATGAATGAATAAATGAATGAAAAATTACTAACACAAGCAAAAGATGAACTAGGTGCATAGTAATTTTTATTTCTATTCTACTCTCCCATCCCAATTGCCTTCTTTTTTGCAACTCTGCATGGGAGAGTAAGAAAAATAAAGCACCGATTTGAAGCAGTACATTGCGACCTCCTTCAGCTGCCTGAAAATTTCTCCCTTGGCTATACCTCTCAGTCCATAATTCTGAAGCCTCACTTTGCACCAGAATTTGCTGGGAAGTTTTGTAAAACTGTAGATAATGTTGCAATCATTGTAGGGTGGAGTATGCACATCAGCAGTTTAAAATGCTTTCCAGGTGATTCCAATGTGTAGCCAAGAGTTGAAAACCACTGCTTAGACAAGGAATTATTTTTAAAGACTGGATGAAATTCAAGAATGTCTGTGTCTGTACAAGTCATGGTATGTTTCTTGGGGTGCGTTGAACAGCTGAGTATCTACCAGCACTTTTGAACTAACTGATCAGGTTGACCTTTGCCAGAAAGGAGGGAGGAGAGAATTATCATCAGACTGGTAAATCATCAGATATCCATAAATGTCCTGAATGGGTACCGGCCCATGGCAGGCATAATCAGGTGGAATCCTGCAAAGACTAAGTTCATCTTCTCACTATAACCAGTATACAGGCTTTGCTCAGATACACCGTGCTGTTATCTCCAGGACTGAATCACACTGGGCTAGTCCCAGCTGTACCTTTTCCTAGATGGAACAGTGCTGGCGTGGGTCTCTGAGATGGGAACAGCTTAAAGGTCACTGCCCCTGGAAGACGCTGCAGAGGGGCAGAGTCTGAAAGTGCTATGGGGAAGGATTTTAGAAGCCAGTTCGCAGAAATGATGGTAAAGAATCAGCAAGCTTTGGCTTCAAAGAATGAATTTGTAGTCTTCCTAAACTAAAAAGAAGGTAAATAGAAGAAAAGTAGAATAATAATTTGGAGCATAAGCTCTCTGGTGTTGTATAAACACTAAATCTCAGAACTCTGTTAAAGCAGGGGTCAGCAAGCTATGGCCTGTAGAAAGCCTGCCTGTTGCCTATTTTTGTATAATTTGAGAGCTGAAAATGGTTTTTATATTTCTCAAAGAGTTGAAATATAACCAAAAGAAGAATATTACATGACCTATGGAAAACCTATTCTACTCTCCCATCCCAATTGCCTTCTTTTTTGCAACTCTGCATGGGAGAGTAAGAAAAATAAAGCACCGATTTGAAGCAGTACATTGCGACCTCCTTCAGCTGCCTGAAAATTTCTCCCTTGGCTATACCTCTCAGTCCATAATTCTGAAGCCTCACTTTGCACCAGAATTTGCTGGGAAGTTTTGTAAAACTGTAGATAATGTTGCAATCATTGTAGGGTGGAGTATGCACATCAGCAGTTTAAAATGCTTTCCAGGTGATTCCAATGTGTAGCCAAGAGTTGAAAACCACTGCTTAGACAAGGAATTATTTTTAAAGACTGGATGAAATTCAAGAATGTCTGTGTCTGTACAAGTCATGGTATGTTTCTTGGGGTGCGTTGAACAGCTGAGTATCTACCAGCACTTTTGAACTAACTGATCAGGTTGACCTTTGCCAGAAAGGAGGGAGGAGAGAATTATCATCAGACTGGTAAATCATCAGATATCCATAAATGTCCTGAATGGGTACCGGCCCATGGCAGGCATAATCAGGTGGAATCCTGCAAAGACTAAGTTCATCTTCTCACTATAACCAGTATACAGGCTTTGCTCAGATACACCGTGCTGTTATCTCCAGGACTGAATCACACTGGGCTAGTCCCAGCTGTACCTTTTCCTAGATGGAACAGTGCTGGCGTGGGTCTCTGAGATGGGAACAGCTTAAAGGTCACTGCCCCTGGAAGACGCTGCAGAGGGGCAGAGTCTGAAAGTGCTATGGGGAAGGATTTTAGAAGCCAGTTCGCAGAAATGATGGTAAAGAATCAGCAAGCTTTGGCTTCAAAGAATGAATTTGTAGTCTTCCTAAACTAAAAAGAAGGTAAATAGAAGAAAAGTAGAATAATAATTTGGAGCATAAGCTCTCTGGTGTTGTATAAACACTAAATCTCAGAACTCTGTTAAAGCAGGGGTCAGCAAGCTATGGCCTGTAGAAAGCCTGCCTGTTGCCTATTTTTGTATAATTTGAGAGCTGAAAATGGTTTTTATATTTCTCAAAGAGTTGAAATATAACCAAAAGAAGAATATTACATGACCTATGGAAAACCTATGCAATGCAAATATTTGTGTTCGTAAATGTTACAGGAACATAGCCATGCTTACTGTTTTCATATTGCTTACAGCTGCTTCTGTTCTACAAGAACAGAGTGGAGTCATGGTGACAGGCTGTGTAGCCCACAAAGCCTGAAAGGTGAACTATCTGGGCCTTCACAGAAAAAGTGAAGAGCCAGAAGAAGAACTGAATAGAAAGATTAACCCTGGGTGAAAGAGGAGTGGGAGACCAGAGAAAGGAGGATACAAATATCATTGCCGTGATGTTTTCTAGGAACACATTAACCCTCCAGCTCTTAAGGTCGTCAGGGACCCAGCAAAGCACTGAAGCAACTTCAGATAAAGATCATTGGAAGAGGGTTTAATGGGTAGACTATTTGGAAAGTGAAAGCAGGGGTAGGGATCCATGAGAGGGAATGCAGTATCTCTGGTTAGAAACAAAGGAGCTTTCACTTGTGGGCCTGGAGGGTTGAGGAAGGTGGGGAATTTCCAGAAGCTAGAAGTAAGCGTTATGTCCATAGGGCTGCCTGGAGAGTGGCAGTGACTTTCACTTGAAGGACACAGCCAGTCAGACAGAATAGAGAACAGGAGACAGCCATGGCTTCACTGCCCCGCTCTCACCATTGTCCCTTCCTACAGCTTCCTCCTGGGGCAGGAGCCTCTGGAGTGCAACAAGGGAGTCTGTAGAAGAAGTTTATCCAGTCTTCTGGCGTGGGTCTCTGAGATGGGAACAGCTTAAAGGTCACTGCCCCTGGAAGACGCTGCAGAGGGGCAGAGTCTGAAAGTGCTATGGGAAGGATTTTAGAAGCCAGTTCGCAGAAATGATGGTAAAGAATCAGCAAGCTTTGGCTTCAAAGAATGAATTTGTAGTCTTCCTAAACTAAAAAGAAGGTAAATAGAAGAAAAGTAGAATAATAATTTGGAGCATAAGCTCTCTGGTGTTGTATAAACACTAAATCTCAGAACTCTGTTAAAGCAGGGGTCAGCAAGCTATGGCCTGTAGAAAGCCTGCCTGTTGCCTATTTTTGTATAATTTGAGAGCTGAAAATGGTTTTTATATTTCTCAAAGAGTTGAAATATAACCAAAAGAAGAATATTACATGACCTATGGAAAACCTATGCAATGCAAATATTTGTGTTCGTAAATGTTACAGGAACATAGCCATGCTTACTGTTTTCATATTGCTTACAGCTGCTTCTGTTCTACAAGAACAGAGTGGAGTCATGGTGACAGGCTGTGTAGCCCACAAAGCCTGAAAGGTGAACTATCTGGGCCTTCACAGAAAAAGTGAAGAGCCAGAAGAAGAACTGAATAGAAAGATTAACCCTGGGTGAAAGAGGAGTGGGAGACCAGAGAAAGGAGGATACAAATATCATTGCCGTGATGTTTTCTAGGAACACATTAACCCTCCAGCTCTTAAGGTCGTCAGGGACCCAGCAAAGCACTGAAGCAACTTCAGATAAAGATCATTGGAAGAGGGTTTAATGGGTAGACTATTTGGAAAGTGAAAGCAGGGGTAGGGATCCATGAGAGGGAATGCAGTATCTCTGGTTAGAAACAAAGGAGCTTTCACTTGTGGGCCTGGAGGGTTGAGGAAGGTGGGGAATTTCCAGAAGCTAGAAGTAAGCGTTATGTCCATAGGGCTGCCTGGAGAGTGGCAGTGACTTTCACTTGAAGGACACAGCCAGTCAGACAGAATAGAGAACAGGAGACAGCCATGGCTTCACTGCCCCGCTCTCACCATTGTCCCTTCCTACAGCTTCCTCCTGGGGCAGGAGCCTCTGGAGTGCAACAAGGGAGTCTGTAGAAGAAGTTTATCCATGCCAGTCTTCTGGGTAGACAGGACTAGTGAAGGGTACACGGGTCTGTAGGGGCAAACAGCACGTATCCTGCCCAGACGCATACCACTCTCATCATTGGGCCCAACTTGCCACAGTTGATACAGGTTAGGTTTATTTAAATCGTGTGCCTCTAGCCCTGTTCTAAAGACTAGGCTAGAATTTGAATCCAGAGGCTTTGACTGCAAGATCCACATTCTGCCTATTGTGTGATCCTGAACTCAGAGGGAAGGGACCTCAGAGGGGATCCAGTTTTCCTTGCTCCCAGCTCAGGAATGACTTCTGTAGCATAGTTTTTAGATGGTCCTCTGGCCACTGCATGACTGTGTGCTGCAAGGGGACCAACCAGTCTTGTGGGGACATCTTCCCCCATTAAGGATCCTTCTGTAACTGGGAAGTTCCTCCTTGTATTGGACAAACCCGGGAAATCACACTTACTAATTAAAAAGACTGCATAGACACACAGACACACAGACACACACACATACACAGACATTTGAATCACCAAGTTTTCTTCTTTACCCACTTTCTTATGTCTTTCTTTTCAAGGCCACTAAGAACATTGCTCCATTTCTGTTTACCTCTCTTTGGCCCTTGTGGTATCCTTTACTGGACTCAGCGGTGTGATGTTTTTCAATGAATACTCCCTCCTCCAACCAGATGGTCACTTCTCATAGCCTTCTTCAGGGACCCAGCAAAGCACTGAAGCAACTTCAGATAAAGATCATTGGAAGAGGGTTTAATGGGTAGACTATTTGGAAAGTGAAAGCAGGGGTAGGGATCCATGAGAGGGAATGCAGTATCTCTGGTTAGAAACAAAGGAGCTTTCACTTGTGGGCCTGGAGGGTTGAGGAAGGTGGGGAATTTCCAGAAGCTAGAAGTAAGCGTTATGTCCATAGGGCTGCCTGGAGAGTGGCAGTGACTTTCACTTGAAGGACACAGCCAGTCAGACAGAATAGAGAACAGGAGACAGCCATGGCTTCACTGCCCCGCTCTCACCATTGTCCCTTCCTACAGCTTCCTCCTGGGGCAGGAGCCTCTGGAGTGCAACAAGGGAGTCTGTAGAAGAAGTTTATCCATGCCAGTCTTCTGGGTAGACAGGACTAGTGAAGGGTACACGGGGTCTGTAGGGGCAAACAGAACGTATCCTGCCCAGACGCATACCACTCTCATCATTGGGCCCAACTTGCCACAGTTGATACAGGTTAGGTTTATTTAAATCGTGTGCCTCTAGCCCTGTTCTAAAGACTAGGCTAGAATTTGAATCCAGAGGCTTTGACTGCAAGATCCACATTCTGCCTATTGTGTGATCCTGAACTCAGAGGGAAGGGACCTCAGAGGGGATCCAGTTTTCCTTGCTCCCAGCTCAGGAATGACTTCTGTAGCATAGTTTTTAGATGGTCCTCTGGCCACTGCATGACTGTGTGCTGCAAGGGGACCAACCAGTCTTGTGGGGACATCTTCCCCCATTAAGGATCCTTCTGTAACTGGGAAGTTCCTCCTTGTATTGGACAAACCCGGGAAGTCACACTTACTAATTAAAAAGACTGCATAGACACACAGACACACAGACACACACACATACACAGACATTTGAATCACCAAGTTTTCTTCTTTACCCACTTTCTTATGTCTTTCTTTTCAAGGCCACTAAGAACATTGCTCCATTTCTGTTTACCTCTCTTTGGCCCTTGTGGTATCCTTTACTGGACTCAGCGGTGTGATGTTTTTCAATGAATACTCCCTCCTCCAACCAGATGGTCACTTCTCATAGCCTTCTTCATTCAGAGTTACAACCTTTGATCAAAAGAGCTTGGGGTTGGGCTTCCCTGGTGGTCCAGTGGGTAAGGACACCGCCTTGCAGTGCAAGGGGCGCCGGTTCAATCCCTGGCCTGGAAAGATCCCACGTGCCGCGGAACGGCTGGACCAATGTGTCCAATTACTGAGCCGGAGCTCTGGAGTACATGCGCCCAGAGCCGGTGCTCTGTGACAACAGAGGCCACCGCGATGGGAGGCCCACACGGGCCAAAGAACAAAGATGGATGAAAATGTACAAATGAAAGAGCAATAGAAGTGGCCCGCCTGCTCCCCCCCCTCCCCATCCACCCCTCCAAAATAAATAAAATAAATCTTTAAAAAAAAAAAAAGAGCTTGGGGTGCAAGCTTCTCTTTGCCTTTTGTTTTAAAGGACTGAGCTCTTAAAAGTCATGGAAGGCACACTACCAGGTCTTCTGGTGGCTTCTTAGTCCTGTGTGAGTCCATACAAGTGGGTGGTGGTCAGGAAGAGTCATATATCTTTTCAATTTCTTTTTTAATAATTTATTTTTAATGGGAAGGTATTTGCTTTAGAATGTTATATTGGTTTCTGGCAAACATCAGTATGAATAAGCCATGAGTATACCTATGTCCCCTCCTTCTTGAATCTGCCTCCCAGCTCCCACCCCATCCCACCCCCTAAGCTGTCACAGAGCACCAGGATGAGCTCCCTGTGCTCTACAGCAGGCTGCTCTTAGCTATCTGTTTTACACATGGTAATGCAGATATTTCAGCACTACTCTCTGGGAGAAACCTTGGCAGGCTTTGTCTTGAGTCTTATACACACTCCAGGAAGACAGCTCACCTGTGAATGGCCACAGACCTTTGTGCACCACAGTGGGACCACATGCTGGACACCCTTTGTGCTGGATGTGGTAACAGGATGCCTCATACCTGCTGGTGCTCTTGAGGCTTCATGGTTTCATGAACATAGGATGTGGTTTCTAGGACTTGATGAAACTCTGTATGATGACTGTGACAGTAACAACAGGGTTTACTGAGTGCTCATTGTTTGGTATACCAGGAATAGTTGTCAATATTTACCATTTGCCTCAGAAGAATCTTTTTTATGCTTTTATATTTTTAAGTCTTTTTATGAGTAATTTGTAGAAGTAAAATCAGAGTTAGTGTGAAACACAGCTTTCTCAGAAATGTTAATAAAAATTTCAACATAGAAAATCCCAATTCCTGGTTTAGAAGGTATATACACTGAAAATGGCAACTTTCTTTGAATACCATTCAATAGCAGTCATTGAGTGTCATGCATGATTGTGGAACACATCCATCTTGTAAATCTGATTCCAGATTTTAAATACACCTTTAGACATTTTAGTTTATCACTGCTTCTGATTTTTATCTTCTTGCAGTTAGCATCATCAAAATATAATCCTTTGAAAATTCGGCTCATAATTTTGAGAGGACAGCTGTATTTTCCATAATTGCAAAATATTTCAGACTTTTGAATTAGAGTGATCGTAGATTTTCTTGATACCTGTATTTTTTCCATAAAATGCTAGTCCCTTTTTGTGGCTTCTTAGTCCGGATACAAGTGGGTGGTGGTCAGGAAGAGTCATATATCTTTTCAATTTCTTTTTTAATAATTTATTTTTAATGGGAAGGTATTTGCTTTAGAATGTTATATTGGTTTCTGGCAAACATCAGTATGAATAAGCCATGAGTATACCTATGTCCCCTCCTTCTTGAATCTGCCTCCCAGCTCCCACCCCATCCCACCCCCTAAGCTGTCACAGAGCACCAGGATGAGCTCCCTGTGCTCTACAGCAGGCTGCTCTTAGCTATCTGTTTTACACATGGTAATGCAGATATTTCAGCACTACTCTCTGGGAGAAACCTTGGCAGGCTTTGTCTTGAGTCTTATACACACTCCAGGAAGACAGCTCACCTGTGAATGGCCACAGACCTTTGTGCACCACAGTGGGACCACATGCTGGACACCCTTTGTGCTGGATGTGGTAACAGGATGCCTCATACCTGCTGGTGCTCTTGAGGCTTCATGGTTTCATGAACATAGGATGTGGTTTCTAGGACTTGATGAAACTCTGTATGATGACTGTGACAGTAACAACAGGGTTTACTGAGTGCTCATTGTTTGGTATACCAGGAATAGTTGTCAATATTTACCATTTGCCTCAGAAGAATCTTTTTTATGCTTTTATATTTTTAAGTCTTTTTATGAGTAATTTGTAGAAGTAAAATCAGAGTTAGTGTGAAACACAGCTTTCTCAGAAATGTTAATAAAAATTTCAACATAGAAAATCCCAATTCCTGGTTTAGAAGGTATATACACTGAAAATGGCAACTTTCTTTGAATACCATTCAATAGCAGTCATTGAGTGTCATGCATGATTGTGGAACACATCCATCTTGTAAATCTGATTCCAGATTTTAAATACACCTTTAGACATTTTAGTTTATCACTGCTTCTGATTTTTATCTTCTTGCAGTTAGCATCATCAAAATATAATCCTTTGAAAATTCGATGGCTCATAATTTTGAGAGGACAGCTGTATTTTTTCCATAATTGCAAAATATTTCAGACTTGTAAACATGAATTAGAGTGATCAGTAGATTTTCTTGATACCTTATTTGTTTCTTTCATTCACCCTTTTATATATACCTATCTTGTCCACTTATGACTCACATGAAGCAAAATTTTGTGCTACAATCATCATAAAGATAAAATAATATTCTAGTTTATCTTTTTAGCAAAACAGGATGGGCCAGGTTATGATCACAAAACATTGTGTGCTAAAGTTCTTACTGAGTGACTATCTTATTGTGAACACCTCATTTCCTTTTAATCTTCAGAAATACAGTATCCACTCAAGGATTCTAGAGTGCGGGAAACCTTGGCTACGATATCATCATCCAAAGACTCATAGTCTGAGATTTTGTTTTCATGCAGTCTCTTTGTGTTAATCTTCTGATCTGTGTGATAATTGTGAAACAACTTCCTCTGCAAATTTTCTTATTTTTGCCACTATGGGTAGAAAATTACACATTCTCCACTGTTTTGACTGAAAGGTATGTATTTTTAAATTTTGGCCTCTTTTATTGTTTTTTTTATTTATTCATTTTCATCCATCTTTATTCTTTGGCCTGTGTAGGCCTCCCATGGCAAAGGCCTCTCTGCAGAGCACCAGCTCTGGGCACATGCGCTCCAGAGCACTGGCTTGTAATTGGACACACCAGTCCAGCCGTTCCGTGTCACATGGGATCTTCCTGGGCCAGGGATCGTACTGGTGCCCCTTGCACTGCAAAGTGCACTCTCTATCCACCGGACCACCAGGGAAACCCAACTGAAAGATATTTAAAAAATTACAAAGATGGTATCCGTACCTGGTGCCCCAAAAAAACTTGCTTAATTACCTAATGGCAACTTTCTTTGAATATAAAGATCATTGAGTGTCATGCATGATTGTGGAACACATCCATCTTGTAAATCTGATTCCAGATTTTAAATACACCTTTAGACATTTTAGTTTATCACTGCTTCTGATTTTTATCTTCTTGCAGTTAGCATCATCAAAATATAATCCTTTGAAAATTCGATGGCTCATAATTTTGAGAGGACAGCTGTATTTTTTCCATAATTGCAAAATATTTCAGACTTGTAAACATGAATTAGAGTGATCAGTAGATTTTCTTGATACCTTATTTGTTTCTTTCATTCACCCTTTTATATATACCTATCTTGTCCACTTATGACTCACATGAAGCAAAATTTTGTGCTACAATCATCATAAAGATAAAATAATATTCTAGTTTATCTTTTTAGCAAAACAGGATGGGCCAGGTTATGATCACAAAACATTGTGTGCTAAAGTTCTTACTGAGTGACTATCTTATTGTGAACACCTCATTTCCTTTTAATCTTCAGAAATACAGTATCCACTCAAGGATTCTAGAGTGCGGGAAACCTTGGCTACGATATCATCATCCAAAGACTCATAGTCTGAGATTTTGTTTTCATGCAGTCTCTTTGTGTTAATCTTCTGATCTGTGTGATAATTGTGAAACAACTTCCTCTGCAAATTTTCTTATTTTTGCCACTATGGGTAGAAAATTACACATTCTCCACTGTTTTGACTGAAAGGTATGTATTTTTAAATTTTGGCCTCTTTTATTGTTTTTTTTATTTATTCATTTTCATCCATCTTTATTCTTTGGCCTGTGTAGGCCTCCCATGGCAAAGGCCTCTCTGCAGAGCACCAGCTCTGGGCACATGCGCTCCAGAGCACTGGCTTGTAATTGGACACACCAGTCCAGCCGTTCCGTGTCACATGGGATCTTCCTGGGCCAGGGATCGTACTGGTGCCCCTTGCACTGCAAAGTGCACTCTCTATCCACCGGACCACCAGGGAAACCCAACTGAAAGATATTTAAAAAATTACAAAGATGGTATCCCTTGTCTTCTCTTACTCCTTGAAAGATGCTGCAGTACCTGGGGCAAGACAATAGGAAAACTGAAGGATGATGTCAAATGGTGGCTTATTTCATTATTGCATGAGCTTTTTAGGAAATTCCATTATTTTTCCATTACACATTATTTTAGTGTTTTTTTTTTTTTAGCATAGTTGAGAATAATTGGTTAGTAATATCAAATAATGTCCAAAATGATGAATAGCAAAATGCATTAAGATATAGGAAAAATGAATTTGGTAAGATCCCACAACATATCTTAAATTTATAGAAACTCAAGGTATAAACAGTTTCATTCTGCTTTTTAAAAAGCAGATCTTCTTTTTGTTCTTTGGAAGACTTCTAAGAGTAAAAGCAATGAAACATTATTTCCTACCAGTAGAACTGCTCAAAAATGAAACTCAAAAGTGAAAAATGAAGCCCCAGTACCGCTGATGTTACAGTGACAGTTAACATGTATTTAGGTACCATAATAAAAAATTTATAAATGTGGCCAAAACCAGTTAAAGATGACGAGAATATTCTGGAGGTGGGCAGTGATGATGGTTAAACAACAATGTGAATGTACTCAATGCTGCTAAAAATGATTAACATCATAAAATTAATGTTATGTATATAATAAAGTGATATTTACATGTAAAATAGCATGAAGTTTTGGCCAAAACAACTTCTGACCAAAAAGAAGATAAGCATGCTCATATCCCAAAGGACAGGGAAAGCAGTCCTCAGATCCCATCCTGTGCTTCCACTGTACATGGCTCTGTGTTGCCTCCTTCAGGTTGTTTCTCACTTCAATGAGAAATCCGCGTTCCATAGCTAGAGAGTAGCTTCCACTTGCCACAACTAGAGAAAATCCCGTGAAGCATCAAGACCCAGAACAGCCAAAAATCAACTGATCGATCAATAAAACTATAAAAAAATGAACTATATAGATAAGCATTATTACTCTGTTTTGATAAAAATCACACTGATGTGAATAAACAGAGAGAGTATACGTAGGCAGCAGAATACTTTTTCTTACTTGAGTGGAAAATAAAATATTATTCATAGGTCAAAGATAAACTTATGTCAGGGTAAGGTTCTAATGGGGTAAGGAGCTGGAAGAGTCTTAGAGCTGTAGCTCCTGCCTGGACCAGCCGAGGGCAGTTGTTCTGATGAAGACTGTGGGTCTAGATTCCACTCATGATGTCTGGTGAGTGGTCATTTTGAATAATGAGGAGAAAGACTCTCTCTAGGGTTCAGAGGGCCCAGTTAGGCTGAGGGATGACATAAAGCACTTGGATGGTGTCTACTTAACTGTTTTCTGTAAAGGAGCTTAGGACCACATTTCCAGGTCTATGCTGGAAATGCAGATTCCAAGGCTTCACCCATAGCCTACTGAGGCAGACATTCCTTCTGTGAGTCTTCTTCATAGTGAAGCCTGAAAATAGCTGGTTGGCTAGCATCTCTTCAGGTGGGAAGAAGGAATGGAAGACAGCAGAAGGAGCCACACCAAGGTGAAACATCAGAATTTATGGGATTATTACAGTGCTTTGTAGGATCTGATGGAGGACCTAGGAAACAGGAATGTGAGATGAGCAGTCAAAGGAAGAGATCTCTCTCAGGAGACTGTTAATTTACTCACTTGGTTGAAAATGCAAAAAAGGAAGGCAGAGGTGAAGCATATAGAACCCTAATGTTACAGGATTGGGAACCTAGGAGGCCAGAGGAAGGGGAGGTGCTGGGTGACGCACAGCGAACCATCAGGAGGGCTCTGGGATGCACCACAGCATGGGACCTGATGGGCTGGGGCTAAGAGACATACTGTCATAATCATGAGCCTTCCTCTGCCTGTCCCTGGCTCGAAGGTTAAACTCAAAAACCTTGTGTCCTGTTACATCTCTCTCATGTTAGACAACAAGTCGTTTAGGTTTTATCACACACACAACACCCAAGCTGTAGACATGGAGAGCTTTACAGTGTGAGAGGCTGCCTGGGGGCTTAAGGAATAGACTTCATGGGGCTGATCAAAGTGGAGCTCATCCAGCAGCATACTGGTCCCTGTGGGGAAGAGCATTTCAAGGACTGGGATCCGTTCTAGCAAAGCTAAGAGCAGGGTTAGGAAAGAATCAAGCAGCTGAGAATCGCTAGTATATGTGTATCTGCACATGATGCAAGGCTGAAAAGGGCAACATTCTGAAGATTTTCTGGGTCTGGGGTTTATCCCGAAGGCGATGAGGAGTCATGGAAGGGTTTTTAAGCTATAGAATGACATGATCAGATTTGTTTTTAGCCTAAGAAGTACTGTATCTGGGGTGGTTTCTTTGATCACATCAGTGACAAGAGAATCAAATGTGGGACAAGGTAATTGATTTTTCATTTGCTGCTCAGACAAAAGGAAAATACACTTTTTAAGGATTTCATTGCTGCTTACCTTGCTAAGTCATGTGGCTGGGCTTGGCCTCCAGCATTCTCCCTATTCCTTGCTGTCTACCTTTTCTGAGTTTTCAAATGTTTTACGAACTGGGAAATGCAGATTCCGGCTAATAGCCTACTGAGGCAGACATTCCTTCTGTGAGTCTTCTTCATAGTGAAGCCTGAAAATAGCTGGTTGGCTAGCATCTCTTCAGGTGGAAAAATGGAAGACAGCAGAAGGAGCCACACCAAGGTGAAACATCAGAATTTATGGGATTATTACAGTGCTTTGTAGGATCTGATGGAGGACCTAGGAAACAGGAATGTGAGATGAGCAGTCAAAGGAAGAGATCTCTCTCAGGAGACTGTTAATTTACTCACTTGGTTGAAAATGCAAAAAAGGAAGGCAGAGGTGAAGCATATAGAACCCTAATGTTACAGGATTGGGAACCTAGGAGGCCAGAGGAAGGGGAGGTGCTGGGTGACGCACAGCGAACCATCAGGAGGGCTCTGGGATGCACCACAGCATGGGACCTGATGGGCTGGGGCTAAGAGACATACTGTCATAATCATGAGCCTTCCTCTGCCTGTCCCTGGCTCGAAGGTTAAACTCAAAAACCTTGTGTCCTGTTACATCTCTCTCATGTTAGACAACAAGTCGTTTAGGTTTTATCACACACACAACACCCAAGCTGTAGACATGGAGAGCTTTACAGTGTGAGAGGCTGCCTGGGGGCTTAAGGAATAGACTTCATGGGGCTGATCAAAGTGGAGCTCATCCAGCAGCATACTGGTCCCTGTGGGGAAGAGCATTTCAAGGACTGGGATCCGTTCTAGCAAAGCTAAGAGCAGGGTTAGGAAAGAATCAAGCAGCTGAGAATCGCTAGTATATGTGTATCTGCACATGATGCAAGGCTGAAAAGGGCAACATTCTGAAGATTTTCTGGGTCTGGGGTTTATCCCGAAGGCGATGAGGAGTCATGGAAGGGTTTTTAAGCTATAGAATGACATGATCAGATTTGTTTTTAGCCTAAGAAGTACTGTATCTGGGGTGGTTTCTTTGATCACATCAGTGACAAGAGAATCAAATGTGGGACAAGGTAATTGATTTTTCATTTGCTGCTCAGACAAAAGGAAAATACACTTTTTAAGGATTTCATTGCTGCTTACCTTGCTAAGTCATGTGGCTGGGCTTGGCCTCCAGCATTCTCCCTATTCCTTGCTGTCTACCTTTTCTGATGTCCTTTGAAAAGAAAACAAAGATGACTTCCTCTAACTCCAAGCAGAAAATGGGAAGGAATGCTTTGGGGATGAATTTATCATTCGGAGTTTTCTCATATGTTTTTCCAAAATTTGAAAACGATCTTTGCAAAAAGGATGCAAATGTTAGTGGCTTTAAAAAGTCATTGACAAACTTGCTTATTTTTGCAAAATGAAACCCAAGAAAAATAAGGCAGAATTAATGAAATTTGTTATCTATAGGGCCAAGTGGGAACCAAGTGTGGGGGTAGGGACCTCTCTTTGTAAATTTGTAACTGTTGATTTTGACTTTTAAGGTGTGTTAAGGGTTCATATTTCCAAAAATATAATTAAATTACCAAAGATTAAAAAAAAAAAGATGCTGAATTTAAACAGAAAAAGGAGAACCTAGCTTTGTATCAAATAGATCAAAATCTCACTGAAGAGGTTATTCAAGTCACTTTTAAACACAGTGTTCTAACTGTGTGCTCCCAATGTGATTTTTTTTCTTAAGAAAAAAATTAATTGCAAAGAAATCTGGAACTTTACATAAGCTGTCATTAGTGGTAATTGAGTAACAATCTTGAAACTTTCTCATGTATTGCAAGACTCAACAAATGAGTAAAAATACTGGGGATGTTGGGAGCTTGGGTTCTCACTGTGAGGTGATACATGGACTGGGATATGATGATTCTTGCCTGAATGATTACCCTGATGGCTATGAGATGGCAATTTTCTGAATTCCTTCCTCATTTATTAGTTGACTTTCTTCTACAAAAAGCTTTCTTTTCTATTTCTTCCTACTTTTTTTTTTTTTTCTATCAGACTATATTTTCCCCTTGCCCCAATCCCTGTGCTATAGTTTTTTTTTTTGTGATTAGCAGTTTTGATGTTCCAATTATGCCAGTTTTCCTAGCAGGAATTCTGGCAGAATAGAACCTGTGTCCTTCTGACACATCTCCATTATGCAGAAATTCACCTTTTTTGAAAAAATTGTGAGACTGTTAAGACCAACCTAGTGTCAAAAAACAAAGCAAAAACACACTCAAATCATGAACAAATCAAGAAGGAACATGTGAAGTAAAGGGACATGTCAAATAAATGCAATATGATATCTTTGATTAACTCCTGTAGATATAGCTCTCTATATCTATCTCTACATTATATATCTGTATATACATATATAATTTAAATATATATATGCATGCATTTCAATCAGCTGCATAAGGCTTTGTAAGAATAATCGGGGAACTTAAGGACTATATATTAGATAATAGTTTGCATCACTGTTACATTTTTTGATAACACAATCATATTGTAGAAATGACAAAAATCTTTTTGTTCTTTTGAAATACACTATGAAATATATAAGGGTGGACATGTCATGAAGTCATAAAACTAGAGCAAGTAATTCAAAGTGATTAAGCAAGAATATGTGTATGTATATATACAGAGAGATAAAGCAAATTTGGGACACCGTGGGACAACTGGCGAATCTAACTGAGCTATTCATTATCCTTTTTTTTTTTTTTTTCACATTTTTTCTTTAAGTTGGAATATTTTCAAAATAAAAAGTTGGAGAGGAGGGAACACATATTGGATTGAATGAGAAAGGCCATGACAGACAGGACTGGGGTCAAGCTGCAAACTGTGACCCTGCTCAGGCTGTCTTAGCGGATGCCAGAGGCAGAGCCTCAGGGGAAGGTGGTTTGAGGCAAACAGTAGAAAATGGACCGTCAGGGCAGCAGTGATTTAGGACCTGCAAACCTTGGGATTTTAATGATGCAGCTATTTGTTTTAAATGATTCCCTGATGGCTATGAGATGGCAATTTTCTGAATTCCTTCCTCATTTATTAGTTGACTTTCTTCTACAAAAAGCTTTCTTTTCTATTTCTTCCTACTTTTTTTTTTTTTTCTATCAGACTATATTTTCCCCTTGCCCCAATCCCTGTGCTATAGTTTTTTTTTTTGTGATTAGCAGTTTTGATGTTCCAATTATGCCAGTTTTCCTAGCAGGAATTCTGGCAGAATAGAACCTGTGTCCTTCTGACACATCTCCATTATGCAGAAATTCACCTTTTTTGAAAAAATTGTGAGACTGTTAAGACCAACCTAGTGTCAAAAAACAAAGCAAAAACACACTCAAATCATGAACAAATCAAGAAGGAACATGTGAAGTAAAGGGACATGTCAAATAAATGCAATATGATATCTTTGATTAACTCCTGTAGATATAGCTCTCTATATCTATCTCTACATTATATATCTGTATATACATATATAATTTAAATATATATATGCATGCATTTCAATCAGCTGCATAAGGCTTTGTAAGAATAATCGGGGAACTTAAGGACTATATATTAGATAATAGTTTGCATCACTGTTACATTTTTTGATAACACAATCATATTGTAGAAATGACAAAAATCTTTTTGTTCTTTTGAAATACACTATGAAATATATAAGGGTGGACATGTCATGAAGTCATAAAACTAGAGCAAGTAATTCAAAGTGATTAAGCAAGAATATGTGTATGTATATATACAGAGAGATAAAGCAAATTTGGGAAACAGTGGGAGAACTGGAGAATGTAACTGAGCTATTGATTATCCTTTTTTTTTTTTTTTCACATTTTTTCTTTAAGTTGGAATATTTTCAAAATAAAAAGTTGGAGAGGAGGGAACACATATTGGATTGAATGAGAAAGGCCATGACAGACAGGACTGGGGTCAAGCTGCAAACTGTGACCCTGCTCAGGCTGTCTTAGCGGATGCCAGAGGCAGAGCCTCAGGGGAAGGTGGTTTGAGGCAAACAGTAGAAAATGGACCGTCAGGGCAGCAGTGATTTAGGACCTGCAAACCTTGGGATTTTAATGATGCAGCTATTTGTTTTAAATAGATTTCATTTCATATCCATATTTCACACACACAAATTGAGGTCCTATTCCAACTCTGTCCCAGGCCCACACACTCAATGTAAGTCACATTGTTTGACTTGTCGGGTCTTAGTTCAGAGCTCCTCTTCATAAGTGCTTTCAATTCTTCCTCGTTTATCTTGCTGGAGAATCATGGTTAAATGATGGTGGGAGAGTACATTTAAGAGATCCAGTGTTCAGGGCTTCCCTGGTGGTCCAGTGGGTAAGGACACCGCCTTGGAGTGCAAGGGATGCCGGTTCGATCCCTGGCCTGGGAAGATCCCACGTACCGCGGAGCGGCTGGACCGATGTGTCCAATGACCTAGCCGGAGCTCTGGAGCGCATGCGCCCAGAGCCCGTGCTCTAGAGGCCACAGCGATGGGAGGCCCACACGGGCCAAAGAACAAAGATGGATGAAAATGGACAAATGAAAGACCAATAGAAGTGGCCCGCCTGTGCCCCACCCTCCCCACCCCCCCCCACCCCCACCAAAAAAAAAAAAAAAGAGATCCAGTGTTCAGAAATGCGGCTCGTTTTCTGTCAAGTGTAACTGTGGTTTTCACCTGATACTTACCACACAGCTTCACACACAACAGGTTTGCTTCTCCACCTCCCCCACCAATCCTGCTTCCCTCCCTGCCCCACCCCCGGCTCCCAATACAGATTTGTATTCCTGGCATCCTGCTCTTGTTTGATGAGTTCTAGGTGGCACCAATTCTTGTTTTGTCCTCAAGAGTAAAGCAGCAACTGCTTTAAACTGATAACCACAAGATTTTGCTGCCCTATAGACAGTCATTTAAACTCTGTGATATGTGGCCACTGCCTCGACATTCAAGCAATGGAAATGACATCATTACCAGCCGACTCTTTATGATGAAAAATGACCCACATTAGGAAACAATCTGAACTCAAGGAAACTTAAGTGATCAATCATCACAATTATAATGTGCTGGTCTTTTATGTAAATCCAGCCCACAATGAAGCCAGGTTTGGGTTGTGGACTGGGGGAAGGAGAAATCCTGTGGAATATGAACATTAGGGCAATATAATTAAGCAAAAGGGAAAGCTTCAGATAATGTATGTTTCACAGGGGACCATTTCCTGTCTTAGGGATCCTGACAGATCTAAGCTGAGAGGCTTGCATCATCATCCTTAAAAGCGTTTGTTAAATGCCATGGGCAATGCAGGGCTGGGCTGAGCTTCTTGCTGCATGAAGTTGATTGAAAGCAGTGGCCAAGGCGCTCCCTCCAGGAACTGGACACCTTCCTGGACTACTTCCTTGATGGGGAGCGATCCCTTGGCCACAGAGAAGCCCTCTCATGGATCAGCAGAGGATAATGTCCTGTCAGCGGTGGGAATGGGGTGGTGCTTCCCTCATTCTGCTTCAGTCCCTTCTAACCAATGGATCTTGTCACTGTCTTTTCACCATCGTGTGGCCGGCCTCAGGCTCATGGTGGCCTAAGTATGAGATGGAATGGGGTGGGATTATTAAGTAGATGCCATGCCATTCCTGCTGTATCAGTAAACAAAGGATGCTGTGGCCACCAAACCATCAACCACTGCACCAGCCCCCGACTGTGCGCCTGAGGGGACTCAGGAGGGAGAAAGGCAGGATACAGGGCCTAGACTGTTAAGGTGCCTCTCAAAGGAATGGTTTCAAGGAACCCTGAGACTCCCCCCCGTTCTCTCCACCTCCCCACCAATCCTGCTTCCCTCCCTGCCCCACCCCCGGCTCCCAATACAGATTTGTATTCCTGGCATCCTGCTCTTGTTTGATGAGTTCTAGGTGGCACCAATTCTTGTTTTGTCCTCAAGAGTAAAGCAGCAACTGCTTTAAACTGATAACCACAAGATTTTGCTGCCCTATAGACAGTCATTTAAACTCTGTGATATGTGGCCACTGCCTCGACATTCAAGCAATGGAAATGACATCATTACCAGCCGACTCTTTATGATGAAAAATGACCCACATTAGGAAACAATCTGAACTCAAGGAAACTTAAGTGATCAATCATCACAATTATAATGTGCTGGTCTTTTATGTAAATCCAGCCCACAATGAAGCCAGGTTTGGGTTGTGGACTGGGGGAAGGAGAAATCCTGTGGAATATGAACATTAGGGCAATATAATTAAGCAAAAGGGAAAGCTTCAGATAATGTATGTTTCACAGGGGACCATTTCCTGTCTTAGGGATCCTGACAGATCTAAGCTGAGAGGCTTGCATCATCATCCTTAAAAGCGTTTGTTAAATGCCATGGGCAATGCAGGGCTGGGCTGAGCTTCTTGCTGCATGAAGTTGATTGAAAGCAGTGGCCAAGGCGCCCTCCAGGAACTGGACACCTTCCTGGACTACTTCCTTGATGGGGAGCGATCCCTTGGCCACAGAGAAGCCCTCTCATGGATCAGCAGAGGATAATGTCCTGTCAGCGGTGGGAATGGGGTGGTGCTTCCCTCATTCTGCTTCAGTCCCTTCTAACCAATGGATCTTGTCACTGTCTTTTCACCATCGTGTGGCCGGCCTCAGGCTCATGGTGGCCTAAGTATGAGATGGAATGGGGTGGGATTATTAAGTAGATGCCATGCCATTCCTGCTGTATCAGTAAACAAAGGATGCTGTGGCCACCAAACCATCAACCACTGCACCAGCCCCCGACTGTGCGCCTGAGGGGACTCAGGAGGGAGAAAGGCAGGATACAGGGCCTAGACTGTTAAGGTGCCTCTCAAAGGAATGGTTTCAAGGAACCCAGACACTTGTATCTTCTCATACTTAGAAAACTGCTAACTAAATTCATTAACTTGAGATGTCTGATTTTCTTTAATTAATAGTAATCTTTTGATGTTCTATTTGTCTGTTTTTTTTTGTTTGGTTGGTTTGTTTTAGCAAAAATCCTATTTGTCCTGGCTCCTCCCTTACCCCTGTAGAGGAATCCCTCAGAATGATCTGAGAGGCTGTCTGCTGGGCTTAAGTCCACAGGATGTCTGCTGAATAAAACATAATTCTCGACTTTTAGGCTGTGCATTTTCTTCAGTTGACAGCATACACCTTCAGGAGGACAGATGGCTTTCAGAGCACAGGAGATGGAGCCTTTGGTGATAGATTTTGCATGTATCTGTGGGCACATATGATTTCTCCCGCTTCCCATCACCTGTCCTCACATGGTCCTTAGAGTGTGTGTTTTGGGTCATCTCATTTTATCATAACTAGGAAGTGAGGAAGTGTGTGTGTGAATATGTGAGGAGATGTAGGGAGCTGAGGGGGGATGAAGAAGATTAATGGTTGTGTTGATCCTAGACAGACTTATCAAGATGTCGCTCAGTTGCCTGTATCCTTGGATGTGAGAAAACCGCAAGGAGGTGAAACATTGCCTCATTCATCCTTCACCTCCCATTCAGGGGGCCCTGGGACCCACAAGCTAGCCTGTAGCTTGTGAGTGCTCTAAGCGGGGTGTCTGCATCTTGGCCCCTATCCAGGAATACCACGTCCTCTTCAACCTTATTTTTTCTGTAAGGCACTTGTGGGTATCATCTCATCTGGACTCTACCTATACAACCTGTCAGAAACATTCTTCTTATCCTAAAATTGTTGTTTGGATTATAAGGCCCTGCCCTGCTTCCTCCTCTATTCTCTAATACTCTCCTACAGGATACAAAAACCTTTTCCATCTTTAGAACAATACAAGATTTCCTCTAGAGGTTTGCTCCTTGTAGAAAAGGCTTTGCTTTCCCAAGGAGTACCCTGATAGAGCAATCCACTATTATGGCTTACAGACCTTTGCTTCTATGGCAACTCAAGGGTTTCAAAAGGATAAAGGATATAGGGTAATGTATGTGTTTCAATGATACTCTCTCAATTCATCCCACCTTCTCCTTCCCCCATTTTGTCAGTCCTCCAGTTTGAAAAAAAAAAGAGACAAAGGGTAGAATGGCATGGAGCACAAGCACTGCCCCACACGGCAGACAGGATGGAGTCTCATGGAGAGAAGGTGGTGGGCCTAGTGCCCAGGAAGAGGAAAATCCCACCTAACATGACTCCACTTTTATCAGAGTCAGGCCTTGCTCTGTCTGTATACCAGTCACTAGGAAATGGCAGCCCACTCCATTTTCCTTGTCTGGGAAATCCCATGAACAGAGGAGCCTGGCGGGCTACAGCCCATGGGGTCGCAAAAGAGTCTGACATGACTTAGTGACTAAACAATAGCAACAGATCATGCAGTTTAATCTCACAGCCACCTCAGGATGCTGTGTGGCAGCTTTGACTATCCCCTTTGGTAGAATAGGAGCCTGAAACTCAGAGCGGTTAAGGGACACAGGATCACATTGTTCGTGGACAGAGCTGGGATTCAAACCTCGGCAGCTGAAGCCTCAGCTCCTGCTGTTGAATAGCCTCCCTACACTGGGAGGAGGAGGAGCACCCATGGGGAGAAGTCTGTCAAGCCTTCTGGAAGGAAGCCTTGGTTGCAGGCCCTCAGCCCTGCTTCTGCTCCGAGGCACCTTAGCTGTCTCTGGTTGTAGCGGAGACATGGGTTGTGGTGGTGACGGGTGATCACATCCCATCTAGAGGGAGCAAGGGGTTTGCCTGCAGAGGCCTCCCTCTGTTCTGATAGGGTCACCTTCAGAGCAGCCATGGCATATTATTTACCCTGGGCAGAAGCTAAGACCCTCGCTGAGTCACCTTTGGATTTGTAGTCCTAGCAGCTTCCTAATCAGACACACCATGGTGGTTTAAACACTTCCAGGGGAACGTCCCTGGTGGTCCAGCAGTTAAGACTGCACTTCCACAGCAGAAGGTGGGGATTTGATTCCTGGTCTGAGAACTTAAGATCCCACATGCCACACAGTGTGGTCAAAAAAAAAAAAAAAAGAAAAGAAAAGAAAGAAAGAAAGAAAAGAAACCAAAAAAAAAAAAAAAAGACATTGTTGCCAGGAAATGCCCAGCTGATTTGTCTACCGAGATTAATGAAACCAAATCCTGGGATCTGCAGATGTCATTGGACGCGCACCAGTTGGCCTCTGCTGTTGTCCAGTGGCTGCTTCCAGAGAGCCCCATCCGTTAGGTCAGCTCAGGCTGGCATCTGCTGAGTGTTCTATCACCGTGGGGATGGCAGGGCTGTGCTTTCTGCAAAGGAAACAACCTGTTTCATTTGGGGTTAAAAATGAGGCAAGAAAACAATGTTGGAACATATCCTAAGAAGGATCGTCTCTCTGGCTCCCGAAAGTACCCTTGTCTGTATACCAGGAATGGCAGCATTTTCCTTGTTTTCCGGGTGGCGGGCTACAGCCCATGGGGTCGCAAAAGAGTCTGACATGACTTAGTGACTAAACAATAGCAACAGATCATGCAGTTTAATCTCACAGCCACCTCAGGATGCTGTGTGGCAGCTTTGACTATCCCCTTTGGTAGAATAGGAGCCTGAAACTCAGAGCGGTTAAGGGACACAGGATCACATTGTTCGTGGACAGAGCTGGGATTCAAACCTCGGCAGCTGAAGCCTCAGCTCCTGCTGTTGAATAGCCTCCCTACACTGGGAGGAGGAGGAGCACCCATGGGGAGAAGTCTGTCAAGCCTTCTGGAAGGAAGCCTTGGTTGCAGGCCCTCAGCCCTGCTTCTGCTCCGAGGCACCTTAGCTGTCTCTGGTTGTAGCGGAGACATGGGTTGTGGTGGTGACGGGTGATCACATCCCATCTAGAGGGAGCAAGGGGTTTGCCTGCAGAGGCCTCCCTCTGTTCTGATAGGGTCACCTTCAGAGCAGCCATGGCATATTATTTACCCTGGGCAGAAGCTAAGACCCTCGCTGAGTCACCTTTGGATTTGTAGTCCTAGCAGCTTCCTAATCAGACACACCATGGTGGTTTAAACACTTCCAGGGGAACGTCCCTGGTGGTCCAGCAGTTAAGACTGCACTTCCACAGCAGAAGGTGGGGATTTGATTCCTGGTCTGAGAACTTAAGATCCCACATGCCACACAGTGTGGTCAAAAAAAAAAAAAAAAAGAAAAGAAAGAAAGAAAAAAAAGAAACAAAAAAAAAAAAAAAAAAAAAAGACATTGTTGCCAGGAAATGCCCAGCTGATTTGTCTACCGAGATTAATGAAACCAAATCCTGGGATCTGCAGATGTCATTGGACGCGCACCAGTTGGCCTCTGCTGTTGTCCAGTGGCTGCTTCCAGAGAGCCCCATCTGTTAGGTCAGCTCAGGCTGGCATCTGCTGAGTGTTCTATCACCGTGGGGATGGCAGGGCTGTGCTTTCTGCAAAGGAAACAACCTGTTTCATTTGGGGTTAAAAATGAGGCAAGAAAACAATGTTGGAACATATCCTAAGAAGGATCGTCTCTCTGGCTCCCCTGTGTAGCTGACATCCAGTCAAGGCCGGGGCCCTGGGCTCCCCACAGTGAGAGGGTCAAGGAGCAGGGCTCCTTTGGGAGCTTCGTGTGTTAGCTCTGACTCCACCCCACCACTTCAGGTCGGGATGGGAAATGGGGGACATTTTGGAATAATCATCTCTTCGCTATGGTTTCAGTCATGCTTTCTCTGATGAATAATCCACACATGGCTACAGGACTCATTAATCTGTGTCCGTCTTCGTGTCCTATGTGGTAGGAAAAGAAAGGCAGCAAGACCAACACCACAAGGCTGTTTGCCTCTCTCTGGGAACACTGCGCTTTTGACCAGCTCAGGACTTTCTTCTCCACTTAGCGCAGAATAAGGGTACATGAGGACCCTCTGAAAATGTTGTTTTGGGAGGGACAGAAATAATTGATTGTGTCTTGCACATTGGGATGTGCAAGAATTGATCTGCCTCTGTTTCTCTGTTTGTAAAATTCCTCTTCACTTGTGCTTTTGGTGAGACTCATATCTGGTTTGGGGCATGCCATTGTTAACTTTACTGTGGTATTTATATTCAGCTAGCTTACCAAGTGTATTGCCTCTCATGTCCAGTCTGCTTCTTAAAGCTCCTCAGTGAAGAGCCCTCAGAAATCATTGGATTCCATTCCTTTCCTGAAAGCTCTTTCGTATATGGTGCATATTCACAACTAGATTTTAAAACCAGAGATTTTTCATGGACCTCTTCAGAGCCTGAAAGGAGGACCTGCTTCTAATCAGAGCCAGATTGGGTTTGTAAGTGCAGTAAGGGTTGTGATGACCAAGCCTCACTGGGCAGAAAAGCTGAACAGTGTAATGTCAGGAACACTGGGATCAAGAAATGATTGAGCCAGGTGTCAGCTGAGTTACACTGGACTTGACTTAAAACACTCTGAACATTAGCTTCTCATTCATACAGTGGAGATAGTAATACCCACCTTGAAAGGTTTAAGGAAGGCTCGAGTCAGATAAGGCTCCGGGGATGGCAGGGCTGTGCTTTCTGCAAAGGAAACAACCTGTTTCATTTGGGGTTAAAAATGAGGCAAGAAAACAATGTTGGAACATATCCTAAGAAGGATCGTCTCTCTGGCTCCCCTGTGTAGCTGACATCCAGTCAAGGCCGGGGCCCTGGGCTCCCCACAGTGAGAGGGTCAAGGAGCAGGGCTCCTTTGGGAGCTTCGTGTGTTAGCTCTGACTCCACCCCACCACTTCAGGTCGGGATGGGAAATGGGGGACATTTTGGAATAATCATCTCTTCGCTATGGTTTCAGTCATGCTTTCTCTGATGAATAATCCACACATGGCTACAGGACTCATTAATCTGTGTCCGTCTCGTGTCCTATGTGGTAGGAAAAGAAAGGCAGCAAGACCAACACCACAAGGCTGTTTGCCTCTCTCTGGGAACACTGCGCTTTTGACCAGCTCAGGACTTTCTTCTCCACTTAGCGCAGAATAAGGGTACATGAGGACCCTCTGAAAATGTTGTTTTGGGAGGGACAGAAATAATTGATTGTGTCTTGCACATTGGGATGTGCAAGAATTGATCTGCCTCTGTTTCTCTGTTTGTAAAATTCCTCTTCACTTGTGCTTTTGGTGAGACTCATATCTGGTTTGGGGCATGCCATTGTTAACTTTACTGTGGTATTTATATTCAGCTAGCTTACCAAGTGTATTGCCTCTCATGTCCAGTCTGCTTCTTAAAGCTCCTCAGTGAAGAGCCCTCAGAAATCATTGGATTCCATTCCTTTCCTGAAAGCTCTTTCGTATATGGTGCATATTCACAACTAGATTTTAAAACCAGAGATTTTTCATGGACCTCTTCAGAGCCTGAAAGGAGGACCTGCTTCTAATCAGAGCCAGATTGGGTTTGTAAGTGCAGTAAGGGTTGTGATGACCAAGCCTCACTGGGCAGAAAAAGCTGAACAGTGTAATGTCAGGAACACTGGGATCAAGAAATGATTGAGCCAGGTGTCAGCTGAGTTACACTGGACTTGACTTAAAACACTCTGAACATTAGCTTCTCATTCATACAGTGGAGATAGTAATACCCACCTTGAAAGGTTTAGGGAAGGCTCGAGTCAGATAAGGCATGGGGAAGTGCCTTGGGAACTGCACAATATTAAACACACACAAACTGTGAGTCCCGAATTTAACTTGGATCAAATAGGTTTTGAAAGAAGATGGTTTAATGCTGTAGCTTTGTTCAACAGATATTTCTTATTGATTTTTGTCTTAACAGGATTGAATCTATGTTCTGTTGTCTATGTCTAATTTTTCCAAACATAGGCCAGTTAAAAACAACTGTGGGCTTCCCCTGGTGGTCCAGTGGGTAAGGACACCGCCTTGCAGCGCAAGGGGCGCCGGTTCGATCCCTGGCCTGGGAAGATCCCACGTGCCGTGGAGTGGCTGGACCCATGTGTCCAATTACCGAGCCCGAGCTCTGGAGCACATGCGCCCAGAGCCGGCGCTCTGCAACGACAGATGCCACCGCGATGGGAGGCCCACAGGACCCAAAGAACAAAGATGGATGAAAATAGAGAAATGAAAGACCAATAGAAGTGGCCCGTCCGCTCCCCTCCCTCCCCAACTGGACCCCCGCCCAAAATAAATATAAATAAATAAATCTTAAAAAAAACCAAAACAACAACTGTGCTTTCAATCATGTTGGTCAGGGCCCTGCACTTTGCTGAGCCAAGGTGGAAACCGGTCAGAGCTAGAGCAGTCTGGCACAGGGGCATGTCCTTGTAAGAGGGCCCCTGGCTGGTTACCACAGTCGGGACCCTCCTATCCCCATCTTCCACCTCTGCCAGGCCTTTGAACTTCTCATTGGCGCACTGAGTTCTGTAGAGGCTGGGGGTTGTGGTTACATCTTTGCCCAGAGTCCTCAGGCTTTTCAGAAAGAGAGGTGGCTGGACACTTAGAGAATTATTATAATTCCTACCACTTTTTATTTGCTGTATGCCAGGTGCCAAATGAAGGGTTTTCCATGCACCACCCCAATTAACTCTTCACAGTAGCTCTGTAAGGTAGGAATGCCTATCAACTTCCTTTTATAGATAAGCAATCTGAGCTTAGGGAGTTGTAGGTCAGGTGTCCAAGGTCAACAGCTAGCATAGTACAGATCAGGAGTCCTGTGTTGGAGTGTCTGGGCACAAAGGTGGTTCTTAGTGGAACGCTGCTCAAAGGCCTGATTTGGTTGGGACTGGACACGGCAGCCAGAGCCTCAGATCATAGAGCAAGATCAAACGTGGCCCAGGGGAGTATTCTCCTCTGGCCGAAGGGAGGGGAGGCAGAGGGCTGGGAGTGCTTATGACTTCTGTGTTGTGGCACTGAGGTACCAAGCCCAACATCAGTCCCAGACTGAAAATGCCACAGGCAGGTGTGTACACAGTGCAAATGTGCTATGTATGGGGCCCCTTTGCTTCAAAGTCTGTTCATTAAACACATAACTGGCCACTTAAAACATTTCCTTTCCAAACAGTTACCCCCATGTATTTGGGCATTTTAAAGGGGTGGGGTGATCATTACAACTCTTTGATCTTGATTTCTGACTGTTCATTCATAACTTATATTACTGCCTTAAAAGAAAAGGAAGAAGAAAGAAAGAAAACAAGTGGGAAGAGAGTTTCTTCAAGGAAGGTAAGGAAAAGAAGACAAGGAGGAGGGGAAACAATGTGTGATCCAGAGTTGAATAAAGTAGCATGAAACCCAGGACTTTGCCATCTTCTCCCCTCACCCAGTACCCATCCCATAAATCTTTACATTACATTCCACTAAATGTGTCAGAAATGTAACTGCGCTTGCAAATAATTACTGCCATTGAATGAATCCACCCTGGCGTATCCATTTGAGCTCAAAATAACCCGTGTAACCTAAGAGTAAATCAGTGACTGGACACTCAGTGCCAAGCATAATCTCAAGCAACATTTAACTAGGTTCAATATTTATTTCACTGCCTTGAGTCACTTTGAAATGATCTGGACTCAGTTCAGATAGGCCCAGCCCTAATTTTATGGTGCTCTTGGACCCCTTCCAGCAGCACGAGGGCTCAGATGTCAAGGAGTTCCAGAAAAATGAGATCCCTCACAGAAGATTACACAATTTAAGGCACCCTCCTTTCAATATTTTGCAACATGTGGGCCTTTTGACTGAAGATACAAAGCAATCTGAGCTTAGGGAGTTGTAGGTCAGGTGTCCAAGGTCAACAGCTAGCATAGTACAGATCAGGAGTCCTGTGTTGGAGTGTCTGGGCACAAAGGTGGTTCTTAGTGGAACGCTGCTCAAAGGCCTGATTTGGTTGGGACTGGACACGGCAGCCAGAGCCTCAGATCATAGAGCAAGATCAAACGTGGCCCAGGGGAGTATTCTCCTCTGGCCGAAGGGAGGGGAGGCAGAGGGCTGGGAGTGCTTATGACTTCTGTGTTGTGGCACTGAGGTACCAAGCCCAACATCAGTCCCAGACTGAAAATGCCACAGGCAGGTGTGTACACAGTGCAAATGTGCTATGTATGGGGCCCCTTTGCTTCAAAGTCTGTTCATTAAACACATAACTGGCCACTTAAAACATTTCCTTTCCAAACAGTTACCCCCATGTATTTGGGCATTTTAAAGGGGTGGGGTGATCATTACAACTCTTTGATCTTGATTTCTGACTGTTCATTCATAACTTATATTACTGCCTTAAAAAGAAAAGGAAGAAGAAAGAAAGAAAACAAGTGGGAAGAGAGTTTCTTCAAGGAAGGTAAGGAAAAGAAGACAAGGAGGAGGGGAAACAATGTGTGATCCAGAGTTGAATAAAGTAGCATGAAACCCAGGACTTTGCCATCTTCTCCCCTCACCCAGTACCCATCCCATAAATCTTTACATTACATTCCACTAAATGTGTCAGAAATGTAACTGCGCTTGCAAATAATTACTGCCATTGAATGAATCCACCCTGGCGTATCCATTTGAGCTCAAAATAACCCGTGTAACCTAAGAGTAAATCAGTGACTGGACACTCAGTGCCAAGCATAATCTCAAGCAACATTTAACTAGGTTCAATATTTATTTCACTGCCTTGAGTCACTTTGAAATGATCTGGACTCAGTTCAGATAGGCCCAGCCCTAATTTTATGGTGCTCTTGGACCCCTTCCAGCAGCACGAGGGCTCAGATGTCAAGGAGTTCCAGAAAAATGAGATCCCTCACAGAAGATTACACAATTTAAGGCACCCTCCTTTCAATATTTTGCAACATGTGGGCCTTTTGACTGAAGATACAAATTTTTGAGACGGCTTTGAGCATCCTTAAGAAGTTTGCCTGACCCATACTCCAACTTCTACCTCCTTCCTAGGGACAGGGTGGGTAAAATTAACCTGCTTAACAGCTTGTATAAATAAAATCTCTAAATATCCACAAGCAGGAAAATTTACCACCATTTCCCAAATTAATGCCATTTTCTGCATAAGTACAGAAGCCAGATTTTAGAAGCTTCAAACACATACAAGGAGCAGATAATATGGCTCCATGTTTGATGGATACAGGAACACATCAAATAAATGGCAACCAATTCTCAAGCTTTTGTATCTCAAATATTCAATTAATAGAAAACCAACCAATTTTAGTGTACACCAGAGACAAATCTCAAGATGGCAGATTGACTTATAGCTCTCTGTTAAAGGGATATTGAGCTGATATTGAGTGACCTCATATTCAGCCAAAACATTTATTATAAAAGTCTGACGTGGTTAAGTGAGATGATTGATATTGGCCCATTCTGCTCTAAATGCAGCCTTTCATCTGTTTTAGTTGGGAGAAGAGTCAGAGACCTTGCTCCTAAAATCAAACATTTCCCTTTTCTTTTTTTGGGGGGGTGGGAGTAGATAGGGTGGGGTGGGGTTAGGGAGGGAGGGGGCGGGCAGGCCACTTCTATTGGTCATTCATTTATCTATTTTCATCCATCTCTGTTCTTTGGCTTGTGTGGGCCTCCCATTGTGGTGGCCTCTGTTGTCGCTCCAGAGCTTCAGCTCGGTAGTTGGACACATTGGTCCAGCCGCTCTATGGCTCGTGGGATCTTCCCAGGCCAGGGATCAAACTGGCACCCCCTGCACTGCAAGGCGGTGTCCTTACCCACTGGACCACCAGGGAAGCCCTCCCTTTTCTTTATTTCTCCTTTATCTATAAATGATTAGCTTTAATTCAGAATAATAACATGCATTCTGAAGTCTGAGAGATCTTGTTCCTGTCCTAGGAGCACCATTGACCAACTTTTGAGCAAAATCTTAAGTTTCTTTCAGGGGCAGTTTTCTTATCTATGGAGTTATGAGGAATGGAAAGAAATACTGTATTTTAAAACAATTAGTAAAATGCCCAGACACATATTCAAGAAATCTTCATCATATTATTGTTATAATGATGTCATTATTACGACCAAAGTTATTTTGGCTCCTGACTTCACAGTTCCATAGACTGTTATGCTGTCAACAGAGAAAATGACAGCAACAATAATTATATTATTCTGTTGATACCTACTAGGTACCCAGCATGCTACTCAGTGCTTAAAATATATTTGCTCATTTAATTCTTACAACAGCCCTTTGAAGTTAGTTGCTGTTATTATCCCCATTGCTGGAAATGAGAAAACTGAGGTTCAGGGAAATGAACAAAATTACTTGAGATCACACAGTTGACAAACATCCAAACACACAGCATTACAACTGGCCTCCCTGCCCCATGTCACACAGATTATTGCTTTTTGCATTATTATACCCTTAGGGAAACAGAAAACTTTAATACTTTTGGAGAAGTCACATTATTTCTCTCGACCTTAGTTTTTCTATCAGTCAAACGAAAGATTTGGAGTAGATTATATCTACGATTTTAGGATTCCAGGATTCTAATGCAAATGGTTGTTGTCAAAAGAAAAATGCTTGGAAAATGTGCACATTGGATTTTTTTTTCATGTTTGAAAAGGAGATTGTGTCCATTCCATGGTTGCTCCGCCAGTCAGGCTGCGCAGAGGACCATCGGTGCCCTTTCCACAATGGCCTAATCCCCTCTTCTTAAGCTATCCTTTCAAACTCTGCTGTGGAGGAAACTGTTAGCTCACCTAGACATGCTTGTCTGCTGTGTCCATGGTTGGTCTGGCAGAATCTAGGATGATCCATCTATTGGATCAACCTTTACTTCCTGCTTCCAATCTTTATTCCTCTAAGACTCTTCACAATATCTCCTTCTTCCCAAATCCTTCTGTAAATCCTCCTGTCATTCTGAGGATAATGTTGTGATGAAAAACTTGTAGACACTGGGTCCTCACATCAGGTAGATGCAAACTGAAACCACTGATCACTCTTGTTGTAGGGTTAGGAGTTTAAAATATTTCACATCCTGCCACAAGCTAGGCAGTTTCCATATATGACCTGTGTAGGGGCTGGACCTCCTGAATAGAGAAGGTCAGCAAACGTAGAGAGAAGAGGCCTGAGGATGGACGGGTTTGGAGGTGGTAGAGGGAAGTCTGAGCCTCAGTTTCTCCTGGATGCAAGCCACATGGCTAGCGCCAGGACACAGATCAGGAGTCCTGGTGCTGAGTTCTTGATTTTACTGCTTGACTGCAACTGTCTGCTGTGCCGTCCTCCTGAGCCATTGTCTATCCTGGCAGTGAGTAGGGCGTGCAGAAATATTGTATATGATACATTGATGCTTCAAGTATAGCCAGGATTCCACATTGTGGTCTTCTGCTCTTTTGGGTTTGGAATAAGGAAAAAGTGAGAGGGAAAGAATAAGCCATCTGCCTTGATGTCATAGGGTTGGTCCTTGTATAATGTAGCTATGAACCTGTGAAAAGAATTTAATCAACCCAATAATGTCAACCAAACCATAGATTATTGGGGGGATTAGAATTAAACAGCTTGTTGAAACTAAGGATACTAATCAGTTATGTGACTAAATTAGAAAAAAAAATTTTTTTTAGATCTGTTTGTTTTAATTGACTCACATATAGAGAACCAGACTAAATCAGGACCCAAGATGATGCATGAGGAAGTTCTAGTTGGCCATTTCATACCTTTTACCAGTTTGAGGAATTTTAACAGAAAATCTCAATTGGGTGCAGTGTTTTAGGGATGGGAGAGGGGTTCAGAAAGTGATGGTGTACTTTATTGGATAGTCTTTCAGCATGACATTAAAACTCCAGAAAATTCTTGAATATTTACTATTGATTTATCTTTCAAATAAATATGAACTATATTTTAAAGAAAATAAATGAAGAAAAATCTTAATCTGAAAGTGATTGCTTCTAATGGTTTGTATCCACTCATGAAAATTTAGAAAGTTATTCATTTGGAGGCATTTTACATGGGAGGATTGGAATTAAATTATTAAGCAAGATTTTTTTGTCTTTTAAGTATTATTTACTAAAAACCTGACCTGACTTTTTAGGGAAAATATAAAAAGGACATAAAAATCTCTCACTTTTTTTTTTTCTTTCCCCCCTGAGGTCTCCTTCAACCTTGAAGTTCATGTCTTGCCAGAGATTTTACCAAACCTATTTTTAGCGAAATCTGCTCATAAAAATTAACTGCAGACTTTTATGCAAGTTAAAAACAGAATTCATGTGATTTGAAAAAATCTTATAAACCTTAAAAGAAGGACTAAGGAAAATATACCTTCCTAGATGGCTTTTCCTGTGGCTCTGTGGCCCGTTTGTTTAAGGAACTATTACAGTTCAGTAGATAATCTTACCCCTGCCCCCCAGCAGCTTGCAGTAGCTCCGGTTTTATTCAGAGTCCTGAATGGAAAATGCCAGCTGTCCTTTTTTTTTTTTTTTTTTTGCTACTGAAAATTCAATTAAGAGCTCAGGAAAGGTGTAAGGTAACTTCACAGTCCAGGGCTTGAATTCCTGGGTGGGTCTAAAGGAGGCTGAGTTCTCACCCTATGCTCAAGAACAGATCACATTGTCCTTGGAGCCACAGTGCAGAACATCAGTCTTATCCTCCCAGGCGTTGGAGACCAGACCTATCCGTGCCCAACTCTGTTTCTTGTGGGTACTCATTACAAAGAAGGCTGTGCTTTCAAGGTCATAGATCATTTCCTGAGCCAGAATCAGCCCAGCCCAGTGGAAAGCTAAGAAAATATCTCTGGGCTACTTTACGCAGGAGAGGCGGGAAACTTCGTAAGTTTGCAGAGGACAGCCTCTTTGGACTCTGCTCTGAACAACTTCTGATACTTTCGGCTTGTCTTAGGCTAATGTCACAATGCCCTATCCCTGCAAGACTATGAGAACACGCTAGACTAGCTCTTTGATCAGAGGAGGAACAATATTATAGAAGATACAGAGATTCATTCATTCATTTACTCATTCATTCAAACATGTAGTGTACCCTGCACAAGGTGCAACTCTCAGTGCTGAAGTTACCAGCTGAAAGATATAAGCCTTGTCTTCATGAAACTGGAGCTTTCAGGGGAGGAAAATCATACTGATATGGTACAATGTGTATAGTAAGTCAGTATTGAGGTGGGGTCTGTGGGGAAGAGGAATAACCTGAGGTGGGGAGGGGCATGTGGAAAGCTTCCTGGAGGGCCTAACTCATGGCTGAGATTTGAGGAACAGACACAAATGAGAGGTCTTGTATCATCATTACAATTAATAATTCATTTCCAAGATAGGGATCTTTATGACTGGAGTTGAGTCCCACAGGGTCTAGCCTTTTAGAATGTAACCTGGGATCATTCCTTTCTAGCAGCTTCTTTGAAGAAGTAACCATTTTAACCCTAACACCCAGTGTGGTCTCCAAAGGACTTTATCCTATTTACTAGCAAAGCCTCAAAGGTTAGATTACAAATTGACCAAGCTCAAGTTCCCATCCCTACTTTCTATTATTATTTATGTGTAGGACTAGGCTGGTCATTGTTGCTTGGTTGGGTCACAGTGTCTGTCTGATGCAGGATCTTATTAAAGATGCCTCTTGGGAAAGGGGCTCTATTCATTACCTGTCCCAGAACAATGTTTTAACTACAGTCCCCTTGGGATAAGAGTTAACTAGATAGGAACAAGAGGGGTTCCTTCTTCTAGAGCCAAGACATAAGCTTAAATGATGTTGTCTTGGAAGTGGAGCAAAGCTTCTCTATTCTGAAAGAGAGAAACCTAATAGCTTCACCAGTCTATGACCTAGAGCCTAGTAACTAGCAGGTAACACACTCATGCTCTTTTCTCAAGGTGGCAGCTCAGGTTCCCCCTAGTCCTGGAACTAGTCCTGATTTTAATAGTCTTGGGTCTCTTGTTTTCTAGTCCCCCAGATGTTAAATGCAACAAGCAAAGAAAAGGAAAGGATTGAAGGAGTTGACTTCTTGGAGAGGACCAGGAGTGCCTGTAGTCAGCTGGGCATAACTGAGAAGCAGACACGAGAATTTAAAACTTAAGGGAATTCTGGCTCTGTGGGCTAGCAACAGAGATTCTGTGAGAACCTTGAGTTTTTCCCTTTTTCAGTGTGTCTTGGATTCTGCTTTCCTGGCATTTTGTCCAATTGAGGAAAACACTATGTATTTTCCTAATTTTTAATTGACAGTAATTTGTGAGAAGAAAAAGTTTTTCAAGTTACTTTAAATCATTGCAAAGATGTTACCCTCCTTGATGAGATCTAAGGCAGAATCATAGTCTTTTAAGTACTCCAAAAGGAAAGTAGCAAGGCTTAATGGATAAATAGCATATTGTTTATCTGGAACCTGTTTCTGTACTATTTCTCTAACTCTGAAAATAACTCTACTCTCCCATTTAGTCTGTGTATATGTGTATTTTTAAATGGAGCTGGTTGCCCTGACAGAAAGTCCTAAGTGATATACTCTTGCAAAAGAGGTGTGTATGCAGAGAGGCTTTTAGAAACATCGTGTGTATTTACATAAGACAAGGGAAAGGAAACTCAGGCCATCTAATGAATCTCAGATGACATCAAGGAGGCAATTGGAGAATATATGAGTTTATGTTCTTCATCATACAGAGGGGGAGACTGAGGCACAGCAAGGTGATGTAATCTAGTTGAGGTTCTTCAAAGGGGAATAATGCAATTGACATGAGCCCCTCGGATCCTGAGGCTTTCCATCAAATTATGACACTAACGTTAAATTTGTATGCCATTCAAGCTAGTTGATCCTCCCCTTAATTTTTACTTGTCTTCTAAATTTTATTTATTACGTGTTGAAACTCTTCTCTTGGCACTGCATTTGAAATTATTTTACAGCTCAAGCTTTGAAGGTTTATAATGCAGTGGCCTACTAATAGCAGGTCAATAAGAATGACTTTGATTTGGCATCAGTTTCCAATGAACTAACTAATCCATTTAAAATTTAGCAAGTGAGCCCGTTATATGTTGAAATTATGTCCTGGAGTTGATTGGCTGAGGAAGGCTTGGCTCCTCAGAGAAACCAGAGGAGCAGAGCAGCAATGGTTTCCAGAGTCACACTGTTCTTTAGTAGTCCCAGTTTCTATGCCTGTAGTCAGCTGGGCATAACTGAGAAGCAGACACGAGAATTTAAAACTTAAGGGAATTCTGGCTCTGTGGGCTAGCAACAGAGATTCTGTGAGAACCTTGAGTTTTTCCCTTTTTCAGTGTGTCTTGGATTCTGCTTTCCTGGCATTTTGTCCAATTGAGGAAAACACTATGTATTTTCCTAATTTTTAATTGACAGTAATTTGTGAGAAGAAAAGTTTTTCAAGTTACTTTAAATCATTGCAAAGATGTTACCCTCCTTGATGAGATCTAAGGCAGAATCATAGTCTTTTAAGTACTCCAAAAGGAAAGTAGCAAGGCTTAATGGATAAATAGCATATTGTTTATCTGGAACCTGTTTCTGTACTATTTCTCTAACTCTGAAAATAACTCTACTCTCCCATTTAGTCTGTGTATATGTGTATTTTTAAATGGAGCTGGTTGCCCTGACAGAAAGTCCTAAGTGATATACTCTTGCAAAAGAGGTGTGTATGCAGAGAGGCTTTTAGAAACATCGTGTGTATTTACATAAGACAAGGGAAAGGAAACTCAGGCCATCTAATGAATCTCAGATGACATCAAGGAGGCAATTGGAGAATATATGAGTTTATGTTCTTCATCATACAGAGGGGGAGACTGAGGCACAGCAAGGTGATGTAATCTAGTTGAGGTTCTTCAAAGGGGAATAATGCAATTGACATGAGCCCCTCGGATCCTGAGGCTTTCCATCAAATTATGACACTAACGTTAAATTTGTATGCCATTCAAGCTAGTTGATCATCCCCTTAATTTTTACTTGTCTTCTAAATTTTATTTATTACGTGTTGAAACTCTTCTCTTGGCACTGCATTTGAAATTATTTTACAGCTCAAGCTTTGAAGGTTTATAATGCAGTGGCCTACTAATAGCAGGTCAATAAGAATGACTTTGATTTGGCATCAGTTTCCAATGAACTAACTAATCCATTTAAAATTTAGCAAGTGAGCCCGTTATATGTTGAAATTATGTCCTGGAGTTGATTGGCTGAGGAAGGCTTGGCTCCTCAGAGAAACCAGAGGAGCAGAGCAGCAATGGTTTCCAGAGTCACACTGTTCTAGTGTCTGAGGTGGTATGTCTCCTGGGAATTTCCCTGACCCTGCCTCTGTGCCAGGTTTCTCATGCCCCCACCTGTTACTGAGGGGTTAAGGGAACCGTGGTGAACTCAAGCGAGATGGTTCGCTTACCATTATGGGCTCTTTCCACACATCACTACCCCTCTGCCCTTCCCTCTTCATCCGCCACAGTCCATCAGGATCATTCTTACAATGCCTTTGAGAAACTTAAAGGAATATGCCCATTTGTTCATTATATATCTGTTCACAAATTCTAGGGACCTACTACATGCCTTGCTCCATGCTAGACAAATAGAACACGTGATCCCCATTTGATAGCGGGATAAATGCCATTGTCCAGGGGACACACAAGCACATAGACTAAGATATAAAAGGGTACAATGCAAGTAGATTGTGAGGTGGCCCAGAGAATGGAGAATGGAATATGGGCAAGAGCATGGGCTTTACAGATGACAGATCTGGGTTCAAATCCCATTCCTACTGCGTGACCCATTCCAGCTGTCACACATATGTAGCCATACTTTCCTCAAATGTAAAATAGATTGGGATAGTAGGGAAGATTAAATAAGATAGCACATAGAATAACTTAATATAGACCCTAGTACATAGTGAGTAGTTAATACATATGTGCACACATTAAATAGTATTATATACATTATAAGAACCACAAGAATTCAGAAAAGTGAGAACTCAGTGTAGGCTGAATGAGTGTAGGCCTGTTAACTGGGAAGAGCTGTGTCCTTGAGGAGTGAATTCAAATCAGATGAGGATGGTGTTAGAAGAAGGGCATCTCAGGCAGTTCCAGACGGGCAGGAGGACAAAGGTCTGGAGGCAGCAGGGAAGGTCTGGGGAGCTTTCTGGGAGAATTCAGGGCTGGAATCCCTGGAGAGGGCACAGGGATGTGGTATGACCAGATTTTGGCAAGTGGTAAAGCCTTCACCTCCTCTCTCAGGTGGCCCTTACTGGGCTTGGTCTGCTTCAAAATGGCAGGCTTCTGAAATGTTCTTACATAATCATTTCTGCCATGTTTTAGCAGATGAGACAATCCAAGGTCTAATAATCAAGAATCTTTTTCCTGTTGCTGTGAGAGTTAGTGGAAATATGCGACACACTGACTGAGGAGAAAGAGCTACCAGGTTAAAAAAAAAAGATCATGGAAATAAATGGGCATCTGTCATTTTCTTATGGGGTCTCCCTCTCCCTTTCCAGAGGCTCTTGTAAAGTCCTGCTGATTTATGACTGTGGAAGACTTGTGACATTCTTTTTTTTTTTTTTTAAAGATTTATTTATTTATTTACTTTGGTGTGGAGGGTAGCGTGCGGGCCATTTCTATTGGGCTTTCTTTTTTCTATTTTCATACTTCTTCGTTCTTTGTCTCCTGTGGGCCTCCCATCGCGGTGGCGTCTGTCGTTGCAGAGCACCGGCTCTGGGCGCATGGAAATATGCCCGATAGCGATAAATGCCATTGTCCAGGGACACACAAGCACATAGACTAAGATATAAAAGGGTACAATGCAAGTAGATTGTGAGGTGGCCCAGAGAATGGAGAATGGAATATGGGCAAGAGCATGGGCTTTACAGATGACAGATCTGGGTTCAAATCCCATTCCTACTGCGTGACCCATTCCAGCTGTCACACATATGTAGCCATACTTTCCTCAAATGTAAAATAGATTGGGATAGTAGGGAAGATTAAATAAGATAGCACATAGAATAACTTAATATAGACCCTAGTACATAGTGAGTAGTTAATACATATGTGCACACATTAAATAGTATTATATACATTATAAGAACCACAAGAATTCAGAAAAGTGAGAACTCAGTGTAGGCTGAATGAGTGTAGGCCTGTTAACTGGGAAGAGCTGTGTCCTTGAGGAGTGAATTCAAATCAGATGAGGATGGTGTTAGAAGAAGGGCATCTCAGGCAGTTCCAGACGGGCAGGAGGACAAAGGTCTGGAGGCAGCAGGGAAGGTCTGGGGAGCTTTCTGGGAGAATTCAGGGCTGGAATCCCTGGAGAGGGCACAGGGATGTGGTATGACCAGATTTTGGCAAGTGGTAAAGCCTTCACCTCCTCTCTCAGGTGGCCCTTACTGGGCTTGGTCTGCTTCAAAATGGCAGGCTTCTGAAATGTTCTTACATAATCATTTCTGCCATGTTTTAGCAGATGAGACAATCCAAGGTCTAATAATCAAGAATCTTTTTCCTGTTGCTGTGAGAGTTAGTGGAAATATGCGACACACTGACTGAGGAGAAAGAGCTACCAGGTTAAAAAAAAAAGATCATGGAAATAAATGGGCATCTGTCATTTTCTTATGGGGTCTCCCTCTCCCTTTCCAGAGGCTCTTGTAAAGTCCTGCTGATTTATGACTGTGGAAGACTTGTGACATTCTTTTTTTTTTTTTTTTAAAGATTTATTTATTTATTTACTTTGGGCTGGGAAGGGAAGTGGGCGGGCCACTTCTACTGGTCTTTCATTTCTCTATTTTCATTCGTCTTCGTTCTTTGGCTCCTGTGGGCCTCCCATCGCGGTGGCGTCTGTCGTTGCAGAGCACCGGCTCTGGGCGCATGTGCTCCAGAGCTCCGGCTCAGTGATTGGACACATCAGTCCAGCCGCTCCGCGGCACGTGGGATCTTCCCAGGCCAGGGCTCGAACCTGCGCCCCTTGCACTGCAAGGCGGTGTCCTTACCCACTGGACCACCAGGGAAAGCCCTGTGACATTCTTAATGCTAGAAAATTATCCCCTACACTACTCCCAAAGGGCACAGTAAATATTGTGTTGATTTGTGTGATTTGTTAGTGTATTTTCAGTTGGGCTTCCACAGGTTAGTTTTTTCTGCTCTTTCTTCCTAGTCACATATTATGGTAAGTTTCCCCAATGCCGAAAAAACCCAAAGGCATTAGCTGTCTCCATTACCATTCACAGACCTGCTTAGCTGAATGGGCAGAAGCCTGCTACAGCCAAATTGCTGTCTTGAAAGAATGATTATGTGTCCTTTGGGAGTTTTGTGAAGTGTGTTTCTTGATAACCTCGCAGAGAAGAGAAGCAGTAGTGTATTTCCCATCCAAATAGGTATGGAAAACTCCTTGCAAATGAGTTTCTGAAGTTAGGGGTCAATAACAGCTGGTACCTGGGTCATCTCACTAGTGTTTTTCTTAAAACAGGGTAACGGAAATAGCTCAGTTCCCAACGTCCACCATCAGAAACCCCTCCCTCTTTTATTTTAAAAAAGGAGTTAGTATAGCCTTTGTCATTGTCATTGTAATTCCTTAGGTCACAGAGAAACAGCCTGAAAAATTCATGGGTTGCAAACTCACTATACATTTGCTGCAAACTGAAGAGACCAAACTTTTTGGTGCAAGATGTTATTTTATTCCTTCTTCTCACCATGGGTCATGTTGTGCATACAGAAAATAGGATGCTGATCTCTTGGGATGAGGCAGAGTTGTCCATAAAGAACATGTAGGGGATTGTTTTAATTTTAAATTTGTTTGCACTTATTTCTTTTATTTTTAAAATTGTTTTTATTTTAAATTTGTTTCCACTTATTTTTTCTGTTTTAAAAATTGTTTCCTTTGCTACATTGGCTTCAGGCATAGCAACAAAGAATGAACATTTTCTAATAAATAAGATGTCAAACAACAACCGTCATTCAGCTTACTGTTTTAAGTACATAAACTGTGTTTTTGGGAGTTTACTATTGGGGGAGAGTGTCATGAAATGAATGGCTCCCAAGCTTGATACCTGTTTGAGAGACGTGGAATTCTGTATATTGCTGAAAAGATGAGTGCCCTAACTTCACATGCTTCTTAGTGACTCAACACAAACCAACTCCAACTAATCAGCAGGTCAGACTTGTGGTTAAGAAAGGGCAGCTTCTCTGTTCTAAATGTGTTGATATTTATTGTGCTATGGGAGGGTTGACATGGAGTGGGGGGTTGTAAACTGGGGGCTCTGCTTGTAGCAAAAATGATGGGAAACCTCCAGGCAGAGGCTTGAAGACAAACATGACCCTCCCACACTATGGTTTTGAGGAATGAAAGGTGCTTCACAGGCACTTCCCAAGGATTGAATGAAGGGGCTCCTCTCTTGAGTGTGATGTGGAGGCCATGCCAAGTCTCTTCTATGGGCAGCATCTGATGCAGTAGACAGGCATCCCATTTGCCAAAAGATTTAAGATGAAAAAAGTTTTAAAGATGGGCTCATTCCAGGGAAAAACAAAATGTACCTGGGTCAATGAGTTTCTGAAGTTAGGGGTCAATAACAGCTGGTACCTGGGTCATCTCACTAGTGTTTTTCTTAAAACAGGGTAACGGAAATAGCTCAGTTCCCAACGTCCACCATCAGAAACCCCTCCCTCTTTTATTTTAAAAAAGGAGTTAGTATAGCCTTTGTCATTGTCATTGTAATTCCTTAGGTCACAGAGAAACAGCCTGAAAAATTCATGGGTTGCAAACTCACTATACATTTGCTGCAAACTGAAGAGACCAAACTTTTTGGTGCAAGATGTTATTTTATTCCTTCTTCTCACCATGGGTCATGTTGTGCATACAGAAAATAGGATGCTGATCTCTTGGGATGAGGCAGAGTTGTCCATAAAGAACATGTAGGGGATTGTTTTAATTTTAAATTTGTTTGCACTTATTTCTTTTATTTTTAAAATTGTTTTTATTTTAAATTTGTTTCCACTTATTTTTTCTGTTTTAAAAATTGTTTCCTTTGCTACATTGGCTTCAGGCATAGCAACAAAGAATGAACATTTTCTAATAAATAAGATGTCAAACAACAACCGTCATTCAGCTTACTGTTTTAAGTACATAAACTGTGTTTTTGGGAGTTTACTATTGGGGGAGAGTGTCATGAAAATGAATGGCTCCCAAGCTTGATACCTGTTTGAGAGACGTGGGAATTCTGTATATTGCTGAAAAGATGAGTGCCCTAACTTCACATGCTTCTTAGTGACTCAACACAAACCAACTCCAACTAATCAGCAGGTCAGACTTGTGGTTAAGAAAGGGCAGCTTCTCTGTTCTAAATGTGTTGATATTTATTGTGCTATGGGAGGGTTGACATGGAGTGGGGGGTTGTAAACTGGGGGCTCTGCTTGTAGCAAAAATGATGGGAAACCTCCAGGCAGAGGCTTGAAGACAAACATGACCCTCCCACACTATGGTTTTGAGGAATGAAAGGTGCTTCACAGGCACTTCCCAAGGATTGAATGAAGGGGCTCCTCTCTTGAGTGTGATGTGGAGGCCATGCCAAGTCTCTTCTATGGGCAGCATCTGATGCAGTAGACAGGCATCCCATTTGCCAAAAGATTTAAGATGAAAAAAGTTTTAAAGATGGGCTCATTCCAGGGGAAAAAACAAAATAAAGCAGAATTTTAGAATTCAGCTATCTCTTGAATAAAACAAGCCTAAGTTTCAATTTTCTTTTTTTTTAATCATCACTTATTTCCATTTTTGGGCTTCCCTGGTGGTCAGATGTTAAAGAATTCACCTGAAGTGTAGGAGATTTCAGTTCAATTCCTGGGTTGGGAAGATCCCCTGGAGAAGGGATGGCTACCTAATCTAGTATTCTTGCCTGGAGAATTCCATGGACAGAAGAGCCTGGCAGGCTATAGTCCTTGGGACTGCAAAGCGTTGGACATGACTCAGCCACCGAGTCACCAGGCAAGCCCATGTACGTGTGTACATAGGTGCTTTCTTTCTCCTCCTGATCACTTTTCTTATGCTCAAAGTCCAATGTGCTATTCATTGTGTCACAGAGCCCAACTAATCACTTTTTTTTGGTATTCTTTTCTGCTGCCATGTTACATCAAGTCTTAAGTTATTTCTCTGTGGCTTCAGTCTGTCAATTTTTGCCCATCAAAACATATCAACAACTAAAACTTAGGTCCCACATTTACCAATTCTATATAAAGAAGTACAAAGAATTATAGCAAGAAATACAGAGGAATACAAAGAATCCCACTGTAATTAGAAAAGGTGACCATGCATCACAAGTACAAAAAGAAAGCAGACACCCTGCTGAAAGTACAGTGACCTATTGAAAGCCCATCATGAGTATCAATTGGTACAACTCTTTTGGAAAACAATTAGATGGTATCTATTACATTGGAAAATGCACATACATTTGACTCAGCATTTCTACTGTTAGGAACTTACTGATATAGATTTGCAGTACACAAAGACATACACAGGAATTTCACCAAGAGTTGTTTGAATAAAAATAAAAGTTAAACCAACGTAGATATCTTACAAAATAGGACTAAATAAGTAACATGAAACACCTTTATAACGCAATATTATGTAGTAGTTAAACATGAAATATATCCATTGAGGTTGGTCTGTTTAGTTGCTAACTCATGTCTGACCCTTGCGACTCCATGGACTGTAGCCTGCAGTCTTCTCTGTCCATGGGATTTCCTAGGCAAGAATGCTGGAGTGGGTTGCCATTTCCTTCTCCATTTTTTGAGGTTGATATGGAAAGTATGGATTATGTGATTCAAAGAGTTTCAGAACTATTCATATAAAATGATTTTATTTATAATAAGAGTGGCATAGTATCATGCTATATCTCAAGGTATAAAGTAAATATATGAGTCCATACTGATATAAGTAAATAAATAAGAAACGAAGGAGGTATTTTTCCCTCCAGAAGGATTCCAAGTAATATATGTAGATATGACTCTTTTGGGAGGTGGACCTTAATACTCTTTGCCTTGAGTGTGGGCTCGACTTAGCATCCTGTTTCCAAAGAATGGAATATGGAAAGGGAAAAATACTAATATTACATAGGAGACAATGGAAGATCTTATCCTAGTCAAGTGGTCAACATTCAAATCACCAGTGATAAGCCATGCTGGTAGTATGTTGACAGTGAAAAGTGAAAGTATTAGTTGCTCAGTCATGTCTGACTCTTTGTGATCCCATTGACTGTATAGCCCGCCAGGCTCCTCTGTCCATGGAATTTGCCAGGCAAGAATACTGGAGTGGGTTGCCATTCCTTTCTCTACAGGATCTTCCCAACCCAGGGATTGATCCCAGGTCTCCCACATTGCAGACAGATTCTTTACCATCTGAGCCTCCAGGAAAACCCTGTATATTGATAAGCCCCCTGAAATAGTGTGATGAGAAGGGCACTTCAACTCTGTAGTTTTCTTCTCTGAAACCAGTAACACCAGTGCAGTAATGAGGAAAAACACTAGACAAACCCAAACTGAAAGACATTCTATAAAATATTTGACCACTACTTCTTGTAATTGTCTGTTGTCGTTCAGTCACTGAGTTGTATCCAACTCTTTGTGACCCCATGGACTGCAGCATGCCAAGCTCCTCTGTCTTTCACTATCTCCCAGAGTTTGCTCAGAGTCATGTCCATTGAGTGGGTGATGGCATCCAACCATCTCGTCCTCTGTTGTTCCCTTCTCCTCCTGCCTTTAATCTTTCCCAGCATCAGGATCTTTTCCAGTGAGTCACCTCGTCACATCAGGTGGTCAAAGTATTGGAGCTTTGGCTTCAGCATCAGTCCTTCCAATGAATATTCAGGGTTGATTTCCTTTAGGATTGACTGGTTTTATCACCTTTCTGTCCAAAGGACTCTCCAAAGTCTTCTCCAGCACCACAGTTTGAAGGCATCAGTTCTTTGGTACTCAGACTTTTTTGTTGTCCTGCTCTCACATCCATTTATGGCTACTGGAAAAGCCATAGCTTTGACTATATGGCCTTTGTCAGCAAAGTGATGTCTCTGCCTTTTTTTTTTTTTTTTTTGGTCTGTGCATTTTAATATGCTGTCTAAGTTTGTCATAGTTTTTCTTCCAAGGGTCAAATGTCTTTCGATTTCATGGCTGCAGTCACCCTCCACAGTGAGTTTGGAGCCCAAGAAAATAAAGTCTGCCACTGTTTCCATTTTTCCCCATCTATTTGTCATACATGATGGAACTGGATGCCATGATCTTTGCTTTATGAATGTGAGTTTTAGGTCAGCTTTTTCACTCTCCTCTTTCACCTTCATCAAAAGGCTGTTTAGTTCCTCTTCACTTCCTGCCATAAGGGTGGTCTCTTCTGCATATCTGAGATTATTGATATTTCTCCCAGCAATCATAACAGTTTATGAAAATCAAAAAAAAAAAAAAGAAAAGACCAAGAAAATAGAGTATAGGAGATTAGAAGAGATGACAACTTAATGCAGTGTAACCCCAGGGTGGACTCTTAGAACAATAAAAAGGATATTTGGGAAAAAGATGGGTGAAATCTCAATAAAGTCTGTAGTTCAATTAATAGTAATGAATCTATATTAATTTTTTAGTTTTAATAAATGCACTATGACTACATAAAATGTTAACAATAGAAATACATAGATGAAGGGTTATGGGAATTCTCTGTAATTTTTCGTAAATCTGTCGTTACTTTGAAGTTGATCTTCAAAAGGCAAAAGAATATTTTGATAACATGCACATGCACAGAAATTTCTGGAAGTCTAGCTAAGAAACGTTAGTTATTTCTCTGCTTCACTATCTCCCAGAATCATTCAGAGGGTGATGGCATCCAACCATCTCGTCCTCTGTTGTTCCCTTCTCCTCCTGCCTTTAATCTTTCCCAGCATCAGGATCTTTTCCAGTGAGTCACCTCGTCACATCAGGTGGTCAAAGTATTGGAGCTTTGGCTTCAGCATCAGTCCTTCCAATGAATATTCAGGGTTGATTTCCTTTAGGATTGACTGGTTTTATCACCTTTCTGTCCAAAGGACTCTCCAAAGTCTTCTCCAGCACCACAGTTTGAAGGCATCAGTTCTTTGGTACTCAGACTTTTTTGTTGTCCTGCTCTCACATCCATTTATGGCTACTGGAAAAGCCATAGCTTTGACTATATGGCCTTTGTCAGCAAAGTGATGTCTCTGCCTTTTTTTTTTTTTTTTTTGGTCTGTGCATTTTAATATGCTGTCTAAGTTTGTCATAGTTTTTCTTCCAAGGGTCAAATGTCTTTCGATTTCATGGCTGCAGTCACCCTCCACAGTGAGTTTGGAGCCCAAGAAAATAAAGTCTGCCACTGTTTCCATTTTTCCCCATCTATTTGTCATACATGATGGAACTGGATGCCATGATCTTTGCTTTATGAATGTGAGTTTTAGGTCAGCTTTTTCACTCTCCTCTTTCACCTTCATCAAAAGGCTGTTTAGTTCCTCTTCACTTCCTGCCATAAGGGTGGTCTCTTCTGCATATCTGAGATTATTGATATTTCTCCCAGCAATCATAACAGTTTATGAAAATCAAAAAAAAAAAAAAGAAAAGACCAAGAAAATAGAGTATAGGAGATTAGAAGAGATGACAACTTAATGCAGTGTAACCCCAGGGTGGACTCTTAGAACAATAAAAAGGATATTTGGGAAAAAGATGGGTGAAATCTCAATAAAGTCTGTAGTTCAATTAATAGTAATGAATCTATATTAATTTTTTAGTTTTAATAAATGCACTATGACTACATAAAATGTTAACAATAGAAATACATAGATGAAGGGTTATGGGAATTCTCTGTAATTTTTCGGTAAATCTGTCGTTACTTTTTGAAGTTGATCTTCAAAAGGCAAAAGAATATTTTGATAACATGCACATGCACAGAAATTTCTGGAAGTCTAGCTAAGAAACTGTTAATAGAGTTTACTTCTGAGAAGTAGGATTGAGGGGGGCATAGAAAATGAAGGGAGAGAATCAGAGACAGGAAGAGATCAAGAAGGGGAAAAAAGGAATTTTATATTTTCACTTTTATCAGTCTTTATTGTTTGATTCTTTCCCCACGTTTGGCTTTTATATGGCTACCATGGTTATCAAATGAATCTCATCCCTCAACACACTCTTAGTTCATCTTTCCAAAACAAAAGGAGACATTTCATTTAGCTACCATGCTTAGGAAAAACAATGGGCATATAGCTTTGTGCGATTGTATTAGCTTAATATCTATGCCTGCCATATAATAACTCTCATATTCTGCATCTCACAATTTAAATTTTTAGTGTATCCTCAGTTTGTCATTGATCATAACATCAATTTTAAGGGAACAGTTCTTCAAATCAATAATCCCCCTTGCTAGACATTTATTCAAGCCCAAAACACTTATGTTTCAACCCTAGTGATTTTTTTTTCAGTTGATTTTTACATTTAGAATGCCATACCCAGTTCACTGTAGTAATATCAGAAAAGTTGTTAATCCACACTGGCATCATCTTGCGGTTATGGATTGTTTCATCAGAGCAGAACTCAGTGAGAATCTCATCTAATTACCTGTGTGAGCAGAGGAGAAAATGATCATCAGTTAGAGGATGTTAAACTTCTTTGGTGACTAATCTTGAAATTGCAGGAATTGTATGAAAATCAAAAAAAAAAAAGAAAAGACCAAGAAAATAGAGTATAGGAGATTAGAAGAGATGACAACTTAATGCAGTGTAACCCCAGGGTGGACTCTTAGAACAATAAAAAGGATATTTGGGAAAAAGATGGGTGAAATCTCAATAAAGTCTGTAGTTCAATTAATAGTAATGAATCTATATTAATTTTTTAGTTTTAATAAATGCACTATGACTACATAAAATGTTAACAATAGAAATACATAGATGAAGGGTTATGGGAATTCTCTGTAATTTTTCGGTAAATCTGTCGTTACTTTTTGAAGTTGATCTTCAAAAGGCAAAAGAATATTTTGATAACATGCACATGCACAGAAATTTCTGGAAGTCTAGCTAAGAAACTGTTAATAGAGTTTACTTCTGAGAAGTAGGATTGAGGGGGGCATAGAAAATGAAGGGAGAGAATCAGAGACAGGAAGAGATCAAGAAGGGGAAAAAAGGAATTTTATATTTTCACTTTTATCAGTCTTTATTGTTTGATTCTTTCCCCCCCACGTTTGGCTTTTATATGGCTACCATGGTTATCAAATGAATCTCATCCCTCAACACACTCTTAGTTCATCTTTCCAAAACAAAAGGAGACATTTCATTTAGCTACCATGCTTAGGAAAAACAATGGGCATATAGCTTTGTGCGATTGTATTAGCTTAATATCTATGCCTGCCATATAATAACTCTCATATTCTGCATCTCACAATTTAAATTTTTAGTGTATCCTCAGTTTGTCATTGATCATAACATCAATTTTAAGGGAACAGTTCTTCAAATCAATAATCCCCCTTGCTAGACATTTATTCAAGCCCAAAACACTTATGTTTCAACCCTAGTGATTTTTTTTTCAGTTGATTTTTACATTTAGAATGCCATACCCAGTTCACTGTAGTAATATCAGAAAAGTTGTTAATCCACACTGGCATCATCTTGCGGTTATGGATTGTTTCATCAGAGCAGAACTCAGTGAGAATCTCATCTAATTACCTGTGTGAGCAGAGGAGAAAATGATCATCAGTTAGAGGATGTTAAACTTCTGGATATTTAGAAAACAGCAAAAATAGACCATGAAAAGTAAACCTACTTGATAAAATTTAGTTCATAAATAGAAGTCAACCAGAGACCACATTTTTTACCTCCTTTCAATATGCAACTAAGATTGTAATGCTCAAGTAAAGAATTTGTGTTGGGGTCAAGAATTTTTGAGACTGTGTAAAGCAAAACTGATATATACATATTGCCTGATGATTAGGCTTGAGAAGAAGAGGAGCACGTTTGCTCAAGGAGGAGTTGGAGAAAGGCAGTAAGACTGGTGATGTCTCACTTTTGTGTGGAATAATTATATGTTAATGGACATAGGTTAAATACAGAAAATTATCTTGTCGTTTGGCTAAAATCAGTGAAGTGTGTCTGGTGCTCTGAATGATAAAGTTCAAAAAGTTGGGTGTTTTTTTGGGGCCTCTCTGGTGGCCCAGTGGGTAGAGAGTCCGCCTTGCGTTACAAGGGGCACGGGTTCAATCCGTGACCCGGGAATATCCCATGTGCTGTGGAGAGGCTGCAGCTGTGTGTCCAATTATGAGCCAGCACTCTGGAGCGCATGCGCCCAGAGACGGTGCTCTGTAATGAGAGAGGCCACTGCGATGGCTCTGCCCACACAGGCCAAAGAATAAAGATGGGTGAAAATAAATAAAAAACCAATAAAAGAGGCCAACAGGTCCAGGCCTTCATCCGTCTTTTATTTTCTGGCACGCATTCGCCTCCGATTGCAGTGGCCTCTCTCACTGCAGAGTACTGGCTCTGGGCGCATGTGCTCCATAGCGCCGGCTCGTAATTATACACACCAGTTCAGCTGCTCCGCGGCACGTGCGATCTTCCTGGGCCAGGGATTGAACTGGTGCCCCCTGCAATGCAACGCAGACTCTTCATCCACTGGACCACCAGGGAAGCCCTGTTTTGCTTTATTTTTGTTTTATGGTTTGGACAAAGTCTCTTTTGTTTCTTAGTTTCTTTATATTTAAACTATATCTCTAGAAACTAAGTCTCTCTTTTTCTTTTTTTTTTAATAAATTTTATTTATTTTTTGGGGGGGTGGGGTGGGGAGGGAGGGAGATGGGCGGGCCACTTCTGTTGGTCTTTCATTTCTCTATTTTCATCCGTCTTTGTACTTCGGCTCCTGTGGGCCTCCCATCGCGGTGGCCTCTGTTGTGGCAGAGCGCTGGCTCTGGGCGCATGCGGGACAGAGCTCCTGCTGGGTAATTGGACACACCAGTCCAGCCGCTCCACGGCACGTGGGATCTTCCCAGGCCAGGACTCGAACCGGCGCCCCTTGCACTGCAAGTCAGTATCCTTACCCACTGGACCACCAAGGGAGGCCCGGTCCCTTTTTTTTCCATTGTAACTATCTCTGTTTAGTCTGTAAACAATGAAACCATTTCTATGGTTGGATTTAGGTCTACCATTTTATTATTTTTTATTTTGTTGTTTCTTTGTTCTTCCTTTGTTTTCTTCTTTTTTAGTATTTGGATTATCTTTAAAATGTTTATAATCATCTGTTGTATTTTCATATTATACCTCTTTACATAGTTTTTAGTGGATATTCTAGAAATTAAAATACATAGAGAGGCATACCTTGAAGATGATGCAGGTTAGGTTCTAGACCATTGCAATCAATCTACCATGACAATAAAGCAAGTCACATGAAGTTTTTGATTTCCCAGTGCATATAAAGGTAATGTTTATTCTATATTATAATCTACCAACTGTGGGCTTTCCAGGTGGCACTAGTCGTAAAGAATCCATCTGCCAATGCAGAAGTCACAAGAGATGAGGGTTGGATCCCTGGGTTGGGAAGATCCCCTGGAGGAGGCAATGGCAACTGCTGTAGTGCTCTTGCCTCGAAAATTCCAAGGATAGAGGAGCCCGGATGGCTACAGTCCATGGGGCTGCAGAGAGTTGGACATGACTGAGTGAGTGAACCTACACACACAAAGAATTAAAGGGTCTGTTAGACCTGGAAGGGAGAAGTGAAGAGAATGTACTAGAGGCTATCACCTGTGTACTTCTTGAGAACCTTACCTGAACCCTGTCAGCCTTTTGAAGCACTGGAAAGACACTATTGTACAACAACTCTGTTCTTGTTAGTGCAAATGTGACCATTTCCCAAATCTCTGATTCCAAGGCAGCAACATTTAAAAAGCTCAGTTCAGGGCTTCTCTGGTGGTCCAGTGGGTAAGGACACCGCCTTGCTGTGCAAGGGGCGCTGGTTCGATCCCTGGCCTGGGAAGATCCCATGTGCCACGGAGCAGCTGGACCGATGTGTCCAACTACTGAGCTGGAGCTCTGGAGCGCATGCGCCCAGAGCCGGTGCTCTGTGACAAAAGAGGACACTGCAATGGGAGGCGCATATAGGCCAAAAGAACAAAGATGGAAATAAATGAAAGACCAGTAGAAGTGGCCAAAAGAAAAATAAAATAAAATAAAATAAAATAAACATCTCAACTCTGGTGGAACATCTTAGGGTTTGCATTCCTGCTGAACCTGGGGAAAAAAACCCACAGAATTGGATAGAAACATTGTCAGTCTGTCAGCACACATAATCTCCTAGATTTATTTTATCATTCTGCTTTGTTCAGGTGACACTGATATAGGTTTGCTGCCCAGTGGCAGGAATCTACCTGGTAACCCGTGGCTGAGGGATCTGGGATGGACACTATGGATGGATTGGGCTGATCAGAGGCCTTTCATGTGTGTCAGGAATTTCTGGTGTTTGGTGAGAATCGGTGTGATCGAAAAGGCATTGTATTCTCCATACAGTGGTAAAACATGGGTTGGAGGAATACCGTCTCCCCATCTGACAGCTTTGTGTCTGAACAAGTGACTCTCGGCTGTAGTCCATCTTGTTTTGTTGAACACAGACAGGAGGGTGTAAGGACGTCACAGAATGCACAAGGGAGCATGCCATTGCCTTCATGTTATTTGGGAGATACACCTTCTCCATCCCTCAGGCCTGGCTACCCCAGGTGAATGGGTAGCTGCTGAGGGCCTGACACAGCTGGGGAGCTGCTAGGCCAAGTGAGCTGCAGGAGAACTTAGGGATGTGGCGGGTTTCTTAGGGGACATTTAACACATGTATGGCAAAGCCTGGGAGAATGCAGCTGCTGTCAGCTGATTTGTTCACAAGCATTTGTTGAACTTTTGTTATGTATTAATATCAGATGATATGCTGGGTCTGGAAAGAGCAGTTGAATAAAACATGCTTCCTGCTTTCCAGGAACTCAGGTGAATGAATGAGACAGGCAAGTAAATGGATCACTTAAAGTCCAGGAGAGAACACGAGAGAAATAAGGAGAGTATCATCGGGGACAGACAGGAAAAGCGTCAGGACTGGGAAGTTTCCAGGGGAGGTGAGATTTAAGTCTAGTGTTGAAGAATGAGAGGTATGCTGCTACTGTGTGTATGCTAGGTGCTCAGTCATATCTGACTCTTTGTGACCCCATGGACTGTAGCCCGCCAGGCTCCTCTGTCTGTGGAATCCTAGAGGCAAGAATACTGGAGTGGGTAGCCATTTCCTTCTCTGGGGATTGTCCCAATCTAGGGACTGAACCCAGGTCTCCTGTATTGCAGGCAGATTCTTAATCATCTGAGCCACCAGGGAAGCCCTACCAGGTGGTGAGGGGAGAACAAAAAGAACACAGCCTTCCACAGAGGGGCAGTCAAAACTGCAAGGCCAGGGTTGCCGAAGCCTCTCTCTGAGTGGTGGACAGACACGTTTGCTGTGTCTGGACTGTGTCACTGAATTCGCATCCACCCACAGAGAGTGGTGGCCGGCTCACTTGCTGCCCCTGACCGTGGAGGAAGGGACCGACTGTGTGTCAGGAATTTCTGGTGTTTGGTGAGAATCGGTGTGATCGAAAAGGCATTGTATTCTCCATACAGTGGTAAAACATGGGTTGGAGGAATACCGTCTCCCCATCTGACAGCTTTGTGTCTGAACAAGTGACTCTCGGCTGTAGTCCATCTTGTTTTGTTGAACACAGACAGGAGGGTGTAAGGACGCACAGAATGCACAAGGAGCATGCCATTGCCTTCATGTTATTTGGGAGATACACCTTCTCCATCCCTCAGGCCTGGCTACCCCAGGTGAATGGGTAGCTGCTGAGGGCCTGACACAGCTGGGGAGCTGCTAGGCCAAGTGAGCTGCAGGAGAACTTAGGGATGTGGCGGGTTTCTTAGGGGACATTTAACAGATGTATGGCAAAGCCTGGGAGAATGCAGCTGCTGTCAGCTGATTTGTTCACAAGCATTTGTTGAACTTTTGTTATGTATTAATATCAGATGATATGCTGGGTCTGGAAAGAGCAGTTGAATAAAACATGCTTCCTGCTTTCCAGGAACTCAGGTGAATGAATGAGACAGGCAAGTAAATGGATCACTTAAAGTCCAGGAGAGAACACGAGAGAAATAAGGAGAGTATCATCGGGGACAGACAGGAAAAGCGTCAGGACTGGGAAGTTTCCAGGGGAGGTGAGATTTAAGTCTAGTGTTGAAGAATGAGAGGTATGCTGCTACTGTGTGTATGCTAGGTGCTCAGTCATATCTGACTCTTTGTGACCCCATGGACTGTAGCCCGCCAGGCTCCTCTGTCTGTGGAATCCTAGAGGCAAGAATACTGGAGTGGGTAGCCATTTCCTTCTCTGGGGATTGTCCCAATCTAGGGACTGAACCCAGGTCTCCTGTATTGCAGGCAGATTCTTAATCATCTGAGCCACCAGGGAAGCCCTACCAGGTGGTGAGGGGAGAACAAAAAGAACACAGCCTTCCACAGAGGGGCAGTCAAAACTGCAAGGCCAGGGTTGCCGAAGCCTCTCTCTGAGTGGTGGACAGACACGTTTGCTGTGTCTGGACTGTGTCACTGAATTCGCATCCACCCACAGAGAGTGGTGGCCGGCTCACTTGCTGCCCCTGACCGTGGAGGAAGGGGCTACTTGAAAGACATGAATCCTATGTGTCCAAGTCTGATCACCAGCAGTGTGCTTTGTTTTTCATCCAGATCTTTTTTAAAATTTTTGACTGACCATAGTATGGTTAGTTTTCTCTGACTGTGACAGTGAGTCTTGCTAATCATTACAATTTCAAACAATACATGAAAATATAAGGAAGAAAGTAGCCATCAACTCAGATCCTTCAACCTGGAGAACACCACATTGGCAAATCTCTTTCTACTTAAACGTGTACGTACCCACACTGAAACATTTCTGTAGGAATGGTATGCAATTTAAGTGAACAGACATGTATTGTGCCAGGGCTATGCAAGGCATTTGGCATACATGAACAAGCAGTGAACAAGAAGGGAGGGGCCGTACCTAATAGAGTTCCACTCCCAGTCTCCACTTCTGGCTGACTCCCAGAAAGGTGAAGCCGATTACAAAACCCATGTGGACCAGGAGCCCTGCCCTTCGTAGTGTAGTCTTTGAACAAGTTGGTTTCTCTGCCTGCCTTGCTTCTCTCCCTCCCCACTACTCTGGATCGATTTCCATGTCAAAAGATATAATTCTGCTGTATACTAAATAGAAGTACATTTTCTTTTCTATGGATGAATCATTGATTCATTTTTACTGTTTTGTTTTGTTCTTTTTATAACTGGACACACTGGCCCAGCTGCTGCACAGCATGTGGGATCTTCCCTGGCCAGGGATCGAACCTGTGCCCCTTACATTGCAAGGCAGACTCTTTACCCACTGGACCACCAGGGAAGCCCCTCATTTTTACTTTTAACTAATGATTTATTATTAGATTTTAGGTTATTTCAAATATTTGTTTCCGTTATTATAATTATTATAAAATGTATTTACATTTTTTCTATTAAATAACTGTGTAACAAACATTCTTCTGTATACATCTTGACCATTTATTTTAGAACATATTCCTTAAAGTAGAATTATTAGATCAAATGATATAGGCATGAAATGTTTGATACATATTGCCAAATGCATGTTGTCTATCTGAAAGGTCTAGCAATAGTATGTAAAGTCATTTTCCCATGCCTAGCCAATACTAAGGATCCTCAGTTTATGAAACCTTTGACCATCTGATGAAAGTTGTTTCTAGTTGTTTGTAGTTTTTCATCTGTTTATTCATTCTTTATATGTTTTCTTTTGTGAACATTCTGTTCACATCCTTTGCCTATTTTTTTTCTGTTGAGATACTGGTCTTTTTCACATTAATGATTTACAAATGCTCTTTGTATATTAAGGATGTTAACACTTGTCTATGCTTATTACAAAGATTTTTCCATATATTATTTCTCATTTAATTTTTATGTTATCTTTTGTCATTGAGAGGTTTAAAAAAAAGATGGTCATATCTAATGACCTTTTTGTTTGTGGTTTTGTATTTTTATGTTGTTCTGTTCTCTTCATTTCTAATTATATTGTTTCATTACTTGTACCCAATTGAATCTGAGGCTTGGAAGAATACCAGAAGGCTAGGAATTCATTCTGGTAAGACAAGGGGCCATGTTGGTTAAAAATGGGAAAATAACTAGCAAGTGTATTTGAGATCAACTCTGTTCTCTCATTCAGAGGCATGACTCTTATGTTTCCCCCATGAGTTGTGGGATTCCCATGCCGTGGTTCCTGAACAGTCTGACAGCAGGCATATGTAAGATGACCTTTCTACAAACACACAAAATGAAGAGAATTTTCTATGGATGAATCATTGATTCATTTTTACTGTTTTGTTTTGTTCTTTTTATAACTGGACACACTGGCCCAGCTGCTGCACAGCATGTGGGATCTTCCCTGGCCAGGGATCGAACCTGTGCCCCTTGCATTGCAAGGCAGACTCTTTACCCACTGGACCACCAGGGAAGCCCCTCATTTTTACTTTTAACTAATGATTTATTATTAGATTTTAGGTTATTTCAAATATTTGTTTCCGTTATTATAATTATTATAAAATGTATTTACATTTTTTCTATTAAATAACTGTGTAACAAACATTCTTCTGTATACATCTTGACCATTTATTTTAGAACATATTCCTTAAAGTAGAATTATTAGATCAAATGATATAGGCATGAAATGTTTGATACATATTGCCAAATGCATGTTGTCTATCTGAAAGGTCTAGCAATAGTATGTAAAGTCATTTTCCCATGCCTAGCCAATACTAAGGATCCTCAGTTTATGAAACCTTTGACCATCTGATGAAAGTTGTTTCTAGTTGTTTGTAGTTTTTCATCTGTTTATTCATTCTTTATATGTTTTCTTTTGTGAACATTCTGTTCACATCCTTTGCCTATTTTTTTTCTGTTGAGATACTGGTCTTTTTCACATTAATGATTTACAAATGCTCTTTGTATATTAAGGATGTTAACACTTGTCTATGCTTATTACAAAGATTTTTCCATATATTATTTCTCATTTAATTTTTATGTTATCTTTTGTCATTGAGAGGTTTAAAAAAAAGATGGTCATATCTAATGACCTTTTTGTTTGTGGTTTTGTATTTTTATGTTGTTCTGTTCTCTTCATTTCTAATTATATTGTTTCATTACTTGTACCCAATTGAATCTGAGGCTTGGAAGAATACCAGAAGGCTAGGAATTCATTCTGGTAAGACAAGGGGCCATGTTGGTTAAAAATGGGAAAATAACTAGCAAGTGTATTTGAGATCAACTCTGTTCTCTCATTCAGAGGCATGACTCTTATGTTTCCCCCATGAGTTGTGGGATTCCCATGCCGTGGTTCCTGAACAGTCTGACAGCAGGCATATGTAAGATGACCTTTCTACAAACACACAAAATGAAGAGAACCATCTCTTCTTTAAGAATTAGGTCCTATGCCAGTCCCAGTGTGGACATGCCAGTGTCAGTGTGGGCAGGGCAGTACTAAGGATTGTACTAAGCTTAAGTCACAGGGGAGTCTGAGGAAACTTGATGTAGAAGATAAAATTCATTCTGGAGAGCTCCTTAAAGTAGTCACAACTTGTGTTTTTACTCTGTGTTCTCCAAAATTTTACGTGGTAGATAATCTTGTCCTCATTTTACATATCTGAAAGACTAACCAACAAATGATGCTTATAGAGAGGAAATGATTGGCCCAAGGGTATATAGCTAGGAAGTAGAAGAGCTGGGATTTGGAGATTTCTTAAAAAACTAAAAATAGAAGCACCATATGACCCAGCAATTCCACTATTAGGCTTATACTCTGATGAAATCAAAACTGAAAGGAGCATGTGTGCCCCAATGTTCATTGCAGCTCTCTATACAATAGCTAGAACATGGAAGCAACCTAGATGTCCATTGAATGAATGGATACAAAAGCTCTGGTATATATATATACAATGGAATACTACTCAGCTGTAAAAAGAAATGCAGAAGAACCAGTCCTAATGAGGTGGCTGGATCTAGAACCTATAGTAAAAAGTGAAGTGAGTCAAAAAGAGAAGGACAAATACAATATACTAACATATATATATGAAATCTAGTAGGATGGTAATGATAACACATGCAATGAAGTGTTGGAAAAACAGACATGGACGGTAGACATATGGACATTGTGGGGAATAAACAGTGGGTGGAGGCGGGAAGGAAGTAACATGAAAACATGTGCTATCATATGTGAAAAAAAAAAGCTATTGTCATTGCTCTGTGCAGTGTGATGGCCTGGCGGTAGGGGGGATATACATATGACTAATCTGGGATCATACATGTCTGTAAACAACAAAACTCTGTAAAAGGAAACAGTAAAATAAAAATTAAAAAAAAAAAAAACAAAAGCTGGGATTTGAACTCTGATTTGAGCTGAGTCCAAAGCTAAAAAAAAGAAACTTAAATAGAATGACTAGCCGTTTCCTTTATGCCAGTTAAAAACACACAAAATGAAGAGAACCATCTCTTCTTTAAGAATTAGGTCCTATGCCAGTCCCAGTGTGGACATGCCAGTGTCAGTGTGGGCAGGGCAGTACTAAGGATTGTACTAAGCTTAAGTCACAGGGGAGTCTGAGGAAACTTGATGTAGAAGATAAAATTCATTCTGGAGAGCTCCTTAAAGTAGTCACAACTTGTGTTTTTACTCTGTGTTCTCCAAAATTTTACGTGGTAGATAATCTTGTCCTCATTTTACATATCTGAAAGACTAACCAACAAATGATGCTTATAGAGAGGAAATGATTGGCCCAAGGGTATATAGCTAGGAAGTAGAAGAGCTGGGATTTGGAGATTTCTTAAAAAACTAAAAATAGAAGCACCATATGACCCAGCAATTCCACTATTAGGCTTATACTCTGATGAAATCAAAACTGAAAGGAGCATGTGTGCCCCAATGTTCATTGCAGCTCTCTATACAATAGCTAGAACATGGAAGCAACCTAGATGTCCATTGAATGAATGGATACAAAAGCTCTGGTATATATATATACAATGGAATACTACTCAGCTGTAAAAAGAAATGCAGAAGAACCAGTCCTAATGAGGTGGCTGGATCTAGAACCTATAGTAAAAAGTGAAGTGAGTCAAAAAGAGAAGGACAAATACAATATACTAACATATATATATGAAATCTAGTAGGATGGTAATGATAACACATGCAATGAAGTGTTGGAAAAACAGACATGGACGGTAGACATATGGACATTGTGGGGAATAAACAGTGGGTGGGAGGCGGGAAGGAAGTAACATGAAAACATGTGCTATCATATGTGAAAAAAAAAAGCTATTGTCATTGCTCTGTGCAGTGTGATGGCCTGGCGGTAGGGGGGATATACATATGACTAATCTGGGATCATACATGTCTGTAAACAACAAAACTCTGTAAAAGGAAACAGTAAAATAAAAATTAAAAAAAAAAAAACAAAACAAAAGCTGGGATTTGAACTCTGATTTGAGCTGAGTCCAAAGCTAGGAACAGCAACCAAAAGCTAATACTGTAAAATTGAGTAATCATCTGGACAGGTATTGTGCTAAGTGTTTTAAGTCTATTAGGTTTTTAAATTTGATAGTAGCCATTTGAGGTAAGCATTTCTGTCTTCAAGAGAAGAACACAAAGCCCAGAGCAGCTAAGCAGTATGCCCAAGGTCACATAAGCTCATAAATTGCAGGGTTAGGAACTGAACCAGCACATTATGACTTTGGCTTTTATACTTTTTCTTCATTCATATCATTTCTTTCTTTTTAAATTTTCTTTTAAAAAGAAAATAACTTTATTTATAATTATGAAATGCTCACATTTATTAAAGTTTCTGACAATTCATGAAATAAATTGTTGTTTCCCTTGCCCCATGCTGCTTACTCCTGACATGTGTTTTGAATCAGCAGTTGTCCATAGGAAAATTCAGCACCCTATTTCCACTTCCCATGCTTTGAAAGCTATCTTTCTTTTTTTTCACAAAAATATATTTTTTGGAGTAACCACTGAATGGAGAAAAGGAACAATTTATATAATTACTAGGCAATCTTGGTATTGTCAAGCGTGACCAAAGTACCTGGAAAAGTTAATAAGTGACAGATTGTTTAATTACTTAACTACTAATGATTTTCCAAGAATCGAACCATTTGGTTTTGCACCTGAACATTTTTTATTAAGTCGACTGGAAATAATCTGTGAGACAGCAGAGTTCTGAGCTCCAAAGGTCATTGCATTTGGTTCACCACTATTGATTCTACCATGGGGTTTCACTAAAACATTGATTGGGATATTGACCAGTTATGTTAATGCATTCTCTCTTTTAGTGGACATGAGTAACACATTGGGGGATCAAAAAAATTTTTTTAATTTTGTTTTCCAAATCTTGCTGTCCAGACTAGAGCCTTCTTTGACAGTCTAGAGCCTTCTTCTTTGATGTGCTTACATTTTCTCTCAATTCATGATGCTCATAGAAAATATTTTCCTAAAACTTGGTCATGTATTACATTTGATTTTATAAGTGATGAACATCAGATTTCAGAAAACTTTTTGACGCATAGAGATCCTTTGTACTTGGGTATTTCCCTCAACTATTTCTCCAGCAAATACTCATATTCATATATATTTTTCAACCTTATCATTCCCAAAATTTTCCCCACCCTTCAACTAATTGGTTTTTAGCTATTTAGCAAGAACTTGAAGAGCACTTAGGAAGAAACAAAGGGGACCGAGTATGTATCCCTGGATATAAAGAGACTACCTCTTATCCTTAGAATAGTGCCTGTTAGCAGGTGTCAGCATTACCTGTAGGACTTGTTAAAACACAAATTCCTGGGTCCCACCCCTAGTAAGTCTGGTAGCTCTAGAGTGGACCCTAAGACTATACATTTCTTATAAGGTCCCATGTGCTGCTGATTGCAGGTGTTTTTAAAAAATGCAGCCACAAATTATTCAGCACTCCTTTGAGCTGAATTTGAGCTACCACATACTCTACTCAGGCTTCCCAGGTGGCTCAGTGGTAAAGAATCCTCCTGCCAATGCAGGAGACTCAGGTTCAAACCCTGGATTAGGAAGATCCAATGGAAAAAAGTGGCAGCCCACTCCAGAATTCTCGCCTGGGAAATCCCATGGACAGAGGAGCCTGGTGGGCTACAGTCCATGGGGTCACAAAGAGTCAGACATGACTTAGTGACAGAGCACACATGCATGCATACCTCTACTCTCCAACATGTCTATGTTCAGTTAACCAATAAGGCATGTAGATTTTACCCTTTCAACATTTTCCATCCTTGTTAATTTCTTTGCATTGACTTCCGCTGACCAAACTCCTTCTATCTTCATCTCTCACCTGGATGATTATAATCATCTCTTTGTTCTTCTCCGTGCTGCATATACTCCCTGTAAATCCATCCACCACTCTGCAGACAGTGTCATCATCCATACTTAAAATTCATTCCTTCTTGGCTTTGTTTCCTACAAAATTCTTATTCATCTTTCATAACTCCAGAATTTTTCTCTTCAAGGAAGCCTTCCTTGAAACCCCTGCTGGATTAGATGACTCTCTCTGCTTTACATATTCACCTGTGCGTACTTATAACTTAGTTTGTTTTCCATTTATTGAAATTGTGTGCAGTGGTCTCTTCCATTAGAATGCAAGTCCCTTCAGCCAGAAAATCATAGCTTATTCATCTTCCTACCACAACCACCTGAGATAGGAACATAATAGTTGCTTAATAAATATCATATTGCACTAAACAGTGATACTGGATTAGACAGTGAAGACATATTGGGCAGCATGCGATTTTCAACAAATACCTATTAAGCACTGATATGGGCTAAATTGTGTCCTCCTAATGCTCTCAAATTCATATCTTGAAGTCCTTATTCCCAGTACCTAAAAATGTGACTATATATGAAAATGGGGTTTTAAAGAGGTAATTAAGTGAAAATAAGGTCATTAGGGTGAACCCTGACCCAATATGATTGGTGTCCTTGGTAAAAGAAGAGATTAAGACAGACAAGGAGGAAAGGCCATCATACACACTAAGATCAGAGATCTTGGTAGAAAGTAAGCCTGCCAACACCTTGATCTTGGACTTCTCACCTTTATTTATTTTATTAGAGTATAGTTTCTTTACATTGTTGTGCTGATTTGTACTGTATGGCAAAGTGAATCAGTCACATATGTATCCCCTCCCTTTTGGACTTCCTTCCCATGTACATCACCACAGTGCATCCAGTAGAGTTCCTCGTGCTGTAGAGTAGGTTCTCATTAGTTATCTATTTTATACTTAGTATCAATAGTGCAAATGTGTCAATCCCAATCTCCCAATTCCTCCCCCACCATTTCCACCTTGATGTCTATGTGTTTGTTTTCTCAACTGTGTCTCTATTTCTGCTTTGCTAATAAGATCATTGAAACCATTTTCTAGATTCCACATGCATGCATTAATATATGCTATTTGTTTTTCTCTTTCTGAGTTCCTTCACTCTGTATGACACTCTCGAGATTCATCCATGTCTCTACAAATGAGCCAGTTCCTAAATGTGAGAAAAATATATTTGAGTTCTTTAACCTACCAGTCTGTGGCATGTTATGGCAGCCCTAGCAAATTAATACAAGGCACCTACTATGTATTAGGTGTTGCTGTAAGTCCTAGGGGGATGTAGCTAAATCTTACACACTGCACCCCTGCTCTCATGGAGCTTGCAGTCTGCTGGGTGTCTCTTAGATGTGAATGACTATTCAACACACTAAGTGGGCTCTGAATGTATGACCATAGGTACACACAAGGATGACATAATCAGATACCTGATCTCAAAGACTATGTAATAGGACTGCAAAGACAATGCTTAATATCACAGAAAGATGAAGAGACAATTCCAGATCATGTGCTGCAGAGAAAAATGTCCTTAGAAATCCCAAATTGGGGAGGCGCTGTGTAGGAGAGATTATTTAAAAGACTTGAAGGAGGTAGAAGTTTCAATAAGCAGGGCTTTGGCTGAGAAGAATGGGGTTTTTACCCAGAGAAAAGAACAGTAGGAGCAAAGATCCAAAAGTGATCATCTGATGCTTTCAATGGGTGGAGTGAACACTGTAGCAAAATCATCTGTCAGAGAATAACGAGAATTACCAACAGTAATTCCCACTGTTAATATATATTTTCTATGTCCCGGGCACTATGCTAAGTGCTTTGTAAACATTGCTTCATCTAGTTTTTAAAGAAAAGCTACAAGTAGGTATTGTTATTTTCATTTTATAGTAGAAGCCCAAGATTCCACACAGTAAATGGTCACCAATAAGTATTACCAGTCATTTGTTAAAACAGTAAATGAAAGGAGAGATGATACTCCCTCCCTGAGACTGGTCCTTACAGGAGACACTTGCAAGGCTTAATGAATTTTTTTGCTTTGCTTCCTTTATTTTTTAACTTTTATTTTACTTTTAACTTTTACAGAGTCTTGTTGTTTACAGATATGTATGTTCCCAGATTAATCATATGTATATCCCCCCCTTCCCACCCCTCCCGTTCACCACAAAGCACCCCTGAAGGATCTGCTTTTCTCACAGAGCAATGACTAGAGCTATTTTCTTCACTTATGATAGTACAGGCCTTCATGCTACTTCCTTTACGCATCCCACCCTCTGTTCCTTCCCCACAATATCCATATGTCCACTGTTCATGTCTGTCTTTCCGTCGCTTCACTGCATGTGCCATCATCACCATCCTACTAGATTCCATATATATGTGTTAATATATTGTAGTTGTCCTTCTCTTTCTGACTGCCTTCACTTTTTATGATACGTTCTAGATCCAGCCACCTCATTAGGGCTGATTCTTCTGCATTTCTCTTTACAGCTGAGTAGTATTCCATTATATATATGTACCAGAGATTTTGTATCCATTTGTTCGTTGATGGGCATCTAGGTTGCTTCCATGTTCTAGCTATTGTCTAGAGAGCTGCAATGAACATTGGGGTACAGGTGCTTCTTTCAGATTTGATTTCATCAGGGGCTTTGCTTCCTTATCTCCCACTTCTCTGTTTTGTAAGAGAAATTGGAATTCAGACCCCAATTTGTTTTTCTGTCACTCTGCCATGTTTGACTCTTTGAGACCCCCTAGATTACAGAACACCAGGCTTCCTTCTCCTTCACTATCTCTGATAGTTTGCTCAAACTCTTGTTGATGATGCCATCCAACAATCTCACCCTCTGTTGCCCCCTTCTCCCCCTGCATTCAGTATTGCTTAGCATCAGAGTAGGTCTTTTTCTCCAGCCAGTTGGCTCTTTGCATCAAATGGAACTTCAACATCAGTCCTCCTAATGAATATTCAGGATTGATTTCCTTTAGAATTGGCTGGTTTGGTCTCCTTGCTGTTCAAGGGATTCACAAGAGTCTTTTCCAGCACTACAATTCTAAAGAATCAATTCTTGGTTGTTCAGTCTTATTTCTGGTCCAACTCTCACATGCATACATGACTATTAGGAAAACTATAGCTTTGATTATATGGACCAGCAAAGTGATGTCTCTGCTTTTTCATATGCTATCTAGGTTTGTCATAGCGTTTCTTCCAGTGAGCAAGTGTCTTTTATTTATTTATTTATTTTAAAGATGACATTGGATTTTTTTTTTTAAAGATTTATTTATTTATTTTATTTTGGGCGGGGGTCGGGTTGGGGAGGGAGGGGAGCGGGCGGGCCACTTCTATTGGTCTTTCATTTCTCTATTTTCATCCATCTTTGTTCTTTGGCCTGTGTGGGCCTCCCATCGCGGTGGCATCTGTCGTTGCAGAGTGCCGGCTCTGGGCGCATGCGCTCCAGAGCTCTGGCTCGGTGATTGGACACATCGGTCCAGCCGCTCCGCAGCACGTGGGATCTTCCCAGGCCAGGGATTGAACTGGTGCCCTTGCACTGCAAGGCGGTGTCCTTACCCACTGGACCATCAGGGGAAGCCCGCAAGTGTCTTTTAATTTCATGGCTGCAGTCACCATCTGCAGTGATTTTGGAACCCCCCCAAAATAAAGTCTGTCACTGTTTCCATTTTTTCCCATCTATTTGACATGAAGTAACATAGATACCATGGTCCTCATTTTTTTGAATGCTGAGTTTCAAACTAGCTTTTTCATTCTCCACTTTCACCTTCCTCAAGAAGCTCTTTAGTTCCTTTTTATCTTCTGCCATTAGGATGATTTTATCTGAGTTTACTGATATGTCTCCCATCAATCTTGATTCTGGCTTGAGCTTCATCTAGTTCACATTTCACTTGATGTACTCTGCACACAAATTAAATAAGCAGGGTGACAATAACCAACCTTAGTATATTCCTTTCCCAAGTTTAAATCAGTTCATTGTTCCATGTCTGGTTCTAACTCTTGCTGCTTATCCTGAATACAGGTTTCTCAGGAGGCAGGTAAAGTGGTCTGGAATTCCCATCTCTTTCAGAATTTTCCACAGTTTGTTGTGATCTACACAGTGAAAGGCTTTAGTGTAGTCAATGAAGCAGAAGTAGATGTTTTTCTGGAATTCCCTTGCTTTTTCTACGACTCAGTGGATGTTGGCAATTTGATATCTGGTTCCTCTGCCTTTTCTGAATCCAGCTTATACATCTGGAAGTTTTTGGTTTACATACTGTTGAAGCCTAGCTTGAAGGATTTGGAGCATTAACTTTCTAGCATATGAAATGTGTGCAATTGAGTGACAGTTTGAACATTCTTTGGCATTGACTTCCTTTGGGATTAAAATGAAAACTGACCTTTTCCAGTCTTGAAGCCACTGCCGAATTTTCCAAATTTGCTGTCACATTACGTGAAGCACTCTAACAGCATTCTATTTTAGAATTTGAAATAGCTCAGATGGAATTCCATCACCTCCACCAGTAGGTGGTGTTTGTAGTACTGCTTCCTAAGGCGCACTTGACTTCACTCTCCAAGATGTCTGGCTCTACGTGAGTCACCACACCATCGTGGTTATCTGGGTCATTAAAAGCTTTTTTGTACAGTTCTGTGTATTCTTGCCACCTCTTCTTAGTCTCATCTGCTTCTGTTAGGTCCTTGCTGTTTTTGTGCTTTATGGTGCCTATTATCTTTGGTATCTCTGATTTTCTTAAAGAGACAGCTAGCTTTTCCCATTTTGTTGTTTTCCTCAGTCCCTGATAAGATGGTTACTTTGAGACATTAGTCTGCTGTCTTCTCAGTTTGCTAGCTTTCTATTCTTTTGTATTCCTTGCCTTAAAGACTTCCCAGTTAGCTCAGTGGTAAAGAATCTGCCCACCAATGCACAAAACACAAGATATGGGGATTCAGTCCCTAGGGTGGAAGATCCCCCGGAGAAGGAAATGGCAACCCACTCCAGTACTCTTGCCTAGAAAATCCTATAGACAGAGAATCCTGTTGGACTGTAGTTGGACACAACTGACCATGCATGAGTGCACACACCTTACCTTAAAAAAAAAAAAAAAGGAGACATAATATCTACCCAATAACTGGATTGGAAAGGAAACAATATGAAGTCTTTAATAGAGGAAATAATGAAATGAAAATAATCAAAAACTTGAATTGATGGATATTCTTAGGCTAGTAGAGGTAAGTGGTTATGAGACTTGGCTGTATGTAAGAACCACCTGGAGAGCTTTGAAAAATCCAGACTGTACCTCAATCCACAAAATCTTTATTAGAAATCTCTCCCCCAAATCTTGTTTGTCTTCTCCCTTCAGCCCTAGTTCCATCCATCTCTTCCATTTCCATTGTGGTTATTTTTATTTTGCCTACTCTTCCTATCAAACTAACTCTTGTAAAAATGTGCTGCCCATTGTGAACTTTCTTCTTGTGGCAAATCTACCGAGTACTGACCACCTTCTTAAGTATTATCAGATTCAGAACAATGGAGTCATTGATTCTACTTAAATTTTCTCCCAGTTTCTGAGCAAATGTGGAGACTGTGTCTGTCTTTCTGTTCATCTTTACACCTGTCTGTCAGTCGATCTTTCCTTCTGCCTACCTATCTGTCCATCTATTCATCCACTTAATTTTGGCACTTAAAGGGCAAGGTAACTCTCATTAATATATAAATATTTAATCTTCTCTTCTTAATTAATTGATGTCTCTGCATAGTTATCCTATCTCCTGTTTGTCTGCCTATTTTTGCTTATTTTACTGATTGAATCCTCCAAGTGTTAAGAGCCACACCTTTTTTATTTACCTATAAACAACTAACACCAAGCAGTTTCATAGGTAGTAGTAAATATTTTTGCAAATATATTAATAGCCCTTTCTCAAAAGAAGGGTAAAGGGCTTGCATAGCCCAGCTGAGTGTATTAGCTTTAGCTTTAGTGTGAATTTTAAATTAAGATGGAAAACACAGCTGACAGGGTGAGAGCTTGTGTTTTCTTCTGCCCACCAAGGCAGGGCGTGACCAGATGCTCTGTGATTGCAGGAGGGGCATGCGGACTTGGGGAGGCTCAGAGAGTCTTTTGATCTGGCTTGCAGCACAATAATTCTGCCTGAATGATTCATCTTCACTCCATTCCTATTTTCCTAGGGGCAACACAATCAATCCTCTCAAACAGTGGCTCTCAGATTCATTATCCCAGGAGTTCATACACACTGAATATATAAACAGGTTCAAGAAAAGTTTAGATAAATTAAAGAAAGACAGGTCCATTGATTTGTGTTTCTGAAGTAGAAGGGAAGTTAGAGATGTGATTTGCCCCTACCTCTGACATTATCATCCAGAGTAGCTCTCTCTTTGGGCCAGTCCTCAGAGATGCCAGACTCAATTTCTATGTCAGGAATCGAGACATACAGTGAGGTCATTGATTCTACATATATGATACTGTCTGGGACAGTTTCAGTCTGAGGCCCTCCTGTGTGAGTAAATGATGCTGCCATTCCTGTCATCATGAAATCCCTAACAAGGAATGGAGATTTCATAAAATCCTGGAGCTGTTTACTAATCGTTCTTAAATTTTTGTTTTGTTTTTGGCTTAAAACAACAGAAGTGTACCCTCCCATAGTCTTGGAGGCCAGAAGTTTGAAATCATCTTCCCTGGGCTGATATCAAGGTGTGAGCCACCCTCCCTAGGGAGGGGTTAGGGCAGAAATGCCTTATCTCTTCGAGTGATATCCAGCATCCCTTAGCTTATTGTAATCACCTTCTAGCCTTTTTACCTATCTGTCCATCTATTCATCCACTTAATTTTGGCACTTAAAGGGCAAGGTAACTCTCATTAATATATAAATATTTAATCTTCTCTTCTTAATTAATTGATGTCTCTGCATAGTTATCCTATCTCCTGTTTGTCTGCCTATTTTTGCTTATTTTACTGATTGAATCCTCCAAGTGTTAAGAGCCACACCTTTTTTATTTACCTATAAACAACTAACACCAAGCAGTTTCATAGGTAGTAGTAAATATTTTTGCAAATATATTAATAGCCCTTTCTCAAAAGAAGGGTAAAGGGCTTGCATAGCCCAGCTGAGTGTATTAGCTTTAGCTTTAGTGTGAATTTTAAATTAAGATGGAAAACACAGCTGACAGGGTGAGAGCTTGTGTTTTCTTCTGCCCACCAAGGCAGGGCGTGACCAGATGCTCTGTGATTGCAGGAGGGGCATGCGGACTTGGGGAGGCTCAGAGAGTCTTTTGATCTGGCTTGCAGCACAATAATTCTGCCTGAATGATTCATCTTCACTCCATTCCTATTTTCCTAGGGGCAACACAATCAATCCTCTCAAACAGTGGCTCTCAGATTCATTATCCCAGGAGTTCATACACACTGAATATATAAACAGGTTCAAGAAAAGTTTAGATAAATTAAAGAAAGACAGGTCCATTGATTTGTGTTTCTGAAGTAGAAGGGAAGTTAGAGATGTGATTTGCCCCTACCTCTGACATTATCATCCAGAGTAGCTCTCTCTTTGGGCCAGTCCTCAGAGATGCCAGACTCAATTTCTATGTCAGGAATCGAGACATACAGTGAGGTCATTGATTCTACATATATGATACTGTCTGGGACAGTTTCAGTCTGAGGCCCTCCTGTGTGAGTAAATGATGCTGCCATTCCTGTCATCATGAAATCCCTAACAAGGAATGGAGATTTCATAAAATCCTGGAGCTGTTTACTAATCGTTCTTAAATTTTTGTTTTGTTTTTGGCTTAAAACAACAGAAGTGTACCCTCCCATAGTCTTGGAGGCCAGAAGTTTGAAATCATCTTCCCTGGGCTGATATCAAGGTGTGAGCCACCCTCCCTAGGGAGGGGTTAGGGCAGAAATGCCTTATCTCTTCGAGTGATATCCAGCATCCCTTAGCTTATTGTAATCACCTCTGTTCCTGCCCTCACATCACCTTCTTCCCAGTGTGTCTGATCTCCTTCTGGCCCTCTCTTATAATTGATGACAATTTAACTCTACCCAGATAATTTGGAATAACTTCATCTCAAGACCCTTAACTTAATCATACCTGCAGAATCTGTGTCACCTAAAGTAACATTCATTAGGACCAGGGACTGAGATATCTTAATCTAGGATTTATGATAGACATTTATGTCACTCATAAAAGAAATTTGGAGTTAGGCAGTCAGAGGTACTTGTGCAATGTCAGCAGAGTGCCTTCTGCGTGTGCTTGATCACTCAGCTGTATCTGACTCTTTGCGACCTCATGCGCTGTAGCCTGCTGGCCTTCTCTGTCTGGGATTCTCCAGGCAAGAATACTGGAGTCTGTTGTTATTACATTCACCAGAGGATCTTCCCAATCCAGGGATCGAACCCAGGTCTTCTGCATTGCAGGCAGATTCTCTACTATCTGAGCCACCAGCGTACTAGTTCTTAAATAATTGGTTGAATGCATTATGAGATAAATTTCAAATCATTAATGCTTAATAAACTATTGAGCAAAGAATCTGTGGTTGGTTCTATTATTACCAGTAAGAAAACCACACAGGAGAACCTAAAGGAACATTCTGAAGATGCTGCCTAAGTTTGGGCTAATAAACCCATTCAAAAGATTCTTTATTTTTTAAAAAAGTGGAAACATTAGTTTACCATCTGATCACTTCAATAATTCTCTTTTTGGTAAACTGGAGAGGACAGGTTAAAATTTCTTTTAAAAAGTGTTGACTCTAGGCCTCATTATTTTACTTTTCAGAAGTGTTCCAGACATTGCAAATAGCTTATGCAGAGTGAATGCTGTCAGGTCAGTTAGCTGCCAAATCAAGGCTGAGACTTTCCCCCCAAACTGGGAAACGTTTGTACTGGAAAATTCCACTTACTCGAGCAGCTAGGGTCCAGAGGAAGCTGACATTTAGGAGACAGTGCTTTCCTAGTGCCTTGCATAATGTGGCAACGAAGTGTATGTCTTGGAGGCCAGAAGTTTGAAATCATCTTCCCTGGGCTGATATCAAGGTGTGAGCCACCCTCCCTAGGGAGGGGTTAGGGCAGAAATGCCTTATCTCTTCGAGTGATATCCAGCATCCCTTAGCTTATTGTAATCACCTCTGTTCCTGCCCTCACATCACCTTCTTCCCAGTGTGTCTGATCTCCTTCTGGCCCTCTCTTATAATTGATGACAATTTAACTCTACCCAGATAATTTGGAATAACTTCATCTCAAGACCCTTAACTTAATCATACCTGCAGAATCTGTGTCACCTAAAGTAACATTCATTAGGACCAGGGACTGAGATATCTTAATCTAGGATTTATGATAGACATTTATGTCACTCATAAAAGAAATTTGGAGTTAGGCAGTCAGAGGTACTTGTGCAATGTCAGCAGAGTGCCTTCTGCGTGTGCTTGATCACTCAGCTGTATCTGACTCTTTGCGACCTCATGCGCTGTAGCCTGCTGGCCTTCTCTGTCTGGGATTCTCCAGGCAAGAATACTGGAGTCTGTTGTTATTACATTCACCAGAGGATCTTCCCAATCCAGGGATCGAACCCAGGTCTTCTGCATTGCAGGCAGATTCTCTACTATCTGAGCCACCAGCGTACTAGTTCTTAAATAATTGGTTGAATGCATTATGAGATAAATTTCAAATCATTAATGCTTAATAAACTATTGAGCAAAGAATCTGTGGTTGGTTCTATTATTACCAGTAAGAAAACCACACAGGAGAACCTAAAGGAACATTCTGAAGATGCTGCCTAAGTTTGGGCTAATAAACCCATTCAAAAGATTCTTTATTTTTTAAAAAAGTGGAAACATTAGTTTACCATCTGATCACTTCAATAATTCTCTTTTGGTAAACTGGAGAGGACAGGTTAAAATTTCTTTTAAAAAGTGTTGACTCTAGGCCTCATTATTTTACTTTTCAGAAGTGTTCCAGACATTGCAAATAGCTTATGCAGAGTGAATGCTGTCAGGTCAGTTAGCTGCCAAATCAAGGCTGAGACTTTCCCCCCAAACTGGGAAACGTTTGTACTGGAAAATTCCACTTACTCGAGCAGCTAGGGTCCAGAGGAAGCTGACATTTAGGAGACAGTGCTTTCCTAGTGCCTTGCATAATGTGGCAACAGAAAGAACAAACTAAAGAAACTCAACCCAAACCAGACAATAGCAACTTCCTGTGGCTTTAAATAATAATAATAAGTACAACAAACTACAGACTACGTGGAAATGTGGGAGCTCCAGCAGTAACAACAAACAAAAGAGAGGAATGTGCCTTTGAGACTTGGGGTTCAAAATGGAAATATCCACTCACCTGGGATGATTGTGTGACCACTGAGCACAAACTATTTCCTTGGCCCAAGAGTGAGAGCTAGAGATCATGAGGGCATCAGGAACTTTCCATGTGATAGGCAGGGCTACAAGGCATAGATGCAAACTCAGAGGAACAGCTTTATTTTCTTAGCAACTGAATCATCTTTCAAATGGGTGGAGGGGCCCAGGGGCCGTTTGGTTAGGAGGCAGCATTCATAGTCCTGGATTTAGTTAAAGAGAGAACAGTTCTTCATATTCTCTGAAATTAGAAAAACAAAATGCTAATTCTTTAAGGAAATCAACTCAGAACGAGGAATGGCAAATATCATTAGGATATTCAATTTAATATATTGGTCATGAATGCCGATATCATTGAATAGATGGGAATTGGCTGCAAAATTATACATTTTTCTCCAAGTTCTCATGGCCTGGTTCATTTATTTTATTTGAGTGAGTCATGGTGCTATAAGAATTTCCTATATCCTAAGTCCCCCTGCCCCACCTAAAGCCAGGGTGTGACCCCTAGCAGGCAAGGCCTGTTGTAGCATCAAGTAAGCATTACTAGCTGTTCTTGCTGCTAAATGGAGGGTGATTTTGCCCTAGATGTGGAAAATGCAATGATAAAATTGTCCAGTCTGAGCATTTTATTGTGAATAAAAAGTGGAAACTACTTTATCATGAGGTAACACAGCATTTTAATAGCGGATCCAGACAACTTTATAAAAATGATCTTTTGGCATAGTGAAAAAGAGAGAACATGATGCTGTTGCTGATAATCATGGTCCAGAGGAAGAACTAGTAAGTAGGGTGAGAGATGCTCCATGTAAAAGTTAGGGATGCTAGTTATTTTTCTGAATTATATTTATTGTTAAGACTTTCGTCTTTGGAAAAAGCATTTTTTTCTTTGAAATTGATAACATTAATTTAAACTCTAGTAGACATTTAAGCAAATTTTATGAAGTCAAGCTCTGAAAAAGTCCCCTATACTTATTTTTGCATATGCTAGGAAAGAATAGGGTGGAGGGTGGTTATTCTTAGGTCTCATTTTCAGCAAGACATCTACTTGAAGTCAGCTTAAAGTGTAAAAGTTCAGATAAATTTTCCTGATGTGTTTTAAGTGTTTTTGTCAAGGTTGACATATAATAACTGCACATATTTTACATTGTACAAGTATGATACATTTTGACATATTCATACACCCATGAAATTAGCACCACAAGCAAGATCGTGAACATAATCATCACCCCTAAAGGTTTGGATCTATTAGTGATACCTCCTTCTCTCTCCTGCTCACCCAACACTTCATTCTAGGCAACCACTGATCTGGCATTAGATTAGTTTTCATCTTCTAGAATTTTATATTAATGGAGTCGTAAAACGTATACTCCATTTTGCCTGGCTTCTTTCTCTCAGTACAATAGTTTTGAAATTCGCCTAGATGTGTCTATTTTTTTCTATTCTAGATAGTGTTACACTGTGCAAATATACCAAAACTTGTTTATACTTTTTATATTGTCAGAAGTATTCTGTTATATAGATATACCAAAATTTATATATTTACCTTTTGATAGATACTTGGGTTACTTTGAAATTTTGGCAATTACAAATAAAAATTTTATGGACATTCATATAAAAGTCATTGTATGGACATAGTTTTCTTCTTTTCTCATAGTTAATGGAGTGGAATTTGTATGGAAGCTATTTTTTCTTGTAACATGTCCAGTCTGATTGCTGATAATTCAGTGAGCATTTTATTGTGAATAAAAAGTGGAAACTACTTTATCATGAGGTAACACAGCATTTTAATAGCGGATCCAGACAACTTTATAAAAATGATCTTTTGGCATAGTGAAAAAGAGAGAACATGATGCTGTTGCTGATAATCATGGTCCAGAGGAAGAACTAGTAAGTAGGGTGAGAGATGCTCCATGTAAAAGTTAGGGATGCTAGTTATTTTTCTGAATTATATTTATTGTTAAGACTTTCGTCTTTGGAAAAAGCATTTTTTTCTTTGAAATTGATAACATTAATTTAAACTCTAGTAGACATTTAAGCAAATTTTATGAAGTCAAGCTCTGAAAAAGTCCCCTATACTTATTTTTGCATATGCTAGGAAAGAATAGGGTGGAGGGTGGTTATTCTTAGGTCTCATTTTCAGCAAGACATCTACTTGAAGTCAGCTTAAAGTGTAAAAGTTCAGATAAATTTTCCTGATGTGTTTTAAGTGTTTTTGTCAAGGTTGACATATAATAACTGCACATATTTTACATTGTACAAGTATGATACATTTTGACATATTCATACACCCATGAAATTAGCACCACAAGCAAGATCGTGAACATAATCATCACCCCTAAAGGTTTGGATCTATTAGTGATACCTCCTTCTCTCTCCTGCTCACCCAACACTTCATTCTAGGCAACCACTGATCTGGCATTAGATTAGTTTTCATCTTCTAGAATTTTATATTAATGGAGTCGTAAAACGTATACTCCATTTTGCCTGGCTTCTTTCTCTCAGTACAATAGTTTTGAAATTCGCCTAGATGTGTCTATTTTTTTCTATTCTAGATAGTGTTACACTGTGCAAATATACCAAAACTTGTTTATACTTTTTATATTGTCAGAAGTATTCTGTTATATAGATATACCAAAATTTATATATTTACCTTTTGATAGATACTTGGGTTACTTTGAAATTTTGGCAATTACAAATAAAAATTTTATGGACATTCATATAAAAGTCATTGTATGGACATAGTTTTCTTCTTTTTTTTCTCATAGTTAATGGAGTGGAATGTCTGGGTTGTATGTATGTTTATTTTTTAAGCTTTGCTATATTTTTCTTTTCATGAATTCAGAATATTTCAGAATTTCTCCTGACTTCATTAATTCATAGATTATTTAGAAATTTGTTGTTAAATTTCCAAATATTATGTGTTTTCCAGATACTCTATTTATGATTTTTAATTTAATTTCACTATGTTGTACAATTGCTGTTAAAAATTGGTTAATGTTTGTTTGGTCTATCATGATGAATATTCCCTGTGTACTTGAGAAGATTGTTTGTACACCTGTTGCTGAATGATCTGTAAATGTCAGTTAGGTCAGATTGAGCAATTGTGTTGTTAGGCTCTTCTATATCCTTACTAATTTTCTGTTCACTTTTTGTATATCTAAACCAAAATATAGTAGAAATACAGTATGTGTTTTAAGCATATGTAAAAGTACCTGTATGCTAACAATGGCACAAAGGACAGGAGGAAGGAACTGAAAATATACCTTTTCAAGGTCTTTATATGACATATAAAATTTTATAATATTGAATTCTGATTAATTAAGCATGCCTGTTAAATCATTGAATTCTGATAAATCAAATGCTAGGGCAGACACTAGAAAGGATTTTTCTTTAGAAGTAATAGAAATAACATATCAGTATTAGAGATGAGATAGGCATACAAATAGATAATCAAAAAGAAGAAAACAATAAACAATACAAATGGGCAACATTTAGCAGGATGGTAGACTTAAAACTGACCATATTGATCATAACATTAAATGTAAACTAAACATTTCAATAAAAAGACAGAAATTATACAATTAGATGAAAAATAAATCAGACCCAGCTAATATATTGTCTACAAAAATAAGCTTTAAACCTAAACTGATAGGTAGGTTAAAAATAAAAGAATAGAAACATAGATGACATGCAATAAAAACAAACCAATAAAAACAAATACAGAAAACTAGATTCTTGGTGATGAGCACTCTGTAGTATATTCAGAAGCTGAATTATAATGTTGTACAAATGAAACATACGGTATTACAAACCAAAGAAAATAATTACTCTGTGAAAAAAATAAGAAAGCTATATTGATATGAGGTAAAACAGACTTTAGAATGAGAAACTTTTAGAGAAATTTTTAAAAGTAAATTTTATTTTTCCCTTCATTTATTCCATTTCAAATGTTCTTCATTTTCTGTGTAGTTTAAAGTTTCTGTTTGATATTTTACATCTTCTGCCTTAAGACTTCTTTTAACATGTCTTATAGTTAAGAGTTTAAAGCAATAAAGTAACTGAGTTTTTGTTTGTGTGAGAAGGTCACTCTTTCCTCCTTTCTCTTTGAAAACTCTTGTCTCTGGGTTTTAGAGTTCTGAATTGACAGGTGCCACCACCTCCCGCCGCCCGCCCCCACACCCCGCCCCCGCGCCCTTTAGCACTTTAAGGACATTACAGCACTGTCTTTTGGGTTTCATGGTTTCTAATGAAAAGTCTGCACTTATTTTTGTTTCTCTGTACTTGCTGTGGCTTTTTCCTTCTAGCTGACTTTAAGATTTTCTGTTGATTGTTATAGTTTTCAGCAGTTGGAGTATCTTGCCTGATGTTTTGAGCTTCTTGAAATCTGTGGTTTGGATTTTGTCATCAAGTTTATTAGACTATTTGACATTATTCTATGGCTCTTCGATGTTCTTTTTTTCACTATTTTTTTCTTTGTGATTTTGTCTGAGTTATTTCTATTGACTTATCTTCAAGGTCACTGATTTTTTTCAGCAGTGTGACATCTACTGATGGGCACGTGAAAGGCATTTTTAATCTCTGATTGTGCTTTTGTCTCTAGCATTTTGTTTGTTTTCTTACAGTTTTCATTACCCATCTGACCTGTTGTTTTCCCCTCTTCCATTACTGTCTATGACATTTTAATCAGTGTTTTCTATTTTCTTGCTACTTGATTCCTATTTATCCCACTTGTCCTTTTTTCTCTTTCTTTTCTTCACTGCTTTTTTTTAAAGTTCATTTTACAATTCTAGTTTATTTCCTCTATTGGAGTATTAACCGTAATGCTTTGTTATGTTAAGCAATTGCTATAGGATTAACAGCACATTTAAATAGTTAACTTAGCACAGTTCCCTAATGCCTATAGGATTCTACTCTGTGAAAAATAAGAAAGCTATTGATATGAGGTAAAACAGACTTTAGAATGAGAAACTTTTAGAGAAATTTTTAAAAGTAAATTTTATTTTTCCCTTCATTTATTCCATTTCAAATGTTCTTCATTTTCTGTGTAGTTTAAAGTTTCTGTTTGATATTTTACATCTTCTGCCTTAAGACTTCTTTTAACATGTCTTATAGTTAAGAGTTTAAAGCAATAAAGTAACTGAGTTTTTGTTTGTGTGAGAAGGTCACTCTTTCCTCCTTTCTCTTTGAAAACTCTTGTCTCTGGGTTTTAGAGTTCTGAATTGACAGGTGCCACCACCTCCCGCCGCCCGCCCCCACACCCCGCCCCCGCGCCCTTTAGCACTTTAAGGACATTACAGCACTGTCTTTTGGGTTTCATGGTTTCTAATGAAAAGTCTGCACTTATTTTTGTTTCTCTGTACTTGCTGTGGCTTTTTCCTTCTAGCTGACTTTAAGATTTTCTGTTGATTGTTATAGTTTTCAGCAGTTGGAGTATCTTGCCTGATGTTTTGAGCTTCTTGAAATCTGTGGTTTGGATTTTGTCATCAAGTTTATTAGACTATTTGACATTATTCTATGGCTCTTCGATGTTCTTTTTTTCACTATTTTTTTCTTTGTGATTTTGTCTGAGTTATTTCTATTGACTTATCTTCAAGGTCACTGATTTTTTTCAGCAGTGTGACGTCTACTGATGGGCACGTGAAAGGCATTTTTAATCTCTGATTGTGCTTTTGTCTCTAGCATTTTGTTTGTTTTCTTACAGTTTTCATTACCCATCTGACCTGTTGTTTTCCCCTCTTCCATTACTGTCTATGACATTTTAATCAGTGTTTTCTATTTTCTTGCTACTTGATTCCTATTTATCCCACTTGTCCTTTTTTCTCTTTCTTTTCTTCACTGCTTTTTTTTAAAGTTCATTTTACAATTCTAGTTTATTTCCTCTATTGGAGTATTAACCGTAATGCTTTGTTATGTTAAGCAATTGCTATAGGATTAACAGCACATTTAAATAGTTAACTTAGCACAGTCTACCTCAAGTAACACGTTATGCTTCACATATAGTAAAAGACTTTATGGTAACATATGTCCAGTTTTCACCTTCTGGCTTTAATCTGCAGTTGCCACACTTATTATTTCAATAGGTGTCATAAATTCCACACTATATTATGATTATTGCTTTAAATCAGGGATTGCCAAACTAAGGCCCTAGAGTCAAAATCAACCTCCCACCTATAATGGTAAATAAAATTTCACTGTAAAACACACATACTGATTCATTTACATGTATTTTAAGGGATGATTTCATGTTATAACAGCAGAATTGGGTAATTGTCACAGACCATACAGCTCACGATTCCTAAAATATTTGCTTTTTGACCCTTTACAGAAAAGTTTTTCAATTCTTGTTCTAAACAGCCAATTATCTTTTAAAGATATTCCAGTAATAAAAAATAAATCGTATTTACTCATGTAGTTACCTTTCTGGCTTTTTTCATTCCTTTTTGCAGAAACATATTTCTATCTGGTATCATTTTCCTTGTGACTGAGATTTCCTTTAATGTTTCTTGTACTGTAGCTCTGATGCTGATGGATTTTTTTTAGCTGTTGTATATCAGAATGAGTTTTTATTTCACCTTCATTTTAACACATTACTGACCAGAGATGTGTTAACACCATAGGTGCTAGCTTCTGCAGAAATACTCTGGTCAATGATGTGTTAAAAGATTTTGCTGGGTATAGCATTCTATGCTGACAATTATTTTTTTCAATACTTTAGAGACATTCCACTGTCTTCTCATTTGCACTGTTTCGATGAGAAATATGCTTTCATCTTTATCTTTGTTGCTATGAACATATCATGACTTTTAGGCCCTGCTTTTAAGGTTTTCTTTCTATCACTAATTTTGAACAATTTGACTATAGTGCGATTTGGAACAGTTTTCTTCATACATCTTATGCTGGATTTGCGTGAGTTTCTTGGATTGGTGGGTATATAGTTTTTAACAAATCTGAAAGTTTTTCAGCCATTATTTCTTATATTGTTTCTGTCCCTTTGAAGATTCTAATTATATATATGTTAGGCATTTGAGGTTGCCTACATTTCATTTATATTCCCCAGGGATCAAATCCTGGTCTCCTGCATTGCATGCAGATTCTTTACTGTCTGAACCACCAGGGAAACCCTAAAATACATATCATTTATGTTCTTTTAATTATTTATTTGTATTCTTTTTTACTTTGTATGTTTTATTTTGAATAGTTTCTGTTGCTGTGTCTTCCAGTTTTCTTTTGTAGTGTCTAATTTGACATCAGTACTGTCTAGTGTATTTTTTGTCTTTAAGAGATCATTGACTTTTAATATATATCTTTTATATTTCTGCTTAACATGATCCATTTTGCCTGTTACTTTTTGGTCATATGGAACATAGATGTAATCACTATGTTAAGATCTTTGACTATAATTTCATTATTACTGTCAGTGCTGAGTTGGTTTTGATTGTTTGATTTATTTCCCATTATATGTCAAACATTCTTGCTAGTATATATTAAATATTGTGAGTTTTATTTTTTTGACTGCTAGTTATTTTTATGTTCCTGTAGGTATTCTGGAATTTTGTTTTGGATATAGTTAAGTAACTGAAAACAGCTTAATCTTTTTGGGTCTTGCTTTCAAACTGTGTTAATTTGGATAAAGGCAGTATTTAGTGGGGGGCTAATTTTACCCCACTACTGAGACAAGAGTACTTCTGGCCAGTAGAATTTCCATTTGAGTACTTCTGGCCAGTAGAATTGTAAGATAGCCTCCATGTTTTTGCCCCTTGTGTTACCTTCTTGGTTATGTTATGACATATGGAAAAAGAGATATTGCAGATATAATTAATGTTACTAATGAGCTGAATTTAAGATATAGAGTTGATCCAGATGTGTCTAACCTATATGAGCTTTTAAAAAGTAGATACTTTTCTCCAGATGCTTGTAGAAGAGTAGGTCAAATATTTTGAGGAAAAAGTGAATTTGATATATCATTGCTGACTTGAAAATGTAGGAAGTCAGTTGTAAAGGGTCTGAGAGAGCTTCTAAGAACTGAGAGCAACCCCTGGTTGCAACCTGCAAGAAAATGAAGACCTTAGTTGTACAACTACAAGGAACCAAATTCTGGTAATAATCAGAAAATCCTGGAAACAGAGTCCTTCCCAGAGCCTACAGATAAGAGCCAAAACAATGGACACCTTGATTTTGACTTTATGATATTCTGAACAGAGAACCCAGTGAAGCCCTCCTGGACTTCTGACCTACATACCTGTGAAATAATAAATGGGTATTGTTTTTAAGATGCTAAGTTTGTGGTAAATTATTACACAATAAAAGAAAACTAATATGGTAGGCTACCCAATGTCCTGCAAATTGAGGTTTTCCATTTCTGGTCAGTGAAAACAGACAATACACCCTATCCCATGTGTACTTTTATTTCACTGTATCCTCTTGTATGATCACTTTGCTGGACCCTGATACTTACCTTACATTTCTGTGCACATTGGTACTTGCCTGAATACTCAAGAGGGTGATTCTGAAGATCTTCAGAGTTCTTTCTCTGAATAGCAGTCTCCTTCCTGGCACTCTGCTCAGCAAATTCTTAATCTTCCCAAACTCCCAGTTATGTTACCTCAACTCAGGGAGACTGTCAGGCTCTGCCTTGGGTTATTTCTCCTTGTGCTGCAGCCTGGAAACTGTCTAGGAAGTAAGCGGGTGATTGTCATGTTCAGTGGCTAACTTGTGTCTGAGTCTTTGCAACCCCATGAACTACAGCATGCCAGGATTCTCTGTCTTTCCCTATCTCTCTGAGTTTGGGCAGACTTATGTCCACTGGGTTAGTGATGCCATCCGAACATCTCATCCTCTGTCAGTCCCTTCTCCTTTTATCCTCAGTCTTTCCCAGCATCAGGATCTTTTCCAATGAATGGATCAGCTCTTCACATCAGATGGCCAAAATACTGGAGCTTCAGCTTGAGCATCAGTCCTTCCAATGAATATTCAGGGTTGATCTCCTTTAGGATTGACTGGTTTGACCTCCTTTCTGTCCAAGGGACTCTTAGGAGTCTTGTCCAGCACCATAGTTTGAAAGCATCAATTTTTTGGTACTAAGCCTTCTTTATGTTCCAACTCTCATATCCATATATGACTACTAGAAAAACCATAGCTTTAACTATACACAGTTTGTTGGTAAAATGATGTCTCTGGTTTTTAATACAACATCTAGGTCCATCATAGCTTTCCTTGCAAGGAGCAAGCATTTTTAAAAATTTCATGGCTGCAGTCATGGTTTGCATTGATTTTGTAGCCCAGGAAAATGAAATCTGACACTATTTCCACATTTTCCCCATCTATTTGACTTGAAGTGATAGGACTAGGTGCCATAATCTTAGTTTTTTGAATGTTGAGTTTTAAGCCAGCTTTTTCACTCTGCTCTTTCACTTTCATCAAGAAGCTCTTTAGTTCCCCTTTACTTTCTGCCATTAAAATGATATCATCTGCATATCTGAGGTTGTTGATATTTTTCTGTCAATCTTGATTCCAGCCTGTGGTTTCATCCAGGCTGGCATTTTGCATAATTTACTCTACATGTAAGTTAAATAAGCCTGGTGATAATATTCAGCCTTGATGTAGTCCTCTCACAGTTTTGAACCAGTCCATTGTCCCCTGTCCAGTTCTAACTCTTGCTTCTTGTCCTGAATACAGGTTTCACAGGAGACAGGTAGGGTGGTCTGGTATTCCCATCTCATTAAGAATATTTTACAGTTGTGATCCACACAGTCAAGGGCCTTAGACATCAGAGTCAATGAAGCAAAAGTAGATTGTGTTTTGGAATTCCCTTGCTTTTACTATGATCTAGTGTATGTTGGCAATTTGATCCCTGGTTCCTCTGCCTTGTCTTAATCTAGCTTGTATGTCCGGAAGTTCTTGGTTCATATACTGTTGAAGCCTAGCTTGAAGGATTTTGAGCATAATCTTGCTGACATGTGAAATGAGTGCACTTGTATAGTAACTAGAACATTCTTTAAAGAATGTTCAAGAAAGGGATTTCCTTTCTTTGGATTGGAATGAAGACTGACCTTTTCCAGTCCTGTGGCCACTGCTGAGTTTTCCAAATTTGCTGACATATTGAGTGCGGCACTTTCACAGCATCATCTTTTAGGAAATTTGAAAATAGCTCGGCCTGGAATTCCACCACCTTCCGCTAGCTTGCAGTTTTTCTGTGTATTCTTGACCAGAGGCAAGGCCTTCTTTTTTTAAAATTTTGCTTGCTAACTATACACAGTTTGTTGGTAAAATGATGTCTCTGGTTTTTAATACAACATCTAGGTCCATCATAGCTTTCCTTGCAAGGAGCAAGCATTTTTAAAAATTTCATGGCTGCAGTCATGGTTTGCATTGATTTTGTAGCCCAGGAAAATGAAATCTGACACTATTTCCACATTTTCCCCATCTATTTGACTTGAAGTGATAGGACTAGGTGCCATAATCTTAGTTTTTTGAATGTTGAGTTTTAAGCCAGCTTTTTCACTCTGCTCTTTCACTTTCATCAAGAAGCTCTTTAGTTCCCCTTTACTTTCTGCCATTAAAATGATATCATCTGCATATCTGAGGTTGTTGATATTTTTCTGTCAATCTTGATTCCAGCCTGTGGTTTCATCCAGGCTGGCATTTTGCATAATTTACTCTACATGTAAGTTAAATAAGCCTGGTGATAATATTCAGCCTTGATGTAGTCCTCTCACAGTTTTGAACCAGTCCATTGTCCCCTGTCCAGTTCTAACTCTTGCTTCTTGTCCTGAATACAGGTTTCACAGGAGACAGGTAGGGTGGTCTGGTATTCCCATCTCATTAAGAATATTTTACAGTTGTGATCCACACAGTCAAGGGCCTTAGACATCAGAGTCAATGAAGCAAAAGTAGATTGTGTTTTGGAATTCCCTTGCTTTTACTATGATCTAGTGTATGTTGGCAATTTGATCCCTGGTTCCTCTGCCTTGTCTTAATCTAGCTTGTATGTCCGGAAGTTCTTGGTTCATATACTGTTGAAGCCTAGCTTGAAGGATTTTGAGCATAATCTTGCTGACATGTGAAATGAGTGCACTTGTATAGTAACTAGAACATTCTTTAAAGAATGTTCAAGAAAGGGATTTCCTTTCTTTGGATTGGAATGAAGACTGACCTTTTCCAGTCCTGTGGCCACTGCTGAGTTTTCCAAATTTGCTGACATATTGAGTGCGGCACTTTAACAGCATCATCTTTTAGGATTTGAAATAGCTCGGCTGGAATTCCACCACCTCCGCTAGCTTTCTTTGTAGTAATGCTTCCTAAGGCCCACTTGACTTCACACTCCAAGAAGTGTGGTTCTAGCAGAGTGACCACCATCATGGTTACCTGCTTCATTAAGAGACTTTTTTGTACAGTTTTTCTGTGTATTCTTGCCACCTTTTCTTAATCTCTTCTGCTTCTGTTAGATCCTTGATGTTTTGTCCTTGATTTTGCGTATCTTTGTATGAACTGCTCCCTTGGTTTTCTTCTTTTTTATTTTTTTAAATAAATGCATTTTATATATTTATTGATTTATTTTTGGCTATCCTGGGTTTTCACTGCTGCTGCAGGCTCTTCTCTAGTTGCAGGGAGTGGGGACTACTCTCTAGTTGAGGTGAGCAGGCTTTTTGTTGCAGTAACTTCTCTTGTTGTGGAACTCGGGCCCTAGGGTACATGGGCTTCAATAGTTGCAGCACATGGGCTCAGTAGTTGTGATTCCGAGGTTCTAGAGCACAGGCTCAGTAGTTGTGGCTCATGGTCTTAGTTGCTTCACAGCATCAGGGATTGAACCCGTGCCTCCTGCACTGGCAGAACTCTTCACCACTGAGCTATCAGGGGAGCCCCCTTGGTTTTCTTTTTCTTTTTTTTTGATGCTTGGGACCACATTTATTTATTTATTTATTTATTTTTCTAGAGAGGTGGAGAGGGAGGGGGTGGGCAGGCCACTTCTGTTTGTCTTTCATTTGTCTGTTTTCATCCATCTTTGTTCTTTGGCCCATGTAGGCCTCCCATTGCGGTGGCCTCTGTTGTCACAGAGCACTGGCTCTGGGCGCATGCTTTCCAGAGTTCTGACTTGATATTTGGACACATGGGTCCAGCCGCTCCATGGCACGTGGGATCTTCCCAGGCCAGGGATCGAACCGGTGCCCCTTGCACTGCAAGGCGGTGTCCTTACCCACTGGACCACCAGGGAAGCCCCCCTTGGTTTTCTTAAAGAGATCTCTAGTCTTTCCTATTTTCTTGTTTTCCCCTATTTCTTTGCACTGGGTGATTCACATTCAGTTATTAACATTTCTCAGAGATTACTGTTATTTGTTGCCTTTTTATGTTTTGAAAGACATTGTTTCACATATTTGATGTAGTTTTTGGTTGTTTCAGGAAAAAGGTAAATTCAGTCTTTATTGTTACATTTTGATCAGAAGCAAAAGTCCTCAGTTAAATATTTGGAGTTAGGCACTGTTTAACTCCAATCTTTGGGTTCTAACATGTTTAAAAATGCCCGCCCTGCCAATGGTGGGAAATCAGAATTATGTGTGCTTATAGATTGAAGACACCATATTAATTATAGCAATCTACCATTTTTTGTGTATATAGATGGAGATTAAAAATTAAAACGTCTAGTCCAGTCAAAACCTTACCTAAATATGTTGAATTCTGAAGGATAGGATGGTCAGAATGTTGTCATTTTCTTTACAGTCTAATTTTCCTATCCCACTTTACACATCAGCCTGATTTCTGATTTTAAGAGTGAGAATCCACAGTCATCTGCTCTCCCTTCATGCTGAATAAGGACTTTCTTTTTATTATTCTTGTGCTGATACCAGCTCTTAGTTTAAAAAGAGATGTCTGGATCTTGGGGTCACAGAATGCCCTTTAGATTCCCTAGAAGGCACTGCCTTGGAAGTTCTATATTAATACCTCCTTTATTCACAAGTTTCCACAGCCAGCTTCACAGAGTCTGGAGAAGAAGGTGCAAGGATAAAATGTGTTGTTATGAAACCCTCCTGATGGTTGACACATATGAGCTTCTTCTGGGGCTTCCTGTTATGTCACAATGATGACCAGCTTCCTTCTCTGTACCAGGAAGAGGCTGTGAGTCCTTATTCCACCTAGGCTGCTGCTTTCTCCAGCTCACCTGCAGTGTAGCCTAAGAGAACCAGTCCCTGTGTGTGTGTTAGGGGGACTGAGCTAGGGAGATTCTTGGTGTGCTTGAGTTGAAGCAAAAAAAAAAAAAGAAAGAAAGAAAACCAAAAAATTAGCTGCTAATGTTTCCCTTGAGTCATCTCCCAAAGAAACCAGTGCTTCCAGGAAATAGCTTTTGTGGAACTGACCAGATCATAGAACCTTAGATTGGAGATGGAACTGAAGAGGCCAGAGTCAAGGCACTCAAGTGTATAAGTGGATGAGAGAACCACGTGAATATAGTGGAATAAGATTGCCAAATCTGCATATGTAAAAGGTGCTTTCAAACTTTAATACTCATGTGAATCATGTGGGAAACTTAGTGATACAGTAGATCTGGGATGGGGCCTGAGATTCTGTGTTTCTCACAATGTTCCAGGTGGTGCCTATGCTGCTTGTTTTGGGGTCTGTGGTTTGAGTAAGGTTCTGAAGGAATACATTCAGGAATAAATGTATGAGATAAAAGAGAAATACAGTCACAATCAATATTCACTCATTTATTCAGTGTTTAAAAGGCTAGTATGTATAATAAACTATGCTTAAGTGATATGGAAAAAGCGGGAATCAGAATAAAGCCTATTACAAAGCAGGAAGAGGTTTAAAAATATATAAGCATTAGATAACGAATAGTATAATACAGAACCTAGAGGTTAAAGTTACCTGGGCTTGAATCCCAGTCTGTGAAAAATTGACCAAATTACTTAACCACGTGTTTAAGTCATGCCTCAATTTTCTCATTTGTGAAAAGAAAAAGTAAGAATAATGATAACATTGACAGCATGCGCCTATGTTGAGCACCTCACTTGTGTCCAACTCTTTGCAATACCATGGACTGCAGCCAGCCAGTCTCCTCTGCCCGTGGGATTCTCCAGGCAAGAATAATGGAGTGAGGTGCCGTGCCCTCCTCCAGGGGCTCTTCCCAACTGAGGGATTGAACCCAGGTCTCCCACATTGCAGGCAGATTCTTTACCATCTGAGCCACGGGGAAACCCAAAAAGAAAAAAATAAGAATACTGATAACATTGACAACATAGGGAGGTCAAATGAATTAAATGAATTGATGCATATAAAAACATTAGAACAGTGGGGCTTCCGTGGTAGCTCAGTGGTGAAGAGTTCGCCTGCCAATGCACGAGACATGGGTTCGATCCCTGAGCTGGGAAGATCCCACATGCTGCAGAGCAACTAAACCCATGAGCCACAACTATTGAACTCTAGAACCTCGGAGCTGCAACTATTGAAGCCTGTGTGTCCTAGAGCCTGAGTTCCACAGCAAGAAGCCTGCGCACCTCAACTAGAGAGTAGCTTCCACTCCCTGCAACTAGAGAAGAGCCTGTGGCAGCAGTGAAAACCCAGAATAGCCAAAAAAAAAAAAAAAAAAAAGAACAATGACTGACACATAGAAAAGACTAAAATTGTTTTTATAATAAAAGTTGAAAGATAAGAAAAGTCATAAAATAGATTTAGACAAAATATAGAGTTCAATTCCCATCAATTGTCAGTGATCCTTTCTTTCCAACCATACATTTGAAAGTGGAGGCTTTTTTTTTTTTTTTTCTGCCAATGCTGGCAATTATAGAGGGCAGATCTTAGGTTTTCCTGCTGTATAGAGAGAAGATAAGGAGGGAATTTGAGAAAAGATTTTTGAAAAAGTTGTCATCAGTGTTTGTATCTCTGATTTTTGTTCTTTCCTTTTCTAAGTCTAGAAGAATTAGCTCTACTGCTCATTACCTGTAACCACAATACATTTCTCAATCTGCCTCTGCCTCAGGAGCTTTATCTTTAGAATGGAGATAACAATGTGTGTGTGATTGTGTAGTTGTGAAAATTAAAAACAGATTTGTAGAAGGTTGATTAATAATGCCCCTGAAGATATCCAGGTTCCAACCCCTGGAAACTGTGACTGTTGCTTTATATGGAAAGAAAAACTTTGCATGTGTGATTAAGCCACGGATCTTAACATATAGATTTTGTCCTGAAATTTCTGGGCGGACCCAGTACAACTGTTCTTATAAGAGGGAGGCAGAGCGAGATTTGACACAGCAGCAATGTGACCAATGAAACAGGATGCCTTATGACTGACTTTAAAGATGAAAGAAGGGATCATGAGCCAAGAAATGCAAGAAATGCAGGTCTAAAATGTAGGAAAGTCAAGAAAACAGATTCTCCTCTAGAAGGGAGTATGCAGAAGGGAGTATGCCAACACCTTGATTCTGGCCAAGTGAAACTGTTTTCAGGCGTCTGACCTCTAGAACTATTAGAAGGTAAACGTGCTTTTTTTTTTTTTTTTAAAGCCACTAACTTTGTGTTATGACAGGAACAGGAAACAAATACAAAAATTATGAAAAGCAGCCATGGAGCTGTCATTTTTCATCCATTCCCTAAGTGGAGAACAATCATGAGTATGAAGGATCTTTAAGATAAAGCCACTGTAACAGTTGTGATTTTCTGTGAAGAAGAGACCATGAAGTAGTCTCTTCTTGCCTGTAAGACTGAGATATAAGTGAAGCCATCCTCCTGATTCTCCAGAAGGATATTCATAACTTTAGAGACTACACTACTCTTAGAAAGAAGTCCTAAGACTAGGTGACCAACCAAATGTCCCAAATGAAAACACTTCTGATTTTCAGTTTGCCTCACCAGGGTCTTTGTCCTGTGGTCTGAATTGAGTCTTGCGGATCTTTCCAGGAACTTCAGAACACAAAAATACAGTTATTTCAGAAGAGAACATCAGAAGGAAGGAGAAAGAAAGGGAAGGAACAATCTTGGTGGCTCAGCAGTAGAGAATCTGCCTGCCAATTTAGGAGACCCAGGTTCGAGCCCTGGGTCCAGAAGATCCCCTGGAGTAGGAAATGACAACCCACTCCAGTATTAGTGACTGGGAAATCCCATGGACAGAAGAGTGTGGTATGCTATCATCCATGGGGTCACAAAAGAGTTGGGCACAACTTAGTAAGTGAACAGCAACAAAACAGATGATCTGTGAAGTAACTGAAAAGCATTGTTTATGTTTAGAATTTCTTATCCTTTCAAGTTTCAATTTGGAGCTCAAATCACATTTTGCTTAGTTCTGCTACTCTAACTTGATATTGACAAACCTGTGTTTGCATCAAGACAGAGACAGGTTTTGTAAAAAAGTTCATTTTTAATACGCTTGATATAAACCAATCACTAGTTCCGTTACACAAGGTTAAACTTGTGGACCTTTACATCTTTAAATAAGGGAAAATGTTCAGTAAAGCTTAGTTAATATATGAATTATAAACTGAAAGGAGTTTTTTCTTCCACCCTGACTATGTCTTCGTTACCTTCCCACTTAGACACAGGGGCACACCCAGACCACTGTGACACAGAGAGCAAAGAAAGGCGAGTCAGCAGTCAAGACCAGCCTTCTTATCTTCTCACGCTTCCTATTTTCTTTTTTTGGGCCACTTCTATTGGTCTTTCATTTATTTCCATCTTTGTTCTTTGGCCCGTGTGGGCCTCGCATTGCAGTGGCCTCTCTCGTTGCAGAGCACTGGCTCTGGGCACATGCGCTCCAGAGCTCCCGGCTCGGTAGGTGGATACATCGGTCCAGCTGCTCCACGGCACGTGGGATCTTCCCAGGCCAGGGATCGAACTGGCACCCCTTGCACTGAAAGATGGCTTTCTTACCCACTGGCCCACCAGGGAAGCCCCTGTAGTTACTTTTTGATCCAATAATTTCACTTTTGGGAACCTGTCCTAAGGAAACAATCCAAAATATGGAAAAAGGTTCATTTACCAAGATGTTTGTCACAGCATTATTTGTAATTATGAGAAAATTAAAATTATCCAAATTTCCAATAAGGGGATACTAAAGTAAAGCACAGTATATCACTTGAGGAATGTTATGTGGCTATTAAAATACAGTTAAGAAGAAACTTAATAGGAAAATGATTATTCTATAATTAGAAGAAATATTCAAAGCATCAAGTTAAGTACAATATCCAGTTAACAAGAGTTGTCATTTAACTGGTAAAGTCACACGGCACCCCCTTAGAAAATCTTTGATTATGACAGCTTCCCACCTTAAATGTCCTAATGATCAATTCCTTTCTTAGTGAAGACATGGCAGGAACTGCGTTATTTTCTTAAGTTAGTCTCTCAAGGCAATAGAAGTAAAAGCAAAAATCAACAAATAGGACCTAATCAAGCTTATAAGATTTTGTATAACAAAGGAAACCATAAATAAAACAAACAGACAATCTATGGACTGGGAGAAAATATTTGTAAATGATGTAACTGACAAGGGCTTACTTTCAAAAACATACAAACAGCTCATACAACTCAACATCAAACAACCCAATCAAAAACTAGACAAAAGATCTAAGTAGGCACTTATCCAAAGATGACATCCAAACAGGCATGTGAAAAGATGTACAACACTAATTATTAGAGAAATTCAAAGAAAGACTACAATGAGGTGCCACCTCACACTAGTCAGAGTGGCCATCACAAAAATTCTACCAATAATAAAGGCGGAAGAGTGTGGAGAAAGCGGTGCCTCCTACCCTGTGGGTGGGAATGTAAATTGGTGAAGCCACTATGGAAAACAGTATGGAGGTTTCTTAAAAAACTAAAAATAGAGTTACCATATGATCCAGAAATCCTGTCTCTGGGCATATATGCAGAGAAAACCCTAATTAGAAAAGATACACGGAGGGGGTAGGGAAGGGAAGGACTGGGAGTGGGGATTAGCAGAAGTAAACTATCATATAGACAGTGACAAAACTAGAATAGGTCCTGCTCAGCAGGGCCTACTGTATAGCACAGGGAACTCCCTATATTCAATATCCTGTGATTAACCACAGTGGGAAAGAATATTTTAATACAAGATGTCTATATGTGTATAACTGAGTCACTTTATCATACCGCAGAGATTGGCACAACATTATAAGTACTTCAGTAAAAATGTTAGTGCATGTCAAAATATAGATACATGTACCCCAATGTTCATAGCAGCACTATTTACAATAGCCAGGGCATGGAAGCAACCTGAGTGTCCATCGACAGATGAACAGGGAAAGTAAATGTGGTACATTATACAATGGAACATTGCTCAGTCATAAAAAGAATAAAAGAATGCCACTTGTAGCAACATGAATGGACCTAGGTATTATACTAAGTGAAGTAAGAGAGTTACAAATACCACATGATATCATTTATACATAGAAATCTAAAATATGACACAAATGAACCTATTTACAAAACAAAAATAGACATAGGAAACAAAGTTACAGTTCTCAAAAGGGAAAGGGAGGATGGAAAAATAAATGAAGAATTTGAGATTAGCAGATATAAACTACCACATATAAAATATATAAACAAGGTCCTACTGTATATTGCACAGGGAACTTGATTCAAAATTCTACAATAAACTATAATGAATAAACAAAATATTGGCTTAACAAAAAAATGAAAATTTAAGTAATAGGTGTCTAATGTGCTCATTCATACTAATCAAAATATGAAATATTCAATCAAAATGTATTTAGCGGGCTTCCTTGGTGGTCCAGTGAGTAAGGACACTGCCTTGCAGTGCAAGGGGCGCCGCTTCGATCCCTGGCCTGGGAAGATCCCACATGCTGCAGAGTGGCTGAACCGATGTGTCCAATTACCGAGCCAGGGCTCTGGAGCGCATGCGCCCAGAGCTGGTGCTCTGCTACAACAGAGGCCACTGCGATGGGAGGCCCACACGGGCCAGAGAACAAAGATGGATGAAAAATAGAAAGAAAAACCTTGGGAGGGTAGGGAAGGGAAGGACTGGGAGTGGGGATTAGCAGAAGTAAACTATCATATAGACAGTGACAAAACTAGAATAGGTCCTGCTCAGCAGGGCCTACTGTATAGCACAGGGAACTCCCTATATTCAATATCCTGTGATTAACCACAGTGGGAAAGAATATTTTAATACAAGATGTCTATATGTGTATAACTGAGTCACTTTATCATACCGCAGAGATTGGCACAACATTATAAGTACTTCAGTAAAAATGTTAGTGCATGTCAAAATATAGATACATGTACCCCAATGTTCATAGCAGCACTATTTACAATAGCCAGGGCATGGAAGCAACCTGAGTGTCCATCGACAGATGAACAGGGAAAGTAAATGTGGTACATTATACAATGGAACATTGCTCAGTCATAAAAAGAATAAAAGAATGCCACTTGTAGCAACATGAATGGACCTAGGTATTATACTAAGTGAAGTAAGAGAGTTACAAATACCACATGATATCATTTATACATAGAAATCTAAAATATGACACAAATGAACCTATTTACAAAACAAAAATAGACATAGGAAACAAAGTTACAGTTCTCAAAAGGGAAAGGGAGGAGTGGAAAAATAAATGAAGAATTTGAGATTAGCAGATATAAACTACCACATATAAAATATATAAACAAGGTCCTACTGTATATTGCACAGGGAACTTGATTCAAAATTCTACAATAAACTATAATGAATAAACAAAATATTGGCTTAACAAAAAAATGAAAATTTAAGTAATAGGTGTCTAATGTGCTCATTCATACTAATCAAAATATGAAATATTCAATCAAAATGTATTTAGCGGGCTTCCTTGGTGGTCCAGTGAGTAAGGACACTGCCTTGCAGTGCAAGGGGCGCCGGTTCAATCCCTGGCCTGGGAAGATCCCACATGCTGCAGAGTGGCTGAACCGATGTGTCCAATTACCGAGCCAGGGCTCTGGAGCGCATGCGCCCAGAGCTGGTGCTCTGCTACAACAGAGGCCACTGCGATGGGAGGCCCACACGGGCCAGAGAACAAAGATGGATGAAAAATAGATAAATGAAAGACCAATAAAAGTAGCCAAAAAAAAAAAAACAAAAAACCCCAAACAACTTCACTTTGTGTAGTCTTAATAAGTCTAAAGGGAAGCCTGGCATGTTGCAGTTAATGGGATCACAAAGAGCTGGACATGACTTAGCTACTAAACAACAAAAAGTCTAAGATTTTATTTATGTTTGGAATATTGCAAATAGATGCTGATTTCCATTTTTTAATTTTCAAATCCCTAGGATCTCTATTCTCTTAGCTTGGAATAACTGATTGAGGGGTCGCAAATAAATGAAAAATATGAAGATTTTCTCTTAAATAAAGAGTAAAAAGAGAAACAATAGGAATTGGCTTATCTCCATTTCAAGCTAGCAACCAACAGATATTAGCTACTAAACAACAACAAAAAGTCTAAGATTTTATTTATGTTTGGAATATTGCAAATAGATGCTAATTTCCATTTTTTAATTTTCAAATCCCTATTTGAGCTTACAGGTCCTTCAAGAAGCTGGAGTTTAATAGTTTGGAGCTACGTAGGGCGTGGTAGGAAAGAGGCTTCAAAGATATTAAATACATAATATTCCAGAATACGCTTGCCACTGAGATGGCTTTAAGTCTACAGAGGATTCACTTGAAGTTTGGGCATTTACCCAGCCCGCAAAACAGATGCATCACTCTGTCATCAGGTATTTACCTAGTGGAGATGTATGCAAGACCCTCCACTAGGCAGAGGAGCCCCAGCCCAACAGCAGAGCAGGAAAACCATGGGAAGAACTAGTAGGGATTACAGCCATTAAACAGATGCAGGCCTGGCTGGCCAGCTCCCTTCCTTCCTACCAGCTTCCTGCACCATCCCCACTCCATGAGGAGTTGAAGGTCCCTTTCTCTACACTCACTGGACTCAAGAGGTTATTGAGTTATTGTTTCCTCTGAGCTTATTATTACTATTGTAATTTTAAGGAAAGATGACTATCACAATTGTCATTAAAACTCAGTCTTTAATGATTTAGCTTGCAAATTACTGGACAAGAAGCATCACTGTGTCTCCCCTTCTCTTAAAATAACGCACTAGGTTCCATAGGGAAATATCAAAACAGAAGCAGCTCAAGGAGTGAAACTATAAATTCATGTGCCTTATTTTTAAATAGAGAAGCAGCTCAAGGAGTAAAACTTATGTCCTTGATTTTTAAGTATTTTTCCCAATATTTTGAATGCAAACCACTATTGTTTACTTTCACAGATGACACCCAACAAAGGTATAAACATTCTCATGACGATGCTATTGATCAAAGATGGCCAAGAAATACTTTTGAAATTACCTTCCTGAGTCTGAAACATTTTCTTTTAAACACCCTCAAAGGTGACAAATTCATCTTTGGGCCATGTGATTTAGTTAATAAAGAGTAAAAAGAGAAACAATAGGAATTGGCTTATCTCCATTTCAAGCTAGCAACCAACAGATATTAGCTACTAAACAACAACAAAAAGTCTAAGATTTTATTTATGTTTGGAATATTGCAAATAGATGCTAATTTCCATTTTTTAATTTTCAAATCCCTATTTGAGCTTACAGGTCCTTCAAGAAGCTGGAGTTTAATAGTTTGGAGCTACGTAGGGCGTGGTAGGAAAGAGGCTTCAAAGATATTAAATACATAATATTCCAGAATACGCTTGCCACTGAGATGGCTTTAAGTCTACAGAGGATTCACTTGAAGTTTGGGCATTTACCCAGCCCGCAAAACAGATGCATCACTCTGTCATCAGGTATTTACCTAGTGGAGATGTATGCAAGACCCTCCACTAGGCAGAGGAGCCCCAGCCCAACAGCAGAGCAGGAAAACCATGGGAAGAACTAGTAGGGATTACAGCCATTAAACAGATGCAGGCCTGGCTGGCCAGCCCCCTTCCTTCCTACCAGCTTCCTGCACCATCCCCACTCCATGAGGAGTTGAAGGTCCCTTTCTCTACACTCACTGGACTCAAGAGGTTATTGAGTTATTGTTTCCTCTGAGCTTATTATTACTATTGTAATTTTAAGGAAAGATGACTATCACAATTGTCATTAAAACTCAGTCTTTAATGATTTAGCTTGCAAATTACTGGACAAGAAGCATCACTGTGTCTCCCCTTCTCTTAAAATAACGCACTAGGTTCCATAGGGAAATATCAAAACAGAAGCAGCTCAAGGAGTGAAACTATAAATTCATGTGCCTTATTTTTAAATAGAGAAGCAGCTCAAGGAGTAAAACTTATGTCCTTGATTTTTAAGTATTTTTCCCAATATTTTGAATGCAAACCACTATTGTTTACTTTCACAGATGACACCCAACAAAGGTATAAACATTCTCATGACGATGCTATTGATCAAAGATGGCCAAGAAATACTTTTGAAATTACCTTCCTGAGTCTGAAACATTTTCTTTTAAACACCCTCAAAGGTGACAAATCATTTTGGGCATGTGATTTAGTTTCTTTGTGCCTAAGTTTACTCACAGGAAAATGATGATAATGATAGTACCTACCACACTCGGTTTCTGTGCAGGTTATAGGAGAAAATCTACAAATAGTACTTAGCACAGTTCTTGGCACCTCTCAAGCATTCAGTAAATGTTATTAGTATTATTAGTCCTATAATTATCACTGTCACAGTTACTGGAGGATGTGTGAGCTTTTCAGAGTGTTGAAAGGCTTTTGAAAATAGGTCTTAAATTAGACGGGTGATACAAATGGGTAACAGCTTTATGTCAGCAGCAAGAGGAGACAACAAAACAAGAAGTATCTTTTATTTTGGTAGTCAAATAAACTGGACTGTTTTAAAAATGTGCTAAATAATGGCAACACACTTAAAATAAGCACTGTCTTCCTAATATGACTCCTCTGGAAAGAAACAAACAGGCTTCTTGCAATAGAAACTTCATGGAAATGTATGACTTCACCATCAGTCACTGTTTCCAGAGTCATGCCTGGTTCAGTCTAATGGGAGTTGACAAACACGAACAGGCCGTGTGCAAACTAAAATAATACAAACAAACACCTGTGCACTTGTATGTAGTAATTCTCTCTAATTTTATCTCCTCCATGTGTTGTTTGTCTCTCTGTGAGCCTTTGAGGACAAGGGAAAGGGGATCTTCTTAGAGGCTTCAAGTGTCTGTGTTCTTCATGTTTATGTCATTAGATGTTTAAAACGGGGACTCTAAATTGTTCATATGGTAAAGAACATGGATAGGGTTTCTTTCTCCTCTCTTCAACTTGCTCCTAGTTACACAAGGTTCAACTCTTCAATTCTACTTCAATTCTAGAAGCATTCATGGAGTGTGTATTATGTGTATGGCCCTGTCCTTATAAACATGGTTCCCATTATCAAGTCCTATCTGATGGAACAGGCAAGATAAGTCCACATGAAATGGATGAATCATGAAACTAGGCAGTACTAAAATCTCAGAAGCAGATAAATGTGGTGGGATTTATCTGATAAATGATCTGGAGAAATGTATCATGGAAAAGTTGGATTTAAGGGAGCTTACATTCTGTGTTTTGTTTATAATGGGGGCAGGGAGTTGGGACAGTCACCATTCATTCAACACCTGTGATTGAACGCCTTTTGTTTGCCAAGAAGGTCTTAATGCCAAAAGTAAAAACACCTTTCCTAACTGGAAGGAAATTTAGAATCTGCTGATATAGAGAAATATACACAAAAATTACTAAAGAATAAAATATGAAGTTTGTTATGAGACATAAGAGTATTCAGATGGTTGAAAAGTACTTCCATATTTATGTGCTACAGGTAGAAGTCCACAAAGATAGTTACCAAACTGTTAACTGGGATGCGTCCACTTTTGTGAGTTGTTTGACTATTTTTCCAATGGACATGTATGCATGTATCATGACAGTCAAACTGTTTCCAGGGGGGTCATTTTGGTAGTCAAATAAACTGGACTGTTTTAAATGTGCTAAATAATGGCAACACACTTAAAATAAGCACTGTCTTCCTAATATGACTCCTCTGGAAAGAAACAAACAGGCTTCTTGCAATAGAAACTTCATGGAAATGTATGACTTCACCATCAGTCACTGTTTCCAGAGTCATGCCTGGTTCAGTCTAATGGGAGTTGACAAACACGAACAGGCCGTGTGCAAACTAAAATAATACAAACAAACACCTGTGCACTTGTATGTAGTAATTCTCTCTAATTTTATCTCCTCCATGTGTTGTTTGTCTCTCTGTGAGCCTTTGAGGACAAGGGAAAGGGGATCTTCTTAGAGGCTTCAAGTGTCTGTGTTCTTCATGTTTATGTCATTAGATGTTTAAAACGGGGACTCTAAATTGTTCATATGGTAAAGAACATGGATAGGGTTTCTTTCTCCTCTCTTCAACTTGCTCCTAGTTACACAAGGTTCAACTCTTCAATTCTACTTCAATTCTAGAAGCATTCATGGAGTGTGTATTATGTGTATGGCCCTGTCCTTATAAACATGGTTCCCATTATCAAGTCCTATCTGATGGAACAGGCAAGATAAGTCCACATGAAATGGATGAATCATGAAACTAGGCAGTACTAAAATCTCAGAAGCAGATAAATGTGGTGGGATTTATCTGATAAATGATCTGGAGAAATGTATCATGGAAAAGTTGGATTTAAGGGAGCTTACATTCTGTGTTTTGTTTATAATGGGGGCAGGGAGTTGGGACAGTCACCATTCATTCAACACCTGTGATTGAACGCCTTTTGTTTGCCAAGAAGGTCTTAATGCCAAAAGTAAAAACACCTTTCCTAACTGGAAGGAAATTTAGAATCTGCTGATATAGAGAAATATACACAAAAATTACTAAAGAATAAAATATGAAGTTTGTTATGAGACATAAGAGTATTCAGATGGTTGAAAAGTACTTCCATATTTATGTGCTACAGGTAGAAGTCCACAAAGATAGTTACCAAACTGTTAACTGGGATGCGTCCACTTTTGTGAGTTGTTTGACTATTTTTCCAATGGACATGTATGCATGTATCATGAGGATTATTTTCATAAGGTGCTATGGAAAATGCTTTGTAAAGAAAGAAGAGGATGCCAACCTTGGGGATTAAGGGAAGTTCCATAGGAAGATGACTTTTAGGTTTTGTCCTCAAGGATGGCTGAGATTATAATAATAACAATGCCAACATTTATTCAATACATTTTGTGTGCCAGATTGTACACTAAATGACTTATAAATGCCTTAGATCAGCCTCAAAACAACTCTTTTAAGGTATTTTATCCCTATTTCTAGAGCTCAAGAATCTGACACTTAAGGAGTTCACACATTTGCAGGTAAAGTTTAAAGTCAAGTTCCAAAATCTATGCACAGAACTCCACTTCAGGGCAAATGGAGGGCATAATTCTCCAGCTTCCGGGAAGAGAATTCAATAAAAACAAGGAGATGGAATAGCAAGATATATGTGAGGAATCCTGAGAATCCTGATGTATGAACCATTATCCATATTAGGAACTTTTCCTTTCGTGAAGAAGAGTTACTCCATAAAAGGCTATGAATATTTTTAAGGCTCTTGATTAATTATAATTGTTCCTATATAGCCTCCCTGCCTCTAATATTCTACACTTAGAAGATGTTTATCACACTAATGCCAAATAAATAATTCTACAGCAGTTACTTCCCTAGTTAAGCACATCAGTTAATCATACAGTGTGTAGAATCCCTTCCCAAATTGTTTATCACATAGATCAAATTGCTGCACCGTCTGGGCCTAACCAATCTATTAAGTTCCCAACATATCTTGAACATTACAAATAAGTTCCAGGTCCATTTTTTAACTCACATTGGTTAAGGATTATTTTTATTTCCTTGCTGAAGAAGAATGGGAGACCAATAACAGAACAGTTTTTTTTTAAAGTCTTTATTGCATTTGATACAATATTGCTTCTGTTGTATATGTTCTGGTTTTTTGGCCTGAGGCACATGGGATCTTGACCAGGGATCAAACCCATCACCCCTGCACTGGAAGGCAAAATCTTAATGACTAGACCACCAAGGAAATCCTAGAGCAATATATTTTATAGACCAGTAGCTAAGTATAATAACCAATCGAGTCTTTCTACGATGAGTGTAAATTATCTTAATTAATTTTATTGTCAAAGCAGAGGAAAGATGAAAATCACAGGTGTATCATTTAAAAAGAACACTCTTCGTGACAAAAAGAAGTTCAAATCACACTATTTCTAAGAACTTTTGCAACCAGTTACGATGTTAATAGCAAAGGTTTCTTAAATTCCTGTATCAAATAATATTGCTGGGCAGGGCATATTAACAAAAGGTGGACATTTAATTCTTTCATATATACATAAATTATTTTGTGAAACACAACTATGGATGAATCCACAAAATCAATTCTTGACTTATATATAGTACATTGGTGAACTTTTGGTAAATTTGTAGATTTTGTCACTGAAAACACATGCTAATGGAGAAGATGTTCGCATCTTTTTTTTTTTTTCTTTTCATTGCCAATTATCTGGGGAGTTAAATGGTATAGATAAAGTTGCATTTGGGCTAACAGTTATTACATATCAGCTAACTAGGTAGAGCAAAAGATGGTTCTGCTCCGTGAATAAAAGATGTTATACTTGAATATAAGTCTATTAGTCAGCTCATTTTCAGAGAGCAGGTTGTGGTCAGCAGTACATCTTTGACTCCTGATTCAGTATTGTGAGAAGCAGTGAAAATTGTTAACACAATGAAGGTATGACTTGAGACAGTTGAAGATTCTGTGTTTCTACCTGAAGTGTTCTATCTATCATAGATAAGTGTGCTCACGGTCATTTTTGAGACAAAAAATAAAATGAAAAGATTTCCTCATGACACTGATCTTGGCGTTTATCAGTGATAGACACAGTATCTTAAATAGATTAAATCTGATTGCCTTAGGGTAAAGCTATCACACATAGGGCTTTGCATGCCGTGGGCAGAGTATAGTTACTTATTTGTAATTAATAGAATTGGGGAAGCACTCAATTGCCCCGGTACTATTATCAGAAAACTTCAACCTATACTCTGTAGTTCCCTCTAATTTGAGACTAGAACTTCAACAGTAAAAAGGCATGGAGTTCAAATCAAGATCAGATTTATTGCAAGACAGTAAAGCCACATTTATACATCTTGATAATCAACTTAATACAACATAGCTGTGCATCAGTAATCATAGTCAAAACATAACAATAAGGTTTAAATGTTCAGAACTCAATCAACAAAAATACAATATTCTTACCCCAGAGCTGGAGAGCCTCTCATGTTTGAGCCGCATGAAAGTACAAAAGAAGTTCAAATCACACTATTTCTAAGAACTTTTGCAACCAGTTACGATGTTAATAGCAAAGGTTTCTTAAATTCCTGTATCAAATAATATTGCTGGGCAGGGCATATTAACAAAAGGTGGACATTTAATTCTTTCATATATACATAAATTATTTTGTGAAACACAACTATGGATGAATCCACAAAATCAATTCTTGACTTATATATAGTACATTGGTGAACTTTTGGTAAATTTGTAGATTTTGTCACTGAAAACACATGCTAATGGAGAAGATGTTCGCATCTTTTTTTTTTTTTCTTTTCATTGCCAATTATCTGGGGAGTTAAATGGTATAGATAAAGTTGCATTTGGGCTAACAGTTATTACATATCAGCTAACTAGGTAGAGCAAAAGATGGTTCTGCTCCGTGAATAAAAGATGTTATACTTGAATATAAGTCTATTAGTCAGCTCATTTTCAGAGAGCAGGTTGTGGTCAGCAGTACATCTTTGACTCCTGATTCAGTATTGTGAGAAGCAGTGAAAATTGTTAACACAATGAAGGTATGACTTGAGACAGTTGAAGATTCTGTGTTTCTACCTGAAGTGTTCTATCTATCATAGATAAGTGTGCTCACGGTCATTTTTGAGACAAAAAATAAAATGAAAAGATTTCCTCATGACACTGATCTTGGCGTTTATCAGTGATAGACACAGTATCTTAAATAGATTAAATCTGATTGCCTTAGGGTAAAGCTATCACACATAGGGCTTTGCATGCCGTGGGCAGAGTATAGTTACTTATTTGTAATTAATAGAATTGGGGAAGCACTCAATTGCCCCGGTACTATTATCAGAAAACTTCAACCTATACTCTGTAGTTCCCTCTAATTTGAGACTAGAACTTCAACAGTAAAAAGGCATGGAGTTCAAATCAAGATCAGATTTATTGCAAGACAGTAAAGCCACATTTATACATCTTGATAATCAACTTAATACAACATAGCTGTGCATCAGTAATCATAGTCAAAACATAACAATAAGGTTTAAATGTTCAGAACTCAATCAACAAAAATACAATATTCTTACCCCAGAGCTGGAGAGCCTCTCATGTTTGAGCCGCATGAGCAAGCTGCCTCACAATCTAATCATCACTCTTTTTATAATAAATTTTTCCTTTCTTTTCAACTTCTTTATAACTTGTTTCTAACTATTTGATTTTTAATTGTTTCCAACCACTTAATTTATTTAACCTTTCCCTCTAAATATACTGATTCACTTAATAAATCATTAACTCATCAATTCTCTATTTCAGCTTTATATTTATTCAAGCATTACATAAAGTTAACTTTATTTCACTTGATTAAAACACATTCAAATCAAATCCTTAGAATCAAATACTTTCTTCCCTTTAGATCATTCAAACTCATGATTAAGGAAAACTCTGAACTTTACACCTGTGCTAGACCAGGGCAGGCTATTTATTCTAACTTGAGCTGCCCTATACCTAAGAAAAATGACGCATTGTTTTAAAAAATTTCTTTATTTCTCATGCTTCCCTCATTTACTCTTACAGGGTGGCTGTGACTCAGATGAAGTTTCACTTTCTCCCTCACTAGAGGAACTTTCTTTCACTGATTCAAAATTTCTCTTACTTCTTTTGGACACAATATTCTTGCCTTTTAGATTAATATATATTCCTCCTTTAGGTAACATCATATTTATCCATTTCTATTCTCCTTCTGAACTTATCTCACTTTCTAAAGGGCGAATTTTAGGTCTAAAAAACTCATCTGGGGTTCGAGGACTATCTGAGCTATCCCGTGTCATCACTCATTTCTTCATATCTAGGGGTTCAGTAATTCCCCAGGAATTCACCAGTGGTGGTCTACATCATGCATAAAATATCAGCATTCCTTACAAGCAAACTGTGACCTAAATGGTTCATTATCTGAGCTTGTCTCTTTTCAGCATTAGATGAATTTCTTCACTCAGCAGAAAAATAAATATAGGAGTATTATTATTGAGCATATTTTTCAAAAATCACATCCACATTGCAACAAAGAACATGGAAAAATACAAGGGCCAGTACTACCAAAGAGGGAATTTAGAACCCATTCAAGCTCATCTTCCAAACTGAGTCACTCAACATTGAAACATCAGACTTTTGAATGTAGCAGACACACTGACTCAACATATGATTAAAAAAAAAAAACCCTCAAAGTCATCTACAGTGAGAAATTGCTTCATAATTTCTTAATCTTAATTCCTACCACGTGACCATTTCAAAGGAACTATAATTCCGCATTAAGGTAATTAATACAAAGAAAAAGTAAAAGGTAAGCCACTTGGGCTGGAATCAGACCTAAAACTCAGTCTGATATTGAGACAAGGGCATTCTTAATCATATTAATTTTAAAATACATTTTCTTTTTAAAACATCGTGATGAATTTTTTCCACTTGTTGGACTTCAGTGATCTATTTCTTAAGTGGTTTCCAGATGTCTAACTTTATAATCTGTGCCTTACAGAGTCCTGTTTTACTAAGCCTTATTTCTCTGCTTCAAATTACATCGTATCTATACTTTCCGTTCATAACTTCAAAATTGCTTTGTAAGTGGCTTGCTCAGCATTGCTCAAGCCCAAGTGGGAACTCTGTCTTTCCCTTAGCAAATGCTGCCAAGCAATGGTAATATCACTAGAACATTAAAATCAATAATCCTGAAACATTGGGGATTTTCTTTACTTAAAAACCATGTCTTTTCTGGTTATTATATTTTTTCCCTTGGACTCTAGAGTCTATTAGAAGTTACTTATCTAGAGAGAAACAAAAAAATAAGAGATGAGGAATACAGTGAGAGAAAGCACATGGTGCTTAACCCTCTCAATAATGAAGGTCCATTAAGAGAAAGCCCGAAGTTTGTGGACAAAGGTGTGTCTTGAGTGCTCCCGTATCATAGCAGCTCCAGGTGAGAACACACAGATTTCTCAGTCCTATACCCAGTTTCGTAAGGGCCAATATTTGTCTTTTAGAGGCAAAAAGTTTAAGAGAATTTATTGAAAACTCTAAGCATGAAGCACTGGAGTGTACCAAAAGAGAAAAATCTGTATCCAGTCTTGGAAGGTAAATTGCTGGGCGTGTGAGTAAGGAAGATTCAGAGGCAGATGTGAGACAACCCGTGGTCACTGATTATATTTTTCTTCTGAACTAGCAACTGATTTCCCAAGTGAGTTAAATCGCAAGCTACAAGAATCTTAGAGCTGTAAAAGACTTAAGTGATCTTCATTATACACACAAGGAAACTAAGGCCAAAACAGGTTATGTCACTAACTCAGAGTCACACTAGAGTTGATGGATCCAAATAAGGAAAAAACATTCTCCAAACTTGCAGACCACGACATTGTTTTCAGCTCTAGCTTTTTGATTCTTATGTTTCTTTATGAGAGAGAGGCATCTCACTACCTACTACCTGTGCTCCCCAAATCTCATAAACAGCTTGCCCAGGGACTGCCTTACCTTAGAGAAACACAGAACACATTAGCAAGGAACTTGTGGGCCTCTCTCTAGATTATTTGAAGAAGGAGAAGGAGCTGTCTAATAAGGAATATTTGAAGCACAGTCCTTGCTGGAGGCAAAGGCACAGAGTAGCAGTCTGCTGAAATTCTTTTTGTGTCCCATAATTCTTTTTTTCAACATTCTCTATGAGAAACATAAAGTATTGAGAGGTCTCCCAGCAAATCAACACCAAAATGAAAATGTCATCTCAGATAAGAGCAAAACTAACCTTTGATTTAATCCTACTAAGCCCTGTGCCCAGTTTCGTCAGGTTAGAGTCCAGTAGAGACAGGTTAAACTAATTAGAGCACACGTTGATGATGGAGCAGGTGTTCAGGGGCATTTGAAGACTGTGTCTACCTTGTCAGCCCAAGGCTTGCAGTGAGTAAATAAACTTAGATTAACCCGAGATTAATCTGAAAACAGACGGACTTTCAGCCAAGAGATGAAGATAGGGCTGAGGGGGCGGGGGAAGAAAAATATGCTATGTCCTAATCACTAGGAAAGAACAGGCTGTCCAAGCCAATTCTGTTCTGATCTATAATGAGATCAATTGCATCTGGAGGTCTTGGGGCACTAGCAGCAGACACAGGGACGACGGCTGCGCTCAGGAAGGATTACCTCATCGAAGAGAGCAGCCAAGGCTACCAGCCTCCCTTTCTGAGCCTGCCTTGCCTCTCCTCAGTCACGAGTGGACTGCCAGTTGCCCAGTGAAGCACAGCTAACCTGAGAAGTAAACATGTCAATATATTGAGCCTACAGTCTCTTTTCCAATCAGCGAACTAAGTGTCTTCTTGTCCTCATCTGTCTTTAACTTTAAACCAGTAGAAGTTAACCAGCTGCTTTTGAATGGTTGGTCTTTTTAAAAATTTTTTTACCCCAAGATTCTCTGTTGGAGCTACCTCTATAGGTCCTATTTAGAGGGAACTCTTAGCCATCTCTCTCACTGCCCTTCAGCACTGAATACCTCCACAGAAATGTGGGAACATAGCTTTTCATTCCATTCCCTGACTGAAGAAGATGCACGTTACTATAGCAACCAGACTCCTCCCCAAAGGAAAAGTCAGGATCTTCTTCATTCTTTCCCCTCTTCCACTTATTTCCTCCTTCAGGCAGCCCAAGAAACCAAAATGGATCATGTATCAATGAACCATTTCAATTAGTGATCATACCAGAGTGGAACTGGTGTGGAATGGGAGTGAGAGGAAGGGTACAGATAAATGTGAGTCAGGTAGGCACTGGGAAGACAAAACTTCCCTATTAGCAGAGGGAAAAACTGTAAGGGGGGAAAGGCTTATACTAGCTTATTAAAAAAAAAAAAAAAAGGCACAGAAGGCCTCTTGGACTTCAGATAACTCTTACAAAATATTTTGATGGATTGAGTGCAAAAAGTGAATCAAACATATGGATTAAATTTTCATTAAAACACAGATGGCTTTTTTATTGTTATTATTAAATTAAGTAAAGTGTTTGGCAAAGTAGATTTGGTTTTGGCCAAACCCAGGACATTTGAAAAATAGTTTTGTGATATTCAGCGAACTGAACACAAAGCCAGGTTTACCCATCCCTAGAGTTTGGAAAAATGAAATCTGGCTCATTAAGGTTTGATTCAATGTGAAATATATTTGTGTGGAAATAAGTTTCTGAAGCACCGAAACTGTCTGTGTGCCTTGGGAGTACAGTGAAAATGCCTGAGAGTTCTTGAGTGACTCAGCGTGCCCCAGTGCCACAAAAGGCAGCAATCCATGGGCCTGAGAAAAAGGCGAGCTGCTGCCCTCCTCCCTCACTGAGATATTAAGAACTGAACCAAAGCCTGTGTGCTGTTGAGTCTAGAAAATCAGCACAAAGAAGCAAATGAATAGGAAGCTCTCTTCCGAGAGGGAGGTCATCACCATAGCTGGATGGCTGATAGGGAACTTATATTATCTACATCAATCAAGAGAATTTAGAAAAATAAAGGACAATAAAAATATTGACAAAAGATGAGATCATATTGTTTGGAAGTTTCTTGCAGGTATTAAAAACTTCATTTTATTTTTTTGAAAAAAAAAACAAAACCCAGAGGAATGCATGGAAATTGTTGGCACTCCAATGCCAGTTCATTGGAATATCTTTCCATCAACCCATGGGTTACTGGAAAATTAATTTTTAATCCACCTATCAGCAACCCATCTGAACATGACTATACGTGAAATTTCAAGTTCAGCAATTTTTAATTCTTGCATATGGCCATTGTGAAATGCCATTCAATCCATGGTAAAACTTTAGTTTTCTTGCCAGGGTTTTAGGGGAGTGTGATCTTCTCAAGAGCCAAGTTTTCTAGGCAACTAAATGCTCTAAGTATCGAGCCTCAGCATTAAACTAGCTGGGGGTTCGTATTTAAACCACTTTGAGTAGAAGTATTTGTTGATCTATGATCTACTCCTCCTCCTTAAAGGAACACATTGTATTGCAAGAATGTTCTAAAGGTGTTGAGGCAAATAGGGCTGCTTTACTTTAAACTATAGGATCTAAGTTTGAGATACATTTTGGATTTAATGATAGTTGGCTTTTTATTGTTATTATTAAATTAAGTAAAGTGTTTGGCAAAGTAGATTTGGTTTTGGCCAAACCCAGGACATTTGAAAAATAGTTTTGTGATATTCAGCGAACTGAACACAAAGCCAGGTTTACCCATCCCTAGAGTTTGGAAAAATGAAATCTGGCTCATTAAGGTTTGATTCAATGTGAAATATATTTGTGTGGAAATAAGTTTCTGAAGCACCGAAACTGTCTGTGTGCCTTGGGAGTACAGTGAAAATGCCTGAGAGTTCTTGAGTGACTCAGCGTGCCCCAGTGCCACAAAAGGCAGCAATCCATGGGCCTGAGAAAAAGGCGAGCTGCTGCCCTCCTCCCTCACTGAGATATTAAGAACTGAACCAAAGCCTGTGTGCTGTTGAGTCTAGAAAATCAGCACAAAGAAGCAAATGAATAGGAAGCTCTCTTCCAAGAGGGAGGTCATCACCATAGCTGGATGGCTGATAGGGAACTTATATTATCTACATCAATCAAGAGAATTTAGAAAAATAAAGGACAATAAAAATATTGACAAAAGATGAGATCATATTGTTTGGAAGTTTCTTGCAGGTATTAAAAACTTCATTTTATTTTTTTGAAAAAAAGAAAACCCAGAGGAATGCATGGAAATTGTTGGCACTCCAATGCCAGTTCATTGGAATATCTTTCCATCAACCCATGGGTTACTGGAAAATTAATTTTTAATCCACCTATCAGCAACCCATCTGAACATGACTATACGTGAAATTTCAAGTTCAGCAATTTTTAATTCTTGCATATGGCCATTGTGAAATGCCATTCAATCCATGGTAAAACTTTAGTTTTCTTGCCAGGGTTTTAGGGGAGTGTGATCTTCTCAAGAGCCAAGTTTTCTAGGCAACTAAATGCTCTAAGTATCGAGCCTCAGCATTAAACTAGCTGGGGGTTCGTATTTAAACCACTTTGAGTAGAAGTATTTGTTGATCTATGATCTACTCCTCCTCCTTAAAGGAACACATTGTATTGCAAGAATGTTCTAAAGGTGTTGAGGCAAATAGGGCTGCTTTACTTTAAACTATAGGATCTAAGTTTGAGATACATTTTGGATTTAATGATAGTTGGTTTATAATATTGTGTTAATTTCAAGTGTGCAATGCTTTTTTAATACTTGTATTTGCTCTGTATGGTGCATGAGTTAGGATAACGGACTCATTCTAGTTATTAAAGGATGATGGAATTTAATATAGGAATTTTAGCAGCATATGCAACCATTAGAAAGGCTGGGTGATGCAAAGATCAGGGAAACCACTGCTAGTGCTTGATAATTCAGGAAATGAAGGCTTCATAGGAGGCTGCTCCCCATGACTAACTGTGGTATAAGAACAGGTGATTCTCAGAGGGTTATCCAGAAGTTCTTAAGAAAACTATCCTTTTGCTATCTGCTGATATTCACATGCCCACTAAAGCCATGGCTAAAAGACGCCCTCTCCTTTTTCACATTTTTTTGTCTTATACAAGTACCTCTCTTGGGTGAAACCAAAACCTGAACCCTCCTAGTAGAAGGGAATGTAGTTTCCAGACTTCCAGTGCCTGCACATTGAAGAAACTTGGGAAGGGAGAGAATGATGTCAATAGACATCATGGGTACACGTGATTTTCCTGATTTCTTTGCCTATTGGTAAACATTCTACCACCCACTATGTGTGTTTTCCTTGTCATCCCACTCTCTTCCTTTCCATCTTTAATTTTTGTAGTGCTTAACATGGTACTGACTAGAAAATTTGATAGTTAATTTATTAAGAATAAATGGGGGCTTCCCTAGTGGTCCAGTGGGTAGGGACACCACCTTGCAGTGCAAGGGGCACTGGTTAGATCCCTGGCCTGGGAAGATCCCACATGCCACGGAGTGTCTTGACCAGTGTGTCCAATCACCGAGCCGGAGCTCTGGAGCGCATGCGCCCAGAGAGGCCACAGCAATGGGAGGCCCACACAGGCCAAAGAACAAAGACAGATGAAAATAAATACATAAAAAATCAATAAAAGAGGCCGAAAAAAAAAAAAAAAGAATAAATGGTCATGAGTAAGAACACTGAGACCTCTTATAATGAAAAACAGTTTAGTTGAGTGGTGGGTGCTGGGTCAGAAGTACCAAACCTAGCTCTGCCAACCAGTAGATACGTTATATTAATATTTCTGACCATAGGCTTTCTCCTCTGAAAAATAGGAGTAATATCAACTGCCATACTTGTCTTTCCCAAAGATATTGAAAGTATCAAAATATTTATACACATGTAAGTCCTTCACAGATTGTAGGGTGTTATAAAAGTGAATTCATTCTCCCAATCATTCATTCAACACATTCATTCAGTGCTATTTACTCTAAGGCATAGACCTAGATATTTCAGGCGTATGATAGAAGGACAAGCAACAGTTTCTGTGCCCTAGAAATTTACCAGTCAGTAGTAGAATAAAAGATATTAATAAAAAATATAAAATACAAAGTACAATGTCATAAGAGCCATGAGGAAGTATAAGCAATGACAAGTTAGTCTGGGATAGAACTCTTATTTCCATTTGGAGCAACTATTATAGAAAGGATTTTTTGACCCAGCTCTCTTATCTGCTTATGTATTTTTCTACTTGATTCCTGGACCCCCACTTTCGTGTACTCACTATGTCCTATAGATGCCATTGCATAAATGTCACCAGTTACCCATCTAATTCCTTTTTCTCCATTCCCTTTGTAACTGTTTTGGTTTCAGAGTCTTATTACTGTTTGCCTACTTCACTGAAATACCTTCCTCATTAACCTATTTGCCCACAAGCTTGCCCACTCCACTGCACCCAACACACAACCTCATAGAAGATTCATCTATCTCTGCTGCTTTCAGAATAACCAACCTAAAATGCAAATCTAGTCACAAAATAGTCCATTTAAAATTCCTTCAAAAAAAGCAATCTGTAATGCAGACAGAGAGAACTTTGGCTACAGTGAGGGAAGGAGAGGAGGTAATGAATTGGGAGAACAGCACTGGCATGTATACACTACCACGTGTAAAAGAGATAGCCAGCAAACAGCTGTTATATGGGCACATGGAGCTCACCCCGGTGCACTGTGATAACCTAGGGGGTTGGGATGGGGGGAGGGAGGGGTAGAGCTTCAGGAGAGATGAGATGTATGTGTACTTGTGGCTGACTCACATTGCTTTATGGCAGAAACCAACACAATATTATAAAGAAATTATCCTCCAATTAAAAAATAAATTTGAAGAAAAAAAACCCAAAACACCCAACCACTAATTTCAAAATGAAACTGAAACTCCTTCACTTAATATATAAAGTCTTCCATGACTTTGTCTGTTTGCCTTCCTAACCTTGATTTACATGGGATGTGCCCTCATTTATGAACTTTGTGACATCTATTTTAACCCTATTTATAGTTCATGATAATTTAAGGTTCTTAAAATAGGGATTAGAATTTGGAGATTAGTGGCCCAGGGAACATAAGATCTGGATGGAAAGAATAAAGGGTGAAAAGTGTAAAAAGGGGGAAGAAAGAAAGGTAAGATCTGCTGCTGAAGACATCAGGCTTACATAAGACTGGATGTAGGAGTCAAGACACAAGCTGGTTATCAGTTACCAGAGGATTCACCTGAGAGGGCTCTCAATACTATGACCATGCCGACAAGTTTCTTCTTTATGTGAAAGCCAAAGTCAGGAATTCTGAATCTGTCCATGAAAGAGAGGAAGCCTTACTTTTCCATATGATGCTCCACTATACATAATGTTCTCCAAATGCCTTCTAGTGGGATGTGGTTGTGTTAGGGGAACCACTGATGGTTAGGCAGGATGGTAACCACTTACATGAGTTAACTATCTTTTTTTTAAATTTTTTTACCTTTTTTAAAAAGTTTTTATTTTGCACTCCACTGCACCCAACACACAACCTCATAGAAGATTCATCTATCTCTGCTGCTTTCAGAATAACCAACCTAAAATGCAAATCTAGTCACAAAATAGTCCATTTAAAATTCCTTCAAAAAAAGCAATCTGTAATGCAGACAGAGAGAACTTTGGCTACAGTGAGGGAAGGAGAGGAGGTAATGAATTGGGAGAACAGCACTGGCATGTATACACTACCACGTGTAAAAGAGATAGCCAGCAAAAAGCTGTTATATGGGCACATGGAGCTCACCCCGGTGCACTGTGATAACCTAGGGGGTTGGGATGGGGGGAGGGAGGGGTAGAGCTTCAGGAGAGATGAGATGTATGTGTACTTGTGGCTGACTCACATTGCTTTATGGCAGAAACCAACACAATATTATAAAGAAATTATCCTCCAATTAAAAAATAAATTTGAAGAAAAAAAACCCAAAACACCCAACCACTAATTTCAAAATGAAACTGAAACTCCTTCACTTAATATATAAAGTCTTCCATGACTTTGTCTGTTTGCCTTCCTAACCTTGATTTACATGGGATGTGCCCTCATTTATGAACTTTGTGACATCTATTTTAACCCTATTTATAGTTCATGATAATTTAAGGTTCTTAAAATAGGGATTAGAATTTGGAGATTAGTGGCCCAGGGAACATAAGATCTGGATGGAAAGAATAAAGGGTGAAAAGTGTAAAAAGGGGGAAGAAAGAAAGGTAAGATCTGCTGCTGAAGACATCAGGCTTACATAAGACTGGATGTAGGAGTCAAGACACAAGCTGGTTATCAGTTACCAGAGGATTCACCTGAGAGGGCTCTCAATACTATGACCATGCCGACAAGTTTCTTCTTTATGTGAAAGCCAAAGTCAGGAATTCTGAATCTGTCCATGAAAGAGAGGAAGCCTTACTTTTCCATATGATGCTCCACTATACATAATGTTCTCCAAATGCCTTCTAGTGGGATGTGGTTGTGTTAGGGGAACCACTGATGGTTAGGCAGGATGGTAACCACTTACATGAGTTAACTATCTTTTTTTTAAATTTTTTTACCTTTTTTAAAAAGTTTTTATTTTGCTTTTTGCTTTTACAGAGTTTTGTTATTTACAGATATGTATGATCCTAGATTAGTCAAATATATATCACCCCCATCCCACCCCTCCAGGCTGCCACACAGTGCCCCTGCAGGATCCCCTTTTGTCATAGCACAATGACAATAGCAATTTTTTTCACATATGACAGTATAGGTTTTCATGCTACTTCCTTTATGCCTCCCACCCACCATTCATTCCCCACAATGTCCATATGTCTACTGTCCATGTCTGTTTTTCCATCGATGAGTTAACTATCTTATAACAGGATGTTCTGGTATGGAATATGGAACTAACAAGCTACCACCAACTTGAAGAATTTGGGAACGTTCAAAAGGAGACAGGAGGGCTTTCCCTGGTGGTCCAGCGGGTAAGGACACCGCCTTGCAGTGCAAGGGGCGCCGGTTCGATCCCTGGCCTGGGAAGATCCCACCTGCCGCGGAGCGGCTGGACTGATGTGTCCAATTACCGAGCCGGAGCTCTGGAGTGCATGTGCCCAGAGCCGGTGCTCTGCAACAACAGAGGCCACCGCGATGGGAGGCCCACGGGAGCCGAAGAACAAAGACAGATGAAAATAGAGAAATGAAAGACCAATAGAAGTCGCCCGCCCGCTTCTCTCCCTCCCCAACCTGACCCCCGCCCAAAATAAATAAATAAATAAATCTTTAAAAAAAAAAAGAGACAGGAAACACCAGTCCATAGGTCCTACCAATTTTCCAGAATCCTTCTCTCTGAATCCACCTTGGCTGAGTGATGTGTGTGCCACCAGGAAGGACCCTGAGTCAGAATGATTGGTCAGAGACAACCCAGACACTAACCACATCATCATAAAACCCAAGACTTCAAGCCACTTGCTAGAGCAGTTCTCTTGGGTTTGTTTCCCCTGCTGTTCTTGACCTGGTCACTCCTTTCCAATGAAGTCTCTTGCTTTGTTAGCATGTATGTCTCAATTTATTTCTGAGTATTAGACAAGAGCCCACTCTAGGTCCTGGGAGGGGCTCCCTTTCCTGCAACTTTTATTGCACCTGCTGTGATGCTTATACAATATTTACACAGTACATAGTTAAGGTTCCCAAATGTTACCATAAATATCTCCCTTGAGGATCAAATTCTGGGCTCTCCAAGTTAAAGGACAGAGTTTTCAAAGGATTCCTAGGCTAACTTGCAAGGTTAACTAAAATGGTTATCAAATGCTTTATTTTGGTGAAGTCTTTGAACCCTATTAATATTAAGTCTTGGTATAACTAATGTGTTTAATTGAGTTACTTGAAATTAGCATGGCAAAATGATAGAGTCTCAAAAATATTGAATGAATAATCGCAAACCTTTGTGCTGAGAGCTTGGATCACCTCTTTAAGAAAATCAGCTAGTAAAGAACAGAGGATTAAAAGAACATAGGAAAACTTCCCTGGTCGTCCAGTGGGTAAGGACACCACCTTGCAGTCCAAGGGGTGCTGGTTTGATCCCTGGCTTGGGAAGATCCCACGTGCTGCAGAGTGGTTGGACCAATGTGTCCAACTACCGAGCCAGAGCTGTGGAGTGTATGCACCCAGAGCTGGTGCTCTGCAGTGACAGAGGCCACTACAGTGGGAGGCCCACACAGGCCAAAGAACAAAGACAGATGGAAATAGGTAAATGAAAGACCAATAGAAGTGGCCAAAAAATAAAAGTTTAAAAAAAAAAAAAAGAAAATAGGAAGAGGAAACACTACCCCAAACAGTGAAGGTTATACAGGAGTAGAGGAAGACACAGAGAAAGGATGCTTTGAGCATTTCATAGGAAATTAGCAAACACACATCTTTAAAATAAGTGCTACATTTTGTTGTTGCTTTTCAGTCGCTCACTCATGTCTGACTGTTTGCAGCCCCATGGACTGCAACACGCCAGGGTTCCCTGCTCTCACTGTCTCCCAGAGTCTGCTCAAGCTCATGTCCATTGAGTCAATGATGCCATTCAACCGCCTCATCCTCTGTCGCCCTCATCTCCTCCTGTCCTTAATCTTTCCCAGTATCAGGGTCTTTTCCAGTGAGTCAGTTCTTCTCATCAGGGGTTAAAGTATCGGAACTTCAGGTTTAGCATCAGTCTTTCCAATGAATATTCAGGGTGATTTCTTTTAGGATTGATTGCTGAGGTATTAAAACAGCCTTTGTTTATTTGTATGGGCAGATGCAGCTTCCATGATTCCATATGGGAAGAGGGTTTTTTTTTTCTTTCATAGTTTTGTTTATTTATTTATTTTTGGCTGTTCTGGGTGTTCATTGCTGCACAAGGGCTTTTCTCTAGTTGCAGTGATCAGGCTTCTCATTGCAGTGGCCTCTCCTGCTGCACAGCATGGGCTAGTAGGGCACAGGAGCTTCCGTAGTTGCAACATGTGTGCTCAATAGTTGTGGCTCCTGGGCTTGGTTGCTCCGCAGCATGTGGGATCTTCTCAGATCAGGAATCAAACATTTGTCTCCTGCCTTGGCAGGCAGATTCTTTACCACTAAGCCATGAGGGAAGCCCTGGGAAGAGGTTTTGAGAAGCTGAGTAATCCAAATTGTAGAGGAAACATAGATAGCCATATTAACCAGAAATGGTTTATTGGTGAGACTGGACAAAAGTACTCCTGGCTCACAGGATGAGCTATGCAGTGTGGTTTTTGTCAGCTCAGGAATAAAGGTTGAACAATCTGATTCATATACTCACAGCCTGGTTCTGGGAGAATTATTTTGTTTTGAACAAGTTTGTAGATTTTCCCTAAAACAAGCTGACTATGAACAGCATCCAGGAACTACTTAATAGGTAAATGAAAGACCAATAGAAGTGGCCAAAAAATAAAAGTTTAAAAAAAAAAAAAAGAAAATAGGAAGAGGAAACACTACCCCAAACAGTGAAGGTTATACAGGAGTAGAGGAAGACACAGAGAAAGGATGCTTTGAGCATTTCATAGGAAATTAGCAAACACACATCTTTAAAATAAGTGCTACATTTTGTTGTTGCTTTTCAGTCGCTCACTCATGTCTGACTGTTTGCAGCCCCATGGACTGCAACACGCCAGGGTTCCCTGCTCTCACTGTCTCCCAGAGTCTGCTCAAGCTCATGTCCATTGAGTCAATGATGCCATTCAACCGCCTCATCCTCTGTCGCCCTCATCTCCTCCTGTCCTTAATCTTTCCCAGTATCAGGGTCTTTTCCAGTGAGTCAGTTCTTCTCATCAGGGGTTAAAGTATCGGAACTTCAGGTTTAGCATCAGTCTTTCCAATGAATATTCAGGGTGATTTCTTTTAGGATTGATTGCTGAGGTATTAAAACAGCCTTTGTTTATTTGTATGGGCAGATGCAGCTTCCATGATTCCATATGGGAAGAGGGTTTTTTTTTTCTTTCATAGTTTTGTTTATTTATTTATTTTTGGCTGTTCTGGGTGTTCATTGCTGCACAAGGGCTTTTCTCTAGTTGCAGTGATCAGGCTTCTCATTGCAGTGGCCTCTCCTGCTGCACAGCATGGGCTAGTAGGGCACAGGAGCTTCCGTAGTTGCAACATGTGTGCTCAATAGTTGTGGCTCCTGGGCTTGGTTGCTCCGCAGCATGTGGGATCTTCTCAGATCAGGAATCAAACATTTGTCTCCTGCCTTGGCAGGCAGATTCTTTACCACTAAGCCATGAGGGAAGCCCTGGGAAGAGGTTTTGAGAAGCTGAGTAATCCAAATTGTAGAGGAAACATAGATAGCCATATTAACCAGAAATGGTTTATTGGTGAGACTGGACAAAAGTACTCCTGGCTCACAGGATGAGCTATGCAGTGTGGTTTTTGTCAGCTCAGGAATAAAGGTTGAACAATCTGATTCATATACTCACAGCCTGGTTCTGGGAGAATTATTTTGTTTTTGAACAAGTTTGTAGATTTTCCCCTAAAACAAGCTGACTATGAACAGCTGATCCAGGAACTACTTATCTTATTCAAAGGCCAACCACCACAATAACAACATTGGAATCACCATAGGACCTATATAGAAATAATACAAGAAAAAATTGGAAAATATTCAGGGCCAACCAGTAGGTGAGTGAAAAAATAAAGATAGAAAGGAATGGAGATGATCAATAGAAAGTAAATATTACAAACCCTGAAAACATAGAAATGATGTACATAATAAAAATTGATGGAGATGGGGGATAAAAAACTATACATAGTGAAGTTATGCCTGATTTTATAATACCAGAGGTCACAGAAAAAAATGTAAGCTTCCAAAACACTTCACAATACAAGTATAACATTGATTTCAAAATAGAACACAGATTGACCAAAAAGCTCAGACTATCAATTTCACTTATGCACACTAATATAAAATCCCAAATAAAATAGCTGCAAACAGAATCCAGCAGCATGTAAAAATTAATAGAGTGTGGAGAAGTTTATTTCAGGGAAGCAAAAATTACTCAATATTATAAAATTTAATTTCAAAATGTATAATAGCAATAGGTAAAATAAAACAAATATTCTAAACCTCCATAGAGTATTAAAATGTATTTAATAAAGTTCAGTTTTTATTCCTGAACTTTAAAATCTTTCCATAGATAGAAATGGCTCATGAATATATATGTGTGAATATAAAGTGTATGTATATATATATATATATATATATATATATTCCACTCAACCAGTATGATTCTATGAATATAGAAAAATATTAGAAACATTTCTGTTAAATTTCAGAAATAGCCATACTCTATAATCAGTCTTATTTAATAAGCTCTAAGAATTCTAGCCAGTGCAAGTAGATTAAAACAACCAAAAAGGAAATTTGCCAGATTTATATGAAGAAAAAAACTTAAATGCTGACAAGAGACTTGAAGACTAATAAAAGGAGATTTACACAAATGAAAAGGCATACTCTAATTGATTTTGGATAGGAAGCATTAAAAATCAGAGAGATGTCTATTTCCTGTAATCTATAAATTTCATGTGCTCCCAATGAAAATATCAAAAGGATTTTTCTTGTGGAACAATACAAGCTGTTTCTAAAGTTCAAATGGAAAATAAGCAAAGATAGCTAGGAAAAATTCTGATAAAGAAGATAATATGAGGGAGAAACTAGCCTACTAGCTATTTAGCTCTTGTTATGAAGCTATAATAATTAGAACAATCTGGTATTGTTTCATGAATAGACAGGAAGATCAGTAGAACAGAACAGAAAGTATAGAAATAGATCCAAGTCCATATGGTTATGTAGTACATGATAAAGATGATATTTCAAATCAATGGAGAAAAGATGGATTACTCAATAAATGGTATTGGAAGAATTGAGTAACCATCTGGAAAAAATTTGGGAATTTTGCATGCTGTACCAGAATATAGTCCCAATTGATTAAAAGTTTCAGCTTAAAATCTGAAACAATAAATACCTCAGAAAACACCAGAGAATTATTTTTATAATCTTGGGATAGGAAAGTCCAAAGCTTGATACAAATCCCAAAAGTCATGAGACTGATAAATTAGACTATATTTTAAAAATGTTTATAAAACTCACTATAAATGAAGTCAACATGTAAGGGGAAAGCTGGAGGAGATATTTGCAACTCACAACACATATAAAGAATAATATGCTTACATAGAAACAGCTTGTACAAATACATACATACATGTCCAAGAGTATAATAGAAACATAGACAAAAGTTACCAATGCTGCTTTACTGAAAAGAAAATATAAATGATTCTGAAAACTATGAACAGATGTTCAATCTTCCTCACAATTATAGAAGCGTGACTTCAGGTAAATTCAGTTTTTACTTACATTGTCAGAGATTTAAAAAAAAAAAAAAAAAAAAAAAAAAAAACCTCAATAGGGCTTCCCTGGTGGGTCAGTTGTAAAGAATCCTCCTGCCAATGCAGGAAACACAGGTTCATTCCCTGGTCTGAGAAGAATGCATGTGCCACAGAGCACCTAAGCCTGTGCGCCACAACTATTGAGCCTGTGCTCTAGAGAATGGGACTGGCAACTACTGAACCCAGCATGCCCTAGAGCCATGCTCTACAAAGAGACACAACTATTGAGCCTGTGCTCTAGAGAATGGGACTGGCAACTACTGAACCCAGCATGCCCTAGAGCCATGCTCTACAAAGAGAAGCCACAGCAAAGAGAAGCCTGCATACCACAGCTAGAGTGGCCACTGCTTACAGCAACAAAGACACAGCACAGCCCAAAATAAATAAATAGATAGAATGGCTGGGATGGTGGGCTTAAAAAATTACAAAAAAACAATAACTCTTGTAGTAGTATAAATATATATAGTACTCATAAAGGAAAACTTATTGTATCTGTCAATAGATTTAATAGACTTTTGTTCCAGAAACATTTGGCTAAAAGTTTAGCCTCTAGGTAGATGTATACTTGTGTGAAGTTACATGTGCACAAGTCTATCCATATTGACACTGTATGAAATATCAAAAAACTGGAAATAAACATGAATTAATAAGATACTGATTAAATAAATCATGATGCATCCATACCACACATTTCTAGTCAGCTGTAAAAAAATGAAATTCTTCATATTCTAATGGAAAATAACCTTCACAATATGTTAAAAGGGAAAAGCACGATGTATGAGTATGTATAGTATACTACCATTTGTTTTGAGAAAATAAAAATAATGTATTAAGAATGTACTTACATAGGTATAAAATATATTTAGGAAAATATGTAAGAAGTTGATGATGTTAATTGCATCTGGGGATGGGAAATGAGTGCCAGAGGTGGAAGGGAGACTTTCAGTGCATGCTGTTTGTAAAATCAGTGTGACTGATTTACATACAATAAGCTGCATTTGTCCACAGTTAACAATTAAATGATCTTCACACTATCACATACCCATGGAGCTACTGGTACAATGACAATAGAAAATGCTGTCATCACTTCTAACGTATTTCTCGTGCTCCTTTGCAGTGAACTTCTGACTTTCAACGATAACTGATGTGTTCAATTTTTAAACTAATAGCTTCTATGCAATTCACCCATTTAGAGTATGTAATTCAGTAGTTTTCAGTATATTCACAAAGTTATGAACATAGATTATAAAATGGACCACACATATAAGATCAATCTATGGATTTGCTTATTCTGGACATTTCCTAAAAATGAAATCACTTTTGTAACTGGCTTCTTTCACTTGCCGTAAGTGTTTTCAAGGCTCATCCATGTTGTAGTGAGTGTCAGTACTCCAGTTCTTTTATTGTTGAATAATATTCTATTGTGTGTATATATGGGTTTTATCTATTCATTCATCAGTTGATAGATATTTAGGTAGTTTTCAATTTCTTGCTTTTATGAGTAATGTTTTATTATGAATATTTATATGCAAGTTTTGTGTGTCTGTGGGCATATATTCTTCTCTTGGGTACCTAATTAGAAGTGGAATCACTGATCTTTTTTATCACTATAGATTAGTTTATATTTTCTAGAATTTTGTATAAATGTAGTTCTTTTTATTTTTTAAACTGGTGGAATATCGCTTTATAATATTGTGTTGGTTTCTGTCATGCAACAATGCCAATCAGCTATATAAATATCCCTTCCCTCCTGAGCCTCTCTCTCCTTCCCCATCCAACCGTCCTAGGTCATCACAGAGAGCCAGGCTGGGCTCCCCATGGTATTTGGCAGCTTCCCACTATTTACATATGACAGCATGTATATGCCAATACTGCTTTATTAATTCATCCCACTGTCAAATGTGCCCACAAGCCTGTTCTCTGCTAGATTCATCAGTACCTAACAGATTTGTTCATTTTTCTGGATTCCATTTGTATGTGTTGATATGATACCTGTTTTTCTCTTTCTGACTTACTTCACTCTGCATTAGAGGCTCTAGGTTCATCTGGGGATGGGAAATGAGTGCCAGAGGTGGAAGGGAGACTTTCAGTGCATGCTGTTTGTAAAATCAGTGTGACTGATTTACATACAATAAGCTGCATTTGTCCACAGTTAACAATTAAATGATCTTCACACTATCACATACCCATGGAGCTACTGGTACAATGACAATAGAAAATGCTGTCATCACTTCTAACGTATTTCTCGTGCTCCTTTGCAGTGAACTTCTGACTTTCAACGATAACTGATGTGTTCAATTTTTAAACTAATAGCTTCTATGCAATTCACCCATTTAGAGTATGTAATTCAGTAGTTTTCAGTATATTCACAAAGTTATGAACATAGATTATAAAATGGACCACACATATAAGATCAATCTATGGATTTGCTTATTCTGGACATTTCCTAAAAATGAAATCACTTTTGTAACTGGCTTCTTTCACTTGCCGTAAGTGTTTTCGAGGCTCATCCATGTTGTAGTGAGTGTCAGTACTCCAGTTCTTTTATTGTTGAATAATATTCTATTGTGTGTATATATGGGTTTTATCTATTCATTCATCAGTTGATAGATATTTAGGTAGTTTTCAATTTCTTGCTTTTATGAGTAATGTTTTATTATGAATATTTATATGCAAGTTTTGTGTGTCTGTGGGCATATATTCTTCTCTTGGGTACCTAATTAGAAGTGGAATCACTGATCTTTTTTATCACTATAGATTAGTTTATATTTTCTAGAATTTTGTATAAATGTAGTTCTTTTTTATTTTTTAAACTGGTGGAATATCGCTTTATAATATTGTGTTGGTTTCTGTCATGCAACAATGCCAATCAGCTATATAAATATCCCTTCCCTCCTGAGCCTCTCTCTCCTTCCCCATCCAACCGTCCTAGGTCATCACAGAGAGCCAGGCTGGGCTCCCCATGGTATTTGGCAGCTTCCCACTATTTACATATGACAGCATGTATATGCCAATACTGCTTTATTAATTCATCCCACTGTCAAATGTGCCCACAAGCCTGTTCTCTGCTAGATTCATCAGTACCTAACAGATTTGTTCATTTTTCTGGATTCCATTTGTATGTGTTGATATGATACCTGTTTTTCTCTTTCTGACTTGCTTCACTCTGCATTAGAGGCTCTAGGTTCATCCACCTTACTACAACTGACTCAAATTCATTCCTTGTTATGGCTGAGTAATAGTCCATTGTATAAATGTATCACAACTTCCTTATTTGAAATCCTTTATATACTCTAGGGTCTCATTTCTTTCATGCAGTGTAATGATTTTGAGATTCATCTGTTGTGCTATGTGTATCAGTAGTTTGTTTCCTTTTATTGCTGAATGGTGTTTGGTTGTAAAGGTATAACATATTATGTTTATCTATTCACCAACTGGGTTGATCCCAGTTTGGGGCTTTCATTTATAAAACTGCTATAAACTGTCAATTACAAGTTTTCTGTGGACATGTGTTTTAATTTCTCTTGTGCAAATACTTAGTACTACAAATGTGATATGATAAATACTGCATGTCTAACATTTTAGAAATTGCCAGTTTTCCCAAGTGGTTGTATCATTCTTCACAAGAACTCCAGTTACTCCATAACATCACCACACTTGATATTATCAATATCTATTCTTTTTTTTTTAATTTTATTTTAACAGTTTTAAATGAGAGCTGTAGACAAGATGACTATTCTTGCATTTTCTCAATGGTTTCTTCATTATATTTTTCCCTTTTCCTTTCCCACATGATGAGTTTTAGCTTTAAGTTCAAGGTTGTTTTTGCAGTCTTGTCCAGTTTTAGTCTGATAATAACCACCTTGCTAGGGTGAATGTCCACATGGGCAGTCATGCTGTTAGCCTTCTGCTGCGCTGTTCAACATAGATGCTGTATTTCTTCCTGTAAGCCTGGACTCCTTTGCCAATTTGTTGCCCATTGTAGTGTCCTTGTACAACCTGTACTTCATCATCCTTTCAGATGGGTGTGGATTGAACGTTGTACTTCAGCAGCTTCTTTCTAAAGAGCTGAAGACATACTCTTCCTGCGAATGTGGGAAAGTGCATTGAAATGCCTTTTTCAGTTCTTGGCCCCTGGGCTCCCATGGTATTTCTTAGACATGTATATGCCAATAGTCAAATGTGCCCACAAGCCTGTTCTCTGCTAGATTCATCAGTACCTAACAGATTTGTTCATTTTTCTGGATTCCATTTGTATGTGTTGATATGATACCTGTTTTTCTCTTTCTGACTTACTTCACTCTGCATTAGAGGCTCTAGGTTCATCCACCTTACTACAACTGACTCAAATTCATTCCTTGTTATGGCTGAGTAATAGTCCATTGTATAAATGTATCACAACTTCCTTATTTGAAATCCTTTATATACTCTAGGGTCTCATTTCTTTCATGCAGTGTAATGATTTTGAGATTCATCTGTTGTGCTATGTGTATCAGTAGTTTGTTTCCTTTTATTGCTGAATGGTGTTTGGTTGTAAAGGTATAACATATTATGTTTATCTATTCACCAACTGGGTTGATCCCAGTTTGGGGCTTTCATTTATAAAACTGCTATAAACTGTCAATTACAAGTTTTCTGTGGACATGTGTTTTAATTTCTCTTGTGCAAATACTTAGTACTACAAATGTGATATGATAAATACTGCATGTCTAACATTTTAGAAATTGCCAGTTTTCCCAAGTGGTTGTATCATTCTTCACAAGAACTCCAGTTACTCCATAACATCACCACACTTGATATTATCAATATCTATTCTTTTTTTTTTAATTTTATTTTAACAGTTTTAAATGAGAGCTGTAGACAAGATGACTATTCTTGCATTTTCTCAATGGTTTCTTCATTATATTTTTCCCTTTTCCTTTCCCACATGATGAGTTTTAGCTTTAAGTTCAAGGTTGTTTTTGCAGTCTTGTCCAGTTTTAGTCTGATAATAACCACCTTGCTAGGGTGAATGTCCACATGGGCAGTCATGCTGTTAGCCTTCTGCTGCGCTGTTCAACATAGATGCTGTATTTCTTCCTGTAAGCCTGGACTCCTTTGCCAATTTGTTGCCCATTGTAGTGTCCTTGTACAACCTGTACTTCATCATCCTTTCAGATGGGTGTGGATTGAACGTTGTACTTCAGCAGCTTCTTTCTAAAGAGCTGAAGACATACTCTTCCTGCGAATGTGGGAAAGTGCATTGAAATGCCTTTTTCAGTTCTTGCTCTGGTCAGAAGTCACAAAGGGACTGAACCTCATTTTGGCCACTGGTGCTTCAGTGATGGCCTCAGAAGGGAAGAGCTATCCCTTCTTGTACCTCATACTGTTGACTCACATTTCTCTAATGACTAATGATGCTGAGCACTTTTTCATGTGTTTATTGGTCATCCATCCACTATCTTTGGTGAAATGTTTGTTTAAATCCTTTGTCCATAGTTAATTTCGTTGTTCATCTTTTTATTATTGTTTCAAGTTCTTTACATATTCTGGATACAAGTGCTTTGCCATACATGTATTGCAAATACTTTCCCCATTTTGTGACTTGACTTTTTGACGCCTTAATGATAATTTTGAACAGCAATAGTTTTTAATGTTCATGCTGTCTAATTTATCATTTTTTATTGTTTGTGATTTTGTATACTATATTTATAAATCTTATCACAAGATCACAAAAATTTTCTCCTAGGAATTTTGTAGTTTTAGCTTTGACATCTACTTCTATGACCATTTCAGGCTAACTTTTGGATATGGTGTGAAGTAACAGTTGATCTTAGTGTGTCCTCCCCAGTGATATCCCACGATTTCAACATCACATGTTGGAAGATTTTCCTTTTCTCCCTGAAATGTCTTAGCACTCTTGCTAAAACCAATTGATTCTATATGATATTTTGTTTTTTTTGAAGTAACAGTTTTAAATGAGAGCTGTAGACAAGATGACTATTCTTGCATTTTCTCAATGGTTTCTTCATTATATTTTTCCCTTTTCCTTTCCCACATGATGAGTTTTAGCTTTAAGTTCAAGGTTGTTTTTGCAGTCTTGTCCAGTTTTAGTCTGATAATAACCACCTTGCTAGGGTGAATGTCCACATGGGCAGTCATGCTGTTAGCCTTCTGCTGCGCTGTTCAACATAGATGCTGTATTTCTTCCTGTAAGCCTGGACTCCTTTGCCAATTTGTTGCCCATTGTAGTGTCCTTGTACAACCTGTACTTCATCATCCTTTCAGATGGGTGTGGATTGAACGTTGTACTTCAGCAGCTTCTTTCTAAAGAGCTGAAGACATACTCTTCCTGCGAATGTGGGAAAGTGCATTGAAATGCCTTTTTCAGTTCTTGCTCTGGTCAGAAGTCACAAAGGGACTGAACCTCATTTTGGCCACTGGTGCTTCAGTGATGGCCTCAGAAGGAAGAGCTATCCTTCTTGTACCTCATACTGTTGACTCACATTTCTCTAATGACTAATGATGCTGAGCACTTTTTCATGTGTTTATTGGTCATCCATCCACTATCTTTGGTGAAATGTTTGTTTAAATCCTTTGTCCATAGTTAATTTCGTTGTTCATCTTTTTATTATTGTTTCAAGTTCTTTACATATTCTGGATACAAGTGCTTTGCCATACATGTATTGCAAATACTTTCCCCATTTTGTGACTTGACTTTTTGACGCCTTAATGATAATTTTGAACAGCAATAGTTTTTAATGTTCATGCTGTCTAATTTATCATTTTTTATTGTTTGTGATTTTGTATACTATATTTATAAATCTTATCACAAGATCACAAAAATTTTCTCCTAGGAATTTTGTAGTTTTAGCTTTGACATCTACTTCTATGACCATTTCAGGCTAACTTTTGGATATGGTGTGAAGTAACAGTTGATCTTAGTGTGTCCTCCCCAGTGATATCCCACGATTTCAACATCACATGTTGGAAGATTTTCCTTTTCTCCCTGAAATGTCTTAGCACTCTTGCTAAAACCAATTGATTCTATATGTATAGTCTATTTTTGGTCTCTGTATTCTATTCCATTAATCTCTATGTCTTTATGCTAGTAACACATTGTCTTAGATTCTGTAGCCTTATAATATTTCAGAAATAAGATGAAGCCCTCTTCTTTGTTCTTCTTATTTCAAGACTTGTTTTCCTATTTCTACATAAATTTTAGAATCAGCTTGTTAGTTCCTATAAAAGACTGTCAACCTTTTGATTAAGGTCACCACTGGTGTTGTACCTTCTATGGGATTGGGCAAATGTGTAAGAACATTTATCAATCATTATAGTGTCATATAGAGTATTTTTACTACCCTAAAAATCTTCTGTGTTCCACCAATTCACCACCTCCTCCACCCTCAACACATACACAAACAAGACAGGACAACCAATGATCCTTTTACTGTCTCCATATATTTCACTTTTTCCATAATGTCAGATAGTTAGAAACACACAGTATGTAGCTTTTCATATTGACTTCTCTCATTTAGTAAAATGCACTAAATTTTCCTTCATGTTTTGACATTCCAATTCTTTTATATTTAAAAAATACTCCATTCTCCAGGTGTACCATTTAATTTATTCATCCATCTTAGTTGCTTCCATGTTTGGGCAATTATGAATAAAGCTACAATAGACATATACATATATATATGTAGGTTTTGGGGGGATACAGTTTTCAACTCCTTTAGGTAAATACCAAGAAGCTCAGTTGCTGGATTGTGTGCTAAGAGCATATTTAGTTTTGTAAAAAAAAAATTTGGGGACAAAACTGTCTTCCAAGGTGTCTAAACCATTTTGCATTTTCAAAGAATGAAAGTTTCTCTTGCTTCACATCTTCACCAGCATTTGGTATTGTAAGTGTTCTGAATTTTGACTGTTCTAATAGCTATGTGATGGCATCTTTTTTTTTGATTTTGTATACTATATTTATAAATCTTATCACAAGATCACAAAAATTTTCTCCTAGGAATTTTGTAGTTTTAGCTTTGACATCTACTTCTATGACCATTTCAGGCTAACTTTTGGATATGGTGTGAAGTAACAGTTGATCTTAGTGTGTCCTCCCCAGTGATATCCCACGATTTCAACATCACATGTTGGAAGATTTTCCTTTTCTCCCTGAAATGTCTTAGCACTCTTGCTAAAACCAATTGATTCTATATGTATAGTCTATTTTTGGTCTCTGTATTCTATTCCATTAATCTCTATGTCTTTATGCTAGTAACACATTGTCTTAGATTCTGTAGCCTTATAATATTTCAGAAATAAGATGAAGCCCTCTTCTTTGTTCTTCTTATTTCAAGACTTGTTTTCCTATTTCTACATAAATTTTAGAATCAGCTTGTTAGTTCCTATAAAAGACTGTCAACCTTTTGATTAAGGTCACCACTGGTGTTGTACCTTCTATGGGATTGGGCAAATGTGTAAGAACATTTATCAATCATTATAGTGTCATATAGAGTATTTTTACTACCCTAAAAATCTTCTGTGTTCCACCAATTCACCACCTCCTCCACCCTCAACACATACACAAACAAGACAGGACAACCAATGATCCTTTTACTGTCTCCATATATTTCACTTTTTCCATAATGTCAGATAGTTAGAAACACACAGTATGTAGCTTTTCATATTGACTTCTCTCATTTAGTAAAATGCACTAAATTTTCCTTCATGTTTTGACATTCCAATTCTTTTATATTTAAAAAATACTCCATTCTCCAGGTGTACCATTTAATTTATTCATCCATCTTAGTTGCTTCCATGTTTGGGCAATTATGAATAAAGCTACAATAGACATATACATATATATATGTAGGTTTTGGGGGGATACAGTTTTCAACTCCTTTAGGTAAATACCAAGAAGCTCAGTTGCTGGATTGTGTGCTAAGAGCATATTTAGTTTTGTAAAAAAAAAAAAATTGGAGACAAAACTGTCTTCCAAGGTGTCTAAACCATTTTGCATTTTCAAAGAATGAAAGTTTCTCTTGCTTCACATCTTCACCAGCATTTGGTATTGTAAGTGTTCTGAATTTTGACTGTTCTAATAGCTATGTGATGGCATCTTGTTGTTTTAATATGTGTTTTTCTGATAACATGTTGTGGAGCACTGTTTCATATACATACTTGCCATCAGTATACTTTCTTTGGTGAAATGTCAGTTAAGTCTTTGGCCACTTTATTTTAACTGGGTAGTTTGTTTTCTTATTGTTAAGTTTCAAAGTTCTTTGGGTGTTTGTGGACAACAGTCCTTTATCAGATAAGTCTTTCATAGATATTTTCTCCAAGCCTGTGACTTGTCTTCTCATTTTCTTGACAATGTTTTTCTCAGAGCAAATTTTTAAAAATATTAGTGCAGCTTAGCTTATTATTCATGGATCATGCCTTTGGTATTATATCTAAAAAGTCATAGCCATACACAAAGTCATCTAGACTTTTTTCCCATGTTATCTTCTAGGAGTTGTTTCATTTTTTGTTTTACGTTTAGATCTAGGATCCATTTTGTATTGATTTTTGTTAAGGATGTAAGGTCTGTATCTAGATTCATGTTTTGTTTTTCCTTTCACATGGATATCTAGTTATTCTAGCATCAAATATTAAAAAGACTGTCTTGCTCCCATTATATTACCTTTGCTCCTTTGTCAAAGATTAATCGACTATATGTATTGTTTATGGGATTCTTATTCTGTTTTGTTGATCTGTCTGTTCTTACACTAGTATCACCCTGTCTTGGTTACTGTAGTTTTATAGTAAGTCTTTAAAAGTCTTAGGATTTAGTTCTTCTTCTTCAGTATCATGTTGACTGTTCTTCAGTTTTTGCCTCTTCATATAAACTTAATACTTAGTTTATCAGCATTCCCAGAGTAACTCACTGGAATTTTGATTGCATTGAATTTATACTTATCAGTTGGGAAGAACTGACAACTTGACAATATCGAATCTTCCTATGTCCATGAATGTGGAGGATACCATTTAGGTAAATACCAAGAAGCTCAGTTGCTGGATTGTGTGCTAAGAGCATATTTAGTTTTGTAAAAAAAATTGGAGACAAAACTGTCTTCCAAGGTGTCTAAACCATTTTGCATTTTCAAAGAATGAAAGTTTCTCTTGCTTCACATCTTCACCAGCATTTGGTATTGTAAGTGTTCTGAATTTTGACTGTTCTAATAGCTATGTGATGGCATCTTGTTGTTTTAATATGTGTTTTTCTGATAACATGTTGTGGAGCACTGTTTCATATACATACTTGCCATCAGTATACTTTCTTTGGTGAAATGTCAGTTAAGTCTTTGGCCACTTTATTTTAACTGGGTAGTTTGTTTTCTTATTGTTAAGTTTCAAAGTTCTTTGGGTGTTTGTGGACAACAGTCCTTTATCAGATAAGTCTTTCATAGATATTTTCTCCAAGCCTGTGACTTGTCTTCTCATTTTCTTGACAATGTTTTTCTCAGAGCAAATTTTTAAAAATATTAGTGCAGCTTAGCTTATTATTCATGGATCATGCCTTTGGTATTATATCTAAAAAGTCATAGCCATACACAAAGTCATCTAGACTTTTTCCTATGTTATCTTCTAGGAGTTGTTTCATTTTTTGTTTTACGTTTAGATCTAGGATCCATTTTGTATTGATTTTTGTTAAGGATGTAAGGTCTGTATCTAGATTCATGTTTTGTTTTTCCTTTCACATGGATATCTAGTTATTCTAGCATCAAATATTAAAAAGACTGTCTTGCTCCCATTATATTACCTTTGCTCCTTTGTCAAAGATTAATCGACTATATGTATTGTTTATGGGATTCTTATTCTGTTTTGTTGATCTGTCTGTTCTTACACTAGTATCACCCTGTCTTGGTTACTGTAGTTTTATAGTAAGTCTTTAAAAGTCTTAGGATTTAGTTCTTCTTCTTCAGTATCATGTTGACTGTTCTTCAGTTTTTGCCTCTTCATATAAACTTAATACTTAGTTTATCAGCATTCCCAGAGTAACTCACTGGAATTTTGATTGCATTGAATTTATACTTATCAGTTGGGAAGAACTGACAACTTGACAATATCGAATCTTCCTATGTCCATGAATGTGGAATGGCTCCCATTTCCCTAACGCTTATTTGAGTTCTTACACCATTGTTTTATAGTTTTCTTCCAACAAATCTTGTATACATTTTGTTAGACTTGTACTCAACTATTTCATTTCGGTAGGTGCTAATGTAAATGATACTCTGTTTCTAATGTCAGATGTCATTTGTTCATTTAGATCCAGAAATATTTTGTTAGTTTTTCAGGTTCTACATAGATGATCATATCATCTGTGAACAAAGTTAGTTCTGTTTATTCCTTCCTGATCTGTATACCTTTAATTTCCTTTTCTTGTCTTATTATATTAGCTAGAATTTCTAGTATGATGTTGAAAAGGAGTGGTGAGAGGGGACATCCCTCCTTTTGTTTTTTTAATCAGTCTTAGTGGGAAGGCTTCAAGTTTCTCACCATTAAATATGATGTTAGCTATAGAGTTTTGGTAGAGACTCCTCATCAAGCTGAGGAAGATCCCATCTATTCCTAGTTTACTAAGACTTTTTCTCATGAAATGGGTGTTGAATTTTGTCAAATTATTATTTTGTCAAATTATCATTATCTCTTGATGTTTGTGTTTTCTCTTAAATTGTTGGTTATCTATGGTAACTTAAAGTCCTTATCTTCTAATTCCACATCTCTGCCACTTCTAGGCTTATTTCCATTGACTAGTATTTTTCCTAATTACAGGTCACATTTTGCTACTTCTTGACATAGATGGTAATTTTTTATTAGATGTTGAATATTAGGAATGTTACATTATTGAGTGTATCTTGTTGTTTTCCTTCCGAGAGCACTAACAGTTGTTTATTAGAGCAGGTGTGGAGTAGCCTTATTGTAAGGCTATTTTATTTCCACTACTAAGGCTTGAGTTTTCTGTAGTCTTTACCTGAATGCTTAGGTATCCAATGAAGTCTTTCCACTCTGAATGTCAAGACTGACAACTTGACAATATCGAATTTTCTTCCTTTTCAGTATCATGTTGACTGTTCTTCAGTTTTTGCCTCTTCATATAAACTTAATACTTAGTTTATCAGCATTCCCAGAGTAACTCACTGGAATTTTGATTGCATTGAATTTATACTTATCAGTTGGGAAGAACTGACAACTTGACAATATCGAATCTTCCTATGTCCATGAATGTGGAATGGCTCCCATTTCCTAACGCTTATTTGAGTTCTTACACCATTGTTTTATAGTTTTCTTCCAACAAATCTTGTATACATTTTGTTAGACTTGTACTCAACTATTTCATTTCGGTAGGTGCTAATGTAAATGATACTCTGTTTCTAATGTCAGATGTCATTTGTTCATTTAGATCCAGAAATATTTTGTTAGTTTTTCAGGTTCTACATAGATGATCATATCATCTGTGAACAAAGTTAGTTCTGTTTATTCCTTCCTGATCTGTATACCTTTAATTTCCTTTTCTTGTCTTATTATATTAGCTAGAATTTCTAGTATGATGTTGAAAAGGAGTGGTGAGAGGGGACATCCCTCCTTTTGTTTTTTTAATCAGTCTTAGTGGGAAGGCTTCAAGTTTCTCACCATTAAATATGATGTTAGCTATAGAGTTTTGGTAGAGACTCCTCATCAAGCTGAGGAAGATCCCATCTATTCCTAGTTTACTAAGACTTTTTCTCATGAAATGGGTGTTGAATTTTGTCAAATTATTATTTTGTCAAATTATCATTATCTCTTGATGTTTGTGTTTTCTCTTAAATTGTTGGTTATCTATGGTAACTTAAAGTCCTTATCTTCTAATTCCACATCTCTGCCACTTCTAGGCTTATTTCCATTGACTAGTATTTTTCCTAATTACAGGTCACATTTTGCTACTTCTTGACATAGATGGTAATTTTTTATTAGATGTTGAATATTAGGAATGTTACATTATTGAGTGTATCTTGTTGTTTTCCTTCCGAGAGCACTAACAGTTGTTTATTAGAGCAGGTGTGGAGTAGCCTTATTGTAAGGCTATTTTATTTCCACTACTAAGGCTTGAGTTTTCTGTAGTCTTTACCTGAATGCTTAGGTATCCAATGAAGTCTTTCCACTCTGAATGTCTCTTAAGAGCTCAGAGAATGATTCAGTTAGGGAGCCCTTGCAGTTGTTCTTTGCCTGTTTTTGTGGTGTTCATTACACAGGTGCAGTTTGGGGTTCAGCTTAAGACTCAATGAGACTCCTTCCTATGCAGAGTTTTGCAGCTCTGGTTTTATGTAACTCTCCCCTCTTTGGAATGCTTCCCTGCAATGTCCAGCTGCTTCCGCCTTTCCTAGCTCTCCCCCTAGGGCCAAATCTCCTCAAGTTGTCCCTATGAGGGGCGGGCGCCTTCCTGCCCTGTCCTGAGGCTATGGAATTGACCCTAGGATACAAACTATCCTCTCAAGGGTCACAGATTTGTAGGCCTATTATCTAATACCTAAAAAGAGACATTTTATAGTTTTTGTTCAATTCTGTAGTGTTGCTTGGTTATGAAGGAGAGGAGTACAAATTCCATCAGTTACTACTTATTCATGGGTCAAAGCACAAGTCCTTCCCTTTGTGATTTTAAAAATAAATGAGATGAGCTATTAAAATGAAAAAAAAACTCCAAATAATAAAAATAGTAACAGTTAATACTGAGTATTAGCCGGAGTGTATGCAAGTAGGCCACATTAAAAAACTACTGGTTGGTGCTTAAATATGAACAATCCCTCAGGAAGACATTTTGGCAAAATGAAAAATCAAAAGCCTAAGAATTTTCTGTTTATGAACTAGCAATTTTTTTTTTAGGGTTTATCCAGAGAAAATAACTAGACATGCATAAAAGCATACATTACAGAATTAATCAAATTAAAAGTTAACCTATAATAAGGAAAAAACCTAAATGTCCAACAGTATGAAGTTGGTAAAATACATTTGTTGGTGCATCCACATACTATTTAACTACAAAATATAGCTTACTGATATGGGAAAATGTTTTAACAATATCATTAAATTGTAAAAATTAGATTACAAAAATGCTCTCAGTTTAGGGCTTCCTGGTGGTCCAGTGGGTAGAGTTCCCTCGCAGTGCAAGGGACACCAGTTTCCACTACTAAGGCTTGAGTTTTCTGTAGTCTTTACCTGAATGCTTAGGTATCCAATGAAGTCTTTCCACTCTGAATGTCTCTTAAGAGCTCAGAGAATGATTCAGTTAGGGAGCCCTTGCAGTTGTTCTTTGCCTGTTTTTGTGGTGTTCATTACACAGGTGCAGTTTGGGGTTCAGCTTAAGACTCAATGAGACTCCTTCCTATGCAGAGTTTTGCAGCTCTGGTTTTATGTAACTCTCCCCTCTTTGGAATGCTTCCCTGCAATGTCCAGCTGCTTCCGCCTTTCCTAGCTCTCCCCCTAGGGCCAAATCTCCTCAAGTTGTCCCTATGAGGGGCGGGCGCCTTCCTGCCCTGTCCTGAGGCTATGGAATTGACCCTAGGATACAAACTATCCTCTCAAGGGTCACAGATTTGTAGGCCTATTATCTAATACCTAAAAAGAGACATTTTATAGTTTTTGTTCAATTCTGTAGTGTTGCTTGGTTATGAAGGAGAGGAGTACAAATTCCATCAGTTACTACTTATTCATGGGTCAAAGCACAAGTCCTTCCCTTTGTGATTTTAAAAATAAATGAGATGAGCTATTAAAATGAAAAAAAAAAAACTCCAGATAATAAAAATAGTAACAGTTAATACTGAGTATTAGCCGGAGTGTATGCAAGTAGGCCACATTAAAAAACTACTGGTTGGTGCTTAAATATGAACAATCCCTCAGGAAGACATTTTGGCAAAATGAAAAATCAAAAGCCTAAGAATTTTCTGTTTATGAACTAGCAATTTTTCTTTTAGGGTTTATCCAGAGAAAATAACTAGACATGCATAAAAGCATACATTACAGAATTAATCAAATTAAAAGTTAACCTATAATAAGGAAAAAACCTAAATGTCCAACAGTATGAAGTTGGTAAAATACATTTGTTGGTGCATCCACATACTATTTAACTACAAAATATAGCTTACTGATATGGGAAAATGTTTTAACAATATCATTAAATTGTAAAAATTAGATTACAAAAATGCTCTCAGTTTAGGGCTTCCCTGGTGGTCCAGTGGGTAGAGTTCCCCTCGCAGTGCAAGGGACACCAGTTTGATCCTTGGTCCGGGAAGATTCCATGTGCCGCGGAGCAGCAGGACTGGTGTGTCCAATTAATAGCCAGTGCTCTGTAGCACATGCACCCAGAGCTAATGCTCTGCAAGGAGAGAAGCCACTGCAATGAGAGGCCCACAAAGGCCAAAGAATAAATTAAAATATTAAAAAAATTAAAAATAAAAGAGGTCAAAATTTTAAAAAATGTGCTCAGTTTAATCACAATATTAACCTATTATAAGTATGATATAAAGAATACAAAAATAGTAACAATAGCTGTCCCTGAGTGATGTAATTATAGATATATTTTCTGCTTTTTTGCTTTTCTTAAGTGTTCCTAATTTTCTGCAATAAACAGAATTTTATTACTTTAAACATTATTTTAAATGCTTTATTAGACTTTTCTACAATTACATGGTAATTGGAATCTAGATAAAATATCTACAAGAGAGCCAATATGGTACAGTGGATAAGGCAACAGGGCATGAAATCTAGAGTTGAATTTCTTTCCGTACAAAATAATTATCTTGTTATGTGAATTATCCTGAGCAAACTATATAACTTTTTGGAACCTCTATTGCCTTACTTTCAAAATGAGGATAAATACACTACCTACAGAGGATGAGATGGCTGGATGGCATCACTGATGCAATGGACGTGAACTTGGGCAAACTCCAGGAGATGGTGAGGGACAGGAAGTCCATGGGGTCACAGAGAGTTGGACACAACTTGGCAACTGAACAACAAATACTATCTACCTTTTAGAGTTCCTATAAGAATTAAATGAGATATTCTGCATAATCCGGTAGTATGGCAAGATTCTATGAATGTCAGTTAATGCTTTGCATTATAATTATTATTTCTCATGTTCCTGCTATACCTACTACTAATTACCAATGCAGCCGTTGGGATAAAGAACCTTATGTGGATATGGGAAGATTGTTAGAGTGTTGAAAAAAAGAGAAAGCCAAGAGCCAGAGTTAAACTTTACTAATTTCATGGTTTTTCTTATGATGAACATTGTTTAATAATAATAACAATAAAAAACCTCAAGTGGGAAAGACCCCCAAAAGAGACAGAGTTGAGACTCCTGCTCAGTTTACAAGGAGTATCAATCAGGGTTTTCTTGATAGAGAATGTCTTTAGGTGAAAAAAAATGGATTATGGAACTTTTAGTTATTATACACACAAGAGAGATTTCCCTGGTTGTCCAGTGGTTAAGAATCTGCCTTGCAATGCTGAGGATGCAGGTTTGAGCTCTGCTTGGGGGACTTATATCCCACGTTCCTTTAGAGCAACCAAGCCTATGTGCTGCAGCTACTAAGCCCATGCTAACACTAAAGTGTCCATGTATCACTATGAAAAAGATTCCACGTGACCCAACAAAGATCCTGTGTTCCCCAAGTAAGACCTGATGCAGCCAAATAAATAAGTAAATATTAAAAAAAAAAAGCTACTGACCAAGGTACTCAGTTACCTCATGACTCAGTTTTCCCATGTCAAATTTAAAATAGTTTAAAATTTATGATAGGCTTTTAAATAAGACATATAAAATGAAAACCTTAAAAACATATGAGAATCTGAGCATTATTCTCCACCTGCACTGCTGTTACCATGAGTGAGTTACCAGCAATCAGTTCAGGTCTCGCTGCTTCTGCTCTAGCCTTCTAAAGTCTGTTTTCTATACAGTATCAACACTGATACTTTTAAAACATAAATGAAGTCAAAACAGTGGGAAGCAATTCCAGGCTAAGAAAACCACATGTACAAAAGCAGGGAGGCACAGAACTACCAGCTGTAGTTGGAAAACTGTGTTTGTCATTACTAGAACAATTAGGAGACCAAGGTTGAGACAGAGGTTGAAAAGTTCAAGAGAGACCATATCCTTGTTTTCCATGTGTAGTCAACCAAGATGTATCCATTGAAAAAATTTCAGCAGAGGTGTGACAATTACAAGTAAATATTTTAGAAAGAGGAGAACAGACTCATGAGGGAGAAGAGAGATGAAAAGGATGGAATTCAGCTTAGTATATTCAGAACTTATTGCTGGGATAGTGGTGCACAAGCTGTTTGGCCTAAGTTCACTTAGTTGGGACAAAAGCTACCTTAACACATCTAGAGGTGTTAGATTTTTCAGAGTTAAACTTTACTAATTTCATGGTTTTTCTTATGATGAACATTGTTTAATAATAATAACAATAAAAAACCTCAAGTGGGAAAGACCCCCAAAAGAGACAGAGTTGAGACTCCTGCTCAGTTTACAAGGAGTATCAATCAGGGTTTTCTTGATAGAGAATGTCTTTAGGTGAAAAAAAATGGATTATGGAACTTTTAGTTATTATACACACAAGAGAGATTTCCCTGGTTGTCCAGTGGTTAAGAATCTGCCTTGCAATGCTGAGGATGCAGGTTTGAGCTCTGCTTGGGGGACTTATATCCCACGTTCCTTTAGAGCAACCAAGCCTATGTGCTGCAGCTACTAAGCCCATGCTAACACTAAAGTGTCCATGTATCACTATGAAAAAGATTCCACGTGACCCAACAAAGATCCTGTGTTCCCCAAGTAAGACCTGATGCAGCCAAATAAATAAGTAAATATTAAAAAAAAAAAGCTACTGACCAAGGTACTCAGTTACCTCATGACTCAGTTTTCCCATGTCAAATTTAAAATAGTTTAAAATTTATGATAGGCTTTTAAATAAGACATATAAAATGAAAACCTTAAAAACATATGAGAATCTGAGCATTATTCTCCACCTGCACTGCTGTTACCATGAGTGAGTTACCAGCAATCAGTTCAGGTCTCGCTGCTTCTGCTCTAGCCTTCTAAAGTCTGTTTTCTATACAGTATCAACACTGATACTTTTAAAACATAAATGAAGTCAAAACAGTGGGAAGCAATTCCAGGCTAAGAAAACCACATGTACAAAAGCAGGGAGGCACAGAACTACCAGCTGTAGTTGGAAAACTGTGTTTGTCATTACTAGAACAATTAGGAGACCAAGGTTGAGACAGAGGTTGAAAAGTTCAAGAGAGACCATATCCTTGTTTTCCATGTGTAGTCAACCAAGATGTATCCATTGAAAAAATTTCAGCAGAGGTGTGACAATTACAAGTAAATATTTTAGAAAGAGGAGAACAGACTCATGAGGGAGAAGAGAGATGAAAAGGATGGAATTCAGCTTAGTATATTCAGAACTTATTGCTGGGATAGTGGTGCACAAGCTGTTTGGCCTAAGTTCACTTAGTTGGGACAAAAGCTACCTTAACACATCTATTCTAGGAATCTTGCTATCTAGTATAAAAGAATTTAGAGAAACAAAGATTCTGAATAGAGCTATTTTTATTTTCTTTGCTCAGTAAAAGAAGGTGAGTTTGGATACACACAATATTTATTATCCAGAAATTCTCTCTAAACTCACTTGATCATTACAGTTTATTGGGAGTCCTTTCATAGCCAGTGAACAGGCTGAAGTTTTGTTATGAAGATGTTCCTAAAAACTCTGGGTTGGGAAAGAAATCGTTATTGTGTAGAGAGTGAGGGAAGAGATGGCTTAAAAAGTGTTAGAGAGGTAGAACTAAAAAGACTTGGTGATTAATTGTGGGATTTGAAGAAGAGGAAGGAGTGAAAGTTGATACATAGGTTGCTGGCTTTGATGATTGCACGTGGCCAACAGACATCAGAATTCAGGAGGAAAATCAGATTTGGGGAAGTGGGAGATGGTAGGTTCTGCTTTAGACAGGAGGTTAAAGTTCTTTGTGGTCTCCTGAGTGAGAGTATTTACCAGTAATGGACTAAAGCAAAGATTTGGGCTATATATGGTAGAACAACACAGAAATTCTCAAAGTACGTAAGTGGTGCATTCTCTCCAAGGACCATTTTAAAATATGCAAGGATGTTTTTGGTTAGCACAATAACTGGAGGTGGTACTAATGGTAGAATTGAATGAGAATTGAGGATGCTAACGGTCCTGCAATGTAAAGAATAGTTGCACATGTCAAAAGCAAGGGAAGGGGCACAGAAAACCACATGTACAAAAGCAGGGAGGCACAGAACTACCAGCTGTAGTTGGAAAACTGTGTTTGTCATTACTAGAACAATTAGGAGACCAAGGTTGAGACAGAGGTTGAAAAGTTCAAGAGAGACCATATCCTTGTTTTCCATGTGTAGTCAACCAAGATGTATCCATTGAAAAAATTTCAGCAGAGGTGTGACAATTACAAGTAAATATTTTAGAAAGAGGAGAACAGACTCATGAGGGAGAAGAGAGATGAAAAGGATGGAATTCAGCTTAGTATATTCAGAACTTATTGCTGGGATAGTGGTGCACAAGCTGTTTGGCCTAAGTTCACTTAGTTGGGACAAAAGCTACCTTAACACATCTATTCTAGGAATCTTGCTATCTAGTATAAAAGAATTTAGAGAAACAAAGATTCTGAATAGAGCTATTTTTATTTTCTTTGCTCAGTAAAAGAAGGTGAGTTTGGATACACACAATATTTATTATCCAGAAATTCTCTCTAAACTCACTTGATCATTACAGTTTATTGGGAGTCCTTTCATAGCCAGTGAACAGGCTGAAGTTTTGTTATGAAGATGTTCCTAAAAACTCTGGGTTGGGAAAGAAATCGTTATTGTGTAGAGAGTGAGGGAAGAGATGGCTTAAAAAGTGTTAGAGAGGTAGAACTAAAAAGACTTGGTGATTAATTGTGGGATTTGAAGAAGAGGAAGGAGTGAAAGTTGATACATAGGTTGCTGGCTTTGATGATTGCACGTGGCCAACAGACATCAGAATTCAGGAGGAAAATCAGATTTGGGGAAGTGGGAGATGGTAGGTTCTGCTTTAGACAGGAGGTTAAAGTTCTTTGTGGTCTCCTGAGTGAGAGTATTTACCAGTAATGGACTAAAGCAAAGATTTGGGCTATATATGGTAGAACAACACAGAAATTCTCAAAGTACGTAAGTGGTGCATTCTCTCCAAGGACCATTTTAAAATATGCAAGGATGTTTTTGGTTAGCACAATAACTGGAGGTGGTACTAATGGTAGAATTGAATGAGAATTGAGGATGCTAACGGTCCTGCAATGTAAAGAATAGTTGCACATGATGAATTGTCCCAGCCAATTGCCAATAGTATTTCCCTTAGCAATCACAGAAACACTGGAGGGGAGAGGATGTAAAGTGAGCAGAGTAGAGGCTACAGTTAGGACAGAGAAGAGGTCCCAGCAACATGAAGCCAAAAATGGCCATGCAGAGCAAGCCCTGAAAAGGGAGACAGATTGCTCCTGGATCATTTCTTTCTAAGAGGCACTGAGGAAAAGTGTTCCAACGAACAAAGGTGAGGGAAGTTGCTGAGGTGTTTTAAGCTATTTGTACTCATTCTCATAATTGTCAAGCAGTTTTTGATCAGAAATAGATACTTTCTAAAACTGGAATTAACATTTGTGGTTTTACCTAGACAATAATGACAATTGATTCTTTTGTTCCAATAATTACCATACTGCTTGGAACAGAGTCTTTACCTTAATAATGCTACTTTGTGTTTGTGATGCCAATGTTTTATAAGACATTGTCTTGTGTTGGTTATTGTGATCTAATTTCATAACTCCCATCTCATTTTACATGTGCAGAAAGAATCAGAAAGTTTAACATACTTATAAAGATGTGCTCAGAATACAAGAAATTTGAACTACTCTAGTCTTACCTTGAGATTTCAGGTGCATCCTGTTCTTTGGCTGCCCTTTGCTTACTCTAGATAGAAAACCTCCATTTATAAGGCATTCTGAGCTTATTTGCTATGGACAGAGGGTTTTTTGTGATTAATTGTGGGATTTGAAGAAGAGGAAGGAGTGAAAGTTGATACATAGGTTGCTGGCTTTGATGATTGCACGTGGCCAACAGACATCAGAATTCAGGAGGAAAATCAGATTTGGGGAAGTGGGAGATGGTAGGTTCTGCTTTAGACAGGAGGTTAAAGTTCTTTGTGGTCTCCTGAGTGAGAGTATTTACCAGTAATGGACTAAAGCAAAGATTTGGGCTATATATGGTAGAACAACACAGAAATTCTCAAAGTACGTAAGTGGTGCATTCTCTCCAAGGACCATTTTAAAATATGCAAGGATGTTTTTGGTTAGCACAATAACTGGAGGTGGTACTAATGGTAGAATTGAATGAGAATTGAGGATGCTAACGGTCCTGCAATGTAAAGAATAGTTGCACATGATGAATTGTCCCAGCCAATTGCCAATAGTATTTCCCTTAGCAATCACAGAAACACTGGAGGGGAGAGGATGTAAAGTGAGCAGAGTAGAGGCTACAGTTAGGACAGAGAAGAGGTCCCAGCAACATGAAGCCAAAAATGGCCATGCAGAGCAAGCCCTGAAAAGGGAGACAGATTGCTCCTGGATCATTTCTTTCTAAGAGGCACTGAGGAAAAGTGTTCCAACGAACAAAGGTGAGGGAAGTTGCTGAGGTGTTTTAAGCTATTTGTACTCATTCTCATAATTGTCAAGCAGTTTTTGATCAGAAATAGATACTTTCTAAAACTGGAATTAACATTTGTGGTTTTACCTAGACAATAATGACAATTGATTCTTTTGTTCCAATAATTACCATACTGCTTGGAACAGAGTCTTTACCTTAATAATGCTACTTTGTGTTTGTGATGCCAATGTTTTATAAGACATTGTCTTGTGTTGGTTATTGTGATCTAATTTCATAACTCCCATCTCATTTTACATGTGCAGAAAGAATCAGAAAGTTTAACATACTTATAAAGATGTGCTCAGAATACAAGAAATTTGAACTACTCTAGTCTTACCTTGAGATTTCAGGTGCATCCTGTTCTTTGGCTGCCCTTTGCTTACTCTAGATAGAAAACCTCCATTTATAAGGCATTCTGAGCTTATTTGCTATGGACAGAGTTGTGTCTGGAATTTCTTAATTTTGGTTACATCTCTCTCCCTTCCTCCTTTGCTTCCTTCTTCCTTTCTCCCTTCTACCCTTTCTTCCTTCCACTCCATAAAACCAGAAAGAATTGAAACCAGTTTATGAACATTCATCAAACAGATAAAGCAGCATATATAAACAACAAAGATGAAAGAAAAAAATAAAGCAAGGGAGGGGATCATTAGGTAGAAAGAAGATATTTCTTCTTAAGGAAAATAAGAAATTGCCCTTCATGACTTACAAACTGGGGCCCAAACTAGTAATGGGAGTTGTGCCAAGAATTTTAACATTCATATGCATTATTGATAACTCAGTGATTTTGAACACTACTGGTACCTGAGAATATTCTTAGCGTAAGTGTAAGGACAGGAAGCCACAGACTTCTGATTATTAATTCCTAAAATATTGCCCTGACTGCGTAAGATAGATAAAACTGTCAAGCCCAAATCCCTTGCCTAAGGGGAAAGAGCAGCCTTTGAGCTTGAGGAGCACCAACGGGGGATGGAATAAAGGAGGCCAGGGTGGCTGGGATGAGTGGGAATGGAATGTGCCCAAGAAAGGTGGGGCTCCCCAAGTGTGAAGGGAGGCTGAGAAGAGCATGCACTGTGTTGATTGCAAGAATTCTGAGTTGTTCTTGGCATTCTGCCATGTTAGGACGTCCCATGACAAGCCTGGGTTAAGGAGACAAGGAATTGTCTGGAAGGCAGTTCCCTAGACAATAATGACAATTGATTCTTTTGTTCCAATAATTACCATACTGCTTGGAACAGAGTCTTTACCTTAATAATGCTACTTTGTGTTTGTGATGCCAATGTTTTATAAGACATTGTCTTGTGTTGGTTATTGTGATCTAATTTCATAACTCCCATCTCATTTTACATGTGCAGAAAGAATCAGAAAGTTTAACATACTTATAAAGATGTGCTCAGAATACAAGAAATTTGAACTACTCTAGTCTTACCTTGAGATTTCAGGTGCATCCTGTTCTTTGGCTGCCCTTTGCTTACTCTAGATAGAAAACCTCCATTTATAAGGCATTCTGAGCTTATTTGCTATGGACAGAGTTGTGTCTGGAATTTCTTAATTTTGGTTACATCTCTCCCTTCCTCCTTTGCTTCCTTCTTCCTTTCTCCCTTCTACCCTTTCTTCCTTCCACTCCATAAAACCAGAAAGAATTGAAACCAGTTTATGAACATTCATCAAACAGATAAAGCAGCATATATAAACAACAAAGATGAAAGAAAAAAATAAAGCAAGGGAGGGGATCATTAGGTAGAAAGAAGATATTTCTTCTTAAGGAAAATAAGAAATTGCCCTTCATGACTTACAAACTGGGGCCCAAACTAGTAATGGGAGTTGTGCCAAGAATTTTAACATTCATATGCATTATTGATAACTCAGTGATTTTGAACACTACTGGTACCTGAGAATATTCTTAGCGTAAGTGTAAGGACAGGAAGCCACAGACTTCTGATTATTAATTCCTAAAATATTGCCCTGACTGCGTAAGATAGATAAAACTGTCAAGCCCAAATCCCTTGCCTAAGGGGAAAGAGCAGCCTTTGAGCTTGAGGAGCACCAACGGGGGATGGAATAAAGGAGGCCAGGGTGGCTGGGATGAGTGGGAATGGAATGTGCCCAAGAAAGGTGGGGCTCCCCAAGTGTGAAGGGAGGCTGAGAAGAGCATGCACTGTGTTGATTGCAAGAATTCTGAGTTGTTCTTGGCATTCTGCCATGTTAGGACGTCCCATGACAAGCCTGGGTTAAGGAGACAAGGAATTGTCTGGAAGGCAGTTCCCTTCAGGACAGAATGGAGTATTTAGCTGGCCATGCAAGCTGGGGTGTGTGAAGAATATGGAGGCGTGGCTTAAAGTGAGAGGGGAAAGAATCTCACACATTGGTCAAATAACATTCAGCTTTGGGCGTGGAGGGCCTCTATCAAGAAGTATTTACTGCCAGCAAGCTATCATGCCTGAAGGCAAAACAGCATGAGGTGCAGGACTCTGGGGCATGTGGAATGCATGTTGCCAGAGGGAATGGTATGTGACAAATATGCATTTGGGGCTGTGGCATGCCGCAAAGCTGCAGAGTGTCCTTGCCAGTTTGTGGTATGCCGCAGGGCCACGAGCAGGTGGAAGAGAACCATGCTCCCCTGCCTCCCTTGCCTGCAGCTTGCTGCATACCATATTCCCTCAAACATTTTTGTACACACAGCGGCTTTTTGCTTGCCTTCGTTAATCATGGGATGTGTAAACTGCCAGAAAGACACTGGTTAACGTGGACAAGGCACTGCCACCCAACTCTTCAGACAGAACTAAAGGCTAGTTACTAGGGGGCACAGCTATGCCTGTGACTTGCTCCCCACATGGACCCTCCTTCCTGACTTGTACACAATTTGGATCTGAATTAGGAGGAAAAGGACACAGAACTTTTCTATTAAGGTTTGCAGAGCCAGGAGCTCCAGGTCTCCTCATGTGAGAGAGAATACAGTTAAATGTGTGGACTCTGAAGTTGCCTGCTTGGAGTTAAATCACTGTGTGATGTCAGGTCCCAGATTCCTCACTTGTACAGTGGAGAAGAGACTCGAACCATCTTTGTAGAATGGCTGTGAGGATTTGGTGAGCTGATACATGGAAGTGCTTGTTTCTCAGTCATGACCTACTCTTTGCCACCCCATGGACTGTAGCCCACCATGGGATCCTGCAGGCAAGAACATTGGAATGGGTAGCCATTTCCTTCAGCAGGGTATCTTCCCAACTCAAGGACTGGACCCTGGGATTCCACACTGCAGGCAGCTTCTTTACTCTCTGAGACATCAGGGAAGCCCTGATACATGGAAGGTATACTTTTTAAGTTCCTGGCCCATATCAGATATTCCATAAATGATAACTAGCATTTTTATACTTCTGGCCCTGATGCTCAGAAGCAAGGAAAGGCCTGGCCCACATAGTAAAACTTCTGATGCTAGGGCTGTGCCAACCTCCAGCTTGGACTTCCCTGTCAGCAGGCCTCTGTCCCTGCCTTGTTCAGTTATTTACTGCCAGCAGCTATCATGCCTGAAGGCAAAACAGCATGAGGTGCAGGACTCTGGGGCATGTGGAATGCATGTTGCCAGAGGGAATGGTATGTGACAAATATGCATTTGGGGCTGTGGCATGCCGCAAAGCTGCAGAGTGTCCTTGCCAGTTTGTGGTATGCCGCAGGGCCACGAGCAGGTGGAAGAGAACCATGCTCCCCTGCCTCCCTTGCCTGCAGCTTGCTGCATACCATATTCCCTCAAACATTTTTGTACACACAGCGGCTTTTTGCTTGCCTTCGTTAATCATGGGATGTGTAAACTGCCAGAAAGACACTGGTTAACGTGGACAAGGCACTGCCACCCAACTCTTCAGACAGAACTAAAGGCTAGTTACTAGGGGGCACAGCTATGCCTGTGACTTGCTCCCCACATGGACCCTCCTTCCTGACTTGTACACAATTTGGATCTGAATTAGGAGGAAAAGGACACAGAACTTTTCTATTAAGGTTTGCAGAGCCAGGAGCTCCAGGTCTCCTCATGTGAGAGAGAATACAGTTAAATGTGTGGACTCTGAAGTTGCCTGCTTGGAGTTAAATCACTGTGTGATGTCAGGTCCCAGATTCCTCACTTGTACAGTGGAGAAGAGACTCGAACCATCTTTGTAGAATGGCTGTGAGGATTTGGTGAGCTGATACATGGAAGTGCTTGTTTCTCAGTCATGACCTACTCTTTGCCACCCCATGGACTGTAGCCCACCATGGGATCCTGCAGGCAAGAACATTGGAATGGGTAGCCATTTCCTTCAGCAGGGTATCTTCCCAACTCAAGGACTGGACCCTGGGATTCCACACTGCAGGCAGCTTCTTTACTCTCTGAGACATCAGGGAAGCCCTGATACATGGAAGGTATACTTTTTAAGTTCCTGGCCCATATCAGATATTCCATAAATGATAACTAGCATTTTTATACTTCTGGCCCTGATGCTCAGAAGCAAGGAAAGGCCTGGCCCACATAGTAAAACTTCTGATGCTAGGGCTGTGCCAACCTCCAGCTTGGACTTCCCTGTCAGCAGGCCTCTGTCCCTGCCTTGTTCAGTTCAGGCTGCATTCTCTGCCCTGCACAAAGTTCAGCTTTATTCCTGGCAAAATAGGAGTGAAGACAGAGTTGTCCCTTGGGCCTGGAAAGAGTGAGTGGCTAGTACTGGCCCAGGTCCTCGGGGCCAGAGGCCCAGTTCTTCTGTCCGAGGTGCTGAGTCATGAGCTGTGGTTACAGGCTCCACTGCACTACTGGGCTTGGCATGACATCTGGGGAGGATTAGGAGATTATGATCGGAACAAGACACAAAAGAATTGCAGCTAAATGTTGATAAGCAATTTGGAAGGTACTCAGAGGAGGGAAAAACAAGAAGGTTGCCTGCAGAGTCAGAGCGAGTGTGGGCAGAGAGAGCCACAGAGCAGGCAGGGGCATAAACCATGCAGCTCAAAGAGGGTGAGGGCTGCTTGTTCTGTTATTGTTTCTTAGATTCCTAAAGGAAACTGTTGAAAGGACTTTGATTTTGACATCTAGTCAAAGAAAAACACTTAAAATGTGGAGCAAGGTGGGAATACAAGATGGTATAGCCATTTTGGAAAAGAGTATGGAAGTTTCTTACAAAAGTATGCAGTTATGATGTGACTAGGCCATGCACTGTTCATGCCAGAGTAATGAAAACCTGGCTTCTCGGTTGGTACAGTGGTAAACAATCTGCCTGCCAATGCAGGAGACACAAGAGATGCAAATTTGGTTCCTGGATTTGGCTCTCCACTGGGGAAGTAAATATCAACTCACTCCAGTATTCTTCCCTGGCGAATCCCATGGACAGAGGAGGCTGGCAATCCATAGTGTCATAAAGAGTCAGACACTACTAAGCACACACACATATACACACATACAATGAAAACCTATGTCAAATCAAAACCTGAACACTAATGTTCATAGCATCTTTGTGATAGCCAAAAATTAGGCATAACTCAAAAGTCTTTCAGTGGGTGGATAGTTAAGCAAATCATGGTACATCTATCCCATGAATACTAACTATTCTGTGATATAAAGGAATGAGCTTCTGAGATGTACAACTGCTTGGATGAATCTCCAGAGAATTATGCTGAGTGAAAAAGCCAATATAAAAAGGTTACATACAGATTGTGTATGATTCCATAAATATAAGTTCCTGAAATAGCAAACTACTAGAGATGGAGAACATATTAGTGGTTGCCAGGGGTTAAGGGTGGGGAGGGGAGAGGCTGTGGTAATAAAACGATCTCATGAGGGATCCTTGCAATGAAGCTGTTCTGATTTTTGACTGTTTCCACAAGGATCTACTTATTTGATAAAATTGCATAGAATGAAGTACACAGACATGAATATGAATACAACTATAAAATTGGTGAAATCTGAGTAAGGTTGGTGTATGACTTGTCAGTATCCTGGTTGTGATATTACTATAGGTTTTGCAAGATATTACTATTAGGGGAAATGGGCAAAGGGAATGCAACGTCTATTATTTCTTATAACTACATATGAATCTATAATTTTTTCAAAATAAAAAGTCATTAAAAATGTAGAACAAGTCTTTAAGATGCCCCTTCTACCTGGAACTTTGACATTGTCAAAGAGATTTTGTAAAGTATACTCCATATTGGCTTACACAAGTGAAATTCCATTAAGAGAACAACTGGTAAAAATCCCTGGTCTGGGGCCAAACACTTAGTCATGAGTGTCCAACCTGGCCACACTTTTAAGAGTAATGCCTATCTGAAGAGAACAAGAGATAGAAAAAAAAAAGCAGGGTGGCAGAACAGAGTTGAGGGCAGGAGGGAGATGGTGGAACTCTCTGGTCAGCTATTGGCAGAGGGACCTCTGCTCATGGAAATTCATCCAGGATCAAGTTCCTTTATAAATAGTTGTAACAAGTGGTTTAATGTTTTACCCTTGTGATTGAGTTTTTACAGATGTCTTTGATGTCTTAAAGCCAAGAAAAGTCTTTATGGTGAAGCTTTTAGAAACCATGAGAATTGGGGTAATTGATGTTTAGATGTATTTGGCTGAGAAGACCAATACTATTCCCTCTGTCAAAATTAGCATTTTTTCTGGCCATAATGTAGGTTTTCTAGTTGAGCAGTCAGATCAGAGCAAACCCCTTTGTCCCTTAAGCCTGAGTGGAGGAGAGAGGTGGGTAAAAGCTCTGCCACACCGTGGGTGATTTTACTTGTTCTTTGCTTGGGAACCACAGGTGTCCCATTGGTAGTGTTTCTGCTAGAAATGAGGAATGTGAAGGGAAAGTTCAGTATCCAAATCACTGATTTGTGCTTGTAAGGTCACATTTGCCAGAAATCTATTCTTTCCTCATGTTAGCTATTACTAATCCATTCCCCCAACCAGGCTTTCTTATTTGGGGACCAATTATGATTGACCTTACTCTGTGAAAGGACTCCTCAGAATTCCCTTGAAAAGCAGGGGCACTTGGATAGGTCAGATGTGAAACTATGGTCAAAACATAGACTGAGGCCAGCATGCTGAGTGGATCCAGAGTCCCACTGCTCAGAGAACTCTGCCTTATTTTCACCATTGGTAGGAAGAGTTCTCATATTTCCTATTGACTCAAGATGTATTTGAGATGGTTGCTTGGCCCCTAAGCTTGTCTCTCCAACAACTGCAGATCCAGAGATGCTCCACCATCCATCAAATCTGACAAGGCTGCCTCCTACAGCAGCTGTATTGTTTATGAAATGAGTCACTTTCATAGCACATCCAAAAGCAAACTTGTGCTGGATTTGACAGATGCATCCCACTTCATTCTTCTCATTCTCTCCCTTCACATGCTTGCCCAGCTCCTGAGTAGCAGCCTAAATTTGCTAAGATGGAATTGAGAAACACAAAGTAGGGATATTTTCCTTGAACAAAATCATTACACTTGGTTTCCTCGCTTTAGAGTAAGTCAGCAAGCATGTGTTTTATCTGTTTTCAGCAGAGGCAAGTGAGGGAGGAAAAAATGAGTGGGAGAGAGTGGTGGTTGCCACACGTGTCTTCTGAGAAAAAGAATCTCATTATCCTGTTACTCTATTTAATGGCCCATATTGTATCTAAATTTCTTTTTATAGCATCAATTTCTCAGTAGAGGTCTAGCTTCACTCCTTTATGAACAGTAAGAACAAAATAGAAGCTAGCAAAGATGGGACTTTGTTGGTTGCATGACTCAGAAGGAATGAAAGACAAAGATTAACTTAAGAAATAACCAGGGTGTTGGGTTAGAAAGTCACTCGCTCTGGTTCAGCCTCAAATGTAGATAAAATAGGCTTAGAGATAGAATATGAATGACTTCGAAGGATTTTATCCTTTGGATTTTATTCTTTTCTTTGCTAATAAAACAAGTGTTGGAATAGAGTCACATGACCACTGAATACCATGTGACCAATGAACTGATGATGTCATGAGATGATGCTGAGTTTTGAATAATCTGAGAGAATGTAATATGCAAGACATGGGTGCTTAATGGATAAGGAGCACCCTAGGAAGAGGAGAGGTCTCCCAGTGATGACATTCATGGTGTTGAGCAGTCCCTGGGATAGGTTCTAGGGTTAGGTGAACAAACATAGTCCCTGCCTTCAGTGGAATTCACTCTAATGGGAGACACAAACATCTGCCCAATTACACACAATCTATGACCAACGCTATAAAAAAAAGTGCTATTTGATGCTATTAAATGTGTTTTTTTTTTCCAGGATATAGCAAAGCCACCCTTGAAAAAAGAAAAAATCTTGCACTTGAAGAGCCTGTGCAGTTTCTCAAGGCTCCTAGAGAAGTCAGACATGAGCAACTACTGGGGTAGGAGGCAGGGGACGGAGGATACCACTGGGGAATCAACAAGGCTCTGGAGAGGAAAACACATAGGAAACAGATGATAACAAGGAAAAGACTTATAACTTGACTACATAAGCATTTAAAATTTTGGCAGGGAAAATTCACAAAGAAAACTGAAATTTGGGGAAGAAAATGGGCCACAGTAACAGCCACTTTCCTTCATATGTAAAGAGCACTCATAGAAGAAACACTGGAGAAGTGAGCAGAGGCATAGTTCACCTCTAAATGACCTTATCTGATAACTTTTCAGATGTATGGATCAAATTTTGATTTCACAGTTATTCTGGGGATAATAGTGCAAGTTTAGAACAAAGGAAGGAAACCCCATAATGCCCTTAGGAAACTCAGCTTCCCTTTACTTGGCATGGGCACAATATGAACAAAATAGAAGCTAGCAAAGATGGGACTTTGTTGGTTGCATGACTCAGAAGGAATGAAAGACAAAGATTAACTTAAGAAATAACCAGGGTGTTGGGTTAGAAAGTCACTCGCTCTGGTTCAGCCTCAAATGTAGATAAAATAGGCTTAGAGATAGAATATGAATGACTTCGAAGGATTTTATCCTTTGGATTTTATTCTTTTCTTTGCTAATAAAACAAGTGTTGGAATAGAGTCACATGACCACTGAATACCATGTGACCAATGAACTGATGATGTCATGAGATGATGCTGAGTTTTGAATAATCTGAGAGAATGTAATATGCAAGACATGGGTGCTTAATGGATAAGGAGCACCCTAGGAAGAGGAGAGGTCTCCCAGTGATGACATTCATGGTGTTGAGCAGTCCCTGGGATAGGTTCTAGGGTTAGGTGAACAAACATAGTCCCTGCCTTCAGTGGAATTCACTCTAATGGGAGACACAAACATCTGCCCAATTACACACAATCTATGACCAACGCTATAAAAAAAAGTGCTATTTGATGCTATTAAATGTGTTTTTTTTTTCCAGGATATAGCAAAGCCACCCTTGAAAAAAGAAAAAATCTTGCACTTGAAGAGCCTGTGCAGTTTCTCAAGGCTCCTAGAGAAGTCAGACATGAGCAACTACTGGGGTAGGAGGCAGGGGACGGAGGATACCACTGGGGAATCAACAAGGCTCTGGAGAGGAAAACACATAGGAAACAGATGATAACAAGGAAAAGACTTATAACTTGACTACATAAGCATTTAAAATTTTGGCAGGGAAAATTCACAAAGAAAACTGAAATTTGGGGAAGAAAATGGGCCACAGTAACAGCCACTTTCCTTCATATGTAAAGAGCACTCATAGAAGAAACACTGGAGAAGTGAGCAGAGGCATAGTTCACCTCTAAATGACCTTATCTGATAACTTTTCAGATGTATGGATCAAATTTTGATTTCACAGTTATTCTGGGGATAATAGTGCAAGTTTAGAACAAAGGAAGGAAACCCCATAATGCCCTTAGGAAACTCAGCTTCCCTTTACTTGGCATGGGCACAGAAATGATTGTGAGGGAAAAGGGCTGCAATTATTTGACTGTGACAGATGATCCATGGGATTCTTTCAGCACAGTGTTTCTACAGCAACTTGTGTTCTGACTGAACACTCTGGTGGAAGCTCTTGAAAATCCTAAGGGTTCAATGAGGAGGTTACATCCCTGGAATATGCTAACTCAGTCTGGTTTTCTAAGCTCTATTAGAAATGACCATATCCAGCCTACAGAGAATGTTGAGATATTTTGATTTCATTGTAACTTTAGTCTTTCAAGTGGACAGCTATAGTGTCAGTGACAACCACTGTTCCTATTGAAATCCGTGACCTCAGTCTGGGACTTGAACCCAGAGCCCAATTTGGCACTCAAACCCAGGTGGCTGGGACTCTGACTGAGCCAAAACCCTTCTTGGGGCTTGAACCTGTGTGGCCGGGACTTGAACCCAGCCAAAACCCTGCTTGGGACTTGAACCCATGAGGCCAGGACTTGAACCCAGCCAAATCCCTTCTTGGAACTTGACCCCACATGACTGGGACTCAGACCCTGCGAAAACCCACAATATTTGGTCTTTAGGATCTAATGGAACGCATGTTCTTAATGTTTCATCACAGAAAAGAATTCAGTAAGAGACAAAGTGATAGGTAAGAAGTGGATTTATTCAGATTCAGACACAAGCACACTCTACAGACAGAGTATGGGCCATTGTAGAGGGCAAGTGCGGTGGCCTCGGAAGATGTAGCCTGTTTAGCTTTTATGGACTGGACAATTTCATATGCTAATGAGTGGGAGGATTATTCCAATTATTTTGGGGAAGAAGCAGAACTGTCATGGTGCCTGGGGGTGTGTCATTTAGCTTGCTGATTGAGAGTCAAGTTCTAGTCTGCCATCTAGGACCCATTTGATTCTAATGGGTTTATGTTGTGTCTTTGGATTATGTCATTCTTTCAAAAGTTGTGCCGTGCCCCTTTCTCTCCTGTTATGCTATTATGGGTTGAATCGTGTCCCACTAAATTTCTTGTTTTAAGTCCTAACTCATAGTGCCTCAGAATGTGACCTTGTTCCTGGCTGCTGCCCTGGAGCATGCCGAAAGTCGTTTCCCGGTCCGTGGTCTGCTCCGACACCCGGGATCGGGAGGAATATGACAACGGCGAGAAGCCCCTTCACGTCTACTACTGTTTGTGCGGCCAGATGGTCCTGGTGCTGGACTGTCAGTTAGAGAAGTTGCCCATGAGGCCTCGGGATCGGTCCCGTGTGATCGATGGTGCCAAACACGCCCACAAGTTTTGTAACACCGAAGATGAGGAGACTATATATCTTCGAAGACCTGAAGGCATCGAACGACAGTACAGGAAAAAGTGTGCAAAGTGTGGGCTGCCGCTCTTCTACCAGTCCCAGCCCAAGAATGCTCCCGTGACCTTCATTGTGGATGGAGCAGTGGTCAAATTTGGCCAGGGTTTTGGGAAAACAAGTATATATTCTCAGAAACAAGAGCCTCCTAAGAAGGTGATGATGACCAGACGGACTAAAGACATGGGCAAGTTCAGCTCTGTGACTGTGTCTACTATTGATGAAGAAGAAGAAGAGATTGAGGCTAGAGAAGTTGCTGACTCGTATGCACAGAATGCCAAGGTGATTGAAAAGCAGCTGGAGCGCAAGGGCATGAGCAAAAGGCGCCTGCAGGAGCTGGCGGAGCTGGAAGCCAAGAAAGCGAAAATGAAGGGGACCTTGATTGACAACCAGTACAAGTGAGCAGAACCTTTCTGTTGACCCAGACTGGAGGCAAGCATTTAAGATCCAGATGAAAAAGAGCATTTTCTTTGCTACATGGACTTATTCTACCTTTATTCCCCAGCAGAAGCCTTTACGTGACTTCCCAGTGGTTCTCTTACATTCAGTGAAGTCTTTTGAGTTCATCTGACCTGCTTTCTAGAAGTAGATTTTTCTCAGTGTTTCCGTTTTTATGTCTTCTATACGTTTTTTGTTCATTTGATCTAAACTTCCTCGTCAGTGTAGAAGATCTATGAATAGATGAGTGCTTGTGTGTGTCCAGTTTCTAAAGGATCTGTTCTTATTCCTTCTTCCAAGTTGAGAAACTATGAAAGATTTTTGCAAAAAAAATACTGTGCTGCCTGTACCCCAGTGTTCATTGCAGCTCTCTATACAATAACTAGAACATGGAAACAGTCTAGATGTCCATCAACGAACGAATGGATAAAGAAGCTCTGGTACAATATATACAATGGAGTGCTTCTCAGCTGTAAAAAGAAATGCAGAAGAATCAGCCCTAATGAAGTGGATGGATCTAGAACCCATTATAAAAAGTGAAGTAAGTCAGAAAGAGAAAGACAAGTACAGTATACTAACGTGATATATGGAATCTAGTAAGATGGTAATGGTAACACATGCAGTGAAGCAATGGAAAAACAGACATAGAGAACATACATATGAATGTTGTGGAGTATGAACACGGTGGGAGGCATAGAGAGTAAAGGAAAATCATAAAAGCTATTGTAGATGGCGACGACAGTACGTGAAATTGGGTCCGCTCTTCTACCAGTCCCAGCCCAAGAATGCTCCCGTGACCTTCATTGTGGATGGAGCAGTGGTCAAATTTGGCCAGGGTTTTGGGAAAACAAGTATATATTCTCAGAAACAAGAGCCTCCTAAGAAGGTGATGATGACCAGACGGACTAAAGACATGGGCAAGTTCAGCTCTGTGACTGTGTCTACTATTGATGAAGAAGAAGAAGAGATTGAGGCTAGAGAAGTTGCTGACTCGTATGCACAGAATGCCAAGGTGATTGAAAAGCAGCTGGAGCGCAAGGGCATGAGCAAAAGGCGCCTGCAGGAGCTGGCGGAGCTGGAAGCCAAGAAAGCGAAAATGAAGGGACCTTGATTGACAACCAGTACAAGTGAGCAGAACCTTTCTGTTGACCCAGACTGGAGGCAAGCATTTAAGATCCAGATGAAAAAGAGCATTTTCTTTGCTACATGGACTTATTCTACCTTTATTCCCCAGCAGAAGCCTTTACGTGACTTCCCAGTGGTTCTCTTACATTCAGTGAAGTCTTTTGAGTTCATCTGACCTGCTTTCTAGAAGTAGATTTTTCTCAGTGTTTCCGTTTTTATGTCTTCTATACGTTTTTTGTTCATTTGATCTAAACTTCCTCGTCAGTGTAGAAGATCTATGAATAGATGAGTGCTTGTGTGTGTCCAGTTTCTAAAGGATCTGTTCTTATTCCTTCTTCCAAGTTGAGAAACTATGAAAGATTTTTGCAAAAAAAATACTGTGCTGCCTGTACCCCAGTGTTCATTGCAGCTCTCTATACAATAACTAGAACATGGAAACAGTCTAGATGTCCATCAACGAACGAATGGATAAAGAAGCTCTGGTACAATATATACAATGGAGTGCTTCTCAGCTGTAAAAAGAAATGCAGAAGAATCAGCCCTAATGAAGTGGATGGATCTAGAACCCATTATAAAAAGTGAAGTAAGTCAGAAAGAGAAAGACAAGTACAGTATACTAACGTGTATATATGGAATCTAGTAAGATGGTAATGGTAACACATGCAGTGAAGCAATGGAAAAACAGACATAGAGAACAGACATATGAATGTTGTGGAGTATGAACACGGGGTGGGAGGCATAGAGGGAGTAACATGGAAACCTATACTATCATATGTGAAAAAGTTAGCTATTGTCATTGCACTGTGGGAATAGGGGATCCTGCAGGGGTGCAGTGCGACAGCCTGGAGGGGTGGGATGGGGGGGACCAGGACGGGGATGGAGGGGGGAAGGGGGCCAGGGATATGCATATGACTGATTTGGGAACATACATGCCTGTGAACAACAAAACTCTGTAAAAATATTAAAAAATTTAAAAAAAAAAAAAAAAAAAAAAAAGAATGTGACCTTGTTTGGAAATTGGGGTCTTTATAGAGGTAATCAAGTTAAAATGAAGTCATTAGGGAAGATCCTAATCCAGTATAACTGGCGTCCTTATAAAAAGGGAGAAACTTGGAGACAAACAGGTGCACAGAAAGAATGCTATGTGAACACGAAGACAGCCGTCTACATACTATAGATGTGTGGAACAGATCCTCCCCTCATAATCCTCAGAAAGAACCAATTGTGCTGACACCTTGATGTGACCTTCTGACCTCCAGACCATAAATTTCTGTCATGTAGGCTACTTTGTCTTTGGTATTTTGTTAGGACAGCCCCATGAAACAAATCAAATCCTCACATTCACTCGTTTTCATCCACTTCTCTGTGTTTAAAGTAAAATAGTTTTTCATTTTAATGAAACATTATGTTCTATTAAATTGTTTTCACATATGGAAACCAATGGAGAGATACTGAGAAAGAGCGAAGGACATTTGGCTATTTAAAAACTATTTGTGTTTGACAAGCATCTTTCCGTCTGTCAGGCCATGCTGCATAGGGTTGCAAAGAGTCGGACAGGACTGAGCAACTGAATGACAACAACAACAAATATGTCAAGCACCATAGTATGTATACAATGGTTAATAAGAGAACATGGTTCCTGCCCTCATGGAGACTATTATCAGCAGAAAAAACAACCTTAACCTAAACAATTAGAAGAGAGGGTGATGATGGCAAGGGTGCACAAAGCCTCCAGGGAGAGTCGATGAGAGAGCCCTGGACCTTCTGCTGGGACTCAGTCACTTTTCTGCCTTGAAAGTGACATCTGAGCTGAAACTTGAGTCACGGATAGGAGCTAGACTTGAGGAAACCTATAGAGAGTAACATGGAAACCTATACTATCATATGTGAAAAAGTTAGCTATTGTCATTGCACTGTGGGAATAGGGGATCCTGCAGGGGTGCAGTGCGACAGCCTGGAGGGGTGGGATGGGGGGGACCAGGACGGGGATGGAGGGGGGAAGGGGGCCAGGGATATGCATATGACTGATTTGGGAACATACATGCCTGTGAACAACAAAACTCTGTAAAAATATTAAAAAAATTAAAAAATAAAAAAAAAAAAAAAAAAAAAAGAATGTGACCTTGTTTGGAAATTGGGGTCTTTATAGAGGTAATCAAGTTAAAATGAAGTCATTAGGGAAGATCCTAATCCAGTATAACTGGCGTCCTTATAAAAAGGGAGAAACTTGGAGACAAACAGGTGCACAGAAAGAATGCCATGTGAACACGAAGACAGCCGTCTACATACTATAGAGGTGTGGAACAGATCCTCCCCTCATAATCCTCAGAAAGAACCAATTGTGCTGACACCTTGATGTGACCTTCTGACCTCCAGACCATAAATTTCTGTCATGTAGGCTACTTTGTCTTTGGTATTTTGTTAGGACAGCCCCATGAAACAAATCAAATCCTCACATTCACTCGTTTTCATCCACTTCTCTGTGTTTAAAGTAAAATAGTTTTTCATTTTAATGAAACATTATGTTCTATTAAATTGTTTTCACATATGGAAACCAATGGAGAGATACTGAGAAAGAGCGAAGGACATTTGGCTATTTAAAAACTATTTGTGTTTGACAAGCATCTTTCCGTCTGTCAGGCCATGCTGCATAGGGTTGCAAAGAGTCGGACAGGACTGAGCAACTGAATGACAACAACAACAAATATGTCAAGCACCATAGTATGTATACAATGGTTAATAAGAGAACATGGTTCCTGCCCTCATGGAGACTATTATCAGCAGAAAAAACAACCTTAACCTAAACAATTAGAAGAGAGGGTGATGATGGCAAGGGTGCACAAAGCCTCCAGGGAGAGTCGATGAGAGAGCCCTGGACCTTCTGCTGGGACTCAGTCACTTTTTCTGCCTTGAAAGTGACATCTGAGCTGAAACTTGAGTCACGGATAGGAGCTAGCTAGTGCAAAGGGTGTGAGGCCAATGAAAAACAGTGAGGGTAACATAGGCAATGTTTCTAGGTAAAGGCAACAGCAAGGCTCCATGCTGCATGTATGAAGAGGGAAGAAAGCTTGTCTTCTGTTTAAACTGAGAAGATGGCCCCAGGGTCACCATGGAAGTAAAGAAAGATGGTAGAGCTGTGCAAGTGGAAAAATAAGTTATCAGCTGCACTCTTTATTTGGGCAGCCGGTAGGTGTGGAGGTGACCTTGGCCTTGCTGGGTTACCTCAAGTACAACATGCAAGAGGAATAACATTGGCTGCCCCAAGCAGCCCCTCAGGCCTGCTATCCAATCTTCCTGACACATGTGCTAGCGTTCTCACACAACACTTTTGCAGCCTGCTTTTGGAGTTTCTAAAAATGTTTTATACAGAGTCAGACTTTGTGAGGGGGCCAACCAACAAAGAAAATCCCACTTAGCCGATGGAAGAATTGTTCAGTCTTGTCTACTGATGGGAAAGGCCACTCCCTCCTCTCCCAATCCTTTCCAAGAACCTTAAACCTGAAAGAGCCTTTTATGTTTCTGATAAATGGTTTGGCAAACATTTAAGAGTTTTGGAATTGTATCCTACCTGACTTGTCTTCCACTAATCCCCTCTCCTCCATCAAAATATGTTATGTCTCCTGGCAACACAGCCTGAGGAATGAGTGGTGTCTTAGAAAGGTTAATGTTCTCGATGTTGCTTCTGGGTCCTCATCCTCATTTTGCTGATAACCATTCCTATAATGAAAAAAAACCTCCTCTTATTCCCAAGTCTCAGTTTCTAAAAATATAAGCCAATTGAGGTCAGCAAGCCTGCTTAGATGCCCCCTTACCTGAATGTTAGGATTCTATTATTCTTTCTTCATCCAAAGCCACTTTAATTCACCCCCACTTGAACTAACTGTCGTCCGATCATTGTCAGAGGTCAGAGGAAGTGGCTTTTGGCAGTGGTAGGTAGTCATACGGCTGCCATGTTGTCATTAGTAAGTGTCGTGATGGTGTGTAAACATGAACCAAACAGGAACTCAATTTCCCCTCTTCTCTCTCACCTGCCATCATCTAGGATGTCAACCTTCTCCCTCCATCGCACCCCAGCCCCATCTTCCACCCATAAATTCATCCAGAAACTTTTGCCTAGAGGATAATTCAAGACTTATTTCTTTAATGGTCAGAATTGTGCTGGGTCAAGACTTTTAACTGTGTGTTTAATTAGTCATCTGTATGCATGTAACTTAAAGGCGCTCAGCTGTGCCTTTTTATAGGATTAATAAAGCGGGTTGTAAATCACCTATGCAGCCTATAAAAGTATTTATAGCAGCTTTTCTCTCCCTTTGCCATTACAGAAGCTTTGTTTGAACTAGCTGAGGTTTGCACGGGGATAGTTCTACCCAGTTCTAGGAGGAAAGTGTTAACAGTCCCTTCCTGGCAAACCACAACCTCATCATTAGGCAATGCGAAATGGGGGCTTTTAAATTTTTTAAGCCCCGCCAGACTTTGTGAGGGGGCCAACCAACAAAGAAAATCCCACTTAGCCGATGGAAGAATTGTTCAGTCTTGTCTACTGATGGGAAAGGCCACTCCCTCCTCTCCCAATCCTTTCCAAGAACCTTAAACCTGAAAGAGCCTTTTATGTTTCTGATAAATGGTTTGGCAAACATTTAAGAGTTTTGGAATTGTATCCTACCTGACTTGTCTTCCACTAATCCCCTCTCCTCCATCAAAATATGTTATGTCTCCTGGCAACACAGCCTGAGGAATGAGTGGTGTCTTAGAAAGGTTAATGTTCTCGATGTTGCTTCTGGGTCCTCATCCTCATTTTGCTGATAACCATTCCTATAATGAAAAAAAACCTCCTCTTATTCCCAAGTCTCAGTTTCTAAAAATATAAGCCAATTGAGGTCAGCAAGCCTGCTTAGATGCCCCCTTACCTGAATGTTAGGATTCTATTATTCTTTCTTCATCCAAAGCCACTTTAATTCACCCCCACTTGAACTAACTGTCGTCCGATCATTGTCAGAGGTCAGAGGAAGTGGCTTTTGGCAGTGGTAGGTAGTCATACGGCTGCCATGTTGTCATTAGTAAGTGTCGTGATGGTGTGTAAACATGAACCAAACAGGAACTCAATTTCCCCTCTTCTCTCTCACCTGCCATCATCTAGGATGTCAACCTTCTCCCTCCATCGCACCCCAGCCCCATCTTCCACCCATAAATTCATCCAGAAACTTTTGCCTAGAGGATAATTCAAGACTTATTTCTTTAATGGTCAGAATTGTGCTGGGTCAAGACTTTTAACTGTGTGTTTAATTAGTCATCTGTATGCATGTAACTTAAAGGCGCTCAGCTGTGCCTTTTTATAGGATTAATAAAGCGGGTTGTAAATCACCTATGCAGCCTATAAAAGTATTTATAGCAGCTTTTCTCTCCTTTTGCCATTACAGAAGCTTTGTTTGAACTAGCTGAGGTTTGCACGGGGATAGTTCTACCCAGTTCTAGGAGGAAAGTGTTAACAGTCCCTTCCTGGCAAACCACAACCTCATCATTAGGCAATGCGAAATGTGCTGAAATGTTAAGCTCCAGCAAGGACGTTCCAAGGCATTATTGCCAACAGCAAGCCTTCTGTGTTAATGAAAATCAAAATACAAAAAAGCCAGTCAACTGCAGGCACAAAACTTAAGCTGAATTGGAGAAATATGACCGGAGTTGTAATGCCATGGCTTCTTGACTTCTATAAACCTTAACAGGACTTGGCAAGCCCTTCTTCAAGCTCATGCATTTGCACTGGCCAAACACCTTTTGGAACCACCTCAGCCAATTCCATATCACCAAGTCTGAGAAGGAACAAGCCAGCTTTTGTCTAATAGAGATTCAGAGCTGGTGTGGGTAAACAGTTACGAGAACCCCCTTTTTTGTGTCAGCAGGAGGTTCACTTCTCACCCTTCTCTCCTGCCTATCAAAGGAAAGTTCCCTGTTCTTAAATGAGAACTAGACCTCTATCATCTCTCTAACATAGATTCTCTGAAAGTCCTTGACTTATATTCTTCCAGTTGAAGAAAATAACCTTGATTAGGGTCATAGTTGACAATAAGTTAAACACACATACACTAGTTATCATTCCAGGGTTAACTTTGGAGAGAAGCACCTATAGGTTCTGGATTTGCAGACACATGTTTTGAAGCCTCATAATTTCTTTAGAAGAATCTTGACTGTCTAATAATCAGCAACCTCTCAGGTGAAAGAAAAAAGGAAACATAATTATTGAAGCGATCACAGGAACTCAATTTCCCCTCTTCTCTCTCACCTGCCATCATCTAGGATGTCAACCTTCTCCCTCCATCGCACCCCAGCCCCATCTTCCACCCATAAATTCATCCAGAAACTTTTGCCTGGGTTAAAATTTCTTAATGGTCAGAATTGTGCTGGGTCAAGACTTTAACTGTGTGTTTAATTAGTCATCTGTATGCATGTAACTTAAAGGCGCTCAGCTGTGCCTTTTTATAGGATTAATAAAGCGGGTTGTAAATCACCTATGCAGCCTATAAAAGTATTTATAGCAGCTTTTCTCTCCCTTTGCCATTACAGAAGCTTTGTTTGAACTAGCTGAGGTTTGCACGGGGATAGTTCTACCCAGTTCTAGGAGGAAAGTGTTAACAGTCCCTTCCTGGCAAACCACAACCTCATCATTAGGCAATGCGAAATGTGCTGAAATGTTAAGCTCCAGCAAGGACGTTCCAAGGCATTATTGCCAACGGCAAGCCTTCTGTGTTAATGAAAATCAAAATACAAAAAAGCCAGTCAACTGCAGGCACAAAACTTAAGCTGAATTGGAGAAATATGACCGGAGTTGTAATGCCATGGCTTCTTGACTTCTATAAACCTTAACAGGACTTGGCAAGCCCTTCTTCAAGCTCATGCATTTGCACTGGCCAAACACCTTTTGGAACCACCTCAGCCAATTCCGCATATCACCAAGTCTGAGAAGGAACAAGCCAGCTTTTGTCTAATAGAGATTCAGAGCTGGTGTGGGTAAACAGTTACGAGAACCCCTTCTTTGTGTCAGCAGGAGGTTCACTTCTCACCCTTCTCTCCTGCCTATCAAAGGAAAGTTCCCTGTTCTTAAATGAGAACTAGACCTCTATCATCTCTCTAACATAGATTCTCTGAAAGTCCTTGACTTATATTCTTCTTCCAGTTGAAGAAAATAACCTTGATTAGGGTCATAGTTGACAATAAGTTAAACACACATACACTAGTTATCATTCCAGGGTTAACTTTGGAGAGAAGCACCTATAGGTTCTGGATTTGCAGACACATGTTTTGAAGCCTCATAATTTCTTTAGAAGAATCTTGACTGTCTAATAATCAGCAACCTCTCAGGTGAAAGAAAAAAGGAAACATAATTATTGAAGCGATCACAGGAACCTTTGAAGAATAATCTGACTTGGCATTTGGGACAGGCTGCATTCTCCTTGGCATTTGGAACTTCCATAAATAGGTAGCTGTTTGTGTATCTCCTTGTCTATCAGAGGACTTGGTCACTTTGGTGGCCCCTAGAATTAATCAACTCAGGGGGCAGCTGGGCTTTTGCTTGGAACTCTTTGGTATCACTTGTATTTGCATTTATTCAGGAATGGAGTATAAGGTGGTGGGTGTGCTGAGTGGGGGTGGTTGAAAGAGGAGTGTAGAATAGCAGTGAGCTCTTCTGCTGAAAACTAGCCCTATGTTTTGCTTATTATATACTGTGTTATTATAGCCCTATGTTTTGGAGTCATGGGAACTTGCTTCACTAACTTTGTGAAATTTTTTCTACTTTTGAGATTACTTGAAGCTTCTTCAAACCTCAAATGCTTTGTCTCTTCTTTGAACTTGCTGGCTTTTCTTTCTTTTTCTTCCCTTCCATCCTTCTCCTTCTGTCTTTCCTTCCTTCTTTTCTTTCTATTTGGAAAAGATCTTAGGTGAAACTATCATGGATGATATCCCCAATATCTGACTTTAGAACATGAACAGGGGAGTCACTCAGTTGTGTTCGACTCTTTGTGACACCATGGATGAGCCATGGAATTCTCCAGGCAAGAATACTGGAGTGGGTTGCCACTTCCTTCTCCAGGGTTAGAATATGGGGGTCAGGAATAATTCTTTTTGAGATAGGACACATTTATATTGAGATGGGCTATCTTCTACAAAGAAAATGTATAGAACTAGCTTTCCCTTTGATTATTTCTAACTTAGTTTGTGCTTTCTTGTTTTCTACTAATGGATCATCTTATGCTTCTTCATTATTTTCTCTATTATTCTCCATTATTTTCTTTGCAGCTAGAGGATTGGTCTCTTTTTTTTTCCTTTTTTTTTTTAAAAAAAAAGGGTTAATAGATAACAGAAAACATTTGAAGTTAAGATTAAGAGTTTAGCTTTACATCTATCATATTTCCTTTGGTGTCTACTGACTTAAATAATGTAGCAGGACATTTACCCATTTTAGGTGTGCAGTTCAATGATTTTTATGTAGATTCATGGAGTTGTGTAAAATCTCAATAATCATTTAAAAATATTTGTATCACTCTAGTGAAATTTCTCATATCCATTTTACTTAATCTTTTTCCTATCCCCAGCCTCAGACTACCTCTAATTTACTTTCCATTTCTTTAGATTTGCATTTTCTGTACATTTCATCTAAATGAAATCATTCAATATGTAGTCTTTCATGTCTGGCTTTTTTCCCTCAAACTAATGTCTTTGTGGTTTATTAATGTTAAGCATGTATCAATATTTCATTCCTTTTTATGGCTGAGAATATTCCATTGGATGAATATACCCCATTTTGTTTCTTCATCAGTTTATGGACATTTGGGTTATGTCTACTTCTAAGCTATTATGAACAATGTTGCTATAGATATTTGCATGCAGATCTTAGTGTGAACACATGTTACCATTTCTCTTGGTTAAATGAGTAGGTCTGGAATTCCTGGGTCATATGGTAAATTTATATTTAAGTTTTAAGACATTGTCAAACTGTTTTCAAAGCATCTGTACCATTTTATATTCTTACTAGTCCTATGTGAGGTTTCCTGTTTCTCCACATCCTGAAAAACATTTGCTATTATCTTTTTGATTATAGCCGTTCTAATGGCATGATACCTCATTGTGGTTCTGATTTCCTTTCTCCTAATGATGAATGAGATGGAGCTTCCTTTTGTGAGTTTATTTGTTATTCATATATCTTCTTTGGTGAAATGTTTATTCCTTAGGTCAACTGCTACATGAATTTTTTGTCTTATATTTGAATTGTAAAAGTATTTTTGGATATTCTGGATGGCAGTCCTTTATCATGTATGTAATTTGCAAAAATATTTTCTCCCAGTTTGTGGCTTATCTTTTCATTTTCTTACTGATATCTTTGAAGCAGAAAAATATGAATTTTAATGAAATCTGATCATCAATGTTTTTCTTATCATAGCTCATACTTCCTTGGTATTGTATTGAGGATATTTTTGCCTACCCAAGTTCCTGATGATTTTCTCTTGTTTCTTTCCAAATGCTTTACATTTTAGCTTTCATGTTTAGGTCTCTGATCCATCTTAAATTAATTTTTATGTATGGTGTGATGTCTGAGTTTACCTTTTCTCAGGTAGAGATATAATTTTTCCAGCACTGAGTGTTAAAATGATTATTCTTTTTTCATTGAATTTTGTGTCAAAAATTAGTTGACCTTAAATATAAAGATTTATTTCTCTTAATTCAGTTGCATCTTTATATCTTCCTTATGCCCATGGCAGCTACTATGATTTTTCTGAAATTCTAATAGTTAAGAAAATCAGTACAATTGGACATATGACATTAAGGTAGATTAAACAAAAACAACAGCAACAAAAACCAAATCCTCCCCATAAACAGAAGTGGGAGAAATGAGAATTTAAAGACTCTCATGATTTATAGGAAAGGAGGACCTAGAACCAGGGCTGTCTGTGGGATTGGAATGACTCTCCTGCAGAGAAGACCCACTGTATTGAATGAAAGCCCAGAGCAAATAGAAGACTTGAATTAAGCAAGGGAGTTCTCAGGAGAGGGGTCAGGAGATGGGAGAACTGAGCCAGGTGGCCACTTAGGGAAAATATGTCTCTCTCCAGCCTGCCCAAACTCATCAAAGAATGTAAACTTGGAACAATTTAGTAGAAACCTCTGCTTGTTTTTAATGGCGATGTCTCTAAAAGACTATGATTTATGGGGGGAAAAAAAATATTTTGTTTTCCAAAAATAAAAAAAATAAAAAATAAGACAGAGCCACTTTGATAAAGGAGAAGAGTAGGAGGAGACTGTCATTTCTAGCTTTCTTTTTTTCTCACTGTCTCCATCCTTCCTCCAGTTTATAGTATGTCAGGGATCTATTATTGGTTTAGACATGGATAGAATCAGCCCTCCATGATCCTGTTTTAAATGGATATATCATCAACAGCATAATTATCAATTACAGTGACAACAATGCAACATGCCTAGTGTATGATTCATACATTAGAGCAATATGCAAGGCGCACAGAAGGCACGTGCACATTATTGAGGTCCACTGAGATGTTTTCCAAGAAGTCTCTACTAAATTACACACGACAAAACATGAGTATTGAAATTGTTTCCTCAAATGAAATACTGTTTCCTAAGCTTTTTGTTGACCAGGAGGAAAAGTCCACTGAAGCCACAGAGCTGACTACACAGAATAAAGGGGATTTTCCTGGAATCATGCTTAGTAGATCTGGTTTTGGTTCTTCGTATCCCCTGCCTGGAGCAGCCTGGGATCCTTGAGACAGCTTAGAGGCTAACCATGAGCAATAATTAATTGGGGACCTCCTGTATTTGTAGATAAAATGAGATCCACATCATGAAACACTACTGTCTAAGTCCCTTCTTTACTCATTGGGTAAGGGAGAAGAATACCACCTCTAGAATTAAGAACACATTATAGTGAGTTTGGGCCCAGTGCATTGCTGGAGCACATTGATGTTTGGGAGTCTTGACCTCTCTCATGCCTGCTGCTCTCCACCCTCCACTCCTTGGGAGAAAGGAAAAGTGTTCAGAAGAGAATCATTTTTTTCCCCAGAGAAGACCCACTGTATTGAATGAAAGCCCAGAGCAAATAGAAGACTTGAATTAAGCAAGGGAGTTCTCAGGAGAGGGGTCAGGAGATGGGAGAACTGAGCCAGGTGGCCACTTAGGGAAAATATTTCTCTCTCCAGCCTGCCCAAACTCATCAAAGAATGTAAACTTGGAACAATTTAGTAGAAACCTCTGCTTGTTTTTAATGGCGATGTCTCTAAAAGACTATGATTTATGGGGGGGAAAAACAAATTTTGTTTTCCAAAAATAAAAAAAATAAAAAATAAGACAGAGCCACTTTGATAAAGGAGAAGAGTAGGAGGAGACTGTCATTTCTAGCTTTCTTTTTTTCTCACTGTCTCCATCCTTCCTCCAGTTTATAGTATGTCAGGGATCTATTACTGGTTTAGACATGGATAGAATCAGCCCTCCATGATCCTGTTTTAAATGGATATATCATCAACAGCATAAGTATCAATTACAGTGACAACAATGCAACATGCCTAGTGTATGATTCATACATTAGAGCAATATGCAAGGCGCACAGAAGGCACGTGCACATTATTGAGGTCCACTGAGATGTTTTCCAAGAAGTCTCTACTAAATTACACACGACAAAACATGAGTATTGAAATTGTTTCCTCAAATGAAATACTGTTTCCTAAGCTTTTTGTTGACCAGGAGGAAAAGTCCACTGAAGCCACAGAGCTGACTACACAGAATAAAGGGGATTTTCCTGGAATCATGCTTAGTAGATCTGGTTTTGGTTCTTCGTATCCCCTGCCTGGAGCAGCCTGGGATCCTTGAGACAGCTTAGAGGCTAACCATGAGCAATAATTAATTGGGGACCTCCTGTATTTGTAGATAAAATGAGATCCACATCATGAAACACTACTGTCTAAGTCCCTTCTTTACTCATTGGGTTAAGGGAGAAGAATACAACCTCTAGAATCAAGAACACATTATAGTGAGTTTGGGCCCAGTGCATTGCTGGAGCACATTGATGTTTGGGAGTCTTGACCTCTCTCATGCCTGCTGCTCTCCACCCTCCACTCCTTGCAGAAGGAAGTGTTCAGAAGAGCTAGAACACTAGACCAGAAAGTTATGATGAATGGTGAAGGAGACAGAAAAGGCCTGTTACGAGGTCATGGTTGGGTGCTTGCCATTCAAGCCAAAGCTTTGGAGCTGAACATGTGAAAAAGAATAGACACTTCAAAGTGTTAAACCCATATATACTTTATATTAATTTTTCCTCCAAATAACCAGACTAATACCAATGATTACTCTTAGAGCAGAACAACAATTCAATGGATCTTAGCTGAGTACCAGCCCCCTTTTTCCTGTACACCACACTGAAGACAGGCAGAAACCCCAAATCCAGGGCTGGCCAGGACAAAAAAATAGGGGAAACTGTGCCTTTAAACCTCTTCACCTGGGCTTCCCTGGTGGTCCAGTGGGTAAGGACACTGCCTTGCAGTACAAGGGGCGCTGGTACGATCCCTGGCCTGGGAAGATCCCCCGTGACACTGAGCACCTGGACCAATGTGTCCAACTACTGAACCAGAGCTCTGGAGCTCATGCGCCCAGAGCTGGTGCTCTGCAGCGACAGAGGCCACTGCGATGGGAGGCCCACACAGGCCAAAGAACAAAGATGGATGAAAATAGATAAATGAAACATCAATAGAAGTGGTCAAAAAAAACAAAAGCAAAAAACCCCACAAAACCTCTTCACCCTTCTTGAGACACTCCCCTTTTCTTATTTTTTTCTTCCCTGATGGCCATAGAGTCCTACAGTGGCCCCAGATTTAGGAGAAGGCCATGAGGGGCCTTCTGGTCACTTAGGAAATAACCTTCATCATTGCCTCCCTCTCCTCAGAATGCACTTGCCCACCATGCTGTTTCTAATGGGCCCTCCAAGGAGAAGGCTGTATGTCCACTCACATGGACTACTGTGGACTGTTCGTCTCTTAAGTTTCTGGGAAGTACTTTAGTTGACAGAAGATAGTGTGGAGGCTTCCAGGTGCTAGAGTGGTAAACAACTGCCTGCCAATGAGTGAGATGCAAGAGACGTGGGTTCTATCCTTGGCTCTGGAAGATCCCCTGAAAAAGGAAATAGCTGCCTGATCCAATATTCTTGCCTGGAAAGTTCCATGGACAGAGGAGTCTGGCAGGTTACAGTCTATGGGGTCACAAAGAATCAGACACAACTGAGCTAGTGAGCAGACACAGTGCGTTACAGGCTAAGAGAAGCTTAGACACTAAGAGAAGCTTTCAGTATCACTCGGCTTTGTGGCTTGGAACCCACTTTATCTATTGTCCATCTGCCCTGTCTCTTTTCTTGAAGAAGTCTAGAGAAGCCAGGCTCACCTAGGCCAGGTACCTGGGGGAACAGTGGCAATGTCTTCTTAGCTTTGTTCTGCAGTTAACCCCAATTATTGTAGTGCAACTCTTTTCTGTCTGTGAAAAAAATCATTCCTGGCTGCCCTTAGATGGTCTGGTTCCTCACCACCATTCCATGTTGTCAGCCTGGACACATGGATAGCAACAACAGTCGCCACAGGCTGCCCTCTGCTCTGTGACTCGGACACTTTGTTCTGATCATGCTGGGCTCTTTGCTTGGCTTCCTTTCTGTGGAAGTTGTGAAGTTCCCATTGTGTTGGGGTTGGCTGGGGCTCAGAAGAGTCATGCCGGGATGAGTCTGCTTGAGGGTGCACTGTCCACAGGCATGTGGGGTGGAAGATTGGAGCTGCTGTGGAACCCAAGGCTTGGGAAGGCAGGGGGGCTTCTCTGGCGCTTACTTATTCCAGGAAGCCAGGAAAGAGCTCAGAGAAGGAACTGTTTGTGTACAAAGTGTAGAAAGGAGTACTCTGAGGACACAGTCATGGGACGAGCAGGGATGGAGGAGGAGAAGGTCCCTTGAATATCTGGTTTTTACTTACTGACTAAGCTCATTACTAGCAATTTGCAGGGGATGGGAATTTACTGTCATTAAAGGGCTCAATCATTGTTTTTTCTTTTAAATAGTGAATTTTCTTTTCCTGTTTATAAAAATATCCATGCTCACCATAGAAAACCTGAAGGGAATGTCTCTGATGGTCCAGTGGTTAAGAATCTGCCATGCAATGCAAACGGATGCAGGTTCCATCCCTGGTGGTGGAACTAAGGTCCTGCGTGCCTTGGGTCAATTGAGCCTGTGTGCCACAAATACTGAGCCCGCACACCCTAACTAGAAAGCCAGTGAGCCACAAACTACAGAGCTTATGGGCTCTGGGGCTCACAAGCCACAACTAGAGAGAAGTCCACAGGTTGCAACAAAGAGCCTGGGCACTGCAACTAAGTCCCAACACAGTCAAAAAGAAATAAATAATAAAGAGAAATAAAATATGAAAAATACAAAAAACTGCAATAGAAAAATAAAAATCATCTAAATGGGGACAACCATTGCTAATATGTTAACAGTTTGACATGAATTCATCTGGTCTTTTTTCATATATTCATTGTTTTTGTTGCTAAGTTGTGTCTGACTCTTTTTTGTGATTCCATGGACTGTAGCCCACCAGAATGGGATTTTCCAGGCAAAAATACTGAAGTGGGTTATGATTTCCTTCTCTGGGGAATCTTCCCAACCCAGGGACTGAACCCATGTCTCCTGCATTGGCAGGCAGATTCTTTACCACTGAGCCATCAGGGAAGCCCTTTATTCTATTTATATAAATGCATATATACATATATATATATGTATATGTATATATATATAAAATAGGTACATATATTTAAGTATATATAAAGTTATATATATTATGTGTGTATTTATTTTTTAACTGAAGAAGGAATCATATGTTTTACATCCTATCTTTCTTACTCAGCATTATATATTTTTCTGTAAAATGATTTTAGGAGCTATTAGTCCATCCTTTGCATATAACATAATTTAGCCAATCAAAGCTTCCTTGTTGGACATGTAGGGTGTCTCTAATTTTAACTTAAGTCTTTGTTCACCTTTATAAGTATGTATTTAGAGTACATTTCTAGGAGTGGAATGCACACATTAAATTATTTATACACAATGACATATTCCTCTCCAGTAAAATTGTTCTAAATTATATTTGTACCAGTAGCATATAAAATATCTGTTTTTCCTTGCAGTTTACTTTGAATAGATTGTATCTTTGTTCATCTTTGTGAAATTGAGAAGTATAAAATTCTATCTCATTATTTTAATTTTAATCTTTTTATTAATGTGATTTGGTATTTTTTGTTTATTTACTGATGAAATATGTACATATATATTACCAATAGATGGGATCTCCCTGTTTTTAATTGCTTTATAAGAGCTATGTGTACATTAGTGTGCCTTTGTTTTCTTTTATGTAATGCAAATACTTTTTTTTTTTAAGATTTATTTATTTATTTATTTGGGGGGGAGTGGGGAGGGAGGGGAGAAGGCAGGCTACTTCTATTGGTCTTTCATTTGTCTATTTTCATCCATCTTTGTTCTTTGGCCCGTGTGGGCCTCCCATCACGGTGGCCTCTGTTGTCGCAGAGCACCAGCTCTGGGCGCATGCGCTCCAGAGCTCTGGCTCGGTAATTGGACACATCGGTCTAGCCGCTCTGCGTCACGTGGGATCTTCCCAGGCCAGGGATCATTGGGGCCCCTTGCACTGCAAGGCGGTGTCCTTACCCACTGGACCACCAGGGAAGCCTAAAGTAATGCAAATACTTTTAAAATTTGTTTTCTTTTAGTTTATAATTATTCAAATGTTATATGATCACATATACTCATCTTTTGACTTTAGGGTGTGTATACTTGCTATTTACAAAGATTGTTTTCACCTTTAGGATAAAATATTCATCTTTTTTCCTAATATTTAGAAATAAAATTTTAATGTTTAAATTTGGGGTACATAGTATAAGAAAGAAATCTCACTTCCTCCCCTGACCTCTTGAGGCTAACCTGTTTTCTATCACCACTTATTTAATAATAGAGTCATCCTTCATTGATACAAAGTGCCACCTGTTTTTTTCTTTTAAATACTTATATATGAACTTTGTTGATGGGAACTTTATATAATTTCATTTATCTGTCTGTACAATTCGGAAGCAATACACACTACTTTAGTCATCATAGATTCTTCCTGTCCGTCTTTATATTTATTTATTTTTTTAAGCTTCCACTTTTCCTGCCATCTATTTTCATGAAGTGATGGGACCAGATGCCATGACCTTAGTTTTCTGAATGTTGAATTTTAGGCCAGCGTTTTCACTTTCCTCTTTCATCTTCACAAAGAGGCTCTTTAGTTCTTCAATTTCTATCATTAAAGTAGTATCATCTGTATATCTGAGGTTGTTGATATTTCTCCCAGCAATCTTGATTCCAGCTTGTGGAATCATCCAGTGCAGCATTTCATATGATATTCTCTGTGATATAAATTAAATAAGCAGGGAGATAATACACAGCCTTGTCATACTCCTTTTCCAATTTGGAGCCAGTCAGCTATTCTATGTAAGGTTCTAACTGTTGCTTCTTGACCTGCATAAAGGTTTCTCAAGAGACAGGTAGGGTAGTCTGGTATTCTCATCTCTTTAAGAATTTCCAGTTTGCTGTGATCCACTTAGTCAAAGACATTTCAACAGGTTTGTCTATGAGAAAATGTCTTCATTTTCTTTTCCATCTTTGTTCTTTGGCCCGTGTGGGCCTCCCATCACGGGGGCCTCTGTTGTCCGAGGACACCAGCTCTGGGCGCATGCGCTCCAGAGCTCTGGCTCGGTAATTGGACACATCGGTCTAGCCGCTCTGCGTCACGTGGGATCTTCCCAGGCCAGGGATCATTGGGGCCCCTTGCACTGCAAGGCGGTGTCCTTACCCACTGGACCACCAGGGAAGCCTAAAGTAATGCAAATACTTTTAAAATTTGTTTTCTTTTAGTTTATAATTATTCAAATGTTATATGATCACATATACTCATTTTTTGACTTTAGGGTGTGTATACTTGCTATTTACAAAGATTGTTTTCACCTTTAGGATAAAATATTCATCTTTTTTCCTAATATTTAGAAATAAAATTTTAATGTTTAAATTTGGGGTACATAGTATAAGAAAGAAATCTCACTTCCTCCCCTGACCTCTTGAGGCTAACCTGTTTTCTATCACCACTTATTTAATAATAGAGTCATCCTTCATTGATACAAAGTGCCACCTGTTTTTTTCTTTTAAATACTTATATATGAACTTTGTTGATGGGAACTTTATATAATTTCATTTATCTGTCTGTACAATTCGGAAGCAATACACACTACTTTAGTCATCATAGATTCTTCCTGTCCGTCTTTATATTTATTTATTTTTTTAAGCTTCCACTTTTCCTGCCATCTATTTTCATGAAGTGATGGGACCAGATGCCATGACCTTAGTTTTCTGAATGTTGAATTTTAGGCCAGCGTTTTCACTTTCCTCTTTCATCTTCACAAAGAGGCTCTTTAGTTCTTCAATTTCTATCATTAAAGTAGTATCATCTGTATATCTGAGGTTGTTGATATTTCTCCCAGCAATCTTGATTCCAGCTTGTGGAATCATCCAGTGCAGCATTTCATATGATATTCTCTGTGATATAAATTAAATAAGCAGGGAGATAATACACAGCCTTGTCATACTCCTTTTCCAATTTGGAGCCAGTCAGCTATTCTATGTAAGGTTCTAACTGTTGCTTCTTGACCTGCATAAAGGTTTCTCAAGAGACAGGTAGGGTAGTCTGGTATTCTCATCTCTTTAAGAATTTCCAGTTTGCTGTGATCCACTTAGTCAAAGACTTTCACATTGTCAATGAAGCAGAAGCAGATGCTTTTCTGGAAATCTCTTGCTTTTTTCTATGAGAATATTATACTTATGTAAATTCCTTCAAAAGTTTGAGATTTTTGCTTTATGTGTTTTGATGCTCTATTATTCTGTTCATAAAGGGTTAATGTTAATGGGACAAAGTAATGTACCACCTGAGATATAGTAAGAGCATCAATTCTGTGATATTTCTGCCCCAAATCTAATCTATTCATGAAGATAAATCCAACCTGGGCAATCTTCTGTAAAATAATTCTCCTATATTCTTTCAGGAAGTGTTGAAGTCACAAAACTCAAGGGAAGACCAAAGGATTATTCTAAATTGCTAGCAATTAAAAGACGTGACAACTAAATCTAACATATAGTCCTGGGTTGGGTGCTTTTACCATAAAGAACGTTATTTGGACAATTGGCAGAATTTGAATGAAGTGTGTGAATTGGAGACTAGTGATGTGGCAATGTGAGTGGCTGGAATTTGGTGTTTATAATGTGGTTATGCAGCACAACATCCTTTTTTTTTTTTTTTTTTTTTTAGTTGTTAGGAATTTTATTAAGGAATTAGTAGAGTAAATCTTTGATGAAATCTTTTTTGTATGTATGGGAATTATACACTTAAATTATTTTTTGAGTAGGAGAGTCATGGCACACCTTGTCAACAAGTGACTCTCAAAAGGTTCAAAAAAGTTATTGACCTTTCTCTATAAGTTTGAAATTATTTTAAAAGGAAAAGGCCAATTTAATATACAGCTTCTGAGTCATCTGGATCTCCTCTTTATGACCAAATTCTGTCATACAGTTTGTCTTCATGGTCAGGTTGCTGCCAATTAATTTCACAATTAAGTGATTCCAGCTTGGAATCATCCAGTGCACTTTCATATGATATTCTCTGTGATATAAATTAAATAAGCAGGGAGATAATACACAGCCTTGTCATACTCCTTTTCCAATTTGGAGCCAGTCAGCTATTCTATGTAAGGTTCTAACTGTTGCTTCTTGACCTGCATAAAGGTTTCTCAAGAGACAGGTAGGGTAGTCTGGTATTCTCATCTCTTTAAGAATTTCCAGTTTGCTGTGATCCACTTAGTCAAAGACTTTCACATTGTCAATGAAGCAGAAGCAGATGCTTTTCTGGAAATCTCTTGCTTTTTTCTATGAGAATATTATACTTATGTAAATTCCTTCAAAAGTTTGAGATTTTTGCTTTATGTGTTTTGATGCTCTATTATTCTGCTCATAAAGGGTTAATGTTAATGGGACAAAGTAATGTACCACCTGAGATATAGTAAGAGCATCAATTCTGTGATATTTCTGCTCCAAATCTAATCTATTCATGAAGATAAATCCAACCTGGGCAATCTTCTGTAAAATAATTCTCCTATATTCTTTCAGGAAGTGTTGAAGTCACAAAACTCAAGGGAAGACCAAAGGATTATTCTAAATTGCTAGCAATTAAAAGACGTGACAACTAAATCTAACATATAGTCCTGGGTTGGGTGCTTTTACCATAAAGAACGTTATTTGGACAATTGGCAGAATTTGAATGAAGTGTGTGAATTGGAGACTAGTGATGTGGCAATGTGAGTGGCTGGAATTTGGTGTTTATAATGTGGTTATGCAGCACAACATCCTTTTTTTTTTTTTTTTTTTTAGTTGTTAGGAATTTTATTAAGGAATTAGTAGAGTAAATCTTTGATGAAATCTTTTTTGTATGTATGGGAATTATACACTTAAATTATTTTTTGAGTAGGAGAGTCATGGCACACCTTGTCAACAAGTGACTCTCAAAAGGTTCAAAAAAGTTATTGACCTTTCTCTATAAGTTTGAAATTATTTTAAAAGGAAAAGGCCAATTTAATATACAGCTTCTGAGTCATCTGGATCTCCTCTTTATGACCAAATTCTGTCATACAGTTTGTCTTCATGGTCAGGTTGCTGCCAATTAATTTCACAATTAAGTGATAGTTTATAACTTTGAATATGTTAGTGACCACATCTGAATGCTCTCTGTCCAAAGTGGGCCCAGCTTGTGGACTGATGGAAGAATGACATGAATTCTGCTGAAAGCAGTAGCCCTTTTGCCTAGATGCCTTTTTAGGGGGACTAAGTATGCCCTGCCCAATGCCCTTGGGGGTCTCCAGGTATCTCTGCCTTTGGCAATCTCTGCAGGGGAGGTGGTCAGGCTAGTCATTTCCAGAAGACTCAGATTCTTGTCTTGCCCTTCTACAAACCAGCTGTAAGACAGAGGGAGAATCACCCTTAGAATGATTCAACTTTCTATTCTGTAAATGGACAGGGTGGGAATCTAGGCTCCTTCCAGGTCCCAAATTATGATTTAGAGTATTGATAAGCACAAACATGTTAAGAGTTCAGAGAAAAGAGAGATCCATTTGGGCTGGAGCAAAGAAAAAAGGCTTGATAAAGTTGCTAGGAGAGGTGTTGGGCCTTCATTGAGAGGGCAGGATATGGATCTTTGGGAGGAGAGAGCAGTGGAGAAAATGCATGCCTCGGGGACAGACCTGGAGAAGAGACAGAGAGGTTGGGTGAGCTCTAGTGAAGAAGCCACCAGAGCGGGTAGGCCTGATGTGGGGTGTGGTTACTCATCTTTTACCCACATGAACTCAAACCCATCAAGGTTTCAGCACAAGTGTTTGCTTCTCAGGTTGTTCTGTGGATGAAACTCATGAATGTTTTCAGCAACACTAGGAAATGCTCAGCAATGAAAAACAAAAAAACAAATCGGCGTCCTCACACTAGAATTATAAATGTAGTATTTCAAGGGAATGCTGGGCTTGTTTTTCCTTAAACTAGTGGGCAGAGTTGAGGAGAGGGAAGGAAATGGAAGGAAAGAAGTATAAAAATTAATTCAGCATGGCCTTATGAAATTTAATATGCTATCTTGGACCTAGTGGGTACCTTATTAGTTTTCTCCTCTCTCAAAGAAAGGGTCTGGGTAGGGTCTGTGAGGAAGAACAGAAAGAAAACAAAAAATAGAACTTGCAAATTGTGGGTTGACTCTTAGGAGCTTGTAGACCACATTCGCCTTGTTTTGGTGACCCTGATCCCCAAGACCCGAGATCCGTCATGCCCATACACCCTCTGGAGAGGTGACCCCTAGGCAACAGAGGGTGGCGAGCTGCCAACAGGTACCTGTTGACCTGAGATGCCCAGAGCACATGTTGGAGTGAAGGACCTGTTGGGGCAGACGCTGGCCTGGTCACATGGTGACAGAAGGGTGCAATGCTTCTTGGTTGTCAGCCCTCGAGTGTCAAGCAGGGAGGAATCCATCCCAGGGGACAGTTGTCAGCCTTGTTTGGGCCCCCTGGCTAGGAAATTCTTCATTTATAGAAAAAAAACAAAACCTGTGGGCTGACTGTTTTGTGAAAGGCAGACACACGCAGCCTGGAGGAGAGAAGACTCTGTACCCATGGCTAAGTGGAGCGTGGAGCCCTGACAGGGAGGAGAAGAAAGGCAGGCCTGGGCACAGGGCCATGGGCGGCTGCCTGTTGGGAGCACCCTCTTCCCACCCCCTCCTGCCTACTCTGGTTGGGAACACAAAGAGAAAGAGGGTGGGGCGGGAGGCCTTGGCCCCTCTCTCTGCAGAGGTTGGACCACTGGCCTCAAACGATTATTGTGTTTAATGAATTGCAGCTTGTAAAAGGCTTTGAAGCTCAAAGGCAGTGCCTGAGCGCTGAGGGTTCTTTTTCTTAAATCGTTTTACTCTGTGATTCGAAAAACAAAATCTCTTTGGAGCGAAGAGCAATAGTCAAGGCTGCCAACCTCTCGTTGTGGTAACTTTTCTTTCCCCCTTTCAAACTGCTGTTAAATGATGAAGACTACAAAATATGGAAATCCCAAAGCCCAAGAAGACAATGACATTTAGGCAGGAGGCTGGGAAATGGTACTGGGGCTTTAGCTGAAGCAATTAGCCCCATTAGCTTGTGCGTAACCCGTAACTGTAAGGAGCAGAGAAACCTGGAGAGCAAATCACTGTGGGGCCCCTGGGAAAATCTCTCTGTACTGGAACTGTCTCACTAAACGGACATAAAAAGACCATGTGGCAAGTATCTTTCAGTGCAAATTGACCTCAATTACTCTCCTATGGTTGATAAAGACAGAGGCATGGAATAGGGTCTGGAAGGGATCTATAGCTGAGATTGACCTTCTCCGCTACTGCTCACTACATGACACCCTCTGGAGAGGTGACCCCTAGGCAACAGAGGGTGGCGAGCTTACCTGTTGACCTGAGATGCCCAGAGCACATGTTGGAGTGAAGGACCTGTTGGGGCAGACGCTGGCCTGGTCACATGGTGACAGAAGGGTGCAATGCTTCTTGGTTGTCAGCCCTCGAGTGTCAAGCAGGGAGGAATCCATCCCAGGGGACAGTTGTCAGCCTTGTTTGGGCCCCCTGGCTAGGAAATTCTTCATTTATAGAAAAAAAACAAAACCTGTGGGCTGACTGTTTTGTGAAAGGCAGACACACGCAGCCTGGAGGAGAGAAGACTCTGTACCCATGGCTAAGTGGAGCGTGGAGCCCTGACAGGGAGGAGAAGAAAGGCAGGCCTGGGCACAGGGCCATGGGCGGCTGCCTGTTGGGAGCACCCTCTTCCCACCCCCTCCTGCCTACTCTGGTTGGGAACACAAAGAGAAAGAGGGTGGGGCAGGAGGCCTTGGCCCCTCTCTCTGCAGAGGTTGAACCACTGGCCTCAAACGATTATTGTGTTTAATGAATTGCAGCTTGTAAAAGGCTTTGAAGCTCAAAGGCAGTGCCTGAGCGCTGAGGGTTCTTTTTCTTAAATCGTTTTACTCTGTGATTCGAAAAACAAAATCTCTTTGGAGCGAAGAGCAATAGTCAAGGCTGCCAACCTCTCGTTGTGGTAACTTTTCTTTCCCCCTTTCAAACTGCTGTTAAATGATGAAGACTACAAAATATGGAAATCCCAAAGCCCAAGAAGACAATGACATTTAGGCAGGAGGCTGGGAAATGGTACTGGGGCTTTAGCTGAAGCAATTAGCCCCATTAGCTTGTGCGTAACCCGTAACTGTAAGGAGCAGAGAAACCTGGAGAGCAAATCACTGTGGGGCCCCTGGGAAAATCTCTCTGTACTGGAACTGTCTCACTAAACGGACATAAAAAGACCATGTGGCAAGTATCTTTCAGTGCAAATTGACCTCAATTACTCTCCTATGGTTGATAAAGACAGAGGCATGGAATAGGGTCTGGAAGGGATCTATAGCTGAGATTGAACCTTCTCCGCTAGTTTCCCTGTAGAAAAGGGCCACCCTGGGGGCATTTTCAGACCTGGTGTAAATCCTAAGCAGCACCCTGTACTCACAGCTATAAAAGAGAGGGTAACAGGTGTGTCTTTCCAACCAATCCTTTATTGCCTGGGCATTGTGATGGCATCTGGCTGCTTGCACCTTAATAATGATCCAAGAAAAGCAGGGAAAGGAAGGGAATTGAATTCATTAGGGTTTTTTAAGGTATCTTGAAGGAAAAAGTGAAGCCCAGCTTTCTTATTCACATAACTCCTTTCTCTGAAGTGCTCTCTGGGTATAAGCACTTTAGCTTTGTCTCTGGTTTTATTTTGAAATTTATTAGAGGTGTTTTGTATGTTCCTTCATTAAGAGAAGCTCATTGTTACTGCAAACATGAGAATATTGTATGTCTGTTCCTCAGAAACATTAGAACACTGTTTTTGCCCCTGTGTCTTGCTCCTCTCCACTCTTCTCCCCAGTTTTATCTTCTCTCTTCCTCTCCTCTTCTGCTCTCCCTCCCTTCTCCTTCCCCTCCACCTCCCACTTCATCCTTCCCTCCCCTGCCTCCTCATCCTCCTTTCCTGCTTCTTCTTTTTGCTTTGGGCAACTTATTTTCCTAATTCTTTTATACATTTCTAGGGTTTACCACTTATGTAATCTTGTTCTTATTTGCATTCTACTTTTAAACAAGACTAAAGAAACCCTTGATTTTAGTTGGCATTGTCTGCACTCCTGTTCTCCATTATCTTGGTCAGGCTCTGCAGCCTCTTGTTATGGTGCATTCATATATTCATTGACAAGCATTTGGTGCTCATTCTCCTTTCCCATCCTTTTCTTAACAATAGCTTGAATTCTTATCTACCCTGGAACTTTTATTATTACCTCTCATTAGCTTGTGCGTAATGAAAGGCAGAGAAACCTGGAGAGCAAATCACTGTGGGGCCCCTGGGAAAATCTCTCTGTACTGGAACTGTCTCACTAAACGGACATAAAAGACCATGTGGCAAGTATCTTTCAGTGCAAATTGACCTCAATTACTCTCCTATGGTTGATAAAGACAGAGGCATGGAATAGGGTCTGGAAGGGATCTATAGCTGAGATTGAACCTTCTCCGCTAGTTTCCCTGTAGAAAAGGGCCACCCTGGGGGCATTTTCAGACCTGGTGTAAATCCTAAGCAGCACCCTGTACTCACAGCTATAAAAGAGAGGGTAACAGGTGTGTCTTTCCAACCAATCCTTTATTGCCTGGGCATTGTGATGGCATCTGGCTGCTTGCACCTTAATAATGATCCAAGAAAAGCAGGGAAAGGAAGGGAATTGAATTCATTAGGGTTTTTTAAGGTATCTTGAAGGAAAAAGTGAAGCCCAGCTTTCTTATTCACATAACTCCTTTCTCTGAAGTGCTCTCTGGGTATAAGCACTTTAGCTTTGTCTCTGGTTTTATTTTGAAATTTATTAGAGGTGTTTTGTATGTTCCTTCATTAAGAGAAGCTCATTGTTACTGCAAACATGAGAATATTGTATGTCTGTTCCTCAGAAACATTAGAACACTGTTTTTGCCCCTGTGTCTTGCTCCTCTCCACTCTTCTCCCCAGTTTTATCTTCTCTCTTCCTCTCCTCTTCTGCTCTCCCTCCCTTCTCCTTCCCCTCCACCTCCCACTTCATCCTTCCCTCCCCTGCCTCCTCATCCTCCTTTCCTGCTTCTTCTTTTTGCTTTGGGCAACTTATTTTCCTAATTCTTTTATACATTTCTAGGGTTTACCACTTATGTAATCTTGTTCTTATTTGCATTCTACTTTTAAACAAGACTAAAGAAACCCTTGATTTTAGTTGGCATTGTCTGCACTCCTGTTCTCCATTATCTTGGTCAGGCTCTGCAGCCTCTTGTTATGGTGCATTCATATATTCATTGACAAGCATTTGGTGCTCATTCTCCTTTCCCATCCTTTTCTTAACAATAGCTTGAATTCTTATCTACCCTGGAACTTTTATTATTACCTCTCATTAATTCTCAAATTTGTCTTTATTCAAAATGTCTGCCTGTTGTTTCTTCAATGGCTTTTATTGTGATTTATTATTAAAAATATATGTTTTGTTTTCCTCCCTGTCTTTGGCATAGAATTCCTAAAACCCTTGGAATTTCTTAAAGGAAGTAAGAAGTGGCAACCCACTCCAGTATTCTTGCCTGGAAAATTCCATGGACAGAGGAGCCTGCTGGGCCACAGTCCATGCGTCACAAAGAATAGGACATGACTGAGTGACTAGCGCGCACACACACACACACACACACACACACTAATCAATTGTTTAACATATCTCATCTTGTGTTAATGAGGTGACTTTTGGAAAGCTCCTAGGTAACCAAAGGATGGGGACTGGTTGCTAGGGGAACCAGCCTTGATTAAACAGTTGAAAGTTTCAGCCCCACCCTCTGACCTCCAGAGTGGGGAAAGGAACTGCAGATTGAATTCATGCACTCATTGCCAATGATTTAATCAATTATACCTGTGTAAAGAGCCCTCAATAAAACCCCAAAAAGATGAGGTTTCCGAGGGCTTCCAGATTGATGAGGCAAATAGAACAAGTCCATGTGCTAGGCTCCAGACTCCATGGGGCAGAAATTCCTACCTTCAAGACCTTGACCTAGGTGTCTTTATCTAGCTGTTGAGTAATATCCTTTCGTATCTTTTGTAGTTAACTGGCAATCTAGTGGGTAAATTAATATCCTGAGTTCTGTGAGTTGCACAAGTAAATGAATCAAATCTGAGGAAGTGGTTGTGAGAACCTCTGATTTGTAGCTGGTCAACAAAGGTGATAACATTGACTTGCAATAGGCATCTGGAGCAGGAATATAGTGTTGTGGGACCAAACCCTTTACTTGTGGAATCTGACTTTATCTCTAGGTAGATAGTGTCTGAATTGAGTTAAATTTATGGGACATTTGGTCAGTATTCACAGAAAATTGAGTTAATTGCTTGGCAGTGGGTTGAAAAAACATACATTGGAATCAGAGTCAGAATGGGAAATGTTTTGGTTGCACAATCCATACAAATATCTTTGATGTTTTTTCATTCTACACTTTCTTGATTTTCCTTTTTAGGTTGCTTCTCTTTGCCTTCTACTTTGCCATCTTTATTTACTATATCCTTTCCAAGAAAGCCATATAATATAGAAGAAAGACAAGTCTGGATTCTAGTCTTGGCTCAATTTGATCTTGGTCAAATTACATAACCCCTTAGCCTCAGTTCCCTTGACTATGAAATGGTCAATCCAGCCTCTGAGTGCTATTATGACTAAATTAAGCATTGCATAGCTGGAACCTCTCACTCAGGGACTGATGTATTGTATTTGTCCACAGATGTTAAGTTCCTCTTTCCATTTCAGGCAGACCATATTCATTTTTACAAATTCTTTGGAAGGAAGTAAACTACCCTTGGGACTTTCAGTACTGACAAGTGGAACTTGAGGCCTTATCTTCCATTGTTGTTATATTTTGACCCATTGGGATGAACACATTTAAAAAATTTCTTGTGTGTGAGTCAAGTAGGCTTTGGGCATGTCAAATTTCCTCTTTGAGACGCACATCCCCTTCTCGTACTCCATGAGGGCTACGGAGGCTTGACAATCCTTGTTGTATAGATCAGGCAAGTAACAGAAGCTGTGCCATCAGTGAGGAGACTAGTACCATTCTACTCCTTTCTGAAAGTCTTCACTATCCCAAGTGAATGAGAGAGGAGTGGACGGAGGTTCTCTAAGGTCCAAAACACACATTGTTGGGAAAGAAAAAGAGGAAGAAAGAAGTTCTGTTAGATCCTTGCTTGGTATAATCAAAGTACCTGACTGTCTCTATTTCAGGTGTTTTATGGCACTGGATCAAATTCACTATTGAATCAACCAACAGGTAGCTAATCCATGAGAAAAATATGAGCAATAATATAAGACAGGAAGAAAGAGAACATGAGATAGAGGGACACACCCTCCTAGAGAAAGAAAAACTCAAATTCCCTGAGAACGTTGGTAATCAGATTGCATCTGTGTGGGTGGCACAGTGGCTGAGCTCACTGTGGGGTCACAATGATGGTACCAGGGGAGCTCAAGTGACACAGGAGATGCAAAGTATTCTAAATTGTGAGAACTAACCTAATAGTGAGCTATCGGTCAGTGGGTTAAAAAAACATACATTGATCTCGTTTTTACAATCCATACAAATATCTTTGATGTTTTTTCATTCTACACTTTCTTGATTTTCCTTTTTAGGTTGCTTCTCTTTGCCTTCTACTTTGCCATCTTTATTTACTATATCCTTTCTAAGAAAGCCATATAATATAGAAGAAAGACAAGTCTGGATTCTAGTCTTGGCTCAATTTGATCTTGGTCAAATTACATAACCCCTTAGCCTCAGTTCCCTTGACTATGAAATGGTCAATCCAGCCTCTGAGTGCTATTATGACTAAATTAAGCATTGCATAGCTGGAACCTCTCACTCAGGGACTGATGTATTGTATTTGTCCACAGATGTTAAGTTCCTCTTTCCATTTCAGGCAGACCATATTCATTTTTACAAATTCTTTGGAAGGAAGTAAACTACCCTTGGGACTTTCAGTACTGACAAGTGGAACTTGAGGCCTTATCTTCCATTGTTGTTATATTTTGACCCATTGGGATGAACACATTTAAAAAATTTCTTGTGTGTGAGTCAAGTAGGCTTTGGGCATGTCAAATTTCCTCTTTGAGACGCACATCCCCTTCTCGTACTCCATGAGGGCTACGGAGGCTTGACAATCCTTGTTGTATAGATCAGGCAAGTAACAGAAGCTGTGCCATCAGTGAGGAGACTAGTACCATTCTACTCCTTTCTGAAAGTCTTCACTATCCCAAGTGAATGAGAGAGGAGTGGACGGAGGTTCTCTAAGGTCCAAAACACACATTGTTGGGAAAGAAAAAGAGGAAGAAAGAAGTTCTGTTAGATCCTTGCTTGGTATAATCAAAGTACCTGACTGTCTCTATTTCAGGTGTTTTATGGCACTGGATCAAATTCACTATTGAATCAACCAACAGGTAGCTAATCCATGAGAAAAATATGAGCAATAATATAAGACAGGAAGAAAGAGAACATGAGATAGAGGGACACACCCTCCTAGAGAAAGAAAAACTCAAATTCCCTGAGAACGTTGGTAATCAGATTGCATCTGTGTGGGTGGCACAGTGGCTGAGCTCACTGTGGGGTCACAATGATGGTACCAGGGGAGCTCAAGTGACACAGGAGATGCAAAGTATTCTAAATTGTGAGAACTAACCTAAGACCTGGGACGGTGGAGTGGGGAGAAAAAAAGGAGTCATTTCTGTAGGGTCAAGTTCTGCCCATGTAAGGGAGGCATTCACTTCAAAGAGGAGCTTCACTTCAAAGTCACAGTCTTCAGGATGGATGCCATGGTCCACTCTAGAGAGTTTGAACTGAGACAGTGTTGCAAAAGAAACAGAGATCCTCCTTCCTGTTTCTTTTTCTCTACCTGGCCCTAAGTACACGAGCCATCCTTCTTAGATTCTTTTTTTGGGAAATAAAGAAGAGAACAGAAGCCAAAGAACAGCATTCTGTATTTGAAGCTCTTCCTTGAGTCATTTTAGAACATGATTGTTGATGATCAGAGAGAGGCATTAGAGACATGGTTCTCAAATGGTGAACCCCTGACCTACTGAAGCTGAAATTCTCAAGTCGGGGTCAGCGTTTCATTTTGACAAGTCTTTCAAGGGATTCTGATGTCCTCTTAAGTTTGAGAACCACCAGATGAGAGCGGGGAGTGAAAAGACAGACTATGTTTGGCGGGTTCTATTCCCAATTCTGCAGTTTATGATGTGCCATCCAAGGGATGTCACAATGACTTTGTCACAAGGACAAGGTATGAGAAAATACCTGTTCATAAGTGTTGAATGGAATCAACGTCATAGTTGGCATATAGTAGATGCTATCTGCAGACTTGGGAAGGGGAATTTGTTGGAAGACGTGCCAGGAGAATGTGTTTTGCTTATTAAGCCTCTCCCACACTACTGAATGCCCTAGGGTTGGTATAATCAAAGTACCTGACTGTCTCTATTTCAGGTGTTTTATGGCACTGGATCAAATTCACTATTGAATCAACCAACAGGTAGCTAATCCATGAGAAAATATGAGCAATAATATAAGACAGGAAGAAAGAGAACATGAGATAGAGGGACACACCCTCCTAGAGAAAGAAAAACTCAAATTCCCTGAGAACGTTGGTAATCAGATTGCATCTGTGTGGGTGGCACAGTGGCTGAGCTCACTGTGGGGTCACAATGATGGTACCAGGGGAGCTCAAGTGACACAGGAGATGCAAAGTATTCTAAATTGTGAGAACTAACCTAAGACCTGGGACGGTGGAGTGGGGAGAAAAAAAGGAGTCATTTCTGTAGGGTCAAGTTCTGCCCATGTAAGGGAGGCATTCACTTCAAAGAGGAGCTTCACTTCAAAGTCACAGTCTTCAGGATGGATGCCATGGTCCACTCTAGAGAGTTTGAACTGAGACAGTGTTGCAAAAGAAACAGAGATCCTCCTTCCTGTTTCTTTTTCTCTACCTGGCCCTAAGTACACGAGCCATCCTTCTTAGATTCTTTTTTTGGGAAATAAAGAAGAGAACAGAAGCCAAAGAACAGCATTCTGTATTTGAAGCTCTTCCTTGAGTCATTTTAGAACATGATTGTTGATGATCAGAGAGAGGCATTAGAGACATGGTTCTCAAATGGTGAACCCCTGACCTACTGAAGCTGAAATTCTCAAGTCGGGGTCAGCGTTTCATTTTGACAAGTCTTTCAAGGGATTCTGATGTCCTCTTAAGTTTGAGAACCACCAGATGAGAGCGGGGGAGTGAAAAAGACAGACTATGTTTTGCGGGTTCTATTCCCAATTCTGCAGTTTATGATGTGCCATCCAAGGGATGTCACAATGACTTTGTCACAAGGACAAGGTATGAGAAAATACCTGTTCATAAGTGTTGAATGGAATCAACGTCATAGTTGGCATATAGTAGATGCTATCTGCAGACTTGGGAAGGGGAATTTGTTGGAAGACGTGCCAGGAGAATTTGTTTTTGCTTATTAAGCCTCTCCCCACACTACTGAATGCCCTAGGTTCTGAACAACATGGTCTTCTTTTCGTCCTGCCACTATCTAAAAAGCATGGAAAATGTTGCCTTGTTGGTACCCTGCCAGTGAGTGGAATGACCCATGAGAACAGTGAAAACAGAGACTGAATGAGGCCAGAGCTGCATTTTGTTTCTTGGAGGTGGGGTAAGGGGTGGAGAGAGCAGAAGCTATCCAGTTTTTTTCCCCTTCGGCAACACTGCTTTTCCTGAACCCTGAGGAGTAATGAAGAGAGAAAAATGAACATTTTTGTGGTTCAACTGACATTAAAATGGGAAAAAGCACATCACTGGAATTAGAATGTCCTGTTAAATTAGTCACTTTTTCTTCTAAAATTAAAATGTCTCTGCAAGCAGGAAAGAGAACAAGCCCTTGGTGACCTCATAACTCATTATTTCTAAGGAATATACTTAATTCCCAGCAGAGATAAATCTGAAATCGATTTTCCATTTCTGTTGACCATCGACTGGCAGCCTTGTGAGTCCTTGTGAAGGAGAATATGTCCTTTTTGTGGGGCTTGCAGGGGCAGATGGGGAGAGGGGTACTGTTGTTGGTAACCTTGAGGGCAGCTGCTAAAGATCTGCTTTCCTTCGCAAGCCATCCTGAGCCTCTCCGAAAGGAAAGAAGAGGGACTCAGGGTGGCTTTTCATCATATGATCTACCCAGCTGTAAACACAGCCAATTTTGCAACTGGGATCCCCTTTCCAAAGGGTGACCCCTGACCTACTGAAGCTGAAATTCTCAAGTCGGGGTCAGCGTTTCATTTTGACAAGTCTTTCAAGGGATTCTGATGTCCTCTTAAGTTTGAGAACCACCAGATGAGAGCGGGGAGTGAAAAGACAGACTACGTTTTGCGGGTTCTATTCCCAATTCTGCAGTTTATGATGTGCCATCCAAGGGATGTCACAATGACTTTGTCACAAGGACAAGGTATGAGAAAATACCTGTTCATAAGTGTTGAATGGAATCAACGTCATAGTTGGCATATAGTAGATGCTATCTGCAGACTTGGGAAGGGGAATTTGTTGGAAGACGTGCCAGGAGAATTTGTTTTTGCTTATTAAGCCTCTCCCCACACTACTGAATGCCCTAGGTTCTGAACAACATGGTCTTCTTTTCGTCCTGCCACTATCTAAAAAGCATGGAAAATGTTGCCTTGTTGGTACCCTGCCAGTGAGTGGAATGACCCATGAGAACAGTGAAAACAGAGACTGAATGAGGCCAGAGCTGCATTTTGTTTCTTGGAGGTGGGGTAAGGGGTGGAGAGAGCAGAAGCTATCCAGTTTTTTTCCCCTTCGGCAACACTGCTTTTCCTGAACCCTGAGGAGTAATGAAGAGAGAAAAATGAACATTTTTGTGGTTCAACTGACATTAAAATGGGAAAAAGCACATCACTGGAATTAGAATGTCCTGTTAAATTAGTCACTTTTTCTTCTAAAATTAAAATGTCTCTGCAAGCAGGAAAGAGAACAAGCCCTTGGTGACCTCATAACTCATTATTTCTAAGGAATATACTTAATTCCCAGCAGAGATAAATCTGAAATCGATTTTCCATTTCTGTTGACCATCGACTGGCAGCCTTGTGAGTCCTTGTGAAGGAGAATATGTCCTTTTTGTGGGGCTTGCAGGGGCAGATGGGGAGAGGGGGGTACTGTTGTTGGTAACCTTGAGGGCAGCTGCTAAAGATCTGCTTTCCTTCGCAAGCCATCCTGAGCCTCTCAGAAAGGAAAGAAGAGGGACTCAGGGTGGCTTTTTCATCATATGATCTACCCAGCTGTAAACACAGCCAATTTTGCAACTGGGATCCCCTTTCCAGGCATTAGGGAAGAATGTGCCAGGCACCACCTGCTGATAAGGGGTGAGAGGGAAGGGGACTGGAGCCTTCACTGAAAGGAGGATGGTTGTTAGCAAGAGTGTCCACTTTGATGCTTTTGGCAACATTCTTTGCCTCCCAGGCCTCAGAACTCTCAACAGAGCTATAGCTGAACTCTGAACTCTCAGAGAGCTCCTTCCAATGCCAGTGTTGTACCTGTTCCATTTATCAGTGTTCCTGTCTGTGGTTACACCAGAAGAAAATTCTCTAGCTATGGTTTTAAGTATCTTGTGCTCTGAGAAGCTGGGTGAATGTTGGAGCCCCATGTGAATGATATCATACTCCTAACCCCCCACACACAGTGTCAAGAGACGAAAAATACAGATCATCACAGAATTCAACAGTGACAAATTCATCCCTGTGCTTGGTGAAATGTCCGCTGATTTTCAAACACCATTTTCATGTCGAATTGACAGTTACCACCTGTGCAAACACCACCCGATAGGGACGGAAGTCACGAATGAGCCACACCTCAGAAAAATGTATACTAAATTTAACACTTTGTGACTTAATTCCACATAAATATGCTCACATTCACTTTTGCAGCATTCATTAAATTGAAATTCTGCTCCAGGCAAAAAGCAAATCATTTGGGGGTTGACAACATGATGCAAAGTAGCTGAATGGTGAGCAGATCTGCATTTCATTTAAACCTAAATAAATTGCATTTAAATAGGTTGACAACAAATGATGCAGAGCTCCAAGCAAGAAAACCTTGGTGACCTCATAACTCATTATTACTAAGGAATATACTTAATTCCCAGCAGAGATAAATCTGAAATCGATTTTCCATTTCTGTTGACCATCGACTGGCAGCCTTGTGAGTCCTTGTGAAGGAGAATATGTCCTTTTTGTGGGGCTTGCAGGGGCAGATGGGGAGAGGGGTACTGTTGTTGGTAACCTTGAGGGCAGCTGCTAAAGATCTGCTTTCCTTCGCAAGCCATCCTGAGCCTCTCAGAAAGGAAAGAAGAGGGACTCAGGGTGGCTTTTTCATCATATGATCTACCCAGCTGTAAACACAGCCAATTTTGCAACTGGGATCCCCTTTCCAGGCATTAGGGAAGAATGTGCCAGGCACCACCTGCTGATAAGGGGTGAGAGGGAAGGGGACTGGAGCCTTCACTGAAAGGAGGATGGTTGTTAGCAAGAGTGTCCACTTTGATGCTTTTGGCAACATTCTTTGCCTCCCAGGCCTCAGAACTCTCAACAGAGCTATAGCTGAACTCTGAACTCTCAGAGAGCTCCTTCCAATGCCAGTGTTGTACCTGTTCCATTTATCAGTGTTCCTGTCTGTGGTTACACCAGAAGAAAATTCTCTAGCTATGGTTTTAAGTATCTTGTGCTCTGAGAAGCTGGGTGAATGTTGGAGCCCCATGTGAATGATATCATACTCCTAACCCCCCACACACAGTGTCAAGAGACGAAAAATACAGATCATCACAGAATTCAACAGTGACAAATTCATCCCTGTGCTTGGTGAAATGTCCGCTGATTTTCAAACACCATTTTCATGTCGAATTGACAGTTACCACCTGTGCAAACACCACCCGATAGGGACGGAAGTCACGAATGAGCCACACCTCAGAAAAATGTATACTAAATTTAACACTTTGTGACTTAATTCCACATAAATATGCTCACATTCACTTTTGCAGCATTCATTAAATTGAAATTCTGCTCCAGGCAAAAAAGCAAATCATTTGGGGGTTGACAACATGATGCAAAGTAGCTGAATGGTGAGCAGATCTGCACTTCCTTAGCTATTTTAACAGCCTAAATAAATTGCATTTAAATAGCAGATTGACATATACTGCTAAAATTTGAGCCACTGTGCAGCAGCACTCCCTCACCCTGGAATGGTAGCATAGTTTCTAGGGACCTGGACAGGTGGCTGTTCCTTGGTCAGGTTTGTGGCCCTGTAGTAGGCTGGATAGCGTGTGTACTCAGTCACTCAGTTGCATCTGACTCTTTGTGACTCTCTGGACTGTAACCAGAAAGAAGAGGGACTCGGGGCAGCTTTTTCATCATATGACCTACCCAGCTGTATACACAACCAATTTTGCAACTATGAAATTCTCCAGGTAAGAATACTGGAGCGGGTTGCCATTTCCTCCTCCAGAGGATCTTCCTCACCCAGAGATTGAACCCTTGTCTCCTGTGTCTCCTACACTGGCAGGTGGAGTCTTTACCAGTGAGCCACCTGGGAAGCCCAGTAGGCTGGATAATGGCTCCTGAAGATCCCAATCCCTGGTGTGTGTGCATGTTAAGGTATATGGTAGAGTGTGATTAAGAGTCTTGAGATGCAAGGACATAAATCAAAGCAAGATCTTCCATGGCCCACCTACTAGAATAGCGGAACTAAAACCAAAAACTAACATGTGGGACCTAATGAAACTGAAAAGATTCTGTATAGCAGACGAAACTACAAAAAAGCTGGACAGACAACCCACAGAATGGGAAAAATCATAGCAAATGAAACAACAGACAAATAATCAGTCTCCAAAACCTACAAGCAACACAGACAACTCAACATTGGAAAAATGAACAACCCTATCAAAAAATGGGAAAAGGACCTAAACAGACACCTCTCCAAAGATGACATACAGATGACCAAAAAACACATGAAACGATGCTCAACCTCACTTATAATTAGAGAAAAGCAAATCAAAACTACAATGAGATATCACCTCACACCCGTCAGAATGACCATCATCCACAAATCGACAGACAATAAATGCTGGAGAGGGTGCGGAGAAAAGGGAACACTCTTGCATTGCTGGTGGGAATGTAAACTGATACAGCCGCTATGGAAGACAGCATGGTGATTCCTTTAAAAACTAAAAATAGAAGCACCATATGGCCCAACAATGCCACTCTTAGGCTTATACCCTGATGAAATCAAACTTGAAAGAGGCACCTGTACCCCAATGTTCATTGCAGCATTCTATACAATAGCTAGAATATGGAAGCAACCTGGATGTCTACTGATGAATGAATGCATAAAGATGCTCTGGTACATATATACAAGGGAGTACTACTCAGCTGCAAAAAGAAATGCAGAAGAATCCGTCCTAATTAGGTGGCTGGAGCTAGAACCTATCATAAAAAGTGAAGTTAGTCAAAAAGAGAAGGACAAGTACAACATACTAACACATATATATGAAATCTAGTAGGATGGTAATGATAACACATGCAATGAAGCGATGAAAAAACAGACATGGAGAATAGATATATGGACATTGTGGGGAATGAACAGTGGGTGGGAGGCGTAAAGGAAGTAGCATGAAAACCTATACTGTCATATGTGAAAAAAATAGTTATTGTCATTGCGCTGTGAGAATAGGGGATCCTGCAGGGGTGCTGTGCGACGGCCTGGAGGGGTGGGATGGGGGGAATATACATATGTCTAATCTGGGAACATACGTATCTGTAAACAACAAAACTCTGTAAAAGTAAAATAAAAATTTTTGAAAAAAGAGTCTTTAGATGGGGATATTATCCTGGACTATCAGGGTGGGCTTCAAATGTAATCTCATGTATCTTTAGGAGAGGCAGACTTGCCAGAAAAAGAAGAGAAAAAGATCTATAGCCGGAGTCGAGGGAGATTCAGAGGTGCTGGCCTTGATGACTGCTGTGATGGGGCCACAAGCCATAGGATGGCACAGCTCCTGAGGCTGGAAGGGGCAAGGAATGGACGCTTTCTGGGAGCCCCTGAAACAGACCTGCCGACACCTGGATTTCAGCTCAGTGACAGTGAGTTTGAAGCTCTGGCCTCTAGAGCAAGAGAATAAATATTTTTAAGTGACAAGGATGTCGTGGCTTGTTATAGCAGCCACAGGAAACTAATACAGTACCTACACTGGCTTCCTGAGGATGAAAATGATCGGAGGACTGAGATGTTCAGACAGACTGAATTCCAGCAACTGTGTTATCTCTGAGCCTCATTATATTCAATCACTGATTCTCTTATGAGACACCTGAGGTCCTTAGGGGAATAAACTGCCTCACCTTTGCTCTCTACACATGCCCAGGGGAATGGCAGAGTATATAGGAAGTCCACAGCTCGGATCCCCATTCTGGATTATATTACACAAATAATCCTATTCAAAACGCAGGTATAAAAGTTCAGGAGGATGTAACCCACTCCAAAAAAAAAAAAAATTCTATCAGTGTGGTTCTTTCTTTTGTTCATTAAGTCTTTTAGCAATTATTTTTGAAGAGCCTACTTTGTGCCATGAGCCAGGTACTTTCAGAAACTCAAGCAGTAATTTGTCTCTCAGCTCTTCACCTCTAAGTCAAAATTCAACTGAATCTTTTTGGGTGGGAAGTTTACACAGAAAGTAGCAGTGCAACTTTTCCTGCTTAAAGAAAGACCTTTCCCCAAGTCTTATCTCACCTATAAATCATTTCCAGACAAAGGGGATGAAGAGTGACTTATTTCTTCTCCCACCCGATACAAAAGTTAAGCCATTTCTGGGCACAAAGCCTAGGATGTGGCCAATAATGACAATATTCAGTCTCATCAGGTTTACTCGTGTTGTTAAATGATTTTGGATGATACCACTATCTGTAATTCCAAAATATTCATTGCATTTTAGAAAAGGGACCTCAGTGATCCAGGTCAGTGTCACATTAATGTATGTTATGTGATGGCTAACATTATCAAGCCTAGGAGCATGTATATGATGAAATTAAATTATAACAGAGAGGGATATAGCAAATTAACTGGACTGATACCACTAAGTTTTATCTATTAAAGTATAATTCAATAGATTCTAAATGTTAAAATCAATTGAGTAACTTTTGAAGTTTGTGTTAATCTTTATACCTCAGTAGATCTGTGTACTAGCTAAAAGTCTGAGCACCTCTGAATCTTAACAGTTTTTCACAGGATGTCTTAGTGGCTGAAATAGTGGTTAAGAAGCTGAACATTGGAGGCAGAATATAGGATTTTATATCTCTTCTTTAACCACATAGCTTCTTTAATTATAAGCCATGTAAACTTGTGTATGACCTCTCTGGGTTTCAGTATCCTAGCATGATAAAATGAAAAGACAGAAGTTCTTATCTCACAGGGTCTTTGCAAGAATTTTCTGAGACATGCATATAAAGTATATAGCATAATGTTTCTCACCAGAATCAGGAACACAACAAGAATGTCCCCTCTCATCACTGTCTTCTAGCATCATACTGGAAGTCCTAGCCAATACAGTAAGATGAGAAAAGAAAGGGGGTACAGATTGAGAAGGAAAATAAAAATTATCTTTGCATATGACATAATTGTCTATATAGAAACCTCAAAAGAACAAGCAACAACAAAAAACTTCCTGGAACTAATAAGCAATTTTAGCAAAGTTTTAGGACACAGAATTAGTACATAAAAGTCAATGGCTTTCCTGGACACCAGCAATGAACAAGTGAATTTGAAATTAAAAGCACAATATGATTAATAGAACCCTTTCAAAATGTAGTACTTAGGTACAGATCTAACAAAATATGAGTAAGATCCATACAAGAAGAGCTATAAAACTTTGATGGAAGAAATAAGAGCTAAATAAATGGAGTTACATTCACAGATAGAAAAACTCAATATTGTCAAGTTATCAGTTCTTCCCAACTTGATCTCTAAATTCAGTGCATTGTCAATTAGAATCCCAGCAAGTTATTCTGTGAATATCAGCAGATTTATTCTAAAGTTTGTATGGACAGGCAATAGATGCAGAATAGCCAGCAGAATATTAAAGGAAAAGAGCAAAGTTGAAAGTCTGAAACTATCTGATTTTACCACTTGCTCTAAAGTTACAGTAGTCAAGGCAGTGTGATAGTAGTGAAGGAAAAAATAGGTCAATAGAACGAGACAGAGAGTTCAGAAATACACTGACAGAAATGTAGCCAGCTGATCTCTGAGATGATCAAAGGCAAAAGCAAAACAAAGGTAATATTTTAACAAATGGTGCTGGAACAGCTGGACATCCATGAGCCAAAAAGAAAAATCTAGAAACATATGCTACTTCGCAAAAAATGGACACAAAATGACTTCACAAACTTAAATGTAACGCATAAACCTGAAAGATTTCCAGAAGGCAACAGAAGAGAAAAACTCGATGCCATGGGTATGACAATGATTTTTTAGAGATAATGCCAGAAGCATAATCCATGAAAGAAAGAACTGATAAATTGAACTTCAGTTAAAAAAAATAATAATAAAACAGCTTCGGCTCTGAGAAAGAGACTGCCTACAGAATAAAGTCACAGACTGGAAGAAAGTTATTTGCAACAGATATACCTGATAAAGGACTTTTATTCAAAGTATACATCATAACATTTGACCCAGTAAATGCATTAGCTATTACTATTAGTTGCTTATTGCTGTTTCATTTTGCCTCAGTATCCTTCCGTTACCAGAAGTTCTCTCAGCTGGCCGATTTCATTGAGGGTTTATTGGGTTCCTCTTCTAGTCAAATCCAGCGCAGAGGCCGTGTGTTTAATGGACCTGGGTTCATGCAGCAGTGCCCCGAAGCCCATGTGTTGTTGGGAAGATCAGAGGTAGTACCCGGAAGTAGGGGCAGCCTACAGGCTTGCTTCTTTCCAGTGCTTCCTCAGTGAAAATGGTGAGTGGGATTAATGACATGTAGGTGCAGCCCTCGGGCAGCAGACATGTCTGTGTGTGTGTGTGCAGACTAACCATGAGAGCTGACTGAACCAAGCAGGAAGACAGCACAGCTCTAGGGAAGCACCTCCCTGGCCTGCCTGCCATTAAGGAGAACTGCCCACCTGGGGCCCGAACTCTAGAGGTCCTTGCCATTCCTCCAGGCCCACCCTGTGCTGTGGACACAGCCAGTCCTGCTGCCATGGGACTCCCAGTTGCTGGGTGGTGTTTGGCCATGATAGAGAGTGGACTGGGTGTGAGTTCAGGGGGGTCAGAATGGCAGCCTCTAAGAGAGTGTAACGCCTCCTCCAACTCCCTCTCTCTTTCTTGATCTCTCTTCCATCCTCCCCTCTAAGATTCCCTGTTTCTGATCAAGTGAATTAAAGAACAGGTTTTAGAAGAATAATAAAATATCATAAATGAAGATTAGAGTTTTAGATTTTGGATGCCCCTTCAGTTCTTGTGAATAGTTAATTGCCTACTAAATATTCATGAGGCGTTGGTAGCATATAAAGATAAAGGGAGTTTCGGTCAGTGGGCTTATATTCTTTTCTTAACTTACTTATTTTTATTCAAAGCATAGTTGATTTACAATATTGTATTAATTTCAGATATACAGCAAAGTGATTATATATGTGTATATGTATATATATATATGTGTATATATATATGTGTGTGTGTGCGTGTGTGTGTGTGTATTCTTTTTAAAAAATCTTTTCCACAATTAGTTGTTAGATATTGGATCTAGTTCTCTGTGCTATATAGTAAATCTTTGTTTATTTGTATACAAAATGTGTATCTGTTAATCCCCTACTCCTAATTTATCCTCCCCCCCCCACTATAAAAGAGAATGTATGGTTACTTTTCTTTCTTTCTTTTTTTTTTTTTTTAAAGATTTATTTATTTATTTACTTTGGGCGGGGGCCGGGTTGGGGAGGGAGGGGATCAGGCGGGCCACTTCTATTGGTCTTTCATTTCTCTCTTTTCATTCGTCTTCGTTCTTTGGCTCCTGTGGGCCTCCCATCGCGGTGGCGTCTGTCGTTGCAGAGCACCGGCTCTGGGCGCATGTGCTCCAGAGCTCCGGCTCGGCAATTGGACACATCAGTCCAGCCGCTCCGCGGCACGTGGGATCTTCCCAGGCCAGGGATGGAACCGGCGCCCCTTGCACTGCAAGGTGGTGTCCTTACCCACTGGACCACCAGGGGAAGCCCTATGGTTACTTTTCTTTGGTAACCATACATTTATTTTCTATATCTGTGAGGTTGTGGGTTTATATTCTCATCAAAAATGAAAGAAAGCAAAACTGTAACACGGAGACATTCTAGGTAAAAAGTTAGATAAAGCTTCCTGGTGAATTGCTGACAACATTTAATTCAGAAGAGTGGACTGGGTGTGAGTTCAGGGGGGTCAGAATGGCAGCCTCTAAGAGAGTGTAACGCCTCCTCCAACTCCCTCTCTCTTTCTTGATCTCTCTTCCATCCTCCCCTCTAAGATTCCCTGTTTCTGATCAAGTGAATTAAAGAACAGGTTTTAGAAGAATAATAAAATATCATAAATGAAGATTAGAGTTTTAGATTTTGGATGCCCCTTCAGTTCTTGTGAATAGTTAATTGCCTACTAAATATTCATGAGGCGTTGGTAGCATATAAAGATAAAGGGAGTTTCGGTCAGTGGGCTTATATTCTTTTCTTAACTTACTTATTTTTATTCAAAGCATAGTTGATTTACAATATTGTATTAATTTCAGATATACAGCAAAGTGATTATATATGTGTATATGTATATATATATATGTGTATATATATATGTGTGTGTGTGCGTGTGTGTGTGTGTATTCTTTTTAAAAAATCTTTTCCACAATTAGTTGTTAGATATTGGATCTAGTTCTCTGTGCTATATAGTAAATCTTTGTTTATTTGTATACAAAATGTGTATCTGTTAATCCCCTACTCCTAATTTATCCTCCCCCCCCCACTATAAAAGAGAATGTATGGTTACTTTTCTTTCTTTCTTTTTTTTTTTTTTTAAAGATTTATTTATTTATTTACTTTGGGCGGGGGCCGGGTTGGGGAGGGAGGGGATCAGGCGGGCCACTTCTATTGGTCTTTCATTTCTCTATTTTCATTCGTCTTCGTTCTTTGGCTCCTGTGGGCCTCCCATCGCGGTGGCGTCTGTCGTTGCAGAGCACCGGCTCTGGGCGCATGTGCTCCAGAGCTCCGGCTCGGCAATTGGACACATCAGTCCAGCCGCTCCGCGGCACGTGGGATCTTCCCAGGCCAGGGATGGAACCGGCGCCCCTTGCACTGCAAGGTGGTGTCCTTACCCACTGGACCACCAGGGGAAGCCCTATGGTTACTTTTCTTTGGTAACCATACATTTATTTTCTATATCTGTGAGGTTGTGGGTTTATATTCTCATCAAAAATGAAAGAAAGCAAAACTGTAACACGGAGACATTCTAGGTAAAAAGTTAGATAAAGCTTCCTGGTGAATTGCTGACAACATTTAATTTTCTCTTTGCCCTTGAGTCTATTTTGATCTTTCAACCTTACATCATTGAAAGGGGAGAGGGTACAAGTATCGGAGTGTTGCATTTTATGATCTCTCGACAGGCGAACTATAACAAAATCTCTAAAAAACCAAAAAGACACAAGTTTGACAAACAAGAACATGTGCAGGTAAAAGCAGTATTGACAGAGAAAGAAATGGAGAAAAACATGACAGTTAAAGACATTTAATTGACTTTATTGACTATAGATGGTAATTGAATACCCAGTACTTGACTTGGGGGTGCTTTAGCCTTTTTGTGGAGGGAAGGGAATCTATGAAGATACCAGGAAATTTGTTTTTAAGGGACAGAAGGCTCTGTGACATTGGAAGCTGCTGGCACATGGCAATCCAAGTCTCTAGGATGAATCTGTTAAGATTACTATTGGCTGCAAGCAGCAAAGACTCAAATCATAGTAGCTCAATAAGACATTTCTTTCTTGTATACAAGTAGGAGGTGAGTGGTCCAGGAATGAATGCAACTCTGCTTCACAATGTCCTCAAAGATGTGGACTCTTCAATTCTCTGGTTTACTGTCTCTAAAGAGGGGTCTTTTTTCTCATAGTCCAAGATGGTGATTAGAGTCTAAGCCATCAGATCCAAGGAGGAAGAAGGGATGGAGATGAAAGGGGCAAAGGGCATATTCAGCTTTCTTTGAGGAAGGTAACTGAAACTGCATGACAATTCTATTTCCCATTGATCAACAATTAAATACATGGCTACATCTAGCCATAAAGTAAACCAAGAAATTTGGCCATGACCTTAAAAAGTTGGGAGTTTTAGTACTGCAGAGAAAAGAGAAATTTACCACAGTAATTTCCTAAATCCCAGTTCTCAGTAAATCATCATTTGAACAATGCCTGCCTGGCTAGCCTTCAACTAAGATTATCATTATATGCAATGCAAAAGATGTTTAAAGGTGATATTCAAAGAATGTAGCTTTCTTTCTTGATTCTGATAAATAGAAACAACTCTTCTAAAAGGTGATTGAATGTATAAGTTCTCACTATCTGTCAGGACTAGACATAACGGAGTTCAGATCCTAGGTCATCCACTTACTAGTTGTGTGACTTTGAGCAGATCCTTTAAGGTCTCTAAGCTTCAGTTTTATTATCCTTCCAATTGGACGTGGCAACCTTGCCTAAAGATATTGTTAGGGTTAAATACAAGTACAAATGTGCAATAGCAGGTATAATAGGAACTTCTGTTCCTTCATCTTTTGATAGATATTATTCTCTCTTATCTGGAACCTGTTCTTCTGTTTGATCATGTCTATACTCTCACCTTCCCAAGAAGTCTTTTTTTCTTCCTGGTTCAGGTCTTTTCCAACCAATGCACATAATGAGATTAAAAATAAATTAGAACACATTCGACATTGTTGTTGTTCTTTAGTCACTAAGTCGTGTCCAACACTTTGGGACCCCATGAACTGCAGCACGCCAGGCTTCTCTGTTCTTCACTATCTCCAGGAGTTTTCATGAACCCTAGGTAAATTTCACTTAGTTTTAATAGCTTCCTGATGATCTTGATTAGAAGAAAAGAGTAGGATAGCATCATATATTATTGGCACAGAAGAGGTTCAGCACCCTGGGCCTGGGTGTGCATCTTGGTGTGAAAGTGTGGTAGTTGTGTGGAAAGATCCTAAATGGTAGAAGGTTTTTCTCCCGCTCAGTGGTAGAGCTGGGGCATCGAAGTAGTTGCGTAGGTGTCGAAGTCAGGAATGGGTTGTGCTAGGCTTGTGTGAATGTGTGTACATATGTGCTTGGGAATGGCTTTGTGTGTGAGGGACCGTGTGGGTGTGAATGACTGTGAGTGTGTATATGTCTCTGTGCATGCAAGTTTGTGTGAGTTATTGAGTGCATATGTGATAAATGATTGGGTGTGTGTGTGTGAAATTTCAAGAAGGAAATTAGAGGAGCCCTGAGATGTTAATAGCAGTTAGGAGGGGCTGAGGAGGAAGGTCTATCACATGGGTAAACCTTCTAGCCATAGGAAATTACAATGTGCCTTTCTGGCAAAATGGGACAAAGAAGATTGTACAAAACTAAAAATGCTAAAAACCCTGTGCCAAGTCTATATCCAGTTGCCTTATGCTTCTTTTCCTCCATTTTTTAGGATGAATGACTGTAGGCCAGATCTGTAGTTTTGCCTTTGATTTTTTAAAATGAGAAACAAACACCAGCAGTTTTCATTTTGTCACATGTAGAAAATGCTACCTCTTCCTCCTCCTTTCTTGATTCTACTCTAACAACCACCAAACAGACTGAGATCAGTCTTGCCAAGAAAGTTTTATCATGAAGATGAAAATACACAAAGTTTTAGTCTGAAAATAAAAGGTGCTTCTATAGCTACAAAATTGGAAATCGAAATTTTAATGCATGGGCACATTTTGCTGTAATTATTTTGCCATTAGCATGGACTCTCAAGCTGTAGAGCAGCCAAAAACCTGCTTGAGAAGTTGGTATTAGTGAATGAGCCATTATCTTTGCTTAGGCTCCTTATTCTCAGTTTAATTTTGAAGTTCTTTGATGTCACATTCAGAGAGTTTGACTTTAGTAAAATGATGCAAGAGAACAAGACTGCATAGAAATTGAAACTAACTTTCAGGCTATATTTTTGAAAAGAAGGAAATTCTAAGGATAAAGTATACTGAAGGGAGATTAACGTCCTGTAACTCCTGCTATAAAATAAAGATGAATCAGAATATGGTGCCCTCCACATGGAAGATATCAAGTAAGAACTTGTTTATGATGATGGTGTTGGGTGTGGTGATTTGAGATCTCAAATAAATTGAACCAAAAAACGATTTTCACCTGGCAAATTTTGTTTTCCAAAGATGGACACAATAGGATGGCCTCATTATATGGCCATCACAAAAAATATTACTTCCCACAAGGTACTCTTACAGTGTGAACTTGATGTACCTCTGTTGTGAGGTCAGAGTATGACCTTGACATGCCTTGGGTCTATGTTGCCTGGGCAGAGCTTTGTTATTACCTTAACCAACAGATTTTATGCTGTGAGTCGATCATGGGTAAACCTTCTAGCCATAGGAAATTACAATGTGCCTTTCTGGCAAAATGGGACAAAGAAGATTGTACAAAACTAAAAATGCTAAAAACCCTGTGCCAAGTCTATATCCAGTTGCCTTATGCTTCTTTTCCTCCATTTTTTAGGATGAATGACTGTAGGCCAGATCTGTAGTTTTGCCTTTGATTTTTTAAAATGAGAAACAAACACCAGCAGTTTTCATTTTGTCACATGTAGAAAATGCTACCTCTTCCTCCTCCTTTCTTGATTCTACTCTAACAACCACCAAACAGACTGAGATCAGTCTTGCCAAGAAAGTTTTATCATGAAGATGAAAATACACAAAGTTTTAGTCTGAAAATAAAAGGTGCTTCTATAGCTACAAAATTGGAAATCGAAATTTTAATGCATGGGCACATTTTGCTGTAATTATTTTGCCATTAGCATGGACTCTCAAGCTGTAGAGCAGCCAAAAACCTGCTTGAGAAGTTGGTATTAGTGAATGAGCCATTATCTTTGCTTAGGCTCCTTATTCTCAGTTTAATTTTGAAGTTCTTTGATGTCACATTCAGAGAGTTTGACTTTAGTAAAATGATGCAAGAGAACAAGACTGCATAGAAATTGAAACTAACTTTCAGGCTATATTTTTGAAAAGAAGGAAATTCTAAGGATAAAGTATACTGAAGGGAGATTAACGTCCTGTAACTCCTGCTATAAAATAAAGATGAATCAGAATATGGTGCCCTCCACATGGAAGATATCAAGTAAGAACTTGTTTATGATGATGGTGTTGGGTGTGGTGATTTGAGATCTCAAATAAATTGAACCAAAAAACGATTTTCACCTGGCAAATTTTGTTTTCCAAAGATGGACACAATAGGATGGCCTCATTATATGGCCATCACAAAAAATATTACTTCCCACAAGGTACTCTTACAGTGTGAACTTGATGTACCTCTGTTGTGAGGTCAGAGTATGACCTTGACATGCCTTGGGTCTATGTTGCCTGGGCAGAGCTTTGTTATTACCTTAACCAACAGAATGTGGTGGTGGTGATGCTGCGTGACTTCCAAGGTCAGAAAATGCAGTATGGCTTCTATTTGGTTCTTTCTTTCTCTCTCTTCCTCACTCTCTTTCTCTCTGACTGTCCTGGAGCCCAGCCACCATTTTCTGAGGAAGACAGCCCACGTGGAGAGGCCATGTGTGTGTGTTCCAGCTGACAGTGCTAATGGGGCCCCCTACTGACAGCCAGCATCCCTACCAGACATGAGGTTGAAGGAGGCTTCAGGTGATTCCAGCCTGCTGCCTGTTAAGTCTTCCAGCTAAGGCCCCAGATCTAGTGCTCTGTCTGAATTCCTGACCTGCAGGAACTGTGAGAGATAATAAATAATTACTGTATTGTTGTTTTAAACCAGTAATTTGTTATTCTCCTGGGAGAACTCAGGGATGTCACCAGATCACCCACCCAGGGAGCTGGCAGATTCCACTCTTTGCAGGATTATCTTACTAGGATGGTACAAGAGCTGTCTCTCTTGGGTGCTCCTTCTTAACCAAGGCCCCATCGTTGCTGGGCTTAACCATTAGTCTCTTACAGAGTCTCCAAACTGAGGCATCTAAGTTGTGGTTAAGGTTCCATAATCTACTTATCGTTTTTATGTGTTCCTTATCCTTTCTATGTGTTCACTTAGTTCACTTATTTTGAATTTTTGCCTATATAGATCAGTGCTTAGTAACTTTTAATATGCATATCAGTTAAGTGGGAATCTTATTAAAATTTAAGTTCTGATTCAGTAGCTCTGAGGTGAGGCTTGAGGGTTTGCATTTCTAACCTCTCAGGTGGTGCTGTTCCAGGGATCACTCTTTGAGTATCAAAGGTGTAGATGGTTGCACAGACATAACAAGACTTTGTACAATCCTTTTCCAAGGAAGAAAACCAGGGGCAATGTTTACTGTCATTGATCATGTAGTGTGATAAGACCCTTCCTAAGTGTTCCATATCTGTTCCTCACAACATCCTGTTAGTAAATATTATCTTCATTTCTACTATTAAAAAACTAAAGTTCATAGAAATTAGGTAAGAAGCAGAGCCAGGGCTCATCACAAAATTGTATCCTTGACGCTGGGCTGTCCATCTTTCCTACTTCCTACGCCTTCAGTAGGTACTCTACTTATCATTTCACTTTGAGTAAGGAGATGCCTCCATAACAGTACTGTCCAGTAGAACTCTCGGCAATGATAGAAATGTTCTGTGTTTTTCCTGTCCAATATGGTAGCCATGTGTGGCTATTGAGAATAAAAATGTGGCTGGTTTGACTGAAGAACTTAATTCTTTATTTTATTTAATTTTAATTAAAAATAGGGCTTCCTGGTGGTTCAGTGGGTAAGAGTCCACCTTGCAGTGCAAGGGCCTTACCTATGGGTCTGATGATTCAATTATGAGCCGGCACTCTGGAGCACATGTGCTCAGAGCCAGTGCTCTGCAAGAGAGGCCAGCCTGCTGCCTGTTAAGTCTTCCAGCTAAGGCCCCAGATCTAGTGCTCTGTCTGAATTCCTGACCTGCAGGAACTGTGAGAGATAATAAATAATTACTGTATTGTTGTTTTAAACCAGTAATTTGTTATTCTCCTGGGAGAACTCAGGGATGTCACCAGATCACCCACCCAGGGAGCTGGCAGATTCCACTCTTTGCAGGATTATCTTACTAGGATGGTACAAGAGCTGTCTCTCTTGGGTGCTCCTTCTTAACCAAGGCCCCATCGTTGCTGGGCTTAACCATTAGTCTCTTACAGAGTCTCCAAACTGAGGCATCTAAGTTGTGGTTAAGGTTCCATAATCTACTTATCGTTTTTATGTGTTCCTTATCCTTTCTATGTGTTCACTTAGTTCACTTATTTTGAATTTTTGCCTATATAGATCAGTGCTTAGTAACTTTTAATATGCATATCAGTTAAGTGGGAATCTTATTAAAATTTAAGTTCTGATTCAGTAGCTCTGAGGTGAGGCTTGAGGGTTTGCATTTCTAACCTCTCAGGTGGTGCTGTTCCAGGGATCACTCTTTGAGTATCAAAGGTGTAGATGGTTGCACAGACATAACAAGACTTTGTACAATCCTTTTCCAAGGAAGAAAACCAGGGGCAATGTTTACTGTCATTGATCATGTAGTGTGATAAGACCCTTCCTAAGTGTTCCATATCTGTTCCTCACAACATCCTGTTAGTAAATATTATCTTCATTTCTACTATTAAAAAACTAAAGTTCATAGAAATTAGGTAAGAAGCAGAGCCAGGGCTCATCACAAAATTGTATCCTTGACGCTGGGCTGTCCATCTTTCCTACTTCCTACGCCTTCAGTAGGTACTCTACTTATCATTTCACTTTGAGTAAGGAGATGCCTCCATAACAGTACTGTCCAGTAGAACTCTCGGCAATGATAGAAATGTTCTGTGTTTTTCCTGTCCAATATGGTAGCCATGTGTGGCTATTGAGAATAAAAATGTGGCTGGTTTGACTGAAGAACTTAATTCTTTATTTTATTTAATTTTAATTAAAAATATAGGGCTTCCCTGGTGGTTCAGTGGGTAAAGAGTCCACCTTGCAGTGCAAGGGGCACCGGTTTGATCTCTGGTATGGGACTCTGAGCGGCTGGACCCGTGTGTCCAATTATGAGCCGGCACTCTGGAGCACATGTGCTCAGAGCCAGTGCTCTGCAACGAGAGAGGCCACTGAGATGGGAGGCCCACACAGGCCAAAGAATTAAGATGGATGAAAATAAATAAATGAAGGACCAATAAAAGAGGCCAAAATTTAAAAAAAAATTTAAATTGCCTTATGTGGCTAGTGGCTAGAACAAATGGCTGATTGCCATTCTCTACTATATGGGACGGCATAGTTTTATAGGAGGGGTCCTCAATGGCACTGTGTGTGAAAGGTGATTTAGATTTTTATTGTAGGTACGTGTACCATGTCCCCTCTGCATGGTAGCATTTTTAGCATTTTCTACAGTGTCCAGAACTTTAATCTATAGCATTTACTTCCCTCTTTTTTTCCTTTCCTGTATTATACTCTCCAAGCAACTCCTTCCTTTTGTATTCACATCAGACTCCTCTGTCCTCAGACAAACACTGGAGGCCACATAGTGGAAGAAACACCAATTCCGGAAGGGGGAGGACTGGAATAGCAAGTGGAAACCACCCTTCCATTCTTTACGAGTTTGGGAAAGAACCAAAAAGATCTATTCAGATGCTTCCTTTTCCTCTGGAGACTTTAAACAATTCGAATGCTCTCAGCTACAAGTAGTAGAACCCTGACTCAGGTTGCTTTAAACAATGAAGGAGTGTATTATCTCACGTAATCGGAAGTCCAGGGTAGAGTGAACTTCAGAGTGAGTTGACTCAGTGGCTCAGCCCTGGTCTCTTATTCTCACCTTCACTCCTCTTTCTCACCTTTAAAGTTGGGTTTCTTTGCACGCTGGTAGCACACGACCACGGTAGTTCTGAGCAGTATGTCCAGACATGGCAATGTCTGTAGAGGAAAGGGAAAACAATCTCTTCCTGCAGTTCTCTTGGAAGATTGAAAAGTTTCTCCAGAAGTGCTCAGATTTCCCCTCATGTTTCTTTTGCTGGAATCAGGTCACATAACCACTCCTGAACAAATATGACAAGGAAAATGAGATTTTCCTTACTCTGATCAGAACTACTCTGGCCTAGGCAAAGGTTGGGGTTCTGTTAGAAGGAAATAAGGGGGAAGAAACCCCAATGTCTACTACAGGATGAAACCTTGAAGGGCGGTTGGGGTAGGAAAGCTTTTGAAACATTCAGTTTGGTAAAAACAAGCCAGAGAATTTCAGAACAGTGGCCTGTTTCTCTGAGCATGACCATGGTGGCTCTGATTCTCTTTTTGTTGTTGTTCATTATCTAAGTCAGGTCCAGCTCTTTGTGACTCCATGGACTGTGCTACATCAGACTCATCTGTCCTTCACTATCTCTGGGAGTTTTCTCAAACTCATGTCCATTGATTGAGTCAGTGATACTGTCCAACCATCTCATCCTCTGCTCCCCATTTCTCCTTTTGCCTTCAATCTTTCCCAGCATCAGAGTCTTTTCAAATGAGCTGGCTCTTTGCATCTGGTGGCCAAAGTATTGGAGCTTTGCCCTTTCAATCGTTTCCCAGCAACTCCTTCCTTTTGTATTCACATCAGACTCCTCTGTCCTCAGACAAACACTGGAGGCCACATAGTGGAAGAAACACCAATTCCGGAAGGGGGAGGACTGGAATAGCAAGTGGAAACCACCCTTCCATTCTTTACGAGTTTGGGAAAGAACCAAAAAGATCTATTCAGATGCTTCCTTTTCCTCTGGAGACTTTAAACAATTCGAATGCTCTCAGCTACAAGTAGTAGAACCCTGACTCAGGTTGCTTTAAACAATGAAGGAGTGTATTATCTCACGTAATCGGAAGTCCAGGGTAGAGTGAACTTCAGAGTGAGTTGACTCAGTGGCTCAGCCCTGGTCTCTTATTCTCACCTTCACTCCTCTTTCTCACCTTTAAAGTTGGGTTTCTTTGCACGCTGGTAGCACACGACCACGGTAGTTCTGAGCAGTATGTCCAGACATGGCAATGTCTGTAGAGGAAAGGGAAAACAATCTCTTCCTGCAGTTCTCTTGGAAGATTGAAAAGTTTCTCCAGAAGTGCTCAGATTTCCCCTCATGTTTCTTTTGCTGGAATCAGGTCACATAACCACTCCTGAACAAATATGACAAGGAAAATGAGATTTTCCTTACTCTGATCAGAACTACTCTGGCCTAGGCAAAGGTTGGGGTTCTGTTAGAAGGAAATAAGGGGGAAGAAACCCCAATGTCTACTACAGGATGAAACCTTGAAGGGCGGTTGGGGTAGGAAAGCTTTTGAAACATTCAGTTTGGTAAAAACAAGCCAGAGAATTTCAGAACAGTGGCCTGTTTCTCTGAGCATGACCATGGTGGCTCTGATTCTCTTTTTGTTGTTGTTCATTATCTAAGTCAGGTCCAGCTCTTTGTGACTCCATGGACTGTGCTACATCAGACTCATCTGTCCTTCACTATCTCTGGGAGTTTTCTCAAACTCATGTCCATTGATTGAGTCAGTGATACTGTCCAACCATCTCATCCTCTGCTCCCCATTTCTCCTTTTGCCTTCAATCTTTCCCAGCATCAGAGTCTTTTCAAATGAGCTGGCTCTTTGCATCTGGTGGCCAAAGTATTGGAGCTTCAGCATCAGTCCTTCCAATGAATATTCAGGGTTGATTTCCTTTAGAATTGACTAGTTTGATCTCCCTGGAGTCCAAGCGACTCTCAAGAGTCTTCAGCACCACAATTCAAAAGCATGTCTGGTCCTAATTGTTGCTTCTCGACCTGTATACAGGTTTCTCATGAGGTAGGTGAGGTGGTCTGGTATTCCGGTCTCTAAAAATTTTCCACAGCTTGTTGTGATCCACATAATCAAAGGCTTTAACAGTCAATGAAGCAGAAATAGTATTTTTCTGGAGTTCTCTTGTTTTCTCTATGATCCAACGAATGTTGACAGTTTGATATCTGATTCCTCTGCCTTTTCTTTTTTTTTTTTTTTTTTTTTTAAAGATTTATTTATTTATTTATTTTGGGCGGGGGTCAGGTTGGGGAGGGAGGGGAGCGGGCAGGCCACTTCTATTGGTCTTTCATTTCTCTATTTTCATCCATCTTTGTTCTTTGGCTCCTGTGGGCCTCCCATCGTGGTGGCGTCTGTCGTTGCAGAGCGCTGGCTGTGGGCATATGCACTCCAGAGCTCCAGCTTGGTAATTGGACACATCGGTCCAGCCGCTCCGCGACACATGGGATCTTCCCAGGCCAGGGACCGAACCGGCCCCCCTTGCAGTGCAAGGCGGTGTCCTTACCCACTGGACCACCAGGGGAAGCCCTCCTCTGCCTTTTCTAAACCTAGCTTGTACATCTGGAAATTCTCAGTTCACATACATTTGAAACCTAGCTTGAAGTATTTTGAGGATAACCTTGCTAGCAAGTGAAATGAGCATGGCTATAGGGTAGTTTGAGTATTCTTTGGCATTGCCCTTCTTCAGGATTTGTGTCTCTAGAGGAAGCACATGTTTGGCTCAGTGCCACATTTAGTGCATTTTAGGACTGAGAGCTATGACAGCGTCTAGGCCAATGGATCTATAATGGTGCTTCTGATCCCCCAGGCAAGACCCACAGGGCCCTGGAAATTCTTAAATGGCTTGGTGAGGGCCAAAGCAGAACCAAACAGGTGCTGAGGATTCCAGTGGACCAGCAGAAGCCTGAGAAGTATGTAACTGTAAAGTACCCAGCACAGGGTTCGGAGTGGGAGCTCACTTTTACACATGAGACTCTTCCTCTTAGAATATTCCCAGCTCATGGTGTCACATCCTACTACCATGGGGCTGAAACCTGCCCATCCCCAAGATGACTCCATTGTGTCAGGGAACTGCTTGTGTCTCTACCTGGGCTCTTGATTCCTTTTTTCCATTTAGAGGACACCTGTCTGACTCACCTAGTGGCTTCAGAGAGTCATGCCCAGCCCTCTGCATGCAATCAGAGGCCTGAGAGCAACCCGGTTTGTGTATCTTTTTCTCTGCTTAAAGATTTCTAGTGAAACAATGGGAAATATCAGCATCAAATATTTTTCCACTTCAACAGATCCTTTCCTTGTGTCATGTTCTCTGATTCTGCTCTTCTTCAAATTCACTTGACCTTTCCTGGATCTCTCAGAGGGGGTGCCCAATGGTGGCCCTGAGTCACATCACATCTGCTCTGTCTCCTAGGTGGCACTACACCTTACCCTACTAAAATAAGAAAGATACTCAGCCTCACCTCCATCCCTGGATTCAGGCTGGAACCTCTTACTGTCCTGTGAAACCTCTCCTGTCCTGTGTGTTGGAAATCCCCTGGGCTGATGTATTACACAACCTTTCCTGAACTGCTGTGCAGCTTCCTCAGGCTTCCTGCCTGCCTGTCCTTGCCTCTCAAATACCATGGTTCTGGAGTTACACTTTTATTTCATTATTCACATCACATCCTCCATTCCTCCTTGGTCCAACGTTAGGTTTACGCTCTTACCTTCCCTCCTGTGCCACTGTACCCCTGGCATCTCTCTGAACATACCTCTCCACCAGATAGGATAGTTCAGAATGCTGCCCCACTTCTCTCAGGTGCTGTTGTCTTTGCGTTGGCCCTACATTCCTTGTACCAGTGGACCAATGGGTTTAGCACCATCTTAACTGAGCCCTGCTGGAGGACTCAAGTCATGGTTATCAAAGGCAAGTTCACTCAGGGGAACCAGTTGGTCATATCAGAACTGCCTGGGAGCTTTTGAAACATGCGTATTCCTAGGCCTATGTTCTGACTACTGAATAAAGGAACTGGGGATGGGACGAGGTGGGGTGGGGTAGGAGACAGAGAAGAGTCTATATTTCTAAAATATGTCTTCCGAGTGATACTGTAGATCTTGGTGTGGGAAGCACTAGCGTGGTGCCTCTCCAGTTCTCACATCTGCTCAGTTGCTCAGTCGTGTGTGACTCTTTGGGACCCCATGGACTGTGTGTACCTCTCCAGGCTCCTTTGTCCGTGGCATTTTACAGGCAAGAATACTGGAATGGGTTGCCATTTCCTTCTCCAGGTTCTCATGTAGCCATCTGATTCCCAACTTGAAATCACACTTGGAATGAGGGTTGAATTAGCAACTGAAGCCTCTTTCAGACTCCTTGAGGAGAATAGAGGATGAGAGTATAGCTTCAGTACAAGCCCTTTTGTAGGTCCAGGCCCTCTGGAGAGCCATTTACGGGAACTAGTAGTAAGGCCATGCAGAATTTTGTTTGTTTATTTGAGGGATAGATGTTCAAGGATTTGGGAAAATGAAAATGCCTAGGACTTTGTCATGGGTCGAACAATTATGGTAACAGTAACAGTAACTCAGTTATCATCATGAACAAACATCCACCAAGTGTCTGCTGTGTGTAGGACACTGGGAGTTGGTAATAAAGAGGCAAAAGCTAACTAAACACCTTCAAGCAGAGTTACTAATAAGGTAGTTGGGGAAGAGCACACAAGGCTTCAAAAGATGTTCTAAAACTGTTATTTCCCAAGGAAAATGAAAATATGCTGATTTCAGGTCTATATTTTTCTTAACACCTTCATCTTCATTCTAGAGTTATTGAGAAGCTATGATGTGTGAGGCACTGTGTGAAGGCCAAGGGTGGGGGACAGTGATAAGGATACAGAAATTGGGAGAAATGGTTCCCATGTAGCAGGGAGAAATACAGCATCCACAGTGTAGTTAGGGCTGAATAAAATCATTCTAATCATTCTGGGATCACAGAAAAAGGGACTCTTACTTTGGAGTTTGGGACACTGGTGGCTTACATCTGCCTAAGAATAAACTATAAACTTGGGGCTACACCAAGCACATTAAATGTGTTGTCGTCACATTTAATATAATTGATCATTCTCCAGAATCTTTTTAGGTAGATAATCTGATCCTAATTTTATACATCACATAGATTCCCCCTGCATGATAACTATGGCTTCCTTGGGAGGAGATAAAATACTATTTCTACAATGCACCCAATGCCATTGGTGTATGCTGATTGAGTTTTTTTTAATGTGGACCATTTTTAAAGTCTTTAATGATTTTTTTACAATATTGCTTCTGTTTTATGTTTTGGTGTTTTGGCTGTGGGCCATGTGGGATCTTAACACCCCAGTCAGTGACCAAACTGTACCTCCTGCATTGGAAAGGGAAGTCTCAACCACTGGACTGACAGAGAAGTCCTGGTGTTGAGGTTTAAGGAAGCCCTAAGCTCTCTGGTGGCAACAGTGGGAGAAGCCTTGGGAAAAACTGCAAGTGGGGTAAAGCAGCCCATTGAGTTGTCCAGTTAAAGACCTGGACAAGCTTTAATCCAGTTAAAGATTTGGACAAGGTTTAAAGTTTGGTGATTTCTTGATGAAAATGCCTAGGACTTTGTCATGGGTCGAACAATTATGGTAACAGTAACAGTAACTCAGTTATCATCATGAACAAACATCCACCAAGTGTCTGCTGTGTGTAGGACACTGGGAGTTGGTAATAAAGAGGCAAAGCTAACTAAACACCTTCAAGCAGAGTTACTAATAAGGTAGTTGGGGAAGAGCACACAAGGCTTCAAAAGATGTTCTAAAACTGTTATTTCCCAAGGAAAATGAAAATATGCTGATTTCAGGTCTATATTTTTCTTAACACCTTCATCTTCATTCTAGAGTTATTGAGAAGCTATGATGTGTGAGGCACTGTGTGAAGGCCAAGGGTGGGGGACAGTGATAAGGATACAGAAATTGGGAGAAATGGTTCCCATGTAGCAGGGAGAAATACAGCATCCACAGTGTAGTTAGGGCTGAATAAAATCATTCTAATCATTCTGGGATCACAGAAAAAGGGACTCTTACTTTGGAGTTTGGGACACTGGTGGCTTACATCTGCCTAAGAATAAACTATAAACTTGGGGCTACACCAAGCACATTAAATGTGTTGTCGTCACATTTAATATAATTGATCATTCTCCAGAATCTTTTTAGGTAGATAATCTGATCCTAATTTTATACATCACATAGATTCCCCCTGCATGATAACTATGGCTTCCTTGGGAGGAGATAAAATACTATTTCTACAATGCACCCAATGCCATTGGTGTATGCTGATTGAGTTTTTTTTAATGTGGACCATTTTTAAAGTCTTTAATGATTTTTTTACAATATTGCTTCTGTTTTATGTTTTGGTGTTTTGGCTGTGGGCCATGTGGGATCTTAACACCCCAGTCAGTGACCAAACTGTACCTCCTGCATTGGAAAGGGAAGTCTCAACCACTGGACTGACAGAGAAGTCCTGGTGTTGAGGTTTAAGGAAGCCCTAAGCTCTCTGGTGGCAACAGTGGGAGAAGCCTTGGGAAAAAACTGCAAGTGGGGTAAAGCAGCCCATTGAGTTGTCCAGTTAAAGACCTGGACAAGCTTTAATCCAGTTAAAGATTTGGACAAGGTTTAAAGTTTGGTGATTTCTTGATACAGGCACACCCTGTATTTACAATCCAGTCCTATCTGGAGGTAAAGAAGAGCTGATAGTATGGCAGAGGGTGGGGTGGCGAAGAGAGAACTGTCTCCTCCTGGGCCATGGGCATAGGGGATTTTTGACTATGTAGAGGGTTGGCCACAACCCTTGCATTGTTCAAAGGTCAACTTTACTATGTTTTTAAGTTCACCTAGTATTTTCCTTCTTGGCTGCTCGTAGATAGAGTCATAGAGAGCAAGAACAGGTCATCATAACTCACGAAGACAGTGCAGAGAAAGAAGGAACACATGCAAGAGAAGAGACATTTCAGAGGCAGCACTGCTAAGAACTCTCATAGGAGAGAACTATTGGATTTCCAAGCTGCCTTTATTGTTGACAACTTCTGCTTTAATGCTGGAAACTACAATAGGCATCTGAATTTGATTCCAAGTTCAGAAACAACTAAAAGAAATAAATTTTAGGCCTGATAGATACTCAGATATTCACAACATCATTTTAAGTAGGTGTTTTGTGTCAACAGGAGTCTATGACTTTAATGATTGTAACCTCAGAGTAGCTGGACATTTTGTCAGGTGCATGTTGAATATTATAATCACTGCACATGATTGTTGGCTGCTTGTTGTATGGCAGGCCCCATAGGAAGTGCTTCAACTCATCAGTCCTCACAATTGCTCCATGAATTAGGTGCTATTATGATCCTCATTCTACAGATGAGTGAGTGGAAGCTCAGAAACAAGTGGCCTGCCTAAGGTTATACAGCTGATAAATGGTGGAGTTGGAATTCAGGTTCGCTGACCAGAGTCATTCTGATTGGTGGAAGGGCATTGATAAGAGAGTTCAGGGACTTGGCAAGGAAGCTGAGGTGTGGACACACCCCATTCTGATTGGTGGAGGCATTGCAAACTGCGGGGCACAAGTGGGAGGTTTAAGGAAGCCCTAAGCTCTCTGGTGGCAACAGTGGGAGAAGCCTTGGGAAAAACTGCAAGTGGGGTAAAGCAGCCCATTGAGTTGTCCAGTTAAAGACCTGGACAAGCTTTAATCCAGTTAAAGATTTGGACAAGGTTTAAAGTTTGGTGATTTCTTGATACAGGCACACCCTGTATTTACAATCCAGTCCTATCTGGAGGTAAAGAAGAGCTGATAGTATGGCAGAGGGTGGGGTGGCGAAGAGAGAACTGTCTCCTCCTGGGCCATGGGCATAGGGGATTTTTGACTATGTAGAGGGTTGGCCACAACCCTTGCATTGTTCAAAGGTCAACTTTACTATGTTTTTAAGTTCACCTAGTATTTTCCTTCTTGGCTGCTCGTAGATAGAGTCATAGAGAGCAAGAACAGGTCATCATAACTCACGAAGACAGTGCAGAGAAAGAAGGAACACATGCAAGAGAAGAGACATTTCAGAGGCAGCACTGCTAAGAACTCTCATAGGAGAGAACTATTGGATTTCCAAGCTGCCTTTATTGTTGACAACTTCTGCTTTAATGCTGGAAACTACAATAGGCATCTGAATTTGATTCCAAGTTCAGAAACAACTAAAAGAAATAAATTTTAGGCCTGATAGATACTCAGATATTCACAACATCATTTTAAGTAGGTGTTTTGTGTCAACAGGAGTCTATGACTTTAATGATTGTAACCTCAGAGTAGCTGGACATTTTGTCAGGTGCATGTTGAATATTATAATCACTGCACATGATTGTTGGCTGCTTGTTGTATGGCAGGCCCCATAGGAAGTGCTTCAACTCATCAGTCCTCACAATTGCTCCATGAATTAGGTGCTATTATGATCCTCATTCTACAGATGAGTGAGTGGAAGCTCAGAAACAAGTGGCCTGCCTAAGGTTATACAGCTGATAAATGGTGGAGTTGGAATTCAGGTTCGCTGACCAGAGTCATTCTGATTGGTGGAAGGGCATTGATAAGAGAGTTCAGGGACTTGGCAAGGAAGCTGAGGTGTGGACACACCCCCATCGTGGTCAGGAGATACAGGCAATGCCAGCAGCAAATTCCTGAGTCAGAGTCTTGCCACAGGGAGACCCTTACTCTCTGCAGAAAGCGGCACTCACCATCCTTTGCCTTGGTAAAGGCAAGGCTGAACTTAGTCCCAATTTTCCAAAGCTTGCCCCTAATGCTGCCCCACTCATATCCAGATGGAACATGGACTAGCTGCAAGACCTTGCTGGTCACAAAGCCGGTTCCTGAATTATGTGATTCCCAAATGCACCTGTCAAGATGGAGCAGTGGAGAAGGCACGACAGCCAGGAAGAGAGTCTCAGAGAAAAGCAGGGAGGATCACCCAACTCCTCCAGTTCAAGGCTCCCAACCATTAAGTGATCTTGACTCTTCCTCAACTGGGTTTTATTAAACACATCCTTTGCTCATACTTTTTTCATGTAATTATTTAAACATAATTCTGTAAAAGATGAACATGCTTTTGCTTTAAGAATTCAGACATCATAAAATCCTTGAGCGGCTTTTAAACATTTAACTCTCAAAGTTTAACAACCTCAGCTTCAACTGTGAAAGAAACAAGTTATAAATGGCATTTAAACACAAATTGAGGTTTTTTTCCTCACAAGTGATATGGACCTTAGTCCTGCTCACCACGTAACACAGTTTACCGTATCTATGGAAGCCTTTTTTGTCGGTCATGGATTCGAGGCAGGGGCAGTGGGCAGGTGGGGTAGATACATTGTATGCTTATCTAATTTAGTTGTTTAAAATTTTTTTTGTTATTGTTATTCAGTCGCTAAATCATGTCCAACTTTTTGTGACCCCACGGACTGCGTCACACCATGCTTCCCTGTTCTTCACTATTTACCAGAGATTGCTCAGATTCATGTCCCTTGTATTGATGATGCCATCCAATCATCTCATCCTCTGTGCCCCCTTCTTCTGCACTCAATCTTTCCCAACATCAGGGTCTCTTCGAATGAGTTGGCTCTTCACACTAGGTGGTCAAAGTGTTGGAGCTTCAGCTATTCCTTCTATTTTAAAAGCCACTTGTGGATTACTTCTAACAGGGCCTACAATCTATATTACTAAGTTTTATAAGTACACAAAGATCTCACCCAGGCTGTCTACTGTCAAGCTCTCTTCTCCATGTATTTGTCACCCAGGTATGGGCCAGACAAATCCCAATTATAATTTAATGGTGAACAACCCAAGTATTGTGATCTATGACCCTAGAATTGAAAAAGAAAAGCCCCATCTCTGAAAAGTTGAAATTTGTTACTGGCAGAAGCTGAATAGTGTAACAGTAGAACAATGGATCCACATTTCTTTGGAAGAGGAAGCTAAGAAAGAATGGAACAATCTATAAATGTGGGAGGGGAGTACATTGTGAGTCTCCCAAGGTTAACCGCATTGCCACTACTTCAGTTTTCCCAAGTTGGAAAAAAATAGCCCAAGTTTTGCACCACCCAAAATGAAGTCAGACCAGGCCCATCATGTTTTAACTATGCGGTGATGCTTTCTTTAGAAAAGGCCCCTGAAGAAGACATAAGAAAGAACAGTTCTGCCCTCAGGCCTGGTCTAATGCTGGCTTTGACAGCTCCTGTGGGCTTTTATGTGACTATTTATTTTGAATAAATAATGGAACCACATTTTCACACAAGGACTGCTAATTCTGCACTGTTCTGAGATCCGCAAGTTACCAAAACCAAACCTTGTACTCAACACGTATGAAGGGATCTGGAGCTCCAACAAAGAGTTTGTGCTCCTCTCACATTAGAATCTTTAGTTCTAACCAACATCAGGTGTCTTTGTTCGAGGCAGGGGCAGTGGGCAGGTGGGGTAGATACATTGTATGCTTATCTAATTTAGTTGTTTAAAATTTTTTTTGTTATTGTTATTCAGTCGCTAAATCATGTCCAACTTTTTGTGACCCCACGGACTGCGTCACACCATGCTTCCCTGTTCTTCACTATTTACCAGAGATTGCTCAGATTCATGTCCCTTGTATTGATGATGCCATCCAATCATCTCATCCTCTGTGCCCCCTTCTTCTGCACTCAATCTTTCCCAACATCAGGGTCTCTTCGAATGAGTTGGCTCTTCACACTAGGTGGTCAAAGTGTTGGAGCTTCAGCTATTCCTTCTATTTTAAAAGCCACTTGTGGATTACTTCTAACAGGGCCTACAATCTATATTACTAAGTTTTATAAGTACACAAAGATCTCACCCAGGCTGTCTACTGTCAAGCTCTCTTCTCCATGTATTTGTCACCCAGGTATGGGCCAGACAAATCCCAATTATAATTTAATGGTGAACAACCCAAGTATTGTGATCTATGACCCTAGAATTGAAAAAGAAAAGCCCCATCTCTGAAAAGTTGAAATTTGTTACTGGCAGAAGCTGAATAGTGTAACAGTAGAACAATGGATCCACATTTCTTTGGAAGAGGAAGCTAAGAAAGAATGGAACAATCTATAAATGTGGGAGGGGAGTACATTGTGAGTCTCCCAAGGTTAACCGCATTGCCACTACTTCAGTTTTCCCAAGTTGGAAAAAAATAGCCCAAGTTTTGCACCACCCAAAATGAAGTCAGACCAGGCCCATCATGTTTTAACTATGCGGTGATGCTTTCTTTAGAAAAGGCCCCTGAAGAAGACATAAGAAAGAACAGTTCTGCCCTCAGGCCTGGTCTAATGCTGGCTTTGACAGCTCCTGTGGGCTTTTATGTGACTATTTATTTTGAATAAATAATGGAACCACATTTTCACACAAGGACTGCTAATTCTGCACTGTTCTGAGATCCGCAAGTTACCGCAAAACCAAACCTTGTACTCAACACGTATGAAGGGATCTGGAGCTCCAACAAAGAGTTTGTGCTCCTCTCACATTAGAATCTTTAGTTCTAACCAACATCAGGTGTCTTTGTTACTTTTGTATTTAGGGTGTTCTGTTGTTTTTTGGTTGGCTGATTGTGTCTTCCAAAGTTACATTTGGAGCAAGTGGCGGGACAAGGCAATGTTTAGATACATTTGTAAGAAAGAGGGTGACACCAACCTCTTTGTCATGAATCTAGCTGTACCAATGAGTCTCTAGAGAGATGCTTTGTCAGTTTAGAGAGTGGAGGGGATTAGCAACTGACTTTCCTTTTCCCTAGGTGGTTGTGAGTGCTAGTATACTAGGAATAAGTGCTAAATAGTCAAGAAGAAGGCCAATGACTACTCTCCACAAGCTGGTCACTTAAATTGCTCTCCTTGTCGCCACTGGAGGTGTTCAGATGGTTCACTGTAATGAGGGAGGGGAGGGGAGTTAGATGCAGATCTCTTCTTGACTGACCTCTCAAGATTGCAATTATCTCACATTTCCTCACTCACCACTCTCCAGGCCTTCAGGGAGCCCTCTCATTACTATGCCCTTTCAGAACTTAATTCCAGGCCAGTGAGAATACATAGATGGGAAAGACTAGAAAGAAAGAAAAGAGAAGTGGTCTTTTGGTTTTACCATAGGTGGACTTCAACTTGAAAAGAGATAGGAAAAAATGTAGACTGTGGCTACTATAAACAGAATGGATAAAATTTTATCCATTAAATGAGGTGCACGTTTTTACCCTGGCTTACCTTTAGACTTTTCAATGATTCTCTTTACATAGATGCTATGGAACATTTTTCTTTGAAAAGCTTCTTCATTTGTTGACCATTATCTGCAGAGCCACAAAAATGAGAAAAGTGTATGTTAACTTCCTCAGTAACTGTCTGTTCATTGCTTCTGATTGTAATCTCCTTGAGATAGGCATTGCATCTAAATCACTGTTGTGAACCCAGGGCATTGTTCATGGGAGATGCTCAATGGATAGTGAATGAATGAATGAATGTATAAATGAACTAGCAACATGGAGAATTAAAGAATTAAGAGTTGAGTGATATAGTAACATGTACTAAATAAACATGTACCTCCATAATGGTGATGTTAGGGTGAAAAATATTCCGTTTTTCTATTTACATTGAAGTTCAGTTGTAAGAATGAGTGATGACAAGAAGAGGTAAGGGTCAGAATATTCAGTGAAGCTTCAGTATCCAAAGATTGATAAGCAGAAGTAATTAGTAGTCAGTGGCAGGTTAATCTTTTAAGCCTCAGATCAGTCATTTGCAAGGATGATTTAAAAAAAACACACACACACACACACACACACACAGAGTTAGAAAACTTTAGCTTCTCCTCTGCCCTGTCTCTTTATGACTCAACCACTTTCATCCAAGGGTGTTACACTGACCTCTTTAAAGCCACTGAGTTGGCAAGACCTGTCCTCCACTCCCATATTAATCATTTCTTCTTTCATTCAATATGTATTTTTATACCTATTATAAGTGTAAAACTGTGGAACAGAAAATATTGTACACAGTGTACTCATGCTCATTACTTATAAGCTGTCTAAGTCTCTTTGAGCTGCTTTAACAAAAATATCGTTGACTGAGTGACTTGTTAATAGCAGAAATTTATGTTTCACAGGTTTCGGGGCTGGAACTCCTAGATCAGGATGCAAGCATGGTCACTGAAGGTGCCTTTCCGGGTTTCAAACTGTTAACTTCTCATTGTATGCTCACATGGGGGACGGGGCATGGGAGCTCTCTAGAGCCACTTTTATTAGGACACTAATTCCATTTGTGAGGGCTCCAGCCTCGACCTAGTCACCTCCAAAGGACCCGAACTCCTAATGTCATCACCTTGGGGATTAGGTCTCAGCATATCAAATTTGAGGGCATACATTCATAGCATGGGCTTCCCTGGTGGCTCAGATGATAAAGAATCCACTTGCAATGTAGGACACCTGGATTTAATCCCTGGATCAGGAAGATCCTTTGGAGAAGGGAATGGCAAGTGACTCCAGAATTCTTTTTTTTTTTTTTTTTAAGATTTATTTATTTATTTTGTTGGGGGTGAGGTGGGGGGGGGAGGGGAGCAGGAAGACCACTTCTATTGGTCTTTCATTTGTCCATTTTCATCCGTCTTTGTTCTTTGGCCCATGTGGGCCTCCCATCGTGGTGTCCTCTGTTGTCGCAGAGCACCAGCTCTGGGCACATGGCACTCCAGAGCTCCGGCTCGGTAATTGGACACATCAGTCCAGCCACTCTGCGACACGTGGGATCTTCCCAGGCCAGGGATCAAACTGGCGCCCCTTGCAGTGCAAGGCAATGTCCTTACCCACTGGACCACCAGGGAAGCCCGACTCCAGAATTCTTGCCTGGAGAATTCCATGGACAGAGGATCCTGGTGAGCTACAGTCCATGGAATCGCAGAGTCACATACAACTGAATAGTTAACACTTTCACACATAATATAACTTAATTGAGGATAAAAAATATAAGCACATGAAAAACTAAGGTAATCAATAATGGAAATGTCAATACAAAAATAAATAAATAAGTAGGCAATATATAATCAGAAGTCGAGTCTACTTTGCCCGTTACCTTTTGGGGGATCACTTCCCCATCCTGATTGACAGGATTACTGTAGAAGCCATGTTCTTATAGCATGAACCCACCTAGCTGGCCAAAGCTGAATGGGCCAAGGGTGGTACCTGAGCAGGCTGGACCAATCAGATCCTCTCCTAGGAATTTGGAATTGGGTATAGTTTGGTTATTCTCATTTATAGGGGAAATGTAAACATTGGTAGCAGCCATTTTCCACCATGACAAAGCAAAGAAAGTCAGTTACAGTGGGGAAAATGAATGAGGCAGATGTGAAAAGAGAAGCAAAGATAAAAGAAGGAGAGAAGGGACTCTGGTTCTCTAATGGGCTCTAGTCTGTAGTTTCAGCAGTCCTGAGTTCTAGTTTGCCCTCTGTCCTTGAGACCCATGAGACTGTTCTGTATACATGTAAGGGTGCACTTCTGTAGAAAGCAATTTTATTTTTAACAAGTTGATAAGTTGATCTGACATCTGATTGACCTGTAGCATTGGAAATCCAGGGCATTCCTGGTCCAGGTTGAGGATGCTTTCATAATCCACTTTCTCCTCCTCTGTGTGTTTACTAGAATCTCTCATTTTATAGCATCTCAGAGGTTGGGTCCTTCCAAAACTTTCTCCTTATGCTTTCTTTTAGGCTCCAAAGTAGACAGTCAAATCTTTCATCTTACTGAATCTTTACAATAGCACTTTTATGAGGTAAATCCTGTTATTATCTCCATTTTGCGGGTAAATTTGGTGGACAAAGAAATGGAGCAGTTTATCCATTGTCACGTATCTAGTAACTGGTCGAGTCAGGGTATGACCTGAAGCTGTGTGAGTCTTGAGCACATGCCCCTAAGCACTAAGCCACTCTCCCTCCTTTTGCTGGAATGGCCCAGGGAGCATTGCCTAGGAGGATCTTTTCTTCAACACTTTAAAGTGTTAGGATCTTTCTATTTCTCCCACTCCATATTTTATTACTGTAAAGCGTAAACCTTGTAGCAGAGACTAAGTCTATACTAACCTCTTTCCTCTTACTAGGCACACTAGAAGTCTAAAATTGCCTACCTTCTTTTGCAGTTGGAGACACATGCTTATACTGCCCCTTGGGTGGGACTGAGACATACACTCCTTCCCAGCTTGGACAGAAACTCCTCTAAGTCATTTTCTTTGCACTTTCCTCTTTTTTCCCTATAGATAAGGAGTCTGTATTGCTGTAGATGATGGTGGTACAAGTGATCATATGGATGCAAACTACCTCAGAAAACCATCCAGCTCTCAATGACTAGAATATGAGTGGAAATAGATGTTTACTGTGCTGATTCGCAGCAATTTGGAACTGTTTATTATAAACGCTGCCAGTTTTCCTTTAATTGATCTACTTAGTGAATTCTAAATATTGGGTGAGCACTGGTGAGAGTGGCATTTGGGTATGTAAACCAAGGTTATTTTTAATAGAAGCTTTATTTCTTTAAAAATATCTGATTTATATTATTAATGAAAGTAAGTAGTGATAATACCCTAAAAAGATACTCAGTGCTATGTTTCTGTGGTCATTAAGGGGATGGTACTATGAGAGTCTTTGTCATAACTGGTGAGTAAATCTTTCTGTTGCTCCCCAAAGTATTTCCTGGGTGGTAGGGTCAGCTTCTTGCTTATGCAGGGACAGAAACTTCTGTCAGAGAGTCACATTTTAGAAAGGGATGCTTAAGAGCTCAGTTCGAGCTCACATAGTGGATGCATTTAGTTGCTTTCTGACAGCAGCTGAGTGGGACAGAAGTTTTTTTTTTTTTTTTAAACTTAAATGTAGTGTGGTCATTCAATATTCTTGGTCCCATCATTGTAAGGGTTTTATCCATTTCTACAAGTTAGAAAAGGGAATCACTGTTACCCAAATGGAAAGGTTCTGACTTAGGTGAATAAAGGAAGATGTAACCAAGTGGTCTTGATTAAAGAGTGGACCTGGGGGGTCTTCCCTGGTGGTCCAGTGAGTAAAGAGTTCCCCTTGCAGTACAAGGGACACCCGTTTGATCCCTGGCTGGAGAAGATCTCACTCCATATTTTATTACTGTAAAGCGTAAACCTTGTAGCAGAGACTAAGTCTATACTAACCTCTTTCCTCTTACTAGGCACACTAGAAGTCTAAAATTGCCTACCTTCTTTTGCAGTTGGAGACACATGCTTATACTGCCCCTTGGGTGGGACTGAGACATACACTCCTTCCCAGCTTGGACAGAAACTCCTCTAAGTCATTTTCTTTGCACTTTCCTCTTTTTCCATATAGATAAGGAGTCTGTATTGCTGTAGATGATGGTGGTACAAGTGATCATATGGATGCAAACTACCTCAGAAAACCATCCAGCTCTCAATGACTAGAATATGAGTGGAAATAGATGTTTACTGTGCTGATTCGCAGCAATTTGGAACTGTTTATTATAAACGCTGCCAGTTTTCCTTTAATTGATCTACTTAGTGAATTCTAAATATTGGGTGAGCACTGGTGAGAGTGGCATTTGGGTATGTAAACCAAGGTTATTTTTAATAGAAGCTTTATTTCTTTAAAAATATCTGATTTATATTATTAATGAAAGTAAGTAGTGATAATACCCTAAAAAGATACTCAGTGCTATGTTTCTGTGGTCATTAAGGGGATGGTACTATGAGAGTCTTTGTCATAACTGGTGAGTAAATCTTTCTGTTGCTCCCCAAAGTATTTCCTGGGTGGTAGGGTCAGCTTCTTGCTTATGCAGGGACAGAAACTTCTGTCAGAGAGTCACATTTTAGAAAGGGATGCTTAAGAGCTCAGTTCGAGCTCACATAGTGGATGCATTTAGTTGCTTTCTGACAGCAGCTGAGTGGGACAGAAGTTTTTTTTTTTTTTTTAAACTTAAATGTAGTGTGGTCATTCAATATTCTTGGTCCCATCATTGTAAGGGTTTTATCCATTTCTACAAGTTAGAAAAGGGAATCACTGTTACCCAAATGGAAAGGTTCTGACTTAGGTGAATAAAGGAAGATGTAACCAAGTGGTCTTGATTAAAGAGTGGACCTGGGGGGTCTTCCCTGGTGGTCCAGTGAGTAAAGAGTTCCCCTTGCAGTACAAGGGACACCCGTTTGATCCCTGGCTGGAGAAGATCTCACGTACAGTGGAGAAGCTGGACTGGTGTCCAATTACCAGCCAGTGCTATGGAGCGCATGTGCCCAAAACCAGCGCTCTGCAACAAGAGAGGCCACTGCAATGGGAGGCCCACACAGGCCAAAGAATAAAAGATGGATGAAAAATAAATTTAAAAAAACAATAAAAGAGACCAAAATTAAAAAAAAAAAAAGTGGACCTAGGGCCTCCCTGGTACCTCAGTAGTGAAGAGTTCACCTGCCAATGCAAGAGACATGGGTTGGATCCCCGATCCAGGAAGATCCCACATGCCATGGAGCAACTAAGCCTGTGAGCCACAACTATTGAGCCCATGTGCCACAACTACTGAAGCTTGTGAGCCCTAGAGCCCGAGTTCCACAACAAGAGAAGTCACCACAACAGGAAGCCTGCTCATCTCAATTAAAGAGTAGCCCTTACTCCCTGCAACTAGAGAAGAGCCTATGGCAGCAGTGACAACCCAGAATAGCCAAAAATAAATAAATAAAATTTTATAAGTTAAAATATATATACTAAAAAACAGAGAATGGACCTGTATTTGTTTCACGGTTGGAGCTATAGAATAGACTAAGTATACTTATGCTAAGAAGTCTGGATTGGAAGCTGATGGAATCCTTTGGGGAAGCAGTTGAAGGTGTGCAGTAAAAGTTGCTAAGTTTTCTGTTCTCTCATCATTAAAGGTCAAGGTTATATTTCAAATTAAATTTATCATGAGTTTATGAAAATTAACTTTCCACATTTGAACATGATCTCAGCCATCTCCATGCAATTTGGGTAAATTATCTTCTTTTTAAAGACATTCTGACTTTCTCATGGTAGAAGGCTGTCTGCCTCGCCATACTGAAGGTAAGGAGAGACACAAGAGCTACAACTATGCTTTTGTTATGTTCTTATAGTTTAAATTAAACGTCCCAAGTCAGGGCTGCCAAGAGATTGCTGCATTGAGATTCAAGACCATGAGCTTGCGTGATGTTACATCTAAAATGATTGTTGTTTTTCTATATTATTAGTTGTTCAGTTAATATTTCCTGAGTGCTTTAATGTGCTAGGCACTGTCTAAGTGCAACGAAACTGCTGTCTACTGTCACGGGGGTAATTATGTCTTTGCAATTTGCTACCGCCTCTGCTAGAGCAAACATTGTTTTATTGCACTTGTTTAATCACAAGATGTGATTCAGAGTCTGGCACGTAGTGGGTGCTGAGTAGATGCTTGTTGAGTGAATACACAAACCCCTTCTGACATCTGAGAAATTCTACATGAGCAGCAGGAACAACATCACCTCTGCTCAGACTGTGTTCTCAGTAAAAGGATACACTTTCCCTGGTCAGAAAAGGAAAGGAATTGTTTCTACAGTGTGTTCATGCAACAAATAACTACCGAATGGCTAGTTTGTGATAGACACAATGCCGGGCATACTGGGACACTCAGGCTCTGATCTCTAGTTCCAACAGCAGCCTATTGGGTACCCCCTGTTTTACTGCCTTGGGTAGATAGGTAATTAGTTAAGCACTGATGCCTTGGAGAATGTCTCCTTTCTTTCACCCTCAATTATTCCAAGAGGGGAGAGAGAGAGGCAGCTGATTGGTATGAATGTCAGGGTCTTAATGCTCCCTGATTCACTTAGGAGTACATGGAATGAAACAATGTGTTAACCAACATCATCTTTGGAATTAGACTGGGAAGGATTAGCTGAGGGGAGGGCATCATTAGAGAGAAAAGCACCGTTAATCACTGCCTTGAAATAATCCAAGCTGAGTATCTTATTGTTTAATTATTTTTAATCTTTTGGAAATACAGAGCTGCCCTAGGGTGTTTTCTTTTCTTTTTCCCTCCTACAGATTAGCTTACTTTGGGAGCTGAAGGTTTCCTGTGTATTCCTTGAACTAGATCCAAATTCATTACAGATATACTGTGAAGTGGACAGAGATGATGTAGCTAATGGAGAGGATAGAGGGGAGAGGGAAAGAAAGCAAGCTACCATAAGTAGGCAGGGCTAGTTTTAGATGTTGAAAGCTGACCTTTGACCTTCCTATGACTCATAAAGCACTTTGTGACTCCCGCTCCCTAGTCAAGAATTTTCAGGCTCAACAAAAGCGCTTTTAGCTGAAATGTCATTTCCATGCAACTTCCACAAGGACAATTTATTTTAGTTTCTGGGTTGACCAAGTACAGTTCTTCACTTTTGACTATGTAGTAGCCAACCAACTTGGTTGATCCATGTCTCCTTGCTTGGTCATGCATTTCATCCAGACATTTTGTCTATTATGGGAAATAGATCAGAAAATGTGCATTATTTAGGCACCTGGATAGATTAAGAGCTGCCAATAAGCAAAATAAGGAGAGGAAATTTTCTAATCAAGAGTCATCCAGAGAAGCAAACCCCTACATCCAGAGTTGTACCCAAAGGTACAAGCTAAGGGAATTGTTATGGTAGAAAATTCCTGGGCTAAATACCCCTAGGTCTGTTCCCATGTGTTATAACACTTTTGCAGCTCCAATCCCTGATCCTGCCAATTATACCATTTACCACCACTGAAATATCTAGTTTCCTTATTTGGCTCTTTGGAAGGACTATAAAGCCAGATGAAAGAACCATAGCCATTCTTCATTTAGCAGGCTCTGGCATATGGTATGTGGTAGATTAAAGATGGCTACAAATTCTTTGACACTCTTTCAATGAGAGGTGAGGTCTGTGTCCTGTCAGCTTCAATTTGGACATGCTCTGTGACTGCTTGATCAACTGGATACTTTAGAGGTGTCCCTTTGCCTGTTTCTGTGGTACTTTGCCATGTGGCAATAGATACCTGGAACATATTGGTTGGGTTCAAGGTATGAGCATTTGAATATGGTGATCCACAGGGACATCTTAAAATTAAGCCAAAATGATCACATTTGTAAACACATACTTTTCTCCTGGTGTTGTGCCAAACTGGGGGAATATATTCATATACAGCTCCTATTTTTATGAAGTTCACAGTCTGATAGAAACGATAGATGTACATGGAACATCAAGGTTTGGACCAATGATGCTATTGATGGGATGCAGGTTTAACAAGATTCCCTGGGTTATTCTGAAGAGCGTGACTGGAGATCATATTTTAAGAAGCATTAGCCATAGAAATGCTCCTGAGTTTGGAGTGACTCCCTGAGACTGTGCAGGGACTCATCTGGAAAGCCTCCACAGAGGTGACAGTTCAACCAATCCAGATTTCTGGCAGCCCTATGGGTTGGGATTGGTTTGTTGTTGTTCATTCACTATATCGTGTCTAACTGTTTGCAGCCCCATAGACTGCAGCACACCAGGCTTCCCCGTCCTCCACTAGCTCCTGGAGTTTGCTCAAATTCATGTCCATTGAGTCAGTAATACCATCCAACCGTGTCAAGCTCAGGGATTGGTATAATCTGACAAACGCCAAAATGCTACCCTAACCCAAAATACCTTCCTCACTAGCCCCCTTCAGGGTTCAAAACTACTATATAACATTCCATCTTTGAATAGGCTTTGCAGATTTTAAAATATATTGAGAAAGGGTTTACACAGTGGGTCATTTTTAGTCACTAACATGTTAGCCAGAATTTTCTTATTTTTATGTTCCAAATTATTATATTTTACTAATTACTTGGGCTACTCCTTGTATACCTATAGATGCTCAAAATGCTTTTTTTAAAAATTTAAAATTAAAAAAATTAAGCTATAAGCTCATGTAGCAGGCTGGCATATGATGGTAGATTAAAGATGGCTACAAATTCTTTGACACTCTTTCAATGAGAGGTGAGGTCTGTGTCCTGTCAGCTTCAATTTGGACATGCTCTGTGACTGCTTGATCAACTGGATACTTTAGAGGTGTCCCTTTGCCTGTTTCTGTGGTACTTTGCCATGTGGCAATAGATACCTGGAACATATTGGTTGGGTTCAAGGTATGAGCATTTGAATATGGTGATCCACAGGGACATCTTAAAATTAAGCCAAAATGATCACATTTGTAAACACATACTTTTCTCCTGGTGTTGTGCCAAACTGGGGGAATATATTCATATACAGCTCCTATTTTTATGAAGTTCACAGTCTGATACAAACGATAGATGTACATGGAACATCAAGGTTTGGACCAATGATGCTATTGATGGGATGCAGGTTTAACAAGATTCCTGGGTTATTCTGAAGAGCGTGACTGGAGATCATATTTTAAGAAGCATTAGCCATAGAAATGCTCCTGAGTTTGGAGTGACTCCCTGAGACTGTGCAGGGACTCATCTGGAAAGCCTCCACAGAGGTGACAGTTCAACCAATCCAGATTTCTGGCAGCCCTATGGGTTGGGATTGGTTTGTTGTTGTTCATTCACTATATCGTGTCTAACTGTTTGCAGCCCCATAGACTGCAGCACACCAGGCTTCCCCGTCCTCCACTAGCTCCTGGAGTTTGCTCAAATTCATGTCCATTGAGTCAGTAATACCATCCAACCGTGTCAAGCTCAGGGATTGGTATAATCTGACAAACGCCAAAATGCTACCCTAACCCAAAATACCTTCCTCACTAGCCCCCTTCAGGGTTCAAAACTACTATATAACATTCCATCTTTGAATAGGCTTTGCAGATTTTAAAATATATTGAGAAAGGGTTTACACAGTGGGTCATTTTTAGTCACTAACATGTTAGCCAGAATTTTCTTATTTTTATGTTCCAAATTATTATATTTTACTAATTACTTGGGCTACTCCTTGTATACCTATAGATGCTCAAAATGCTTTTTTTAAAAAAAAAAAATTAAATAAATACTTGGGCTTAGAAAATTTGCACGATGGTGTTTAAAGGCATGGATTGTTTTCAAGGGAGATACTCCAATGAGTCATAAGACACCCCTCCTTACAAAGCACAAATTGCTTCCCAGGTAAAGAATGACCATAGATTCTCTTGAAAAAACAAATACACATTTAGCACGGAGGTGGCAGTGGGGAGCACACAGCAGGATTCAGTGTGGTGCATACAAAGAGGTTGCAATCTAATTAGTCAAAGCTAACAACACAGAGAAAATTAAACTGTGTACATACTTCAGTGTGAAATAATGAGGCTGGCATTGAAAAGGTCTAAGAGTTTAGCAACAAAGTCAGCCAGAGCGGGCTTCAAGGGCCATGGAGGTTCTTTACAAACTAGTGACAAAAAAAAGAAAAGGACCTGGTTCATTGCTGTTGCAAAGAACATTTATAGATTCTGTGAAGAGTATTAGGAATTAGAGGAAGAGTATCTTTTGGAAAAGATAATTAAACATAATAATTGTTTGGGTTTGGATGGAAGATAATTGTACTGACTCCTTCTCAGCTGTTACTAAGATCAGATCAGGGATTGTCATAGAAGGAATTCTTTCACTTACTGTGATTATCTAATCTCCTTGTCCTACCTGTTTCCAGAAAAAAAAACCAGGTAGAACATCATTCATCCCATTCTGTACAGCTGACAGCCTTTCTAACGCGAGGGTCTGATGATAACGCTTGCTTACAATCCATGAAATTTCTCAATACCTCAACCTGGCTCTGAGATTCCAGAGCCTGGCCCCCTCTCCCTCTCCAGGGACCGACTTGTCACACTGTTTACATTCCTAGCTCTGGTCACATAGCTCATTCATTTATTTATTTGGCTGTGACGGGTTTACTTGCGGCACTTGGGAACTTCATTGCAGCATGCAGACTCTTAGTTGCAGCGTGAGGGATCTTTAATTGTGGCTTGACGCTGAGTGGCTGGACCGATGTGTCCAATCACCAAGCCGGAGCTCTGGAGCACATGCGCCCAGAGCCGGTGCCCTGCCACAACAGACGCCACCGCGATGGGAGGCCCACACGGGCCAAAGAACAAAGACGGATGAAAATGGAGAAATGAAAGACCAATGGAAGTGACCCGCCCGCTCCCCTCCCTCCCCAACCCGACCCCCGCCCAAATTAAATAAATAAATAAACCTTTTTTTTTTTTAAAAAATTGTGGCTTGAGGGATCTTAGTTGCGCCATATGGGATCTCGTTCTCCGATCAGGGCTGGAACCCGGTTCCCCTGCATTGGGAAACAGAGTCTTAGCCACTGGACCGCCTGGGAAATCCCTACACAGCTATTTTCTGAAGCTTCTTTCCCCATAGCCTTCTCCTCCTATCTAGATGACACTTCTATCTGTGCTCAAACCAGCTCAGGCATCGGTTCTCTAATTACACATTTACTTTTTAGCTTCCAAGAAAGAACACATTAATTGTACTCCTTGTTGGGTCCTCATTGCACTTAGACAAATTAAGGATTCTAGATGAGAAGGCTCTGTCTTCTCCTTGGTGCATTCTTGCCTGTGCCCCCAGGAAGCTGGCCCCTCTGCACTCCAAGATCCCTTGTCCTCTGACTGCCTGTGCCATGTGGCTAATGGGAGTTACTGGCAGGAGGTCAGGGATGAGGATGCGAGGGAGTTGAGGCATTTATTCCCTGGCTCCCCACTGACTGGTTGCTATGGTTTATCTGGGTCTTTCTACCAAAGGTAGCAGCAGTTTTCACTTGCTCCTGGCCATGGTATACTGGACCTCCCTTGTCTGTTCCCGGAAACCCTGCCCAGGCCTTTGTGAACAATCTCTAATGACCCAGCTGAGTGGACTAACTGTACCCTGTAGAACTTTGACTGATATACCTGGTTTGCAGAGTAAGATCAGGAATTTTATGTAACATCTACAATCTGATAATTTGGTGTCTTTTTTTTTTTTCCCCATGATGCTATCTGAATTCTTTCTTTGAGCTGTAAGACTGATAACCTCAGCCTACTAACAACAACATGTTGAAAGGGTTTTTCCAAGTCCCCCAACTTTTGCACTCCAGATAGGGAGTTTGGATGCTATGTCCATTTGCTGAATCCATAGTGACATTTCTAGTTAATTCTGATCATGAAAATTCTAACAGTAGAACTTAGGGAGGCCCACACGGGCCAAAGAACAAAGAGGGATGAAAATGGAGAAAGGAAAGACCAATGGAAGTGACCCGCCCGCTCCCTCCCTCCCAACCCGACCCCCGCCCAAATTAAATAAATAAATAAACCTTTTTTTTTAAAAAAAAATTGTGGCTTGAGGGATCTTAGTTGCGCCATATGGGATCTCGTTCTCCGATCAGGGCTGGAACCCGGTTCCCCTGCATTGGGAAACAGAGTCTTAGCCACTGGACCGCCTGGGAAATCCCTACACAGCTATTTTCTGAAGCTTCTTTCCCCATAGCCTTCTCCTCCTATCTAGATGACACTTCTATCTGTGCTCAAACCAGCTCAGGCATCGGTTCTCTAATTACACATTTACTTTTTAGCTTCCAAGAAAGAACACATTAATTGTACTCCTTGTTGGGTCCTCATTGCACTTAGACAAATTAAGGATTCTAGATGAGAAGGCTCTGTCTTCTCCTTGGTGCATTCTTGCCTGTGCCCCCAGGAAGCTGGCCCCTCTGCACTCCAAGATCCCTTGTCCTCTGACTGCCTGTGCCATGTGGCTAATGGGAGTTACTGGCAGGAGGTCAGGGATGAGGATGCGAGGGAGTTGAGGCATTTATTCCCTGGCTCCCCACTGACTGGTTGCTATGGTTTATCTGGGTCTTTCTACCAAAGGTAGCAGCAGTTTTCACTTGCTCCTGGCCATGGTATACTGGACCTCCCTTGTCTGTTCCCGGAAACCCTGCCCAGGCCTTTGTGAACAATCTCTAATGACCCAGCTGAGTGGACTAACTGTACCCTGTAGAACTTTGACTGATATACCTGGTTTGCAGAGTAAGATCAGGAATTTTATGTAACATCTACAATCTGATAATTTGGTGTCTTTTTTTTTTTTTCCCCATGATGCTATCTGAATTCTTTCTTTGAGCTGTAAGACTGATAACCTCAGCCTACTAACAACAACATGTTGAAAGGGTTTTTCCAAGTCCCCCAACTTTTGCACTCCAGATAGGGAGTTTGGATGCTATGTCCATTTGCTGAATCCATAGTGACATTTCTAGTTAATTCTGATCATGAAAATTCTAACAGTAGAACTTAGCTGGGTGTATACTATGCCCCATAGCAGAGGAGGAAACATTTATATAGAGGCTGGAGGCAGGGTGGACACCAGTCCTGATCTTCCAATCCCACACCCAATATGGTGGTAGAAAAATTTAACTCAATAACAGGTGTTTGTAAGTCGAGTGGCCTTAGATAACTAATCCAAAGTAAATGCTCAATGGATGCCTGTAAAACAGAATTTAACTGAATGATTGCTCAAGCCACAAGCATTGTGGAGTGCTGACTTGAAACTAGAATTAAATTCCTATCTGAACCCTCTGGTTTCTGAAGGCACCCAGGTCATTCCTCAGAGATTGGTGGCAGAGCTAACTAACATTTGTCATCCATCTGTGGAGTGTCCCAAGTAGGAAAGACCACCCAATAGTCTCTAATTGCAAACCAAAGAAGGTAGCTTGCTGTAAAGTAGTTGCCAAATGATAATATCAACCGCACATAAACCACAGTGGGTAGAAAATTACATGTCTAAGCCTGGGAGAGTCGTAGACTTAAAGGTTAAGATCAGCAAGGAACCCCTCTGCTTTTCCTCCCTCACAAAGGCCCAGGTTCACACAAGCAGATGTATCGGAGCCTCTTGGTTGGCGGGTCTGGAGAGGCAGCCACCACAGAGGAGTTTTTTCATGAGCGATGCTTGTGGATGAAAGTGAAACCCCTGACTTGTGTGCCCAGGGGCTAAGATCTGAACTCCTGGCCTGAAAGAGGGGCTCTGTTGAAAGAACAGTAGGCCTTCCTATGCTGAAATTGGCCAGTGGGATTTTTTCAATTTGCACCTGGTGTTGGGCAGGGGTTCATGAAAATCCACAGAAAGGAATGTTTCCTAGTTGAATGAGGGAAGAGGGGGAAAAAAAAGTTGAATGGTAGTCCTTTGGAATCATGAAAAGCACTGATTCAATGTGTAAAATGGAGGCTTAAGTCTTTGCTGAGGAGGGCATTTCTCAGCCAACCTTGGAGGTTTAAAAAATGCAAAGGGTGTTCGCATTTTCAAACTGTGCTAAAAAAAAGGTTGTCTTTCTCACTCCAGATAGGGAGTTTGGATGCTATGTCCATTTGCTGAATCCATAGTGACATTTCTAGTTAATTCTGATCATGAAAATTCTAACAGTAGAACTTAGCTGGGTGTATACTATGCCCCATAGCAGAGGAGGAAACATTTATATAGAGGCTGGAGGCAGGGTGGACACCAGTCCTGATCTTCCAATCCCACACCCAATATGGTGGTAGAAAAATTTAACTCAATAACAGGTGTTTGTAAGTCGAGTGGCCTTAGATAACTAATCCAAAGTAAATGCTCAATGGATGCCTGTAAAACAGAATTTAACTGAATGATTGCTCAAGCCACAAGCATTGTGGAGTGCTGACTTGAAACTAGAATTAAATTCCTATCTGAACCCTCTGGTTTCTGAAGGCACCCAGGTCATTCCTCAGAGATTGGTGGCAGAGCTAACTAACATTTGTCATCCATCTGTGGAGTGTCCCAAGTAGGAAAGACCACCCAATAGTCTCTAATTGCAAACCAAAGAAGGTAGCTTGCTGTAAAGTAGTTGCCAAATGATAATATCAACCGCACATAAACCACAGTGGGTAGAAAATTACATGTCTAAGCCTGGGAGAGTCGTAGACTTAAAGGTTAAGATCAGCAAGGAACCCCTCTGCTTTTCCTCCCTCACAAAGGCCCAGGTTCACACAAGCAGATGTATCGGAGCCTCTTGGTTGGCGGGTCTGGACAGGCAGCCACCACAGAGGAGATTTTTCATGAGCGATGCTTGTGGATGAAAGTGAAACCCCTGACTTGTGTGCCCAGGGGCTAAGATCTGAACTCCTGGCCTGAAAGAGGGGCTCTGTTGAAAGAACAGTAGGCCTTCCTATGCTGAAATTGGCCAGTGGGATTTTTTCAATTTGCACCTGGTGTTGGGCAGGGGTTCATGAAAATCCACAGAAAGGAATGTTTCCTAGTTGAATGAGGGAAGAGGGGGAAAAAAAAGTTGAATGGTAGTCCTTTGGAATCATGAAAAGCACTGATTCAATGTGTAAAATGGAGGCTTAAGTCTTTGCTGAGGAGGGCATTTCTCAGCCAACCTTGGAGGTCTACACTTCACAAACAGATGCAACGGGGTGTTCGCCATCACCTCGTTGGTTAGCTTTTGAAAGCTGAGCTGAGATGCTCAAAACCACCCAAGGGGAGCAAGAAAGGTTGTCTTTTTCTAACCAGGAGTCTTTTTCATCTTCTCTTTCCAGTGAAGAAGGCTTTTTCCAACCCACTAAATACTTAAAATTCATACTGAGTGACAGCCCCTTTTTTGACTAAGTCGAAGGAGTTGGCAGTTTCAAAACCTACTTCTTCTTTCCAAAAGGGCCAAGGTCTTTCTGTAAAACATGTGTTTTATTTCATCTAGAATTTTATGTTTAAGTAATGCAAAAGTGAGAAATACATGTATACAAATTACAAATGCCACTAAACAGACTAATTTAAAAACTTAAAGTCACCCTTAATGTTCATCTGGGGATGACCTTTATTAAAGGCTTGGAGGATGCTTTGCCACACTATTTTCTAAGCATTTAGGAACATTCAAGGCATGTTATTTTTTTAGCTATAAAAGAAGTACCAAATGTATATTTTAGAACTTGCAACTACAATAACTGAAATTAAAATCACCAAAGACCACAATGTTGATTTGTTGAAAGGAAACCTCTCCACTCTTATTTTGCTTGACTTTCCAGAAGGTTTGAAATTGTTGATGAGGTATCTCTTTGAGGTCTTAACTGCTTCTTATCAATTTTCTGTTGTGGCAGCCATTTTGCTCCTTGGTCTCTAAAACCTCTGGCTTCTAAAGCTTTTCTGTTTTGTGACTTCAAGTCTACATGTCCAAGATTTTCAGACTTGTGTGTTAGGTCATCATAAGGCACACATTTTAAACATAATGTAGAAATATGAAAACAAAGTTATGCAGTGAATTCTGTACACTTAAGTAACTGCTTCTCTGATAAATGTAAATGATCTGAATTGTTTCATGCTTGGATGCTTGTTAGTTTTGAGAAGTTCAGGAAACTGTCAAATGACTTGTCCTAAAAATATTAGGTGGGACACCTGTTCAGGAACTTTGGAGTCAAGGAATCAGACCCAGGTAGAGAGAGAGTGATTTGGGATACGAGTTTATCCCAGGGCTGAGTCCACACTAATGATGGGGAAAACATAGCACTGCATAACCAAGTAATATGGAAAATCTTTGCTATGTTTCATTTAAATGCCCTATAATTTTTTTATAGACAGAGTTGTTCTGACATTGTAGACTCCTGGTTTCTTCATCAGGCAAGGCTTCTGACCCACCACTCACGATTTCAGTTTCCATTAAAATGTTCCTTTGCTCCCAGGTTGGCGTATCTCAGTCCCATCTTCTTTTGTGGCTCTGCTTAAATGTACCACATTCATCCATGTGCTACGTTAAGGCTGTGGTTAGACTTAAAGTAATTTGTTAAGCCTATAGACTCAAACACTTCAGAAATGCATGTTCAGCTTCCCAGTGCACTTAAGAAAAATGGAGAATTTGGGGCATATATAATAATGATAATGAAAAAGTTCAATATCTTACTATGTTGCCATGTGTATCATCAGGTTTTTCATAAGTCTTAACTCACTTAATTCTCTATCAACCTTATGGGATAATTACATTTATAATTCTCAGTCTACAGATGTGTGAAAGAGAGGCTCAGAGAGGTTAAGTCACTTGCCCAAGATCACCCAGCAGATAAGTTGCAGGGTTTAGATTTGAACCGAGGCTATTCTACTCCAGAGTCTTAACTACTATCTGACACTGTCTTCCTTTATTATCCTGTGGCATTTCTCATGAGTTTAACTCTGTGATGGCATTTTAGACCAGCAAGGAATCTCAACCCAGGGTGCACATTGACTTGCTAGGGACCTTTTGAAATACATCAAACCTAAAGCCAGTCTCCAGATATTCTGACTTAATTGGAGTTGAGGTCAATATTATTATCTTCAGCTTAGGTAAAAACTAGTGTTTGTTTGTTTAAATGATTCCGTCTAAAAAGAAATGATACCAATGAACTTACTTACAAAATAGAAAGAGGCTGGAAGACTTGGTGAACGAACTTATGGTTGCCATGGGGAAAGGTTGAGTGGAAGGGATGGCTAGCAAGTTTGGAATGGACATGTACACACTGCTATATTTAAAATGGATAGTCAGCAAGGACCTATTGTATAGTACATGGAACTCTGCTCAAGGTTATGTGGAGCCTGGCTGGGAGGGGAGTCTGGGGGGAGTGTGGATACATGGATATGCATGACTGAGTCTCTTTGCTGTTCGCCTGAAACTATCACAACATTATTTATTAATTGGCTCTACCCCAACTCAAAATAAAAGGTTAGAAAAAAAGTAAATTCAAAGCTCAAGAAAGCTCTGGGTTAGAGACACATTTTCTCTGAGAAATAAATGCATAAACTCTGGGTGGTTAACGGCCTCCCCTCATTTTTCCTACCCCTTACCCCCACTCTAAGTGCCCTTGCCTTCTTTCCCATAGATGCTCCTGTCTCAAGAATCAACTCCTATAAGAAGTTTTTCGATCACTCCCTTCCTCGGGACTCCCTAAGCTATTTTATATTTACCTTGGCCCAGTTATTGTGGTGAGTGCCTCGTAGATGGATTTTAATCAATTTATATATGCTGCATCGTCTCGTCCAGTTAATTTGTATAGTCCTTAAGTAGAATTATGTCTTCTCTCTTTTCTGTTTCCTTTCAGGTACCTAGTTTAGTACTGTGTGTACAAATGTGTGAAATATACTGGGTGAATTAGTGGCAAAACTACTCTGGGATTTCAGACCTATGAAAGGGTAAGCAAGGGCAAAGAAGGAAAATAAATCAAGAATCGACAGTTTTGTTATCATAATCAGATTATATTTCATTTATGTAGTCCCTTGATATTTACTGAGTACATGTTACGTAGCAATCATATTCTAGTGAGAGAATCATCACATAGATCCATAAACAGGTCATTTCAAGTAGTAGTAGTACCATCTTGAAGACAATAAAATACATTAATGGAGAAGGTGGAAAAGAGTTGGGCAGGAACAGGGCCTTATCTCCAGATATTCTGACTTAATTGGAGTTGAGGTCAATATTATTATCTTCAGCTTAGGTAAAAACTAGTGTTTGTTTGTTTAAATGATTCCGTCTAAAAAGAAATGATACCAATGAACTTACTTACAAAATAGAAAGAGGCTGGAAGACTTGGTGAACGAACTTATGGTTGCCATGGGGAAAGGTTGAGTGGAAGGGATGGCTAGCAAGTTTGGAATGGACATGTACACACTGCTATATTTAAAATGGATAGTCAGCAAGGACCTATTGTATAGTACATGGAACTCTGCTCAAGGTTATGTGGAGCCTGGCTGGGAGGGGAGTCTGGGGGGAGTGTGGATACATGGATATGCATGACTGAGTCTCTTTGCTGTTCGCCTGAAACTATCACAACATTATTTATTAATTGGCTCTACCCCAACTCAAAATAAAAGGTTAGAAAAAAAGTAAATTCAAAGCTCAAGAAAGCTCTGGGTTAGAGACACATTTTCTCTGAGAAATAAATGCATAAACTCTGGGTGGTTAACGGCCTCCCCTCATTTTTCCTACCCCTTACCCCCACTCTAAGTGCCCTTGCCTTCTTTCCCATAGATGCTCCTGTCTCAAGAATCAACTCCTATAAGAAGTTTTTCGATCACTCCCTTCCTCGGGACTCCCTAAGCTATTTTATATTTACCTTGGCCCAGTTATTGTGGTGAGTGCCTCGTAGATGGATTTTAATCAATTTATATATGCTGCATCGTCTCGTCCAGTTAATTTGTATAGTCCTTAAGTAGAATTATGTCTTCTCTCTTTTCTGTTTCCTTTCAGGTACCTAGTTTAGTACTGTGTGTACAAATGTGTGAAATATACTGGGTGAATTAGTGGCAAAACTACTCTGGGATTTCAGACCTATGAAAGGGTAAGCAAGGGCAAAGAAGGAAAATAAATCAAGAATCGACAGTTTTGTTATCATAATCAGATTATATTTCATTTATGTAGTCCCTTGATATTTACTGAGTACATGTTACGTAGCAATCATATTCTAGTGAGAGAATCATCACATAGATCCATAAACAGGTCATTTCAAGTAGTAGTAGTACCATCTTGAAGACAATAAAATACATTAATGGAGAAGGTGGAAAAGAGTGCCTGGGCAGGAACAGGGCCTTAGAGAAAATCAGGGAAGGCCTGAGGGAGGGGATGATCCAGAGTAAAGTCTGAGTAGTCAGCCATGGCAATTCTGGAGGGGGTTCTAGACCAAAGCCCAGGAGAAAGGCATGACTGTGGGTTTGTGTGCTTGAAGAAGAGAAAGAAGGTTATTGGAGCAAATAGCGAACCAAGAGGCTAGCGCGAAGGTCAGAGATGAAGGTTCTGTCAAATTCTGCAATCTTAAATGTCATAGTAAGGAGTATGGGTTTCACTATGGGCATAATGGAATTTTGGAAACTACATGTAAGGTAATTACAATTCACGTCAAAGGATGACGCAAATGCAAATATATGTGGGCTGTCCTGATTATTTCAAATATTTGGATGAAGCCTTAAGTTAATTCTACTAGTGACCTCCAAGGTAAGGAAAGCTTTAATGCATTCAGTTCTATTTCTTCCAACAAAATATGGCCCTTGACCCATCTCCAAATGCCTAAGGGACAGATAGATCATCATTGTCTATGGTTTTGTTCCCAGTTATGCTGACATGGACAAAGGAGAAGGAAAACCCCTGACAAACTGTTTATCTCATTTTACTTTGGTGATAATGTGCCAGTTGGAGAAAATGACAGCCCACTCAAGTATAGTGGCCTGGAAAATTCTGTGGACCGAAGAGCCTAGCAGGCTACAGTTCATGGGGCTGCAAAGAGTCGGACAAGACTGACTGAGCACAGTGTGGCAGTAGCAGAGTTGTGGTTCACTGTATCATCTAATATGTTGACTACACCACTCAGCTTTCTTTTTTGTTATTTCAGTATGAAACCTGTAAGTGGCAGAACACTTTTGATAGAATTTGATGTATTATTTATTGCCTCACAGATTTGAAATCTGTAAAGTAAAAAAATCAGTCACAGTAAAAAGATTATATTTCATTTATGTAGTCCCTTGATATTTACTGAGTACATGTTACGTAGCAATCATATTCTAGTGAGAGAATCATCACATAGATCCATAAACAGGTCATTTCAAGTAGTAGTAGTACCATCTTGAAGACAATAAAATACATTAATGGAGAAGGTGGAAAAGAGTGCCTGGGCAGGAACAGGGCCTTAGAGAAAATCAGGGAAGGCCTGAGGGAGGGGATGATCCAGAGTAAAGTCTGAGTAGTCAGCCATGGCAATTCTGGAGGGGGTTCTAGACCAAAGCCCAGGAGAAAGGCATGATTGTGGGTTTGTGTGCTTGAAGAAGAGAAAGAAGGTTATTGCGGAGCAAATAGCGAACCAAGAGGCTAGCGCGAAGGTCAGAGATGAAGGTTCTGTCAAATTCTGCAATCTTAAATGTCATAGTAAGGAGTATGGGTTTCACTATGGGCATAATGGAATTTTGGAAACTACATGTAAGGTAATTACAATTCACGTCAAAGGATGACGCAAATGCAAATATATGTGGGCTGTCCTGATTATTTCAAATATTTGGATGAAGCCTTAAGTTAATTCTACTAGTGACCTCCAAGGTAAGGAAAGCTTTAATGCATTCAGTTCTATTTCTTCCAACAAAATATGGCCCTTGACCCATCTCCAAATGCCTAAGGGACAGATAGATCATCATTGTCTATGGTTTTGTTCCCAGTTATGCTGACATGGACAAAGGAGAAGGAAAACCCCTGACAAACTGTTTATCTCATTTTACTTTGGTGATAATGTGCCAGTTGGAGTAGGAAATGACAGCCCACTCAAGTATAGTGGCCTGGAAAATTCTGTGGACCGAAGAGCCTAGCAGGCTACAGTTCATGGGGCTGCAAAGAGTCGGACAAGACTGACTGAGCACAGTGTGGCAGTAGCAGAGTTGTGGTTCACTGTATCATCTAATATGTTGACTACACCACTCAGCTTTCTTTTTTGTTATTTCAGTATGAAACCTGTAAGTGGCAGAACACTTTTGATAGAATTTGATGTATTATTTATTGCCTCACAGATTCTGTGAGTCAAGAGGCCGGGTTCAGCTCAGCTGGCTCCCCCATTCAGGGTCTCAGAAGGCTGTAATTAGCATGTCAGCTGGTCTACATTCTCATCTGGAGGTTTACCTGAGGAATAACCTGCTTCTGGGGTCACTCAAGTTGTTGAGAGAATGTGTTTCCTTGCGCTGTAGGATGAAAGGCCCTGGCTTCTTGCCAGCTGTCTGCTGGAAACCATTCCAGAGGCTGTGATCAGCCCCTTGCCATGTGGGCCAGTCTGCTAACAAGATAGAATCTTAATGACGCAACACGATCATGGTAAAGACAGCCCATCAACTTTGCATATTCTGTTGTGTGAGATGTACATTTAGTGCCCAGAGAAGCAGAGTGCATAAGGGTGTGAATGCCAGGAATATAGACCAGGAGTTATGGGGGCCTTCTTAGGATCTTCTCACCACATTGGGTTTTATTAAAAAAGATATTTGTTGGGCTTCCCTGGTGGTCCAGTGGGTGGGAGTCCACCTTGCAGTGCAAAGGGCACAAGCTTGATCCCTGGCCCGGGAAGATCCCACGTGCCATGGAGTGGCTAGGCTGGTGTGTCCAATTACGAGCCAGGGCTCTGAAGCGCATGCACCCAGCCAGTGCTCTGTAACAAGAGAGGCTACTGCAATGGGAGGCCCACACATGCCAAAGAATAAAGATGGATGAAAATAAATGATGACTTAGAGGCAAAAAAGATACTCATCTTTTTAAGTTATAGCCTACTAATGTGATAAAGTCCAGTGGTTGCTAAGAGGCAGGTGTCTTAAGCATTTTCCTTTCAAAAAGTCTGTGGGTCTCCTCTGAAACTAGACTGGGAGATATATTTCTTTTGAACTCGTTTTTTTGGGCCAGTTGGAGAAAATGACAGCCCACTCAAGTATAGTGGCCTGGAAAATTCTGTGGACCGAAGAGCCTAGCAGGCTACAGTTCATGGGGCTGCAAAGAGTCGGACAAGACTGACTGAGCACAGTGTGGCAGTAGCAGAGTTGTGGTTCACTGTATCATCTAATATGTTGACTACACCACTCAGCTTTCTTTTTTGTTATTTCAGTATGAAACCTGTAAGTGGCAGAACACTTTTGATAGAATTTGATGTATTATTTATTGCCTCACAGATTCTGTGAGTCAAGAGGCCGGGTTCAGCTCAGCTGGCTCCCCCATTCAGGGTCTCAGAAGGCTGTAATTAGCATGTCAGCTGGTCTACATTCTCATCTGGAGGTTTACCTGAGGAATAACCTGCTTCTGGGGTCACTCAAGTTGTTGAGAGAATGTGTTTCCTTGCGCTGTAGGATGAAAGGCCCTGGCTTCTTGCCAGCTGTCTGCTGGAAACCATTCCAGAGGCTGTGATCAGCCCCTTGCCATGTGGGCCAGTCTGCTAACAAGATAGAATCTTAATGACGCAACACGATCATGGTAAAGACAGCCCATCAACTTTGCATATTCTGTTGTGTGAGATGTACATTTAGTGCCCAGAGAAGCAGAGTGCATAAGGGTGTGAATGCCAGGAATATAGACCAGGAGTTATGGGGGCCTTCTTAGGATCTTCTCACCACATTGGGTTTTATTAAAAAAGATATTTGTTGGGCTTCCCTGGTGGTCCAGTGGGTGGGGAGTCCACCTTGCAGTGCAAAGGGCACAAGCTTGATCCCTGGCCCGGGAAGATCCCACGTGCCATGGAGTGGCTAGGCTGGTGTGTCCAATTACGAGCCAGGGCTCTGAAGCGCATGCACCCAGCCAGTGCTCTGTAACAAGAGAGGCTACTGCAATGGGAGGCCCACACATGCCAAAGAATAAAGATGGATGAAAATAAATGATGACTTAGAGGCAAAAAAAAAGATACTCATCTTTTTAAGTTATAGCCTACTAATGTGATAAAGTCCAGTGGTTGCTAAGAGGCAGGTGTCTTAAGCATTTTCCTTTCACAAATTTAAAGTTTTCTGTCTGTGGGTCTCCTCTGAAACTAGACTGGGAGATATATCTTTTTAACATTAATTTGAACTGATTTGTAAAATAGCAGACATCTTCATGGTTATGGTTTTTATGACAGTCCAAGTCTACCTCCTATCTTTTTGTAGTAAGATCACTCCATCCTGTACTATGCAATATTCAGCCAAAAATAAATCTACAGAATTTTTTAACCTGCCTTTCTAGGAGACTGCTGTCTCTGAACAATTTGCAGAGTGAAGTTCTCTCTGAACACTCACATGATGCTCTGTCATCTTTGGGAAGAGAGCTAATATTATAAAATGTTGCCAGGAAAAAAAATGGATCACAGCAAAATACCTGAGCATTTAGCTAGCCTGTGAGTTTGGCGTGCTTGATATCTGTATCCTTTTATCAAAGATTTGCCTTTAATTGGCACTCTTTGTCTAGCCTATGCAAAAATGTTTTTTTGTTGGTTTTTTAAAAATTTTGGTCTCTTTTACTGTTTTTCTATTTATTTATTTTCATCCATCTTTTTCATTCCTCGGCCTGTGTGGGCCTCCCATTGCAGTGGCCTCCCCACTGCAGAGTATGTGCCCTCTGGGTGCATGTGCCCCATAGTGCTGCCTCGCAACTGGATACACCTGTCCAGCCACTCTGTGGCATGTGGGATCTTCCTGAGCCAGGGATTGAACTGGTGCCTCTTGCACTGTAAGGCAGACTCTTTACCCACTGGACCACCAGGGAAGCCCCTAGTGCCGAGACGTTTTAGTGATTCTTTTTACTTCTGGAAACATTAGCCCCAAAATGTTAAATCTAAAGTTTGGTGTTGTTATGTCAGAAGCTGCACTAAGAACTGGCTTGGAGGGAGTACCAAGAATCCCCACTTCTACTATATTCACCCCCAATATTCCCTCCCCATTACCACTGCCCTTTAAAAACTGTGGACAGTTGTTGTCTTCTCAGACTTCTGTGAGGTGCTATGTAAATTGGGTTCCAGGTTAAGATTCCCACAACTAGACCCTTCTAACCAGATTTCTGCCCCCAAACCTCTCCCAGTGAGGTATTCTGGGACTTCTTAATTTTAGGCTGATATCAGTTAAGAATGAGTTGGAGGTCCTTATATCTTTTTCTTTACTCTTGCCTTAGAATTCAAAGAGAAAAAAAAAAAAGTCATTGTAAATATTGTCTGAAGGATAGATGGTGAACTGGCTGCCTCCCAGACCCAGACAACAAGTTCGGTTTCTTCTCTGGGTGGTGGTTGCTGCCAATCTCTTCAACTTTCCTGGGTCAAATAAACAGAATTTAGAACCTGTAAATGTTGCCTAAAGACAAACTTTGATCGGTTAAGAATGAATAAATCAGAAATTCAAGGTTTAAATTCCCTTTGAAATGCATATACACTTACAGGTTAAGAGAGAAAGCCTTTGGCAGAATATAGCTGTGAAGTCGCCAGCCACACAATGCTTGAAAAATAGCCAAATAGGGTTTGCCAGACCAGAAATCAGCCATATTTGCTCAGCTCCATATTAAAGGACCATTAAAGTCTTTATCTAATGACCTGAAACTACTGAAGAAAAGGGAATTTTAGAGTTGAGACTAATGTAAAAAATAGCACCTCCTACTGCCGAATGATTGCTGAGATCTCTGTGCAGTATTGCATATCTAATGCCTGATATCAGCAGTACACAAGTGTGAAGTTTGCAAGTAAGTAAAGGATGTTATAAAGAGGGTAGGGACCAATTTGCCTCATTAGGCGTAGAACAAATAATGGCCTCTGACTACAGTAGGGAAAAAGAAAATGAAATGTTAGGAAAGATGGCATTATGTAACAAACAAGGCCACAGCTACATCAAGACATAAAGTGACGTTCCCAAGAAACCCAGGTAGAAAGTACACAGTAGACAGTCCCCTGAAGTTCTAAGGGAAAAAAAAAAAGATGTCTTCAAATAATATTGTGGTTATGGCTACTCTTCATTAGATACCTAGCATGCACTTCAAGTTGGGCTATGTTCTTGGCTGCAGCCAGTGCATAGGCTACTTATAAATCTAACAACCCTTCAGCACAAGTATTTAGTTGGTACGGCTTCTTTTATAAAATTCCTGATCAGAATCTAGAGACCATGTTGTTGTCCATCTAAGTCTTAGGTTAATACAGAAAGGGATCTCTGAACAGCCAGAATGCCTTATCCTTAGAGGTCCTTGCAGATTTTCAACCATTCAAACACAGTCTTGCCCAGTCTGACCCAAACTGATTATTTGAAGCATATCATAGAACTGATTTAACCGCTGTGAGGTGTAGGTGGCCCAGTCTGTGCTCTCTTTGCAGCCCTAAGGACTGTAGCTGGCCAGGCTCTTCTGCCCATGGAATTTTCCAGGCAAGAATACAAGAGTGGGTTGCTGTTCCCTTTTTCAGGGAATCTTCCCCCAACCAGGGATTAAACCTGGGTCTCCTGCACTGCAGGCAGATATTTTTACTGTCTCAACCACCAGAGAAGCCTCTCAAATTTTCCAAGAAGATGTAAATATTTTTTTAGAATTAGTGGACCAACTAATAACCAACTGGCCAACTCTATACTTATTATGACATGTGAAATATATTTATTTGGAGCTTATATAACAGATGGGCTCCCCTGGTGGTTCAGATGGTAAAGAATCTACCTGCAATATAGGAGACTGGGATTTGATCCCTGGGTCAGGGAGATCCCCTGGAGAAGGGAATTATTACCTACGCCATTATTCTTGACTGGATAATTCCATGGACAAAGGAGCCTGGTAGGCTACAACCCATGAGGTCTCAAAGAGTCAGACACGACTGAGTGACTAACACTTTATATAACAGATATTATGCTAATAGTTTCTATATATAGTAACACATTTAATCCTTACAATAACCCAATGGTATAGTTATTCAGGAGTGGCTGATATTTGACATAGTGTTAAAACTGACAAACAGTTGCAACAAGCATGCCCCAAATCTTAGTGGCTTCGTACAACAGGAGGTTTATTTTGTACTTACATCACAGGCAATTGAACTGAATGGTTGGCAGATGGCTTTTCACACCATGACTCCAGGAGGCAGCAACAGCTATGGGGTCCTCAGAAATCATGAATGGATCTTTTGTGATGAGTCAGCAGACAATGCAAGGGCAGAAAGAGCATGGAAAATCTTGTAGGAGGTTTTCAGCCCTTCCCAGTAACTACTTGTGCCCACATTCCAATGGTTAGAACTAGTCACTGCATTTCCCACACAGACCCAGCAGGAAAACAGTAAGTGTGATTTTCATTTGTTCCCAGCAAGGAAAAGAAAGATGTGTGAAGTAGACATGCAAAAATGTTTCTGCTCCAGAGAGGTACTATGATTATGTTATAGCTGAGGGAATGAAGGCCCAAAGGTCAACACATAGTACTGATAGGGACAGAGTACAGTAGGTAGGTGGTTGTAGAGTCCTAGTAGGGGACGGTAGGCAGAAGGGTGAAACCTGAGAAAGGTTGGGAGGCCAGCGAATTGACGATAACTCAGGAGAGCTGCTCATTGTTCAGTAAAGCAGGCTTAACTGGGTATAAACAGCTGATGAAGGAGGAGTTGGCAAAGAAAGAACCAATGATGTATGTCTTGCATCTGTGTCTACTTGAGGGGGTGGTCTTCTACCATCCTATATATATTGCTGCCCATTCAATTGAAGAGAGAGCAGAGCAGAGCTTTCCTGCCTGCCTGCTTGCACCTCTTACAAGGACCCTAGTCTAATAAATCCTCTTGTCTATCACTCTGCTTCTTGCTGAATTCCTTCTGCACTGAGGTACAAAGAATCTGAGCCTTAGTGGGTCCAGAGGTTGGATGAGTGCTGGATTAAGTCCCGGCCACGTGGGTTCGAGTCCCAGACAGGGTTTTGGCCGGGATTGAGTTCTGACTATGTGGGTTCAAGTCCCAAGCAGGGTTTTGGCTGGGGCTAAGCCTTAGCCACATAGGTTCGAGTCCCAAACAGGGTTTTGGCTAGGTTCAAGATGCAGTAATGTGGGTTCAAGTCCCAAATAGGGTTTTGGCTGGGATTCAAGCTCCAGCCACGTGGGTTCAAGTTCCAGATAGGGTTCAATCAGGTCTGGGTCCTGGGTTTAAGTCTCAAATTGAGGTAAAACCCCTTCAATACCACACAATCGTGAGTAGGATAGGAGTCCACAAACAAGTCATTTTATTCCTAAAACCCATGCTCATAACGAAAACTTTACTGCTTCTTAGTTGTCACCGGGTAAGAAACATTATTCTCAAGGCATCACTATTGGATTTGATAGTTTCACCCCAGGGCTAGCCCCAGATTATTATTTAAATACTTTTAAGATTGGGTAAGTGTGCCATTTATAGAGTCCCAGAGTCATATTATAGAAAAAAATCCCAGAGTTCCATATTTTTTATCGACATGATATGTTATAGCTGAGAAGGAATGAAGGCATCAAATGTTTCTGCTAGAAGGTCAAAAAAAAACCAAAAAAGTACTGATAGGGACAGAGTACAGTAGGTAGGTGGTTGTAGAGTCCTAGTAGGGGACGGTAGGCAGAAGGGTGAAACCTGAGAAAGGTTGGGAGGCCAGCGAATTGACGATAACTCAGGAGAGCTGCTCATTGTTCAGTAAAGCAGGCTTAACTGGGTATAAACAGCTGATGAAGGAGGAGTTGGCAAAGAAAGAACCAATGATGTATGTCTTGCATCTGTGTCTACTTGAGGGGGTGGTCTTCTACCATCCTATATATATTGCTGCCCATTCAATTGAAGAGAGAGCAGAGCAGAGCTTTCCTGCCTGCCTGCTTGCACCTCTTACAAGGACCCTAGTCTAATAAATCCTCTTGTCTATCACTCTGCTTCTTGCTGAATTCCTTCTGCACTGAGGTACAAAGAATCTGAGCCTTAGTGGGTCCAGAGGTTGGATGAGTGCTGGATTAAGTCCCGGCCACGTGGGTTCGAGTCCCAGACAGGGTTTTGGCCGGGATTGAGTTCTGACTATGTGGGTTCAAGTCCCAAGCAGGGTTTTGGCTGGGGCTAAGCCTTAGCCACATAGGTTCGAGTCCCAAACAGGGTTTTGGCTAGGTTCAAGATGCAGTAATGTGGGTTCAAGTCCCAAATAGGGTTTTGGCTGGGATTCAAGCTCCAGCCACGTGGGTTCAAGTTCCAGATAGGGTTCAATCAGGTCTGGGTCCTGGGTTTAAGTCTCAAATTGAGGTAAAACCCCTTCAATACCACACAATCGTGAGTAGGATAGGAGTCCACAAACAAGTCATTTTATTCCTAAAACCCATGCTCATAACGAAAACTTTACTGCTTCTTAGTTGTCACCGGGTAAGAAACATTATTCTCAAGGCATCACTATTGGATTTGATAGTTTCACCCCAGGGCTAGCCCCAGATTATTATTTAAATACTTTTAAGATTGGGTAAGTGTGCCATTTATAGAGTCCCAGAGTCATATTATGAGCCAGATATTTAAACAAAACAAGATTCCATACTCTGTAGGAACACCAGCCTTTCACCCTATCACTCATATCTTTGCCTTCTTAGACCCATCCACCCCCTTACTCCCTACAATTGTCACCACCACCAAAAAAGAAGAAAACAGAAGAGTCCTGATAGAGCTTCCACAGTATTCGAGAAGGTCAAAGGGAGTTTAGTGAGTTAATATCTGGCTGCTCCTGAAATTATCCAGACATTTGGCTCTCCTCCCATAAGGGATGGTTAAAAATAGCAGACCGTGAGCTCTGAAAGAGTTTAGGCCAACCTACAGCCTGCGCTTCATAGCAAGCTGCTGCATGGCTTTCCTGACCCATCACTGCTCTTTCTCATGTGTCCAAACGCATCTGAAACAGTACCACCGGGGCCACCCGTGGTGCCTCCCCCTGAAGTCTTGGAGACAACTTAGGGCTGGCCTGGTCAGACCCTTGGAGAGCTTCAGAAACCTGCCTGTCAGATGGGTACATGTCAACATGCCACCTGTTCTGGCAGGAAACCAATTTTCTATTTCTTCCTCCTCTGGCAAGGGTACCTGTTTCTGGCATCTGTGTCTACTTACCCAGCTTCACACACTGAGATGAAGAAGTCATTTCATTTCTCAAGCCATCTTTCCTACTTCTTCAGAAAAGTTCTTGAATTCTCTCTCCACAGGCCTTTGTGCTGTTGTCTTCCTCTAGTTTATGTATTTTAAACTATTCTATTTTCCTCATGTAATATTCTTACTCCATTTTTCTCTTCTAATTCTCTTGTTTCCATTTGGAGTCTTCATTTCCTCTCTTTCTCTCTTTTTTTAATACCACCTTTGATTACAAAAGAACCCATCTTAAGTCATCTAAGAACAACTATAGATCTTAAGGTTTTCATTGCTATTCTGAAACATTTTGTCATTCATCTTTAGATACGTTTCATGACTTGCTTTTGTCTCCTCATAGTACACACTAAGTTATAGCCAGTCTGAATGAGAAAGCAAGACAATATTAAAATGTGGCCTTACACTACTGAGCTGTACTTCAAGAAACACTGCTTTATGGATTTTTAAAAGAACATTAAACTTTCCATCTATTTCCAAATTCCTGCCACCTCTGTTGTTTGAAACAATGATTTCTTTGGAGTGTGAAAGGAAACGGTTTCCAGGGAGGTTGCCTCACTGTCGTGTAGGCAGGTCAGATGGATTTTCTTCTTCCTACAGAACCATCCTGTGATCTTGAAAAAGTGGAGCTGCAGGACAAAAGTGTATTTAAAGAAAGATATTATGGGACCGGAAGCTTAGAGAATTTAACTTTACTTCTGTGACTCAGATGGCCTCCCATTCTAAGAAAGTCATCTGAACGCTGTGTACTTTGGTTTTGCCTTCTTATAAAAAGGAAGCCAATAAAAATATAGCACGCAGAATATAGGCCCCTAACAAACTGCCAATAAATGGCTCATTAAAAAGCATCTTCACAGTGATGTGGGTGAAAAATTAATGAACTTACCAGCAAGTTTGTTCCCCAGGAATAGGAATTTTGTGAACATCCTATGCCTGCCTCCTCCAATCGTCTCCTGCCAAACTCTTAGCCAGATCTCTTCTTCCAATGAGAAATATTTGGACACGCCTGATGTGTCTCAAGGAGTGTGAAAACTTCAGTGAAAAATATGAAAAGCAGGGTGTGATGAGATTTATTGAGTGTGCTCTTGGACACGAGATGGATTTCCATGTCATCACCCCTCTGTTCTCTCTGTGACACAGTGTCACAAGTCAGCTGTCCTGCAAGTGGTCAAAGGCAGAGCCCACAGACTCCAATATTGGTTCTGCTACCGTTTAGCTATGTGATTTTCAGTAAGATCAATAACTCCTCTAAGCTTTAGAGTCCTCATAAGTAAATACTTCCCTGGGAGCTGTGAGAATGAACTGAAGGCAGGCATGAGAAGCACCTAACACTGTACCTGGCATATAGTTGGTGGGCAACAGTTCTCCCATAAGCTCAGTAGAGAATACTTTTAAAATATTAAACTAGTCTTTCTCCCTCTTGCCTTCAAACATTAATCCCTGGTAAATCCTGTTTCCCTAAATTCCTGGGGCCTTTACAGTGATTGCCACAGGAAAAGAAGAGGGTGAGCACATATTCAAATGCCTCACAAGTTAGCATTTAGCTCTGAGTTGAAAAGCTGACATTCTGAGTCTATAGTGTGATGATAACCTTAAAAGGCAAGCTTTTGGAAAAGAAAAGACCCTTCTAATTGTAAAACTTCTCTTTACTTAAGAAGAATCAAGTCTGGTAGATTTGGACTCCAGAGCTTAATTTACGAATCCTAGAAAAAGTAAGAAGAAATGTAAGAAAAAAACTTCACCTGACTGAAAGGGAAATTAAGAAATTCCTTCAGGTTCTGGAGAGAGGAGTCCAAGAACGAGGAGAGAGAAAGAGAGGCAAGATGACAAAACTGAGGAATGTGACTTCACCTTCACGATGAAAATTCTGGGTGGAAAAAGGTTTGAGAAACCCTCAGAGCAGGTTGACGTAGTCCAAACATCTCAAGATAAGTAGAGGGAATTCAGAAGTCCCTTAGGGGAACTTCCTGTTCTCAGTCTAGCCCTGGACTACCCAAGAGGGAATTTAGAAAGGCCAGAACTGTCCTACATGGTCAGGATGGAGCTCCAGAATTCTCATGCATTTCAATAAAAGAATCAAGAAGTGCTGTAGGCTACTGAACCAGAGAAGGAAAGAGTAAAGTCCAAGAGGTGAGATGGGGAGGTATTTCATGACCCTAAGTCAAGACTTCTACCTCAAGTGCTAGGTGTAAATGAGACACGCTACACCACCCTAGAGACGAGCACAGGCGGCAGAAGTAAGATCCAAATGGTTACCTGGTGTCAGAGGCCTGGAGCATTAAAAGAATCGCAGAGACAGTGGCCCGGAAGTGGAAACAAAGCACTCCTGAATAAGATAAGGTCTGAGAGACAAGATAAAGACTCTCTGTTTACTTCTGCAAATCTGAATATAATTTATAAGTTTCTGACCCTTTAAAACTAGCCTCATATTGAAGCTGGCTTTTCAGTTTTCTCATTTGTCAGGGTAAATTGCATAGAATATCTAACTACATCTCAGTTTAGTGGTGAAAAAGAGAAGAACCTTTTGAAAATTAAATGTTGAAGCTCTGCAGAATAAAGATGGTAGTCAGCCACAATTATGTATTAATTCTTCATATGAGAATAGGTCATGCAAGAGTATCCACCAAAACACACACACCTGTAGACATGCCACACCAGCTATTTAGCCATATGAGTAGTCCTAAACAGAATTTAACTTTGTTTATGAGTTAAGTTTCCTAAACCTGAGGTAATCCAACTAAAATATACCTACCAATCAACACCTCCCTGTTGTTCCTAGAAAAGTAAGAAGAAATGTAAGAAAAAACTTCACCTGACTGAAAGGGAAATTAAGAAATTCCTTCAGGTTCTGGAGAGAGAGTCCAAGAACGAGGAGAGAGAAAGAGAGGCAAGATGACAAAACTGAGGAATGTGACTTCACCTTCACGATGAAAATTCTGGGTGGAAAAAGGTTTGAGAAACCCTCAGAGCAGGTTGACGTAGTCCAAACATCTCAAGATAAGTAGAGGGAATTCAGAAGTCCCTTAGGGGAACTTCCTGTTCTCAGTCTAGCCCTGGACTACCCAAGAGGGAATTTAGAAAGGCCAGAACTGTCCTACATGGTCAGGATGGAGCTCCAGAATTCTCATGCATTTCAATAAAAGAATCAAGAAGTGCTGTAGGCTACTGAACCAGAGAAGGAAAGAGTAAAGTCCAAGAGGTGAGATGGGGAGGTATTTCATGACCCTAAGTCAAGACTTCTACCTCAAGTGCTAGGTGTAAATGAGACACGCTACACCACCCTAGAGACGAGCACAGGCGGCAGAAGTAAGATCCAAATGGTTACCTGGTGTCAGAGGCCTGGAGCATTAAAAGAATCGCAGAGACAGTGGCCCGGAAGTGGAAACAAAGCACTCCTGAATAAGATAAGGTCTGAGAGACAAGATAAAGACTCTCTGTTTACTTCTGCAAATCTGAATATAATTTATAAGTTTCTGACCCTTTAAAACTAGCCTCATATTGAAGCTGGCTTTTCAGTTTTCTCATTTGTCAGGGTAAATTGCATAGAATATCTAACTACATCTCAGTTTAGTGGTGAAAAAGAGAAGAACCTTTTGAAAATTAAATGTTGAAGCTCTGCAGAATAAAGATGGTAGTCAGCCACAATTATGTATTAATTTTTCATATGAGAATAGGTCATGCAAGAGTATCCACCAAAACACACACACCTGTAGACATGCCACACCAGCTATTTAGCCATATGAGTAGTCCTAAACAGAATTTAACTTTGTTTATGAGTCCTAATCAGATGTACCTCACTACTTACTGCCTGAAGCATTCTCTGTTTGGGGCTGAGGTAATCCAACTAAAAATATACCTACCAATCAACACCTCCCTGTTGTTCCTAGCTGTGTGGAGGCTCAGGGCAGAAAAAGTCTCCAAATAGACTTCAAAGAGCCCACAGCTCTTCAGAACACGAATTCACAGCAGTATTGCTGAAAGCAGAGTAGATGTGTAGCATAGTTACCAATAATGTCAACAAACTCAAGGTGTTAGCGTGTGAAATGAGGTTGTTATGTTGATGACAGTGATTATATCAACTGTTTGTCCTTACAATCATAGGACACTTTTAGATCATGGACATTAAAATTACCAACCAGTCTTTTAGAGCTCAAATTCACAGCAGCCATTCAAAATAAATGGGTTCGTTTCAACTCAGTGGCATTAGGCAATAGAACAAATATGAAATTCTCAAACTAGTTTGTACCAACTCAAGCTTGATAAGTTTCTGGGCAAATGATTCTTTCAGACATTGCTCAACTAGGACATCGTTTCTGCTATTGTCAGAATGGAAATCCCAAAAGCACATATTTTACACTCCACAGATGGTCTGGATAGTGTATTTCAGTAAATCCTAAAACTCCCCTATTGGAAGATTCTTTACTTTGTAACCCAAGTCTTCCTGCATCACGAGGAGTCACTATGTCCTTGAGTGGCCATGAGTCTTACTCCAAGTCTCCAACTTGGATATAGGAGTCCTGGCTTTTCCTCAAGTATTTCTGAACATTCCTGGATGGCTTAAAGGGGTTCCTTTTTGGGAATTTACTTACCAAATTGATTATTTTCAGTTTTCTCTTTTTTTTGTCAGGGTAAATTGCATAGAATATCTAACTACATCTCAGTTTAGTGGTGAAAAGAGAAGAACCTTTTGAAAATTAAATGTTGAAGCTCTGCAGAATAAAGATGGTAGTCAGCCACAATTATGTATTAATTTTTCATATGAGAATAGGTCATGCAAGAGTATCCACCAAAACACACACACCTGTAGACATGCCACACCAGCTATTTAGCCATATGAGTAGTCCTAAACAGAATTTAACTTTGTTTATGAGTCCTAATCAGATGTACCTCACTACTTACTGCCTGAAGCATTCTCTGTTTGGGGCTGAGGTAATCCAACTAAAAATATACCTACCAATCAACACCTCCCTGTTGTTCCTAGCTGTGTGGAGGCTCAGGGCAGAAAAAGTCTCCAAATAGACTTCAAAGAGCCCACAGCTCTTCAGAACACGAATTCACAGCAGTATTGCTGAAAGCAGAGTAGATGTGTAGCATAGTTACCAATAATGTCAACAAACTCAAGGTGTTAGCGTGTGAAATGAGGTTGTTATGTTGATGACAGTGATTATATCAACTGTTTGTCCTTACAATCATAGGACACTTTTAGATCATGGACATTAAAATTACCAACCAGTCTTTTAGAGCTCAAATTCACAGCAGCCATTCAAAATAAATGGGTTCGTTTCAACTCAGTGGCATTAGGCAATAGAACAAATATGAAATTCTCAAACTAGTTTGTACCAACTCAAGCTTGATAAGTTTCTGGGCAAATGATTCTTTCAGACATTGCTCAACTAGGACATCGTTTCTGCTATTGTCAGAATGGAAATCCCAAAAGCACATATTTTACACTCCACAGATGGTCTGGATAGTGTATTTCAGTAAATCCTAAAACTCCCCTATTGGAAGATTCTTTACTTTGTAACCCAAGTCTTCCTGCATCACGAGGAGTCACTATGTCCTTGAGTGGCCATGAGTCTTACTCCAAGTCTCCAACTTGGATATAGGAGTCCTGGCTTTTCCTCAAGTATTTCTGAACATTCCTGGATGGCTTAAATTCCTGGTGGTTGCTTATTGTCTTAGTTAGGAATTGGGAATGTCTGCCCAAAACCAGAACTTAACTGCTGTGGTTTAACCGAACAGAAGGAAAGGTGTTTTCTCACACTTCAAGTCTAGTGTTGAGCAGTCCAAGGGTTCTGTGAGGTCTTCAGTGTTCCCAGCCCAGTCAGTGTTTCCTTCCTCTCTATCTTTAATGCAAGACTTTTGTCTCATTCTTGTTGCTTCATGGTCATGAGATAGCTGCCCCCTTTCCAGGTTCAAGTCTTTGCTCTAAGCAGAAAGAAGACGCACCAGGCATTAAGGGCAATACTTGAAACAGGAAAGCAAAAATTTCCCGGAAATCCTCCATAGACTTTTAGTTATTTCTCAATGGCTTGACACGAGCAACAGTGCTTTCCCTGAAATCTGGGAAAGCAAGGGTTTTCTGTGAGGTGCATTACCACCTGAAAAAAGCAAAGTACGAATGTGGCTGGTAAGGAAAAAGGGGAGCATGGCAGCTGAGCCCCCCAGCAGTGTCTGCCAGGCCTCCCAGACCTCATCCTGAGCCCTTGCTCCTGGCTTTTCCTCACAGGTCAGATCTGCCTGTCTCCGTACAGTGGGGCAGGGGAACAGTAGTGGCCTTGCCTCCCCATTGGTGTGTGGCCTCCTGGGCATTATTTCCTGCTCCTCTAGCCTGAGGTCATATTGCTGAGACCACTTTACTTTCTTATTCCTTCAATTAACAAATGTTCTTAAACAAACTCTATGTGTCAATGATTCTTCTAGATATGGGAGATAAGGAAGACACCAAGATCTCAAGGCCCCCACCCTTCACAGAGATAGGGAGAAACTGGGTTTCCACACCCAGTTGTCCCCTTAGCTGAGCACCTCCATTCAGGACACAACTGCACTACTGTTTGACCTGGTGACCCTGATCATTACCCTGGGATCAAGGCTTCTCTCTCTATCTCTCTCTCTCCTCTCTCTCTGCCTCTCTCCCCAGAAGTCGTGGGGAGGGGAACACAACAAGTTTTTTTTTTTTTCCCAAAAGAACCCACTTACCTGTTCCAAATCTCTTGTGATGTTAGGCTGTTTATAGTCTCAGTCTGAAGTACTTGCCTCTGGGTCACTCCATTTATTCAGAGCTTTCTCAGGAAAAATATTTTCTCTTTTTTCTCTACATGAGGGACTGCTCTAAACACCAGTTCCAGTTTGCGCCTTTATAGCACCAGGAGTTTAGGAATGTGGGACCTCATTAAACATATACCTCATGGAGATTCCTGGCAGAGTGGTTTCTGCCCATTGACAGGTCCTTGCTTAATTTCTTGGGCACATTTCCACTGACACCCTGTGTTTTCTGAAATTCCTTGATGAAATTACATTTCAGGGTTTATTTGAGTCTAGTTGATGTGTTGCTTTGAGCCTCTTCTTTAAGGGCGTGGCAAAATCTAAGTCCTGACTTTCTCCACAAACTCTGGACTCCATGTACAAAGGCAATATGATAGTGTCAGAGTGAGCACATGCAAAGGTGTTCAAAGAGAAAGAGAGTACTTAAGAAGTATTGAAGGTTCTGTGTGTAGGTGATCAAGGGTAACTTGATTGAATTTATAAATTTCTCAACTTCCCAACATATACTTCTCACCCATCTGCCTGATCTCCAGCTCCTAATCTCTGTTTCAAGTCCTCTGTCCCAAGTAAGCATGAGATTTCCTTCCCTCACTTCAAAACCTTCCCTCAAGTGCTTTTCCCTGCTCTCGGCCAACCACATCCTTCAAACCACCACTCAAAATATTCCTCCTCCTTAAACTTGGCACATACGTGCTCCCTCCCTGTCCTCACCCTGCTCCATCTGACCCTCCCTTGACACTTGTATGTAGCTGTGTCCAACTGTCCGTCACCTGACCCCTTTACTGCTGGCTGTTGTGACTCATCATGAAAGGACACAACTCACAAAAGGGCATCAGGGTCTTCTACGTCCTCGGGAACTCCCTATTGCATATTGTGTAACTCCTTCCCCAGAATAGACCATCTGTAAACGAGGCTGCTACAAGTTGAAAATGCAGATTTTCTCTTCAGTAGGCTAGATGTTCTAGGCAATTTACATTGGAGACTGCAGAGCAGTGGGTGTGTAACTGGTTCCAACCTTGTCTGGGTGGTGATGCAATCGTGGGGAGGCCATCTGTGTTTCCTCCATCTGCTGAGGCTTCTCTGCACCTAAACAAGTACAAGAAACCAACACAAATCTCACCTCTCCGAGCAACCTTTTCCACCTGGGCCACTCCTCTTTGGGAGTCTGCTGTCTCTGAGGCTTCAGAGCTGTAGGTGGATAGATGGACCACAGTTCCATGCATGTGCTGATAAAGAATTGTAGAACCTCCAAGCCTCAGTTCCTTTATCAATAAAATGGAATGATTATGTATTCCTCGTAAGTTTTATGTGAGGATTATATGTGAATATATGCATTGGAACACTTTGGACTTTGAAGATGCCGACCACTGTGAATTCTCTGCCCCCATCCATCGCATTCTCCTGCTGGGATATTTGCGATTCATTGGTATAAAGTCTCATTTCCCCTCCATTGTTGTAAACTTCTCTAGGACAAAAGTCACATCTTATCTCTCTTTCTATAGGGAAGGGTAGAGTGATAGAGGAAACAAAACCATCTTGGTCATGTACCTGCCATTTGTCATTTATGTGACACAGGGCTAGCTCATTTGTCAGTAAAACAGAGGGTGTGGTTTAGACAGTTACTAAAGTCTGTAGGTCTGACTTAATCCCCTAAAGAACTTAGTGAATGGGCATCTAGAAAGTGTGATGCCCAAGACTTTTTTCCCTAAAACTTTTTACTAAATGAGTAAGAGAAAGTTCAATATCTTAATGGCATTGTGGTCATTAAGGAAGGAACACCCAGTGTTTCTAATGGGCTCAAGCACAGAGACTAGAGAACTTGATGGTGCTGCAGCTTCTCAGGCTGATAGAGAGGAGGCGTTCCTTAGAAGCTCTCCAGGCTGAAGCCCCACTCCAGGCCAAATTCTAAGAACCAGGAAAGGACATCACAAGAATATACACACTCCCGGATATACCATCCTTTTAACTGCCTCGCAAGAATAATGTGAGGATGCTGGTGGGAATGAGAGATTGGGGGGTTTTGAGTTTTTTGGAGACTAGGCAATTTACATTGGAGACTGCAGAGCAGTGGGTGTGTAACTGGTTCCAACCTTGTCTGGGTGGTGATGCAATCGTGGGGAGGCCATCTGTGTTTCCTCCATCTGCTGAGGCTTCTCTGCACCTAAACAAGTACAAGAAACCAACACAAATCTCACCTCTCCGAGCAACCTTTTCCACCTGGGCCACTCCTCTTTGGGAGTCTGCTGTCTCTGAGGCTTCAGAGCTGTAGGTGGATAGATGGACCACAGTTCCATGCATGTGCTGATAAAGAATTGTAGAACCTCCAAGCCTCAGTTCCTTTATCAATAAAATGGAATGATTATGTATTCCTCGTAAGTTTTATGTGAGGATTATATGTGAATATATGCATTGGAACACTTTGGACTTTGAAGATGCCGACCACTGTGAATTCTCTGCCCCCATCCATCGCATTCTCCTGCTGGGATATTTGCGATTCATTGGTATAAAGTCTCATTTCCCCTCCATTGTTGTAAACTTCTCTAGGACAAAAGTCACATCTTATCTCTCTTTCTATAGGGAAGGGTAGAGTGATAGAGGAAACAAAACCATCTTGGTCATGTACCTGCCATTTGTCATTTATGTGACACAGGGCTAGCTCATTTGTCAGTAAAACAGAGGGTGTGGTTTAGACAGTTACTAAAGTCTGTAGGTCTGACTTAATCCCCTAAAGAACTTAGTGAATGGGCATCTAGAAAGTGTGATGCCCAAGACTTTTTTCCCTAAAACTTTTTACTAAATGAGTAAGAGAAAGTTCAATATCTTAATGGCATTGTGGTCATTAAGGAAGGAACACCCAGTGTTTCTAATGGGCTCAAGCACAGAGACTAGAGAACTTGATGGTGCTGCAGCTTCTCAGGCTGATAGAGAGGAGGCGTTCCTTAGAAGCTCTCCAGGCTGAAGCCCCACTCCAGGCCAAATTCTAAGAACCAGGAAAGGACATCACAAGAATATACACACTCCCGGATATACCATCCTTTTAACTGCCTCGCAAGAATAATGTGAGGATGCTGGTGGGAATGAGAGATTGAGAGAGAGGAGTCTAAATTCAGACTCTGCCATTTCCCTTCCATTTTATTTCCCATAGTTCATGTTGGAAGCTAAGGAACGCAACTGGTGAGCGAATATTTGATACCTTCCCCACCCACTGATAGTGTAATGAAAGTCAGTATTAATGCTGAGAATTGCTTTGAGATTATAGTGAAAAAAGTGCTTTATGGGTCAGATTTTACAATTACCAAGTCTATGACTACATCTTTATACAAGGAGAAAGGTTTCCTCCTGTATCATCATTTATCTAAAATTATACACAACCTGACAAATTCACTATACAGCCAATCAATTTGGATGATACTTTTGAGCCTATACTAGACAAAGCAGGGATGAAGGTTCCTATTCTTTGCTTGTTCCTGGTACCATCACAAGAATATCTACCATACTTACTTCTAATGAGCTCGTTTGGATCTTTCCTTAAGAATACTAAGATGCAAGGTTACCTTAATGCAATGTCATTTCTGTCTCTAAGCCCAGCAACCTCAAACAAGTTTTCAAGCCTTTATAATTAATTGAAATTGACCAAAGGTCAAACTAGTAGAAAGAAGCTATTGGAAATTAATCAGAGGGAAATGAATTTTCCAGCTCAAAAGATAAGTTAACTTACCTATGGCCTGGCCCTAACCTGCATTTCAGTACAGTCCTCATTTGAAAATCTGGACTGGAAGGCAGTAAGGTAAAGAGTGACTCATTTTGAGATGCGAGCTCCTGGATATTTTCACACATTCTTGATTTTAAGAATTTGCTGAAGGACTTGGAAACAGATGCTATGAAGGCTGCCAACTCAAGTGCACCTAGGCGTCAATAATATATCCTGCTTCATCAGTTTGGAATATGAAATAACCACATTTCTTTGAAAGTTCAATTTATAATAATTTTAATCCCCTGTTCTCACTGAGAAGTCTATACTTCTTTCCTGGCAATTACTCATGAGGAGAGTCAGAGCTAAGTCCACAAGGGATAACACAGGGAAGCGATAACTCATGGAAGAAGATGACAGCTCTCTTCTTCAGCTTCATCTCTACTAAAAGCATTAGTCCTTTGGTTTAGTGCAAGCAGAAGAGCTGCTGGGGTCAGGGGAGGTTGGCAGGGCAGAGTGCTTCTCCCTGGAGTGCCATGTTCCACTCAGCCATGAGGCTCCATGCCATAGCAAGCAGGGTCTTGGCAAGGCAGGTCTTTGTGATGAGTCTTCTCTCTCACATCCTCAGCCATTTTCCACTGGGCATGACCATGGTGTGAAGACTACTGAATCAGGAAAGGACAGAATCAGTGCCACATCAGCTCTTCTTTTGGACAGTCCTGACCCTGTTCTTCAACTGAAGGCACCCAAATGTACCTGATGGTGAGTATCCCCTTGAGCCCCACACCAATGACTTTTCTTGCCAAGCTAGTTCAACTTAAAGCATTTCTCTGCTTCAGAGATATTCTAAAAACTTGGAGTATATAAAACAAGGACTTTGATTCTTGCAACTCTTCAACCTACAAGGAATCCCCTGAATGCCATTATCAATACAGGATTGGTACATACAGGAGTGCACTGTCTAATGCCATTGCCAATAACAGCAAAGGACTAAGACTTTGTGGCATCAGGGAATATCCTGTTACAACCCTTTCATGAGAACACCGGGTGAGCGCTAGCCTTTCATCAACCAAACCTCTCACAGCTTAGCACAGAGCAAAATCATTTGCATCAAAGGGACTTGATAACTAGAATCAGAAACAGCAAGTTTTAAATGGTCTTTTTCAAATACAAATAATAAAATAATATTAGGTAAAAGGGAGTGACTCATTTTGAGATGCGAGCTCCTGGATATTTTCACACATTCTTGATTTTAAGAATTTGCTGAAGGACTTGGAAACAGATGCTATGAAGGCTGCCAACTCAAGTGCACCTAGGCGTCAATAATATATCCTGCTTCATCAGTTTGGAATATGAAATAACCACATTTCTTTGAAAGTTCAATTTATAATAATTTTAATCCCCTGTTCTCACTGAGAAGTCTATACTTCTTTCCTGGCAATTACTCATGAGGAGAGTCAGAGCTAAGTCCACAAGGGATAACACAGGGAAGCGATAACTCATGGAAGAAGATGACAGCTCTCTTCTTCAGCTTCATCTCTACTAAAAGCATTAGTCCTTTGGTTTAGTGCAAGCAGAAGAGCTGCTGGGGTCAGGGGAGGTTGGCAGGGCAGAGTGCTTCTCCCTGGAGTGCCATGTTCCACTCAGCCATGAGGCTCCATGCCATAGCAAGCAGGGTCTTGGCAAGGCAGGTCTTTGTGATGAGTCTTCTCCCCACATCCTCAGCCATTTTCCACTGGGCATGACCATGGTGTGAAGACTACTGAATCAGGAAAGGACAGAATCAGTGCCACATCAGCTCTTCTTTTGGACAGTCCTGACCCTGTTCTTCAACTGAAGGCACCCAAATGTACCTGATGGTGAGTATCCCCTTGAGCCCCACACCAATGACTTTTCTTGCCAAGCTAGTTCAACTTAAAGCATTTCTCTGCTTCAGAGATATTCTAAAAACTTGGAGTATATAAAACAAGGACTTTGATTCTTGCAACTCTTCAACCTACAAGGAATCCCCTGAATGCCATTATCAATACAGGATTGGTACATACAGGAGTGCACTGTCTAATGCCATTGCCAATAACAGCAAAGGACTAAGACTTTGTGGCATCAGGGAATATCCTGTTACAACCCTTTCATGAGAACACCGGGTGAGCGCTAGCCTTTCATCAACCAAACCTCTCACAGCTTAGCACAGAGCAAAATCATTTGCATCAAAGGGACTTGATAACTAGAATCAGAAACAGCAAGTTTTAAATGGTCTTTTTCAAATACAAATAATAAAATAATATTAAGTGCTGCATACTGGGTGATAAAGACAAACTGTTTTTGAGAACCGACTATGTGCTTAGTACTTTCATACCTATCATCTTTATTAATATTCAGTGAAAAAGAAAAAGAAGGTAGGGAAGACCTCTGAGCCCCCAAATACTATGCACACACTGTAGCAGTCCTGACACACTTTGTCTCACTATTAGAAAGCCAAGGCTGGGAGAAGTTAAGGAGCCTGTCCATGGTCACACAGCCAGTACATGGCAGACCTGGGATTCAGAATGAAGATTTCAGAGCCCTAACATCTGTGTATTAAGCCCTGTACCCTAAGGCCTTTCTGGCTTAGCAGTGAGGTACATTGTTATCTCATCAAATAGGCAGACATGTAGAAAACATTAGGTATGGAGTCCATCTAGAGCTCTATCTCCTTCTCTCCTCGTATCTCTGTTCCATGCCAGGTGTGCTGTCATGATTAAAGCTTTTGACGCTCTGGGTGTGTCCAGATGATCTGCTATCTACAGCACACAAATAGGAAATTTCAAGATGGTGTTCTTTAACAGGCTTGCCACCAAATGCTGTCAGAAAACTAAAATTGTCCAGGCTATTTTGAGATCAAGCTCAAAGTTTTATCCAGCTTCTCCCCAAAGTAAATTGACATTCATGAATCTCAGATCTGTTCTCTGCCTCACATTTCAGTGGGGAGTCATATAGCTAGAATTTGTGTTCAAATTCACATCTCTGTGTGGACTCTAACCCTTCTGAAAAGCCCAGTGGAATCACAAGGTTTCAGGTAGAATTGGAGGCCTGCCTTCATTTGCTTCAAAATAAAGACAGGAGTTGACTCAGAACATGAACACAGTACGAGGAATAAAATTAGAATTGCCCATTTTATGTTTACACACCTCATAGGCTGACAGTGGGTGTAGCTTGTTTACTTTTAAGTATAAATTACCAAGTTTTCCCACCTTGAGATAGAAACCTGACCTGTGAGACAGAATTTTCTCTTCCACCCTCCTTTTCTGACAAGTAGGAATGGTTTGGTGAAATGTGTCTTGGTTTTCATTCCAGGTGAGAAAGTAGAAGTAGGGCTACAAATTCTGAGTAATGCATCTAAGATGCATCTGAGACTAGATTGGATGGAACACAAATATAAATAGTAACAAGGACCGGAAATGTCATCCCTGTACCCACCCCATTATTGGCGCTGTACACTTGGCCCCGGGGTCTGGTGCTCTCATGGTCACTGTTTGGCCTGGGAAGTGATACAGGGTGACACACATGAAGAATCTTTTCCTGGAAATGGGTTTGAAGGACAGCTTATTATACACAGTAAGCCCTTGTGTATGTGATCGAAAATAAACCCTGTACCCTAAGGCCTTTCTGGCTTAGCAGTGAGGTACATTGTTATCTCATCAAATAGGCAGACATGTAGAAAACATTAGGTATGGAGTCCATCTAGAGCTCTATCTCCTTCTCTCCTCGTATCTCTGTTCCATGCCAGGTGTGCTGTCATGATTAAAGCTTTTGACGCTCTGGGTGTGTCCAGATGATCTGCTATCTACAGCACACAAATAGGAAATTTCAAGATGGTGTTCTTTAACAGGCTTGCCACCAAATGCTGTCAGAAAACTAAAATTGTCCAGGCTATTTTGAGATCAAGCTCAAAGTTTTATCCAGCTTCTCCCCAAAGTAAATTGACATTCATGAATCTCAGATCTGTTCTCTGCCTCACATTTCAGTGGGGAGTCATATAGCTAGAATTTGTGTTCAAATTCACATCTCTGTGTGGACTCTAACCCTTCTGAAAAGCCCAGTGGAATCACAAGGTTTCAGGTAGAATTGGAGGCCTGCCTTCATTTGCTTCAAAATAAAGACAGGAGTTGACTCAGAACATGAACACAGTACGAGGAATAAAATTAGAATTGCCCATTTTATGTTTACACACCTCATAGGCTGACAGTGGGTGTAGCTTGTTTACTTTTAAGTATAAATTACCAAGTTTTCCCACCTTGAGATAGAAACCTGACCTGTGAGACAGAATTTTCTCTTCCACCCTCCTTTTCTGACAAGTAGGAATGGTTTGGTGAAATGTGTCTTGGTTTTCATTCCAGGTGAGAAAGTAGAAGTAGGGCTACAAATTCTGAGTAATGCATCTAAGATGCATCTGAGACTAGATTGGATGGAACACAAATATAAATAGTAACAAGGACCGGAAATGTCATCCCTGTACCCACCCCATTATTGGCGCTGTACACTTGGCCCCGGGGTCTGGTGCTCTCATGGTCACTGTTTGGCCTGGGAAGTGATACAGGGTGACACACATGAAGAATCTTTTCCTGGAAATGGGTTTGAAGGACAGCTTATTATACACAGTAAGCCCTTGTGTATGTGATCGAAAATAAACTCAGACAGTGCATAAGGTTACAGTTATGTGTTGAAAGGCGAAAATCCACCATCTGTCACCTATCTATATGCCCTGACCGAAGCATTTGCCTGAGCCCAGAATCCCATCCCAGGACCTTGAACTAAGTGATCTGACACTTTATCTAGAGTCCAGTGACTTAGGGATAAACTCCCATGGAAATTAAACTTATTTTTAAAAGTACATAAATTGGGGGGTCTTTTTAAGAAAGGAGACCATGTTGTATGAGAAAGTTGTATGGTCTTTTAGCTGCAAGCTCATTGCTAGTAACCCAAAGGCCACAGCAGAAGGGCTACTGTAAGTCAACTTTCATATATTTTCCTCCATTTATTGTTCCTTATATTATCCCATTACAGCATGTTTGTTGGTCCCAAGCTGTATGAATGAAAAATACAACAAACTCTCAAGCTTTGTCCCTCCAGACAGAGAAACAATCATATATTTTTATCACTGCTTTTGATTCTCTACTGCAATTTTTGTTAAGTAAATAATATTTCTGAACCAGAAAATGGTGTATATGGGACAGGATGTTATATATCTTTTCTTCCCCCACAGGGTATATCTCAGTTGAAGTGTTTCCTTCCTGTCTTCCTTTCCCATGTGGCACAGCTGTAGCTCTGGAGTTGACTGTATAATTTCAAGAGGATAATTTTCTATCAACTTAAAACACTTAGGAGGACTCAGGGAAAGTCTTTTTGCACCTACTTAGGGAGAATTATGCGGGTGGCAGTAACATTTTGGAAATAAAAAGTGTCTTTAGTCTCATGGTTACATAAATTTCTACTTGGCAAACAGGGATTCTTCTGGCATTGAGGGCCTAGAATTTAAGAGATTCTCTTTTTTACTAAATTCCTTTCCTGTGGATCTACATTGTTGGTAAGGACACAATCCAGAAGGGTACTGGCTGAATTTCAGTGCTCAAGTCTATGGACAAGGGGTCTGGGAACCTAAATACTTGAAATTATTTTAGTGGGTACCAAAGACTTGGAGGAGGGTCACAACTCATTTAATTGGCTCGTGTACAGCTACCAGAGAGAGCTCTAGGGCACATGGGGGAAGCACGGTTTCTGCATGTTCATAATAGATTCCCTGAAATAGGAAAATTTCAGGTAGTAAATGAGTCCCAGTGGCAACTTAATGCTATAAAAAGAGTAAGAACTTTTGCCCTAAGTATAGGTTCCCAGCCTGTGTTCTGTGGGCTCCTGGCAGGCTGCACTTTGTAAAGAGTGAGAAATTGGGTAGAAAATAGCCTGGATGATATGTCTCATACAGTGCGTCTTAGGATGTCTAACCTAGTGGTTAAGGCCCTGGAGCCTGACAGGTTCAAAGGCTGGCTAGACCTCTTACTAGTTGTGTGGCCCTGAACATGTTATTTCCAGGCTTCCCAGGTGGCACTAATGGTAAAGAACCTGCCTGCCAATGCAGAAGACATAAGAGATGTGGGTTCCCAGGTGGCACTCAATGGAGATGCAAAGAACCTGCCTTACAGCATGTTTGTTGGTCCCAAGCTTTGTCCCTCCAGCTTTGTCCCTCCAGACAGAGAAACAATCATATATTTTATCACTGCTTTTGATTCTCTACTGCAATTTTTGTTAAGTAAATAATATTTCTGAACCAGAAAATGGTGTATATGGGACAGGATGTTATATATCTTTTCTTCCCCCACAGGGTATATCTCAGTTGAAGTGTTTCCTTCCTGTCTTCCTTTCCCATGTGGCACAGCTGTAGCTCTGGAGTTGACTGTATAATTTCAAGAGGATAATTTTCTATCAACTTAAAACACTTAGGAGGACTCAGGGAAAGTCTTTTTGCACCTACTTAGGGAGAATTATGCGGGTGGCAGTAACATTTTGGAAATAAAAAGTGTCTTTAGTCTCATGGTTACATAAATTTCTACTTGGCAAACAGGGATTCTTCTGGCATTGAGGGCCTAGAATTTAAGAGATTCTCTTTTTTACTAAATTCCTTTCCTGTGGATCTACATTGTTGGTAAGGACACAATCCAGAAGGGTACTGGCTGAATTTCAGTGCTCAAGTCTATGGACAAGGGGTCTGGGAACCTAAATACTTTAAATTATTTTAGTGGGTACCAAAGACTTGGAGGAGGGGTCACAACTCATTTAATTGGCTCGTGTACAGCTACCAGAGAGAGCTCTAGGGCACATGGGGGAAGCACGGTTTCTGCATGTTCATAATAGATTCCCTGAAATAGGAAAATTTCAGGTAGTAAATGAGTCCCAGTGGCAACTTAATGCTATAAAAAGAGTAAGAACTTTTGCCCTAAGTATAGGTTCCCAGCCTGTGTTCTGTGGGCTCCTGGCAGGCTGCACTTTGTAAAGAGTGAGAAATTGGGTAGAAAATAGCCTGGATGATATGTCTCATACAGTGCGTCTTAGGATGTCTAACCTAGTGGTTAAGGCCCTGGAGCCTGACAGGTTCAAAGGCTGGCTAGACCTCTTACTAGTTGTGTGGCCCTGAACATGTTATTTCCAGGCTTCCCAGGTGGCACTAATGGTAAAGAACCTGCCTGCCAATGCAGAAGACATAAGAGATGTGGGTTCAGTCTCTGGGTCAGGAAGATCCCTTGAGATAAGGGCAAGCCAACCCACTTCAGTAGTCTCGCCTGGAAGATCCTATGGACAGAGGAGCCTGGTGGGCTACAGTCCATGGGGTCACAAAGAATCGGACATAACTGATGTGACTTAGCACGCCTGCAAGCACAAATGTATTATTTCATTTCTGAGTACTTTTGTTTCCTCATCTCTGCAAACTGTGGACTAGTGTCCCTCACATTGTTAGGACCCACATTTTAGTTATTGTTACTGTTTGACAGACAGTGACTGCCATCATGATAAATTAAAAAGACTTCCATTTGAATGTTATTTCATTGGCACTCTTTGCATATCTATACAATTTCAATGGAAAGAAATCAAGCACAGAATTACAATCATATGGGAGATCCTCATTCTCAGAAGAAGATGGAAGAAATAGAGAAGTGGGACTGAGTTATTCTGAAACAGAGAAGAAACTTTATGTGGCAGGCAGGGCTAATGTCTCCCATTAAACACAGTAGATAGAGAGTCTAGGACTTGGGATAACTTTAGGGTATCTTAAAAATGTTCTTTTAAAATTAGAAGAAATGTTTTAATAGCAATATTGGCACTTAATTTTAAGGCTTTTTTAGAAGCAGAGTCCAATGAAAGCAAAGGTATTCAGACCCACTGGTATAAAGCAACCCTGACTGGCAAGTGCCTATTACATATGCTCATGTACTTCTCCATAACCCTAACTGAAAAGACAGGTTTTCAAACAGAGATTGCATCTTCTTTGCCACTGTACACATAAAATCTGTCATGGTGCTTGGCACATAATAGTTGTTCTTGTTGTTCAGACTCTTAGTCATGTCTGACTCTTTTTGCAACTCCATGGGCTATAGCCTGCCAGGCTCCTCTGTCCATGAGATTTCTCAACAAGAATACTGGAATGGGTTGCCATTTCCTTCTCTAGGAGATCTTCCTGTCTCAGGGATCAAACCTGCATCTCCTGCACTGGCAGATAGATTCTTTACCACTGACCCACCTGGGAAGCCCTGGCATATAATAGGCAACCAGTAAATATTTGATGAATGAAGGAAATGATTAACATTTTGAGTTAGCAAGTGTGATGGCCTAGAAAGAAGGTTGTTGCTAAATCTCTAAGTGAGTCGCGCTAAGGGCCGCCTAGAAGTTCATTTGGTGAAAGTGGTGTTCATTGTTATGCAGATGAAAATTCAAAATGAGAGAAAAGTCATTGAGCAGGCCTAGAGAGAGGGGGTGGGTGGGATCTACTCTGTTTTCTCTGGATTTACTTTGCAGTAGTCTTTGCATGAAGACTGAAGGTTTAGGAACAACAGGGACGCAACTCCTGGGGAGGGTGTCCTCAAAGATGGATCCTGAAAGAGTGAGGTTGTTTACAGCAGAAGGGCCAATGCTACTGCAGAGGTTTAAGAACACCCTCCCCACCTTCCCTTAGAGCCCTTCTGGGTCCCCCACTGCCCATGGGCAGGAAAGGGAGGAGATACCTGAAGGGCAATACCTCCGAGAAACCAAGCTCTACAAGGTAACTAAGAACCACATCCAATTGGAGTCAGGTTGAAACATCAAGGTTCTGACGAAAGCCCACTGCAGACTGGATCTAGTTTATGGTACACTGGGAGATGGTTGAGGAAATCTGGGAGGAAAGGGATAAGGTCAGGGAGAAAGATGAAAGAAATCAAGGTAACTGAAGTCTATGAGAGAAAGGAAACTATTTTTACTTTGGACTTTTAGGTGAATCAAGAAATCTTTTGCTTCAGTTCTTGTATTCAAAAATATTTCAAATGCACTGTGATTTATTTATAGTAGGGAATATCATACAGAAATAAAAACAAGTAACAATATAAGTGATTCTTTGTGATAAATTATTTAGTTTAGAAAAAGTCCTGATGTATTATATACAGCCTCATAATCATGAGAACTTTTTATATGGAGAATTTTAAACACATACAAACAACAAGAGTACTCTATGATTTCCTCCATGTACCCACAACTCATCTTCCATTTTGGCTGATTCTATATATTTCACCCTTCCTTTTATTATTTTGAAGAAAATCTCAGACACCAGAGATTAACACAATTTTGGTCAGCTGAATTGCTTGATTTAATAACTCTAAGCTATTAAACAAGGAGGAGGGGACAGAGTGTAATCATTGAGAAGCCTTCTTTTAACCCATGTTCTGCCCTATTGAGCAGGTCATATAAGCTCTCTGGGTCTTAGTTTCTACATCTGTAAAAACAAGGAGGATAGACTCAAAGATGTCTATGGTCCATTTCAGGGGTAAAATTTTGTGATTTTCAGTGACTTGAACAGACCATAAATAGCACAAAAATGGGTATTTCGAGGGACTTAAAGCTCGAACATCTTGGGTTGATGTTCTGTTTCTACACATGCAGTAACTTAGGTATTGAGCTCTCCTGTATTTCCACATTTTGCTATGACTTGCACACTTTTAAGGAAATGAAGTTTGCAAAATCTCCACAAAACCCCATGTTACATGGAGCAAAACATTTCTTAAATTTAGTCTTCTGAATGGCAATAGCCATTACATCAACCTTAGATTCTAGGTATTCACTAACACTAGTCATGGGTAGAAACTGTCTCTCTAGTTTCTGGAGACTGTCTGAAGAACCTGAAACACACACACATAGATACACACAGATGCACACAAAGAGATATACACAGACACACACACAGGTACATGCACCATGTTTATAATTGAAAGAAACATCTTTTTCAGTCAGTGCAGAATCATGGCTCTCCTATCTAGAAAGGAACAGGTGACAGGTCATTAGGTATTGATGCCAAGTCCTTTCCTAGGTGCCCAAGGGAGAATGATGCTGAGGTGTGGAGGGGGTACGTTTTACCTTCTTTAGCCCTGGGACAGTCATGGGGTAGACAAAGGAGGAATCTGTAACTGGAATCAAGATTAACATATCAGAGGAAGTGAAAAGAAATGCTAGAAAAACAAGTAACAATATAAGTGATTCTTTGTGATTTTTTAAATTATATAACAGCCTCATAATCATGAGAACTTTTTATATGGAGAATTTTAAACACATACAAACAACAAGAGTACTCTATGATTTCCTCCATGTACCCACAACTCATCTTCCATTTTGGCTGATTCTATATATTTCACCCTTCCTTTTATTATTTTGAAGAAAATCTCAGACACCAGAGATTAACACAATTTTGGTCAGCTGAATTGCTTGATTTAATAACTCTAAGCTATTAAACAAGGAGGAGGGGACAGAGTGTAATCATTGAGAAGCCTTCTTTTAACCCATGTTCTGCCCTATTGAGCAGGTCATATAAGCTCTCTGGGTCTTAGTTTCTACATCTGTAAAAACAAGGAGGATAGACTCAAAGATGTCTATGGTCCATTTCAGGGGTAAAATTTTGTGATTTTCAGTGACTTGAACAGACCATAAATAGCACAAAAATGGGTATTTCGTAGGGACTTAAAGCTCCGAACATCTTGGGTTGATGTTCTGTTTCTACACATGCAGTAACTTAGGTATTGAGCTCTCCTGTATTTCCACATTTTGCTATGACTTGCACACTTTTAAGGAAATGAAGTTTGCAAAATCTCCACAAAACCCCATGTTACATGGAGCAAAACATTTCTTAAATTTAGTCTTCTGAATGGCAATAGCCATTACATCAACCTTAGATTCTAGGTATTCACTAACACTAGTCATGGGTAGAAACTGTCTCTCTAGTTTCTGGAGACTGTCTGAAGAACCTGAAACACACACACATAGATACACACAGATGCACACAAAGAGATATACACAGACACACACACAGGTACATGCACCATGTTTATAATTGAAAGAAACATCTTTTTCAGTCAGTGCAGAATCATGGCTCTCCTATCTAGAAAGGAACAGGTGACAGGTCATTAGGTATTGATGCCAAGTCCTTTCCTAGGTGCCCAAGGGAGAATGATGCTGAGGTGTGGAGGGGGTACGTTTTACCTTCTTTAGCCCCTGGGACAGTCATGGGGTAGACAAAGGAGGAATCTGTAACTGGAATCAAGATTAACATATCAGAGGAAGTGAAAAGAAATGCTAGAGTCAAACACAAATATGAGTTGTGCTTAATGTGAGATGAAGATCAAGTCAATGGGGAAAACACATTATTTAATAAATAGTGCTGGGATCCCTGTTCATTTGAAAAATGTGAAATTGAACCCTTAACTCACATTATACACTTAAATATATTCCAGATGGACTAAAAAATTAAATGGAAAAGTAAAAGTACAAATTAAGTAGGGGAAAAAAAAAAAAAACTGGATATGATTGAGAAGCCTTTTCCAAGACAGAAACTATGAAAAAAATAGGTGGATAAATTTGCCAACCTAACAATTGTCTATTTCTGTACATCCTAAAAATATAAAAGTTAAAGGCACAAGAGAAACTGGAAAACACATTTTCAAAATATGATAAAGGATCAGTATCTCCCTGATAGCAAGAATTCTTATTAGTCAATTCAGAAAGGATAATCCCTCAAAAGGAAAAAAAATTGGCATAGGCAATTGGTATGAGAGAAGTTCAAAAGATTATCAGGGATAATCAATGTAGAATAAATTAAAGCAAGATATTTTGCTCATAAAATCAAAGACTGATAATAGCCTTGATAATGGTGTGGTGAAATTAACACTCCAAGATTAGATTTATTCCTGGTTTTAGTATAAAATCTTAGGAAAGCTTTCTGAGCCTCAAGTTTCTCATCTTTAAAATGGAACACATAATGGTCTTACTCACAAGGTAAGTGTAAAAATCAGATGAGATAATGAATTTTAAAAAGAAGCTATCTCTCTAGTTTCTCTAGTTTGCAAATTCAAAAGTAATTGACACACAGCTATATAAGTGTAATATGCTGTCGTTCAGTCACTAAGTTGTGTCTCACTCTTCTGTGACCCCATGGACTGATGCCTGCCAGGCTCCATGGACTGCAGTAGGCCAGGCTTCCCTGTCCTTCACCATCTCCTGGAGCTTGCTCAAACTTTGTCCATTGACTCAGTGATGCTATCCAGCCATCTTGTCCTCTGTCATACCCTTCTCCTTCTGCCTTCTGTTTTTCCGAACATCAGGGCCTTTTCCAATGAATCATCTCTTCACATCAGGTGGCCAAAGTATTGGAATTTCAGCTTTAGCATCATTCCTTCAAGTGAATATTCAAGGTTGATTTCCTTTAAGACTGACTGGTTTGATCTATTTGCAGTCCAAGGGACTCTCAAGAGTCTTCTCCAACGCCACAGCTTAAAGGCATCAATTGTTTGGTGCTCAGCCTTCTTTATGGTCCAGCTCTCACATCCATACATGACTATCGGGAAAACCATAACTTTGACTATACGGACTTTTGTCCATAAAGTGATGTCTCTGCTTTCGATATGCTGTTTAGGCTTATCATAGATTTTCTTCCAAGGATCAAGTGTCTTTTAATTTCATGGCTGCAGTCACCATCCACAGTGATTTTGAAGCCCAAAAAGCTAAAGTTTTAGTTTACACTGTTTCCATTGTTTGTCCATTCCAATATCAAAGAAGGGCAGTGCCAAAGAAAGTTCAAACTACTGCACTGGTGCACTCATTTTACACACTAGCAAAGTAATGTTCAAAAGCCTCCAAGCTAGGCTTCAACAGTACATGAATCCATGGTTTTAGTCATAAAATCTTAGGAAAGCTTATCTGAGCAAGATATTTTGCTCATAAAATCAAAGACTGATAATAGCCTTGATAATGGTGTGGTGAAATTAACACTCCAAGATTAGATTTATTCCTGGTTTTAGTATAAAATCTTAGGAAAGCTTTCTGAGCCTCAAGTTTCTCATCTTTAAAATGGAACACATAATGGTCTTACTCACAAGGTAAGTGTAAAAATCAGATGAGATAATGAATTTTAAAAAGAAGCTATCTCTCTAGTTTCTCTAGTTTGCAAATTCAAAAGTAATTGACACACAGCTATATAAGTGTAATATGCTGTCGTTCAGTCACTAAGTTGTGTCTCACTCTTCTGTGACCCCATGGACTGATGCCTGCCAGGCTCCATGGACTGCAGTAGGCCAGGCTTCCCTGTCCTTCACCATCTCCTGGAGCTTGCTCAAACTTTGTCCATTGACTCAGTGATGCTATCCAGCCATCTTGTCCTCTGTCATACCCTTCTCCTTCTGCCTTCTGTTTTTCCGAACATCAGGGCCTTTTCCAATGAATCATCTCTTCACATCAGGTGGCCAAAGTATTGGAATTTCAGCTTTAGCATCATTCCTTCAAGTGAATATTCAAGGTTGATTTCCTTTAAGACTGACTGGTTTGATCTATTTGCAGTCCAAGGGACTCTCAAGAGTCTTCTCCAACGCCACAGCTTAAAGGCATCAATTGTTTGGTGCTCAGCCTTCTTTATGGTCCAGCTCTCACATCCATACATGACTATCGGGAAAACCATAACTTTGACTATACGGACTTTTGTCCATAAAGTGATGTCTCTGCTTTCGATATGCTGTTTAGGCTTATCATAGATTTTCTTCCAAGGATCAAGTGTCTTTTAATTTCATGGCTGCAGTCACCATCCACAGTGATTTTGAAGCCCAAAAAGCTAAAGTTTTAGTTTACACTGTTTCCATTGTTTGTCCATTCCAATATCAAAGAAGGGCAGTGCCAAAGAAAGTTCAAACTACTGCACTGGTGCACTCATTTTACACACTAGCAAAGTAATGTTCAAAAGCCTCCAAGCTAGGCTTCAACAGTACATGAACTTCCAGATATACAAGCTGGATTTAGAAAAGGCAGAGGAACCAGAGATCAAATTGCCAACATCTGTTGAATCATGGAAAGAGCAAGGGAATTCCAGAAAAACATCTACTTCTGTTTCATTGACTGTGCGCCTTTGACTGTGTGGATCACAACAAACTGTGGAAAATTCTGAAAAAGACAGGAATACCAGACTGCCTTATCTGCCTCTTGAGAAACCTGTGTGGAGGACAAGAAGCAACAGTTAGAACTAGACATGGACCATTGGACTGGTTCCAAATTGGGAAAGGAGTACGTCAAGACTATACACTGTGACCCTGCTTATTTAGCTTATATGCAGAGTGTATCATGTCAAGTACCAATCTGGATGAAGTACACACTGGAATCAAGATTGCAGGGAGAAATATCAATAACTTCAGATATGCAGATGACACCACCATTACTGTGAAAGTGACAAGGAACTGAAGAGCCTCTTGATGAAGGTGAAAGAGGAAAGTGAAATATCTGACCTAAAACTCAACATTCAAAAAACTGAGATCGTGGCATCTAGTGCCATCACTTCATGGCAAATAGATAGACAAACAATGGAAACAAACATGAAGAGGGCCCTAAAAATGATATTGGCAGTAGTGGGTTCCCCAAACCACCATTCCTCTGCAGCAGCCTCAATAAGAGGTGGTGATGGAAGCCACTTCAAATGACAGAAATTCCCCAATGGAGTATCTGCTGAGCATGGTCCCTGACACAGGACCCTGTCCATAGAGAGGAGCCACGCAGTGACATCAGTGAGCTTGGCAGGAATCACCCTCAGGGCTGCATAGTGATGTCTCTGCTTTCGATATGCTGTTTAGGCTTATCATAGATTTTCTTCCAAGGATCAAGTGTCTTTTAATTTCATGGCTGCAGTCACCATCCACAGTGATTTTGAAGCCCAAAAAGCTAAAGTTTTAGTTTACACTGTTTCCATTGTTTGTCCATTCCAATATCAAAGAAGGGCAGTGCCAAAGAAAGTTCAAACTACTGCACTGGTGCACTCATTTTACACACTAGCAAAGTAATGTTCAAAAGCCTCCAAGCTAGGCTTCAACAGTACATGAACTTCCAGATATACAAGCTGGATTTAGAAAAGGCAGAGGAACCAGAGATCAAATTGCCAACATCTGTTGAATCATGGAAAGAGCAAGGGAATTCCAGAAAAACATCTACTTCTGTTTCATTGACTGTGCGCCTTTGACTGTGTGGATCACAACAAACTGTGGAAAATTCTGAAAAAGACAGGAATACCAGACTGCCTTATCTGCCTCTTGAGAAACCTGTGTGGAGGACAAGAAGCAACAGTTAGAACTAGACATGGACCATTGGACTGGTTCCAAATTGGGAAAGGAGTACGTCAAGACTATACACTGTGACCCTGCTTATTTAGCTTATATGCAGAGTGTATCATGTCAAGTACCAATCTGGATGAAGTACACACTGGAATCAAGATTGCAGGGAGAAATATCAATAACTTCAGATATGCAGATGACACCACCATTACTGTGAAAGTGACAAGGAACTGAAGAGCCTCTTGATGAAGGTGAAAGAGGAAAGTGAAATATCTGACCTAAAACTCAACATTCAAAAAACTGAGATCGTGGCATCTAGTGCCATCACTTCATGGCAAATAGATAGACAAACAATGGAAACAAACATGAAGAGGGCCCTAAAAATGATATTGGCAGTAGTGGGTTCCCCAAACCACCATTCCTCTGCAGCAGCCTCAATAAGAGGTGGTGATGGAAGCCACTTCAAATGACAGAAATTCCCCAATGGAGTATCTGCTGAGCATGGTCCCTGACACAGGACCCTGTCCATAGAGAGGAGCCACTCGCAGTGACATCAGTGAGCTTGGCAGGAATCACCCTCAGGGCTGCCAGTGAGAGTCCCTGGTCAGAGATGACTGGAAAGATCCCAGGGGAGGTGGAGACCGTAAGCCTTTTGTGTAGAAATTAAAATATGTGGGCTTGAGACTAGATGTCCTGGGCTCAAGTCCTGATTCCACGAGTTTTGTGACTTTAGGGAAGGTCTCTGTGTACCACTTTTCTCATGTATTAAATGTGGATCATAATTGCATCTAACTCATATGGTTATTGTGAGAATGGTATGAATTAATACATGTAAAGCAGTTAAAGATTCCTGGACTGTAATACTTGTCTCATTCATGTGACATATACATTATTGCTGTGATGGCTGGTAATCCTGCTACTGTCACTACCATAATATTCTTTAAAAGGAGAATGACAACTTCTTACTAGGAAGCCTGGCATCACTGTAAGCTTATATATATATATGTATATTTGTTTTGTTTTCATCTCCATGCAAGGCCTAGAGTTCTTCTAACTCTCCGAAAAGAAAGAAGGCAGAATAAAAAAGTTTTAGTCATCACAGTAGACTATTCCTTTTGCTACATAGAGAAGTATTCATCTATCATTTGATTCTACCTTCTCTTTTCCATGGAAAGAAAGGAGGTAAAAGTTTTCAGGCCACACTTAGAGCCTTCACAAAAACACAGGGCCATCTCACCTCCACCAGACACTCCTTTCAGGTTCATAGTCTCAAATCCACACTCCAAACAAGCACTTCTAGTGGTGGGGCTATTACTGGATTTCAGCAGGAAAGAAGCCAAGTATAACTTCTGTTTCATGTGTTTAACAACAAGCTCAATATCTCAACCATGAATATTTCCTAGAGAATATCCCATGATGTTTTTGGAATTTCTGATACAGAGGGGTTTAATTTATAAAAATGAATGAGAGTAGGTCAAACTTAACTTCCCAAATGACTTTGACCTTCCCTTCTGGGTCAAAGTGTGCTTTGTGCCCTGGTGTTAATGGTGTTATTAAACATAACCTTTCCCCTATGTAATTTGGAAATTAAACAGATTTGAGAAACTAATTTTAAAATGCAGTCACTGGATGACTGTGCAGAGTGACACTGACTGTGACCAGTGACATGTGCAGAGTGAACCTGCAGTCAGGGATGTCTGGCTCCTAATACCTCAAGACTGGTATAATCATAATACCATTCGGAAGAGTGCACACTCTACAATGTCCCTATTTAAGGTATATAGTTGGAGTAGCAATTCATGTCATAAGAGAAAAAGTGTACTTGTTATGACTCATAGTTCCTGATGTGGAAAAAGGAGAGGTTCAAGAGATGCTCTAGGCCATGCCCACATCAGACACACAAGGTACCTTCATCTCTAGGAATGAAATCACCAAAATTTCAAGAGGTTAACTGACTTGTCCATGATCACTCCATTCAATCACTATTAGTGGGAGGGAACAAAGGTCATACTGTCTTTTGCTCCAGGGAGAACAAGGGGTCATAGCCATCAATAACTGTAGAATACATACCAAATTCTCCACTATAAACTATAGAAGAGTTAGAAGAAGAGTAGAAAAGCAACAGAATTTCTGGACACTAAAAATAGACACAAAATGTCAGGTCCTAGATGTGAAATAAGCAGCACCCCTGGGAGATGGGTCTCCTCATGTTATCAGGAATGAGCTGAAAGAAGAGAATAATGAGAGGTGATAGTGTATCAGTGTTGTTGACTTCTCAGAGGAGCAACTTGACTTTCTTGTCCTGTTTATTCCCAGCGACTCTGTTGGAGCAAAAGGACCACATTTATTTCTGGGGTTTCTTATAGGATGCTGAAAACATGTTTTCCTTTGTCTGTGGGATGGAAAGAACACCCTTAGAAGGAAAGAAAGGAAGGAAGGGAGAGTATCCTATAAAGTAATATGTGATAGTGATTTGGCTAGTTATCAGTGTGAAAACTTATTTGTGTGTATGTGCTCAGTCATGTGCAACTCTTTGATGCCCCATGGACTGTAGTGTGCCAAGCTCCTCTGTGATGGGATTATCCCACCAAGAATGCTGGAGTGGGCTGTCATTTCCTCCTCCAGGGGATCTACCCAACCCTCAGATCAAACCCGTATCTCCTGAGGTTTCTGCATTGTCAGGCAAATTCTTTATCACTGAGGCTCCTGGGAAGCCCAAAAACATATTTACTCATCTATAAAATGAGAATGACAATGAGAGAAGTGGATTTGGAGGGCTATCGCAAGAACTAAATTAAATTATATTTGTGAAGTAGTCAGTATTGCATCTAGCATTTGGTTCTTTCCTAACAAAAATGAATCTTCTGCTTCTTTTTTGGAAAATGGAAATAGAGGCAAAAGCTGGCAATATACTCTGTTGGCTTTTTCCTCTTTCCCACTTTGTTGCTTTGAACTTGAAATAAGAGTGCTTGGGCTGAATTATATGCTTCTATTGTAGTTTTATCCCCCATTGTCTTTTGAACTGTGAAATATTAGAGGAACCAAGAAAATAGCTGTTCAATTCACCAGCACTTTGAGCTTGTGCAAATCACTATTAGTGGGAGGGAACAAAGGTCATACTGTCTTTTGCTCCAGGGAGAACAAGGGGTCATAGCCATCAATAACTGTAGAATACATACCAAATTCTCCACTATAAACTATAGAAGAGTTAGAAGAAGAGTAGAAAAGCAACAGAATTTCTGGACACTAAAAATAGACACAAAATGTCAGGTCCTAGATGTGAAATAAGCAGCACCCCTGGGAGATGGGTCTCCTCATGTTATCAGGAATGAGCTGAAAGAAGAGAATAATGAGAGGTGATAGTGTATCAGTGTTGTTGACTTCTCAGAGGAGCAACTTGACTTTCTTGTCCTGTTTATTCCCAGCGACTCTGTTGGAGCAAAAGGACCACATTTATTTCTGGGGTTTCTTATAGGATGCTGAAAACATGTTTTCCTTTGTCTGTGGGATGGAAAGAACACCCTTAGAAGGAAAGAAAGGAAGGAAGGGAGAGTATCCTATAAAGTAATATGTGATAGTGATTTGGCTAGTTATCAGTGTGAAAACTTATTTGTGTGTATGTGCTCAGTCATGTGCAACTCTTTGATGCCCCATGGACTGTAGTGTGCCAAGCTCCTCTGTGATGGGATTATCCCACCAAGAATGCTGGAGTGGGCTGTCATTTCCTCCTCCAGGGGATCTACCCAACCCTCAGATCAAACCCGTATCTCCTGAGGTTTCTGCATTGTCAGGCAAATTCTTTATCACTGAGGCTCCTGGGAAGCCCAAAAACATATTTACTCATCTATAAAATGAGAATGACAATGAGAGAAGTGGATTTGGAGGGCTATCGCAAGAACTAAATTAAATTATATTTGTGAAGTAGTCAGTATTGCATCTAGCATTTGGTTCTTTCCTAACAAAAATGAATCTTCTGCTTCTTTTTTGGAAAATGGAAATAGAGGCAAAAGCTGGCAATATACTCTGTTGGCTTTTTCCTCTTTCCCACTTTGTTGCTTTGAACTTGAAATAAGAGTGCTTGGGCTGAATTATATGCTTCTATTGTAGTTTTATCCCCCATTGTCTTTTGAACTGTGAAATATTAGAGGAACCAAGAAAATAGCTGTTCAATTCACCAGCACTTTGAGCTTGTGCAAATCTTTGATAAGGCAGTTTCACTCAACTACTGGTTCCATCGCCTCAGTCATGTATTTATAAAGAATGTAGCACTATTACTGTAGATTTAATCTGGATATTGTATCAAAATATATTAGCAAGTCAAGAGCTCAAGTTATGGTGTTAATGTGACTAAACTCAAAGTAAAAACAACAGAATACTTACTTATAACATACTCTAGAGCAAGAATAAAATTAGGGTGTACCTCTGAGGGGCTGCTGGGGACCCTATTGACATTACAGTGTATGCCATGCTTCCAAGAGCACATCTTTCTCAGTGTAGTATGACTTGAATCGTATTCTGATCCTGACTGTTTTAAATAAAGAGGATCAATAAATCAGCCAATCTTTAGATGCATCATATAAGAAAGGTGCACTTGTATTATCAAGAGGAAGGGAAGAGTAGGGATAAATCTATTTAAAAGCCCACTGACCACAAAGGAAGGTATATGTGTCAGTCCTACAAAGGCGTGGCCAGACCAGGGAGCTCAGAAACAGGAACTGTTTCATTGAGAGAGGAAGAAAAAAGAATCCAGAGTCCCTTACAAAGGGAAAAGTCTTCAGTATTTTGTATTTGTTTTAGTTGGACTTATTAATAATTGGAAACAACAAACTGATTGAGTTTTAATTTTAAGAAAATTTCTTGATGATGTATTTAATTGCTTCAGAAACGCCTACAAGATAGAGAATGAAGAATCTAAAGAGGCTAGGACCAGAGCCAAAACCATGCTACAGGAATTTTCTGGTGAGGTTGGTTTATTGGTTTGCTACCAAAGCTACCATAACTGAGAACCACAGACTTAGTGGTTTAAACAACAGAAATTCATTGTCTTATTGCTATACAGTCCAGAGGGCCAAGATCCAGGTGTCTGCAGGGCCAGTTCCTTCTGATGGCTGTGAAGGAAGAATCTGTTCCAGGCTTCTCTTTGGTGTATAGATGGCTGTCTTCACATTCAAATAACATTCTCCCTGTATGTCTCTTCATCTTTCTTCCTTCTATGCATGTCTCTGTATCCAAATTGCCCCTTTTTTACAAGAACATCAGTCATTTTGGATTAATGCCCGCCCTAAGAACATCACTCTAATTTGATCAACCTCTACAAAGACCATATCTCCAAACAAGGTCACACTCTGAGATAGGGATTAGGTAGTCAATGTCAGAATTTGAGGGGACATGATCTGGGAGACACATTTCAACCTAAACAGATAACCCTGCTGAACACTCATTATAGAACCCTGTTTCACACTTGTGCTATTACCCCTACTCTCTTGATCACCGGGAGTAGTGCTCCACTGCCCCAGTCTGGTCTTGTGTACAAACCACTCCTGCCAGTGGACAGAAGGAAAGCTAGGCTGCCCTTCTCAGTTTCTAGAGTGAGAGCTACATTTTGCCTTCTGCCAAGTTGCATGCTATGAAGACCCCTGTATAGGAAGAAGGGATTTCCATGGCTGAGCAATTAAAAAAATGATAAGTAGCCACATCAGTACTTTTTAAGTCAACCAGTGTCTTCAACTAGTCTTTGGAAAGAATTTCCAAAGGGTAAATAGAGGGTATATAGAACCAAGCTAGTTGAAGAGGAACTCTAATGATTAATGATCTCTCTCTCTCTCTCTCATTCACAATGAGAGGTAGAATAATGTGGAGCCTTACTGCTCAAACTTACTGACTTCTGCCTTCACAATCTCAAAGGGAAGAGGCAACCACCCAGGCCTCTGTGTCTCTTGTCCTGTCTGACGTGGCCACCACAGTCATCTGTGATGAGACGAGAACTGAGAAATAGGGATCAAAGTCTTCTTTGGATAGAAGAGAAGCAAAACTAGGAAAATGCTGCCTGAACTATATGTCAGAATCACTGTTGAGTGATAGACATCTGTGTCAGGAGGGTCCTTTTGGAGACTTAACTAGAGAGAAGGGTGTCAGGGAGAAAGGTCAGTCCTTGTGTCTTCTCATGGGAATATGTCAGAGTTGAATGAAATAAGAGCCTGAGAATGAATAGCTCCACCATGGCAGGGTTCTTGGCTCCACCCTTCTCATCACCCTGGTGGTTCCTTCTGCAGGGCTCTCTTTTTCACTGTTTTCTGAGCATTATTTATTGAGCATCTCCTGGGCCAGACAGCATGCTAAGCACTGGGAATATAAAGATGAAAATACTTGGTCCCTGCCCTCAGTGAGATTCCAGTATAGTGGGAGAGACAGATATGCTCACAAAAAGCGGCAAAATAATACTTTGAAAGCACATATCAGTATGTGGAATTATGTGTATTTTCATGTGTTCATTTATTCACTCTGTCCTTCACCATTACAGTTCAGTGGACTTCATTACATTCACTACTGGTTGTGCAGCACCCCAGCACCCAGAGTCTAGAGAATGTTAGAGATTTAATACATATTCATGAGTAGTTTCTACACTAGAAGCATATCAGAGTGTGCAAGCCTGCTGAGAGAAATCAGGGAAATCTTTCAAGTTGAGAAGGCTCTACATTATCATGAGAGGATCTCAGTGTAATGGACAAATTGTATTATGAACAGTCAGACTTTTGTACATCCCTATATGCATGCCTTTTGACATTGAGCTTGGTCACATAACTTGTTTGGACAGGGGGGGATAAAAATAAGGCCCTTGATGCATAATGTGCGAAGGGATTTCCATGGCTGAGCAATTAAAAAAATGATAAGTAGCCACATCAGTACTTTTTAAGTCAACCAGTGTCTTCAACTAGTCTTTGGAAAGAATTTCCAAAGGGTAAATAGAGGGTATATAGAACCAAGCTAGTTGAAGAGGAACTCTAATGATTAATGATCTCTCTCTCTCTCTCTCATTCACAATGAGAGGTAGAATAATGTGGAGCCTTACTGCTCAAACTTACTGACTTCTGCCTTCACAATCTCAAAGGGAAGAGGCAACCACCCAGGCCTCTGTGTCTCTTGTCCTGTCTGACGTGGCCACCACAGTCATCTGTGATGAGACGAGAACTGAGAAATAGGGATCAAAGTCTTCTTTGGATAGAAGAGAAGCAAAACTAGGAAAATGCTGCCTGAACTATATGTCAGAATCACTGTTGAGTGATAGACATCTGTGTCAGGAGGGTCCTTTTGGAGACTTAACTAGAGAGAAGGGTGTCAGGGAGAAAGGTCAGTCCTTGTGTCTTCTCATGGGAATATGTCAGAGTTGAATGAAATAAGAGCCTGAGAATGAATAGCTCCACCATGGCAGGGTTCTTGGCTCCACCCTTCTCATCACCCTGGTGGTTCCTTCTGCAGGGCTCTCTTTTTCACTGTTTTCTGAGCATTATTTATTGAGCATCTCCTGGGCCAGACAGCATGCTAAGCACTGGGAATATAAAGATGAAAATACTTGGTCCCTGCCCTCAGTGAGATTCCAGTATAGTGGGAGAGACAGATATGCTCACAAAAAGCGGCAAAATAATACTTTGAAAGCACATATCAGTATGTGGAATTATGTGTATTTTCATGTGTTCATTTATTCACTCTGTCCTTCACCATTACAGTTCAGTGGACTTCATTACATTCACTACTGGTTGTGCAGCACCCCAGCACCCAGAGTCTAGAGAATGTTAGAGATTTAATACATATTCATGAGTAGTTTCTACACTAGAAGCATATCAGAGTGTGCAAGCCTGCTGAGAGAAATCAGGGAAATCTTTCAAGTTGAGAAGGCTCTACATTATCATGAGAGGATCTCAGTGTAATGGACAAATTGTATTATGAACAGTCAGACTTTTGTACATCCCTATATGCATGCCTTTTGACATTGAGCTTGGTCACATAACTTGTTTGGACAGTGGGATAGTAGCAAACTTGATGCAAGCAGAAACTTGAAATGTGGTTTCTAATGTTCCACTTGGAATCCTGCTACCACCAGAAACACAAGCCCAGACTAGCCTGCTGGGAGATAGGAGATCCTATTAGCCATGTGACTAATAAGTGGTAGAGCTGAGACTGTCCACCACCCAGCTTAGTGTGCTTTCATGGTACAAGATTGACTTTCATGGTACAAGACTGACAGAGATGAGTTACCCTAGGCAGAGCCCATCCCAGCCAGCCAGCCCCATGTGAAGGGAAAGCTGGTTGGAGATACATCTGCAAGACCAGGCCAGATCAGTAAAGCTTCCTATGATCCATAGAAAAATGAGAAAAAATTAAACGGCAGTTTTAAGCCAATAAGATTTGAGGTCATTTGTTACACAGCATTATTGTGGCAGTAGATAACTGATACATTCATTGTCTCAACTACAACCTGTGAAATAACACTTTTTATTGCCAACTCAAAAATAAGAAAACTGAGACTCAAAAACAAATAAATAGGAGGAAAATAGAATTTAGCCTGAGTCCTTATACCATAGCTGCCTTCACATTAGAAGTATGACTCTGATGTATCAAGGGAGTCTATGAGTTAATGATGTAAAGGAAGGGAGAAAGGGAGAGAAGGGTGAAAGAAAGAAAGGAAGGGAGAAAGAAGAAGAGAGAAAAATTGGAAGAGTGAAGAACTTATCTGACCTTCAGGAGAATGTTCTCCACAAATTTAACCAGTGATGTTTATTGTAAACCATAGGCTAAATTAAGAAATAGATGAAAAAGATCTTTTTAAGGATGAAAAGGGAAAAGAGGAATAGGCAAGAAAGGACAGGAAAAGGATGGGTGTGTTTCTATGAGACAGATGAAATGGTTTACCCTACTTGTGGCTGCTGGGTGGGCAGGGAAGGACTCTCTGGAGAGGTGGCAGTCTGAGATCTGAACAACAAGAACGTACCAGCGATGAGAGGATCAGGGATAACAACATTCCAAGGCAAGAGAACAGTTGTGGCAAAGGAACAGAGTCTTAAACAAGCTTGGCAAGTCCAAGAACTTAAAAGAGGGGTAGAGTGGCCTGAGCGAGGAAAGGGAGGAGGGCAGATTTTATTCTAGGTGACGTCTGACTTGTGTTTTGGGAACTGTGGCTTTAGGGGATGAATTGCGGGGGGAAACAGACTACAGCCAGGCAAGCATGGAAGTAGGGAGACCAGGTAAGAGATCACTACAGTCATCTCTGGGAAAGATAATGGTTGCTGGCCTATGGAAAATAGTGCAAAGACTGTGAAAAGTGGATTTTTCTTGGAATTAGAGTCAATCAGACCTGTCAGTAGACAGGATATCAGGGCAAGGCAGCCATCAAGCATTAACTGTCAAGTTTTTGGCTTGTTCATCTGGATGAGTGGTGATACCATAGAGACAACTGCAGGACAAAAAGAGTTTGATTTTGTTTTTTCCAAGAGCTCAGGGATTAATGGGAAAAAGAAAATGAAGAGAGAAAAATGGGAGTAAAGGGTTAAAAAATATTGTTCCTACATCAGGGAGAGACTGGGTAGCCTCCTTTATAGTATCACTCTGAAGCATCAGTCCTCAGGCAGCATGCCCTGATCTAATGTTTTAATGTGTTTTGATGATCAGGGAAGTCTAGATTGTTATGGAATAAAAACAAACAATTAAAAAATTAAAATAGAACCGCAGCCCTGCTAAAGAACAGCTTGTTAGTAAACAGCAACAGTTCAAGGCAGAGCAGACGAAGTTTGTTTTTCCTCTCCTAACCTTAGCACAGCACACATGTGAGGCCACCACTAGTCAGTGGTGAGTTCTTGGGTAACCACCTCTCTTTCCACACACCCCTCTCTGCACAATGGAAAAAACAGACCTTTGGGTCTGTTTTCTAATGTACCTCACATATTAACAATACTTCAGCTGGTTACTTACAACAGCTCAGTGAAGAGAACAGAAAGGATAACTGTTGTCCCCAATTTTTAAATTAGGAATCTGAAGCAGAGGCAAGGCCATATGACTAATAAGTGGTAGAGCTGAGACTGTTCACCACCCAGCGTAGTGTGCTTTCGTGGTACAAGACTGCCTTTCCCTCCTAGGCTGACAGATGACATCAAAGGGCGAATGGTCAGCTCTTTGAATTTCTTGTAACTGTTCTCCCACCTTTGGGATCAGCTTTTTTCAACCCCTGTTTTCAGTGCCTTCCTCTCCTCACTCCCTTCCCACTCAACACAGATTCCATGGCTCATCCCTCATTCATTCTCTTATACGCTCAATGAAGCCCCATGAGAACCATCTTATGATGGGGTTTTATTCTACCATCAGCTTGTTTTTATTATGCTCCTTCATCACATCCACTGGCCAACTGTACATCTCTGCATGTTCAGAACTTGGACTGTTGCAAACAGCTGGAGGGAACCACCAGTTGACCAGGTGAAGGCAAGTTCAGGCTCTGCTCTGAGATCCTGCCCTATCTCCAGATTTCCTAAACCCTGATTCAAGTCTTTCTACTCTTCACACTTCAGATCCCTTCCTCACTTAATGGAGATGACCTCCTACATCACAGAAAAAAACAGAAGACTTCATATAAAATGACTTCAACTTCTGGCCATGGGATCCACATATGTTCCTGCATCAACGTTCATTTTTTTCTTTCCCTTCCAGTTACAATGAAGGAGATGGTCCAGCAGCTGATCTTTCTCTATTGTAAGATCTCTTCATCCGCTGGGCTCTGAATCGCTTATTCCTCTGTTTTTAAGTTCAAGTCTCTATCAAAAACTAAAACAAAACAAAAATCCTTCCTTAGACCTCCATCAACTACTCTAGCCACTATTTTGTCAGTTTCTACTCATTCATGCAAACTTCTCATCTTTATCATCTTTTAAACTCTTATTCACTATGCAAATGCTTACAAACCTGGCTTCCTTCCCCATCATTCTATGTAAATTTGTCCCACTAACAAAGCTCACCAGCGAATCTCCAGGTTGCTCTGCTCAATGGACACTTCCTTACCTAATCTTATCTCTCAGAAGCATGACACACAGTTAGACATTCCATACTTACCTTACCTGAACTTTATGGCACCATTCCCACTAGGTTTTCTTTTCATTGACTGACAAGGCCTTCATTTTCACCCTGCTCTGTAGTCGCCTCTTCCTCTACTCAGCCATTAAATTTCTTCTCATTTGGCACACTCCTCAGTTGAAGGTATGGATGATCTCATCCATACCTTTGTACACTGATAACTCCCAAACCTTAACCTCCTGCCAAGAACTTTCTACTGAGCTTCAGAACCATGTATCCATCTGCCTACATGACACCTGCATGTATAAGTTTAATAGATCCTCAGAAAGAACGTTTTGCAAACTTGAGCTCGTAATTGTTCTTGGCAATGTACTCTACCTACAGCAAATGGCCTCATCATCTACTCAGGTGTGCATGCAAAAATCCTAGTTGTTACCTGCAATAAGTACTGGCACTCTTACCTGCTTACTGTTCATTCACCATTGTACTGATAAGAGCTCCGCAAATTTCCTTTCCTACTCTGAGTCATTTGCTTCAGTGGAACAAATTCTGCCCTTTGACTCCATGGGTGAACATGATACTCAGGACTAGTCAATAAATTGCAATTCTAGGGTATTTCCTGAAAATGATGAGAAGTTCTCTGCTGCTCTGGAAGGATGCAAACCTGGAACTGCCAGCTGCTATTTTGCCAGCATATAGAAAGAGCTTTCCAGAGAAGGGGTGACACAAAAACAGACAAAGCAGCAGAAAGAGACCTCCTCTAAGAGATATCATCTGAACTCCTGGCTTTAGTCATGCCTGAAGCAGTGGAGCTACTCCCAGGGCATTTCCTGAACATGAATTAGTCAATTTCCTTTCAGGCTTAAGCCAGTTTGAGTTAGGTGGCAGTCATTTACATAGCAATAGTCCTATTATCTTTAGTGCCTCCTCTTCCCTCACAGACACCCTCCCATCCAAGTCCTTCAGTCTTTTCTACTCCACTTGCTAAGGAGCTAAATATCTCTAAAATCATTCTACTTCACTTTATTCCAATCATCACTATAGGCCAAAGCACCATCTCTGCACAATCACAGAGGCATTCTAACTGGTTCGTTTTATCCCTTCCTCCATCTTCAATATGCTCTCTACACAATAATCCACAAGATCTTAATAAAACCTAAGTCTGACTCTGCCTCTTCTACTTCAAGTCTTTGTTATCCTCTAGTCCATATAATTAAGACCCCAACAGATTCACATTGCCTAGGGCCTCTGAATGGGCAGGTCCTTGCCTACCTTTCCAGCTTTATCTCATTCCATCTTCCCTCTTCTTCTCTTCATCCCAGCAATGCTAGTCACTACTGTGCTATCTGAGCTCCTTTGCTATGCTGTTCCCACTGCCTGGAGCAATCTTACCCCAATCTCCCCTTACCTATGCGTTACATGTTCTTCCTCTTCCCATGTATAAGTTTAATAGATCCTCAGAAAGAACGTTTTGCAAACTTGAGCTCGTAATTGTTCTTGGCAATGTACTCTACCTACAGCAAATGGCCTCATCATCTACTCAGGTGTGCATGCAAAAATCCTAGTTGTTACCTGCAATAAGTACTGGCACTCTTACCTGCTTACTGTTCATTCACCATTGTACTGATAAGAGCTCCATAATTTCCTTTCCTACTCTGAGTCATTTGCTTCAGTGGAACAAATTCTGCCCTTTGACTCCATGGGTGAACATGATACTCAGGACTAGTCAATAAATTGCAATTCTAGGGTATTTCCTGAAAATGATGAGAAGTTCTCTGCTGCTCTGGAAGGATGCAAACCTGGAACTGCCAGCTGCTATTTTGCCAGCATATAGAAAGAGCTTTCCAGAGAAGGGGTGACACAAAAACAGACAAAGCAGCAGAAAGAGACCTCCTCTAAGAGATATCATCTGAACTCCTGGCTTTAGTCATGCCTGAAGCAGTGGAGCTACTCCCAGGGCATTTCCTGAACATGAATTAGTCAATTTCCTTTCAGGCTTAAGCCAGTTTGAGTTAGGTGGCAGTCATTTACATAGCAATAGTCCTATTATCTTTAGTGCCTCCTCTTCCCTCACAGACACCCTCCCATCCAAGTCCTTCAGTCTTTTCTACTCCACTTGCTAAGGAGCTAAATATCTCTAAAATCATTCTACTTCACTTTATTCCAATCATCACTATAGGCCAAAGCACCATCTCTGCACAATCACAGAGGCATTCTAACTGGTTCGTTTTATCCCTTCCTCCATCTTCAATATGCTCTCTACACAATAATCCACAAGATCTTAATAAAACCTAAGTCTGACTCTGCCTCTTCTACTTCAAGTCTTTGTTATCCTCTAGTCCATATAATTAAGACCCCAACAGATTCACATTGCCTAGGGCCTCTGAATGGGCAGGTCCTTGCCTACCTTTCCAGCTTTATCTCATTCCATCTTCCCTCTTCTTCTCTTCATCCCAGCAATGCTAGTCACTACTGTGCTATCTGAGCTCCTTTGCTATGCTGTTCCCACTGCCTGGAGCAATCTTACCCCAATCTCCCCTTACCTATGCGTTACATGTTCTTCCTCTTATGAAGGCTTCCTTTTTACCCAAGCTAACTCTCATACTCCTCCACCTCATATTCTCAGCATTTGTATTCGTCGTCATTTAGTTAAGCACTTGAGGTTAATGGTTAACTTAATCTAACTTGCTCGCTAGACAGTATACTCTATGAGGATCAGGGTCTTGCCCAATATAAGCTATAGTGGTTTTGTGTACCACTATAGCATATCAAAGGGCTTGATATTATTTTGATTCATTTTCCTTTGTTCTAGGTGCTGCGGTGGGAGAGAGAAATTTAGGAAAGATAAGAGATGTTTGATCAGGTTTCTGGATTTCATTTTAGACTAAAAGCTTTATTTTTAAGCAGTTGACCATCTGTTATACCATTAAGGCAGTATTGCTTCAGGTGAAGATAAAGCAGAAAGTTGAGCAGTTTCCTAAAAATCTGGTTTATGCACAGAATAGAATATGAAAGACAAAATAAAATAAAACAAAACCACAACCTTTCCTGTTCTCTACAACACAGAGTTTGACGAAAAATATAATAATATAAAAGGCAATAGATTAAAGATATTTAAGGAACATAATGAATAGGTACAACGCATGGTTCCAGGTTTGAGCTTGGTTTGGATAAATCACTGTAAAGGACATTTTGGGGACAAGCAGGGGATATTTGAATACCGACTGGGGTTTAGATAAGAAAAAATTTTATTGACAAGGAAAGATGGAAATCATTAACTAAACAAAGCAGGTTATAAACAGCATGCGATCTCATTTGATACAGAATATATATATGTCTATTTATATATGCATGGGAAAAGCTTGCAGGATCTACACACAGGTGTAGTAACAGTGGTAATCTATGGGTGGTAGGAATATGGCAATTTTCTTATTTTTTTTATCTGATTTTATAACTTTCAGTGTGGCTTTTGCAATAAAAAGAATTAAAACATGAATGAATTTTTAAGATGTTTCAAGTAAGCTTAAACAGACTCAGATTTTCACTGAAAGCTGCCCAGGACATTTTTTTCTGTGTCCTCCACCTTGGAAATGAAGAGTGTGTCCAACTTCCTGGTAGGTCTCTGCGTGAAGGATTAAAATTTTTAGCAGTCCTTGAGCTGAAAGGGAATCAATCAGATATTGAGCATGCATACATTTTCTGCTGGCAATGTCAGTAAATGACCTCCCCATCAGGAGCAGAGACAGCTGTAAGAAAGCAGCCTGACAATGAGGTACTTACATCATTACCAGGCAACATTGAAGCAGCCATTTCCTGCTCTAATGGAAAAATCCACAGCTCATCAACTCCTAAGGGTAGTAAGTTCATAGAAAATTTAGAAAATGCTGAGTTCCAATACTGTCCAACAAGGGGAGGGAAGCGTATTTTGAAGACAACTGCTTAAGACGGCAAAGGTCACTTATTGGATACTATTGAACTGATTATGAAGACCCTTGTATTCAAGGCTTACTCCAGAGGAATTGGAAAGGTTCACGGCCATAGGAGTCATCATGTTTCTTATCATTCCTTACCTTAAATGAGGTCTAGACCAAATCTAGCATTGTAATTGCTTCACACTCATGGTTAACAAGATATTCTGTGGGACACGAAGTTCCAACATTAAATATTCCAGAATTTTGCCAACATCCCCTTTATGAATTCTCACACTGAAGAACTAGTTGCCTGTAGAGGGCAGTAGTCAGTTAATAACATCTCCTTTTTGACTCAAGCAAGAAGAGACCTTATGGGTTCCTCTTTCTAATATAGAGAAGGAAATTGAGGCCCAGAGAAATCAGTTGACTTGCTCAGAATCTCATGGCTAGAACTAAACAGAGCTGAGGAAAAAATAAAGAATTCTTTAAAAAAAACTTTTTTAAAATAAAGTAGAAGAGAGTGGCAGAGAATGAGATGGTTGGATAGCATCACTGATTCAATGGACATGAACTTGGGGGAACTCTGGGAGAAGGTGAGGGCTAAGGAGGCTTAGTGAACCGCAGTCGATGGGGTCCCAAAGAGTCAGACACGACTTAGCAACTGGACGACAATAGGTGATTTAAAACATTGTGTTAGACAATGAAGAATCCTGATCTATGTTAACAAAACAAAACAAAACAGTAATAATAATAACCTACAGAATCTAAAACTCAGGTTGCATTCAGTAGTCCAGTTACTGAATCACCTTTTCTGAAAACAATATCACATCACCATAAAAAAGAACATTATCTCAGGAAACCTTTAAGACATTTTTTTCTTGAAGGTATTTATTCCCTAGTCACAATGTAATCCAGAGAAATTCTCTTAGCTGGCTGCCATTTTGTTGATAAAATTTGCTGTTGAAATACTTCTTTGCCAAATGTATGCAGCCCTCAAAATGCTTTGGAGGACTGAGTGGTGTGTAGGTTGTTGTTGTTGTTCTTCCCTCTTAATCCCATCAATGGTGGTGATTCCTTGAGGCTGGCGTTTGGTTATTTCAATTACCTGATAATCAGATTAGATTTACCACTTTGCAAGATGGTTTATTCCTTGCCAGTATTCCAGAAAATAATCCACCTGGTGAAATACTACACATGGACCTAAGGTTTGTAAAATCATGGTGAGGATGTGTTTGATGCGTTATCTTTGGGCTTTTCTGTTCTTACTTTGTGAAATAGGCATGTAGTAGAAGCAGCATGTGCCACGCTGTAGTAGAGAATCATCAGCTTTGGAGTGGAACAGAGGCTTAAATCCTGTCGCTACTCCTATCAGCCCTGTCTCCACTGCAGGTTGCTTTGACTCTCTGAGTATCAGGTTTCTCTTTACCTTATTTACCTTATTGAGTGAAGATTAAATAAGAAAAATTTAAGTGCCTAAATGAGCCCCTATATGACCTGTTATTAAAATTAGAAGAAAGCAAAAAGCAAAATTCCACAGTGTAATGGATTCAAGGTCTTGACTGTTAAAGCAACGTACTGTTTTTAAAACATCCCATGGAATATACATGAACATTCCAGTGGATAAGTTTCAGGAAAGTAGCTTTTACCCTATCCCAGGCTGGTGCCATGATCCTCTTATTGTTCACCAACTTTCACAGCAGTGACATTAACCAAACTACAGCCTAAGTCACCCCTCACAAGTTAGTGGTGATCTAAGATCCTGCTCCATTAAGAACATGAGTGAGGGAACTTAGAACAGTTAGCCACTCTCAATCCAAGATATTTCTAGGGTACAGAGAGAGAATTTCAGTTTCTTTTTCAACCCAGTCTTTTCTTAGAGCTTATAAAAAAGAGGATGAAGGAGGTCTTTAAAAGCATAATGGTCTGAGCATAGGTACAATGTTGCTATGGCATTTTTTTTTCATAGTTTTGCTTAATTAATTCACACTCTTTGAGTGCATAGTATGTTCAGAACACCAGATAAGTATTATTTCATTCAGGTTCCACCACAACCTGATGAGGAGATACTATTATGACTTTGGTATATTAATGGAGATGCTGAGCTTTGACTGGAGTGTGTTGCATTCCCAGGTCACAAGTAATGTGGTGAAACCAGGATGGACCCCTAACAGTCACTCACGGTCTGTGCTTTTCACCTCTGCACCCTTGGCATCTCGTATAGTGGCTTTTGTGAGTGTGGTAGTAGTGAGCAAGAAGGCTGATAGCAACCTGAGGGGGGGAAACTCAAGAAATCTACTGAGAACCAAAGTCATTTCCATCCCCACCCTCTATATTGACATGCCTTTTCTATTCTGTGGTCTTCACCAGCGTGACTTTACTGTTCCAGAAAGCTCAGAAAGATGAGTTACAAATGACTTTATCATTTACTCCAAAGAATTCCTCAAAGACCCTTCAACTTACCTACAGAAAATATGAAATGGTAATTTTGCTTCAACTTGGCCCTTTTCAAACCCCTCACCTTCAAATCTTTACCTTGCTATGTCCGCTTACCCCAAAGATTATATTATGGTCCTCATGCAGTCCTAACCAGACCTCCCCAACACTCAAAATGAAAGACACACATTGAAATAAAATATGCTCCAATAATCTCGAAACTGTTTCCAACCTGGCTTTCCCAATTCTGAGCCTCTGATAAGACTGCCGAGGTGGTGACCTCTGTTTCCGGTAAAGCATTCATTTCTTAACTGGGGCTGATTTTGCCACCCAGGGAACGTGGGGCAGTGCCTGATGATTGTCATAACCTGGGTTGTTCCAAGGTATCTAGAAGGTCAGGGTTAAGATTGCTGCTAAACATCCTACAATGCCCAGGACAATCCACTTCTTGCAACAAAGCATCATCCAGTATCAAAAGGTTATTTTGATAGTATTTGGGGAAGCTGGCATTTCAACCACTAATTATCAATGTCAAGTTTATTCTGTATAGAAATATCTCAAACTCTGAACCACTCTGGTTATGTTCTTACTCTCATTGCTATTAATTTCCAGTATCCCTGCAGGTTAGTAAGCCCTAAATCCATGGTGCCCATCCTTACAAATTTCATCCCCATAGTCTATACTAAAAACAAACACCTGCCTTTTTATGGTGTCTTTCATCCTCTAAGAAAAGGTCACCTGGAGGTTCCTTTATCTTTAATTTCTACACTTGGTATTCTGGATGAGAAATTTGACTTGAGACTACAATTTTTTAGGAGCTATTCCTATCTATCTTGATAACTAGAACTTCTGAAAGTGTGAAAATAACTTTAATGAACAGGAAACTTGTTCTTTTACAACCAAACAGCACTAAATCATATCACCAATTCAAAGTAGTAGAGTATATGGAATACTGCCTTTGGAAATTAGAATTGAATTTTACCTTTTCTTCTGGATATTTCCACGGCTAACAGCATTCCCTTGGACATTAGTGTTTGAATTATAAGATCAATTTGTGACCTGAAAGTATAAACAGTCCACCTTTCCTGCTTGTGGTGGGTGAAAGGCAAAAAGCAACTATATATATAAACACTTCAAAAACTGATACTTAAGTCTTATAATATTGTGCAATGGTTTTCTGGAGGCAAGTAATAGGCGTTGAACCTTGGGGACTTAATGGAGTTAAATACCAGCCCTCACTGTGGGCACAGAAGCCAGGACTTGTGTTGTTGGAAGGAGGCCCGTGATGATCTCAGCCTGTGCAGAAGCTACATTGATAAACTCACAGGGCCTTTGTACTAGGTAGCAATGTGTCTGTCACCAAGAACTTCACTGACTCTTCCAGAAGCTCTTAATGTCACCTGATATTAATATCACCTGATAGAAACATCACCTATCTCAATCCTTGTCACAGGAAAGACCCAGGAGATTTTCCTTCTTTAAAATTTTTGTGGTAGTGAGAGTCTTGAGTCTTGTGGGAATCCACTCAGATCCCCAGAGTTGGTGTAAAAACCACTTTAAAGGTGAGATGTCTTAGCTAAAGCAGAGGCAGAAAGAAATCTTACCCAAATGGTGCTTATTTGACTACAGCAGGGCCTCCAGAAAAATACAACTGTGGTTAACTCCCTTCCTGGGGCTTCTCTGGTGGCTAAGACAGTAAAAATCTACCTGCAGTGCAGGAGACCTGGGTTTTATCCCTGAGTCAGGAAGATCCCCTGGAGAAGGAAAATGGCAACTCACTCCAGTATTCTTGCCTGGGAAATGCCATGGACAGAGGAATATGGCAGGCTACAGTCCCTGGTATCACAAGAGTCAGACAAGACTCAGCGACACTACCACAATCCCCTTCCCAGAAAGTTTCCTGCAATTTCAGCTGCCGTGGAGACAGACTGTCTGTTTCTTTAGCATCAAAAAGCCCCACAGAGGCTCCTCAACCCTAATCTCCACCATGACCCCCTTGTTAAATATGGCACATGAACCTATTAATCCTGTTGATTAATTGAGTGAGTGAGTTTCTCATCACTGACTACTTCCACTTGCATGTGTAAATTATCCTTGTCTTTTCCCCCATTAATCTGTCTGTTGTTGGATAATTTCTAGGCCCTCAACCACTAGACATAAGATGGAAGAAGAGAGGCTTTCCTTCTTCAGTGTTAAGGTCAAGATGGTTGGGGCACCCTGCCCACTCTGGGGACTGTGGCTGAGATCTTGGGATCTCTGTTCAAGCTGACAATCAGACTCACATGTCTCTCAGGGACTGTTTGAGGAAAGGCAGTAAGAACTTCTCATTTTCTTTTCTTTCCAAGGTAGAGATTAGCAGGAGAAAACACTTACATGAACAAGTTGTTTATATATTGTGACTCTTGGTTTGTTTTAGTTCTCTTATGATAGATCCTCTCCCTCTGAGGGATAGCTACTTGTCCTGTCTATTCATTGCTTTTTGTGTCCTGAGAACCTGGTTTGGATCTAGTAAGAAGGGTATTCACCCTTTGGGTTTTTTGTCTGCACAAAGATGCATATTTTCGGATCTGTGTTCAGAAGTCAAACATTAGGGTGAGGGCATGAATATCTGTAGCCTGTAGGACAAAAATGTAAGCAGATTATGGCTGGTGTCCTGTTAACAATTGCCAACTCTTAGTGTGTTCATCTTAGGTCTCAGTCCATCAGGGTGCCTTTTTAGTTCCATACCTGTGGTTAAACTCCTTCCTGGGGCTTCTCTGGTGGCTAAGACAGTAAAAATCTACCTGCAGTGCAGGAGACCTGGGTTTTATCCCTGAGTCAGGAAGATCCCCTGGAGAAGGAAAATGGCAACTCACTCCAGTATTCTTGCCTGGGAAATGCCATGGACAGAGGAATATGGCAGGCTACAGTCCCTGGTATCACAAGAGTCAGACAAGACTCAGCGACACTACCACAATCCCCTTCCCAGAAAGTTTCCTGCAATTTCAGCTGCCGTGGAGACAGACTGTCTGTGTCTGTAGCATCAAAAGGCCCCACAGAGGCTCCTCCACCCTAATCTCCACCATGACCCCCTTGTTAAATATGGCACATGAACCTATTAATCCTGTTGATTAATTGAGTGAGTGAGTTTCTCATCACTGACTACTTCCACTTGCATGTGTAAATTATCCTTGTCTTTTCCCCCATTAATCTGTCTGTTGTTGGATAATTTCTAGGCCCTCAACCACTAGACATAAGATGGAAGAAGAGAGGCTTTCCTTCTTCAGTGTTAAGGTCAAGATGGTTGGGGCACCCTGCCCACTCTGGGGACTGTGGCTGAGATCTTGGGATCTCTGTTCAAGCTGACAATCAGACTCACATGTCTCTCAGGGACTGTTTGAGGAAAGGCAGTAAGAACTTCTCATTTTCTTTTCTTTCCAAGGTAGAGATTAGCAGGAGAAAACACTTACATGAACAAGTTGTTTATATATTGTGACTCTTGGTTTGTTTTAGTTCTCTTATGATAGATCCTCTCCCTCTGAGGGATAGCTACTTGTCCTGTCTATTCATTGCTTTTTGTGTCCTGAGAACCTGGTTTGGATCTAGTAAGAAGGGTATTCACCCTTTGGGTTTTTTGTCTGCACAAAGATGCATATTTTCGGATCTGTGTTCAGAAGTCAAACATTAGGGTGAGGGCATGAATATCTGTAGCCTGTAGGACAAAAATGTAAGCAGATTATGGCTGGTGTCCTGTTAACAATTGCCAACTCTTAGTGTGTTCATCTTAGGTCTCAGTCCATCAGGGCCTCATCCTCTATTTCCTTGTTGCCTTGTTTGTGCTGGGAGGTCCTATCCCATATCCCCTGCCTATTGTCAGATACAGATAGGAAGGTCTTTATGTGGAGGCATCTTGCCATTATGAGAAACTAGAGACATAAGTTTTCACAAACACCATTCTCATCACCTGTGGCAAATAAGTGTGCATGCGTGCTAAATTGCTTCACTCATGTCCAACTCTTTGTGATCATATGGATTGTATCTCAACAGCCTCCTCTGTCCATGGGATTCTCCAGGCATTGATCTTCCCGATCCAGGGATCAACCCTGCATCTCTTAAGTCCCCTGCACTGACAGGTGGGTTCTTTACCACCAGCACCACCTGGGAAGCCCTGTGGCAAATGAGATGCTTTGCTTTCTTTCTCTGTGGCTATTGTTGGGAGTGACTTTAAATTATGGGATATTATTTTCTGCACTCTTTTAGGGGGATGCCTCTGTCTCCAAGGCTAAGTCATAAAAAAGCTAATAGGTTTTGAGTCACATTTTCCAATAGATATGCCTCGGATATTCTAATTATCAATAGTCAGTCAACAGATCATTTGGTTTGGAAAAGAGTTTGTACTTGTAAGAATTTTGAGAGAACTTTCACCCTAAGCAAACATCCTGTTACAAATATGAAAAAAGAACATTAAAAAAGATCATAGCTAGCTTAAAAGTTTCCCCTAACAAAATCAAAAACAGAAATTAGATTTAGAACAAAAATTGAAATCTACAACCACCATAAACTCTTCTCTGCCACCTCCTAGCTACAAATGGCCCACTCAGAAGCTGATATTCAGGGCCTGACAGGCTTCTTATAGAATCCTTTCCCCTGAAGGTTAATTGGTCTGAAGTGGTATGATACCTAGAGGGAAGAAATACATCATAAACCCTTTGCTGAACAATTTATTAAAAACATTCCAAAGACACAGAACTCTAAATCTAGAAGACCTAGAACCAGAGGAATCTTGGTTTCTATCTTGATTGGAACTCTCTCTGATATAAGTAAGATATTCAAAATTTATAGTTATATGGGTAGGCCAGCCCCTTGTTACTATCGAGGCTGGTACTCAGTTCTTTAAAGAATTAAAAATATCTATCCTCACCTTCTTGATCTTTACAAAATCAGAACTATGGCTCTAGACGTAGCACAAGATCTCCCATCTTTCTTGCCAGTTCCAAAGCCTCCTCTATTCATCTCAAGATACTTGCTGATACTTTGAGATGTCAGGACGTTGGGAAAGAGATTGACTTGAACTTAAGAAAAAGAAACACAAATAGTAATTACTCTAGGCCTCAGCCTCCTCAGTCTGGCTCCTCTGAACCCTCTGCTCAACCAGACCTCAACCTGGGCCAGTTAGAAACTAGAGACTCTCAACACAAATAATTCGGTTCACCACCTGCTCCCCGCACCCCCTCTGCTTTAAAATGCCTGCTTGCAGAGCTCAGAGCTACCAGTTGAATTTACTGTTTGTCCCAGCCAAAATCTAGTAATAGGCAAATATGGCCATGAAAACTCTCTTAGAGCAGTTATTTAAAAGGCTGCTTTCTTCCTCTCCCTCTTTGAGATGTAAATCTTTTACCACCCAGAACTGTCTTCCCCAGGATTCAGGAGCCAACTCTTTAAAATGCAAACATCCAAAGAAATAAGGCTGGCTGACAGCCTGAGGGGTCTCTGGCTTTTACTTGTACTATTGCTTCCTGCCATAAAATATGAGAAATTTATTTCTCCTCCTGATAGGAATCAATTAATATCCCTGTTTAATAAGCCCCCAGTGCTCTTTTCCTCAGCACACCCCAGGCTTTAACAAGTAACTTCTGAGTCCACTAAAACAACCATCTGTGACCGAACAGCAGGCTCCACTGGTTACATACCAAGGCAAAGAAAAGATCTTTAAAGTCCCCCTTACAAATATTGATAAGAAGCTTTAACCCTTATGTTGAACAAATAACAACTCATTTTGTCTGCTAGAAACATAGTCTGAGTAAAAAGTGTCTATAGACAGACACTAACTCTTACATAATAAGTGTTGGATTACTATTGAGGCAGAAGATAGCTAGGTCTCTGGTTGAACAGCTTGAGTATATCCCTTATAGACAGACACTCCAAGAGGAAAAGGAGGCGACTCTAAGCCCTGCCCAGATAAGAGACCACATAATTCTCATTCTTGATGTCAAGGAGACCTTCCCAAATGGACATGAATGGAAAGGCTTCTTGATCTAAAAAGCTCTAGACGTAGCACAAGATCTCCCATCTTTCTTGCCAGTTCCAAAGCCTCCTCTATTCATCTCAAGATACTTGCTGATACTTTGAGATGTCAGGACGTTGGGAAAGAGATTGACTTGAACTTAAGAAAAAGAAACACAAATAGTAATTACTCTAGGCCTCAGCCTCCTCAGTCTGGCTCCTCTGAACCCTCTGCTCAACCAGACCTCAACCTGGGCCAGTTAGAAACTAGAGACTCTCAACACAAATAATTCGGTTCACCACCTGCTCCCCGCACCCCCTCTGCTTTAAAATGCCTGCTTGCAGAGCTCAGAGCTACCAGTTGAATTTACTGTTTGTCCCAGCCAAAATCTAGTAATAGGCAAACATGGCCATGAAAACTCTCTTAGAGCAGTTATTTAAAAGGCTGCTTTCTTCCTCTCCCTCTTTGAGATGTAAATCTTTTACCACCCAGAACTGTCTTCCCCAGGATTCAGGAGCCAACTCTTTAAAATGCAAACATCCAAAGAAATAAGGCTGGCTGACAGCCTGAGGGGTCTCTGGCTTTTACTTGTACTATTGCTTCCTGCCATAAAATATGAGAAATTTATTTCTCCTCCTGATAGGAATCAATTAATATCCCTGTTTAATAAGCCCCCAGTGCTCTTTTCCTCAGCACACCCCAGGCTTTAACAAGTAACTTCTGAGTCCACTAAAACAACCATCTGTGACCGAACAGCAGGCTCCACTGGTTACATACCAAGGCAAAGAAAAGATCTTTAAAGTCCCCCTTACAAATATTGATAAGAAGCTTTAACCCTTATGTTGAACAAATAACAACTCATTTTGTCTGCTAGAAACATAGTCTGAGTAAAAAGTGTCTATAGACAGACACTAACTCTTACATAATAAGTGTTGGATTACTATTGAGGCAGAAGATAGCTAGGTCTCTGGTTGAACAGCTTGAGTATATCCCTTATAGACAGACACTCCAAGAGGAAAAGGAGGCGACTCTAAGCCCTGCCCAGATAAGAGACCACATAATTCTCATTCTTGATGTCAAGGAGACCTTCCCAAATGGACATGAATGGAAAGGCTTCTTGGAAGTCAAAAAGGGAGTGATGTCAACCTACCCATAGGTTTCTTTGCTAGAATCAATCATGGCTAAGAAATGCACATGCAGACATGAGAGTTCCCTGAAATAACCAAATACAGACTCAGAACCAGCATAGCAACATACCTGGCCAAAGGAGACCCAGAAGAAGTGCCCCATATACGTGACTCAAACTGCTATGAGGGCATGACACTCTCTAAGCCCTCTCATATGTCTATCCACACTGACCCTTTTTCCTCCTAATAAACGCTTCACTTATTTCACTTCTGTATGTCTCTGTGTAGAAATTCATTTCTACACAACTGACAGGGCAGGGCCTTGTCACTGGCCTCTGGTCCCTGGTGGTCCAGTGGCTGGGATGCAGTGCTCTCACTGCCATGGCCTGACTGCTGTCTCTGGCCCAGAGCTGAACTCCTGCTTCAAGCCCCTGCAGTCTGAGGCCACCCAAGATCACTATGAAAGCTCTAAGGCCTCTATCTGTGTCTGCTTATGTCTGTCTCTGTATATGTGTGATATGTATGTGGCATTTTCTTACCTCTGGATGCTATTGCAGAATTAATTTATGGAATTCCTTAAAAGAGTTGTACTCTAGTTTGCTTAGAGAAAAGTACAATGTACATAAATAAAGTATTCCTAAAAATAAAAAATCTAATTTTTTTTTCAAATTCACGTAATTTGGATAAATCTTTGGTAAATAAGACTGGGCTTCCCTGGTGGCTCAGACGATTAACAATCTGCCTGCAGTGCAGGAGACTGCAGTTAGATCCCTGGGTCAGGAAGATCCTCTGGAGAAGGGAATGGCTACTCGCTCTAGTAGTCTAGCCTGGTGAATTCCATGGAAAGGGGAGCCTGACTGACTACAGTCCATGGGGTGGCAAAGAGTCAGACACAACTGAGTGACTAACACTTTTACTGTACTTTGGTAAATAAGACTAGTTTAATATTTTTGGTTTAATAATAAAAACAACTGTGTCTTCTAAATTATCAGAAGATGCTGGTCTCGGTTGAACAGCTTGAGTATATCCCTTATAGACAGACACTCCAAGAGGAAAAGGAGGCGACTCTAAGCCCTGCCCAGATAAGAGACCACATAATTCTCATTCTTGATGTCAAGGAGACCTTCCCAAATGGACATGAATGGAAAGGCTTCTTGGAAGTCAAAAAGGGAGTGATGTCAACCTACCCATAGGTTTCTTTGCTAGAATCAATCATGGCTAAGAAATGCACATGCAGACATGAGAGTTCCCTGAAATAACCAAATACAGACTCAGAACCAGCATAGCAACATACCTGGCCAAAGGAGACCCAGAAGAAGTGCCCCATATACGTGACTCAAACTGCTATGAGGGCATGACACTCTCTAAGCCCTCTCATATGTCTATCCACACTGACCCTTTTTCCTCCTAATAAACGCTTCACTTATTTCACTTCTGTATGTCTCTGTGTAGAAATTCATTTCTACACAACTGACAGGGCAGGGCCTTGTCACTGGCCTCTGGTCCCTGGTGGTCCAGTGGCTGGGATGCAGTGCTCTCACTGCCATGGCCTGACTGCTGTCTCTGGCCCAGAGCTGAACTCCTGCTTCAAGCCCCTGCAGTCTGAGGCCACCCAAGATCACTATGAAAGCTCTAAGGCCTCTATCTGTGTCTGCTTATGTCTGTCTCTGTATATGTGTGATATGTATGTGGCATTTTCTTACCTCTGGATGCTATTGCAGAATTAATTTATGGAATTCCTTAAAAGAGTTGTACTCTAGTTTGCTTAGAGAAAAGTAAAATGTACATAAATAAAGTATTCCTAAAAATAAAAAATCTAATTTTTTTTTCAAATTCACGTAATTTGGATAAATCTTTGGTAAATAAGACTGGGCTTCCCTGGTGGCTCAGACGATTAACAATCTGCCTGCAGTGCAGGAGACTGCAGTTAGATCCCTGGGTCAGGAAGATCCTCTGGAGAAGGGAATGGCTACTCGCTCTAGTAGTCTAGCCTGGTGAATTCCATGGAAAGGGGAGCCTGACTGACTACAGTCCATGGGGTGGCAAAGAGTCAGACACAACTGAGTGACTAACACTTTTACTGTACTTTGGTAAATAAGACTAGTTTAATATTTTTGGTTTAATAATAAAAACAACTGTGTCTTCTAAATTATCAGCATTATGATACAAATATATTTTTTAGACTACTAGGGTTTACTAATCAAAGAAGCCCCTATTTATTAGATGCTTAAGATGATAAAACTTACAGGTTCTATTTTTTAATTGAAGTATAGTTGATCTATAAAGTTTCAGGTGTATAGCAGTGATTCAGGCATATATATGTGTGTATATATATATATATATATACACACATATATATATACTTTTCAGACTCTTTTGCATTGTAGGTTATTAAAAGAAATTGTATGAGGTATGAAATTATACCTGTGTAATTTTTATTAATTTATTTTCAATTGGAGGAGAATTGCTTTACAATGTTGTATTGGTTTTTGTTGTACAACAACATGAATCAGCCATAAGTGTATATATATATATATATATCCCCTCCCTCTTGAACCTCCCTCGCATCCCCCCATCCCACCTCTCTAGGTCATCACAGAGCATCAGGCTGAGCTCCCTGTGTTATACAACAGTTTCCTACTAGTCCTCTGTTTTACACATGGTCATATATGTATTTCAATGCTACTCTCTCAATTTATCCCACCCCCTCTTTTCCCACTGTGTCCACATGTCCATTCTCTACATCTGCATCTCATTACTGCCCTGCAAATAGGTTCAGCGTTACCATATTTCTAGATTCTATATGTATACATTAATATGCAATATTAGTCTTTGTCTTTCTGACTTATTTCACTCATGTAGCAGGCTCTAAGTTCAACTATCTCAGTTCAGCTAACTCAAACCATCCCTTTTTATGGCTGAGTAATATTCCATTGTATGTTTGTACAACTTCTTTATCCATTCATCTGTCAGTGGGTATCTAGGTTGCTTCATGTCCTGGCTATTGTATAGTGCTACAGTGAACATTGGGGTATATGTGTCTTTTTGAATTTTGGTTCTCTATATATTCAGTAGTGGGATTGCTAGGTCATGTGGTAGTTTTATTTCTAGTTTTTTTTTTTTTTTTTTTTTTTTAATTTTGGCCTCTTTTATTGTTTTTGTTTGGTTGTTGTTTGTTTTTTGTGGAGGGGGTGGAGGGGCAGGTTGGGGAGGGAGAGGGGCGGGCGGGCCACTTCTATTGATCTTTCATTTGTTGATTTTCATTCATCTTTGTTCTTTGGCCCGTGTGGGCCTCCCATCGCGGTGGCCTCTGTTGTCGCAGAGCACTGGCTCTGGGCGCATGTACTCCAGAGCTCCGGCTCAGTAGTTGGACACATCGGTCCAACTGCTCTGTGGCACGTGGGATCTTCCCAGGCCAGGGATCGAACCGGCGCCCCCCCTGCACTGCAAGGCGGTGTCCTTACCCACTGGACTACCAGAGAAGCCACTATTGTTTTTTTATTTATTTATTTTCATCTGTCTTCATTCTTTGGCCTGTGTGGGCCTCGCACTGCAGTGGCCTCCCTCTCCACAGAGCACCAGCTCTGAGCGCATGAGCTCCAGAACACTGGCTTGCATGTGGACACACTGGTCCAGCTGCTCCATGGCACATGGGGTCTTCCCAGACCAGGGATCAAACCGGTGCTCCTTGCACTGCAAAGTGGACTCTCTATCCACTGGACCACTAGGGAAGCCCTATTCCTAGTTTTATTAAGGCATCTCTATACTGTTCTCCATAGTGGTTGCATCAATTTACATTCCCAACGGCAGTACAAGAGGGTTCCCTTTTCTTCATGTCTTCTCCAACATTTACTGTTTGTAGTTTTTTGATAGTGGCCATCCTAATCAGTGTGAAGTATACCTCCTTATAGTTTTGATTTGTATTTTTCTAATAATTAGCAGTGTTGAGTATTTTTTCATGTGAGTTTCATGTTGAGTATTTTTTATTCAGAGAAATGTCAATTTAGATTTTCTGCCCTTTTTTTTTAAAAAAAAAGGAGGTTTTTTTTTTTTTATAGTGAGTCATATAAGATGTATATTTTGAAAATTAATCTCTTGGTCACATTGTTTCTTTGTTAGGTTGTCTTTTTGTTTTGTTTATGGTTTCCTTTGCTGTGCAAAAGCTTTCAAGTTTAATTGACACAGATATGTTTATTTTTGCTTTTGTTTCCATTACTCTAGGAGACAGATTCCAAATATATATGTGTGTGTGTATATATATATATATATATATATATTTCTGTGATTTATGTCAAAAAGTATTCTGCTTATGTTTTCCTCTAGGAGTTTTATAATGCAGAGCCTTACATTTAGGTCCATTTTGAATTTATATTTGTATGTGATGTAGAGAACGTTCTAACTTCATTCTCTTGCATGTAGCTTTCCAGTGTTCCCAGCACCACTTATTAAAAAGTCTGTCTTTTCTCCATTTTATATTCTTGCCTCCTTTATTGTAGATTAATTGGCCATAGTGAATGGGTTTATTTTGGGGCTTTCTGTCCTGTTCCATTGATCTATGTATCTACTTTTGTGCCAGCCACACAATTTTGATTACTGTAGGTTTGTATCATAGGTCTGAAGTCAGGATGTATGATTCTTTACAGAATTTTATTTCAAACAAATTGAATCATTGCTCTTACAAACTTTATTTCAAAAATTATTGTGTTTTATTATATGTCTGCTTAGACGTAGTTTCTAAAATTTTTTAGGCAACTTGAAGCTTCAGAGTTATATGAAGTTAAATGATAGATATCATCTAGATCATTTTCAAATAATATAAACTACTGAAACATTAATTATTAAATACAGCTTTAAATTTACCTACCTATGACTTATTTACACAAGAAGCTAACATTATTTGGTTCTATTAATAAAGATTATCTTTTTGTCACATTAAGAAATTGTACTATGAGGCAGCATGTCTCTAGAAATTGTGAGATCATGTATTGATAAATTTGCTAACCTATTATACAATGCTGGTATATGACAGATAGTTCACAGTCTTCTACTTCTTAGTTCTCTCCGGAAAACTAATGGCTACTAAGGATTGAAAATTGTAATCAGTGTATGTAAATGAAACTATTAGAAACAATATGAGTGAATAAGAAAGCTCTGACTCCAGAGTACCCAAGTAGTACAGAATTATTTTTGTTAAGAAAAAGAAAAGAGTAATTCTGTCCAAACATATCTGCTTAAAGATTGTTCCAGAAGGAAAAAGAAAAAAATGAGAAATGAAAACAGGGATAAGTATAGAAAGTTCTAGAAGCAGGGAGGGGGGAGTACTGTCATGAGGCATAGAGAGAGAAAATTTTACCTCATGTGGTCAGGCTGGTTGAGATTGAACGGCTTTTACAATAAGCTTTAATATCAATAACATACTGATGCGAAACTAGAGTTTGGTTTTCTAGAGTTCTGTCCCTTAAAAAGATACCTTCTTGGATTGTTGGTCTGTTCTTAATAAGAGACTATAAAAGGTTCTCTTTACCGTTTAAGTCATCTACTTAAGAAGCAAAGCTCCTGTGTTTTAATGGAATAATTTCCAGTACTTTGATTATTTAAGAATATCAAGTCTTTTTTTCTTAAAACGGAACAAAACAAAACTGGCCGGTAATCCTATTTAATCAGGTGTTCAAACCTTATGACATTTTGGACAACTTCCCTAAATCAAATTCTAAATGAAGTCTTTTTGACCTAGAACTGACTTTGAGACTTTGCAGGTGGGTCCCTGGAAAATCTCAAAGGACTTGTCCTCTCACTTTATAAAAAGGGAGATATTTAATTAATTAAGTTTATTTCATAAGGTAAATTTCATGGGAAGCACTGTCAAATATGAAGAGGTGCTTACTTCCCTATGTTGTATTTGTGTTCCTAAATATTATTGTTCTTAAAGGGTTTTTTTCTGGATATAAAGAAACCCTTTTCTACTTCCTCCTAAACTATCTATAAGTCACAACAACTTAGAATGTTATATCTTTGTAAACTAAAACATTTATCTTTTATTTCTACTTGATTCCTCTAGAATTCAGAAATTGTTATTGAATATTCTTATTCTCATTGCAAAATAGTTGCTTGTGTAAGTTCAGTAAGAATCTGTTTCTTTGTAACAGAACATAATTGAGAAAATTGTTTACATCACCACGGCTTTGACTGGAATGTCATAGTTGAGATTCAGGTACACAGACTCTCATATGACCGAACAGTTTTCAGGAATCAAGATGGCTTTATGAAGCTAATATTTACAAAACCCTTTTGGAAAAACTGGTCTGGTACCTGACTTACAAATTTATATGTGAGTAAGGAAAATCACTTTCCTGGCAGACCCAAACATATCTGCTTAAAGATTGTTCCAGAAGGAAAAGAAAAAATGAGAAATGAAAACAGGGATAAGTATAGAAAGTTCTAGAAGCAGGAGGGAGTACTGTCATGAGGCATAGAGAGAGAAAATTTTACCTCATGTGGTCAGGCTGGTTGAGATTGAACGGCTTTTACAATAAGCTTTAATATCAATAACATACTGATGCGAAACTAGAGTTTGGTTTTCTAGAGTTCTGTCCCTTAAAAAGATACCTTCTTGGATTGTTGGTCTGTTCTTAATAAGAGACTATAAAAGGTTCTCTTTACCGTTTAAGTCATCTACTTAAGAAGCAAAGCTCCTGTGTTTTAATGGAATAATTTCCAGTACTTTGATTATTTAAGAATATCAAGTCTTTTTTTCTTAAAACGGAACAAAACAAAACTGGCCGGTAATCCTATTTAATCAGGTGTTCAAACCTTATGACATTTTGGACAACTTCCCTAAATCAAATTCTAAATGAAGTCTTTTTGACCTAGAACTGACTTTGAGACTTTGCAGGTGGGTCCCTGGAAAATCTCAAAGGACTTGTCCTCTCACTTTATAAAAAGGGAGATATTTAATTAATTAAGTTTATTTCATAAGGTAAATTTCATGGGAAGCACTGTCAAATATGAAGAGGTGCTTACTTCCCTATGTTGTATTTGTGTTCCTAAATATTATTGTTCTTAAAGGGTTTTTTTCTGGATATAAAGAAACCCTTTTCTACTTCCTCCTAAACTATCTATAAGTCACAACAACTTAGAATGTTATATCTTTGTAAACTAAAACATTTATCTTTTTATTTCTACTTGATTCCTCTAGAATTCAGAAATTGTTATTGAATATTCTTATTCTCATTGCAAAATAGTTGCTTGTGTAAGTTCAGTAAGAATCTGTTCTCTTTGTAACAGAACATAATTGAGAAAATTGTTTACATCACCACGGCTTTGACTGGAATGTCATAGTTGAGATTCAGGTACACAGACTCTCATATGACCGAACAGTTTTCAGGAATCAAGATGGCTTTATGAAGCTAATATTTACAAAACCCTTTTGGAAAAACTGGTCTGGTACCTGACTTACAAATTTATATGTGAGTAAGGAAAATCACTTTCCTGGCAGACCCAGGAACTTTAGAATATTTTGGGAACTTCAAGAAGAAAATAAATATCCAAATCTGTAAGCACTGCAAATTAAATCTGATAACTTGAAGGTGTGACTTACAAGCATCAAAGTCTGATCTGAGATTCCTTACAAAATTTCCAGGAAAGCAAACTTTAAAAGGCCTTATACGGTCCAATTAGCAATCTTGCTGCACTTGTATAAATGCTCAGACCAAATTTAATGAGAATAGACTTATTTTGTAAACAAGAGTAATCTTACTTTGATAATCTTTGATCAAAATGGAGATGATTATAGAAAGAAATAGTATGTTTCATTGAAAAATAATAACCTTCCCTTTATGTTACCAGGTTTGTGTCCTGTTTGCTATCTGGGAGCTATTTTTAATCTTTGTGAATTCCACCTGTTGTCTTATACATATTGTTGGTAATTAAATTTTTCTTCCACTCTCCTGACTTGGCATTATGGAGGATGGATACTATATTTTCCCTGAAGCCCTGTGAGTTGAAGTTGGACAACACACTGTAACTTAGAAGGATTTATCACCACAACAGTGTGGACCACTCAGAAAATTCACCTACATCTTCCATGCTCTGCTCCAGGAAATAGCCATTGCCACTTCCATCCTCACTAAAGGTGCTTCAACACTCAACATCTAGAAATCTTGACTGGGTGCTCTCTGAATTCAGAAACTGCTCCAACCATTCAACTTTTCCCCTCCCCTTGGGTATCTCTTTCCTTGCACCTTCTAATCCAAATCTCTCTCTGTAACAATCAGCCAAGCCTCCATTCTTATGAAAGTTTTAGGGATGTTTCAGGTGGGGAAAATATGGGGAGCCACATTTCAACCCACTAGAGTTGAAAACAGATACAGAAATAAATTTTATCTCAAATCCCTTTGATGCAAGCACAGGTTTCAGAATCTACAGAGGCTATTAACCTCCTCCCTGCCCTCCACTCTGCATTTAGCAGCCATGGAAGCATACTGCCCATAGCCATTAGCATCAAAGACTCCCACAGAACCTTTCCCACCTTCCCACTGAAGCCAAAACCACCACCATCACCACCCCTTTGTTAAGTTTGGCATATAGACCTTCTGATCCCAGTCTGTTGATTAAGTTACTGAGTAGTCCTTTGTGTAGGCATAAGTAAACCTTGGCTCTTTTCCTGTTAATCTGTCTTTTGTCAGTTAATTTGCAGGCCACCAACCACTAGACCCAAGTTGGAAGAACAAAAGGTTTGCCCTCCAACAGTCCTCCTGCTGACTGCAATGACTTGCTCCCTGATGAAAGCAGCATTCACTGCCCTGACTACAAAATTCTGTATTCCTCTAAATATGTGTGCATATGGGCATGTGTGTATTTACAGAGTTGGCAGCTCAGCAGGCTGTGACTAAACATCCTTAGGAATTTCCTTGGTGAGTCAAAGCTTATTAAAGCAGAAACACTTCCCAGAAGATCAGAAATCTATCTTCAAACTGAGCTCATTCCCCTGCTTGTTGCATCATCAAGCCAGGCAGCTTAAAATAAATCATCTATTAAAAGTGAACCAATTACCAAACTTACCTTCCAACACTAGTTTTGGGAAATGGACTGGAAGGTCTCCTTCCATAGTAACTTGACTGTGTTCTCCCTGATGACATCGTCTTAGAATGTTGGTAAAGTTCTTTTAGCATATGCTTCAGGGAGAAGATAGTTGTCTACACTAATGACAATCCTTAATGAGACACAGGTTGAGCTTTGGTATCTGGTGAACTCAACCATTTTGTAATTCTGTAACCTTGAACCATCTTTTAGTTTCTTTAGGCTGCCTCAGTTTCCTTATTTGCAAGGTAAGAAGTATAACTCTTCACTTGAAAGATCTGAGGAGGGGATAAAATGAGATAATTATATGGGCCAGTACTTAATTTTCTTCCTGGTGTCTTAAAGTGCTTTCAGAATCACTTGGGACACAGATTAGAAATCTGTAGGCAATAATGACATAGCTCTTCCCTACGTTATAGCTTATGCCATATTCCATTTACTAAATTTTCTTTACCTATCTTTCTGCTTTCCTTATTCCTGGAAAAAAGACCATAAACATACTATCTGTGGACAGAACACATTCAGTTTTTCCTATGAAAATAAAATCAAAAAAATTTAAAGCAGAATATGTATATTTTTGGTTATCTTCTACATACTAATAGCAATAACAACAATAATAAAACTTTCCTGTTTAATTTCATGAAGATTTTCTAGATTTCCCTTTGATTTGAATTTTGTGGGCATAAGCCAATATGAAGTCTGGATCCCCTTCTCTTTCCTTTTCTTATATGTACATATCTCATTATAACCAACTCCCCCTACCATGACCTGAGCCACCCTGGGTCTGGACTGACTGCATCGGGCAATAAACAATCCAAGATCTTTCTGGTCAGAGCTTGGCAGCATGAATGGAGGAAGAGGCCAACATGGCTGCCAAGTGGATGGCTCATATTTCCCATCTCTGTCTTTGTGGATGGTAGTCATGTGCCTCTTGTGGTGCCCAATTGTGAAACAGACACCAGGGGCACAGAGCCAGAACAAGGGCAAAACCCAGGGACTTGAGATTCATCATCAAGCCAGGCAGCTTAAAATAAATCATCTATTAAAAGTGAACCAATTACCAAACTTACCTTCCAACACTAGTTTTGGGAAATGGACTGGAAGGTCTCCTTCCATAGTAACTTGACTGTGTTCTCCCTGATGACATCGTCTTAGAATGTTGGTAAAGTTCTTTTAGCATATGCTTCAGGGAGAAGATAGTTGTCTACACTAATGACAATCCTTAATGAGACACAGGTTGAGCTTTGGTATCTGGTGAACTCAACCATTTTGTAATTCTGTAACCTTGAACCATCTTTTAGTTTCTTTAGGCTGCCTCAGTTTCCTTATTTGCAAGGTAAGAAGTATAACTCTTCACTTGAAAGATCTGAGGAGGGGATAAAATGAGATAATTATATGGGCCAGTACTTAATTTTCTTCCTGGTGTCTTAAAGTGCTTTCAGAATCACTTGGGACACAGATTAGAAATCTGTAGGCAATAATGACATAGCTCTTCCCTACGTTATAGCTTATGCCATATTCCATTTACTAAATTTTCTTTACCTATCTTTCTGCTTTCCTTATTCCTGGAAAAAAGACCATAAACATACTATCTGTGGACAGAACACATTCAGTTTTTCCTATGAAAATAAAATCAAAAAAATTTAAAGCAGAATATGTATATTTTTGGTTATCTTCTACATACTAATAGCAATAACAACAATAATAAAACTTTCCTGTTTAATTTCATGAAGATTTTCTAGATTTCCCTTTGATTTGAATTTTGTGGGCATAAGCCAATATGAAGTCTGGATCCCCTTCTCTTTCCTTTTCTTATATGTACATATCTCATTATAACCAACTCCCCCTACCATGACCTGAGCCACCCTGGGTCTGGACTGACTGCATCGGGCAATAAACAATCCAAGATCTTTCTGGTCAGAGCTTGGCAGCATGAATGGAGGAAGAGGCCAACATGGCTGCCAAGTGGATGGCTCATATTTCCCATCTCTGTCTTTGTGGATGGTAGTCATGTGCCTCTTGTGGTACCCAATTGTGCAACAGACACCAGGGGCACAGAGCCAGAACAAGGGCTAGGATGAGGTTAGCCTTCCCAGTGTGCCTGGGTGGGGCAAATAGACGTGTTCAACTTGAATAGTCATGGATGGCAGGTGAGAGTAAAGTTTGGTTGAGTAGATAGAATCAGGAACAGAGGCTGACAGTAGCCCTAGAATTGGCAAGAAAGGGGATCAGGATGAGGAACTTGAGCTGGTGTGGATTTTAGAGGTGTGGTTCTCAGATCAGGCTTAACTAAGGGAATCTGAGGAGTCAGGTAAGGCCATGAAGACAATAACCAAGATCATTCCAGATGCTTCCCTAGGGCCATGTGGTGCTCATGGGCACTTCCACTTAACAAAGTGTGGGTCAGAGTTTCCCTTGACAGCTCCACTATGGGGCAATCAATCTGTTTTCTCTAGGGCAGTTCATGGTGGACAGCGAAAAAAAGATTCTGGTCCCATTGGAACAAAATTCTTTGAATATTCTGTGACCCAGGGCCATTAAATTTTTCTAGATAAGGAGTGCTCCTGAGCTGAAATCCAAGGCAAAGACTAGGATCTTCTCTGTCTATTCGCAAGGTATAAAAAAAGGTCCTTAATGGGGCATCTAACCAGAGTCTTGATATGAGACAATCAGTACTTTAGGAAATGTGGTTTTCAACTTCTATCTGTATCCACATGAGAGTGATATTTATGATGACTTTCAGGGAATAACCACTGGGCTGGATTTACTATCAAGAAAATACATCTACTACACTGAACACTTACCCTGCCTATAAGCCTTTCTATCCACATCTCAGAAAGGAGAAAAACTTTTGTTAACAATAAGTATGTGTGACTGTAAGAGGTTGTCAACAATTGTAAAAATTTTTTGAGGTCCTTTAATTAACACATTAGTTGCAGATCTGGGTTTTTCTTGACCTGTGTTTGTCCCTTAATCTGGTTTACAAAATGTCTATGGATTGGCATCAAGTAAGTAGGGTGGGGGTATGAGAGGATGTGAATGATGAGCAGCCACTTCCATGAGCTCTGTGACCCTCTGTTGATGGGCCGTATGTTGATACGTTTCTTTCAGGCTTCCCACACCTTCTAAACTTTTTCCAGAACTCCTGATACTCTCCTGAGTATTCTAAGAATCCATGGAAAGGAAAAGGTCCCTGGTCTAAGCAGCAGGTGAGATCCATTCTTGCAATAGAGATAGGGACAGGAAGCTTCTGTGACTTTTTTTTTTGCGTCTTAAGTCATCATTTATTTTTCATGGATCTTTTTATTCTCTGACCTGTGTGGGCCTCCCATCACAGTGGCCTCTCTCACTGCAGAGCACCGGCTCTGCGCGCATGAGCTCCAGAGCACTGGCTTGCAATTGGACACATCAGTCAGGCCGCTCCTCTGCGTGTGGGATCTTCCCGGACCAGGGATCAAACCAGTGCCCCTTAAACTACAAGGTGGACTCTTTATCCACTGGACCACCAGGGATGCCCTCTGTGACTTCTTTGATAGTGATATCCGCACATGGAGGAAAAATGAAAATTGTAGGTCTGCAAGAATCAGGGCTCAGGTGTTCTGGCAGAGAGCCACGTCTTCTCTGAGAGCCTCCTTCTGATACTGAGGAAGCCATCAGCTGCTGGACACTCTTGACCTAGCCTCATGCCAACGAGGTGTCTTTCCAGAAGGAGAGGCAGCCTTCCACGTGACCACATCCTAGTTCCCTTAAGACTGCCAGGCCACCTGGGTCTTTCCTTGATTAACTTTTATGAGGCTCCAGAACACATTACATATGCTATATACATAGATTAGAAGTCTGCATGTGGTATTTTCCTCACTGGCAAATGAAGCCCTGATCCTAGGCACAGAAAGAAGAAAAACGGGCTTTACAGTGCATCTCAAAAAGCAAAACCAAATAAGTCAGACTAAAATGAATAAACAAAAACTTTGGCTTCTAAAGTTTTACATATAAATAAGAGACCTTGAAATTTTCAACAGAAATGTCTGTGTACACATCAGAGCAAGGTACAGGTGCTTAGAGCTTGTCATGAATACTGGAATATCTTCAGAAATCTAGGTAACATGCAATGTAGGGTGAAGGGGAATTTTCACATGCGTCTGGCCCGTGTGACAATGATCTCATCTATCTGGATCATGTCCACCTGCAAAGCATTTCTTAGATTGGATTATCCAGGTGATTGCTTTATCCTTCCAGCATACTTTCTGTGTATAAAAATATCGTAAGTGAATCCTAGACACTATGCCATTTTATAAAATTGAACTTGAGGTCTTGGAAAGGAAAAGGTCCCTGGTCTAAGCAGCAGGTGAGATCCATTCTTGCAATAGAGATAGGGACAGGAAGCTTCTGTGACTTTTTTTTTTGCGTCTTAAGTCATCATTTATTTTTCATGGATCTTTTTATTCTCTGACCTGTGTGGGCCTCCCATCACAGTGGCCTCTCTCACTGCAGAGCACCGGCTCTGCGCGCATGAGCTCCAGAGCACTGGCTTGCAATTGGACACATCAGTCAGGCCGCTCCTCTGCGTGTGGGATCTTCCCGGACCAGGGATCAAACCAGTGCCCCTTAAACTACAAGGTGGACTCTTTATCCACTGGACCACCAGGGATGCCCTCTGTGACTTCTTTGATAGTGATATCCGCACATGGAGGAAAAATGAAAATTGTAGGTCTGCAAGAATCAGGGCTCAGGTGTTCTGGCAGAGAGCCACGTCTTCTCTGAGAGCCTCCTTCTGATACTGAGGAAGCCATCAGCTGCTGGACACTCTTGACCTAGCCTCATGCCAACGAGGTGTCTTTCCAGAAGGAGAGGCAGCCTTCCTACGTGACCACATCCTAGTTCCCTTAAGACTGCCAGGCCACCTGGGTCTTTCCTTGATTAACTTTTATGAGGCTCCAGAACACATTACATATGCTATATACATAGATTAGAAGTCTGCATGTGGTATTTTCCTCACTGGCAAATGAAGCCCTGATCCTAGGCACAGAAAGAAGAAAAACGGGCTTTACAGTGCATCTCAAAAAGCAAAACCAAATAAGTCAGACTAAAATGAATAAACAAAAACTTTGGCTTCTAAAGTTTTGCATATAAATAAGAGACCTTGAAATTTTCAACAGAAATGTCTGTGTACACATCAGAGCAAGGTACAGGTGCTTAGAGCTTGTCATGAATACTGGAATATCTTCAGAAATCTAGGTAACATGCAATGTAGGGTGAAGGGGAATTTTCACATGCGTCTGGCCCGTGTGACAATGATCTCATCTATCTGGATCATGTCCACCTGCAAAGCATTTCTTAGATTGGATTATCCAGGTGATTGCTTTATCCTTCCAGCATACTTTCTGTGTATAAAAATATCGTAAGTGAATCCTAGACACTATGCCATTTTATCAAATTGAACTTGAGGTCTTTATTAGCATTTTGCAGATCTGTAGTTTGACTTGTATTTCCTGGAATTTTTGATTTTTTGTAACATTGTAAAAAGATTCTCTCTGTGTTGATTTGTGTGGCTGAATTACACTGAGGAATAATCTGGCCTCCAGCAACTCTTCTCTCCACCCCCAATAGGAGCTTAAATAATGACTGAGTGACAAAGTGTCCCATTCAGTTATTATTCAACTATATTAAATTGCTAAAGTTGGTCATTGGAGCATATCTTATTACAAAGGCAAAAGTTCAACATTTTTCCCCAGGCACAATAGGCTTGCACATTTAAAAACTTCTGATCTCATAAGGAGCAAGATGTCAGGGCATGGAGCATGCAACAAATTAAACAAGGAAAGATGTATTAACCAAACCTGAGCAAAATTACCAGGCATTACCTACATGATATTTACCAAACTCAAGTCTTCTATAAGGGGGTGCAAGAAATAAAGTAGAAAGGAATCTCGAAAACACAGCATTCTTCCCAAGCTCTATTAGGCTGAAACAATTAAAACACTATCATTTGGGGGAGGAAAAAATTAGGAATTTGGGAGTACCATATATACAGTGTTGTATATAACCAACAAGAACCAACTGTATAATACAGGGAACTATACTCAAATATTTTGTAATAACCTATAAGGGAAAAGAATTTGAAAAAGAATAGTTATATATATGTGTATATATATATATATGACTGAATCTCTTGACTGTACACCTGAAACTGATCGATGTCAATCAACTATACTTTAATAAAATAAAAACTATTATTTAAAATATTACACTAAGGACTGATATCTAGACAGTAACTATTGATTGCTTCTTATATTCTGCATCCACTTGGATTAGTTGGTACCTAGACAGTACTAAGCATTAGATATTTTGAATTTTACCGGATTATATTAAAGCCGATTTGCATCCACAGCTGTAGACTATGGAAGGATCATTTGGGGTATGACTGAAGGGTCTGATTTTTTCTAAAATGGCAAGTAAAGGAGCAGTTTTACCAAGACGGTAAGAACTTGAGGCAGCTGCTTGAATGTGGCCATCCCACGTTACTACTTCAAAGAACAGGAAATGAGTGTTGTGGGAACTGGAGAGACCACAGCCTATAGGGTCGTATTCCCCAAAAGTGCCTCATCATAAGACTCATTTGAGGCACTTATTTAAGAATCTAGATTCTCAGATGCTTTCACTGGAGACTCTGATTCTATGTCTGGGGTAGGCTTAGGAAACAGTATTTTTAATAAGTGTACCAATGATCCTCATTGCAAGGCACATGAGGGAACACTGTTCAACCACTGATTCTCTGATACTATCATCTATTCATTCTTTCATTGTTCTTTAGAACTCACTATGGTATTTCTCAAAATGATCCTAGATCCCCTACATCAAAATCATCTGGAGTGCTTGATTACAATCCAGATCTTGAATTGCATCCCACACCTACCATATATGTAAGACTCCCCAGAGGTAGGATCCAGAAGTCTGCCTGGCACAGAGCGTGTCTCTTCAAGTTGTCTGTGCCCAGTCAATAGGAATAAACACTTGTTTAAAGATGCAATAGCACTTCCCTGGATTCCATGGGTAAGATTGCGCCTTCCAGTGCAGTGGGTGCAGGTTCGATCCCTGGTTGGAGAGGTACGACCTCACATGCCTCAGGACCAAAAAATTAAAATATCAAACAGAAGAAATATTGTAACAAGTTCAATAACGACTTTAGAAATAAATAAATAATAAAGACCTACTAAAACAGGGATTAATGAATGAGGTATGTAGGAGTTATGTATAGGGTGAGTGGAGAGAACCAGTTATCCCTGCCATAAAGTGAAGTCTACAAAGCTTGTAGAAGCAGAATGGAAGGAAGATCCCCTACAGGTAAAGTGGGTGGGTTTGGGGAGATATGGAAAAGCTGAGTGAGGCCCATGCCCCTTGACCTCTGTCGCCTGTGGAAGGAGCCAACCTGTGCCCGATGGGAAATGGCCATGCAAAGGCTCGACAACCCCAGGTCAGGCAGTGGGGCAAGGGCCAGAGCTCACTCAGAATTTCCTGCCAGAGCTCCAGCCCTGCAGGACATAAATACACTTTACTTTCCTCCTTTCTTCTCCCATTTCCTTCATTTTGTTTGTGGAATGGTAACGGAACTTGCCCAGGCATTGTTTCATTTTGACACCGTAACAAGGCCTGTTCTGAATTCACTTTCTCCATCAGAAGCCTGGGGAGGGCTCATTGTTCCCATGAACTTTTACTTATGTGCAGTTGTGTTTAAAATAACTTGTCCATAGCATCTTTGGGAAATAATAAGTAAGTTATTTTAAGTGAAATTTGGCTGATGATTCCAATTCTGATATCTCTGACTGCTCATGTGGGTAGAAGTCAGGCACCCTTTTGGTTTTGAATGGTAAGAGTAATAATAACAATAGCTAGGGATTGTATTATTGTTGCGGTGTGGTAGTATAGCTCTAAGATGGAATTTGAAAGAAAAAGATCTGAATGAACCTCATTTTTCTCATCTATATAATGGGAATAATGAGATCTGCCCTAGTTGCCTCCTTGGTTTGAAACTTGGTAAACTTTAAAACTTTATATAAACATTGGTTGTTGGTTTTAATAATTTTTTTCTTAGTACCTTTCCCTTCTCTCGTGTTAGCTGTCACTGAAATATTTTTTGATAGCATGGGTCAGCGTAAAATAAAGCACTGGGAAAACATGGGAATTGGGGTAAAAAGTGCTTACTGCTGCAATCACCACCATTACAGGGACAATTATTAGGACCAAGATATTATGTTTGCTAAGGTCTGAGAAGGAGGAAGCATGATCCAAAGGGAAAGGTCCCAGTGACAAATGAGAGGCATTTGGACACTATGGTGCATTGTTCTGCTCTTCTGGAAGACAAAACACTGCCAGGATGAAGACGGAGCCATTCCAAGTGCATGATGAAATTGACCTTAATGACATTACCAGTCAGGATGTATTTATGGGAAACAAACATGAAGCACAGCTCACACTTATGAGACTTGGCAGGTAAGAAAAGGGAAGTGTGGTGAATGATCAGGAGGCCTCAACCTTTAGGCTTATTTGGCATTGGTTTCGTTCCTGGCTAGCTGTGATTTTTAGGTAATTATCTTTCTTCATGAGTCCTCAAGTTTCTCATGCATAAAGTGGGTATAAAACTCTCCTTACACTTTGCAAGAGCAAAGAAGATCATGTTTTTCACAGGAAATAGAGGCTATATAGTTTATCATTGTTGGCTAATGAACATTACTTCTTCCACGGGGTTTAAATACAGAAAGATACTCCATAGAGTTTGAAAATCACAGAGTGGCTTGCAGGCTTCTGTTTAATATTTTGGTTTGTGTAATATGAATACCTGGTTTTCATCTTTTTCAAGTAAGGGCATTTATATCTACCCTGTTGTTAGACCAACAAAAGGAAAAACATGCCCCTCTTCAGGACTGAAGATGAAAAGAGATCTTTATCATTCCAAATCACTCGCTCTGTGTACCTCCTGGAATCTCGGGAGATGAATGAAAACTTTTGGTGCATTAAACATAAGTTCATGAGATAACTATGGCCATGCCCTAATTTCATGCAGATTATTACAGGCCAATGAACCACTGCTGATTCTTTTTTTTTTTTTTTAACATTTATTTTATTTATTTATTTTTTGGGGGGTGGGGTGGGGAGGGAGTGGGACAGGCGGTCCACTTCTATTGATCTTTCATTTGTCTCTTTTTCATCCGTCTTTGTTCTTTGGCTCTTGTGGACCTCCCATTGCGGTGGCCTCAGTCGTCGCAGAGAGCCGGCTCTGGGCACATGCACTCCAGAGCTCCGGCTTGGTGATTGGATGCATCAGTCCAGCCGCTCCGCGGCACGTGGGATCTTCCCAGGCCAGGGATTGAACTGGCGCCCCTTGCACTGCAAGGCGGTGTCCTTACCCACTGAACCACCAGGGAAGCCCCCCTGCTGGTTCTTGTTGAATTTTTTCACTGGAAAAAAAGCCAATATATTGATTGTTAAAGTTGCCAGGTTGGCAAATCCAGAAAACAAAGAGCTTTTCTTTCAGGGTTAGATAGGAGTTGTTGCACATTTAAAGCAAAAGAAACCTTTAAACCCATCAATTTATACAGTAATAACAAGAGAACTTTATTGAGTATGTTTTATGTGCCAGATGTACATTATTTGCATGTATTATTTCAGTTAATTCTCAAAACAACTCTCAGAAATAGGTGTTCTTGCTAATACCATGTTAGAGGTAAAGGAAACTGAAGTTTGAATAAGCTACTTGCTTAAGTAAACATTAATGTTGCTAGCTTGTTGATTTTCCTGAGCTTCCTGATGTCTTAGAGTCAGAAGACCACAGACTGCTGCCTTAAACAACGGAATTTTAGCACTTACAGCTCTGGAGAATCATCAATCTGAGAGCAAGAGGTCATCCAACTTTGTGTCTGGTGAGAATTTTCTGGTTTAAGGGCCTTTTCAAGTAAGGGCATTTATATCTACCCTGTTGTTAGACCAACAAAGGAAAAACATGCCCCTCTTCAGGACTGAAGATGAAAAGAGATCTTTATCATTCCAAATCACTCGCTCTGTGTACCTCCTGGAATCTCGGGAGATGAATGAAAACTTTTGGTGCATTAAACATAAGTTCATGAGATAACTATGGCCATGCCCTAATTTCATGCAGATTATTACAGGCCAATGAACCACTGCTGATTCTTTTTTTTTTTTTTTTAACATTTATTTTATTTATTTATTTTTTGGGGGGTGGGGTGGGGAGGGAGTGGGACAGGCGGGCCACTTCTATTGATCTTTCATTTGTCTCTTTTTCATCCGTCTTTGTTCTTTGGCTCTTGTGGACCTCCCATTGCGGTGGCCTCAGTCGTCGCAGAGAGCCGGCTCTGGGCACATGCACTCCAGAGCTCCGGCTTGGTGATTGGACGTATCAGTCCAGCCGCTCCGCGGCACGTGGGATCTTCCCAGGCCAGGGATTGAACTGGCGCCCCTTGCACTGCAAGGCGGTGTCCTTACCCACTGAACCACCAGGGAAGCCCCCCTGCTGGTTCTTGTTGAATTTTTTCACTGGAAAAAAAGCCAATATATTGATTGTTAAAGTTGCCAGGTTGGCAAATCCAGAAAACAAAGAGCTTTTCTTTCAGGGTTAGATAGGAGTTGTTGCACATTTAAAGCAAAAGAAACCTTTAAACCCATCAATTTATACAGTAATAACAAGAGAACTTTATTGAGTATGTTTTATGTGCCAGATGTACATTATTTGCATGTATTATTTCAGTTAATTCTCAAAACAACTCTCAGAAATAGGTGTTCTTGCTAATACCATGTTAGAGGTAAAGGAAACTGAAGTTTGAATAAGCTACTTGCTTAAGTAAACATTAATGTTGCTAGCTTGTTGATTTTCCTGAGCTTCCTGATGTCTTAGAGTCAGAAGACCACAGACTGCTGCCTTAAACAACGGAATTTTAGCACTTACAGCTCTGGAGAATCATCAATCTGAGAGCAAGAGGTCAGCCAACTTTGTGTCTGGTGAGAACCTTCTTCCTGGTTTACACATGGACACATTCTTGCTGTCTCCTCACATATTAGAAAGAGATCTCCTCTTCTTTTCTTTTTTTTTTTTTTTTTTCCACAACAGCCTGCGTGTAGGATTTTAGTCTCCTGACCAGGGATTGAACCCAGGCCCTTATAGTGAAAATGCTGAGTCCTAACCAGTGGATCGCCAAAGAATTCCAGAGAGATATCTTCTTATAAGGGCATGAACCCCATTTATGGAGACTTATTGATTCTTTTACAATTATTGATTCATTTATATAGTCAATTAACATTTATGGAGCACTTATTATATACTAAACAGTGTTCTTGGCACTGAGGATACAAAGGTAGCCAATGAAATGTGGTTCCATTTTTATGGTGTTTACAGAGCCATAGAGGAGACAGACATTTGTCACATAAGCACATAATTATAAACCAGGAAAAATATAGATGATTTTAAAAGGAGAGTATGGTAGCTATGAGCGCAGGGAGGCTTGTCTAGTCTGAAGAGTCAGAGGGGCTTCTCAGAGGATTTGGCCATTGAGTTGAGATATGAAGAGTTACTAAAAGTCAACTGGAGCTGTTAGAGGAATGTAAGAGTGTTTCAGACTTGGGAAATTGCAATCTTTTTCCAGATTCCTTCTTTCCCAAATATCTGGGCCTCTGAGAGTAATGGCCATGGACCCCACAGTCCTGTAGTTTCCAGGTCCTCCAAGAATCTCAGTGCTATGCCCCATTCCCTTTCTATCTCCTTAATGTAGGAAAAGATGCAACAAACTCTTACTAGTTTGTCTTATTGAAGTGTAGTTGGTCGACAATGCTGTGTTAATTTTTGCTGTACAGCAAAGGGACTCAGTTATACATATATATTCATTCTTTGTAAATCCTCTAAAAATGTATGTGCCTTTATCTTCTCAATTCTATATCTTGCTATTTTTACCAAACGCCCAAATCTTATATGCTGAGACCATTTAAATTTTCCTGGCTCACAACTTTTTCTTTTAAATATGCTTGTCAAATATTTTGTTTTAGACCACGTTCACTGATAGCTTTATATCTTCATTAATATCTCCCCAAATTCTCTGTTAAGATCTCACTTGGGTTGGAAAGGCACTCCCCCAATATCACCAGCCTCAAAGACAAAAAGCCTTCCCCCGTGGTCCAGCTGTTCAAATTCCCATGAAAGTTCCTGACCTTAGACTAAAACATTAGCAAGTATGTTAAAAGAGATGAATAATCTGAAAACATACAACATATAAGCTATCAATCATTTATGCCACAATGGAAATGAGTTTCAGAACATTTCATTAGGCAAGTTTGGAAAGAGAGAAATGGTAGGAAGTGCATAAGGCCACTGAGCTCCTGGCTGAGGTGGAAAGGGGAGTTGAGGGGGCTGGGAAAGAGGAGCTGTGGGCAAGGGATTTTGCTCTAAAAAGTTGACAGCTTTTTTTTTTTTTTTTTAAAGATTTATTTATTTATTTATTTTGGTGGGGCTGGGGTGGGGAGGGCGGGGAGCAGGCGGGCCACTTCTATTGGTCTTTCATTTGTCCATTTTCATCCATCTTTTTTTTTCTTTGGCCCGTGTGGGCCTCCCATCACGGTGGCGTCTGTTGTCGCAGAGCACCGGCTCTGGGCGCATGCGCTCCAGAGCTCCGGCTCGGTAATTGGACACATCAGTCCAGCCGCTCCGCGGCACGTGGGATCTTCCCAGGCCAGGGATCGAACCGGCGCCCCTTGCACTGCAAGGCGGTGTCCTTACCCACTGGACCACCAGGGAAGCCCAGTTGACAGCTTTTTACTAATGTCACTTTTCGTTCTTTGCTGTTCCTGAATGTGATTTATTTATTCTTTGGTAATTACCCGTTACAGTAAGTAAATTTCTAGTTCAAATTTTTACTATGGTTTCCTTTAGGCTGTAATTATATGAAAACTCTTAATTCGAAATAGTAACTTGCAAGACAGACACTTAACCCTGGTGATGTAACCAACCACCCAAACAGACTTACATTTTTTTTTTTCACATTTAAGTTCTTTTCTATTCAAAAACAGCACAACATTTTAAAGGAATAATGTGCCAGAAGGCATTGTTTGCCTTAATGGAAGATGTTACTTTGGAAAAAAAAAACAAAAGACAGAGGCTTAGTTCAACACTAGCCTGATTTAAGATGACTGACACTTGATGGTGAGCTTCCAAGTTCCTTTCATGAATAGAAGGAGGAGTTTGGCTTCAACTGAATATTTACTTATCAGCATCTGTGCTACTGATTTCCAGACAATCATAAATTATTGCTTGCTTGCATGTAGTCCAGAAAATCATGGCAAATTCCATCTTTTAGGAGGCAACCAGCCTCTGATTTCTTAGATATGGTAGCATGCAACTGACTAGTGACAGGGCTCAAATGGAGCTATGGCAACATGGTGGCTTTGTGCTAACTCAGGAAGATGCTGGGATATTACACTGGGCTTATTGCTTGGTTGGAAGGAAAGATGCTGGAGTGCATAGAGGGAAATGGTCTTTCTGTTCCAAATCTTTATCTCCAGTGACTTTGAGCTGGTTTGCGAAGTCATATTTCAGATTGTACCACCTCCTACCAGGTGTTAACCCAGGGGTGATGGCTTTGTGAAGTTTCCTTCAAAGCATGTTCAAAACTTTGAACGAGTGGAAAGTGTCTCATGTTTGGGAATTGCTTGCATTGTTATAGATACAAAGGGATTAAGCTCTGTCTGAGAAATAGCTACCTCTGGACAGAAAGTGGGCTATGTTAGGCTGCGGAATCAGTCCAGCCGCTCCGCGGCACGTGGGATCTTCCCAGGCCAGGGATCGAACCGGCGCCCCTTGCACTGCAAGGCGGTGTCCTTACCCACTGGACCACCAGGGAAGCCCAGTTGACAGCTTTTTACTAATGTCACTTTTCGTTCTTTGCTGTTCCTGAATGTGATTTATTTATTCTTTGGTAATTACCCGTTACAGTAAGTAAATTTCTAGTTCAAATTTTTACTATGGTTTCCTTTAGGCTGTAATTATATGAAAACTCTTAATTCGAAATAGTAACTTGCAAGACAGACACTTAACCCTGGTGATGTAACCAACCACCCAAACAGACTTACATTTTTTTTTTTCACATTTAAGTTCTTTTCTATTCAAAAACAGCACAACATTTTAAAGGAATAATGTGCCAGAAGGCATTGTTTGCCTTAATGGAAGATGTTACTTTGGAAAAAAAAAACAAAAGACAGAGGCTTAGTTCAACACTAGCCTGATTTAAGATGACTGACACTTGATGGTGAGCTTCCAAGTTCCTTTCATGAATAGAAGGAGGAGTTTGGCTTCAACTGAATATTTACTTATCAGCATCTGTGCTACTGATTTCCAGACAATCATAAATTATTGCTTGCTTGCATGTAGTCCAGAAAATCATGGCAAATTCCATCTTTTAGGAGGCAACCAGCCTCTGATTTCTTAGATATGGTAGCATGCAACTGACTAGTGACAGGGCTCAAATGGAGCTATGGCAACATGGTGGCTTTGTGCTAACTCAGGAAGATGCTGGGATATTACACTGGGCTTATTGCTTGGTTGGAAGGAAAGATGCTGGAGTGCATAGAGGGAAATGGTCTTTCTGTTCCAAATCTTTATCTCCAGTGACTTTGAGCTGGTTTGTGAAGTCATATTTCAGATTGTACCACCTCCTACCAGGTGTTAACCCAGGGGTGATGGCTTTGTGAAGTTTCCTTCAAAGCATGTTCAAAACTTTGAACGAGTGGAAAGTGTCTCATGTTTGGGAATTGCTTGCATTGTTATAGATACAAAGGGATTAAGCTCTGTCTGAGAAATAGCTACCTCTGGACAGAAAGAGGTAAAATGGGTCACTATGTCAAAGATAGCTTAGTAATAGAGAGAAACTCAGGCCAGCACTCTCCAGAGGGCAGCCGCTGGCACAGTGGTGGTCACAATGTGTCATTTGGGCTCCACTTGGCAGTTGCACGTGGTACTGGATAGAAAATGGATACCAGTTGTGGGAACTGGCAGGAGTCGTGGAGATAAGCAGAGGTGATGCCTATATCTTTCTGCTCCCTTGAGAGAAATGCTAGCTAAAAGGGGAAGAGTTGTCCTTGATATGGGAAGCTGGGCATCTGCCTGTGTCTTGCCAAATGAAGAACAATAGCTCATGTATCTGAGGTAGGGCAAAGCCGAGGGGGACTTGGGAGTTTTCATCAATCACTGAGCTTGGAAGGGAAGGTAACTTGGTGTATTTGATCAGATTGGAATGATGCCATTTTAAAATAACTGAGCCCTTTCCCTCACTTATCAACCTCCTTTTTCTCAATCAATACCATCAGATTTGACCAGAAATTTTGCTTAACCCATCTTGGAAGAGGCCAGAGGTGAATGACAGGGGAACCATCTGAGGGACAGCCTCTACCACTGTCCCTTTCCTCCTGCCCTTGACAAAGCGCATACTCCCTGGAGGGGAATCAGATGCCTGTAAAACACCAACAGCTGTTCTGAATGTGTTACATATGCTACACTTTTCCCAACTGCTGGGCCACAGCAGACGGTGTTGGCAGTGAGGGGAAGTGGGGGGCTTGAGGCTGGGTGCAGGAGCGAGCGGCCCCTGCCCCATTGTATGTATGCAAAATATAAGCTTATAGCACTTTTACGTATGTAGAAGAGACAGGACTTACATAATTGAATTCACATAAGTTACACACCTATAAGGTGTCTCTCTAGATCGACACAGGCCGAATGTGTGGTAACCACTGACTGTGGTTACCTGTTATGGGACGACATAACTTTAGAGCCAGAAAGGAACTTCTGCAATAGGCGGATTTCTTTTATATTTGTGGAAACAGAGGCGGCAGTGGCTCATCAAGAGGGTCCCTTGCCCTGTGCTACCTGGGACCTCCCACCTAGACCCACGGCTCAGCCAGGTGCCTTTGAGCCTCATTTTGCCCATAGGTAGACGCCGCTGGGGCAGCCTGAGCCTAGAAGTACAAAGCCAAGCTCTACTTAGAATTTCCCAACCCTCCACCTTCCCAGTGTGCCTTTGAGGTTCAATAAGCTGATGAAACACTCCTGACAGCACAGGCTCCAGGAAAGGCATCCCCAAATTAACCCCTCCTCCACTGCATCATCAACTAGGACAACATCCGAACATGCCGTCAATCCACTCCCTTGAGAGAAATGCTAGCTAAAAGGGGAAGAGTTGTCCTTGATATGGGAAGCTGGGCATCTGCCTGTGTCTTGCCAAATGAAGAACAATAGCTCATGTATCTGAGGTAGGGCAAAGCCGAGGGGGACTTGGGAGTTTTCATCAATCACTGAGCTTGGAAGGGAAGGTAACTTGGTGTATTTGATCAGATTGGAATGATGCCATTTTAAAATAACTGAGCCCTTTCCCTCACTTATCAACCTCCTTTTTCTCAATCAATACCATCAGATTTGACCAGAAATTTTGCTTAACCCATCTTGGAAGAGGCCAGAGGTGAATGACAGGGGAACCATCTGAGGGACAGCCTCTACCACTGTCCCTTTCCTCCTGCCCTTGACAAAGCGCATACTCCCTGGAGGGGAATCAGATGCCTGTAAAACACCAACAGCTGTTCTGAATGTGTTACATATGCTACACTTTTCCCAACTGCTGGGCCACAGCAGACGGTGTTGGCAGTGAGGGGAAGTGGGGGGCTTGAGGCTGGGTGCAGGAGCGAGCGGCCCCTGCCCCATTGTATGTATGCAAAATATAAGCTTATAGCACTTTTACGTATGTAGAAGAGACAGGACTTACATAATTGAATTCACATAAGTTACACACCTATAAGGTGTCTCTCTAGATCGACACAGGCCGAATGTGTGGTAACCACTGACTGTGGTTACCTGTTATGGGACGACATAACTTTAGAGCCAGAAAGGAACTTCTGCAATAGGCGGATTTCTTTTATATTTGTGGAAACAGAGGCGGCAGTGGCTCATCAAGAGGGTCCCTTGCCCTGTGCTACCTGGGACCTCCCACCTAGACCCACGGCTCAGCCAGGTGCCTTTGAGCCTCATTTTGCCCATAGGTAGACGCCGCTGGGGCAGCCTGAGCCTAGAAGTACAAAGCCAAGCTCTACTTAGAATTTCCCAACCCTCCACCTTCCCAGTGTGCCTTTGAGGTTCAATAAGCTGAATGAAACACTCCTGACAGCACAGGCTCCAGGAAAGGCATCCCCAAATTAACCCCTCCTCCACTGCATCATCAACTAGGACTAAATCATATCCGGAGGGAGCATGGCCTGGGTCAGAATCCAAATCTGACAGTAATAGCTGTGTGGTGTGAGGCAGGTTGCTCAACCTCTCTGTGCTTCCATTTCCTCACCCTTGAAAAAGGATACTGAAAGAATTGGTCTCTTGTGAAGGCTGTAAGAATGAACTGTGACAGTGTGTATGAAATTCTTCCCACAGACTCAGGCATACAGTAAGTTCTCAGTAAATAGGACCAGAGCTAGCATGAAGAATGTTTGTTGTGCTGATGAGAAAACAACAAAAAAACCCTATTTTCCTTTGGGTAGACGCATTAGAAAAGATCTCCTTTCCTCTGGACTGGCTCAGGCAGGTGCCGCCTCTGGTGTCTTGGTGGGCAGGGTACCCTCTCAGCTGGCCACGCTTCCGTTGATCACAGCCCCCAAAACTGAATGTGAAGGCTGTGACTAGATGTTAGCTCCATGACTAATAATTCCACGTGACGGTGGGAGTGAGCTTGAGGGTTTTCCCTCAGCAGGTTTTGAATTTGGTGTGGGGGAGGGGGACACGAGGAGGCATGGGGATGATGCATCTCACTTCTCAGAAGCGCCGTGCTGCCTTCTGCAGACGCTCATCTCGATAAATTTCAGCAAGCACAGAGGCGCGACGACAGGTGATTTTCCCTTTCTGAGCTCGGGACCAGCTGACCACTTCCGGTTTCTCTAAGAGCTTCTCAAAGAGAGGCGACTTGAAGTTTCAAATCTGGTCATGGCCCTCTGGCTTTCCCGAGTGAGTCAGCACAGCTGCCCTAGTGCCCCGGCTCCCTCCCCAGTCAGCGTCTGCAGGCCGCCGGCCTGTCCTCCCCAGGTAAATCCCCCTTGTCTGGGCGCGCGTCCCCGCCCACGCTGCTGCCTGGGGACGTGCGCCGGGGTGTGAGTCACCGCAGCGCTCTCCTGGGCAGGCTGCAACTATTATTGGAATAGTTGCCTTGGCACGCAGCGCACGCTCCCTTCCCGGATTTCACAGTCCTGTACTCAGGCTTTGCAAATCCCTGCGCAGCCCGAGGTTCCACTTGGGGATCAATTTGCGCGCATCATCAACTAGGACTAAATCATATCCGGAGGGAGCATGGCCTGGGTCAGAATCCAAATCTGACAGTAATAGCTGTGTGGTGTGAGGCAGGTTGCTCAACCTCTCTGTGCTTCCATTTCCTCACCCTTGAAAAAGGATACTGAAAGAATTGGTCTCTTGTGAAGGCTGTAAGAATGAACTGTGACAGTGTGTATGAAATTCTTCCCACAGACTCAGGCATACAGTAAGTTCTCAGTAAATAGGACCAGAGCTAGCATGAAGAATGTTTGTTGTGCTGATGAGAAAACAACAAAAAAACCCTATTTTCCTTTGGGTAGACGCATTAGAAAAGATCTCCTTTCCTCTGGACTGGCTCAGGCAGGTGCCGCCTCTGGTGTCTTGGTGGGCAGGGTACCCTCTCAGCTGGCCACGCTTCCGTTGATCACAGCCCCCAAAACTGAATGTGAAGGCTGTGACTAGATGTTAGCTCCATGACTAATAATTCCACGTGACGGTGGGAGTGAGCTTGAGGGTTTTCCCTCAGCAGGTTTTGAATTTGGTGTGGGGGAGGGGGACACGAGGAGGCATGGGGATGATGCATCTCACTTCTCAGAAGCGCCGTGCTGCCTTCTGCAGACGCTCATCTCGATAAATTTCAGCAAGCACAGAGGCGCGACGACAGGTGATTTTCCCTTTCTGAGCTCGGGACCAGCTGACCACTTCCTGTTTCTCTAAGAGCTTCTCAAAGAGAGGCAACTTGAAGTTTCAAATCTGGTCATGGCCCTCTGGCTTTCCCGAGTGAGTCAGCACAGCTGCCCTAGTGCCCCGGCTCCCTCCCCAGTCAGCGTCTGCAGGCCGCCGGCCTGTCCTCCCCAGGTAAATCCCCCTTGTCTGGGCGCGCGTCCCCGCCCACGCTGCTGCCTGGGGACGTGCGCCGGGGTGTGAGTCACCGCAGCGCCCTCCTGGGCAGGCTGCAACTATTATTGGAATAGTTGCCTTGGCACGCAGCGCACGCTCCCTTCCCGGATTTCACAGTCCTGTACTCAGGCTTTGCAAATCCCTGCGCAGCCCGAGGTTCCACTTGGGGGATCACAAGGTGGTTTGCGCGCAAGTCGCAGAGATTCTAAGAAAGGTCTGGTTAGGCCAGGCGTTCCACAGTTGCCAAACAAGCCGTCTCCAGCGTGTGCCCAGCAAGGCTCCTGCCTTTCTGAATGGCTCAAAAGAGATTGTTCTAGAGTGCCGCTTTAAACGCAGATGTGGTTGTTTAGTCGCAAAGTCCCGACTCTTGGTGACCCCACGGACTGCAGCACCCCAAGGTTCACTGTCTCCCGGAGTTTACTCAGATTCATGTTCCTTGAGCTGGCAGATGTAAATGTAGAGAAGGATGCAGCAAAATGAAAAGCAAGACTGAGGGTTGCAAACAAGAGAGAAAGCAGGAGCGATCTCTTTGGGCAGAAGCAGCTGGGGAGTTCAAGCTGGGAGGGGCCGGAGAAAGAGGCAGAAAACGGGAAGCGAGCCAGTGGTAAAAGAACAGAGAATGTGAGAAATTTGGACAGGGATGCAGAGTGGAGAATGTGTTGGGTTTATACGTGCATGTGTACCCACTCAGTCCGACTTTTTGCCCATGGACTGTAGTCCCTCTCGCTCCCCTGTTCATGGGGACTTCCCAGGCAAGAATACTGGAATGAGTTGTCATTTCCTTCTCTAGGGGATCTTCCCAACCCAGAGATAGAAACTCTGTCTCTTGCATCTCTTGAATTGACAGGTACATTCTTTACTGCTGAGCTACCTGGGAAGCTGAACTTATTTATACCAATCTAAATACTGAGCTAAATTGGAATTTGGAAGGGTCACTGACAGCCATATCATAGAGTCTTTACTATTGCTGGGCAGAGCGCCTCGCATGAATGCGGCCAGTTATACAGTTCACGTCTCCGTTTTACAGATGAGGAAACCGAAGCACCGAGAGGAAAATTCCTGAGCTCCAGGTCATGTAGACAGCAAGTGATGAAGTCTGCATGCAAGCAGGCTGCCTCTTAAGCATTAACTTCAGTGACTCAGGAGGAGAATTAATATTTTTCAAAGTAGATATTTGAAGACAGGAGAGAGATGTTTAGTTCATTTATTACTCTATGAAATCTAATGTAGGATCTACCTCTCACAGACGAGATATTGATTTATGTCCAGCTGACAGGGATCTCAGGAAAGTTCTGGTGCTCCTTCCAGGGTAGATAATCTTGGAGACAAAGCATGCATCCTGAGCTCAGGACTCCTAATTCTATGATGGTGTGGCACTGGCTGAGTTTCTGAAAGAGACAGAGAAAGAGAGTGAGCAGTTAACTTCCTCATTTTCCCTATTTGACAAAAATGTGAGATCATGAACATGACACGCACAAAAAGCAAACCTTTGGCTAGAACATTCTCAGATGCTATGAAATAACACCAAGTAGCTCCTAGGGCAACAGGAAGGAGGATTTTGGAAGAGGTTGTGGGTGGGCTATTGTCAGAGGTGCCCAAGCAGTAGGCCTGCAGGAAGAGAACAAGGGAGAGGGGAGAAATTCCTCTCCAAGTTACAAACACACCAGGATGCTAGGGAGCTGCCTTGGTGGCTTCTTTCCCCCAGTGACAAGGGACAGGGAGAGAGCCCAAACTCGCTGCACCTGGCAGGATTGTGCTGGTATAGGTACTTCCATAAATAAAGAGCAGTCAGTCTTACCCTCTTCCTAGGTGCCAGTCTTATCCTGAGTCTTTCTCCTTCTCGCCCCGCCAAAGTGGCTACCTTATAAAGTGAAGAGAAAAGCCTGCTTTTTCTCTGCTCCTTGAATGCAGCTACGGAAATTAATGTGGAGGAGAAGGCTTATATCTCCCCTCCCCACAGATGAGTTCATTGTGGGGCTTAGGATTAGCAAAGAAAAAGTGGACATTTGGGCACCATTTTATTCCTTGGTCTGAAAGGGAAAATTTACACTTCTGCAGTTACAAGTTGAGGGGAACTGGAAGGTTCGCCCGAAGGATGGTGAACCATAAACTGGGTCACTGACATCTCTCCCCAGCTCCTCTCTGGAGTGTCTGAGGATGCACATGTTCAGTGTCCTCGGTGCCCTCCATCCCAACCCAGCAAGAATCCAGTCCAGAGAATGAAAGAGACCTGTCTGAGGTTAGGATAATCACACCAGATGTTTATAGAACACCTAGCAAGAGCTTTACTGGAATCTTCTCAGCACAATTCTCTTTGAGTGAGGTCCTGTTGCCGTCCTCAGTTTTTTTAGATGAGAAAACTGAGGCCTTTGAAATCTGATTTAAAAGTTGTTGCTTGTAGGGCTTCCCTGGTGGTCCAGTGGGTAAACAGTTCATCTTGCAGTGCAAGGGGCACCGGTTTGATCCCTGGCCTGGGAAGATGCCACATGCTGTGGCGCTGCTGGACCGGTGTGTCCAATCGCGAGCCAATGCTCTGGAGCGCATGCGCCCAGAACTGGAGCTCTGCAGCAAGAGAGGCCACTGCGATGGGAGGCCCACATCGGTCAAAGAATAAAGATGGATGAAAATAAAAACAAAAAATAAAAGAGGCCAAAATTTAAAAAAAAAAAGTTGCTACTTTTAGTAGATATGAAACAAACATAACATTGTAGCCCAACTATATTTCGGTTTAAAAATAAGTACAAATAAATAATTAAACCAAAGTTGCCAGTTTAACAGGCCCCTAACGAGTAGACATCTTCACTGATTACAGTAAGTGATTTTTAACCAAACATGAAGCAATTCAGCTGACGATAAAATCCAAACAATAAGGTCTATTGGGGTGAATAGAAGAAACGGGAAGTTTCCCACGAGGGTATGTGTGTGCAAGCGTGTGATGATGGAGAAAGGCAAGAGCCCAGAGGAAGAGTTCATTTTCTAAGGCATTTGGTTCCTGCTTTTCTCTGCTCCTTGAATGCAGCTACGGAAATTAATGTGGAGGAGAAGGCTTATATCTCCCCTCCCCACAGATGAGTTCATTGTGGGGCTTAGGATTAGCAAAGAAAAATGAACATGTGGGCACCATTTTATTCCTTGGTCTGAAAGGGAAAATTTACACTTCTGCAGTTACAAGTTGAGGGGAACTGGAAGGTTCGCCCGAAGGATGGTGAACCATAAACTGGGTCACTGACATCTCTCCCCAGCTCCTCTCTGGAGTGTCTGAGGATGCACATGTTCAGTGTCCTCGGTGCCCTCCATCCCAACCCAGCAAGAATCCAGTCCAGAGAATGAAAGAGACCTGTCTGAGGTTAGGATAATCACACCAGATGTTTATAGAACACCTAGCAAGAGCTTTACTGGAATCTTCTCAGCACAATTCTCTTTGAGTGAGGTCCTGTTGCCGTCCTCAGTTTTTTTAGATGAGAAAACTGAGGCCTTTGAAATCTGATTTAAAAGTTGTTGCTTGTAGGGCTTCCCTGGTGGTCCAGTGGGTAAACAGTTCATCTTGCAGTGCAAGGGGCACCGGTTTGATCCCTGGCCTGGGAAGATGCCACATGCTGTGGCGCTGCTGGACCGGTGTGTCCAATCGCGAGCCAATGCTCTGGAGCGCATGCGCCCAGAACTGGAGCTCTGCAGCAAGAGAGGCCACTGCGATGGGAGGCCCACATCGGTCAAAGAATAAAGATGGATGAAAATAAAAACAAAAAATAAAAGAGGCCAAAATTTGAAGAAAAAAAAGTTGCTACTTTTAGTAGATATGAAACAAACATAACATTGTAGCCCAACTATATTTCGGTTTAAAAATAAGTACAAATAAATAATTAAACCAAAGTTGCCAGTTTAACAGGCCCCTAACGAGTAGACATCTTCACTGATTACAGTAAGTGATTTTTAACCAAACATGAAGCAATTCAGCTGACGATAAAATCCAAACAATAAGGTCTATTGGGGTGAATAGAAGAAACGGGAAGTTTCCCACGAGGGTATGTGTGTGCAAGCGTGTGATGATGGAGAAAGGCAAGAGCCCAGAGGAAGAGTTCATTTTCTAAGGCATTTGGTTGAACTCTTTTGTGGCTAAGAAAAGTTGTGTGAGAACTGGGGGAAAAGGCATTTAAAACCACGAGCGACACTAAAAGAACTCAAAACCACCACGCTGTTTTTGCCAAAGCAACATCATCAGATAAATGTGCTCTAAAAATGAGCAATTTGGCCACAGGTGGGCACACCCCTGGAACAGAGGCTCCTATTTGCACCCCCACCCCCTTGCTTCTGCTGTTCGGGTTCTGTGCCTCTGCGTTGCAGAGGAAAGTTGCACACGTATCCTTGGGCACTTCATATTTTTCAACGTGACCTCCCCAAAAACATCCTCCAACAATTCCTCCAAAATACAGAACCAGAAATTGCTTCTCTCAAATCTGTTCAAAGTTCAAATTAGGACAGAGGTCTTCACAAGACAAGATGGTATGCTTTGGGCATAAGAAACCATTGTAAAGGCAATGATTAAGGAAATTTAAAAAAGAAGGATCTGCTGTTTTTCCATCCACAGTGGATGGACAAACTTCTTGGCTCATCTTGTTTAAATCAGGGCCATCAGAAGCCTATTGTTTAGTGATTTTCAAAAAATTTTAGCATTTTTGAGGCTTTTTTTGTATATTGTTTTATTTTTTCTTTCTTCTTAGATCTAATTCATATGTGAAATATTCATAGACCTTTTCAGGACCTCAACAAAACAGAACTGTGAAAAAATAAAATCTTTGACATGAACTCCCAGTAACACTCATTAGCAATATTTTTAACTGAATTTTAAAACAAAACAAAATGAGTTGTGCCTCCATAAAAGCACCAGGGAATTGTGCAGAATCAGAACTGAAATGATACCTTTCCAAAAGTATTACATTAGAAAAAATGAACACATCAATATATTTTCCAAATTCATATTCTGGTTAGTTTAAGTTTCTTAGTTTCTCTCCCTTTCACATTATACAGGAAAAGTCCCACTGGTCAGTAGCACACTTCTTTGTCTACTAAAGGAAACCAAAACAAGTCATAGCAATCGTGAAACGGGAAGTTTCCCACGAGGGTATGTGTGTGCAAGCGTGTGATGATGGAGAAAGGCAAGAGCCCAGAGGAAGAGTTCATTTTCTAAGGCATTTGGTTGAACTCTTTTGTGGCTAAGAAAAGTTGTGTGAGAACTGGGGGAAAAGGCATTTAAAACCACGAGCGACACTAAAAGAACTCAAAACCACCACGCTGTTTTTGCCAAAGCAACATCATCAGATAAATGTGCTCTAAAAATGAGCAATTTGGCCACAGGTGGGCACACCCCTGGAACAGAGGCTCCTATTTGCACCCCCACCCCCTTGCTTCTGCTGTTCGGGTTCTGTGCCTCTGCGTTGCAGAGGAAAGTTGCACACGTATCCTTGGGCACTTCATATTTTTCAACGTGACCTCCCCAAAAACATCCTCCAACAATTCCTCCAAAATACAGAACCAGAAATTGCTTCTCTCAAATCTGTTCAAAGTTCAAATTAGGACAGAGGTCTTCACAAGACAAGATGGTATGCTTTGGGCATAAGAAACCATTGTAAAGGCAATGATTAAGGAAATTTAAAAAAGAAGGATCTGCTGTTTTTCCATCCACAGTGGATGGACAAACTTCTTGGCTCATCTTGTTTAAATCAGGGCCATCAGAAGCCTATTGTTTAGTGATTTTCAAAAAATTTTAGCATTTTTGAGGCTTTTTTTGTATATTGTTTTATTTTTTCTTTCTTCTTAGATCTAATTCATATGTGAAATATTCATAGACCTTTTCAGGACCTCAACAAAACAGAACTGTGAAAAAATAAAATCTTTGACATGAACTCCCAGTAACACTCATTAGCAATATTTTTAACTGAATTTTAAAACAAAACAAAATGAGTTGTGCCTCCATAAAAGCACCAGGGAATTGTGCAGAATCAGAACTGAAATGATACCTTTCCAAAAGTATTACATTAGAAAAAATGAACACATCAATATATTTTCCAAATTCATATTCTGGTTAGTTTAAGTTTCTTAGTTTCTCTCCCTTTCACATTATACAGGAAAAAGTCCCACTGGTCAGTAGCACACTTCTTTGTCTACTAAAGGACATAGTCAAAGCAAGGAAGTGATATTACGGGAGAGGATGTTCCACTCACTGCAATACCTCGTGAATGCTGCAGCTTTATCATCTTGGATAACAGAGAGATGACCCTTGGGTTAGATTCTGCCTGCACAGTTTTAAGCCATTACACATGACAGAGGAGCTACAGGTTTAGTGATTATTGGTTTCAGGGAAAATCCTGGGAACAAAAGCAGCTTTTTGAGCATAGCAAGGGAGGAGTCACATCCCTTTGAGGAGAGATTTAACTCTGAGGTGACTTCTCCTTCACTTCTTCCATTTTCCCACTCTTTCAATCCTGGGAAAGGTAAGTGTGGAAGATCAAGCCATTTTCCCTAGAACGATGATCAGTATTTTATATAGAACTGTGTGTGGTGGGGAAGAGGGGACGGTTAAGATGCAGAAGACTTGGTTTTCAGTCTTCATTTCGCCTTTTAAATAGCCTTGATAGTTCGAGTAACTTAGTTATCTCAGAGCCAGCATTCCCACCTGTAAAATGGGGCTAATAATACCTAGCCTATGTATACAGAGCTGTAAAGAGGAACGAAACGAGAGATGTCATGACGTTACTTCATATATCTCATCGATTGCTTCAAAACCTGGTTGATAACTCTTCCTGTCTCTGTAAACTGCTTAAGATGTAACTTAAACTGTGGTTCATCTCTGCAATCACAGAGATTCCAAATGGAGAAAATTTATAGCAGTCACTCCTCCAAATTGGGCACCATCTCCTTCGGGGAGCATGAGACCATATTTTATCTTACTTACTATTTTGTGAATGTATTTTTCATTCAGTTATACAAAAATACACTTATTTTTTTCTCTTCCTTCATTTTTGCCGTTAAGCCTTTAAACGCTAAATGACTCATAATGCATCTATTTAGGAGTTAGATTTGGCTGTTTTGTGGCAGAAAGCCAAAGGGAACTTAAGAGGCTCTTGATAAAGGGGAAATAGGAGAGTAAAAAGCACAGGGTAAAACTCAGCATTCAAAACACTGAGATCATGGCATCTGGTCCCATCACTTCAAGGCAGATAGATGGGGGAAATGTGTAAACAGTGTCAGATTTCATCTTGGGCTCCAAAATCAATGTGGACGGTGACTACAGCCATGAAATTAAAAGACTCCTGCTCCTTGGAATAAAGCGGTGACAAACAGACAGCATATTAAAAAGCAGAGACATCCCTTTGTAGACAAAGGTCCATAGAGTCAAAACTATGGTTTTTCCAGTAGTCATGTATGGATGTGAGAGTTGGACCATAAAGAAGGCTGGGTGCTTTCAAATCGTGATGCTAGAGAAGGCTCTTGAGAGTCCCTTGGACTTCAAGGAGATCAAACAAGTCAATCCTAAACGAAATTGGGCTTCCCTGGTGGTCCAGTGGGTAAAGAGTCTGCCTTGCAGTGCAAGGGGTGCTGGTTCAATCCCTGGCCTGGGAAGATCCCACGTGCCATGGAGTGGCTGGACCGGTGTGTCCAATTACAAGCCGGCACTCTGGAGCGCATGCACCCAGAGTCGGTGCTCAGCAACAAGAGAGGCTATTGCAATAGGAGGTCCATACAGGCCATCCAATAGAAATGGATGAAAATTAATAAATAAAAAAAACAATAAAAGAGGTCAGCCTTTAAAAAGGAATCCTAAGTGAAATCAACACTGAATATTCATTGGAAGGACTGATGCTGAAGCCAAAACTCCAGTACTTTGGCCACCTGATGCAAAGAGACGACTTACTAGAAAAGACCCTGATACTGGGAAAGATAGAAGGCAGGAGGAGAATGAGACGACAGAGGATAAGATGGTTGGATGGCATCATCAACTCAATGGACATGAGTCTGAGCCAGCTCTGGGAGATAGTGAAGGACAGAGAAGCCTGGCGTGTTGCAGTCCATGGGGTCACAAAGAGTTGGATATGCCTGAATGACTGAACAACAGAAACAAATGGTATGAAAATTAATAGAAAGTACGTATGTTTCAAGACCTTCTGTAAAATATGAAGAAAAGTGCTGTTAGCATTCTATGTAAAACTGTACTGTGAAATATATGTGTGCAGCTATAAAAAAGCGGGGGGCGGGGGTGGGGTGGGGCGGGGAGGATGCAGGAAGGAACTATAGCACTTTCCTACAGTGAATGCTTTTAAATCAAACATCACGCCCCTCTCCCAGTCTGCGGAGGTGCTAACCAGATAGAGAAACTGGAAAGAAGAGTGGGATGGGCGTAGGGGAGCCACCAAGGCTTACGCAGGCTGCTAAGTCTCTTGGGAAAGGTGAACAGACTTCTTCAGGATTTCAAGGGGCCGGATGGAGAAACCAGGGAAACCTATGTCAGACCTTTATGGTCAGGCTTCCTGCGGTAGCACATGTGCGTTCCAATACAAGCGCTGATAGTCCAAGGTGAAAAAATATCTGGGGATTTTCCATTCTTCCGGGTTTTCCGAGGCTTCCCTAGTTTTCGTTATTCTGACAACTAAAGGTCCTGGGATCAGAGAAAATGGGAGCAGCAAGGGTCTTTGAAGGCCTTCTGGCCCAACGTTTTCATTTCACATGTGAGGGGGTGGCCCAGAGTTTGGGGAGCAGGGCCCATCTTAGGGAGCACAGGCTTTGAAAAACCTAAAAGAAACGTCTTCTGTAACCTGTAACTGAGAGTTCAGCGGGCTTGAAGCCTTCTTAGCACTGCCGTGAGTTTTTTTTTTTTCAGGTCTCAGTAAGGGTAACCATCCCTGTGCCCAGTGGCGGGGAGTCCCTCTCAGTATAGTATGCCTGCTGGGAGGGAGCCCTGAGGAGAGCTGTCAGCAGAGCCGGACTGTTGCTTCTGGCAGTCGAGCAGCCCAGGGTTTATTTGTATAAAGGGCCACGGGTGGATTGTTCCTACAGCTTCAGCTTTTGCACTTGGGGGAGAAAAAGCCTCTTGGTGAAACCGATGGGAACGGCAGCCTGAAATGAAAGGAGCTCACAGCATCCAGTCAGAGTGCAGGTTCTCTTCCAACACACTCCCCACCCACACACTCCCCTGCACCCATTTCTTGCTTCTCAGCAGCACTTGCCTGACACACTGCCTCCAGTGCTTATTTCAAAATACAACTTAGAAAGTTCCATAGGACTCTGTTGTATAGGCAAGCCCTCCAGTCTCCTTTTTGAAACTGAGGAGCCAGACAGAAAGCCATGTTAAATTATAGACAAGCTGAGAAAGGAATCCCCCTTCTCCCACCTCCAGGCTGTGAATCAGGTCCCCAAGCTAGGCGCCGTCAGAAGCACTAGAACGTCCGGCGGTGGCAGGAGGCCCTGGGCAGCCCACAGGCTTCCCGGCTCCTGCCCAGGTATCAGGCTCTCCCTTGCTCCTGCCTCAGCTAGCAGAACCTTCAGCCGCCTGGACATCAGGGCTGCACACACAGCAGCTTCATGTTTGATTAGCAAGGAAGCCAGCCTCCATCTCCATCTCCTCTTCTCCTGAGGCCTGTCTGGAGATAATCCCGGCTAAGATAGGAACTGCAGATCACAATGAATCATTTAAAATCCTCTACCCTTGCTCACGGCTTCAAGTCTCCTCTCCTCTTTCCACTCCCCACACATTTTTTTTTCCCCTAAAGAATAAAAGGAAATTAATTTGTACTCCAAACTAAAAGGACTGAGCACTCCCAAATACAGTTTCCAACTTTTTTTTTCCTTCTTTGTCCTCTAGCTGACATTTTCTGTGATGATTAGAGTTTAATTATTGTATAAGGAAATACACCTGTTTGTGTGCTTCAGCATTTCTTGGTAACTACTTATAAATCAGAGTGTACATTTCCAATCACACACTAAAAGAGGCAATATGTCCTGGATAGCTAGAAGTAAGGGGGCAACCTCTATAGCCAACATCTAGCAGGCACCGACTGTTTGCTAGCCCCTGTGCTAGTACTCTGGAGACACGGAGATGACAAGGCACATACCTGCCTCCTGCAAGCTGAGGTTATTCTCAGGCTTCTACTCTGTTGAGAGAACATAATTCTAATTAATGCTTAATCCTCAAATGATTTTTTCAGAGGGATGGGGGTACCTGAGGACGTATTTCTACAAACATTGGGGGTCTAAACTTGTAACTGGTAGCATTAGAAAAGAAGAGCAAATCTGTTTTACCCATGTATAAGCCTTAAGATTTCACAGTGCTTGAGTACATGATATATTTCTTAGCTATCTACTGTGAAATGTGGAAGAATGCTGAGTTCTATTCGATATTTGATATACCAAGGCAACAGGAAGAGGAAAAAAAGAGGGAGCAGGATCTCAGTGTCACCTTGAGAGTAGTTGAAGAGGCTTGCAAGGGTAAGGAGTTACTGAGAAAACCTAAGACAGAGGATAGATCAGTGATCTTCTGAGTGGAGTGTAAAAAAATAGTACATGATCTCCTTTTCATACTTACACTATTAAAAATTTAAAAAGATATTAAACTTTACTAATATTTAACAAATAGATTGGCAGTAGTATATGTGTATTTAATACTATATATGTTGTTGCTTAGTTGCTAAGTCATGTCCAATTCTTTGCATCCCTGTGGACTATTCATGTTTGATTAGCAAGGAAGCCAGCCTCCATCTCCATCTCCTCTTCTCCTGAGGCCTGTCTGGAGATAATCCCGGCTAAGATAGGAACTGCAGATCACAATGAATCATTTAAAATCCTCTACCCTTGCTCACGGCTTCAAGTCTCCTCTCCTCTTTCCACTCCCCACACATTTTTTTTTCCCCTAAAGAATAAAAGGAAATTAATTTGTACTCCAAACTAAAAGGACTGAGCACTCCCAAATACAGTTTCCAACTTTTTTTTTCCTTCTTTGTCCTCTAGCTGACATTTTCTGTGATGATTAGAGTTTAATTATTGTATAAGGAAATACACCTGTTTGTGTGCTTCAGCATTTCTTGGTAACTACTTATAAATCAGAGTGTACATTTCCAATCACACACTAAAAGAGGCAATATGTCCTGGATAGCTAGAAGTAAGGGGGCAACCTCTATAGCCAACATCTAGCAGGCACCGACTGTTTGCTAGCCCCTGTGCTAGTACTCTGGAGACACGGAGATGACAAGGCACATACCTGCCTCCTGCAAGCTGAGGTTATTCTCAGGCTTCTACTCTGTTGAGAGAACATAATTCTAATTAATGCTTAATCCTCAAATGATTTTTTCAGAGGGATGGGGGTACCTGAGGACGTATTTCTACAAACATTGGGGGTCTAAACTTGTAACTGGTAGCATTAGAAAAGAAGAGCAAATCTGTTTTACCCATGTATAAGCCTTAAGATTTCACAGTGCTTGAGTACATGATATATTTCTTAGCTATCTACTGTGAAATGTGGAAGAATGCTGAGTTCTATTCGATATTTGATATACCAAGGCAACAGGAAGAGGAAAAAAAGAGGGAGCAGGATCTCAGTGTCACCTTGAGAGTAGTTGAAGAGGCTTGCAAGGGTAAGGAGTTACTGAGAAAACCTAAGACAGAGGATAGATCAGTGATCTTCTGAGTGGAGTGTAAAAAAATAGTACATGATCTCCTTTTCATACTTACACTATTAAAAATTTAAAAAGATATTAAACTTTACTAATATTTAACAAATAGATTGGCAGTAGTATATGTGTATTTAATACTATATATGTTGTTGCTTAGTTGCTAAGTCATGTCCAATTCTTTGCATCCCTGTGGACTATAGCCCACGAGGCTCCTCTGTCCATGGGATTTCCCAGGCAAGAATACTGGAGTGGATTGCCATTCCCTTCTCCAGGGGATCTTCCAGACCCAGGAATAAAACACAGGTCTCCTGCATTGCAGGCATATTCTTGATGAGGCCCCAGTAAGTTCTACTTGGATACAAGCTATAAACTGCTCACTACTGTTTGCTAAGTAGAAGGCCGGCACATAGTGAGGACTCCATGATAATGACTGAACAAGTGGACTAGATTGGCTCCCTGGCAATGCCATGGGGATGACAAGTCCACTTGCAGAAGGTGGGTATCTGAGGTCATGAGGACACATCAGCTCCCAGTCCAGGCCATCAGTCTTCCCAAACCAGGGATCAAACTCATGTCTCTTGCATTGGCAGGTGAATTCTTTACCACTGAGCCACCTGGGAAGCCTGTAGACTATGCATGTGCATATATATATACATATATACATATATATACACACACACATATATATCCTATAAAATGTGTAGTATATACATATATGTGTATTTACAGTTGACCCTTGAACAACATGGGTTTAAACTGTGTGGATCCCCTTTACAAGGATTTCTTTCACTAAATACTACAGTACTACCTAACCTGGGTCTGTATAAAGTTATACATGGATTTTCTACCATACCGGTTAGAGGTCACTTCCTCTAACCTGTGTGGTTCAAGGGGAGTTACTTGTACATATTCAGTCATCTTTTGGTAACCACGAGAGATTGACTCTCAGAGCCCTATGGGTATCAGAATCAGTGGATACTTAAGTCCCTTATATAAAATGGCATAGGACAGTCAGCCCTTGTCTATGGATACATATATGAAAGGCTTGCCCAGACATTTATTATTAACAAGCTATATAAGCAAAAATGTTGATGCCATTGATGGAGAAGAAGAAATAAAAATAGAAGTTAAGGTGAACAACCTCATGCTCTGAACTGTGAAGTGAGGATAGAATCAGAGAATAAGTATCAAAGTTTGCACGTGGGACAATAGGTCCAATGAGCATGCAAAGATGGCTACTGACTAATTCTTTCTCTCTCTGTATGCATGAGCTTCATATTTTTTGAAAGGTGAAGCCCATTCTCCTCCACTTGCTTTAGGACTTTGTGCCTTTCTTTGACCCATAGGATATAGTGGAAGCAATGTTCTAGGACTTGCATGTCCAGACTAGAGGTCTGGAAGCTTCCACTTCTTCTTGCTGGACAGCCAGAGTCTGACCATGTCCAACTGAGTTATGGGGAAGCCTAAGTTAGTCACCTGAGGGGCATCACGCACCAGACATGCATGAGAAGCCCTCTTGGATTGTCCAGTCCAGCCAACTGAATATAGCTGAAAGAGTGACCCAACTGATAGCACAGGGATAGAAGAGCCCAGGAGATAATTCTCAAAAAAAGGCTGGGAGGGGAATTATTGTTATATAGCACTATGTTTTAGAGGGTAGTTAGTGCCACAGCAATAGATATTAAAATTATCTTATGGTTCAGGGATCAGCCCTGGAAACAAACATATTGACTAAGACTCTTCTTTTCACATGTTGTCATCTTGGATAAGAAAACAAATTTCTGATGGCCAAGAGTTTGTAGTCAGTGAAATCCTAGGGCTAGGGTAAGCCCAGAAGAGAACGCATAGACACAGTAAATTTGCAAAGTATCATTTCAAAAAACAGTGTTGCAGATGGACACAAAACACATAGGGATTTTGGTATTTTGCAATAATCAGGAATCTGAGCACTGGTGGTTAGCCTTTTCCTTTGGCCAACCTTTGGAGTGGATTTTCTACCATACCGGTTAGAGGTCACTTCCTCTAACCTGTGTGGTTCAAGGGGAGTTACTTGTACATATTCAGTCATCTTTTGGTAACCACGAGAGATTGACTCTCAGAGCCCTATGGGTATCAGAATCAGTGGATACTTAAGTCCCTTATATAAAATGGCATAGGACAGTCAGCCCTTGTCTATGGATACATATATGAAAGGCTTGCCCAGACATTTATTATTAACAAGCTATATAAGCAAAAATGTTGATGCCATTGATGGAGAAGAAGAAATAAAAATAGAAGTTAAGGTGAACAACCTCATGCTCTGAACTGTGAAGTGAGGATAGAATCAGAGAATAAGTATCAAAGTTTGCACGTGGGACAATAGGTCCAATGAGCATGCAAAGATGGCTACTGACTAATTCTTTCTCTCTCTGTATGCATGAGCTTCATATTTTTTGAAAGGTGAAGCCCATTCTCCTCCACTTGCTTTAGGACTTTGTGCCTTTCTTTGACCCATAGGATATAGTGGAAGCAATGTTCTAGGACTTGCATGTCCAGACTAGAGGTCTGGAAGCTTCCACTTCTTCTTGCTGGACAGCCAGAGTCTGACCATGTCCAACTGAGTTATGGGGAAGCCTAAGTTAGTCACCTGAGGGGCATCACGCACCAGACATGCATGAGAAGCCCTCTTGGATTGTCCAGTCCAGCCAACTGAATATAGCTGAAAGAGTGACCCAACTGATAGCACAGGGATAGAAGAGCCCAGGAGATAATTCTCAAAAAAAGGCTGGGAGGGGAATTATTGTTATATAGCACTATGTTTTAGAGGGTAGTTAGTGCCACAGCAATAGATATTAAAATTATCTTATGGTTCAGGGATCAGCCCTGGAAACAAACATATTGACTAAGACTCTTCTTTTCACATGTTGTCATCTTGGATAAGAAAACAAATTTCTGATGGCCAAGAGTTTGTAGTCAGTGAAATCCTAGGGCTAGGGTAAGCCCAGAAGAGAACGCATAGACACAGTAAATTTGCAAAGTATCATTTCAAAAAACAGTGTTGCAGATGGACACAAAACACATAGGGATTTTGGTATTTTGCAATAATCAGGAATCTGAGCACTGGTGGTTATTTCGCCTTTTCCTTTGGCAACAGTTTTCTTCCTTTGAACCTTTGGGAGTGTTTCTTTCTTTAGCTATATAGGCCAGTTTGCCTGTTATGCAACTCGTTCTAATTGTTAAGGCTGGAAGTCTGGGAACTACATTTCCCAGCATCCCTTGCCAAAAGAGGGTTTAGTCTGAGGCTGACTGCCAGAGGTACTTGCATAGGATTTGGAAGGTGGGGGAGAAGTCGAAACCGTGCTATGGCTTCTCTGTCAGAAGTGGGCAGATGTGTGGGGTTCAACAGATAACAGAGTTTGTGTTCGACCCTAGACATTTCCCTTTGAATCATCCACCTCAGTCTGTGCTGGAAGCAGATGAAATCACCACCAGCCGTTTCCTGCAGTCCCCAAAGCTTCCTGTCTCTAAAGCTAGCAGGAAACTTAAAAGCTTGTTTCCCTGACCTACCCTCCTCCAGACCTTCCAGTTTTGTACGCATCCATTTCCTTGTGCTAAATTCCTTCTATTGCCCCAAAGACCTAAAACGGTTTCTGTTTTTCTTGTACTAATTCTTATTACATAAGCCTAAATTTCATTTTATAATGAAAGCCAAGATAAAGTAGAAGCTCTCTTCGCATAGTTTTCTTCAAAGAGCTACAGATCTCTTTTGTAAAAATTTGATACAAGCACATTCACATCATACAGCATGGAGGAAGATGCATGTGGGGGAATTTTAGAATGGAGAGAAGAAATAATACAATGTGTAGCTGGGGTTCTGGGGCTGGGGAAACTAGCATTTCTCCTTGCAATTAATCAAAGATGGCTTTACAGGTGGGTTCACAATCACCAGGTTTAGCAAGCAAGAGGTCACCTAGTCAAACTAGAATTTTAGAGTAACAGTGGTGTGTGTGTGTGTGTGAGCACGTGTGAGCTCAGTCATGTCTGACGCTTTGTGTCCCCATGCACTGTAGCCTTCCAGGCTTCTGTCCATGGAATTCTCCAGGTAAGACTACTGCAGCCGGTTGCCATTTCCTACTCTAGGGGCTATTCCTGATCCAGGGATCAAACCCCTGCCTCCTGTATTGGCAGACAGATTCTTTATCACTGTGCCACATGGGAAGTCCCAGATTAATAGTGGAGGAGGTAGAATAATGTCCCATCAAGGATAGTCCTCTCCTGGTCCCTGGAACCTGTGACTGTGTTACCTTCCATGGGGAAAGCATGTTCAGCTGCAATTAAGCTAATAAACCTGGAAATGGGGAGTCTCCTGGCTCTTGCACCTGGGCCCAATCTAATCAAGTGAGCCCTTCATAGGGGCAACCTTTGCCAGCTGCAATCAGGGAGATGTGATTAAGAAAGGGATGTCAGATGCTGCAAGGTTGCTGCTTTTCAAGATGGCGGAAGAAGGCCAGGAGTCAGAGGCCTGCGGGTGGCCTCAGGAACTGGAACAGGTAAAAGAAAAAATTGCCTTCTGCAGCCTCCAGCAGGAAGGTAGTTCAACTGACACCTTGATTTTGGCTGAGAACAGCATTTTAAAGCTTGTCTCTAAAGCTAGCAGGAAACTTAAAAGCTTGTTTCTGACCTACCCTCCTCCAGACCTTCCAGTTTTGTACGCATCCATTTCCTTGTGCTAAATTCCTTCTATTGCCCCAAAGACCTAAAACGGTTTCTGTTTTTCTTGTACTAATTCTTATTACATAAGCCTAAATTTCATTTTATAATGAAAGCCAAGATAAAGTAGAAGCTCTCTTCGCATAGTTTTCTTCAAAGAGCTACAGATCTCTTTTGTAAAAATTTGATACAAGCACATTCACATCATACAGCATGGAGGAAGATGCATGTGGGGGAATTTTAGAATGGAGAGAAGAAATAATACAATGTGTAGCTGGGGTTCTGGGGCTGGGGAAACTAGCATTTCTCCTTGCAATTAATCAAAGATGGCTTTACAGGTGGGTTCACAATCACCAGGTTTAGCAAGCAAGAGGTCACCTAGTCAAACTAGAATTTTAGAGTAACAGTGGTGTGTGTGTGTGTGTGAGCACGTGTGAGCTCAGTCATGTCTGACGCTTTGTGTCCCCATGCACTGTAGCCTTCCAGGCTTCTGTCCATGGAATTCTCCAGGTAAGACTACTGCAGCAGGTTGCCATTTCCTACTCTAGGGGATCTTCCTGATCCAGGGATCAAACCCATGCCTCCTGTATTGGCAGACAGATTCTTTATCACTGTGCCACATGGGAAGTCCCAGATTAATAGTGGAGGAGGTAGAATAATGTCCCATCAAGGATAGTCCTCTCCTGGTCCCTGGAACCTGTGACTGTGTTACCTTCCATGGGGAAAGCACGTTCAGCTGCAATTAAGCTAATAAACCTGGAAATGGGGAGTCTCCTGGCTCTTGCACCTGGGCCCAATCTAATCAAGTGAGCCCTTCATAGGGGCAACCTTTGCCAGCTGCAATCAGGGAGATGTGATTAAGAAAGGGATGTCAGATGCTGCAAGGTTGCTGCTTTTCAAGATGGCGGAAGAAGGCCAGGAGTCAGAGGCCTGCGGGTGGCCTCAGGAACTGGAACAGGTAAAAGAAAAAATTGCCTTCTGCAGCCTCCAGCAGGAAGGTAGTTCAACTGACACCTTGATTTTGGCTGAGAACTGTGTCAGACTTTAGAGCTCTCTAGCAGTACGATAATACATTGGTGTTTAATTCACTAAGTTTGTGATAATTTGCTAACAGCAGCGATGGAAAATTAATTTTAAAAAAGATATGTGTTAAGTCGCTTCAGCTATGACCCTCTTTGCGGGCCACAGAGTGGAGTATTTGCTTAAGCATAGGCTTTCTCTCTGCTAAATTCTTGGTGGTGGTTTAGTCGCTAAGCCGGCCGTGCCTGACTCTTGCCACCCATGGACGGTGGCCTGCCAGGGTCCACTGTCCATGGGCTTCTCCTGGCTAGAGTCCTGGAGTGGGCTGCCTTTTCCTTTTCCAGGGGGAATCTTCCCAACCCAGGAATCAAACCCATGTCTCTTACATCCCCTGCACAGGCACACAGGTTCTTTACCACCAGCGCCAGCTCATAAATGTTGGTGTGCCACAATTTGGTCAAGAATCTGAAGGTAGGTGGTGAATGTGGGTAGTCAACAGGAAGTTTAATGTGCACCTTGAAGAAGTCGCCTTCGTAGCGGGTGTTTCGGGGTCCCAAGATGGCAACCTCCCAGTCGGAGAGGTCGGATTCACCCACCAGGGTGATCCGAGTGCCTTCCATCGGTTCCTCCTGCAGGGGTTTCAGCTGGAGTATCAGGGCCTTCTACAGATTGATCATCGCGGCGGCGTCCCCCAGGCCTCACGCCCCAGTCCCGCAGACCAGGTCCTCCTCACCCAAGGCCAGGGCCGGGCCCTTCTCCTGACACCCTGGCCAGGTCGGGGGAGCAGTACAGAGAGTTAAAGCAATGCGGTCTGCGCCCTGGGCGCTGGGCCTTTTCCATCCTGCAGCGCGGAGGGCCTCCACTTGCGGGGGTGGGGCAGGAGGTGGAGGCGGTGGGAGGCGGCATAAGGCCGGCGATGGCCAGGCGCCGCGGCGGCGAAGAGCAAGAGCAGAAAACTGAATCTATCTAAAAGGATAGTTTTTTAGTATAGCTATGGCCATGCAGTGTGTAGGACACACACATTAAAATATTATTGCTATTTTGAAGTCCAGAACTTAACTGCAACTCCTCTATTTTGCCGGTCAACCCTGTGGATCAGTAAGTAGGATTCCAAAGCTCTTTTACATGTCTACCTTGAAGCCTAAGGCCCTTGTTGAATCACTGGGTCCTGCCTGACCTTTTCGCGACCCCGTGGACTACAGCCTGCTAGGCTCCTGTGTCCAGGGCACTTACTGTGTACCGGTTAAAATAGTAAATTTATCTCTTCTGTTTCATTCTGATAACACCCCAGTGTGGGTGTTATTTGTGTAGGTATTGTTTACAGCTGTTTACCAAACAAGGGAAGGGAGTTTGTGCAAAATGAAACAATTTAATGCAAATTTTAGGAGCTGGAGGGGCGGAGGTGGATCAGGTCAGTCTTACTCCAACGACCATCCTGCTAAGCTGGCTGTCTAGTTGGCTAGGCCAGCACTTCTCTCAGCTTGCTTTCTTTGCCGGAGCCCCCCTAACTAGCCTCCAGTCCTGCTTCTGCACCCTCTCCACCCACTTCCTCCTATAATCTGGTTTATGCCCCCCTCCCCACCTCTTCTCCGGGATGGAAACTCCGTTCTCAAAGGTCACGCTGGCCTCTCCTCTGTCGTGGGTTCTTAGTCATCTTCTGTCTACCCTGTGTGCTGCATGTGAGTCTCTACCCCTCCCCCATACGCTGTTTTTTTTTTTTAATTGGACATGCACTGGGTTTTTATGTTGTAGTACTGAGTCTCCTTCTGCCCTCTTTGATGTGTCAACTGGACTAAGGGATCCCCAGATAGCTAGTAAAACATTTCTAGAGGTGCCTGTAAGGATGTTTCTAGAAGAAATTAGCATTGGAATCCGTGGACTGAGTAAAGCAGGTGGTGCTCCAACGCAGGTGGGCATGATTCAGTCTGCGGAGAGACTTGGCCCATCAGGAGGCCTTTTCTTTCTCTGGTTCTGTCTCTCCTTCCTTCTGTTATCACATTGCCGCCTTCTCTGCTTCCTCCCAACAAGGATACAAGATTACATTAAGGGTCTGTCTGCATAATCCAGGCTCATCCCCACATCTCAGGATCCTAAAGCACATCGGTGAAGTCTCTCTTGCCACATCAGGTAACACGCTCAGATGTTCACGATTAGGCCATGAGTAGCCGTAGAGGTCACCAGTCAGCCTATCACACCAGGTGATTCTAAGTTGCAGCCAGGTTTCTGAACCACTTGTAACTGAGCAACCTTCTGCTCGGCTCCTTTGTCCAATCCATCTTGCTCACCATCTTCCTAACACACCCACCATCTCTGTTATCGCATGGTCCCCGATGAAATGCTGGACAAATTGACCTCTTGCCTCTAGAATATATTTCAAGTGCCTTAATGGAGAACACAGACTCCTCAAGCTGATCCAAAGTCTCCTTACCTTACAAGATATGTTTTACCACTCTCCCCAGGAGCATTTGGCTTCAGGTAAACGGATTTTCTCACACTGTGCATGGCATTCCTATTGGTTACTTTGTGTGTGCTGTTTGGCTAACATGTAGGCTTTCCTCATCATCCTGTGCTTACTCAGGTCTTACCAATGTGCCAAGCTGTATTCTTTTCAGTACCACAGACTAGGGGATTTAAAAAGCCGCCTAGAAACTCACTTCACACTTCAGAAGTCTAGAAGCCTAAAACCAAGGTGTCAAGTACAGTTGTTTCCTTCCAACGGCTGTGAGAGAAAGGTCTGTTCCAGACTGCTCCTCCTGGCTGGTAGATGGCCATTTCCTCCCTGTATCTCTTCACACTGTCTTCTTTTTCTCCATGTCTAGCTAAAAGTTTCTTCCTTTTCTTTTTTTGTCAAGAATACCAGTCCTATTGGATTAGGGCTGGCATGAACAACCTAGTTTAGATTTGCCTTCCTCTATAATGACCCAATTTCCAAATAAAGTTTCACTCTGAAGTACTGGGGTTAGGATCTCAATGTGGGAATGTTTGGAGGAGGATACAATTCACCTGGTAACCTGTAGGCTACCACAGTCCTATTTGGTTCCTAAAGTCTTTAGCCTCCTTTGCAACTTAGGCTTAAAGTCTCTGCTTTACTGAAATAATACAGCAGCTTTTATCCATTCACTTGGGAAAAGAACAAACTAAACCTTGATTGCATCTCCTTAGTTGCTGTCTTTGAACAGTGGCTGTGTGTGTGTGTCTATGTTATTATTGTTTACTTGCTAAGTCGTGTCTTACTCTTTTGCTGTACCATGGACTGTAGCCCATCAGGCTTCTCTGCCCATAGGATTTCCCAGGCAAGAATACTGGAGTGGGTTGCCATTTCCTTCTCCAGGGACCCTTCCCAACCCAGGAATCAAACCTGAGTCTCCTGTATTGACATGTAGATTCTTTATCACTGAGCCACCTGGAAAACCCCTTGTGTGTCTGTGTACCTTCCCCATATAGAATTTGAGCTCCTTACAAAGGTTCATCTCATTATACTCGTGATACTTTTGATATGGACTCAACAAAAACACTTGCTAATTTAATTTTAGAAAATCTGAGAGAGTTGAGTTTGGGGTGAGGAGTAGGCAGAGACAAGTCCAGTGATGGGATAGGAACTAATACTCTATAGCATCGCATAAAGAATGCCTTGAATATTTGTTGGAAAGAATCTTAGAGGATGCTTTCAGGCAGTATGATGCTTGAAACCGATGAGCTGACAAAAAGAAACAGAGGAGAGAGAGAGAAGGCAAGTCTCTAGATACTCAGTTCATCAAAAAACTGGATGAGCCAAGGTTAACAGCATGTTGCATCATCAGCATCACCACCACAGTCCTTACTCTACAACGATAGTGGGGTGCTTTGGAGGACTTATCAAGCTGATGCAGGCAGCTCCATTTGGGCAGTTCGCCAGTCCTCTGCTGGTGGCCATGCATTTCCACCTTCTTGCTTTAGGTTACTATTTTGCCTACTGGGCAGAGATACTCTGGTCACTTTCATGGAGACAGCGTACAGGTGAATGAGTGGAGGATTGTCAGGTTGCGAATCGGAAAGGGTTGTTTGCATCAGATGTCTTTGCCTTAGCACAAGAATCTAGGGGACTGAAACGGAGGAAGTCTGTCGTGTTAACAAGGGGCCCCAGAGTATCCCTCGTTCTCTGGGCTTCCCTGCTGGCTCAGATGCAAAGGAATCTTCCTGCAGTGTAGGAGACCAGAGCTCAATCCCTGAGTCATGCAGATCTCCTGGAGGAGAAATGGTACCCACTCTGATATTGTTGTGTCTAGAATCCCATTGGCAGGAACCTCGTGGGCTGCAAGTTACAGCCCATAGAGTTGCAAATAGTCAGACATGCTGAGTGACTGAGCGCCCACTCCAGAGTACCCAAGTGTGTAACCCTTCAGAGAAGATGTCTGAGTCCCATTAGGAACATGGTGACGCAGGTGCTTGACTCAACCCCTCCAAATAAACTCCCTTTACCTTGGTGTGTCGTGGAGCTTTAAAAGCCTCCATCTCTTCTGGTTTATCTGGACCGTGGCTTGTTCTTCCTGCCCCACCCTGTACTACCCAGGGGCCACATGGCTTCCAAGCCTACTTGACACAGCTGGGCTCCACTCCCTGCTGCTTTGGTTTTAGCTTGGTTTCTTGTTATCATGCCCAGGTCACACCAGCTGTTTTTTCCTCATGTTGACACTGAGAGAGAGACTAGAGCTGGTCACTGTCACCCTAACTCACCCAGGGTGGGGGCTTTCCATAGACTTTTTTAGCTCTGTGTCCCTGGCCTTTCCTGCCCTCTCACGTGGAGTCCAGGCACACAAGAATGGCTGCCACCTCTGCTGCCATTCCTGTGTGCTTACTAAGCACGAGCGCTGAGCATTCTCAGGGTCCCTTCCTTTCTCCTGGCAGCTGCCACACTTGAGGAAGGAAGAGGGAGCTGGGCATCCGATGCTTGCCTGAGTGGGCTGCCCTTATCCGACTCCACTGTGGGGTCAGGCTGGTCCCCAGCCCTGCCCCGGGGCTGGATTCATTGGGGTCGGAGGACTTATCAAGCTGATGCAGGCAGCTCGGAGTTCGCCAGTCCTCTGCTGGTGGCCATGCATTTCCACCTTCTTGCTTTAGGTTACTATTTTGCCTACTGGGCAGAGATACTCTGGTCACTTTCATGGAGACAGCGTACAGGTGAATGAGTGGAGGATTGTCAGGTTGCGAATCGGAAAGGGTTGTTTGCATCAGATGTCTTTGCCTTAGCACAAGAATCTAGGGGACTGAAACGGAGGAAGTCTGTCGTGTTAACAAGGGGCCCCAGAGTATCCCTCGTTCTCTGGGCTTCCCTGCTGGCTCAGATGCTAAGGAATCTTCCTGCAGTGTAGGAGACCAGAGCTCAATCCCTGAGTCATGCAGATCTCCTGGAGGAGAAATGGTACCCACTCTGATATTGTTGTGTCTAGAATCCCATTGGCAGGAACCTCGTGGGCTGCAAGTTACAGCCCATAGAGTTGCAAATAGTCAGACATGCTGAGTGACTGAGCGCCCACTCCAGAGTACCCAAGTGTGTAACCCTTCAGAGAAGATGTCTGAGTCCCATTAGGAACATGGTGACGCAGGTGCTTGACTCAACCCCTCCAAATAAACTCCCTTTACCTTGGTGTGTCGTGGAGCTTTAAAAGCCTCCATCTCTTCTGGTTTATCTGGACCGTGGCTTGTTCTTCCTGCCCCACCCTGTACTACCCAGGGGCCACATGGCTTCCAAGCCTACTTGACACAGCTGGGCTCCACTCCCTGCTGCTTTGGTTTTAGCTTGGTTTCTTGTTATCATGCCCAGGTCACACCAGCTGTTTTTTCCTCATGTTGACACTGAGAGAGAGACTAGAGCTGGTCACTGTCACCCTAACTCACCCAGGGTGGGGGCTTTCCATAGACTTTTTTAGCTCTGTGTCCCTGGCCTTTTCCTGCCCTCTCACGTGGAGTCCAGGCACACAAGAATGGCTGCCACCTCTGCTGCCATTCCTGTGTGCTTACTAAGCACGAGCGGCTGAGCATTCTCAGGGTCCCTTCCTTTCTCCTGGCAGCTGCCACACTTGAGGAAGGAAGAGGGAGCTTCGGGCATCCGATGCTTGCCTGAGTGGGCTGCCCTTCCCTATCCGAACTCCCCACTGTGGGGTCAGGCTGGTCCCCATGCCCTCCGGCACACCTGGAGCAGCTGGGGTTATTTTTGCAGCTGGGCTGGTAAAGGAACGAGAGCACAGTTGCCCAGGGCTTTCCCCTGTGTGGGACTGTGCAGGAGCAGGGCAGGGTGCGTCAGCTCCAAAGAAACGGGGCTAGACTGGGGTCGGCTTGGCCCACATACCTTCTCAAAGTCCCTTCTGTCTGCTCTTCCCTTTCAACCGCTCAGCTCATTCCCAAGAGGTGATGGGTCTCGATTGCCTCATTTTAGCCCTCCACGCTGTTCAAACAACTCTTGACATTTGGCCTTCAAGCATTTATGCAAGTGCGTGACCTTTCCTCACCCTGTCCTGTGTGGATTCAGAACATGGTTCTGCTCCCTGTTAGTGACTGAAATGATCCATCTAGCCTTAGTGTGCATGCCTTAGAAATTCTATATTGTTCGTGGATAGATTAAGTGTCTCTTCTGGTATTTTTACATATCTTTGTGCTACATCAGTGTTGTATGTTGAGAACTGAGCAGTTTGTTTCATACCAAGCTGCATTCTGTAACTATGTTTATGTGCAACTAACATCAAAATCCAAATTTATAAAAAACAGTGATCAAGAAATAGGAGATATCTCTCCGATGAGTGAGTAGGTGAAAAGCAGTGCAAGGCTGGTGGCGTGACTCTGCTCTCAGAAGTCCTTAAACAGTTTCCTGTATGGTGTGGCCTCATGTTCATGGTCTAAGTGGCATCTGCTTCTTAGGCGAGATATCTCCGATGAAGGCTAACTGAAACATCAAGACACTGAGAGAGAGACTAGAGCTGGTCACTGTCACCCTAACTCACCCAGGGTGGGGGCTTTCCATAGACTTTTTAGCTCTGTGTCCCTGGCCTTTTCCTGCCCTCTCACGTGAGTCCAGGCACACAAGAATGGCTGCCACCTCTGCTGCCATTCCTGTGTGCTTACTAAGCACGAGCGGCTGAGCATTCTCAGGGTCCCTTCCTTTCTCCTGGCAGCTGCCACACTTGAGGAAGGAAGAGGGAGCTTCGGGCATCCGATGCTTGCCTGAGTGGGCTGCCCTTCCCTATCCGAACTCCCCACTGTGGGGTCAGGCTGGTCCCCATGCCCTCCGGCACACCTGGAGCAGCTGGGGTTATTTTTGCAGCTGGGCTGGTAAAGGAACGAGAGCACAGTTGCCCAGGGCTTTCCCCTGTGTGGGACTGTGCAGGAGCAGGGCAGGGTGCGTCAGCTCCAAAGAAACGGGGCTAGACTGGGGTCGGCTTGGCCCACATACCTTCTCAAAGTCCCTTCTGTCTGCTCTTCCCTTTCAACCGCTCAGCTCATTCCCAAGAGGTGATGGGTCTCGATTGCCTCATTTTAGCCCTCCACGCTGTTCAAACAACTCTTGACATTTGGCCTTCAAGCATTTATGCAAGTGCGTGACCTTTCCTCACCCTGTCCTGTGTGGATTCAGAACATGGTTCTGCCCCCTGTTAGTGACTGAAATGATCCATCTAGCCTTAGTGTGCATGCCTTAGAAATTCTATATTGTTCGTGGATAGATTAAGTGTCTCTTCTGGTATTTTTACATATCTTTGTGCTACATCAGTGTTGTATGTTGAGAACTGAGCAGTTTGTTTCATACCAAGCTGCATTCTGTAACTATGTTTATGTGCAACTAACATCAAAATCCAAATTTATAAAAAACAGTGATCAAGAAATAGGAGATATCTCTCCGATGAGTGAGTAGGTGAAAAGCAGTGCAAGGCTGGTGGCGTGACTCTGCTCTCAGAAGTCCTTAAACAGTTTCCTGTATGGTGTGGCCTCATGTTCATGGTCTAAGTGGCATCTGCTTCTTAGGCATCAGAGGGGTGAAGTAATGAAAGAGAGGCAGAGGCCATATGTTGCCCAAATCTCATGTACTTTTCCCAGAAGCTGCTCTCTGACACTTTCACGTACTTCTCATTAACTGAAACTTAATCACAGACCACACTTGGCCACAAGGGAGGCTGGGTAACCTGACTTTTATCAGGTCATGTGCCTCCCAACCAGCATATTATTAAGGAGAAAGGATAGTCGAGAACAAGAAGCAGACTTTGCCACAAAAATATTCTAAAAAGAGATTGGGATGGGGGCTCTTTGTAGAATAAAGACTATGTTTCTAAAAAGCAAGCCAAATGATTTACTCCTTGAATATAAATCATGACCCGTTCAGATCAACACACAAACACAAATTTACATAGGTTACTACTTACATAATATTTTAAGTAGACACATTACATATTGGGAGTCTTTTTAAGCTATTTCTCTAAGTAGTAATGACTTGTTCTAAAATGTTTCCTCAAGTTTGCAATCATCTTCTGAACCATTAAGTTGGCCATCGATGGTGAAATCTCTGGAGTTCCAGTTTCCAGAATTATTTTAACCTAGTGGTAGAAAGCAACATCCCAAGGCTACCAAGTCTGCATAGTCTGTTGTGGAAGAAGCAGGATACTGGGGGAGACTCTGGCACTTTTTTTTTTTTTTTTTTTTACAGAGAAGTGTGGGGAAGATGTGTGTGTTCAGGCAGTGATTGCACAGGTGGGGCATCTGTTTATGGGAGACATATAGAGCTGCAGGTGCTGAAAGAATAGTTAGTGGGCTTCCCAGGTGGTCCAGTGGCTAAAGAGTCCTCCTTGCAGTGTAAGGGGCACCAGTTTGATTCCTGGCCCAGGAAGATCCCACATGCCGCTGAGTGGCTGGACCAGTGTGTCCAATTATGAGTCAGTGCTCTGGAACACCTGTGCCCAGAGCCAGTGCTGTGAGAGTGCTATGCAATGGAAGGCCAACACAGGCCGGAGAATAAAGATGGATGAAAATAAATAAATAAAAAAACAATAAGAGGCCAAAATTAAAAGGAAAAAAAGGTGGATGAAAAATAAATATAAATTTTAAAAAAAGGCATGATGGGGGAAAAAATTCTAAAAAAAAAAAAAAAAGAATAGCATCTTTGTGGACGAGTCTATCTTTTGGATAATGGTTTCTAATAGAAGTCAAAATAGTCTTTGGGTTTAGGTTAACTTTTGAAAGGGAACATACAGTATTCTTAATTTTGTTCTTTGCTTATCTCTGTGTAAAACAAAGGATTTGGCCTTCCTCCCTACATCACCCCTGTTTTCTATCCCCTCCGCCCCCGCCACTACCCCAGGAGATACTAAAATGGCATGAGGGAACAGCTTCTGACTCGATCAGACAAATAAACCAGAGACAAACTTGAAAACAGCCTTGAATATTAGTTTGCAGATATATTAAAAATTATGTTTCTAAAAAGCAAGCCAAATGATTTACTCCTTGAATATAAATCATGACCCGTTCAGATCAACACACAAACACAAATTTACATAGGTTACTACTTACATAATATTTTAAGTAGACACATTACATATTGGGAGTCTTTTTAAGCTATTTCTCTAAGTAGTAATGACTTGTTCTAAAATGTTTCCTCAAGTTTGCAATCATCTTCTGAACCATTAAGTTGGCCATCGATGGTGAAATCTCTGGAGTTCCAGTTTCCAGAATTATTTTAACCTAGTGGTAGAAAGCAACATCCCAAGGCTACCAAGTCTGCATAGTCTGTTGTGGAAGAAGCAGGATACTGGGGGAGACTCTGGCACTTTTTTTTTTTTTTTTTTTTTACAGAGAAGTGTGGGGAAGATGTGTGTGTTCAGGCAGTGATTGCACAGGTGGGGCATCTGTTTATGGGAGACATATAGAGCTGCAGGTGCTGAAAGAATAGTTAGTGGGCTTCCCAGGTGGTCCAGTGGCTAAAGAGTCCTCCTTGCAGTGTAAGGGGCACCAGTTTGATTCCTGGCCCAGGAAGATCCCACATGCCGCTGAGTGGCTGGACCAGTGTGTCCAATTATGAGTCAGTGCTCTGGAACACCTGTGCCCAGAGCCAGTGCTGTGAGAGTGCTATGCAATGGAAGGCCAACACAGGCCGGAGAATAAAGATGGATGAAAATAAATAAATAAAAAAACAATAAGAGGCCAAAATTAAAAGGAAAAAAAGGTGGATGAAAAATAAATATAAATTTTAAAAAAAGGCATGATGGGGGAAAAAATTCTAAAAAAAAAAAAAAAAGAATAGCATCTTTGTGGACGAGTCTATCTTTTGGATAATGGTTTCTAATAGAAGTCAAAATAGTCTTTGGGTTTAGGTTAACTTTTGAAAGGGAACATACAGTATTCTTAATTTTGTTCTTTGCTTATCTCTGTGTAAAACAAAGGATTTGGCCTTCCTCCCTACATCACCCCTGTTTTCTATCCCCTCCGCCCCCGCCACTACCCCAGGAGATACTAAAATGGCATGAGGGAACAGCTTCTGACTCGATCAGACAAATAAACCAGAGACAAACTTGAAAACAGCCTTGAATATTAGTTTGCAGATATATTAAAAAATTACTGTTCTTGAAAAAGTAGTAATATTTTTAACTTTTTAGTCTGTGTTTTCTAAAGCAGAAAAGTAAATAAAAATTAGGAGCCATTCTTAAATCTTCTTACCTTCAATTATCAGGTGCGTTTATCTAGCCCTTCTCAAGTCCCATTAGATGAGTAAGTTCTCAGTACAGGATTTCTAAATCCTCAGAAGTTTATTCTTGATAACTTGACAGGAAGTCTATTGGCAAGGCCAGGTTGTCCTAGGCCAAAAAAAAAAAAAAAAAAAAAAGCACTAGGAAGATGTTTTGCAAACATTAAATGTGTTCTCCAAGGTACAGGTTTTCTGTGATAATTTTAGCTTTGTATTGTCATACAAGTTACTGTAAGCAATTCTGGACAGTGGGCAGTTACTTTGTACTTGAATGCTGCTACTCAGTTTCCATATGTAAATTTTCATTTGTTTCCAAAAAGTAAACACTCTCAGAAAGTAGCAGAGTAGCAAGCCTAGTTCAAAAAACCTTTGCTTTAACCATCAGTGTCACAATTGTGCTGCTGGCCAGCATGATGGTGGCGCCAATCTTTCTATTCATGTACATGGAGCAGGTCATAAGCAGACAGTATGGAGAGTTATAAAAAGCACTTGGAAAACTTTTTACTACATGGGATTTAATTTTTTTACAGTGTTGCATTTTGCAACATATTTTTTTTAGTTTGTATTGGAGTGTAGTTCATTTATAATGCTGTGTTACCTTCTGCTGCACAGCAAAGTAAATAAATCAGTCATGCATGCACATATATCCACTCTTCTTTAGATTCTTTTCTCATATAAGTCATTACAGAGTATTGAGTGGAATTACCTGTGGCACACAGTTTTGAATGGCTGGTCAATCTAATATATTAATGACTTAAATTTTTTTTTAACAAAATGAGAGTGAAAGGTCAACAATAAGAATAAATAATAGTTTATCAAAAGCAAAAAAAAAAAAAAAAAGTCAAAAATAGAGGCACTAAGCACACAAGTAAATCTTTCTATCCTTAAATATATCTGGATTATTTCATTTCAGCAAAAACAAAATCACTCTTTTAAGTTATTTTTACTGATTTTAAATTGATAAAGTTTTATAACAACGTTTCTTTGGATTTTAGTGTAGTTATAACGCTATCTGCATATGTTCAGTGCTTGTCTTTTTTCACAGTTATTTCAGTAAAATGATAGAACATTTGTCAATGATTAAAAATCCTATGAATGTTTATCTTCTAAAAGAGATCATATGAAAAGTCTTCAAGATGCAAAACCAGGGGGCTAATCTTTGATATCTCCCTTTTCCCATATTTTAATACCATCTCCCAACATGAACTTTCAGTCCCAGCTGCCTTCCTGACCAGTCATTCAAGAGCACAGCAATTGCATCCAACTATCATAAACCTCATTTCACTCAAAGTCAAAGTTTTGGGGAGGAGGCTGATTGACTTTTAGCCTAGTAACTAGTGGTGAAATGTCGAAAGGTTAGTCTAATAAACAAGGTGTAAGAATTCATATTCAACACAAGAAAACAAATATGATAAGGGGTGTTAGCTGGCAGAGGGGCAATCCTCTAGGGCTATGAGTTAATAAATTGGGTAGAACTGTTATTGCAGAAACTGAAACAAGGAGGGTTCTCTGGAAAAATCTGTGACTGGTTATTAGTGAACAGCTTTTAGTTCCCATTGATGTTATGGATCTATTCCCTTCTCATTCTCTGGGTACCTCCATCCCTACCTCCATTTTCCTCAGAGCTCACTGCCCCTAAATGTCTCCACTCAGACACACATGGTCCTTGGACAAGGAAGGAATTGATAGAGTATATGAAATACTCAAGAACAGCAAAGCCAAACACAAACTAGAAGCAAGAGGAAAGTGAGAAAAATTCAGTGCATCTTGTTTTTTTTTTTTTTTTTAAGGAATCAGGTAGAAACATTTTTTAAATTGCTCTAATTTTAGTTTATGAATTTGTATTTGTCTTTCTGAGCCCAGCTGGGATAACTGAGCCACTTTCTGTTTTTTCACTTTATTTCATCCTTACATAAGGCAATGTTCAGCCAACCACTGGAATGCCTGCACTATCTCTTTTACTGGAAGATATCTTGACTTTTGCAGTTTACAGATTGCAGAGCCAATGTGAAAGGACACTGTTATTTTTTTTTCCAATTTCATGAAATTGTTACACTCTTACACTGGGAGGCTGATTTATGTCTGTGCATTGAGAAGGGATGCTTAGTGGACAAAGCCCAACAGAATAAACAGAATTTGGCTTATGACTTGGTACTGAGTTTTGTAGTCGGGGACATTCATTTGCGTACCTTCAAAGACATTCTCAAGACATAACAGCCCATAAACTTCCAACTGGGCAGTTTATAGTCTCAAAGGCCCTCTGAGGAGTCATCTACAGAGTAACCTTCAGGGATGTTCAGGCAACCTGGGGATGGGCTGGATCCTCCAGAGGCAACGTGGCTTCCTTAGTACTTTCTCAAAGTCTGTTGGGACTGATAAGCTGGTTTCTCTGTGTAATTTGACTGCATTCTTTTCAATGAAGGTTTAACTTCTTTTCAAAGGTTTAACTCTTAAGTGAAAATATGAAGCATTTGTAAATGATTTTCAAGCTTTATTTTTCTCTTTGCTTAATTGGAGGCCAAATGGGAAGTTATATAAGTGAAACAGCACATGGCTAAGGAGTTCTAACTAACATTTCCTATTATGACAGTCCAATAGGTCGACCTACCTTATGGAAGAGGAAAGGCCAGTCACTAAACCTGTAAAAGGATCAGCTATACAACTGGCAAACTCACAGTGCCTGAGATTATGTAAGTAAATCACTTCTTATAGTATGAACATATATGCATGGCAATTATAAATATAGGTGTTTTGGGTAGCCCTTGCTTCCTTCGTTAAGAAAGCAAGCATTTATTTTGCTTACTTAGGCTGGACTCAGCTGGATCCTACTAGAATTATCTGTGCTTCCTCATAAGTTTGTGAATCTGGAATTCGTGAAAGAGCGCCGAGGTATCTGTGCTTCTGGAGTGTGGCTGGCTTTTGACTGGGATGATGAAATCAATGGTCCCAAATGTCTCTCATCCTCCAAGAAGCTTACTGGGACTTATTCACGTGGTTGCCTCAAGGATCCAAGAAGGAGAAAAGCATGCAAGGTGTGGAGGCTTTAGGCTCAGGACAGGCATGCTATCATTTCTCTCCTGTTTTATCTAAAACAAATCACAAAGCCAGTCTAAATCTAAGGAGTAGGAAAATAGGTTCTCTTTCTGGGAGGAGTTAAGTTATATGGCAAGAGCCATGGATATAAGGAAACATGAAAACTTATGACCATTTTTGTCATCAACCACAGTAAGTGTGTCATAGATGTGTAATTACTTCTTTATACTTACCTTTATTTCACAGTGGCTTTGAGGTGGCTTAGAGTAAAAATGAATACAGTGATATGGTAACAAACATAAAAACTTAAAAAAAATTGGAGTAAGATAATGAGAACAGGAGGCCAGCTCTAGGATTCTTACGATAAATAATATCCCAATGTAAGCTGTGAATTTGTCTTCATACACTTTTCGAAACACTAAGTTGACAAGTTTTGGCCAAAAGCCTATTAAAGAGTGACGTAAATTAATAGTCATGGAGCCCTTGAACTCTTTCCTGCATAGTGTATATTGGGGCTGAATCAAGAGCCAAGGGACCAGTGATACAATTGGCTGTGTCCCTCTCTTGAGCTCTTCATTGCTGCAGTTTAAGAGCCTCACGGGGGATTTCATGATGCAGAAGTAAAGGTCACCTACCTTTATGGAAGAGGAAAGGCCAGTCACTAAACCTGTAAAAGGATCAGCTATACAACTGGCAAACTCACAGTGCCTGAGATTATGTAAGTAAATCACTTCTTATAGTATGAACATATATGCATGGCAATTATAAATATAGGTGTTTTGGGTAGCCCTTGCTTCCTTCGTTAAGAAAGCAAGCATTTATTTTGCTTACTTAGGCTGGACTCAGCTGGATCCTACTAGAATTATCTGTGCTTCCTCATAAGTTTGTGAATCTGGAATTCGTGAAAGAGCGCCGAGGTATCTGTGCTTCTGGAGTGTGGCTGGCTTTTGACTGGGATGATGAAATCAATGGTCCCAAATGTCTCTCATCCTCCAAGAAGCTTACTGGGACTTATTCACGTGGTTGCCTCAAGGATCCAAGAAGGAGAAAAGCATGCAAGGTGTGGAGGCTTTAGGCTCAGGACAGGCATGCTATCATTTCTCTCCTGTTTTATCTAAAACAAATCACAAAGCCAGTCTAAATCTAAGGAGTAGGAAAATAGGTTCTCTTTCTGGGAGGAGTTAAGTTATATGGCAAGAGCCATGGATATAAGGAAACATGAAAACTTATGACCATTTTTGTCATCAACCACAGTAAGTGTGTCATAGATGTGTAATTACTTCTTTATACTTACCTTTATTTCACAGTGGCTTTGAGGTGGCTTAGAGTAAAAATGAATACAGTGATATGGTAACAAACATAAAAACTTAAAAAAAATTGGAGTAAGATAATGAGAACAGGAGGCCAGCTCTAGGATTCTTACGATAAATAATATCCCAATGTAAGCTGTGAATTTGTCTTCATACACTTTTCGAAACACTAAGTTGACAAGTTTTGGCCAAAAGCCTATTAAAGAGTGACGTAAATTAATAGTCATGGAGCCCTTGAACTCTTTCCTGCATAGTGTATATTGGGGCTGAATCAAGAGCCAAGGGACCAGTGATACAATTGGCTGTGTCCCTCTCTTGAGCTCTTCATTGCTGCAGTTTAAGAGCCTCACGGGGGATTTCATGATGCAGAAGTAAAGGCTTTGGAACCAGAGTTGAAGACCATCCCATCCCAGCTGAGAAACTGGGTTTTGAATCAAGGCCTTTGTGGATCTTCCTCTCAATATTCTGAAACTGGGACGAATGATGCTTATCAGATAGAATGTGTTAGGTAACGTGAAAAAGGTGCTTTAGATGTCACTGGTCACCTTCCTCCTGATTCTTTAAGTGACCATACCTCTCCTAAGAAGTGTGAATCACTCCCTTTTAAAGAAGTGTTGCTTATTGGGTAAACGTCTCCGTCTCAATCAAAAGTACCTCCAAAAGGATAGCACATTAATGAAATAGAATGGAATTGGTAAGTGTTCTGAATCTTGTAAGGTTTCTAAGTAAGATTTCCAAGAAGAGTTTGCAAATCCAAAGCAAGAACTCTGCCTGGTATATTGCTGGGAGCTTTCTGTGCCTTTGAGCCTCTGATCTGCCCCCCTCTGCAGTTGTTCTTAAGTCCTGAATGTATAGTGGGCTTTTTCTAACACAGTAGCTCCTGGCAAGTACATGGGAGTGCCCTTTGCTGAAGTGAGTCTGGCCTGGGGAAGCTGCGGTGTGTGCTTCCATCTCTGTTAACAGATAAGTGGGCAAATGGCTACGGTGACTTGACTGAGTCCACTGGTATTTCTTGTGCTCCTATGTGTTTTCGTGGCTCTAGGTATATGATTAAGAGAGGTGAAGTTCTTCTTTTATGCATGGTACTTATGGAGAAATGACTAAAAGAACTAAAGCTATTTTTGCTCATTTTTAAGTTGGGGTTTTTGGGTGAACTGTATGGTAACAAACATAAAACTTAAAAAATTGGAGTAAGATAATGAGAACAGGAGGCCAGCTCTAGGATTCTTACGATAAATAATATCCCAATGTAAGCTGTGAATTTGTCTTCATACACTTTTCGAAACACTAAGTTGACAAGTTTTGGCCAAAAGCCTATTAAAGAGTGACGTAAATTAATAGTCATGGAGCCCTTGAACTCTTTCCTGCATAGTGTATATTGGGGCTGAATCAAGAGCCAAGGGACCAGTGATACAATTGGCTGTGTCCCTCTCTTGAGCTCTTCATTGCTGCAGTTTAAGAGCCTCACGGGGGATTTCATGATGCAGAAGTAAAGGCTTTGGAACCAGAGTTGAAGACCATCCCATCCCAGCTGAGAAACTGGGTTTTGAATCAAGGCCTTTGTGGATCTTCCTCTCAATATTCTGAAACTGGGACGAATGATGCTTATCAGATAGAATGTGTTAGGTAACGTGAAAAAGGTGCTTTAGATGTCACTGGTCACCTTCCTCCTGATTCTTTAAGTGACCATACCTCTCCTAAGAAGTGTGAATCACTCCCTTTTAAAGAAGTGTTGCTTATTGGGTAAACGTCTCCGTCTCAATCAAAAGTACCTCCAAAAGGATAGCACATTAATGAAATAGAATGGAATTGGTAAGTGTTCTGAATCTTGTAAGGTTTCTAAGTAAGATTTCCAAGAAGAGTTTGCAAATCCAAAGCAAGAACTCTGCCTGGTATATTGCTGGGAGCTTTCTGTGCCTTTGAGCCTCTGATCTGCCCCCCTCTGCAGTTGTTCTTAAGTCCTGAATGTATAGTGGGCTTTTTCTAACACAGTAGCTCCTGGCAAGTACATGGGAGTGCCCTTTGCTGAAGTGAGTCTGGCCTGGGGAAGCTGCGGTGTGTGCTTCCATCTCTGTTAACAGATAAGTGGGCAAATGGCTACGGTGACTTGACTGAGTCCACTGGTATTTCTTGTGCTCCTATGTGTTTTCGTGGCTCTAGGTATATGATTAAGAGAGGTGAAGTTCTTCTTTTATGCATGGTACTTATGGAGAAATGACTAAAAGAACTAAAGCTATTTTTGCTCATTTTTAAGTTGGGTGGTTTGTGGGGTTTTTGTTGTTGAACTGTATGAGCTGTTTGTATATTTTGGAAATTAAGCACTTGTCGGTTGCATCGTTTACAAATATTTTCTGCAAATCTGCAGGTTTTTTGTCTTATGGTTTCCTTTGCTGTGCAAAAGCTTTTAAGTTTAATTAGGTCCCATTTGTTTTTGCTTTTATTTTTATTGCCTTATGAGACTGACCTAGGAGAATATGGGTACAATTTATGTCAGAGAATGTTTTGCCTATGTTCTTTTCTGAAAATTTTATGGTGTCACTTCCCGTGTTTAAGTCTTTATACCATTTTAAGTTTATTTCTGTGCATGGTGTGAGGGAGTGTTATAACTGCATTGATTTGCGTGTGACTGTCCAGCATCCCCCACTGCCAAAGAGACTGTTGTTTTCCCATTGTATGTTCTTGCCTTTTTTATTGAAGATTAATTGGCTGTACATGTTCCGTTTTATTTCAAGGCTCTCTAATTCTATTCCATTGATGCATGTGTCTGTTTTCGTGCCAATACCTTGCTGTTTTGATTACTGTAGGTTTGTAATATGGTCTTGGACCAAATTTAATGATTTTCAACTTCATCTAGGGAAGTGTGTGATTTTCTCTGTTTAGGTGGAAAATGGATAATAAGGAAGAACATATCCGATTCTAGTCAAAATGTGGTTGATGCAATTCCAAGGACAGGTGGGCTGGCTTTAATTTTAAGAATTCTCTGCCTGGTATATTGCTCCGGGAATCTGCCTCTGCAGTTGTTCTTAAGTCCTGAATGTATAGTGGGCTTTTTCTAACACAGTAGCTCCTGGCAAGTACATGGGAGTGCCCTTTGCTGAAGTGAGTCTGGCCTGGGGAAGCTGCGGTGTGTGCTTCCATCTCTGTTAACAGATAAGTGGGCAAATGGCTACGGTGACTTGACTGAGTCCACTGGTATTTCTTGTGCTCCTATGTGTTTTCGTGGCTCTAGGTATATGATTAAGAGAGGTGAAGTTCTTCTTTTATGCATGGTACTTATGGAGAAATGACTAAAAGAACTAAAGCTATTTTTGCTCATTTTTAAGTTGGGTGGTTTGTGGGGTTTTTGTTGTTGAACTGTATGAGCTGTTTGTATATTTTGGAAATTAAGCACTTGTCGGTTGCATCGTTTACAAATATTTTCTGCAAATCTGCAGGTTTTTTGTCTTATGGTTTCCTTTGCTGTGCAAAAGCTTTTAAGTTTAATTAGGTCCCATTTGTTTTTGCTTTTATTTTTATTGCCTTATGAGACTGACCTAGGAGAATATGGGTACAATTTATGTCAGAGAATGTTTTGCCTATGTTCTTTTCTGAAAATTTTATGGTGTCACTTCCCGTGTTTAAGTCTTTATACCATTTTAAGTTTATTTCTGTGCATGGTGTGAGGGAGTGTTATAACTGCATTGATTTGCGTGTGACTGTCCAGCATCCCCCACTGCCAAAGAGACTGTTGTTTTCCCATTGTATGTTCTTGCCTTTTTTATTGAAGATTAATTGGCTGTACATGTTCCGTTTTATTTCAAGGCTCTCTAATTCTATTCCATTGATGCATGTGTCTGTTTTCGTGCCAATACCTTGCTGTTTTGATTACTGTAGGTTTGTAATATGGTCTTGGACCAAATTTAATGATTTTCAACTTCATCTAGGGAAGTGTGTGATTTTCTCTGTTTAGGTGGAAAATGGATAATAAGGAAGAACATATCCGATTCTAGTCAAAATGTGGTTGATGCAATTCCAAGGACAGTGCTGCTTTATTTTAAGGGGAAATACTAAAAAAGAGAGATTATTCTATGACAAATGAGAAGTTCGTGAGGAAATGCAAAGATAAAGGCCCAATGAGGAAAAAAAATATTTAGTGCAAATATATACATCAGCTCTAAGTTTCAAATCTAAAAATAGCTTTTTGGTTGTAGTTTCCATTTGTGACTGACTCCTTGGTTCAAAGCCACAGAGTATATGAAAGTGTTTCTGTTAAAATGACATTTCCAATATGCACGGCAAACTCATCCATGCTGAAAACATTCTAAATAAAATATTCCTTGACATATACTAGGACAGAAAATCACAATTTCCTATCTAATAAAAGCAGTTCCACTTAGGAATAAATCCAGGGCTATGGTGACACCTGAGGATCTTTGTGTCCTTGTGTGTGATCAGAGACTTCAGAAATGATTCCTTTGCTCTCAGACTCCTTTCCCCTCCATTTTTAATTTTTTTTTTTATTTTATATTTTGTTTTTACAGAGTTTTGTTGTTTATAGCTCAGTATAATCCCAAATCTGTCGTAGGCATATCTTTGACCCCTCCCACTCCTCCCATCCCACCCCTCCCCTCTATTTTTATAAGGACATTAATGTGTTTTCATTTGAAAATCCAGAATGAGTGATTTATGTTAGAATGTAGCCATGTATCTGAGACCTGTTAGACGTTAGCTTGCAGATTCCTCAACTATACTTGATACATTTACAAATTTGCTACTCAAGTAATCTGTTCTAGAGCAAAATTGGTCTTCTATGGAAATCTAAGTGTTATGTAGGAATTAGGGAAAAGTTTTTTAAAGGCGGTATAGAAATTTATCAGTTCGAAACCTGTGAGGCAAGAACTGCACTAAATGGGATACAATAATAAATAAGAAATACACAGCCTTGTAAGGGAGACTAGAAAATGAGCTGGCTTTTCTCATAAGAAATAATAGATTTTCAACTTCATCTAGGGAAGTGTGTGATTTTCTCTGTTTTGGTGGAAAATGGATAATAAGGAAGAACATATCCGATTCTAGTCAAAATGTGGTTGATGCAATTCCAAGGACAGTGCTGCTTTATTTTAAGGGGAAATACTAAAAAAGAGAGATTATTCTATGACAAATGAGAAGTTCGTGAGGAAATGCAAAGATAAAGGCCCAATGAGGAAAAAAAATATTTAGTGCAAATATATACATCAGCTCTAAGTTTCAAATCTAAAAATAGCTTTTTGGTTGTAGTTTCCATTTGTGACTGACTCCTTGGTTCAAAGCCACAGAGTATATGAAAGTGTTTCTGTTAAAATGACATTTCCAATATGCACGGCAAACTCATCCATGCTGAAAACATTCTAAATAAAATATTCCTTGACATATACTAGGACAGAAAATCACAATTTCCTATCTAATAAAAGCAGTTCCACTTAGGAATAAATCCAGGGCTATGGTGACACCTGAGGATCTTTGTGTCCTTGTGTGTGATCAGAGACTTCAGAAATGATTCCTTTGCTCTCAGACTCCTTTCCCCTCCATTTTTAATTTTTTTTTTTATTTTATATTTTGTTTTTACAGAGTTTTGTTGTTTATAGCTCAGTATAATCCCAAATCTGTCGTAGGCATATCTTTGACCCCTCCCACTCCTCCCATCCCACCCCTCCCCTCTATTTTTATAAGGACATTAATGTGTTTTCATTTGAAAATCCAGAATGAGTGATTTATGTTAGAATGTAGCCATGTATCTGAGACCTGTTAGACGTTAGCTTGCAGATTCCTCAACTATACTTGATACATTTACAAATTTGCTACTCAAGTAATCTGTTCTAGAGCAAAATTGGTCTTCTATGGAAATCTAAGTGTTATGTAGGAATTAGGGGAAAAGTTTTTTTTAAAGGCGGTATAGAAATTTATCAGTTCGAAACCTGTGAGGCAAGAACTGCACTAAATGTGGGGATACAATAATAAATAAGAAATACACAGCCTTGTAAGGGAGACTAGAAAATGAGCTGGCTTTTCTCATACAGAAATAATAGATGAAACATGTGAAGGCTTCAGTGAAAATAGGTAGACAGGTACTTCCCTTAATTCTGGAGATTAGAAGAGAATTCCCCAATGATATGGGAACAGAGATCCATTTTATAAAAATGAATTTGGCAATGTGGGAGTCTGGGAAGAGTGAAACAAGAATGTTGGAGGAGGGCACACTACTGAAGAAGAGACATGGGCAACATGGCGAAAAAGGGTAAAGTTAGATAGAAGAGCAAGCAACTGATGGTAGTACAACTCTCAATTATACACAAATGTGAGATAAAATTTTATACTTGAATGCTTTGAAAAATCCGTGACACAAATTGAGGACGTTTATAAATGTATATTGTGTGAAGTGATTGAAACTGAGATCATGAATAACACTTCTTACTAAGCCCTGTATCGTCTTTTAGGCATCTTTTTTCTTGGGGAAGAAATGAGGAGTTGCCAGAAACATCAAGGCCTCGTGATCTGAATGGAGCCAAATAATACAGAGATCAAAACCCTTATTAAGGAGTGTGAGAGGCAAATATTAATACTAATTTTTGTAGCACTTCATAGCTTAACAAATATTTTCGCTTACTCTTCATGGCATTTTTGAGCCTCAGAAGAAACATAAAGCCCTAGTTTGTGGCATTTGCCAATTTCCACAGTGTAAATACTATCATGGCCAATTTCAAGCTAACAAGAGCTGAACAGCCTCTCACAAAATTCCTGAATATTAATAATCAGCTCTCTCTCACATCACTGCGCTTAGTAGGTGAAACTTAGCTTCAGCTCTTTGCATTCTAAGTTTTATTCCTCTGTCTTTAGTTCCTTAAATTTAACTTGGTCAAAAGGTGAAATCTGCCAGTAGGATCTGTGTTTTGATTGGGAGGTCTCTTTAGCAAAGAAATTCAATGATCATCTGTGTCTCTTTTTTTCTAATTATTTAACACATATCACTCTTACTCTCTGCCTTATAAATAGTAAATCTCACATAAAAATTTTGAAGTAGCTACTATTAGAAATTTTTGCAGATGGCAGTGAAAACACAGACTGAGTGTCTTGCCCCATGTCACACAGGTGCTGAATACATAAGCTGGGGTTACAACCCAGGCAACCCAGCCTGAATCTATGCTTTGAACCAGTTTATACTGCTGCCTAAGTATTCATGTCAGAAATATACCTACAACATATTAATATCTCAGCCCATATTTCCTGGAAAATTAGGCTGTCAAATTCTTACATGCTAACACTTTGTTTAGATGTGATATCCTAAGGAAGCAACCATGATGGGAAAAGAGAGGAAGTTGAGGCAGAAGGAAAAAGCAAATATGAAGAAATATGTTTCTGAGTTGCCTGTAGCTTTCAGGAACTATTTCTTGACCTCAGAGGTTGTCTCCAGAGAAGCCACATGAAGTTAGTATACCTCTGAACAGTCCATTCAACAGAACAAAAGAAGAATTTATCTGCCAGTCTTCATACTCATGGGTCAAAGTCTGTCCCAAGGGATATTAACTCATGTGTACTTTCTGGATTGTGCATACATGAATACCAGTTGGGTCCAAAGATAAAACTCAAGTCTCAATGGCAACAGAAAAGTCCTGAGGCAAGAGGCTAGAGGTATGATCTATGGACAGGTACTGTTAGATTGTACCTGGAAGTGATTCGAGGGTCTAGGTGAGCAGTCACTGAAGCAGCCTGTGGTGCTGGCCAAAGGCAGCAGGGACCTGGTTTCCACAAGTGCAAGGTATTGCTCCTCTCAAGGTCAAAATCAAGGCATGAGGACAGATCTGGAGTGGTACATAAATTAGATGAGGTCATTTATCTTCCAAACTTCTGAGGACACTGAAGGATATCAGATTGTATATGCTACACTTAGGTACAGCAGCATGGACTAGGCCACATCTGAACTCAGTCAATTTATCTTTGCATTGACCCATGAGTGTGAAGACTGGCAGATAAATTCTTCTTTTGTTCTGTTGAATGGACTGTTCAGAGGTGTACTAGCTTCATGTGGCTTCTCTGGAGACAACCTCTGAGGTCAAGAAATAGTTCCTGAAAACTACAGGCAGCTCTTTGCATTCTAAGTTTTATTCCTCTGTCTTTAGTTCCTTAAATTTAACTTGGTCAAAAGGTGAAATCTGCCAGTAGGATCTGTGTTTTGATTGGGAGGTCTCTTTAGCAAAGAAAGAAAAGTATTATTCCTTTTGGTACTACCAACCACATAATTGCCAGCTGACTAGTAATACTGGTAACTGAAACTTCGGACAAGGGACAAGCCTCCTGAAGAAGTCAGAAAGGAATTTAGAACCAGTGAGTTATCCCTTAAAGCTACTTGAAGATCCTAAGAGATCATAAATGATTAATCTCCCTTTATATTCTCATAATACTTTCATTGTTCATTACATTGTACTTAAATTCTAACCATATGTTAAAATTATTTGCTTTAGAATCACAGAATGTAAGTTCCTTAAAGGTGCATCTCCTATATTTCCATCTTGATCAGACCTTTCATTGACTGATTCATACAACCTACAATTCAATCAATATACATTTGTCGACTTGAATGCCATGTTGTATGCAGGTTCAGCTATATATGATTTGCAGAGCTAAGTGTAAAATAAAAGTAGGGCCCATGTTTGAAAAGCAGGAAAAAGTGCTGTTAAAGGTACAAAAATATAAAACTTTTTCCTTAAAAATATTTGATTATGAAAGATAATACTAGTAATGGTAATACATGAGTAGTAACACAAACTTAAAATTTACAAAAAGATATTTTTTGTGACATAATTTTATAGAATACATAAATACAATAAATTCAATATCTTGATTGCTCACAAGATTATTTATTGGCTCAGTTTTCTGCAACATCGTGTCATCAAATTTATACTTTTAACAATATTTATACTTTAAGCAATATTGAGAGTGATGTCATTCTTAACAAATTCAAGATAGAAAATAATTTCTGACAATCTGATGTATCTAGAGTTACTAGAGTTAGGAATATCTTATAAACTATGACATTAGGGCACTCTTCTGATAATTTCAAAGTATAATATAAATTTTTCACACATCTTAAACTATTTTTTTAAACTAATTCTTATAGAACAGTTTTTCTAAAAAGATTTCACTCTGTACAAAGCGAGTTTATGCCAGCTTGAATTTAATTTTATATGGAAATTTATGCAAAGGCCTTTTAATGTTTCCTCTGGTAGTTTCTGTCAGCTTCTGGAGGCTGTACAAAAAGCAAGTGACTTCATAATTTTTATATAGATTAAAACATACTTATGCATTCTATTGCCTTACTTTCAATAAAACAAAATTTAAATTTTAAAACTGTTTTCTTTGTTAATAATTGGTTCATGTAAAACTTCATATGAAAATAGAGTTGATTTTTTCCTACAGAATGCGCCAATATTTTTATTAATTCCTCTTTCTATGTTTATAGATACTCTCTTTGCAAAGTTTGGCAGCAACTTCCAAACTGATGATTCTAAACTCTTTGAATTCAGTAACTCCATAAGAAGCCCCTGTTTATTGCTTCTGTTTTGTAATAATTTACTTTCCAGGTTTGTTGCCCAAGTGCCAGTGGTTCCTGTTCTAGTGCCCAGGTGGGAGAGCTAATATTTGTGTAGCCAGAGCAAGGTCAGGCTCTGGGGACTGGTGGCCATGGGCAAGCTGGCCTCCCACTCCAGACCTCCTCCTCCTCCCTGGGTCTGGGACCCAGCTACTTCTGCCATGTACCTGGGTCTAGGTTATGCCCCAGCCAACCCCCCTGGGTCAGTGGTGCTCAAGTGCCCCAAAGCTGGTCCTGCCCATAGGATGCCTTGGTCAACTGTCGGGCATGTTGTCAGGTCCCCCAAGGAAGATTTGTGAAAGTAGGATTTGTTGTCTCCTAGATTCTGCCATTTTGCGATTAGTCTGGGGGCAAAGGGAAGGTGGTCAATAAGTGCTAGCATGACTTCTGAGTGCATCGAAGGGTTCCCACCCCAGCCTGTCCCTCCCAGATGTTTAAAATGAAGGAAGGGGAAGAATACAGAACAAAGTCCCAGTGGCATTTGGGATGTTACTTGCAATGGGAAAAGAGGACGAAAGTAAAAATCATATGACAGCCTTTGGGATCTTGGGCAAACTTTCCGACAGGTCTTCCTTTGCCTGGAAAGGAATAGTTTCAAAGTATAATATAAATTTTCACACATCTTAAACTATTTTTAAACTAATTCTTATAGAACAGTTTTTCTAAAAAGATTTCACTCTGTACAAAGCGAGTTTATGCCAGCTTGAATTTAATTTTATATGGAAATTTATGCAAAGGCCTTTTAATGTTTCCTCTGGTAGTTTCTGTCAGCTTCTGGAGGCTGTACAAAAAGCAAGTGACTTCATAATTTTTATATAGATTAAAACATACTTATGCATTCTATTGCCTTACTTTCAATAAAACAAAATTTAAATTTTAAAACTGTTTTCTTTGTTAATAATTGGTTCATGTAAAACTTCATATGAAAATAGAGTTGATTTTTTCCTACAGAATGCGCCAATATTTTTATTAATTCCTCTTTCTATGTTTATAGATACTCTCTTTGCAAAGTTTGGCAGCAACTTCCAAACTGATGATTCTAAACTCTTTGAATTCAGTAACTCCATAAGAAGCCCCTGTTTATTGCTTCTGTTTTGTAATAATTTACTTTCCAGGTTTGTTGCCCAAGTGCCAGTGGTTCCTGTTCTAGTGCCCAGGTGGGAGAGCTAATATTTGTGTAGCCAGAGCAAGGTCAGGCTCTGGGGACTGGTGGCCATGGGCAAGCTGGCCTCCCACTCCAGACCTCCTCCTCCTCCCTGGGTCTGGGACCCAGCTACTTCTGCCATGTACCTGGGTCTAGGTTATGCCCCAGCCAACCCCCCTGGGTCAGTGGTGCTCAAGTGCCCCAAAGCTGGTCCTGCCCATAGGATGCCTTGGTCAACTGTCGGGCATGTTGTCAGGTCCCCCAAGGAAGATTTGTGAAAGTAGGATTTGTTGTCTCCTAGATTCTGCCATTTTGCGATTAGTCTGGGGGCAAAGGGAAGGTGGTCAATAAGTGCTAGCATGACTTCTGAGTGCATCGAAGGGTTCCCACCCCAGCCTGTCCCTCCCAGATGTTTAAAATGAAGGAAGGGGAAGAATACAGAACAAAGTCCCAGTGGCATTTGGGATGTTACTTGCAATGGGAAAAGAGGACGTAAAGTAAAAATCATATGACAGCCTTTGGGATCTTGGGCAAACTTTCCGACAGGTCTTCCTTTGCCTGGAAGGAATAGTCAGGGACTCAGTCACCCACGTCAGTCCAAGGAGCACATGAACTCGACTTTTTTTTTCTTCTCCAGTTTTTTTTTCCCCATCATGCCCCTTTTATTTTTTTAATATTTATTTTCACCCATCTTTTATTCTTTGACATGTGTGGGCCTCCCATTGCAGTAGCCTTCCTCATTGCAGAGCATAGCTCTTGGGTGCATGCACCCCAGAGTACTGGCTCCCTATTGGATGCACAGGTCCAGCCACTCTGCGGCACGTGGGATCTTCCTGGGTCAGGGATCCAACCAGTGCCCCATGCACTGCAAGGTGGACACTCTACCTGCTGGACCACCCGGGAAGCCCCAGCTGGACTCTTTGAGTGACAGTCTCTTAAGGCAGCTGATGATGGCTCCCTTCACAGGGTCACTGTGCTGTGGGATTAACTCGCGTCAGAACTGCCCAAGTTAGAACAGTCTCATCCCCTGGACTTTGCAGGCTGCACAGCCATACTGTAGGGCCTGAGTTGCTGGTTGCATGCTGCCAATACAGGAGAATGGACTTTGTACAAGACTGAAGGTGCCGTGTAACAAATACTGATCTATGCTGAACGTTGGAAGAGACATCACAGTCTGAAACGTTAGAAACCTTCTGGGGTTTTCTTTTAATCCATGCATGGAGCCTCTTGCTTTCTCTTTGGTAAGCAACCCATGATGGCTTCCTCCCTTATATTTTTTTCCCCTGCACATTCAAGCTTTTAAAAAGCTCATTGTTGTCTGAGCATTGGGTGGGTTTGGGAAGTGTGACCTAGGAAAGATGAAAACTGTTTCTTAGATTGGATATTGGTTCTATTGCAATCTGGTGGATTCTACAGGCATAGCAACTTTGTGTGTGCATTTAGAAATGTTGTTACGTAGAGCATATTTTGAGATCTTCTCTCTTGTTAGGAAATAGTACCTGGTAAAAGGAGGGAGTCCTGTATAGGGTTATAATGAGGAGTCTTTGATGAGGTTGCTTATGTTCTGGCAATGGTGTGATCACTGGGAACACTCCTAAGGATTTGATTAGCAACTTACTCTTGAGTCTGTCTGTTTATCAGTATTTCTCTCTATCCATCAATTTTTTTAATTGCAAAGCAATACACAACAAAATTTGTACAAGGGGAATATTAATGATAGTATTTGTAATACCATTGTAATATTTGTAATGATAGTATTTATAATAAAAAATACAGTATTTGTACTGTTTTGGAGAATAACCAGCATTAATGATTTTGTGTGAATAATATGTTTGTATGTTGGTTGGTTCTCTTAACAAAAATTTACCCGAAGACACTAGGTACTGGCTGTTCTCAGTAATACACAGGGTCATGGTCAATATTTTATGGTCCATTCATGTAGCTTTAACTAATTCTTTATAATATCTATGTAATATCCAAAGTATGTCTGTACTGCATTGGAGACTGTTTTTATTGTTTTCAGATTTTTATCCTTTGAACTCTGCTCCAATGAATTTTTTTGTAGCCACATTCTTAGGCATGATGAAGCATGCTCAAAAGGAAAGAACCTACCCTGCATCCGAATTTGATGTTATATTAATAGATTCATGTTGTTCATTAGACGCATGCACTGTTAAGTACCTGCAGTGTGGCTTATCTGAATGAACATGTGCTCTAAGACTAAAATTCATGCCAGACTTGAAGAATCTCACATGTGAAAAAAATTAAATGTCTCTAATTTATATTATATATGGAACTGATATATATTAGATATAATAGGCTAAAAAATTTTATTACTAAAATTAATTACATCCCTTTTCTTTTTCTTTTTTCAAAATGTGGCTACCTACCAGAAAATTTAAAATTACACATATGGCTTGCATCTGTAGCCACATTGCACTTCTATTGAAAGGAGTATTGCAAATACTTTAAAAATTCCCAAATGACATCAAACCATTGTTCTGAGTAGGTGTTTTACTTTGTTCTGATTTGAATTTTGAGTAGGTAATATATGAACACAGTACAAAATTCAAAAGGAAAAACGGGTATAAAAGGTACTTACAATAGTCTTCTACTGCTGCTTGGGAAAAAAAAAAAATCACAAAATGAGTGGTTTGCCAACAAATATTTATTTTTTTAGAGTTCTGGAAGTCAGAAGTCTGAAATGGGTTGCAGCAGTCTAAGATTAAAGTGTCACATCCCTTCTGGAGACTTCTTGTCTTTTCCAACTTGTAAAAGTTGCCTGTATTCCTTGGATCATGGGTCCCTGCCATATTCAAGGCCATTAGTGATAGGTTACTTCTCCTGCTCTGATTCCTTTCTGTCTCCCTTTTCTCCTTTTTTTAAAGCCAGCTTTATTGAGACATAATTTACATATCATTCAGTTGACTCACTTAAATGCCTTTGTATATATTCACAAAGTTGTATACCCATGACTACTATCAATTTTAGAACATACTCAGCACCCACTAAGGAAACTGGTACCTATCACTTCCCCTGTAATTTCTCCTTACTTCCCGGCTCCTGGCAACCACAGTTCTATTTTCTGACACTATGGATTTGCCTATTCTGGAGTTTTCATATGAATGGAACTATAATAGGAGGTCCCTGGTGACTGGCTTCCTTCACTTAGCATGATGATTTTGCAATTCATCTGTGTTGTTGTATCAGCACTTCATTTCTTTTTATTGCCAAATAATATTCCATAGTATCCCTACGACTCTTGCGACTCCTAGTCCCACCTGGACTATCTAGGGTAATCCTCCTACCTTAAGGTCACATCTTTAGTAACCTTAGTCCCATCTGCAATCATAATTGCCTCTTACCATTTAATATAACTTGGTCACTGGTTCTGGAGGTTAAGGTGTACGTGTCATGGTGGGGGCGGCATTATTCTGCTGACCAGAGGACCCCCTCTATGATGCTGTTTAGAGCAGAATACAGTGCTTCTATCCCCAGGGGCAGCATTTTGCCAATGGCTTTCATATCCTCAAGTCCACCTCTATACACATGCATGTGTGTTCTTAAAAACATCAAAAAATGCCAAGAGTAGCAAATGCTGTTTACTGCCTACTGTATATGCACTTTCACCTGGTTTCCTATTTTGGGTTTCCTAGTAGGTAATATATGAACACAGTACAAAATTCAAAAGGAAACGGGTATAAAAGGTACTTACAATAGTCTTCTACTGCTGCTTGGGAAAAAAAATCACAAAATGAGTGGTTTGCCAACAAATATTTATTTTTTTAGAGTTCTGGAAGTCAGAAGTCTGAAATGGGTTGCAGCAGTCTAAGATTAAAGTGTCACATCCCTTCTGGAGACTTCTTGTCTTTTCCAACTTGTAAAAGTTGCCTGTATTCCTTGGATCATGGGTCCCTGCCATATTCAAGGCCATTAGTGATAGGTTACTTCTCCTGCTCTGATTCCTTTCTGTCTCCCTTTTCTCCTTTTTTTAAAGCCAGCTTTATTGAGACATAATTTACATATCATTCAGTTGACTCACTTAAATGCCTTTGTATATATTCACAAAGTTGTATACCCATGACTACTATCAATTTTAGAACATACTCAGCACCCACTAAGGAAACTGGTACCTATCACTTCCCCTGTAATTTCTCCTTACTTCCCGGCTCCTGGCAACCACAGTTCTATTTTCTGACACTATGGATTTGCCTATTCTGGAGTTTTCATATGAATGGAACTATAATAGGAGGTCCCTGGTGACTGGCTTCCTTCACTTAGCATGATGATTTTGCAATTCATCTGTGTTGTTGTATCAGCACTTCATTTCTTTTTATTGCCAAATAATATTCCATAGTATCCCTACGACTCTTGCGACTCCTAGTCCCACCTGGACTATCTAGGGTAATCCTCCTACCTTAAGGTCACATCTTTAGTAACCTTAGTCCCATCTGCAATCATAATTGCCTCTTACCATTTAATATAACTTGGTCACTGGTTCTGGAGGTTAAGGTGTACGTGTCATGGTGGGGGCGGCATTATTCTGCTGACCAGAGGACCCCCTCTATGATGCTGTTTAGAGCAGAATACAGTGCTTCTATCCCCAGGGGCAGCATTTTGCCAATGGCTTTCATATCCTCAAGTCCACCTCTATACACATGCATGTGTGTTCTTAAAAACATCAAAAAATGCCAAGAGTAGCAAATGCTGTTTACTGCCTACTGTATATGCACTTTCACCTGGTTTCCTATTTTGGGTTTCCTAGTCTTAAATTTATCTTGGAGATTATATTAGTTTCCTAGAACTTGTAACAAATTGCCATTAACTGGGTGACTAAAAATAACAGAAATGTCTTTTCCATAGTTCTAAAGGGCTGATATCCAAGATCAAGGTGGCGACAGGGCTGTGCTCCCTCTGGAGACTCAGGCGGAGAAGGTGTTCCTTGCATCTCCCTGCTTTTGGTAACTTGAGGCATTCCTTGGCTGTGGCTGCATCACTCCAGGGTGTGCCTCCATCTTCGTATATCCTTCTGCCCTTCTCCTTTTCTGTCTTTTATTAAGGATAGTTGTCATTGTTTTAGGGCTTCCCTGGTGGCTCACTTGGTAAAGAATCAACCTGGAATGCGGGAGACCTGGGTTTGATCCCTGGGTTGGGAAGATCCCCTGGAGAAGGGAAAGGCTACTCACTCCGGTATTCTTGCCTGGGAAATGCCAGGGACAGAGGAGCCTGGCGGGCTACAGTCCATGGGGTTACAAAGAGTTGGACATGACTGAAGCGCCTATGCATGCATGTGGGATTCTGCTAGGGGTAGAAATTAACAAAGGAACCTAAGAACAAACGTCAGAGACACCTATTACTGTGACCCTGGAGCATCTTTCTTAGTGACCAAGGCACTGAGATCCTTCTCAAATATTTCAGCAGAACCCTCTTGAGGCTTGTGAGGGGACTCAAGGTCACTCCTCGATGAGGAAACAGAACAGAGCCCTTGTTGGCTCTTTCTGGGCCCTCTTGACCACGTCAGAGGGTAGTGAGCTTGATTTAACAGTGAGCCCATGTTGACAGACTGCTGAGGAGCCCTGTAGAAAGCCTCTTCTCCTCGAGGAGGAACAGAAGTCCTGGAACCTAGTTACTGTCTAACCAAGGGCATGAGCATGTGACACACAACCTGCAGCTGCGTGGCTGCCTCTGGCAGAACCCCTCCACGTGGCTTTTCAGCCATTGCCTTATATGCCCTGTGTTTCTTTCCCTGCGAATTTTACAAGTTGACATGCGAGTTCCAGTTTGGTTCATTGACTTGCTGCCCTTCCCCCTCTGCACACACGTACACACCTTGAAAAGAAAGCATGTCAGGTGAACTTGGGCTATTGTGTCTCTCAGGTAAGGCTTTTCGATAAAAAGCTGAGGTGAGACCAGCCTGCTTACAGTGGCTCCCAGCCCAGAGGCCGTTTGCACAGATTATATTACACAAAGGCAGAATTCAGGTAGACCTCCCAACAAGGGCATATTATATCACTGTCGCTTTGTCGGGAGGCCTGTTAATGGTTTACACTCTGTCCTCCGAAAAAAAAAAGCCTGAGGGGTGAAGCAGCTTCCAGGGTGTGCCTCCCTCTTCGTATCTCCTTCTGCACTTCTCCTTTTCTGTCTTTTATTAAGGATAGTTGTCATTGTTTTAGGGCTTCCCTGGTGGCTCACTTGGTAAAGAATCAACCTGGAATGCGGGAGACCTGGGTTTGATCCCTGGGTTGGGAAGATCCCCTGGAGAAGGGAAAGGCTACTCACTCCGGTATTCTTGCCTGGGAAATGCCAGGGACAGAGGAGCCTGGCGGGCTACAGTCCATGGGGTTACAAAGAGTTGGACATGACTGAAGCGCCTATGCATGCATGTGGGATTCTGCTAGGGGTAGAAATTAACAAAGGAACCTAAGAACAAACGTCAGAGACACCTATTACTGTGACCCTGGAGCATCTTTCTTAGTGACCAAGGCACTGAGATCCTTCTCAAATATTTCAGCAGAACCCTCTTGAGGCTTGTGAGGGGACTCAAGGTCACTCCTCGATGAGGAAACAGAACAGAGCCCTTGTTGGCTCTTTCTGGGCCCTCTTGACCACGTCAGAGGGTAGTGAGCTTGATTTAACAGTGAGCCCATGTTGACAGACTGCTGAGGAGCCCTGTAGAAAGCCTCTTCTCCTCGAGGAGGAACAGAAGTCCTGGAACCTAGTTACTGTCTAACCAAGGGCATGAGCATGTGACACACAACCTGCAGCTGCGTGGCTGCCTCTGGCAGAACCCTCCACGTGGCTTTTCAGCCATTGCCTTATATGCCCTGTGTTTCTTTCCCTGCGAATTTTACAAGTTGACATGCGAGTTCCAGTTTGGTTCATTGACTTGCTGCCCTTCCCCCTCTGCACACACGTACACACCTTGAAAAGAAAGCATGTCAGGTGAACTTGGGCTATTGTGTCTCTCAGGTAAGGCTTTTCGATAAAAAGCTGAGGTGAGACCAGCCTGCTTACAGTGGCTCCCAGCCCAGAGGCCGTTTGCACAGATTATATTACACAAAGGCAGAATTCAGGTAGACCTCCCAACAAGGGCATATTATATCACTGTCGCTTTGTCGGGAGGCCTGTTAATGGTTTACACACTCTGTCCTCCAGTTTAAACATATACTTCGCATTTGGCATCAGCAGCCTGGGGACTCTCTGACCATCTGTACAGACTAACTGCATGTAAGGCAGGCTCTGCACTCCTAAAACCTGGGGTGCAAAGCTTCCCTTCTCCCCTCCCCTTGGCTCTCGTCCGTAATCCAGTCTGCCCCCTCTCCCCTGGAACCACCGCTGGCTTCACATGTGACTCCAAGCCCTCAGGGCCCTGGGGCACGGGTCCAGCCGCCATCACGAGGCCTGAGAGGCGGGGCAGTGGTCACCTCAGGCCTGACAGGACAGAGCAGCGCCGGCTCCCGCTCCCAAAGGAGGTAACTGCGGCAGTACCCGCTGGAGGACTTTCTCCCTCTCTGAGAGCTGGGCTGGACTGCTGTGTGCTCTGAGGTCATTCAGTAAAGCAGTCTGATAATAAAAGAAGGATGTCCACTTCTCCATGTGGCCCTCAGGGAGGACACAGTGATGCACCTTCCTCTACACAGGGGAAGAAGTCCTCTCACCTCTTTGTTGCTGCGTGGAACTCCAGTAGGGCCGATACTAACAGAACACAGCCCAGCGTTCTCGGCTGTGTGTCTGGCCTTTTTAGAATTATTACTGTTAATCCTCACAAGGACCTTAGGAGACAGGCACTGTGACTGATACTACATGTGCAGACGAGGAAGCCTCAAGTACATGGGGATCAAGAAAGGAGGCCAAGGCCACATCCTAGGAATAAGGAGCAGCTCCAGATCAGCCATTCTTCTTCGTGACCCAACCTAGCCCTGTTTGAGGATACACAGAGGAGGGTCTCGAGAGGAGGGGGACAAAAACGGGTGTGAATTGGGGGTCAGAGGCCATTCCTCTGATGAGGTACATAATGTCAAGATGATATGATACCTCATCACAGGCTCTGTTCCCACCAGGCTAGACACCTGGGCAGTTCTGCTAAAGGTAGGCATGACTGCTGATTTCTGTAAACAGGCCACTACTATTGAGAATGGCCTTTTTGGGTTTTTTGACTGGGCCGAATGGCATGCAGGATCTTATTTTCCCAACCGGGGATTGGACCTGTGCCCCATGCAGTGAGACAGAGAGTTAACCACTGAACCACCAAGGAGTTCCCAAAGATGGGCTTTTCTTTATCATAATCCACCCCAGCCTCCTAGACCCCTACAGTGGCTATGAAAAGCGCCTGGATACCTCTTGGATCCCTGTGGATCATGAAGGATCCCAGAGCCGCTCTTTCTGGAGCCATGCCGACCTGTTCTCTCAAAAGTCAGTATCATCAAGTGCATCTTCTTGGCCCCGTGTGTCCTCACAGGATGGAATCCCAATGAAGGCCAGTCAATTCTTATTTGCATGGGGCCCCCTAGGGGACTCGTGAGTGTTTTTCCTATAATCATTTATCTCCTTGGAATTGTAGTCACTCTTTGCAGTAATGACCAGCACCATTAATAGTTGGTCAAGTGCTTATCCCATCTGTTTCTTGGGTCAGAACTTCGGCAGCATCTAGTGCAGAGGAGCCCACACTGTGTGAGTGATGGAGAAGTGCGAGTCCCTTGTCCCTACCTACTTCACCATTTTCGAGGATTCCCACAGCCCCCAGCATCTCACCGCTAGCTTCCAGGCCTGGGTAAAATGTTTTCCCCTCCAGGCCTTTGTCTTCATTAAAACTGAGTTGGGTTGCATGGACCAGAAGCAAACTTGAGCATTGGAACCAAGTTGTTTGTTTTTCTCTTGTAAAGAGGAGTCTTGAGCTACCTAGTGCAGGATGGAACCCCCGCTGGAAGAAGCCCCTCTCCAGGACTCAGGCTGTTTTCCAGCCTTGTGCTGAAGCACCTGCTGGGTTTGGCTCTTGTCTTTACACTTAGAAGATGGCACCTACTTTTCTGTTTTCAATCACACTCCCAGTCTGGGTGCCAGCTAAGTCTGACCACTTTTAATGACAGTCTCCTTTGGAAACCTTCACGCAGAAGACTTCCTATCCTATCTCAATCTACCTCTAGCCAAGTTGAAGTTTGAGGAGCTTCATATTTTCAACTGGGCACCTTGCTTCCTTGGACAAAGCTGGATGTCCTCCTAGTAAGAAAAAGGGAAGATTGGCTCTGAAGTAAGGAATGAGAAAGATCTGCCACACCATCTCTTGAACAGGAATGTGTTTTGACAAATTAGCTCATTGTGTCATTGATATTGTTATGAAAATTGGGACGCAGTACACAGATACTGCTTTCCTCAATGAAAGGAAACAAAGGCAACACTGGGACTCTTTGCAGAGTGGGGGTTGTTGGAAGAAGGTCAGGGATAGATAGAGGACTAAAACTTTCTCCTCTTCACAAAGTTGTTTGGGGTTGGTTTTGCTTCTGAACCGTGGTTGCTCTGCCTCTAGTCCGGAGTTTCTGAACCTCGGCACTGTTTGCGTCTTGGACTGGGTCACACTTAGATGAAAGGGCCACTCTGTGCCTTGTAGGATGTTTTCCTATAATCATTTATCTCCTTGGAATTGTAGTCACTCTTTGCAGTAATGACCAGCACCATTAATAGTTGGTCAAGTGCTTATCCCATCTGTTTCTTGGGTCAGAACTGCAGCATCTAGTGCAGAGGAGCCCACACTGTGTGAGTGATGGAGAAGTGCAGTCCCTTGTCCCTACCTACTTCACCATTTTCGAGGATTCCCACAGCCCCAGCATCTCACCGCTAGCTTCCAGGCCTGGGTAAAATGTTTTCCTCCAGGCCTTTGTCTTCATTAAAACTGAGTTGGGTTGCATGGACCAGAAGCAAACTTGAGCATTGGAACCAAGTTGTTTGTTTTTCTCTTGTAAAGAGGAGTCTTGAGCTACCTAGTGCAGGATGGAACCCCCGCTGGAAGAAGCCCCTCTCCAGGACTCAGGCTGTTTTCCAGCCTTGTGCTGAAGCACCTGCTGGGTTTGGCTCTTGTCTTTACACTTAGAAGATGGCACCTACTTTTCTGTTTTCAATCACACTCCCAGTCTGGGTGCCAGCTAAGTCTGACCACTTTTAATGACAGTCTCCTTTGGAAACCTTCACGCAGAAGACTTCCTATCCTATCTCAATCTACCTCTAGCCAAGTTGAAGTTTGAGGAGCTTCATATTTTCAACTGGGCACCTTGCTTCCTTGGACAAAGCTGGATGTCCTCCTAGTAAGAAAAAGGGAAGATTGGCTCTGAAGTAAGGAATGAGAAAGATCTGCCACACCATCTCTTGAACAGGAATGTGTTTTGACAAATTAGCTCATTGTGTCATTGATATTGTTATGAAAATTGGGACGCAGTACACAGATACTGCTTTCCTCAATGAAAGGAAACAAAGGCAACACTGGGACTCTTTGCAGAGTGGGGGTTGTTGGAAGAAGGTCAGGGATAGATAGAGGACTAAAACTTTCTCCTCTTCACAAAGTTGTTTGGGGTTGGTTTTGCTTCTGAACCGTGGTTGCTCTGCCTCTAGTCCGGAGTTTCTGAACCTCGGCACTGTTTGCGTCTTGGACTGGGTCACACTTAGATGAAAGGGCCACTCTGTGCCTTGTAGGATGTTTATCCTGGCCTCAGCCCACTAGATGCCGGTAACATGGGCCCCTACTCCCAATTGCGATAACCAAAACTATTTTCAGACTTTGCCAAATTGCCCCTGGTTAGGATCACTACTCCAGTCTATTCCGCACCACAGAAATTTGCTGACAGAACTGATCTTTTTCCTGGTTTTGAAATGACAAGTGTAAAATTGACCTGCTCCCTAGCAGTGGACCCTGGCCAAGTAGGGCAGCGGCAGCAGTGCCTCACAGCGAGATTCATCCTGCACATCTGCACAGCAGCTGGACTGGGCTTCTGTGGGCTTGGCCAGGGAGGCACCTGCAGGGCAGCTTCCTCAGCTCCTTGGATTCAGAGCCCTGCATCCCACCAGCAGAGCTCGTTGTAGCCAGCAGAGTAGACTGGCATGAAAGTAGGACTGACAGATTTAGCAAATAAAAATATAGGATGTCCTTTTTTTTTTTTTACATTTATTTTTTTATTTATTTATCTTTTTTGGGGGTGGGGTGGGGAGGGAGAGGACGGGCGGGCCACTTCTATTGGTCTTTCATTTATCTATTTTCATCCGTCTTTGTTCTTTGGCACCTGTGGGCCTCCCATCGCGGTGGCGTCTGTCGTTGCAGAGCACCGGCTTTGGCGCATGCGCTCCAGAGCTCTGGCTCGGTAATTGGACACATTGGTCCAGCCGCTCCGCGGCACATGGGATCTTCCCAGGCCAGGGATTGAACTGGCGCCCCTTGCACTGCAAGGCAGTGTCCTTACCCACTGGACCACCAGGGAAAGCCTAGGATGTCCATTTAAATTTGAATTTCAGATGTGCTCGGTCGTTCAGTTGTGTCCAACTATTTGCATTCTCATGGACTGTAGCCCGCCAGGCTCCTCTGTCCACGGGATTTTTCCAGGCAAGACTACTGGAGTGAGTTGCCAGTTCTACTCCAGGGGATCTTCCCAAACCCCTATCTCCTGGATCTCCTGCACACGTGTATTTGAGTATGCTCACACACACAACACACACCGTCTGGGGAAGCAGTTCCAGAGAAGACCTTCCAGACACACACACAACCATAGAATTTTCACTTCCATAGAATTTCACGTAGTCTTTACTCTTCTTGATTTTCTGTGTGGCAGGAGGATTGTTCACCACTGTGCCACTTGGGAAGCCCTGAATTTCAGATAAACACAATTTTTTAGTATAATTGTGTCCTGTGCAACCTTAAGTGGGAGCAATATTCCTAGTATCTGGGTGCTATAAAGAGTGTTCTCTGAACAAGGGGCAGGATTACTTTACTAGAAAAAACGTCCAGGTCAATACTAGACTCAGTTGGCTATGGGAAGGAAGCATTGACGTTCCACCTGAAATCATTCAGAAGAGTGTTTCCAAGAGAGTGTCCCCTGATGGTTAGGCTCCTTGGGACACTGCAGAGTGCAAGTGCCTATAACCCCCTATGCACACAGGGGGCTGCTTTAGAGTCCCAGTACATACCAGCAGATTGATGTCTGGAGAAATCCTACATGAAGAAAGCCTGTTTGACTTGGTCTAAGCCAGGCTTCCCAAAATTCTGAGTTTTTCTTGCCTAGTGACTCTTACCAGAATATACTGGGGCATATGATATCCACGCATATAACCACAGAGCAGCAGACATGTGACAAATATTTGTTATGTGTATGTATTGTGCTAGGCCAAGTGCCTGGGATAGAGAACTTTGTCATTCTTTTGTAGTTCTTAAATCGGTTGTAAATATTTAATTAACTATAATTGTTTGTTTAGTGTTTAACTTTCCCCCAGTGAAAGTCCCATGAGATCAGGGACAATGTCCCTCTTGCCCATTATCCTATGGCCAGCCCCAATAGTTCCTGGCCCATTGTAGATGCTCAACAAATATTAGTTGAATAAATAGAGAAAAATACAGTCTTGGCCTTTTGAGAAATTGCCATCTAATACAATGGTTCTCATGGGACTCCAGAACAAAATATGGAAGTTTTTAAAAATGCAGGTGTCTGGTCTCTACCACTGGAAAAAAATGTAACAAGATTGGGAGATGGTGCTTTATTGACAAAGCTGAAGGTTGAGAAATGCCCCAGACTCCTCAGGAAACACACACCCCCAGTCACCTGTCAGATTAGTTTCCTTGGTTGAGTTCTCTCCTTTGTCTCTTGGCTATCAAGTCTGGGCCCTTAGGAGGCCTCAGGAAAAATGCCAGGTGCTCACCAGAGGCAGAACTAAGAGACAGGGATAGAGCTTATTTAGGACAAAAATATAAACTGCTAGAATATGTTGGCATACTGGATATGGAGTGGATGACGTTTCCAGAAGGCATTCCTTTTGGGAACGTAGCCTGGACTCCAACCTTCACTCTAACTGTTCTCTTCCTTCCTCCCATGAGCTCCTTTCTTCTCACAGTTTCAGTTCTTAGATTTTCCTTACAAAGAACAAAGGCCTGTTCCAGCCCTAGATGGGCTTGTGATCTCCCTGAGTCTCACCTCCCATCCCTGTCCCTCATTATAGCTAATAGCAAACCATCTGCCTAGGGGCTTCCCAGATGGTTCAGTGGTGAAGAATCTGCCTACCAATGGAGGAGACCCAAGAGATGTTGATTTGATCCCTGGGTTGGGAAATAGAATCCCCTGGAATAGGAAATGGCAACTCATTCCAGTATTCTTGCCTGAAAAATTCCATGAGCAGAGAAGGTTGGTGGGATAGGCAAAGAGGTTGGACAAAGAGTTAGGCACTACTGAGCACACATGCGTTTGAGGATGCTCACACACACAACACACACCATCTGGGGAAGCAGTTCCAGGGAAGACCTTCCACACACACACACACACACACAACCATAGAATTTCCACTTATGTGGAATTATTCTAAAAGGTGACTATTTGACTTCTGCAGAGTGCTTTGAAGAAGACTTGAGTTTAAATGTAATTACATCTCATATAGACATCTGAACTCAGTCTATTAGGAGCTGGTTTATTACACATATATAGTGCCTAGAAACATACTTCTCAGGACTTTAGCTATCTTTCCTGCTGAATGTTGGTGGTGATGTGTGGACTGATGTGTGTATGTCATTGTGCTATTGAGCCAGGGTCCATTCAGCACTGCAGCAGTCCCCTGCAGCCCTCCTGCACTGCTGGCTAAGAGGGCAGTGTCCAACCCAGACAGTGACATCCACATGCTTCTTTCCTGCCTGATTTCTAGGGAAGATCAGGCTCATGGAATCTACTAGCCATTCTTAAGGAAATGATAGCTTTGAATTCCTCAAGGTGTATTTTAGGATAATAGAATTCAGTAAGCTAAAATAAAAGGAAGTAGCATTCTTCTATTGTTTTTCTAGTTCACATTTCATTGATTTCTGCTCTTTATGTCTGGATGTTGTCTTGACTGGGGTTTAATTTCCTCTTTCTTTACTAGTTTCTTAAATAAGAGACTTTGATAACCAACTTGAAAACTTTCCTCTTTTCTAATACAAGCAATTAGTGCTATGTACATTTCCCTCTAACTACTGCCTTAACTGTTCGCCATACATTTTGATATGTTTTGTTTTTATTTATATTTTACTGAAGTCATTTTAACTTCCCTTGAGAATGTCTCTTGGAGTCCTGGGTAATTTAGAAATGCATAGCTTAATTTCTAAATATTTAAAGATATCTTCTGTTATTCCTAGTTTAATTCTCTTATGGTCAGATAATATTTTTTTTGGTATAACTGTTTTGAATTTAAGATTTAGTTTATGTACAGAATATGGCCTTTCTTAGTGAAAGGTCCAGGTGCACTTGAAAAAAAAAGGGGGTTATTCTGCCATTGTTAAATAGAATATTATATAGATTCCAATTAGGTCAAGTTTCACATATTCTTTATTCTTACTGATTTTCTGTGTATTTTTGTATCAATAACAGAAGGGTGTTGGAGCTTTTAGATATAATGATCAATTTCTCTTTTCATTTCTGCCAATTTCTGGTTCAAGTATTTTGATGTTCTGATGTTAAGTGTGTTTGGGATGTTGTCTTTTGGATAACTAAGCCCTTTAGCAGTATGCAGTATTCCTCTTTATCTCAGAGGTCAGAAGGTTTTTTTGTCACCCCAGTTGCAATAGGCTGTTGCCTTTTCCTCACAGCAGTTTAAGACTTTTGTTCTGCAGAGAAGATACAAAGAGAGAATCTAGGCAAAGCTTCACACCTTTGTCATGGTGGCTGCTCTTCCTCTCACCTGGGCTGTACCTGTGGAAACATTTTTCCACGACTCTCACCAGTCTTTTCTGTGAGTGCCCTCCAAGGCCAGTAGAGGAGAATCAGCATGGTTTCCACTAATATCTATGACTGTGGCTCCCAGGATTGTATACTGTCTTGTTAGTCCATACTTGGCCACTGCCAATCAGTTGGTTAATAATTTTAGCTCAGTCCCTCTCATTCTTGGGTGTCCAACTGCATCAGCCCGAGGTAAAATAGGCCTCACATCCCATTTCTGCTTTCAATCATCTGTCTTCCTTAGAATTAGTAGTTTTGGTTGGTTAGCTAGTTGGTTGCCTAATAACCTTAACTCTCAGATAAATTTATAGCAGGTTGTGAATATGCAAGTCTGGCTTTTTGTTGTTGTAAGAATAAGAGTAAAGCTCTTCTCACCTTTCTGAATCCCATATACAAATGAAAAGTATGGGTTATTGTTCTATGGACTACCCTGACTTTTCCAAAAAGGAGTTTCCAATGACATTCTTGAGAATATCTTTTTGGAACCCAGTCTAATATAAGGTCCATTTCTTTGCTCTTAGGATTGGAGCCAAGCTTTCTGAAGGAGGGGAAAGGGTAAAATCCCTGTTTAGTCTTTTATTCTATCCTTGATAGAAGTTAAATGAGATAGTGTCTATGTATCTCTCAGACTTCGAAAACAACAGGTTTGAGCCATAATATTTGCAAGATGAAGACGAAAAAATGAAGGAAATCTTTAGTCCCTTCAAAATAAGCTGAAAAAGTATCTTCAAAACCTCTTTAATGAATTTAGGAGAATAATTAGTAGCACACATTTTTTTTTTTTGTAAAGGTTGGACTTTATAATGATCAATTTCTCTTTCATTTCTGCCAATTTCTGGTTCAAGTATTTTGATGTTCTGATGTTAAGTGTGTTTGGGATGTTGTCTTTTGGATAACTAAGCCCTTTAGCAGTATGCAGTATTCCTCTTTATCTCAGAGGTCAGAAGGTTTTTTTGTCACCCCAGTTGCAATAGGCTGTTGCCTTTTCCTCACAGCAGTTTAAGACTTTTGTTCTGCAGAGAAGATACAAAGAGAGAATCTAGGCAAAGCTTCACACCTTTGTCATGGTGGCTGCTCTTCCTCTCACCTGGGCTGTACCTGTGGAAACATTTTTCCACGACTCTCACCAGTCTTTTCTGTGAGTGCCCTCCAAGGCCAGTAGAGGAGAATCAGCATGGTTTCCACTAATATCTATGACTATGGCTCCCAGGATTGTATACTGTCTTGTTAGTCCATACTTGGCCACTGCCAATCAGTTGGTTAATAATTTTAGCTCAGTCCCTCTCATTCTTGGGTGTCCAACTGCATCAGCCCGAGGTAAAATAGGCCTCACATCCCATTTCTGCTTTCAATCATCTGTCTTCCTTAGAATTAGTAGTTTTGGTTGGTTAGCTAGTTGGTTGCCTAATAACCTTAACTCTCAGATAAATTTATAGCAGGTTGTGAATATGCAAGTCTGGCTTTTTGTTGTTGTAAGAATAAGAGTAAAGCTCTTCTCACCTTTCTGAATCCCATATACAAATGAAAAGTATGGGTTATTGTTCTATGGACTACCCTGACTTTTCCAAAAAGGAGTTTCCAATGACATTCTTGAGAATATCTTTTTGGAACCCAGTCTAATATAAGGTCCATTTCTTTGCTCTTAGGATTGGAGCCAAGCTTTCTGAAGGAGGGAAGGATAAAATCCCTGTTTAGTCTTTTATTCTCTCCTTGATAGAAGTTAAATGAGATAGTGTCTATGTATCTCTCAGACTTCGAAAACAACAGGTTTGAGCCATAATATTTGCAAGATGAAGACGAAAAAATGAAGGAAATCTTTAGTCCCTTCAAAATAAGCTGAAAAAGTATCTTCAAAACCTCTTTAATGAATTTAGGAGAATAATTAGTAGCACACATTTTATCTTCCTTCTTCACCACCCCTTACCCCCAACCCAGTACAGTTGGGGCCTAAACCCACTGTACCTTTGGAAGAAGACCTAGGGGCAGGTCATGAGCAGAGGCTGAAGCACAGTTTGCTCCTGCCATTCATGTCTGTTAAAGGGTGGCTTCCCTCCCTCAGCCATGTTTGCATCACAACACATCATTGGCTTACTTTGACCCTGATACCATTTGATAGGCTTAATAATAATCAATCTGTGTCCTGAAATAGTTTTGCAGATTACACCAATCAATCAAAGTTCAGGGAGCCCAAGACCATTAGTGTCATCAGAAGTGATGCAGCACCCTGGGAATCCATCTAAATCAGCCATTACAATGGAAAAGATGCCTTAAGAGCCTAAAGACAGAGGCAGTAGATGGAAGCATAAATTGCAATTCTATTTTTATCAGTTATAATGGGATGCTTTTCTTGGGCAGGCTTTGTCTATTCCTGGTAGGAAATGGAACTAGGACTTGTTGTCCGTTGCTGATTCCCCATTCCAAACTATCAACTAGGAGGAGTTCGTTGGTCTGGGGCTGAGGGTGCTGAAATGCAGTCTATCACATCTTCCAAACTTAAGCACTAGGGGATTTTCCTTTGAGCCTCCCTAGTGAGTTGTCAAGGCCTAGTGCTTTTTTTAACCTTTCTTTGTAGATGGCTCCGTCACTCACATTTCCCGTTTACTGAGACAGATCTTAAAGGGACATTCAGCTGAGAGGGACTTGAGATGCAGCCACATGGAGACACCAGACCTTCGACAATGACTGTTGGATGGTTAATCATTAAAACTGAGAATGAGGAGTAAGGGAAAATGAAAGTCCTTCTCAGGCCTTCTATAATTTGAATCTTTCTATAACCTCTAAGACTTATTTCTTGTAAGACAGTAGGATATTATGAAAGCAACTGAGATTTAAGAGTCAGGAAAACTGTGTCTTGGCTCTTGAGCTACTTATGTGACCTCGAGCAGCTGATCTTACTTTTATGGATCTTATTTCTTCATCTGTAAAAGGAAGAGATTGCACTAAATCAGGCATTCTAAACCAGAGACCCATGGACCAGATCCACATGTGGGTTTTGTTGTGTTTATGTGAGCTAAATAGTGACTTATACATGACTAAATGTCCCACGTGTGCTTAGTTGCTCAATTGTGTTCAACTCTGTGAACCCATGGACTGTAGCCTGCCAGGCTGCTCTGTCCATGGGATTCTCCAGGCAAAAATACTGGAGTGGGCAATAAACTACCATTTTATCTTCTGAAAAACGGCAGACACGGGCTATTCAGGACCATGTCTCACATGACAGCAGTGGTGTTGCTGGGTAATGAGTACTGCTTTGGACAGAGTCCGTCCTCCTCTCCAGGGCCCTAGAATCTCCACCTGTTGCTCTGTTTTCCTCTATCCCTGTGGCTCATTCACAGTAATTCTCTGGCTCCTAGATGCACCACTCCTGAGTTATATGATCTATATAAAGAGTGATATTTAACTCTTGTCTGATGAAGCAGAACTTATATTAAAAGACTTTTTGATTTTTTATTTGAATATAGTTGATTTACAATGTTGTGTTAGTTTCAGGTGTAAAAAGAAGTAATTCAAATATGCACACACATGCATATGTATGGGCTTCCCTACATATGGGAATGTAGGGAAGTGGCTCGGATGGTAAAGAATCAGCAACAGATAACTAACTTCTGACTTCTTAATTCACAATGGGCTCTTCCATTTTAAGCTTCTTCCACACATACTGTAACGGTTTAACATAGGTTGGGGAGAATAAGCAAGAAAATTGGAATTTTGAAACTTTTATTAAGCATTCAGCTGAGAGGGACTTGAGATGCAGCCACAAACCCTTGACTGTTGGATGGTTAATCATTAAAACTGAGAATGAGGAGTAAGGGAAAATGAAAGTCCTTCTCAGGCCTTCTATAATTTGAATCTTTCTATAACCTCTAAGACTTATTTCTTGTAAGACAGTAGGATATTATGAAAGCAACTGAGATTTAAGAGTCAGGAAAACTGTGTCTTGGCTCTTGAGCTACTTATGTGACCTCGAGCAGCTGATCTTACTTTTATGGATCTTATTTCTTCATCTGTAAAAGGAAGAGATTGCACTAAATCAGGCATTCTAAACCAGAGACCCATGGACCAGATCCACATGTGGGTTTTGTTGTGTTTATGTGAGCTAAATAGTGACTTATACATGACTAAATGTCCCACGTGTGCTTAGTTGCTCAATTGTGTTCAACTCTGTGAACCCATGGACTGTAGCCTGCCAGGCTGCTCTGTCCATGGGATTCTCCAGGCAAAAATACTGGAGTGGGCAATAAACTACCATTTTATCTTCTGAAAAACGGCAGACACGGGCTATTCAGGACCATGTCTCACATGACAGCAGTGGTGTTGCTGGGTAATGAGTACTGCTTTGGACAGAGTCCGTCCTCCTCTCCAGGGCCCTAGAATCTCCACCTGTTGCTCTGTTTTCCTCTATCCCTGTGGCTCATTCACAGTAATTCTCTGGCTCCTAGATGCACCACTCCTGAGTTATATGATCTATATAAAGAGTGATATTTAACTCTTGTCTGATGAAGCAGAACTTATATTAAAAGACTTTTTGATTTTTTATTTGAATATAGTTGATTTACAATGTTGTGTTAGTTTCAGGTGTAAAAAGAAGTAATTCAAATATGCACACACATGCATATGTATGGGCTTCCCTACATATGGGAATGTAGGGAAGTGGCTCGGATGGTAAAGAATCAGCAACAGATAACTAACTTCTGACTTCTTAATTCACAATGGGCTCTTCCATTTTAAGCTTCTTCCACACATACTGTAACGGTTTAACATAGGTTGGGGAGAATAAGCAAGAAAATTGGAATTTGAAACTTTTTATTAAGCATTAAGTTTCTGAACTGTAGTACTATAAGGCTAATCGGTCCATACCCACCTCATTCGTTGTCCTCTACTGGCAGCATTTTCTGTTTAAATACTCTTCTTCAGTCATGTCTTCAGGTGTCTCTAGCTGCTTTGTATATCACTTTTTCTTCTCTGAGTATAAAGCCCTCAACTATAGGGACCAGATATAATGCTTTGGTAATTTCTCTTCCTCTCAATTCTATCAGAGCCTAGAGCCATCCTAAGTGATCACTAAGCACTGACCTATTTTTGTAGCATTGATTATGGGGAGAGTATTCCTTAGAATTCCAGTGAATCAGCTAAGTCAAGGGTTTGGTTTGTTTTTTTGTTTTTGTTTTTTTTTTTTTTAAATTTTAGCCTCTTTTATTGGTTTTTTATTTTTTATTTTCAAGCATCTTTATTCTTTGACCTCTGTGGGCCTCCAATTGCAATGGCCTCTCTCATTGCAGAGCACCAGCTCTGGGTGCATGCACTCCAGAGCACTGGCTCGTAATTAGACACACCAGTCCAGCCTCTTTGTGGCACGTGGGATCTTCCCAGGCCAGGGATCGAACCAGCGCCCCTTGCACTGCAAGGCAGATTCTTTACCCACTGAACCACCAGAGAAGCCCAAGTCAAGGGTTTTTAACACAGGCCCATCTAAATTCAAGATGAAGGTGCCCTGATTGTGGATAAGTTCTACTAGAATTCCAGGGTCCATATATAAGCACTCAAAGCTGAAACCCTGGAGATTAACTGGGGGATAGATGATTGATGTTTCTGAATTCACTGTGTTATTTTACTGCCCTGCATGACTAAGCCATCTCTCCCAGGCGAGCCCCTATTCATCTCATTTCCTCCCTTTCAAAGTCTCCTCCTCTGTCTACTCTGCAGATGGATAATAGCAAGATACCTGGAAATGTCCATCAAATAGCTGCACATACAGATAAATCCTCTGACCCTTCTCTTCCATTTTAAGCTTCTTCCACACATACTGTAACGGTTTAACATAGGTTGGGGAGAATAAGCAAGAAAATTGGAATTTGAAACTTTTTATTAAGCATTAAGTTTCTGAACTGTAGTACTATAAGGCTAATCGGTCCATACCCACCTCATTCGTTGTCCTCTACTGGCAGCATTTTCTGTTTAAATACTCTTCTTCAGTCATGTCTTCAGGTGTCTCTAGCTGCTTTGTATATCACTTTTTCTTCTCTGAGTATAAAGCCCTCAACTATAGGGACCAGATATAATGCTTTGGTAATTTCTCTTCCTCTCAATTCTATCAGAGCCTAGAGCCATCCTAAGTGATCACTAAGCACTGACCTATTTTTGTAGCATTGATTATGGGGAGAGTATTCCTTAGAATTCCAGTGAATCAGCTAAGTCAAGGGTTTGGTTTGTTTTTTTGTTTTTGTTTTTTTTTTTTTTAAATTTTAGCCTCTTTTATTGGTTTTTTATTTTTTATTTTCAAGCATCTTTATTCTTTGACCTCTGTGGGCCTCCAATTGCAATGGCCTCTCTCATTGCAGAGCACCAGCTCTGGGTGCATGCACTCCAGAGCACTGGCTCGTAATTAGACACACCAGTCCAGCCTCTTTGTGGCACGTGGGATCTTCCCAGGCCAGGGATCGAACCAGCGCCCCTTGCACTGCAAGGCAGATTCTTTACCCACTGAACCACCAGAGAAGCCCAAGTCAAGGGTTTTTAACACAGGCCCATCTAAATTCAAGATGAAGGTGCCCTGATTGTGGATAAGTTCTACTAGAATTCCAGGGTCCATATATAAGCACTCAAAGCTGAAACCCTGGAGATTAACTGGGGGATAGATGATTGATGTTTCTGAATTCACTGTGTTATTTTACTGCCCTGCATGACTAAGCCATCTCTCCCAGGCGAGCCCCTATTCATCTCATTTCCTCCCTTTCAAAGTCTCCCCTCCCTCTGTCTACTCTGCAGATGGATAATAGCAAGATACCTGGAAATGTCCATCAAATAGCTGCACATACAGATAAATCCTCTGACCCTTCTCTTCCTTTGCCCTCTTAACCATTGTCTTAAATGGAGCTTGTGCCCCTTTATGCCTTTTCTGATTAAAAGTAAGATTGATTTCTTGGCAGGGAGTGGTGACTTCAACAATGTCAAATAATGTAGTATGCCATGAGATGCCAGACCTGTCCACGAGATTCATTTGTAATCCTCATTGGCACTGTTTCCTCTGAACAATATGGCTCTTGAGTGGGACTGAAGTGGTGGTCATCCATGAAGCAAGCTGCTAAAAAGAGTCTTCCAATTTCATTGTTAATAGGAAAATAAAATCAGTTACTGTATCAGCAAAGGCTCTTCAGAAAAATCAGGTCGTTCTATGGTCCATGGCTCTTTTATTGTGAGTGGAATCATGTGACGAGCTAAATACATAAGAAGATGCCACCTTGTAGGTCTGGGGAAACAGGCAAGCAAGTAAGTTTGCAAAAGTTTCATTAGAGTACTTTCTTGAGACAACAGAAACTGGGGAGATTTAGGAAGGGAACAGCCTCAGCTTGGCTAGGTAGGAAGTTGAAAATACATGGGTCTCCTCTGTGGAAAAATGAAAAATGAATTTTGTCATGGGAACATTCAGCTTGCTCCCCACACTGAGAGAGCAGCCATTGACTATGACCTGTCACTGTCCCTCAAAACCACACTGGCCCCCAGCTCTTTACCTGAAAATTTTGGCTTTGAACAAGACAAAAACTAAACCTTAATTTATAAATGGTTTATTCCTTTAAAATACAAACAGAAAAGAAAATTTGAATAAATATGGCAGAATCACAGCAAACAAAGCCAACTTCTGATAAAATCAAGAAGTTGATGACACCCAGAAAATTACAGCCAGTTATAACAGTTCCAGCCATGCAAGCTAAGTGGATTCAGTTGTGTACAACTCTTTCTGACCCTATGAGCTATAGCTCCCCAGACTCTTCTGTCCATGGGATTCTCCGGGCAAGAATACTGCGTTGCCTATGCACTCCTCTGTCTACTCTGCAGATGGATAATAGCAAGATACCTGGAAATGTCCATCAAATAGCTGCACATACAGATAAATCCTCTGACCCTTCTCTTCCTTTGCCCTCTTAACCATTGTCTTAAATGGAGCTTGTGCCCCTTTATGCCTTTTCTGATTAAAAGTAAGATTGATTTCTTGGCAGGGAGTGGTGACTTCAACAATGTCAAATAATGTAGTATGCCATGAGATGCCAGACCTGTCCACGAGATTCATTTGTAATCCTCATTGGCACTGTTTCCTCTGAACAATATGGCTCTTGAGTGGGACTGAAGTGGTGGTCATCCATGAAGCAAGCTGCTAAAAAGAGTCTTCCAATTTCATTGTTAATAGGAAAATAAAATCAGTTACTGTATCAGCAAAGGCTCTTCAGAAAAATCAGGTCGTTCTATGGTCCATGGCTCTTTTATTGTGAGTGGAATCATGTGACGAGCTAAATACATAAGAAGATGCCACCTTGTAGGTCTGGGGAAACAGGCAAGCAAGTAAGTTTGCAAAAGTTTCATTAGAGTACTTTCTTGAGACAACAGAAACTGGGGAGATTTAGGAAGGGAACAGCCTCAGCTTGGCTAGGTAGGAAGTTGAAAATACATGGGTCTCCTCTGTGGAAAAATGAAAAATGAATTTTGTCATGGGAACATTCAGCTTGCTCCCCACACTGAGAGAGCAGCCATTGACTATGACCTGTCACTGTCCCTCAAAACCACACTGGCCCCCAGCTCTTTACCTGAAAATTTTGGCTTTGAACAAGACAAAAACTAAACCTTAATTTATAAATGGTTTATTCCTTTAAAATACAAACAGAAAAGAAAATTTGAATAAATATGGCAGAATCACAGCAAACAAAGCCAACTTCTGATAAAATCAAGAAGTTGATGACACCCAGAAAATTACAGCCAGTTATAACAGTTCCAGCCATGCAAGCTAAGTGGATTCAGTTGTGTACAACTCTTTCTGACCCTATGAGCTATAGCTCCCCAGACTCTTCTGTCCATGGGATTCTCCGGGCAAGAATACTGCGTTGCCATGCACTCCTCTAGGGATCTTCCTGACCCAGGGATTGAACCCATGTCTCTTATGTCTCCTGCATTGGCAGGCAGGTTCTTTACCATTAGGGCACCCGGGAAGCCCAGTCGTTCCAAGGAGGTCAGGGCAAATATATTAAGGGATAGTAAACCACGTTAAATTTTTCTTGAACCCTCTAAACAGAATTTTTGTTCCATGAATTGAGAGCCAGCTCAAAAACTTTGCCTGAGCTTGATTTTGCATCTGATCTCTCCCACTTCCTGGGTGACCTTGGGCAACTGACTTAATCTTTGTCATGTTGCTATAGAAATTAAATGCAATTTTGCTTATAAAGTGCTTCTCACTGAGAGCCAGAGGTCACTGCATGGTAATTGTGGTTAATATCCATTATTATTATTGAGCTTGGTCCTTGGTGACTTACTCATCTGTGGGCCTCACCCCATCTGTGTCTTTCTGCCTCTTGAAATGGCCTTCTCTGTGTGCCCAGGTTTCGTGGTTGGAGCCCAGCCAGCTTCTCCCCCTCAAAATAGTGAGGGAATGGTGTCCTCTTCCTCTCTCTGGGTTGTCAAGTGATAACCTCTAGCCACTTTCACATTCCTAGAAGCAAAGATGTAACCTAACAATAAGTGCTCCTTGAACTGTGAAGGCTCAGAGCCTGGGGGCACCATAGGAGCCCAACGGGTCTGAGCTCTTTGGACCACCCAGGTAGGGAACCCCAGCTCTCAGAGCCCTCCCACAAGTGCCTAGCCTCTGCAGGAGGGATCCTGGCATAGTAATTCTTTGTTCCTGCACAGAAATGTAGTTCCAAACTGCACATAGACTTTCTTTATAACACCTCCAGGTACCCTCCGTCATCCCTCAGACGTAGGGTTCCAGGCTACCTGGTTATGTAGTGGCCTCCCAGGGGCCAATCTTGCTGCTTAAAGCCTGAGATCGGGAGATGTTTTGTGCCCCTACAAATTCCATTGTTCAAATTTAAATTGCCGGCATTGAAAAATCAAGGCTTCCATGTGTAAGTTTGAAAATTAGAGACTCTAGCAAAACTAGATGATCATAGTCATTGTAGAGGGAAGACTAGTGCCCTACAAGCTTTTTTGGTTTTATCATGGAGTAAATTATTCATTCTAAATTATGTATTTCTAGACCACGTGTAACTGGTTAAATAAACACTTTACCAAACAGACATTCGTGAAACTCTGTTCCCCTGAAGGTTTGTAAGAGCGCTAGAGAACAAGGTTCTATGTTAAACGATTAAATAACTTTATGTACTATAGCACATCTCAAATCCTACCCTATGCATTTAATAGATAAAATGCTTAATATACAAACGTCCTACTTCCTATGTGAACTCCCTGATTCACTAGATACTTGAGTTTGCAAATCTAGACTAGATGTTACTTCACTACCATCATAAGGCATATCATTTTAAACTGAGGGCATGCATGCATGCTCAGTCGCTTCAGTGGTTTCCTTCTATTTTCGAGCTTGTTGACTAAAAAAGATGAACAACTTGAGAGTTGTGAGCTAAGTTTTATTGGGGGCATAATTAGGGCTGCAGCCTGGGAGGCAGCACCCCAGATAGCTCTGAGAGACTGCGCCAAAGGGGCAGAAGGAGGAGGGTCAGCATTTAAGGATTTTGGTGAGGGGGCTATTTAATATCATTAAACAGTCATTTTACAAAGGGTCCCCAGTTAGCCACGAGGATCTGATGTCACCATGAGGAGATTTAGTGCTTTTCTAAATATGAGGAGATGCAAGGATTGAGATAATAAAATCTGTTCCTAAAAGCATCCAGCTATCTAAAGACCTGCCCCTCCAGATTCCCTGGAGCACAGAGGGCCTCTATCCCACCCTGATCTCCATCAGGGGATATTGAAGGTCAGCAGCTCTCAACAGCACAGGGTCTGGTCTCTGCAGAGGCAGATGGCAAATGTCCTTGGTTGTGCAGACATTGGCAATGTAATTGGTAAATGCCACTTTGTAGTTGACAAGCCTATCGAATATACCCTGTCAGTCTCCCCTGTCCATGGAATTCTTAAACTGGAATAATTCCTAGGATTAACAAGTCCAAAAGCCTATCGAATATTACGCAGGCTAGTTTGAAAATTAGAGACTCTAGCAAAACTAGATGATCATAGTCATTGTAGAGGGAAGACTAGTGCCCTACAAGCTTTTTGGTTTTATCATGGAGTAAATTATTCATTCTAAATTATGTATTTCTAGACCATGTGTAACTGGTTAAATAAACACTTTACCAAACAGACATTCGTGAAACTCTGTTCCCCTGAAGGTTTCTAAGAGCGCTAGAGAACAAGGTTCTATGTTAAACGATTAAATAACTTTATGTACTATAGCACATCTCAAATCCTACCCTATGCATTTAATAGATAAAATGCTTAATATACAAACGTCCTACTTCCTATGTGAACTCCCTGATTCACTAGATACTTGAGTTTGCAAATCTAGACTAGATGTTACTTCACTACCATCATAAGGCATATCATTTTAAACTGAGGGCATGCATGCATGCTCAGTCGCTTCAGTGGTTTCCTTCTATTTTCGAGCTTGTTGACTAAAAAAGATGAACAACTTGAGAGTTGTGAGCTAAGTTTTATTGGGGGCATAATTAGGGCTGCAGCCTGGGAGGCAGCACCCCAGATAGCTCTGAGAGACTGCGCCAAAGGGGCAGAAGGAGGAGGGTCAGCATTTAAGGATTTTGGTGAGGGGGCTATTTAATATCATTAAACAGTCATTTTACAAAGGGTCCCCAGTTAGCCACGAGGATCTGATGTCACCATGAGGAGATTTAGTGCTTTTCTAAATATGAGGAGATGCAAGGATTGAGATAATAAAATCTGTTCCTAAAAGCATCCAGCTATCTAAAGACCTGCCCCTCCAGATTCCCTGGAGCACAGAGGGCCTCTATCCCACCCTGATCTCCATCAGGGGATATTGAAGGTCAGCAGCTCTCAACAGCACAGGGTCTGGTCTCTGCAGAGGCAGATGGCAAATGTCCTTGGTTGTGCAGACATTGGCAATGTAATTGGTAAATGCCACTTTGTAGTTGACAAGCCTATCGAATATACCCTGTCAGTCTCCCCTGTCCATGGAATTCTTAAACTGGAATAATTCCTAGGATTAACAAGTCCAGGAAACTAGTCCCAAAGAGACTGCGATCTGTCAAAAATTAACAGAAAATGTGTGGTGAAGGAGAAGTTGGCTCCCTGGTTCCTTGAGGCACTGCCGTTTCTCAGGGCATCATGCTTTGTCTACATTTAGGAAGAAGTAGCATGGGAACCTCTGGTTTAGGGGCTCTCTCTCAACCCTCCTATAAGTGTGATCTGAGAGTCTGACAGAACTATCCAACCTATATTCTCTCTCCCATCTGCCTCAGAGCCTCAAATACTTACCATTTATTTCATATCACTACACTCATCTGTGAAACAGCACAGTTTACTGAGTTAAGACACCATCACCTCAGAATGGCAATCTATTGCTGAGAAAGTGCACAAGTTAGACTTTTTCTCTGAGTACTTTACTTCTATCATGACCAGCAGAGAATAGGGAGCACAGAGAAAGTGTTCTGGACAGTTTTGAGTTTGAAGCTGAGCTTGTTAAGGATGGCCTAGTACAGTGGAAAGGATGTAGGCTGTGAGTCACAAACCCAGTATGACTGAGGGTACCCTTGCATTCAATGTCTCACACTGTAAAATGTGGGCATTTGGCAAGGCGATGTCTGAGGGCCACACCAGTCTGGGAAGTCCATGACTTCACAGACAGAGAGGTCCAAAGAAATAGTTGTTCCTAGTCTGGAAGAATAGCACAAGGAAGGGCCTTTGGAAGCCAAATCCATGGGATTTTAGGACCTGGAGGTTGAGGGCAGAGCTGGCTTGCCAATATGAGACTGAAAAAATATATATATTGCAAGAGAAGGAGAAAGTTAGATTCACAAAGAAGTGACTAAGAAATGCGCTTTGGTTTAGCAAGGAATGTCAGGAGAATGTTGCTAATTTTCAAAGCACTGTGATATAGGAAAAAGAACACTGTCTATTGAATACTAAAAGTCTTGGGCTCCAATTCTCTCTTCTGATGATCCAAAAGACATGACACGAGATGCTCAAAAAAGAGACTTTTAGAAGTACCGTCTACACCTGAAATCTAAGCAAGATCATCAGTCAAAACTGTAATGTGCTTCTCATAGCAGATTTCTTTCGGATTGCACATCCTGTCGTAGAAAGTCTGCAGTCTTCAGAAGACTTTCTGCCACAAGAAGACTGAAAGGCCTAAGGTAAATCTGACAGGTTTAAATACAAGATTGCTTTAGACAGACTTACTGTTTTGAAGTGTGATACAAATGGATATCAGGAAGTCATAGTGGTCAGGAAATCTGCCTCAATGTACCAAACACAGAAACATCAGAGTCTAAAGGACTCCATTGTTCATCTGAGTGTGCGTATGTGTTTAGCAGGACAAGGAGGACAGCAGGGGTTGGGGAGAGGGGAAAAGCCAACACTTGACCACCATGCCTCTGAACACAGGAGTTCTACTTTGGCTCTTGACTGAGGAGCATCATTTGAAATCTTGTGTGTCTTCTGCCATCACCTACCCCCACGCTCCAAAAAAAAAACAGATGAAAAATCCTCCCTGTCCTCAGGAACACATATCTCATTGTTTAAGCTGACATGCCATGGCTGGTCTACTTTGCTAGAGCAATCACAACCCTCTTCTTTTGAACATTATTCGTCCAAGGTGAAGACTTCTTCCAGAAGACTTTGAGGATAGCTTTAGACTCCCATTATGGTTGCCATCCTGTGTTGACCCATTAAGGCTTCAGAGTCACCGTACTTGACCAAAACCATCCAATTCATTGAATCGTGTATCTCAAGCACATAGGGTTTATAATATGCCAAGGCTCTATCTCCCAGAGAGACTGTGTGTCTTCTCCATTGGCAAAGATCCATCTCAGACGATTAAATCCTTTGAATGTCCTGCTGTGAACTGAACTCTCCAGTGCTAGCCTCCTGCTTTTTAGGTGGTTATCACAAGTTAGAATTGACATAAATGATTATTACCACTGTCTGTTTTTGGAAACCTCCATCCCCAAACCTCATTAGGCCCATGAGAATCCTTTCTATTTTAAGGATCCCTGGAGGAAAAATGTTGTGCTAATGTCTTATCAACCTGTTCTGGCACTGAACAACCTTCGCTTCCTCTGCTGTTTTGTTTCCTGGCCTCTGCAGAGATGGAGAACTGTTTGCCATAGTCTTAACAGTGATAATCTCTTGTGGGTTTAAAGATGCAACCGTAACTGTTTCTGTGGTCTCCCCCTCTAGTTTATGGAAACTGATAACAAAGTCATTGACATTTTCAGGTTTGAGAATTCATGGCTTCCCATGAGCCAGGTAGAGGTTTGGGAAACAAAGTGGTGTTACAATTCTTGCGCTGTCAGACTTTCAGGTTGTGCTGGGGCAAGGGCTCATGAATACACTCCCATCAAGAACTAGACTTGTAAGTACCCCTTAATCCTAACCTGGAAATCAAGGGATTCTAAAACCCTTGCCATGTAGCCTCTGGTGGGATATATGACAGTTCTAACAAATCACTCAATCTTTGCAGTCATTTCCTTTTGGTTTGTGTTAGCTGAACTGTGACAGTGTTCCTGGGATTCAATTTCATTTATAACGTAGGTGTTTAGGCCCAAACTAAACAGTCCCATGTATATAGTTTATTGCTACAATTGCAGATTCCAGGAGGTCAGAGGTTTCTGTCTTTTTGGTTCACTGACTGTCCCAAGGGCCGACACCACTGCCTGGCACCACAGAAGCGTCCCATGAATTGTTACTGAAGAAAAAAAAAGGGGAGGAGAGGACTTGAGGATAGATTTTAATATCACAAGGCTATCAGTAGGATTCCCTAGTGGCTCAGATGATAAAGAATTCTCCGGCAATGCAGGAGACCCGGGTTTGATCCCTGGGTCAAGAAGGTCCCCGGGAGAAGGGCATGGCAACTTATTCCAGTATACTTTCCTAGAGAATTCCATGGACAGTGGAGCTTGGTGGGCTACAGTCCATGGGGTACACACACACACACATTGGCTGTTGATACCCTTGTTCAATTTCTTTTCTACTTTAAAAAAAGCAATGAAAGACCACCAGAGTCTTTGTCTCCTGATTAAATTGTATAAATGAGAAAAGAGCAGACCAGTACCACAAGTAACCCTTTCCAGCTAGAGATGTTGCTATTTTTAAGGGGCCACATTTGAAAGACCACCAGAGTCGTCCTTTCCCTGGAAATCTTGTTATCAACCTGTTCTGGCACTGAACAACCTTCGCTTCCTCTGCTGTTTTGTTTCCTGGCCTCTGCAGAGATGGAGAACTGTTTGCCATAGTCTTAACAGTGATAATCTCTTGTGGGTTTAAAGATGCAACCGTAACTGTTTCTGTGGTCTCCCCCTCTAGTTTATGGAAACTGATAACAAAGTCATTGACATTTTCAGGTTTGAGAATTCATGGCTTCCCATGAGCCAGGTAGAGGTTTGGGAAACAAAGTGGTGTTACAATTCTTGCGCTGTCAGACTTTCAGGTTGTGCTGGGGCAAGGGCTCATGAATACACTCCCATCAAGAACTAGACTTGTAAGTACCCCTTAATCCTAACCTGGAAATCAAGGGATTCTAAAACCCTTGCCATGTAGCCTCTGGTGGGATATATGACAGTTCTAACAAATCACTCAATCTTTGCAGTCATTTCCTTTTGGTTTGTGTTAGCTGAACTGTGACAGTGTTCCTGGGATTCAATTTCATTTATAACGTAGGTGTTTAGGCCCAAACTAAACAGTCCCATGTATATAGTTTATTGCTACAATTGCAGATTCCAGGAGGTCAGAGGTTTCTGTCTTTTTGGTTCACTGACTGTCCCAAGGGCCGACACCACTGCCTGGCACCACAGAAGCGTCCCATGAATTGTTACTGAAGAAAAAAAAAGGGGAGGAGAGGACTTGAGGATAGATTTTAATATCACAAGGCTATCAGTAGGATTCCCTAGTGGCTCAGATGATAAAGAATTCTCCGGCAATGCAGGAGACCCGGGTTTGATCCCTGGGTCAAGAAGGTCCCCGGGAGAAGGGCATGGCAACTTATTCCAGTATACTTTCCTAGAGAATTCCATGGACAGTGGAGCTTGGTGGGCTACAGTCCATGGGGTACACACACACACACATTGGCTGTTGATACCCTTGTTCAATTTCTTTTCTACTTTAAAAAAAGCAATGAAAGACCACCAGAGTCTTTGTCTCCTGATTAAATTGTATAAATGAGAAAAGAGCAGACCAGTACCACAAGTAACCCTTTCCAGCTAGAGATGTTGCTATTTTTACCCATTTTTGGCTTCCTGTTCGGCCAACACTTTGTCTTCACAGTGAGCTGTTTTACCCCTACCATGATTTCTCACCTGGGGCAATTGGCTTTAACGTTCAACCTTATCAAATGCTTTTTGAAATTTTAGGTAAATAGAAGCCTAGACTTTCTTTTTTCTTTTGTCTCTTATAACAGTAATTCCCCTTAAAAAAAATAAAACCAAAACAAACCCAACAAGTTCTTTCAAGCCAGGTCTGCCCTCACAAATCCACTCTGGCTACATCTTATCAGACTTTGTTCCTGCAGATCCTTTTGCAATTCCACGGTCCAAGTGGTTGCTCATGTTTTCTTAGCCAATCTGATAGACGCCCTCTTCTAATTCTAACAGTTTGGTAATAAAATGTGTTGGGCTTGGCACTCACTCCTTTCTAATTCTTAGCCTTTCCACCTTCCTTTGTCACTGGCTGGGGAGATTGGTTAGCTGGAGCCCAGCCCTGGTGTGCTCAGCCAGGGGCAATAAGTCTCTCTTGAAAGCAGCAATGAGTTTTGTTAGAATGACCAAGTGCTATATTATTCTGAAGGCAAGAACTCATACCTGCTCCTGGGGCAGCAGGCCACTTGAGGGTCTGGGAATTGAGAGGAGGCAGGGCAGAGCAAATTGATAACATTTGGAATTAATCAAGATCATTCCTGTTTCTCCTTTCCATTTTCTCAGCCTCTACTCACCGACCTCCATCTTCTCCATTCCCAGGGCATACAGTGATAACCCTCATCCTGGCTGAAATGGAGTAGTGCTTTAGGGTTAAGTATATCTGAGTTGGAACTCAGGAGGGTAGGGTTGCCCATGATTGGGTTAGTGCCCTTACAGAAAGAAGAAAAGACCAGAGTCCTCTCTCTCCACGTGAGAGGACAGACCTATCTGCAAACCAGGAAGATGGCTCACAGCAGGAGCCTTGACCTTGGATGTTCTAGCCTCTAGAACTGTGAGAAGCAATGTTTGTGATTTAAGGCAACTGGTCTATAGTATTTTGTGCTATCAGCCAAGCAGGCTAAGACATCTCTCTAAGTCTCTGTTTCTTCACCTGCCAAATCAGGTAATAATAGCTTCTTGAAAGTGCCACTATGAGGAGTATATGAGATAATGAATGCAAAAGGCTGGGCACTTTGGAGATATTAAATGAAAGGTAGCCATTGTAGTACCTTCTGTATTCAAGTTCACATTCTCTATGAAATAACAATAGTAGTAACAATAGCAGACAATTCTAAGGCTCTAGTTATGTGTAAGCAGCTGTTCTAAGTGCTTTGCTTGTATTAATTCATTTCATTCCAATTACTATGCTAATTGACTAAACAGCAACAGCAGCCATCTTTCCCTCCATCTTTCCCCTGCTAACTATAGGTTTGCCTCCTCACTATTATTTTCATCTTAAAATATCCTTTCACTAAAGAGACTTATGGACACAGTGGGGGAAGGAGAGGGTGAGAAGAATGGAGAGAATAGCATGGAAATATGCTTTACCATATGTGAAATAGATAGCCAGTGGGAATTTGCTGTAAGACTCAGGGAACTCAATCTGGTGCTCTGTGATGACTTAGAGGGGTAGGGTGGGTGGGAGGTTGGAGGAGGTTCAAGAGGAGGGTACATAGGCATACCTAGGGCTGATTCATGCTGATGTAGAGCAGGCCACTTGAGTCTGGGAATTGAGAGGAGGCAGGGCAGAGCAAATTGATAACATTTGGAATTAATCAAGATCATTCCTGTTTCTCCTTTCCATTTTCTCAGCCTCTACTCACCGACCTCCATCTTCTCCATTCCCAGGGCATACAGTGATAACCCTCATCCTGGCTGAAATGGAGTAGTGCTTTAGGGTTAAGTATATCTGAGTTGGAACTCAGGAGGGTAGGGTTGCCCATGATTGGGTTAGTGCCCTTACAGAAAGAAGAAAAGACCAGAGTCCTCTCTCCCCACGTGAGAGGACAGACCTATCTGCAAACCAGGAAGATGGCTCACAGCAGGAGCCTTGACCTTGGATGTTCTAGCCTCTAGAACTGTGAGAAGCAATGTTTGTGATTTAAGGCAACTGGTCTATAGTATTTTGTGCTATCAGCCAAGCAGGCTAAGACATCTCTCTAAGTCTCTGTTTCTTCACCTGCCAAATCAGGTAATAATAGCTTCTTGAAAGTGCCACTATGAGGAGTATATGAGATAATGAATGCAAAAGGCTGGGCACTTTGGAGATATTAAATGAAAGGTAGCCATTGTAGTACCTTCTGTATTCAAGTTCACATTCTCTATGAAATAACAATAGTAGTAACAATAGCAGACAATTCTAAGGCTCTAGTTATGTGTAAGCAGCTGTTCTAAGTGCTTTGCTTGTATTAATTCATTTCATTCCAATTACTATGCTAATTGACTAAACAGCAACAGCAGCCATCTTTCCCTCCATCTTTCCCCTGCTAACTATAGGTTTGCCTCCTCACTATTATTTTCATCTTAAAATATCCTTTCACTAAAGAGACTTATGGACACAGTGGGGGAAGGAGAGGGTGAGAAGAATGGAGAGAATAGCATGGAAATATGCTTTACCATATGTGAAATAGATAGCCAGTGGGAATTTGCTGTAAGACTCAGGGAACTCAATCTGGTGCTCTGTGATGACTTAGAGGGGTAGGGTGGGTGGGAGGTTGGAGGGAGGTTCAAGAGGGAGGGTACATAGGCATACCTAGGGCTGATTCATGCTGATGTAGAGCAGAAGCCAACATAATATTGTAAACCAATTATCCTTCAAAAAAAAAAAAAAAAACAACAGCTGAATGCTTGGGAAGACAAATCCTTTCTCAAAACTTCCGTGAAGATTTCTGCATGGAAAACTAACAATAGCAAAAATAAGCTATGCTTCCTTGGGTCAAGAACCAAGTCCCCTCTTCTTGTCCTACGCGTGGCCACAGCCTAATCCTCTAGGTCAGTAGGTGTCAGATGTGGCTGCACTTTAGAATCACTTGGGGAAGCCTGTCAATGTCTCCATGCCCAGTTCACAAAATCAACCAATTCAATCAAAATCTCTGGGAGCAGGACCAGGCACTGGCTCTAAGTTTAATGCATGTGAGCATCACCTGAAGATCTTGTGACCCTGAAGGTTCTGCCTTTTTTTTTTTTTCTTTTTTCTTATTAACAGTCTCCTGGAAGAGGCTGATGCTGCTCATTTATAGGGGACATTTTGAGTAGCAAGGCCACATCAGACCTCACTTACTGCCTCGAGACTTTCTTCCAAATGAGCCAGGTGTCTGTCTCTTTTTTTAACTTTTTTTTTTTTTTCATTTATTGACATTTTTATTGAAGTATATAGTTTATTTACAATGTTTCAGGTGTATAGCAGAAGTATCTGTTAATCCCAGATCAGCCAGGACTACCTCTTGACTATCTCTTCCACTCCTCCTTGGTCAGCCTGGACCCTAACTGGGTTTGGATTCCAGGTGCCACAAAACAATAGATGATATGACCAGTGGCAGAGAACGAGTAGTTCATACACACAGGCAAACCAGATTTCTTTGCTTTGGAGATTCAATCTAGAACCCATGGTTTGGAGATCAGCAATAACCCACCACCAATGCCTGGGAACAACTTTAATGGAAGCCCAAACTGTGCTCCTTTCTAAATGATGAGCTCTTACCATATGTGAAATAGATAGCCAGTGGGAATTTGCTGTAAGACTCAGGGAACTCAATCTGGTGCTCTGTGATGACTTAGAGGGTAGGGTGGGTGGGAGGTTGGAGGAGGTTCAAGAGGAGGGTACATAGGCATACCTAGGGCTGATTCATGCTGATGTAGAGCAGAAGCCAACATAATATTGTAAACCAATTATCCTTCAAAAAAAAAAAAAAACAACAGCTGAATGCTTGGGAAGACAAATCCTTTCTCAAAACTTCCGTGAAGATTTCTGCATGGAAAACTAACAATAGCAAAAATAAGCTATGCTTCCTTGGGTCAAGAACCAAGTCCCCTCTTCTTGTCCTACGCGTGGCCACAGCCTAATCCTCTAGGTCAGTAGGTGTCAGATGTGGCTGCACTTTAGAATCACTTGGGGAAGCCTGTCAATGTCTCCATGCCCAGTTCACAAAATCAACCAATTCAATCAAAATCTCTGGGAGCAGGACCAGGCACTGGCTCTAAGTTTAATGCATGTGAGCATCACCTGAAGATCTTGTGACCCTGAAGGTTCTGCCTTTTTTTTTTTTCTTTTTTCTTATTAACAGTCTCCTGGAAGAGGCTGATGCTGCTCATTTATAGGGGACATTTTGAGTAGCAAGGCCACATCAGACCTCACTTACTGCCTCGAGACTTTCTTCCAAATGAGCCAGGTGTCTGTCTCTTTTTTTAACTTTTTTTTTTTTTTCATTTATTGACATTTTTATTGAAGTATATAGTTTATTTACAATGTTTCAGGTGTATAGCAGAAGTATCTGTTAATCCCAGATCAGCCAGGACTACCTCTTGACTATCTCTTCCACTCCTCCTTGGTCAGCCTGGACCCTAACTGGGTTTGGATTCCAGGTGCCACAAAACAATAGATGATATGACCAGTGGCAGAGAACGAGTAGTTCATACACACAGGCAAACCAGATTTCTTTGCTTTGGAGATTCAATCTAGAACCCATGGTTTGGAGATCAGCAATAACCCACCACCAATGCCTGGGAACAACTTTAATGGAAGCATTTCTCAATCTGTGCTCCTTTCTAAATGATGAGCTCTTAAAAATAATCCAGGGAATTCTGATATTGAGGCTATGTCACCTTCCTGAGGAAATCTATGCCAAGATCCTCCTGTTGTGACCCTTAACTGAATTCGCCAATGACCACCCAGATCACCTTCTATCTGACTCAGTGCCCACTGTAGCCATATGTACCAGGCAGCCATGGTATTTGTGAAATTCTTACCTGGGCATGTCTGTTTGCAGAATTTCTTGATTTATTTGTCGCAAGGAAAGAAGCCAAAGTAAATTCCCCCTAGGAGAATGCTGGAAGGGCATGAAGTCTCCCCTGAGGCTGAGCTTCCTCACTTATAGTAAGTGAAGAGGCTAGAGACTGTCAGTCTCTGAGGTGTCTGTGTATTTTGTGTTGAGATCTGATCATCGGTTCTTTCCTGGCGCTTACACACCCATGAATTCAAGGGTAATGATAATTTCTCAAATATACATTGCCTGGTTGTCCTCTCTGTTAATCTTATCTTTAAAAGATAAGACAAAGAACTCTTGCTGGATATAAAAATAGTTCTCCTGGCTCATAACTGCCAACAATACAAGAGAACCTCAATAAATGAGGAATTCAGATTTGAAAAAGAGACTGGATCTGGACGTAAATCTGCTGTAGGAATGTCCAAAGAGGAACAAAATCAAGTTTTTAATAAGTGAAATTATTTTTCTCTCCATAGAGGTCTCCAACAGGCAGCAGTTCTGGTTGAATAAAACTGAAAATAAAATTTTAAAATAAAATAAATTTATTCTACAAGATGATTATACTACCTAAGTTTGAGATAGTTTCAACAGACAGATAGTAACTTTTTTTTTTTTCCCTTCTCTCTTCTGTTTACGAGAAGAGCAGCAGCTGCAAGGAACATTTGCTGTGGGATGAATCTAGACTGTCTTGAGGAGCTAAGATTTAAGTCCACTCTTTCAACATTTCCATAGCACCCAGTTTGATTTCAGCTGTGTGCATGTTTAATCTTGTTTAAAACCGTGCTCCTGGAATTAACCTGGAAAAAATGGGAAATACTGGGAAACTAAATTCCTATTTATTTTGGAAGCAAAAGGTCAGTGCATTCCAATTTTCATGGTGTCTGGGGGAAGGGAATGGTGCACATCTATAGTGTACCAATGCAGTTGGAATGCAGAGGAGAGAGGATGGAATCCCGTCTTCCTTAGCTCTCTAGTTGTTTTGCAGGCTGGTCTTTCTGATAATAGCAGCTATATATTGGTTTCCTTTTAAAGATAAACAATAGGAACTTAATAAGTAAATGGGACTTGATTCTGAAGCCTCGATGATAAGTGCAGCCATTTTTCAGATGAACCTTTTCCATGATCTTAAGATAAGTACGGCATTATTCTGACCCCTCTGACTTTTACCAGCCTTTCCACCATCTCAGAATTTGCCCTTCCATTTTACATCCCTCCGTAGTCAGTACATGATTGAAATAAACACAATTGTGTCACTCAGGTATTGTGATTTCACCTTGGTAAAGAGGAAATATGTAAGCTGCACGTCTGGCTTCCCCACACCCATGAATTCAAGGGTAATGATAATTTCTCAAATATACATTGCCTGGTTGTCCTCTCTGTTAATCTTATCTTTAAAAGATAAGACAAAGAACTCTTGCTGGATATAAAAATAGTTCTCCTGGCTCATAACTGCCAACAATACAAGAGAACCTCAATAAATGAGGAATTCAGATTTGAAAAAGAGACTGGATCTGGACGTAAATCTGCTGTAGGAATGTCCAAAGAGGAACAAAATCAAGTTTTTAATAAGTGAAATTATTTTTCTCTCCATAGAGGTCTCCAACAGGCAGCAGTTCTGGTTGAATAAAACTGAAAATAAAATTTTAAAATAAAATAAATTTATTCTACAAGATGATTATACTACCTAAGTTTGAGATAGTTTCAACAGACAGATAGTAATTTTTTTTTCCCTTCTCTCTTCTGTTTACGAGAAGAGCAGCAGCTGCAAGGAACATTTGCTGTGGGATGAATCTAGACTGTCTTGAGGAGCTAAGATTTAAGTCCACTCTTTCAACATTTCCATAGCACCCAGTTTGATTTCAGCTGTGTGCATGTTTAATCTTGTTTAAAACCGTGCTCCTGGAATTAACCTGGAAAAAATGGGAAATACTGGGAAACTAAATTCCTATTTATTTTGGAAGCAAAAGGTCAGTGCATTCCAATTTTCATGGTGTCTGGGGGAAGGGAATGGTGCACATCTATAGTGTACCAATGCAGTTGGAATGCAGAGGAGAGAGGATGGAATCCCGTCTTCCTTAGCTCTCTAGTTGTTTTGCAGGCTGGTCTTTCTGATAATAGCAGCTATATATTGGTTTCCTTTTAAAGATAAACAATAGGAACTTAATAAGTAAATGGGACTTGATTCTGAAGCCTCGATGATAAGTGCAGCCATTTTTCAGATGAACCTTTTCCATGATCTTAAGATAAGTACGGCATTATTCTGACCCCTCTGACTTTTACCAGCCTTTCCACCATCTCAGAATTTGCCCTTCCATTTTACATCCCTCCGTAGTCAGTACATGATTGAAATAAACACAATTGTGTCACTCAGGTATTGTGATTTCACCTTGGTAAAGAGGAAATATTTATCTGTAAGACTGCCCAGAATATTATTCATTCCTAGTGTAAGCAATTGGCAGTGAGTACAACTAAGAAAGATGCAGCTATAGCAATTTCAAGACATCAGTTGAAATGAGGGTCTGTATGTTAGCTCCACATTCAGAGACCAAATCCAGAGTCAATGGTAGGAAATAGGAAAGCATATGTTAGAGAACTTTGGGGGAAAACAAAAAAAACAGGCTTTATTCTATCTATATGGGGAGGGGAAAAAAATACTAATATTTTTAGGTGTCAGCTTCTCTCTTTTCAAAAATGAAGGTAATGAATTCTTCAAGCATGCTGTGTTGGTAAAACGTTTTGCTTTCCTTTAGTTAAAAAAGATATATATAAATATTATTAAAGGTGGAACTTTATATCAGGTTTCTGGTTGAAAAGTTTGAAAGAATTTTTGAGAAATCCTAATTCGTTCCTTTGAATTGCATGGTGACAGAACAAAGAAAGCTGACATCTGAAATACAAATGGATTATCTGATAAAAGAAACAGAACCGTCCTTCCCCATCCTTATGGTCAGAAGACCTTTGTGTTTCAACTTCATCCATCTTCCTGTGGCCGTAGCCGCCTCCTTCTGGTTGGGTCCCCTGGAGAAGGGCATGGGCAGATTCTGTCATTCAGACAATGCATACTGAACCCTGGCTTCCCCCTCCACTCTGTAATTAGGCCCTCTTCACAAAGCCCTTCTCTCTTCCATACAATTAGGTCCCATTCCCACATTCCTTCCAGGTATGGCTCACTTCCAAAATCTTTCCTCACTTTTGCTATCTGCTTCCCTGGCTCATCCTAGTTGGCTCTGTCTCTTTGTCTCTGTGGGGCCCAGATATGTAGCAGGGTAAGCAGATAAAGACTGGCCTGCCTGGGACTAGACATGAGGAGTCCCTGTGTCGCTCACAGGACCGTAAGTAGGCTGCTGGTGGGGAGAAGAATCAAATGATCTCAAGAGACTTCTCCTTATTGAAAAAAAAAAAGAGAGATTAAATAGGAAAATCATACCATTCTTTGAACTGCTGATCTTGCATGAACAAGCACATGCATGTATCAACAGCATGAAAGGAATTGAAGCATTTGACCCACCCACCCCCACCCTAAAAAGAAAGAAACCCCCCACATCGATCAGGCAGCAGCCCACCCCTGGCTACCCTCAGCTCATCTTCAAGCCAGACTTCTTGACTTGCATCTGCCACCACACCCCAGTCTGTGTGAACGCTGTGTTTATTTGAATGTGCAATCAACAATGCTTCTCTTTCTCTCTTTATTTTCTCTGCCAAAGACAACAAATGCAAATGGTGAGATAGAACTGGGATGAGAGGATTCCAAATAAGGGCTAACATAGCATTAAGGTTAACGGCCTATATGATAATCCCCACGCAATCAGAAGGAGGCAAGTACCTTACAACAGCTGTGCAGGCCATAAATAAAGCTCTCCTGACTTTTATGCAAGTAAAGTCTCAACCATAAATGTTACATTAACATTTTTTTGCATAACCCATGGGAGACAAGTCGTCCTCTAAGGACTTTTGTTGCCTATACCTAAGACATATGTAATCAGACTTTGATTAAAGTTTTAAAAGAATTGGGCAGTTTCTTGGAATATTGGGGTAAACTGTAACAGGAGGTGGGGGCAAAGGAGAGGCTGGTGGTTAGGCAGAGGGCCAAGAGACGTTTCCCAGAAACTGCTGGATCTGTCCTCCACCCAGCAGGAAATCTCTGTTCCAATGCATACTGAACCCTGGCTTCCCCCTCCACTCTGTAATTAGGCCCTCTTCACAAAGCCCTTCTCTCTTCCATACAATTAGGTCCCATTCCCACATTCCTTCCAGGTATGGCTCACTTCCAAAATCTTTCCTCACTTTTGCTATCTGCTTCCCTGGCTCATCCTAGTTGGCTCTGTCTCTTTGTCTCTGTGGGGCCCAGATATGTAGCAGGGTAAGCAGATAAAGACTGGCCTGCCTGGGACTAGACATGAGGAGTCCCTGTGTCGCTCACAGGACCGTAAGTAGGCTGCTGGTGGGGAGAAGAATCAAATGATCTCAAGAGACTTCTCCTTATTGAAAAAAAAAAAGAGAGATTAAATAGGAAAATCATACCATTCTTTGAACTGCTGATCTTGCATGAACAAGCACATGCATGTATCAACAGCATGAAAGGAATTGAAGCATTTGACCCACCCACCCCACCCTAAAAAGAAAGAAACCCCCCACATCGATCAGGCAGCAGCCCACCCCTGGCTACCCTCAGCTCATCTTCAAGCCAGACTTCTTGACTTGCATCTGCCACCACACCCCAGTCTGTGTGAACGCTGTGTTTATTTGAATGTGCAATCAACAATGCTTCTCTTTCTCTCTTTATTTTCTCTGCCAAAGACAACAAATGCAAATGGTGAGATAGAACTGGGATGAGAGGATTCCAAATAAGGGCTAACATAGCATTAAGGTTAACGGCCTATATGATAATCCCCACGCAATCAGAAGGAGGCAAGTACCTTACAACAGCTGTGCAGGCCATAAATAAAGCTCTCCTGACTTTTATGCAAGTAAAGTCTCAACCATAAATGTTACATTAACATTTTTTTGCATAACCCATGGGAGACAAGTCGTCCTCTAAGGACTTTTGTTGCCTATACCTAAGACATATGTAATCAGACTTTGATTAAAGTTTTAAAAGAATTGGGCAGTTTCTTGGAATATTGGGGTAAACTGTAACAGGAGGTGGGGGCAAAGGAGAGGCTGGTGGTTAGGCAGAGGGCCAAGAGAGACGTTTCCCAGAAACTGCTGGATCTGTCCTCCACCCAGCAGGAAATACCATCTCTGTTCATTGAATTCATCCATGATATGAGCTGTTGTTCTCCCCAAGTAAGGGTTTAAAAGCTTACAGACAGGGCATTGCTTTAAAGCTGAGATTTCCGTGGCTTCTTCTTATGACATGCAAATTAAATTAAAAGAGGAAAGAATATGTAGAAAGAGCAAAGGTGGCTCTTTGACCAGCAGCTGCTCCCACAGTCATAAAGATCTGTCACTTTAATGTAAAAATGAGAATTCCTTTAGAACACTGGCAGACATTCAACCCTGGTCAAATGGATTTGAAGCCTTGTGATTTCTCCTGCTGTCAGCTGAGCTCTGGGAGAGCTGCTGCTGGCAGACTCGTTCCTAAGCGCGGTGCAGCCACGGATGTACCCTGACTGTGGGCTTTGGAAGAAGGGAGGAAAGTTGGAAGGAGGATTCAAAATAATGTTGACTAAAAAGATGAACAACTTAAGAGTTGTGGGTTAAGTTTTATTGGGGGCATAATTAGGACTGCAGCCTGGGAGGCAGCACCCCAGATAGCTCTGAGAAACTGCTCCAAAGGGGCAGAAGGAGGAGGGTCAGCATTTAAGGATTTTGGTGAGGGGGCTGTTTAATATCATTAAACAGTCATTTTACAAAGGGTCCCCAGTTAGTCACGAGGATCTGATGTCACCATGAGACATGAGCACCATACTGCTTTTCTATGTATGAGGAGATGCAAGGATTGAGATAGTAAAACCTGTTCCTAAAAGCATCCAGTTATCTAAAGACCTGCCCCTCCAGATTCCCTGGAGCACAGAGTGCCTCTACCCCACCCTGATCTCCATCAGGGGCTATTGAAGGTCAGCAGCTCTCAACAGCACAGGGTCTGGTCTCTATAGAGACAGAGGGCAAATGTCCTTGGTTGTGCAGATACTGGCAATGTAATTGGTAAATGCCAGTTTGTAGTCAACACTAATGGTATCTATATACTGAGTACTTGATACTTGGGCAGTGAATTGTTTTATTGTTTTTTTTTTTTTAATTTTTGTCTCAGTAATCATTTTGAGACAAATACCATTATTAATTTTATAGATACTGCATTAGTTTTCTATTGCTGCTGTGATAAATTCCACAAACCTAATGACTTAACACTGCACAAAGTTATTATCTTATAGTTCTGTAGAAGTCTGACACCTGTTTCACTGGGGTGAAATCAAGGTGTCAGAAGGGCTATAGTCCTTTCTGGAAATTGTAGAGAAGAATCTTTTTTTTCCAGTTCCAGCTTCTAAAGGCCACTCACACATCTCGAATCATGGCTCCCTTTCTCCAAAGCCAAAAAAGGCTCACTTAAATTTTTATCATGTCATGCCATTCTGACCTTTTCTGTCTTCCTCTTCCTATGTGGTTGCATTGAGTCTGTGTGGACAATCCAAGATAATCTTCCCATCTCAAGGTCAGCTGCAAACTTAATTTACCTTCACCATGTAACCTAACATAGGCATGGTTTTCAGGCCATTATTCTGCCTTCAAAAAGACACCAAGGAATAGAGAGGTTCCAAAACTAGTGTAGGGTCACACCAGTAGTTTGCAGAAGAGATAAATCTAGATTTGAGCCTAAATGTGATCTGGAAATAAGAAGAAATGCCTGGGGAAAGCAAGAAGAGAGAAAGAAAGTTGAGGGAAAATTTTCTTCAGTAAAGGAACAGTGCTTTTACAATAAATACATTGTTGGGTACAAGTCAGTTGAACAAGAGGAATGTATCAATGGACAATTTGCCCTCATTAACCGTCTTTGTTATTCCACCATTTAGCCTGCAAATTGCTTCTGTAAATCATAGATCACTAAGTTACATCAGGCTAACTCAGAATACTAGCCTTTCTAGGGTCATAAAACATAGGGCATCAAGACCCATCCCACAGTGACCACGCACAGCTCCAAGGACCCAGTATGAAGGTGTTACTGTGTGCACATGCACATCAACAAAACACACACCCATATCATTACAGAGAAGAGTTTATTTTGACTCCATGTTGGATTCGTTTCTTTGACTTTAACTTTTGCATTTCATTGCTTTTGTTATTATAATCATATATATTGGCCTGCCTCAGAGAACCACACCCCTCTTCCTGACTGTAAAACTAAAGTGCCTTCATTCAACTTGCAGAGAAACAGTCTGACCCCGCCTATTTGTGAATGATTGCAGAAAAGAAGAAATTAATATAGCAGCTGGGCATTCTAGGAGATACCTGCAAAACTTATGACCTTTTTACTTTGCACCCTCACCTCTCTGTTCTATAAAAGAACCTGGCATCCAGGCGCTGACAGATGGGTTATTTTGAGACATTAGTCTGCTGTCGTCTCAGTCTGTTGGCTTTCTGAATAAAGTTGTATTCTTTGCCTTGACACCTCATCTCTTGGATGATTGGCTTATTGTGTGGCAAGCAGAGTGAGCTTGGACTCCAGTAACAAAACCAAGATGCAAATTGCACAAGTAGCTTTGTTCTGTATAATCCTAGTGGTAGAATTTGAATTGACACATGAAAAATATAAGGAGGCAAGTCAAGATTAATGTTGAGAAGACTTTTTCTAACAGTGTTACCCAACTCAGTTTGGCTGCTTACTACTTGAAAGCCAAACTCAAAAGACAAATATTGGTAGGAATGGAAAAGTTATTTTATTCAGGAAGCCAGCAACCTGGGAAGATGGCAGACTCATGTTCAAAATCCAACTCTGAAGATTCTCCTCCACCATGAAATTTTTTGAAGGGACAATCATTTGGTGAGTGACTCAGAGTCTTTGTTATCTTTCATTGTGTGCAGACTTTCTTGTGATTGGTTGGTAGTGAGGTAATAGGGCAATGTTCCAGGGATCTTGTGTCAGCCTGAATGTTATTCCACCATTTAGCCTGCAAATTGCTTCTGTAAATCATAGATCACTAAGTTACATCAGGCTAACTCAGAATACTAGCCTTTCTAGGGTCATAAAACATAGGGCATCAAGACCCATCCCACAGTGACCACGCACAGCTCCAAGGACCCAGTATGAAGGTGTTACTGTGTGCACATGCACATCAACAAAACACACACCCATATCATTACAGAGAAGAGTTTATTTTGACTCCATGTTGGATTCGTTTCTTTGACTTTAACTTTTGCATTTCATTGCTTTTGTTATTATAATCATATATATTGGCCTGCCTCAGAGAACCACACCCCTCTTCCTGACTGTAAAACTAAAGTGCCTTCATTCAACTTGCAGAGAAACAGTCTGACCCCGCCTATTTGTGAATGATTGCAGAAAAGAAGAAATTAATATAGCAGCTGGGCATTCTAGGAGATACCTGCAAAACTTATGACCTTTTTACTTTGCACCCTCACCTCTCTGTTCTATAAAAGAACCTGGCATCCAGGCGCTGACAGATGGGTTATTTTGAGACATTAGTCTGCTGTCGTCTCAGTCTGTTGGCTTTCTGAATAAAGTTGTATTCTTTGCCTTGACACCTCATCTCTTGGATGATTGGCTTATTGTGTGGCAAGCAGAGTGAGCTTGGACTCCAGTAACAAAACCAAGATGCAAATTGCACAAGTAGCTTTGTTCTGTATAATCCTAGTGGTAGAATTTGAATTGACACATGAAAAATATAAGGAGGCAAGTCAAGATTAATGTTGAGAAGACTTTTTCTAACAGTGTTACCCAACTCAGTTTGGCTGCTTACTACTTGAAAGCCAAACTCAAAAGACAAATATTGGTAGGAATGGAAAAGTTATTTTATTCAGGAAGCCAGCAACCTGGGAAGATGGCAGACTCATGTTCAAAATCCAACTCTGAAGATTCTCCTCCACCATGAAATTTTTTGAAGGGACAATCATTTGGTGAGTGACTCAGAGTCTTTGTTATCTTTCATTGTGTGCAGACTTTCTTGTGATTGGTTGGTAGTGAGGTAATAGGGCAATGTTCCAGGGATCTTGTGCTCAGCCTGAAGTTACCATCCTGCACCTGGGTAGGGGACCTTAGTCCCTGCAGAAGAACTCAAAGATATTGTTATATAGATTCCTCAAAGAGGAACCAGGATCCTGCTTTAATCATTTCACTATTGTTTTCTGATTGCTCCTCCTTTGTTTCTGTGTTTCCTCCTTGTTTGAATCTGCCCTTTGAACCTTAGGGAAGGTCAAGGAGGCCAAATGAAGCCTATTCATGCTCACGTGTACTCAGCCATGTCTGACTCTTTTGTGACCCCAATGACTCTTTTGTGACTCCCCCTGTACATGGGAGTTCTCAGGCAAGAATACTGAAGCGGGTTGTCATTTCCCAATCCATGGGTTGAACCAGCATCTTTTGTGTCTCCTGCATTGGCAGGTAAATTCTCTACCACTAGTGCCACTTGGGAAGTCTGAATGAAGCCCATTTCCTATAAATAAGAAATAGGGACATGGAAAGGATTTGTACCCTGGAGGACCCAATAGGGTCCTGCTTCATTTCATCAAGAAGAACCTTGAGCCATCAGACCGTGATATGCTGCCTCAGTAACTGTTAAGCAGATGCTGGAGGACTACTGAACACCACCATGTGAAGCTATTTAGTGTGTGTTCTCATTTGGGATTCCTTGCTCTTGCTTGTCTAGCAGGTACATGCAAGAAGAGAATTATAGCAAGAAAGGACAGAGCTCTTCTGTGATTTCACCAAGACAGAGGTATTTTCTACAGCTTCTCCTATCTTGACACATGAAAAATATAAGGAGGCAAGTCAAGATTAATGTTGAGAAGACTTTTTCTAACAGTGTTACCCAACTCAGTTTGGCTGCTTACTACTTGAAAGCCAAACTCAAAAGACAAATATTGGTAGGAATGGAAAAGTTATTTTATTCAGGAAGCCAGCAACCTGGGAAGATGGCAGACTCATGTTCAAAATCCAACTCTGAAGATTCTCCTCCACCATGAAATTTTTTGAAGGGACAATCATTTGGTGAGTGACTCAGAGTCTTTGTTATCTTTCATTGTGTGCAGACTTTCTTGTGATTGGTTGGTAGTGAGGTAATAGGGCAATGTTCCAGGGATCTTGTGCTCAGCCTGAAGTTACCATCCTGCACCTGGGTAGGGGACCTTAGTCCCTGCAGAAGAACTCAAAGATATTGTTATATAGATTCCTCAAAGAGGAACCAGGATCCTGCTTTAATCATTTCACTATTGTTTTCTGATTGCTCCTCCTTTGTTTCTGTGTTTCCTCCTTGTTTGAATCTGCCCTTTGAACCTTAGGGAAGGTCAAGGAGGCCAAATGAAGCCTATTCATGCTCACGTGTACTCAGCCATGTCTGACTCTTTTGTGACCCCAATGACTCTTTTGTGACTCCCCCTGTACATGGGAGTTCTCAGGCAAGAATACTGAAGCGGGTTGTCATTTCCCAATCCATGGGTTGAACCAGCATCTTTTGTGTCTCCTGCATTGGCAGGTAAATTCTCTACCACTAGTGCCACTTGGGAAGTCTGAATGAAGCCCATTTCCTATAAATAAGAAATAGGGACATGGAAAGGATTTGTACCCTGGAGGACCCAATAGGGTCCTGCTTCATTTCATCAAGAAGAACCTTGAGCCATCAGACCGTGATATGCTGCCTCAGTAACTGTTAAGCAGATGCTGGAGGACTACTGAACACCACCATGTGAAGCTATTTAGTGTGTGTTCTCATTTGGGATTCCTTGCTCTTGCTTGTCTAGCAGGTACATGCAAGAAGAGAATTAAAGCAAGAAAGGACAGAGCTCTTCTGTGATTTCACCAAGACAGAGGTATTTTCTACAGCTTCTCCTATCTTGGTGGAATGACTGAAGTTAAAGGAATATTTGAGATCTTCTGGCCTAACTTCCCACAGACATTTTAGAGAACTGAGCTTCAGGAAGTCTATAACTCTGAGAGTCACCAAGCTGATTTCATCAGAATTGCATCAATCATTGGGCATAAGTTCTAAAATCTAATTTGGAGGGAGAAGTCATATGAAAATTACATAGACCTCCCTTTAGAAGGGCTCCATGCCAGAAACTGACATGAGATGTCTTGGAAAATCCAGCACCCTTCTCTAGAGGTCAGGGTGGGACTGAAAGTTCCAACCCTCCGATCACCTGGTGGATCCCTCTGGCAACCAACCCCCATCCTTAAGTGCTTTTGAAAAGTCACCTTATTAACATAACAAAAGACATCTTTATTGCTCTCTTCACTTAGTAAATTCTAAGAGTTTTAGGGGCTGTGAGCCAGGAACCACATATGAAAAAGATATTTTGGTCATCTCAATGTCTAAATATTTATTTCTTATAAATCACAATATATCATATAAAATAAAGTTATATATTACAAATTCTTGGCTACACAAAACTTTTAGTAATTTATTAATTTTCCATAGTTTTACAGTATGAGTAAAAATAATGGTCATTATAAATTAGTATAAATGGAAGTAGATGAAAAAAATAATCCCAAGTCTTCTTTGACTTCCAACCACCCCAGAAAAACTAGCTAGTATATGGCAAATATCCTTTTCACGGGTTATTTTTGGGCATATATTCACTTTGTGGTGCTGGGTGGTTTAGTTACTAAGTCATATCTGACTGTTTTCTTATAAATAAGAAATAGGGACATGGAAAGGATTTGTACCCTGGAGGACCCAATAGGGTCCTGCTTCATTCATCAAGAAGAACCTTGAGCCATCAGACCGTGATATGCTGCCTCAGTAACTGTTAAGCAGATGCTGGAGGACTACTGAACACCACCATGTGAAGCTATTTAGTGTGTGTTCTCATTTGGGATTCCTTGCTCTTGCTTGTCTAGCAGGTACATGCAAGAAGAGAATTAAAGCAAGAAAGGACAGAGCTCTTCTGTGATTTCACCAAGACAGAGGTATTTTCTACAGCTTCTCCTATCTTGGTGGAATGACTGAAGTTAAAGGAATATTTGAGATCTTCTGGCCTAACTTCCCACAGACATTTTAGAGAACTGAGCTTCAGGAAGTCTATAACTCTGAGAGTCACCAAGCTGATTTCATCAGAATTGCATCAATCATTGGGCATAAGTTCTAAAATCTAATTTGGAGGGAGAAGTCATATGAAAATTACATAGACCTCCCTTTAGAAGGGCTCCATGCCAGAAACTGACATGAGATGTCTTGGAAAATCCAGCACCCTTCTCTAGAGGTCAGGGTGGGACTGAAAGTTCCAACCCTCCGATCACCTGGTGGATCCCTCTGGCAACCAACCCCCATCCTTAAGTGCTTTTGAAAAGTCACCTTATTAACATAACAAAAGACATCTTTATTGCTCTCTTCACTTAGTAAATTCTAAGAGTTTTAGGGGCTGTGAGCCAGGAACCACATATGAAAAAGATATTTTGGTCATCTCAATGTCTAAATATTTATTTCTTATAAATCACAATATATCATATAAAATAAAGTTATATATTACAAATTCTTGGCTACACAAAACTTTTAGTAATTTATTAATTTTCCATAGTTTTACAGTATGAGTAAAAATAATGGTCATTATAAATTAGTATAAATGGAAGTAGATGAAAAAAATAATCCCAAGTCTTCTTTGACTTCCAACCACCCCAGAAAAACTAGCTAGTATATGGCAAATATCCTTTTCACGGGTTATTTTTGGGCATATATTCACTTTGTGGTGCTGGGTGGTTTAGTTACTAAGTCATATCTGACTGTTTTTATGACCACCATGCTCCTCTGTCCCTGAGATTTCCAAGGCAAGAATACTGGAGTGGGTCATGATTTCCTTCTCCATAATATCCCACTGGAAATCAAGAGTCATAACATCATCAAATGCTAAAGGCATCACACCAGCTGAAGCAGGTTCCCAAGTGAACCAGAATCCCCAGATACGTGAATAGATTGTTCTCTGGCAGAAACAGAGATCAGTCAGTAGTTCATCAGACTCTCATATTGTGATCCAGTTGATCTGTAGTATTGCTGCATCAGCTGTTGATGATGATCTTACTTCTCTGTTCATTTTTTCTTGGAGGGGAGGGGTATGATTGCTTTACAGTATTAACAGTTGCTGCTATACAATGAAGTGAATCAGATGTTGTTGTTGTTTAGTCTCTAAGTCGTGTCTGACACTTTATGATCCCAAGAACTGTAGCCTGCCAGACTTCTCTGTCCTCCATTATCTCCCTGAGTTTGCTCAAAATTACTATTGAGTCCGTTATGCTATTTAAACATCTCATCTTCTGCTACCCCCTACTCCTTTTGCCTTTAATCTTTCCCAGCATCAGGGTCTTTTCCAGTGATTCAGCTCTTTGTGTCAAGTGGCCAAAGGATGGAAGTTCTGATTCAGCATCAGTTCTTCCAATGAGTATTTAGAATTATTTCCTTTAGGATTAACTGGTTTGCTCTCCTTGCTGTCCAAGGGATTCTCAAGAGTCTTCCCATGCACCACAATTTTAAAACATCAATTCTTTGGCGCTCAGCCTTCTTTATGATATAACTGTCACATCCATACATGACTACTGGAAAAACTATACCTTAGACAAATTCCTGTCAGTGAAGTGATATCTCTGCTTTTCAATACGCTGTCATAGCTTTCATTCCAAGGAACATCTTTTAGTTTCATGGCTACAGTTAACATTTGCAGTGATTTTGGAGCCCAGGAAGATCTGTCTCTGCTTCCACTTTTCCCCTGTCAATTTACCATAAAGTGATGGGACCAGATGCCATAATCTTAGTTTTCTGAATGTTGAGTTTCGAGCCAGCTTTTTCACACTCTCTTTTACCCTCATCAAGAGGCTCTTTATTCCTCTTCACTTTCTACATTTAGAGTGGTATCTGCATATCTGAGGTTATTGGTATTTTTCCTAGCAGTCTTGGTTCCAGCTTGTGATTCATCCAGTCCAGCATTTTGCATGATGTACTCTGCATATGAATTAAATAAGTAGGGTTACAATATATAGCCTTGTTGAATCAGCTATATGTGTACATATATCCCCTCCCTCTTGGACCTCGATCCCAACCCACCCCCTACTCTCACCCATCTACATTGCCCCAGAGCACCAATCTGAGCTTCCTATGCTTTATAGCAGATTCCCACTAGCTAGCTATTTTGCACATGGTAGTGTATATGTGTAAACCCCAACCTCCCAATTCATCCCACCTCCCTTCCCCTTCAACCCCATATCCACACATCTATTTTCTACATCTGCATCTCTATTCTTGCCCTGAAAAAAAATCATCTATACCATTTTTCTAGATTCCACATATTTGTGTTAATATACAATATTTGTTTTTCTCTTTTTGATTTCATTCTGTATAACAGTCTGAAGGTCCATACACATCTCCACAAATGACCCAATTCCATCCCTTTTAATATCTGAGTAATGTTTAATTATATCTATATCTATATCTGTCTCTCTCTCTCTCTCTCTCTCTCTCTCTATATATATATATATATATATATATATATATATATATACCACATCTTCTTTACCCTCTCAGCTGTTGATGGACATTTAAGGTTGTTTCCATGTCCTGGCTATTATAAATAGTGCTGCTGTGAATATTGGGGTGCATGTGTTTTCTGCAACTATGGTTTCTTTGGGGTATATGCACAATAGTGAGATTGCTGGGTCATTGCTGATATTTCTGTTTTTCATCCTCCATACTGTTCTCCATAGTGACTGTATGAATTCACTTCCACCAACAGTGTAGGAGGGTTCTTTCCCTGCACCCTCCAATTTTTGAATGTTTGCTGAGCTTCTGCTTTTCAATACGCTGTCATAGCTTTCATTCCAAGGAACATCTTTTAGTTTCATGGCTACAGTTAACATTTGCAGTGATTTTGGAGCCCAGGAAGATCTGTCTCTGCTTCCACTTTTCCCCTGTCAATTTACCATAAAGTGATGGGACCAGATGCCATAATCTTAGTTTTCTGAATGTTGAGTTTCGAGCCAGCTTTTTCACACTCTCTTTTACCCTCATCAAGAGGCTCTTTATTCCTCTTCACTTTCTACATTTAGAGTGGTATCTGCATATCTGAGGTTATTGGTATTTTTCCTAGCAGTCTTGGTTCCAGCTTGTGATTCATCCAGTCCAGCATTTTGCATGATGTACTCTGCATATGAATTAAATAAGTAGGGTTACAATATATAGCCTTGTTGAATCAGCTATATGTGTACATATATCCCCTCCCTCTTGGACCTCGATCCCAACCCACCCCCTACTCTCACCCATCTACATTGCCCCAGAGCACCAATCTGAGCTTCCTATGCTTTATAGCAGATTCCCACTAGCTAGCTATTTTGCACATGGTAGTGTATATGTGTAAACCCCAACCTCCCAATTCATCCCACCTCCCTTCCCCTTCAACCCCATATCCACACATCTATTTTCTACATCTGCATCTCTATTCTTGCCCTGAAAAAAAATCATCTATACCATTTTTCTAGATTCCACATATTTGTGTTAATATACAATATTTGTTTTTCTCTTTTTGATTTCATTCTGTATAACAGTCTGAAGGTCCATACACATCTCCACAAATGACCCAATTCCATCCCTTTTAATATCTGAGTAATGTTTAATTATATCTATATCTATATCTGTCTCTCTCTCTCTCTCTCTCTCTCTCTCTATATATATATATATATATATATATACCACATCTTCTTTACCCTCTCAGCTGTTGATGGACATTTAAGGTTGTTTCCATGTCCTGGCTATTATAAATAGTGCTGCTGTGAATATTGGGGTGCATGTGTTTTCTGCAACTATGGTTTCTTTGGGGTATATGCACAATAGTGAGATTGCTGGGTCATTGCTGATATTTCTGTTTTTCATCCTCCATACTGTTCTCCATAGTGACTGTATGAATTCACTTCCCACCAACAGTGTAGGAGGGTTCCCTTTTCCCTGCACCCTCCAGAATTTGTTGTTTGTAGATTGTTTGCTGACAGCCCTTCTGACCAGTTGTAGTTTTTATTTATATTTGAGGACAGCTACCTCCTTCTCCACAAAGAAGTGGTGGAACTTAGCCTGGTCAGGAGGTAAAGAGGGTCCAGGAGTCCTGGGAGTCCTCCTGATATAAAAGGTTATAAATTCCTTTTCAAAACTATGTGAGACCTAAATGAGAAATGATGCAGCTACTATGGGAAACAGTATGGTAGTGCCATACAAAATCAAAAATAGAATTACTGTATCATCCAGCAACCCTACTTCTAAGATAATATCTGAAAGAATTGAAAACAAGATCTTGAAGAGATATTTGCACATTCATGTTCATAGCAGCATTATTCACAATAACCAAGATGTAGAGACAAGTCACTAGTCAATGGATAAAGAATGTGTGGTATATACATGCAGTGAAATAGCATTCAGCCCTGAAAAGGAAGGGTATTAAGAAAAGATATTCTGACACTGGGTACAACATGGATGGACATGTATTATGCTACGTCAAATAAGCCAGTTGCAGAGAGACACTGTATAATCCCACTTATATGAAGTATCTAAAGTAAATTATAGAAGTTTATAGAAACAAAGTAGAATAGTGGTTAACAGGGACTGGGAGAGGAGGAAATGGAGAGTTATTATTTAATGGATATAGAATTCTAGTCCTGTGAGATAAAAAATTTTTGGAGATCAGTTAACAGAGGATGTGAATATACTTAACACTACTGGATCATAACTTTAAAAATGGTTGAGACAGTAAACTTTATTGTGTTTTTTTTTCTTTTTTCAAGATTAAACATTATAGAAAAATGAAGTTTAAATTTTAAAACATGGGAGACTGAACAGTGATAAACAATAATACCCCAAAAAATGTTTTGTCCTAACCACTTGCTGCGATCAGCTTCCCTTTGGTTTTCCTGGTGTTAATAGAAAAGACTTTGGGAAAGATCAGTATATAAGAAGGATGCTTTAGGTTATCTGTCCCAATAGATGATGAGTCTATTCAGTCAGTTTATTCTGGAAGCCAGCCAGCAAAGACGAATTACAATAGTTTAGCTACAAATGCTCTGTTTCCCTTAAAAAAAAAAAAAAAAGAATGAATGACTAAATAAACAAAAGGTGATTTGAAACTCTCTGGCCAGGCTTCCCTGGTGGTTCAGTGGGTAAGGACACTGCCTTGCAGTGCAAGGGGCACCGGTTCGATCCCTGGCCTGGGAAGATCCCACGCGCAGAGCGGCTGGACCCATGTGTCCAATTACTGAGCTGGAGCTCTGGAGCACATGCGCCCAGAGCCGGTGCTCTGCAACAACAGAGGCCACCGCGATGCAAGGCCCACACGGGCCAAAGAACGAAGATGGATGAAAATAGAGAAATGAAAGACCAATAGAAGTGGCCTGCCTGCCCCCTCCCTCCACAACCTTCCCCCCCGCCCCAAATAAATAAATAATAAATATTTTAGAGAGAGAGAGAGAAAAAAAAAAACTCTCTGGCCTTTCTCCAAGAACAAGCTTGAGGAACTACATTAAAGAGCCCACCCTAAGTCCCATTCCACACTTACATACTACTCTGTTCTTGCTGGGTGCTGCCTAGGAAGGCTGAGAAACTTGGCATGCAGATGGACGAGAATGGGTAGATGAATCAATCTTTCTGGTTTGCTTCAGTGCATTTCCACCTTCATCCTCTGTAGGCCACCTGCCCTGCTCCTCTCAGGCTGCCTTAGATCCTGGTATGTGTATCTGTATCTCTGTGTATACAGGTATCTCAGTACTTCTCATGCTGAAGTACAATAACTTGGTACATATCTCTCACCTGCAAGTCTATGAATTTCTCAAGGGCAAAGGGTTTTTGATCACTAGCATAACACCAAGAATATGTTGATGGTTTAGTAAATAAATATTATATGATGATGGCATTAGTGATGGTTTAGGTATTCTCAGGCCATGGAGATGTCCTTTCTGGATAATTAGGCATGTCCGTGGAGTAAGTCAGGTCATCTTTTGACTCCAGTGTGCTGTTCATGCTCAGAATTTCTTTGAGATGTACCTTCAGCTTCCATGACTTGCCTTATTTCTCCACTCATCTCTCCTTTTAAATATGTGTATGGTTTCTGTTTGATTGCTTTTGGTTATACAAGTCCTCGTTAGTCATGTGTGTCAGCTGTTAGAATCTGAGAAGAGCCCAGCACGTCAAATTGCTCCACGGACACCTCCATCTTCTTATTCTCAAAAGATGAACCCGTCATACTTTCTGCATCAACCTGTTCATTTTCCTGAATTCCTTGAGGGGTGGTTTTTTATGTCTTTTGTTTTTTTGTCTTTTGGAGGGAAGGTACCTGACAGCATCACACAGTCTCTCACTCAGACTTAAAACCTTGTTGTGATCTTTTACCTGGAGTTCTTCATTCTGGCCCCATCCTGCCCCTCAACCCCTATCAAAAATTTAAGCACAAATTCCTATTGATGATATTTCACAACATTTTTTGTTATACCTTTCTTCCACTCCTATTGTCATCACTCTATAGCAATGGACACCCAGACCAGGAACTTTAAGTGTTCGTTTCCATCAGTTGGAGTAGCTGTCTAGATAAGAGAAAAGTTGTTTTACTGAAGTGCAGTTAATTTACAGTGTTGTGTTAGTTTCAAGTGAATAGCAGTGATTCTCTTATTCATGTATATCTCTATAATATATATTTTTTCAGATTCTTTTCCATTATAGGTTATTACAAGATAATGAATATACTTCCCTGTGCTATGCAGTAGGTCCCTATTGTTTGCCTGTTTTATATATAGTAGTGTGTATCTGCTAATCCCAAACTCCTAATTTATCCACTACCCCCTTTCCCTTTGGTAACAATAAGTTTGTTTTCTGTGTCTGTGAGCTCTTTTTTAATTTAGTACTTTCTCTACCTGCAAGTCTATGAATTTCTCAAGGGCAAAGGGTTTTTGATCACTAGCATAACACCAAGAATATGTTGATGGTTTAGTAAATAAATATTATATGATGATGGCATTAGTGATGGTTTAGGTATTCTCAGGCCATGGAGATGTCCTTTCTGGATAATTAGGCATGTCCGTGGAGTAAGTCAGGTCATCTTTTGACTCCAGTGTGCTGTTCATGCTCAGAATTTCTTTGAGATGTACCTTCAGCTTCCATGACTTGCCTTATTTCTCCACTCATCTCTCCTTTTAAATATGTGTATGGTTTCTGTTTGATTGCTTTTGGTTATACAAGTCCTCGTTAGTCATGTGTGTCAGCTGTTAGAATCTGAGAAGAGCCCAGCACGTCAAATTGCTCCACGGACACCTCCATCTTCTTATTCTCAAAAGATGAACCCGTCATACTTTCTGCATCAACCTGTTCATTTTCCTGAATTCCTTGAGGGGTGGTTTTTTATGTCTTTTGTTTTTGTCTTTTGGAGGGAAGGTACCTGACAGCATCACACAGTCTCTCACTCAGACTTAAAACCTTGTTGTGATCTTTTACCTGGAGTTCTTCATTCTGGCCCCATCCTGCCCCTCAACCCCTATCAAAAATTTAAGCACAAATTCCTATTGATGATATTTCACAACATTTTTTGTTATACCTTTCTTCCACTCCTATTGTCATCACTCTATAGCAATGGACACCCAGACCAGGAACTTTAAGTGTTCGTTTCCATCAGTTGGAGTAGCTGTCTAGATAAGAGAAAAGTTGTTTTACTGAAGTGCAGTTAATTTACAGTGTTGTGTTAGTTTCAAGTGAATAGCAGTGATTCTCTTATTCATGTATATCTCTATAATATATATTTTTTCAGATTCTTTTCCATTATAGGTTATTACAAGATAATGAATATACTTCCCTGTGCTATGCAGTAGGTCCCTATTGTTTGCCTGTTTTATATATAGTAGTGTGTATCTGCTAATCCCAAACTCCTAATTTATCCACTACCCCCTTTCCCTTTGGTAACAATAAGTTTGTTTTCTGTGTCTGTGAGTCTCTTTCTGTTTTGTAGATTACATTTGTATCATATTTTTAGAGTCCACAAATAAATTATGTGCATGTATGTATGTGTATGCTCAGTTGCTCAATGGTGTCTGACTCTGCTATCCCATGATATAATATGACTTGTTTTTTTTCTGATCTATGTCACTTAGTCTAGATCCATCCATATCACTGCAAAGGCATTATTTCATTTTTTATGGCTGAGTAATATTCCCTTATATTTATACCACCTCTTCTTTAGTCATCTGTTGACAGATATTTAGGTTATTTTCTTATCTTTGTTGTTATAAATAGTGCTGCTATGAACATTGGGATGAATGCATGCAATGTTTTGAATTAGAGTTTTCTCCGGGTGTATGGCCAGGAGTGGGATTGAAGGATCACATGGTAAGTCTGTATCGAGCAGGGCTTTGAACAGATGTTGATACCTTGTGAGGGATATCAGCAGGAAATGATATTTTAATCAATTAAAAATGTCAGTCCTGAGTATAACTGAGTATAGCTGAGAGGAGTGGTCCAAATGCTGAGACTGCAGGCCAAGGAAAGTGCTGTGGTCTTCTTTTCCCCTGACTCCTCATCCAGTGCATACTTACACTGGCTCAAAGTCAGCCCTTTTAGGCACTATGATTTCTTGCCTCCTCGAAAGATGAGTGATACCCCATTGCCTATGCCAACGTCTGTATCTGTCAAGTTTCACCTTTCCTAGACATACATGGGAAGAGTCCCCAAAGCCTTCAGCCTCTAGGCTCATTCATGCCTAGGAGCTGAGCTGGTCTGGATTAAGACAGGAAGTAGTATATCGGCAGCCTCAGCCCCTCCAGATGTGGGGCCTGGAATTAATCGTGGCTGCCCACAAGCCTGGTATCTGCTCTGCCTAGCATATGCCTTTGATGCCCGCTTAGCCTCTAGGGCACACCACTTTTTATCTTTTTTATACTTCCCCTTTCCCAACCCCTTACATGTACTAACCCATGGATGGGTCCAAATTGCTGCTGCCGGCTACCTGGATATTCCCGCATTTAAGCTTTGAACATAACCTACATAAGCTTTGAACATAAGCTAATAATAGTTCCAACCCAGGCTGAGTCCTTGCCATATATGAGCAGATTGCCCAAATGACATGAGAGATTACGGGAATCTTCTGCTACTGGATCAGACCCACTGAACACATGCCCTTTCTTCTGGAGCACAGCCTTGTCCTCAGTGTGACCGTCATGTACTCTAGAGACCGTATAGGAGCACCCAGCTCAGCCCAGAGAAGTCAGAGAGTTCTCCACTCTCCTATCTCAGAGTTTTTAGAGCATGTCCTGTGCTAGGGCTTTTAGGTTATTTTCTTATTTTTTTTTAAAGTCATCTGTTGACAGATATTTAGGTTATTTTCTTATCTTTGTTGTTATAAATAGTGCTGCTATGAACATTGGGATGAATGCATGCAATGTTTTGAATTAGAGTTTTCTCCGGGTGTATGGCCAGGAGTGGGATTGAAGGATCACATGGTAAGTCTGTATCGAGCAGGGCTTTGAACAGATGTTGATACCTTGTGAGGGATATCAGCAGGAAATGATATTTTAATCAATTAAAAATGTCAGTCCTGAGTATAACTGAGTATAGCTGAGAGGAGTGGTCCAAATGCTGAGACTGCAGGCCAAGGAAAGTGCTGTGGTCTTCTTTTCCCCTGACTCCTCATCCAGTGCATACTTACACTGGCTCAAAGTCAGCCCTTTTAGGCACTATGATTTCTTGCCTCCTCGAAAGATGAGTGATACCCCATTGCCTATGCCAACGTCTGTATCTGTCAAGTTTCACCTTTCCTAGACATACATGGGAAGAGTCCCCAAAGCCTTCTGCCTCTAGGCTCATTCATGCCTAGGAGCTGAGCTGGTCTGGATTAAGACAGGAAGTAGTATATCGGCAGCCTCAGCCCCTCCAGATGTGGGGCCTGGAATTAATCGTGGCTGCCCACAAGCCTGGTATCTGCTCTGCCTAGCATATGCCTTTGATGCCCGCTTAGCCTCTAGGGCACACCACTTTTTATCTTTTTTATACTTCCCCTTTCCCAACCCCTTACATGTACTAACCCATGGATGGGTCCAAATTGCTGCTGCCGGCTACCTGGATATTCCCGCATTTAAGCTTTGAACATAACCTACATAAGCTTTGAACATAAGCTAATAATAGTTCCAACCCAGGCTGAGTCCTTGCCATATATGAGCAGATTGCCCAAATGACATGAGAGATTACGGGAATCTTCTGCTACTGGATCAGACCCACTGAACACATGCCCTTTCTTCTGGAGCACAGCCTTGTCCTCAGTGTGACCGTCATGTACTCTAGAGACCGTATAGGAGCACCCAGCTCAGCCCAGAGAAGTCAGAGAGTTCTCCACTCTCCTATCTCAGATGCCTTCCTTTCCCTACAGACCCGGCATGTCCTGTGCTAGGGCAGAGTAATTACAAAGGTATCATTAACTGAGTACTTGCTATATGCAAGGCCCTTGAATAAGCAGTGCTTCAGTCTATCTTCACAAGGACCCTGTGAAGCAGGCATTTCACACAGGAGAAAATCGAGGCTTGGACAAGTTAAACAATTTGCCTCAAGTATCCACAAAGTCAGAAGAGCTAGAATTTGAGTTCACTAGCTGTCTGAACCTATTGCTTATGCTTTTGCTCACTGTGCTTGATATTGAAAACCAAAAGTCAGTGATAAAGTGTTGACCACGATTATATTTGGCCACCAGAGAGTTTCTTTTTTTTTTTTTTAACTTATTTTTTTAATGGTGGCCATTATGGTACTTAAAAAAAAATCAAGGAATACCATGTAAAAATTCAGATGTGTGACCTCTCTTTTCAAAACTGGAATATCTGGAGACATAGTTCTATGTCCTACAAGGCAAAAATCACATAGAGCAGAGAAATGTCTGACCTTTACATGGGGCGTGAACATGCCAGTTTGCCTCTGCCTTCACTTTCCTTATTGCAGAATTTCTTAGATGTGACTGCCTATTAGAACCATCTGGGGATTGCCAAGTCCCACCCAGAGTGTCTGATTCAGTAGGCCTGGGAAGGGCTGAGAATTTGCCTTACTACAATCCAAGTGTGAGCTGTTATTTCTCATTGCATTTGTGCTGTGGCTGTTTTTATATTCAGCCCTCCCACCCACTTCTTTTACCTCCCTGTTCCCTGTAGGCATTTGAGTTTGCAACCCAAGTGCTGTGTTATTCTAACACCAATAGACCCTCCATCTGTTCCTAAATTCTGACTCGTCTCTGACATGAATCTTCAAGCTCATCTGAACTTTGTATTCTGGCTTCTTCTTTCAACTCTTTTAAAAACATAATGCAGTGTCTCCATGCAATTTCACAAAGGCAGGGATAAGACTTACTAAAAAGTTCTAACGCAGCCATGTTGCAGTGGCTTCTTCCCCTGAGCTGGAAGGAACCTGCATAAAAAAGCCATCCATGTGTATGAAAGATAAGAGCTTCTGCTAACACAGTCTTCCAGCAGCTCAGATTTAGAAGTCATAGAATTCACACAGGAGTAAGCACTTCACCTATTCTCTTCTTCCAGGAGCACTTTCTTTGTAGCCTGAACTAGTGCTCTTCTGTTGTTATAGAAAGGCAGTCTAACTATTCCAGGAGAAACACAGTGCATCAGCTCAATATTCATTAAGTTTTTTCTCTGCCTAGAATCGTCTTATAGAACCTTTAAGACTCATCTCAGATGCTGCTTACTGAAAATGCCCTTCTTGATTAGCCTGGGCAAAATAATTCCTTCTCCTGTCCTCTCCTTTCTTTAGATACTTAACCCATACTTCTCTGAAATATAAAATAATGATTTTGTCCCATGTCTTCCCTAAGAGATGATAAACTTGTTGAGAGCATAAGATGAAACCTACACAACTTTGCAGCCTGCATGGTGCCAGGTCGAATGTTTTGCTTTCAGGTGACACTTTGTCAGATTTCTAGAGTTGAATGAAGGGAATAATAGTTGCAAAAATCACATAGAGCAGAGAAATGTCTGACCTTTACATGGGCGTGAACATGCCAGTTTGCCTCTGCCTTCACTTTCCTTATTGCAGAATTTCTTAGATGTGACTGCCTATTAGAACCATCTGGGGATTGCCAAGTCCCACCCAGAGTGTCTGATTCAGTAGGCCTGGGAAGGGCTGAGAATTTGCCTTACTACAATCCAAGTGTGAGCTGTTATTTCTCATTGCATTTGTGCTGTGGCTGTTTTTATATTCAGCCCTCCCACCCACTTCTTTTACCTCCCTGTTCCCTGTAGGCATTTGAGTTTGCAACCCAAGTGCTGTGTTATTCTAACACCAATAGACCCTCCATCTGTTCCTAAATTCTGACTCATCTCTGACATGAATCTTCAAGCTCATCTGAACTTTGTATTCTGGCTTCTTCTTTCAACTCTTTTAAAAACATAATGCAGTGTCTCCATGCAATTTCACAAAGGCAGGGATAAGACTTACTAAAAAGTTCTAACGCAGCCATGTTGCAGTGGCTTCTTCCCCTGAGCTGGAAGGAACCTGCATAAAAAAGCCATCCATGTGTATGAAAGATAAGAGCTTCTGCTAACACAGTCTTCCAGCAGCTCAGATTTAGAAGTCATAGAATTCACACAGGAGTAAGCACTTCACCTATTCTCTTCTTCCAGGAGCACTTTCTTTGTAGCCTGAACTAGTGCTCTTCTGTTGTTATAGAAAGGCAGTCTAACTATTCCAGGAGAAACACAGTGCATCAGCTCAATATTCATTAAGTTTTTTTCTCTGCCTAGAATCGTCTTATAGAACCTTTAAGACTCATCTCAGATGCTGCTTACTGAAAATGCCCTTCTTGATTAGCCTGGGCAAAATAATTCCTTCTCCTGTCCTCTCCTTTCTTTAGATACTTAACCCATACTTCTCTGAAATATAAAATAATGATTTTGTCCCATGTCTTCCCTAAGAGATGATAAACTTGTTGAGAGCATAAGATGAAACCTACACAACTTTGCAGCCTGCATGGTGCCAGGTCGAATGTTTTGCTTTCAGGTGACACTTTGGTCAGATTTCTAGAGTGTTTAGTTGAATGAAGGGAATCAAATACTGTGTTCTGGGAAGAACAGAGAACAGAGAAGTGCAGACCGATTTGGGACCACTTGAACTTCTGAGTTGTTGATTGAGGGCCTGGCATTAACTCAAGCACTATTGAAAATAGCAGAGAAAGATGAGTTCTGCCATCATAAAGCTCACAAGACGAACACACATAACAAAAGTTGGGGAAAATTTATAATGTGGTAGTAACTGTAAGAGAGATAAATACAAACTCAGAAAACAGGATAATTGGAGTGACCTAGATGAATGGAGAAGATTGAATAGAGTAGACTGGATGTATCATATACATTTGAGAAAGATACTTAAAGATGGTGTTCTATTTCCTACTGCCAAGGACATGAAGACATACTTCTGTGTTACCTTCTAGGTGTTTTATTATTTTATCTTGCACATTTAGATCTATAATCTTTCTGGAATTGAGTTTTGTGAATGGTAGAGATCAAGGTATAAGTCCATTTGGGGACTTTGTTCCTTCATTTATTTTTCTATTCTTTTACCGATACCACAGGATTTTGTTTCTTTTGTTCTTATTTAATAACTGTCACTTTGTAATAACTTGATATCTGGTAGCTTAAATCCTAAACCTTACTATTTATCAAAGTTGCCTTTATTTTTGGCCTTTTGTGTTTCCATTTTAAATTTTAGAATCCATGTGTCAATTTACACACACACAAATGCTTCTGGAATTTTTGACTGGGATTTTGTTAAATCTAAAGATTAAGAAATATTGACAGTTTTATAGTATTCAGTAGTCCAGTACAAAAACTGGTGTATCTTACCATTTTTTCAGATCTTCATTTCTTTCAATAATGTTTTATAGTTTTCTCTGGTGATGTTTTACATATTTTTTATTTGATTTATTCCTAGGTGTTTAAAGTTTTTATGCTATTGTATATTACATAATTTAAAAATTTGCCTCTGTATCTTGTTAAGATACAGAAATATAATTGATCTTTGTATATTGATGTTATATCCAGGGACCTTACTAATTTAACTTATTTATTCTGAAAATTTATCCTTTGAATTTTCTACATATATAATTATGTCATTGTGAATAATGAAAATTTTATTTCTTCCTTTTAAGTATTTATACCTATCAATATTCTTTTTTAAAAAAGTATTACACTGAGAAACTTCAAGTACAACATTGAATATGAGTATTAAAAATGATCCCTTTTACTTATTTCTAATCTCAAGAAAAGATCATAAAGCTCACAAGACGAACACACATAACAAAAGTTGGGGAAAATTTATAATGTGGTAGTAACTGTAAGAGAGATAAATACAAACTCAGAAAACAGGATAATTGGAGTGACCTAGATGAATGGAGAAGATTGAATAGAGTAGACTGGATGTATCATATACATTTGAGAAAGATACTTAAAGATGGTGTTCTATTTCCTACTGCCAAGGACATGAAGACATACTTCTGTGTTACCTTCTAGGTGTTTTATTATTTTATCTTGCACATTTAGATCTATAATCTTTCTGGAATTGAGTTTTGTGAATGGTAGAGATCAAGGTATAAGTCCATTTGGGGACTTTGTTCCTTCATTTATTTTTCTATTCTTTTACCGATACCACAGGATTTTGTTTCTTTTGTTCTTATTTAATAACTGTCACTTTGTAATAACTTGATATCTGGTAGCTTAAATCCTAAACCTTACTATTTATCAAAGTTGCCTTTATTTTTGGCCTTTTGTGTTTCCATTTTAAATTTTAGAATCCATGTGTCAATTTACACACACACAAATGCTTCTGGAATTTTTGACTGGGATTTTGTTAAATCTAAAGATTAAGAAATATTGACAGTTTTATAGTATTCAGTAGTCCAGTACAAAAACTGGTGTATCTTACCATTTTTTCAGATCTTCATTTCTTTCAATAATGTTTTATAGTTTTCTCTGGTGATGTTTTACATATTTTTTATTTGATTTATTCCTAGGTGTTTAAAGTTTTTATGCTATTGTATATTACATAATTTAAAAATTTGCCTCTGTATCTTGTTAAGATACAGAAATATAATTGATCTTTGTATATTGATGTTATATCCAGGGACCTTACTAATTTAACTTATTTATTCTGAAAATTTATCCTTTGAATTTTCTACATATATAATTATGTCATTGTGAATAATGAAAATTTTATTTCTTCCTTTTAAGTATTTATACCTATCAATATTCTTTTTTAAAAAAGTATTACACTGAGAAACTTCAAGTACAACATTGAATATGAGTATTAAAAATGATCCCTTTTACTTATTTCTAATCTCAGGAAGGCCTTTTAAATAACTGTATCATTATGTATGAAGTTTTACGTAGGTTTTAAAAAATATATCCTTTATGGATGTTAAGGAAGTCTCTTCTATTGTTGGATTTCCCACCAGCCCACCAAAAAAGTTTTTAAAAAATTGAATTCTATCAAGATCTTTTTTCTTTTTTTACATTTGACAAAATAGTGATCTCATAGTTTTTCTTCTTTATTAATATGGTTAGTTTTATTGATAAACTTCTTAATTTTTCTAAACTTAAATGAGCTCAACTGGTTTATGGATTTAATTTGCTAATATTTTATTTAGAACTTTTGTTTTTGTATTTATAAGAGTGATCGGCTCATAATTTTCCTTCCTTGTAGTGTCCTCTTGAAGTTTTGACCTGGGGATTTGGTAGGCTTATAAAACTAGTTTGGAAGCATAACCATTTTTCTTTTCTTTGGAAATGTTAGAAAAATGACTGATAAAATTTCTTAAATATTTGGAAGAATTCACTGATGAAGCCATGTGGGCCTGAGTTTTCTTTGTGGAAAGATTTTTTAGTACAGAGACATTTACTGTGATAAATGTAAGATTTTTCTATTTATTCTGGTGTCCATTTTGATAACTTATATTTTCCAATGAATTTTTTCCATTTTACCTAAATTTTAAAATGCATTGGAAAAAAAATTATTAATTTGCATCTTTGTAACATCTATACAGTCTGTCATAATGGGTACTATTTTATTCTTTTTATTGAAAATTTGTGATATCTCTCTTAATTTTTCTGTTGACCAATTTTGCCAGTATTTTTAGGGCACAAACTTTGGGCTCTGACCTTCTTTGTTGGTTGTTTATTTCCTTTATCATTACTTTTTATTCTTTGTTACTACCATCTTACTATTTTGCTTTGGGCTTTGTTTTTCCTTTCCTAACTTCTTGAGATTAAAAACTCAAATCTTTCTCAATCTCTCTTATGTGTTTAAAGATATAAATTTCCTTCTGAGCACTATGTAAGCTGTGTGTAGACTATAAAAGGGAAGAGGAAATGGCAACCCACTCCAGTATTCTTGTCTGGAAAATTCCATAGATGGAGAAGCCTGGCGGGCTATAGTCCATGGGGTTTCAAATATCTATATATAGAGATATAGGACTTCCCTGATGGCTCAGTGATGAGGAATCTGCTTGCAATGCAGGAGACCCAAGTTCTATCTCAGGGTTGGGAAGATTCTCCTGGAAGAAGGCATGGCAACCCACTCCAGTATTCTTGCCTGGAGAATTCCATGGAGAGAGGAGCATGGTGGGCTGCAGTCCATGGGGTCACAGAGTCAGACACGACTGAAGTGACTAAGCAGCAGCAGCAGACTGTGAAAATGACCACAATTTTCTTTTCTATCTCTGTGTGACCTACTGTGATAGAATATTGCAGTTCTTCTCCATCAAATACTGCCTCTGCCCTTGATAGTATAACTATATAGCTTGGGTATACAACTTATCTTAATCAGCAGATGTTAGCAAATAGAAAACAAATAGAGATTTGTAAAGCTTCTTATTGTGCTTGAAAACACCCCAGGAATAAGAACAGGCTAGTTTAATGGAGGGGAAGAGGGAGAAGAACTGACGTATCCTGGCTGAAAGCCTACTAGCTAGCTGCCAGACTTGTGAGCAAGGCCATTCTAGGTCTTCCATCTTCCCCAGCCTTTATCTGATCATAGGTATAAGAGAATCCAACATATCAGCCAAGCCAGAAGAGAAGACTCACTCAACCAAACCAGAGAATCTTGATATAAATAAAATGGTGGTTGTTTTTAAGCCACTAAATTTTGGGATGGTTTCTTACACAGCAAAAGCTAGGTAAAACAAGCTCTAACCTGACCCAGGAGTATTGATATGATTATCATTTAGTTTAAAACATTTTCTAATTTCTATCGTGAATATTTAGATCAATGAGATATTTAGAAGTTTCTTGCTTAATTTCAAACACTGAAAACATTTTAGTGATTTGTTTTCATGTGTGATTGGTTTCTAGCTTAATAACATGGCTAAGGTCAGAGAACACTATATTTTTTTTCCAATCCTTTGAAATTTGTTGAGACTTGCTTTATGTCCTAGAAAACAGTCAATTTTAGTAAATAGTCTATTTTGTATATTTGAAATGTACTAAGAGAGTAGATTGATCTTAAGTATAACATTAGTGCTACTTTGTAAGTGCTGGAAATGAAAGTCTCCTATTGGTCATATTTACTGTCTCTAAAAGAAAGTATTCATCTATTTCTTGTAAAATTAAGGAAACATTTTGTAAGCAGAATCTGACCGGCTTGATAGTAACAGGTAAATATAGAGAAGCAGTGGGAAAAGTATGTTTTTAAACTATAGTGTATGCCAATACATGCTTGTAATGTTGACACATAAATTCTTCAAATACTCTTGCCTTAATACAAATGAATGAGACTATCAGCCCAGCTGAAGTTTTTTTTTAATAATTTAATTTAATTAATTAATTAATTTATTTATTTGGGGGAGGTGAGGTTTGGGGAGGGAGCGGGGCAGGTGGGCCACTTCTATTGGTCTTTCGTTTATCTATTTTCATTCATCTTTGTTCTTCGGCCCGCGTGGGCCTCCCATCGCAGCGGCCTCCGTTGTCACAGAGTCCCGGCTCTGGGCGCATGCACTCCAGAGCTCCGGCTCGGTAATTGGACACATCAGTCCAGCCGCTCCGCGGCACATGGGATCTTCCCAGGCCAGGGATCAAACCGGTGCTCCTTGCACTGCAAGGCGGTGTCCTTACCCACCGGACCACCAGGGAAGCCCCAACTGAAGTTTTTTTATAATAAAACTCTTTCAAAGCCTTTGCTTAAAATTTGTTGGTTATTTTACCCACCAGCTCTTATAAAATATGTCAAATCAGTTACCTTGATGTGGATGTCCGCCATAGTTATCAACTGCAAGAAGTGAATTTGGAGTGATTTATTATTCATAAAAGTTTTATGAAGTTCCTCTTGTCTAATTTTAATTTTCTTGTTTCTTTAAGTCTCAAGCAGTAGATACTATTTATGACTCTTGCCTATTTGGCAATTTACTTATTTTTATGATAATCATTCATGATGCTAATGCTATAAACTTTTTCTTAGGACCAATTCACGAAGTAACTAATGGTGCAATAATGTAGGCCTCTAACTGTAAAGCCTTCAGCATGTCATTTAAAGTACATATAAGAAACTGTAAAATAATTTGCCTCAAATTTATGGTATTTTATAATGATTCTACTTCAGTGGATTTATAATAAGGAAACAATCATACCTGCATGAAAATATGCACATAGAAAATGTTTTAGCCCTATTTATAATAGCAAGATATCAGCTATGATATTAAACAACTTAAATAAATTAAAGCATGCAATAGCAGGGATTGTATTTTAAAAATATCACGTCTATGGACTGAATGATATGCGACTATTTCAAAATAATATTTTAGAGGACTGTTTAAGTGACATTGCAATTCATAAATAAAAATAAATAAGATAGAGAAATTATTTTTAAAGAACCCCCTGGTGTTTGAACTGTTGGTCTGAGAGCAGGGTAGGATTCCTTTTAGAGTGAGACTTCACTGTTGATTTAGAAAAGCACTTGAAAAGACCTGTTTCACTTTGAAAGTTGTGGCCTTCCCTGGCCATCACCTAGGTAGAAGACATTTATATGAAGCAGTGTTCGGTCCCACTGCTTTAAAAAGCAGGGAAACATGAGCATGGGCCTTTGGCAGCTCTCATAGCAGTAGGTGGGGGCTTAGGTGAATACAGAGAGTGGATGGATGGATAGTGGGCGGGGCGGCGGGTGCGCGAGGGCACTGGGGGAGACTCAGGCACTTGGGCGCAGGTGGGGTCCAGGGAAGCAGTTGGCAGCAGAAATGTGCCTGTGATTGGAGTGACTAAAGAACTTTAGGGCACCAAAGTCTGATATTAAATTTTATGTTATTTTCTATGCTGAATTGAGAGCCACACACAGTTTATTCAACTGTTAACCTAAGCATCACCAGCAAACTACAAATAAAATAATGTGCTTCTGATATAAACACTCAGTCTGTCTTAACCATGGGATTGGTGAGACCCTCAAGCAAGCTGTGGCTTCCAAAGCTGTCTCAATCCTTGTCTAGCCCTCATCGTTTGCTTTCTTCTTTCTCACTCCTCTATCCTCTTCTTTTCTGCCCATTTGTTTTCTTTCTGACCACATGGCATTTCCTTATTGTAAAGCTTTCACCCCAGAACTCTGTCTTTCCATCTGCAACTATTCAAGGTTTCTAAATTGCAGTATGTTGCCTGTGGATGAAATTGCCTCTTGCTCTTTCCTCTTCCTGGTGTTCACTCTCCATCTGAGAGGAATTATATCCCGTGCTTAGGTTTTTGACTTGGGAGGCTGAGAACCACCTTAAAGTGAAACCTACGTGGGAAAAGACTCATTCAGGAGTTACATTCTCTATACTCCTGGTGTAGCACAATCAAATACGCACTTGGCTGCAACCCTTCATGCAGGGGTCATGAACACAGGGCACTCTGTATTCCAAAAGGAGTCCTGAATCAGCTATTAAACTCTAGCAGGTTACTGCTCTCCTTTCCTTTCCTCTGTAGCCTTCTCTGCGCCTGGTTGTATTTACGCTGTAGTTACTCCCCATTCAGTTGCCCTTGCTCTGAGACTCCAGTGGATGCCTGGTCTGAGAGAGAATGCTGAGAAGAGTTCATGATAAAGGTCCATGGATAGCTACAAGACGAGATGTGGAGAAGGAATGCTACATATTTTCTCATGACCCTTTGTTATAAGGTGCTACATTTCTCCCCAGTGCACCACCACTTTGTTCCCAAGTAAGAATATTTTCTGTAGCTTATGCTGAGGGTGCCCTGGCAAAGTGAATCCTTTGGAATGGAAGATGAAGTTCAATGTATTACATCGCCTCACTATCAGATCCCACTATGGTTACGCTTATGGATTTCACTTACTTCTCAGTTTTTCGATGGTATCTTTTGGCTGGCTTCCACTTTGTTTTTTTAAATGATTTTATCATCTACCTCCTGATTACAATTCCGCTCTGCTTTTCAACTCTCTTTCCTTAAATGTCATTCAGACACGTCCCCAATTTCCTAAACAACAAACTGGAGTAAATATCCTATAATTGGTTATTTACTTTAGAAAAATCAATTGTTATATAAAGGACAGTTTCTGAGAACTTCATTTGAATGAGATCTGAATATTTGCTTCTTGAGACTTAATAACATCACCTTGCTCGTTTTAGCACATTGAATTGGCGGAAGTCTATATCCAACACTTTGACCTATTATTCCTTTGAGATTTTTCAGTAACAGAAGCTGTCCCTATCAGGAAAATGGAAGATTTGTAAATTGTTCCTGTTTGGGAGGAATACACTGGTAGCTGGCATTTCATGTACTATATTGGGTTTCTGAGTTTCAAGTATAGTTTTAGACTTTTTTTTTGGGAGGCTGAGAACCACCTTAAAGTGAAACCTACGTGGAAAAGACTCATTCAGGAGTTACATTCTCTATACTCCTGGTGTAGCACAATCAAATACGCACTTGGCTGCAACCCTTCATGCAGGGGTCATGAACACAGGGCACTCTGTATTCCAAAAGGAGTCCTGAATCAGCTATTAAACTCTAGCAGGTTACTGCTCTCCTTTCCTTTCCTCTGTAGCCTTCTCTGCGCCTGGTTGTATTTACGCTGTAGTTACTCCCCATTCAGTTGCCCTTGCTCTGAGACTCCAGTGGATGCCTGGTCTGAGAGAGAATGCTGAGAAGAGTTCATGATAAAGGTCCATGGATAGCTACAAGACGAGATGTGGAGAAGGAATGCTACATATTTTCTCATGACCCTTTGTTATAAGGTGCTACATTTCTCCCCAGTGCACCACCACTTTGTTCCCAAGTAAGAATATTTTCTGTAGCTTATGCTGAGGGTGCCCTGGCAAAGTGAATCCTTTGGAATGGAAGATGAAGTTCAATGTATTACATCGCCTCACTATCAGATCCCACTATGGTTACGCTTTGCGGATTTCACTTACTTCTCAGTTTTTCGATGGTATCTTTTGGCTGGCTTCCACTTTGTTTTTTTAAATGATTTTATCATCTACCTCCTGATTACAATTCCGCTCTGCTTTTCAACTCTCTTTCCTTAAATGTCATTCAGACACGTCCCCAATTTCCTAAACAACAAACTGGAGTAAATATCCTATAATTGGTTATTTACTTTAGAAAAATCAATTGTTATATAAAGGACAGTTTCCCCTGAGAACTTCATTTGAATGAGATCTGAATATTTGCTTCTTGAGACTTAATAACATCACCTTGCTCGTTTTAGCACATTGAATTGGCGGAAGTCTATATCCAACACTTTGACCTATTATTCCTTTGAGATTTTTCAGTAACAGAAGCTGTCCCTATCAGGAAAATGGAAGATTTGTAAATTGTTCCTGTTTGGGAGGAATACACTGGTAGCTGGCATTTCATGTACTATATTGGGTTTCTGAGTTTCAAGTATAGTTTTTAGACTTAATATGACTTTTGTGCAGGTTATAACACATAGGAGAGTTTCAGATGCTTGTGGGCCGTAGCTTGAATATACTGTAAGTGAAGAATTAGATAGGACATTGCATTATTGATCATTACTTTTTTTTTTCAAATGGTAGATAAGCATCTATTATACAACAGACAATCAACTGGGTACTGTAGCCAGAGCAGCTATGTAATTTGCACAGCCAGTGAGAAAATGAAAATGCAGCGTTCCTTCTTTAGAAACAGTGAAGAACTGGAGTAATAACTGTTAAGAATTTAATGTTCTGACAGCAGAGCATCAAACTTATTATAGGACCATTCTAAGCACTGAGCCCCATGAAACTGCACAGGTCGCGAGATCCTGATTGGGGCTTGTCAGGTTGTGGTGTCACTACCCCAAGGAAGAAAATAAGTGAGATCCAGACTAGTCACTAGATGGGATGTAAAATGTTCTAGAATACATTTCTGCAGATTCCTTAAGCAGTCACTTGACTGTGGAGTTGATACTTAATAAACAAGGAAATCTAAATGCTGATGGGAGTTACCTGAGTTTTATACTTTTAAAATTATTTCTGTATTTGGCTGCATCTGGTCTTCATTGCCACGTGAGGGATCTTTAGTTGTGGCATGTGGGATCTAATTCCCTGACCCACTGGGCTTGGAACAAACCTAGGCCCCCTGCCTTGGGAGTGTGGAGTCCTAGCCATTGGGCCACCAGGGAAGTCCCCTGAGTTTTATACTTAAAAAAAATGTATTAAAGGTCCCAGACCTCAAACTGTCAGAGGCCCTATTTTCACCCTCAGCCCATCAAATGAACCTTTCTCAGCTCTCAGGCAGTTTTTTAAATACAATGGATTCCCTTTGAACATCCTGCTTGAAAGCCTTGGGGATGTTCTTCTTCCTCCACCATCTGGACCTGAAAAGCTAAGTAGTCTTTGGGAGCTTGCGGACGGCAGGGCTGCATTTCCTCCTCATGCACAGACCAGGTGTGTCTTCTAAAGTAGCCTTGACTTGGTGACAAATTGTGAGTAGAGGGTCAGTAAAGTGGTTTGTGAGATACCCTTTCTGATGGTTTAAGTCAGCCTCAGTCTGCTTCTCCAGGGGATTCACCCTGAGGAGTAGGAGAATCACAGGTACAAGAAGAATGAGTGACCACCATCTCCGAGCCACAGGACCCATTCTTATTGTAAATGAAGGCTATCATGTATTACACACCTGCTCTGAGCTAAGCATAATGTCAACATACATTATTTTAAGTACTCTTAACAAATACTCTCATCACATTCATTTTCACAAGAGGAAACTGAGGCCCACCAAGGTGTTATAGCCTTCCCTGGGTAGAGGGTGCTTAAAGCGGGATACAAACTCAGGAATTTCAGCCTCAAATGCACAGGTTCTTCACTACCACCCAGTTCTGTCTGCCATCTTTGTTGGAGAACCTGGCGTTGCAGGGATCCTTATACACTGGGAAGAGATCCCAAAGCTCAGTCCCCAAAGAGGCAGGAAAGCAGTTTCTGGGAACCTTCTTTCTTGTTTTCTTCCCGAAAACAGAAAACACTCCAGACAGGGTATTAGTTGTCACAGCTCTCTGAAGTGAAAGTTCAGGGAGCTCGGCTTCATGGGCAAAGTGGAGAATCTTCCATAGTAGAGAGAGCTGTAAACTGTGTGATGGTGGGGAAATAGGGTGGCCCTGGTGGCTGACCCTGGTGAGAATTCCTGAGGAGCCTCCTTGGAGAGTTGAAGGAAATGCCCTGGCTGGTGGTCACAGCAGAAGGATGTGGAGATGGCAGTGCATGAATGCCCAGCAGGCAGCCTGAGGATGTGGTGAGGTCACCAGAAAGCAGGACCACAGAAGGAGAGAAAAGAGATTGTATGGATTCAGCTTTAGTGAACTTACTCAGAATTTTAAAATCAGGAAATCTAGAATGAATGTATTCCCCTTTCAGTGTACAGGTGGGTATAGGACTCAGGTTTTATGATTTTATATAATGTTTAGTGTGAATTATATGGAATATGATGATTGCCAAACCATTATCAGTGTTGAAGGCCTTCAGCAGTCAGTCTGGCCCTGAGCCTCTTGCAGCTTTTCCCATCCTTTCTCCATTCATCTCCTGTAAAATGCCTCCCTGGACCATCCTTGTGCCTAAAATCCCACAAATACAGATCCCTCTTTGGAAAGTTAAGAATGTTTTTAAAAATACATTTATTCATTTGTTTGACTGTTTTAGTTATGGCACACAAAATCTTTAGCTGCAGCATGCAAGCTCTTAGTTGCAGCATGTGGGATCTAATTCCCTGACCAGGGGTTGGACCTAGGACCCCGCCTTAGGGAGCAAGGAGTCTTAGCCACTGGACCACCAGGGAAGTCCTGGTTAAGGGCTTTTGACAATACCTCTAGAATGATAAGTCTCTCAGGGGTTAACTCAGTAGTTAAACCCAGTTTAATTGCCAAGATATGAGATAAGAACGTGGACCACCAGGAGCTCAGAATGAGAAAGGTCCCAGGACAGGCAGGTAGGTGGCCTGAACCTCTCCATTATGTAGAGTTGGGCCTGTGCACTTAAACTCAGTCACCCCCATCCTCCAGGTTAAATACCTTCCCCTTCTTTCCATGAAGTGTACCCTTGACCTCTATGTAAAATTCAGACCCCAACTGAATGCAGACAGTTGATTCTATATCTGAATCTGAATTTTTTCTCACATACCCCATATCCCTAGACAGATCATCAAATATATATATATATATGAAAAGTAATGACTTTGTGGAGGATATAGAAAACTTCTTAGGTATGACAGAATTATTCTGAAATTGTACTAACATCTTTTGCTTTTTGTATTAGCCTTTATTCATTAAGAACCTGCCAGCAGTAACTCACTGATAATCACAGAAACTGTCTGACTTGGGCACTCCTATTCCCATTTACAGATGGATAATCCGAGGAACAGAGAGGTGAAATAATTCACCCAGATTCACACATTAAATGGGGCTGCAAGGTTCCTGGTTTGAGCTCTCCATCACCCTGTAATCTCACTCTGCCTCTGTAATCCTCTATGGTGCTTTTGCTTTGAACATGTTTTCATGTAAATTACCTCATTAATTCTTCACAAAACCCCATGAGGGATGAATTAATTAGCCCCATTCTACAGATATGGACACTGAGCCTCAGAGATTTTAAGGCTCACTGTCCTTTATAAGGTACACTTCAGAGTTTTGCTGTAGAGCATTCTTAATGAGAAATGAAGGCGGAGGAGGGAAGCTTCTGAATACGAAGGAGGAAGAGGATGTGAAATGTTGAGAAATCTTAGGTTAGAGGAATAATTCCTTACCTCCTCACCTCCATCCTTTCAGCAAGGGGAAAATAAAATTTAATCATCTGTTGTGAAGAGCTGTTTTCAACTAAGGTGAGAAAGCCCCTGGGAGCAGACAACTCTTGGTGGATTTTACAGAATTAATGAAAGGGTCATTAAGGGAGAGGACAGGGGGGTGAAGAGAAAGCAGACATCATCAGTGTCACCTTAAGCTTTGTACCTGCCTCCCAGGAAACCTACATACAGAGTTTTTGAATGGAATTGAATCCATTGCTAAGGAAGGGGGTCAGCATGCAGTTCTTTGCTGTTCATTTTCCTCTTGAGCGGTCTAATGCCAACTCAGTAGTAAAAGAAATAGCCAGCTTTCTAAAACATTTAGGCTTTTGCAAGGCTTCAGATTCCTATAATTACGTTCACATTATTGCTACACATCAATTTGATGTCCAGACTGAAAACTGGAATAAATGTTTACCGGAAACCCATTTACTTGTCAACTTCAACAGTGAGTCTGGGACAAAAAACAATATTCTCTGAGCTGAAAGGTGTAATTTCACCACCCAGTGCTGCTGTCAATGTTTCGTCAATTGAAAATCAATAAACTTCAATCTGTTCCCTAGCTCCTAATACCTTAACCTTTGGATGGCAGAAGGGCCTTTTCTGTTCCAGTGACTTTCAGGTCCAGTATGGCTTTGCTTTTCTAATATAATCAGCAAAACTCAAACTGCTTCCTGATTGAAGAAAATTACCCTGCAGCCCCTGGCATATGATTGGAGAGTGTTTTCCAGTTTCTGACAGTGACCTCGAGAAGTGAATGCAGTTTGAGGAGGCCAGGCTCTCAGCATCTCTGTGTGTCCCTGATGTTCTTTTCTTATTTTTCCTGTTTTATTATTTTTCCTGTGTTTGCTGTAGTAACCTAAAGTTAGCTGGCCATCATCTCCTTTCTAAGTGACAGATAACCCCTGTTGGGAGCCTGCTTTAGCAAAGACCTTGCATTACAGGCACCAAGTACTCCACTGCCCAGCCTCAACCCCTAGACCCTGCTGCTGCAGAGTCTAGGATCAGAATCTAGGAAATTCAGCCAGATACCTGCTCAAGTACATGAGGACTTTTCCTTGCACTTGGTCAAATCTTGGTTTAATTGATTCTTTAGCTATCTGTTTCTATCTCTGCTATTTTGCCAAATTCCTCCCAGGCATCAACCCATGAATAGCACTTTTCACTGTTTTTCAGAAAAAGGTATTTGGTTGTTTTTTCTTTTAAACCATACTCTAAAATATGTTTGTGGTCCTTTCAGTAAGAACTGAGGAAGAAAGGAGGAGTTAAACGTGCTGGTGCAGATCCCCTTGTAGAACGGAAGTTCTCCACTAATAGGAACCTACATACAGAGTTTTTGAATGGAATTGAATCCATTGCTAAGGAAGGGGGTCAGCATGCAGTTCTTTGCTGTTCATTTTCCTCTTGAGCGGTCTAATGCCAACTCAGTAGTAAAAGAAATAGCCAGCTTTCTAAAACATTTAGGCTTTTGCAAGGCTTCAGATTCCTATAATTACGTTCACATTATTGCTACACATCAATTTGATGTCCAGACTGAAAACTGGAATAAATGTTTACCGGAAACCCATTTACTTGTCAACTTCAACAGTGAGTCTGGGACAAAAAACAATATTCTCTGAGCTGAAAGGTGTAATTTCACCACCCAGTGCTGCTGTCAATGTTTCGTCAATTGAAAATCAATAAACTTCAATCTGTTCCCTAGCTCCTAATACCTTAACCTTTGGATGGCAGAAGGGCCTTTTCTGTTCCAGTGACTTTCAGGTCCAGTATGGCTTTGCTTTTCTAATATAATCAGCAAAACTCAAACTGCTTCCTGATTGAAGAAAATTACCCTGCAGCCCCTGGCATATGATTGGAGAGTGTTTTCCAGTTTCTGACAGTGACCTCGAGAAGTGAATGCAGTTTGAGGAGGCCAGGCTCTCAGCATCTCTGTGTGTCCCTGATGTTCTTTTCTTATTTTTCCTGTTTTATTATTTTTCCTGTGTTTGCTGTAGTAACCTAAAGTTAGCTGGCCATCATCTCCTTTCTAAGTGACAGATAACCCCTGTTGGGAGCCTGCTTTAGCAAAGACCTTGCATTACAGGCACCAAGTACTCCACTGCCCAGCCTCAACCCCTAGACCCTGCTGCTGCAGAGTCTAGGATCAGAATCTAGGAAATTCAGCCAGATACCTGCTCAAGTACATGAGGACTTTTCCTTGCACTTGGTCAAATCTTGGTTTAATTGATTCTTTAGCTATCTGTTTCTATCTCTGCTATTTTGCCAAATTCCTCCCAGGCATCAACCCATGAATAGCACTTTTCACTGTTTTTCAGAAAAAGGTATTTGGTTGTTTTTTCTTTTAAACCATACTCTAAAATATGTTTGTGGTCCTTTCAGTAAGAACTGAGGAAGAAAGGGAGGAGTTAAACGTGCTGGTGCAGATCGCCATCTTACTGTAGAACGGAAGTCTCCACATCCTTTTCAAAAACAATTACTAATAGAATTTATAGTCCTGTTTATGGCATGCAAGTACAAAGCCCATGAAAGTCCTCGGCACTGTAGGAAATGAATGGTTTATTAAACTGTTCACTGGGCTCTAATCCTGGCTTCAGAATGATTAACTAACAAATCCATCATCTGGGAGAAAGCTGACTTGGCAGAGATTAATTCTTATACTATTCTTATTCGGGGGGCATTGTTTGCTTTTAATTTGGGAGAACTTCCAGAATTTGTTTTTAAAACTGATATGTGTGTGCCTATATTCTTTAATTTTAGCCTCTTTGTTTTTATTGGTCCTTTATTTATTTACTTTCATCCATCTTTATTCTTTGGCCTGTGTGGGTTTCCCATTGCAGTGGCCTCTTGTTACAGAGCACTGGCTCTGGGCACATGCACTCCAGAGTGCTGACTCCTAATTGGACACACTGGTCCAGCCACTCCGCGGCACGTGGGATCTTCCTGGGTCAGGGATCGAACTGGTGCCCCTTGCACTGCAAGACAGACTCTTTACCCACTGGCCCATCAGGAAAGCCACCAATTTTTAAATTAAAACAGAAAGAACCTGTGTTTTGTGTCTGTCTATGGATATACTTTATACATTTGAACAGATTTTTAGTTCTTTAATGGTCAAAAGGGCCAGAATTCCAACAAGGGATTCTAAAAGTTTTTCATCAAAGAATGGGGAACAGATTTTTAGTTCTTTTAATCACTGCCCAGCCTCAACCCCTAGACCCTGCTGCTGCAGAGTCTAGGATCAGAATCTAGGAAATTCAGCCAGATACCTGCTCAAGTACATGAGGACTTTTCCTTGCACTTGGTCAAATCTTGGTTTAATTGATTCTTTAGCTATCTGTTTCTATCTCTGCTATTTTGCCAAATTCCTCCCAGGCATCAACCCATGAATAGCACTTTTCACTGTTTTTCAGAAAAAGGTATTTGGTTGTTTTTTCTTTTAAACCATACTCTAAAATATGTTTGTGGTCCTTTCAGTAAGAACTGAGGAAGAAAGGGAGGAGTTAAACGTGCTGGTGCAGATCGCCATCTTACTGTAGAACGGAAGTCTCCACATCCTTTTCAAAAACAATTACTAATAGAATTTATAGTCCTGTTTATGGCATGCAAGTACAAAGCCCATGAAAGTCCTCGGCACTGTAGGAAATGAATGGTTTATTAAACTGTTCACTGGGCTCTAATCCTGGCTTCAGAATGATTAACTAACAAATCCATCATCTGGGAGAAAGCTGACTTGGCAGAGATTAATTCTTATACTATTCTTATTCGGGGGGCATTGTTTGCTTTTAATTTGGGAGAACTTCCAGAATTTGTTTTTAAAACTGATATGTGTGTGCCTATATTCTTTAATTTTAGCCTCTTTGTTTTTATTGGTCCTTTATTTATTTACTTTCATCCATCTTTATTCTTTGGCCTGTGTGGGTTTCCCATTGCAGTGGCCTCTTGTTACAGAGCACTGGCTCTGGGCACATGCACTCCAGAGTGCTGACTCCTAATTGGACACACTGGTCCAGCCACTCCGCGGCACGTGGGATCTTCCTGGGTCAGGGATCGAACTGGTGCCCCTTGCACTGCAAGACAGACTCTTTACCCACTGGCCCATCAGGAAAGCCACCAATTTTTAAATTAAAACAGAAAGAACCTGTGTTTTGTGTCTGTCTATGGATATACTTTATACATTTGAACAGATTTTTAGTTCTTTAATGGTCAAAAGGGCCAGAATTCCAACAAGGGATTCTAAAAGTTTTTCATCAGAATCGAAAATGAAGGCAGGTATATCAGGATTTGATTGCTGGAAGGTACCAGAACCATCTTATGTTAACTGAAATCAACAGGGGGAATTATTAGAAGGCGTTGATACCAGGTGGACCCTCTCAGAATCGGCAGCATAGGTGGAACTAGAGACGGTCATCAGTTATAACGTATTCAGCTGCCCTTCACAGAAAGCTAGATATAATGGACTTCTGCCTGACTCAGTTAACTGGAGGTCCAGAGATACTTGGTTGTTGATAGGTCCAGCTCCCATGTTGGTTGTTGATGTCATCACATTTCTATCAGCTCCCCACATACTACTGACCACAATCCTTACGCTGGTCCCCATAAGAGAACTGCCAGCAGTCCATGAAATTCTAACCTCCGGTGTTAGCCTGGGTTCCCAGAAACACTGATGTCTTGACACTTTGAGGCTGGAATGCAATTTGGGGAAGCAGGAGAAAGAAAGAGGGGGGAATAAGGTGGGAATGAGAGGAGAACAGGCTCAAAGGGAAGTCTTCAGAGAGGGATGCACCAGCTGCCATATCTCAGGACCAGCTGTGCGACTGCAGGAAGAGAGAAGAGTCTATCAGCAGTTTCCTGGCCCCTATCTTCCACCAATCAGAGTCATTCTCATGGAACCTAACTCCCTCTCCCTTCCTAGTTCTATCCCTAGGCTTCTCTAGGTGGCTACTGATAAAGCCATAGCCCCCACAGGACCAGCAGGGCCAGAGCACAGACTCCATAATCTCTCTTTGCCAGGCAGACCTGAGTATGTGGCTTCTCCATCTCTAACACTGGCCAGGGGTCATAATCTCAGGAGCAGCAGAACATTGCTCGAGTTTTGCTGCTGTGTAAGCAAGGCAAGTGCTTGCATCTGGAATGGCACATAAACCGAGTCCAACATATCATCCCCATCTGGGTTGAAAGTCTCTTCTAGAAGCTTATCCAGAAGAGTAAGGAAGCCTCTTTCCTCAAATCTCCCAACAGTTATCTTCGTCTGTCTTATTGGCTCCACTTGGTGTTCATCTGTCTTTGAACCAACACCTGTGCACAGGGATTAAGATTATGATAAACTTGGGCTATAGTTATTTAACTGTGGACATAAGCTATTCCCCAGGTATACGGGTGGTAGCCGTGCACATCAAAGTGAAGACTGAGGTAGTTACCAAAAGAATGAAGAACTGATGTTGAGACAACCATAATGCCTTTTTTCCCCCAAGAAAATGCTTAGAAACAGGAGCAAAAAAAAAAAAAAAGAAAAAACAAGATTCTGTGATTCTTCCTCATACATATCTATGTCATGATCTCATTCTAAAGAGAATTTGGTGCCCAAGGCATAAAATATGGCTTAAAATTTAATTGTTCAAAATGTAGCTGCACTCAAAGAAATGGGATTTTTCCTTTGTACCCAGCTCAATCAGCCTGAGTCCATGTCCTCTCTTGGACCAATATAGCTGTAGCCAAGGGGATGGGTTCACCTAAAGACTGTGCCAGATAGAGACCCACACCTACAAAATAGCTGTGTGATGAGGGAACAAAATAACATTCATGAGATTTCTCAGTAGAGCCATGTTTATACATTTAAAGATAGGTAAGCTATGTATTTGTCTCTAACGTTGCCTACACCTGACATCCCTGACCCTATTCAACCGTTCTTGGTATAGCTCAGTGTGGCCAGTACCACTGGCTTGTTGCTGGGCAACATCCTCTTTAGTTACTATCCTCTTTAGTTACTATTCGCTCTATTTTCATTTCACAGATGGTGACTCCATTCTTAAAAATATCTAACGTAAAATTCTAGTTGTTGAAGTATCACTACTTCTTAGAACATCCAGTAAATCATTCTGAGCCTGAGTAGTCAATTCATTGTGTAAATGTTGGCCTTCTACCTTGCACACACATTCAAATACCACTAGGACCCAAGTTGCCAACCAAATTTACACTCTGCATCCTATCTCTTTTATGGAGGCATAGTAATTGCATGAGCTAGTATCAAGGGGCAAGTTCATCGTAGCCTATTAAAGACAGACAGTGGAAATCTAAGAACAGAGAAGTAAAAAGGAAATAATGGTGTCCTTCCATAGGTGAATGGATCAACAAAGTTCATGGATCCATTCACCTATTGATCCATAGGTGAATGGATCAACAAAGTATTAATACTCCATTAATATAATGGAGTATTATTCAGCAATAAAATCAATGAGCTATCATGTTAAGAAAAGACATGGGTGAACATTGAATTCATATTGCTAAGTGAAGGGAGTCAGTATACAGAGACTACATATTGTAAGTTTCTGGTTCTACGGCATTCTAGAAAAGGCAAAATTACAGAGACAGTTAAAAGATGAGTGGTCACCAGGGATTTAGAGGGAAGAGGGGATGAATAAGTGGAGTGTAGGGTATCTTTCGGGCAGTGAAACTTTTTAGTATGAAACTGTAATGACTGGAGCGTGACAGACAATATTCACAATCTAAAGAACAGTAAGGCCCAAAGAGTGCGCCCTAATATAAACTACTTCAGTTTGTATTTGAATATCAACATTGGTTCATCAGTTAGAGTAAATGCATGCCACTGATGCAAGATGTTAGCAATAGGGGCAGTATGTCTGGGGGGCAGGTAAGGAATCTATGGAACTCTCTACTTTCTGCCTAATTTTCCTATAAGCCTAAAGCTACCTTAAAAATAAAGTATGGGCTTTCCCTGGTGGTCCAGTGGGTAAAGACAGCGCCTTGCAGTGCAAGGGGCGTTGGTTCGATCCCTGGCCTGGGAAGATCCCACGTGGCGGGGAGCGGCTGGACCCGTGTGTCCAATTACCGAGCCGGAGCTCTGGCACGTGTGCGCCCAGAACCGGTGCTCTGCGATGACAGTGGCCACCGCGATGGGAGACCCACAGGAGCCAAAGAACAAAGATGGATGAAAATAGAGAAATGAAAGACCAACAGAAGTGGCCCGCCCATCCCCCTCCCTCCCCACCCCACCCCCCAAAAGATAAATAAATAAAATTAAAAAAAAAAAAAGTATATGCTCTTTAAAAAAAAAAAAAAAGAAGAAGAAGGAAATGTGAGAAAGGAGGTAGGAAAGAGTGAAGTTCTATTATTTGACCATGAAGGAAAAGAAAGCAACAGGGCAATCCTAGGCCTCAGGACAATTTCCCTTGGATGTCTCAGTACAGCAGTTCAGAGTGTCATCTTGGCAAATGCGCCTTTTCCCACTGCATGACTCTTTCAGGGGAAGTCAGCCTCTATCAGACACATTTTTTAATGTAACTGGGATTGAGTCAGATTGGGCCAGGAGAGTACATATTACTCAAGTTGGGGTAATTCAGGAAACTCAAAAATGTGGTCTCTCTGAATCTAAATAGATCGGTAATTTTATTAGCAAAAATGGCCCAACCATGAACTGTTCTCAGAGAATAGTTTGCTATCCTTTAAAGACCAGAATTTGTTTCCCTGGGGATTTTGCCCAATCTGATCTGTTAATCAAGGAAAGATTTTAATTTAGATCCTGGTAACATAAACTCCACAAGGATGCAAATCCTATCTGCACAGTCAGCTATCAAAAAGCACGTGCCATTGTCCATGACAGCAAGGATGCCCGTGATGATGATGATAATGACAGAGGGGGAAGTTATTCAGTAAATCTTCTACCTGTTTGATCACTTGTAAAAGAGCATCGCCCCCTTTGTCTGGTCATAGAGGTCAGGAGGAGCCATCAGTGGGGTCTCTGTCCCTCCCCATCAAAGCTGTTGCTCTGTGAGCATGAGCTGTAGTTCACAATGTATGTCAGAAGTGTGAGACTCACCTGGATGCCTCCGATGGATGCCCGTGGCATCACTTAGGTTACCAGAAAGGATGGTGCACAAACCTGCTCTTAATTACAATGACATTGTTACACTCTTTAATATTTTGCCCTTCTCTTCTGAGAGCTGAGACTGCTTCGCGATACATAGTCTCTGCTCTCAGGTTTCTTGTCCGTCTGGTAGGGAGGTAGAAGAAATTGAGGAGTCTCAGCATATCTGAACAACAGAATATCTTTCTCCTCAACACTTCCTGTCTGGGCCCTCCGCCACACAACACCACTGAGCTCCTGTGCATGGGTGAGCAAGCATCTTATGAGCTGAATGATAATTAGGAAAACCATTGAGAGAATAGGAGAAATATCTTGCAAATGAAAGGAAGCTGAGATGTAACAGGAAATTGAATCTTTACTTTTTAAAACAGGGAAGCAATCTTGCCTACCACTCTAAGAACCCTCTTGTGTTTTCCTTCTTCCTGGTCCATGCACCTCCTTTGTCCTTTCTTGGGTCCCCATTCTGATTTTCTGAGCCGGGTAAATACTATTTTAAACAGCCGTGTTGTTTCTGTAGGTGTCATGAAAATGACAACGTGGATGCTAGGCATCTGGTAACTTAGGACAAATTCTAGCCACTGAATTGGTGCAGTAGATCTGCCTTCTCTGGCAGCCCAGAGCATGCAGATAGCTGGGCTGCTTGTCAGTCATTATTTTATTCCACAGACTTGCAGAGGTTATCAGTCAAGTGATATGGCAGGAAAAGACTTGTCTGACATCACTAATGGATGAGGGAGGGCGGCCTGAGGGAGGTCCTGCTTTCCTGCTCTGTAGGACCCTGGAGAGGCAGGGGTGACCAGTTCACCTAGTATAACTCCTCCCTCTAACCCAGGTAGCTCTTTCTGGAGCTGTGTGATCAAACTCGCCCAGTCCCCGACATGGTGGTTTAACTTTGTGCTGCTCAAACACTAACATGCACACACGTCACCCAAATCTTGTTAAAATGCAGATTTAGGTTCAGGAAGTCTGGGGTAGGCTGACAATTCTGCACATGTTAGAGATGCTGCTGTTCCATGGACTATACTTTAAATAGCAAGGGCTTTGTTCATCAGAGCTGAGCACTCCATCTTCCAGCAGCCTGCTTCCAGCAATAGATATGAGAACAGAAATGCACGTGCCTTTGGATTTTCCGATCTCATCACCTCCATAAAGGGAAAGGGAAATGGAACTGCCAGTGCTCAGGCCTCTATCACGCCCCTGGCATGAAACCAAGCTGCCAGCATCTAATTATATTATTTCAGTTGATCAGCATCTGAGCAACTTGATTAAGAAAGTGACTTAGGAAACCTTGGTGTGTGAGTCCCGCCTCTCTCTGACTTTATGAGTAGCCTATGTTGCCAAGGTGACTCGACAGGCTGGAGATGACAGGTTTGGGAGGAGGGTACCTCAAGAGAGACTCAGTGCTTAATGCAGAATGCAGGAAACCCCAACTCGGAGAAAGGCCTGCCCAAAATAGAGGTGTGCTGATGCAAATCAGTAACCACTGCTGCTCTTGGTATAAGAATAGGTTGGAAACCTCTCTGGTGACTCACCAGCCTCCACTGTGGCCATGAGTTATCTCTAGCTCTAGTTGGGGAGCCAGTCACCGCCTTGCAGAGGAATACATACCTGCAAGCTTTTTCTCCAGGCTGTTCTGGATCTGATAAAAAAAAAAAACCAGCTCACACCTACCAGTCAGGTGGCACAATGAACTTGCAGCCTCTCTTGGATAGCCTGCCTGAGGTTGAGACTCAGATCAAGTTGGCCCAGGCCCCCACGCTTTTCAGTCTAGGTCCCACACATTTAAGAGTAGTGAGAATGGGGTTCTCCAAAACCAGGTGAAGATCCACTTATCTGGCATGCTTGGCTGTTTGACCAAGTAGCTGAGGACCCATAGTCAACAGAACTGCACACTCCAAGCCCCATAGGACTGGCTGCATCATGAGGATCCCAGTTTCACTTCTCTAGCTGGAGAAAAGGACTTGGGAGATTTTTTCTAGCTGGAAGTGCCATTAGCAGGAAAATATCCCTCCCTACATTCATACTTTCGTGCCCTTCTCTGACCAGTCTGCCTTACAGACCTCCTTCTTCCAAGATAGGGCTCCTGTCACCTAAAGAAACTAATAGTAGACAATTTAGGTTGTTTTTTTTTTTTTTTTTTTTTTTTTAATGATTTCAGGCCTTCTGAAATGTTTGCTTCTCTGCAAAGTATTCTTAACTCCCAAGCTCCTAGCCTGTAACAGAACAGACCTATTTCTTTTCATTGTTGAAGGGTTAGCACATGTCGTCTAGTAACATATTCTGAGGATATGCTGTGGGTATGACATCCTGTTAGAAGCTGTGAGAGACAGCCAAAGTAACACCTCACAGTCTACTCTCTGACGTGGCATAGGAACTGTGCATTCTTAAAAATAATTGAAATAAATGTCTGGTACATTGGAGTTTATAAAGCCATATCATATAAATTTTGTTTGTTACAACCAACCTGTAGTATCTGCATTTTGTAGGTGAGAAAAATAAACCTCAGGCTGAGATCATTTTAAAAAATGAAGTAGGTGTCTGGAGGTGAATTTGGGACTAAACTCAAATCTCAGGGTCTTGTCCATCATCATAGTACCCAGCACCACTTGGGCCCCAGTGGAGTTTGAGAGGAAAGGGCAATGCCTTTTCTCAGGACCGTTACCCTTGTCCTGAAAGAGTCTTGAGTGTGTGTGTGGATGTGTGGGTGTGTGGTTGATGGGGAGCCTTGCGTATGCTCTTTCCTCTTTCTTCTATCCACCCCCATTATCCAAAAGGCCCAGGGTCCTCTAGTGTGAAGCTCAGGGCCCTTAACGATGCATCCCTCGCCAGAACATACCCTCAGTCACCCAAGTGCTTCATCTTCTCTCAGCCACATTCACTTCCTTAGTTTCAAGGATGAGGAAGAAGTGTTCCTGGTATGTAAAGGGTGAGCCATATGAAGGAGAGTTTGTTCCAATTTTGACATCGTCCCCTCATCTGACCATGTCAACAGAACTGCACACTCCAAGCCCCATAGGACTGGCTGCATCATGAGGATCCCAGTTTCACTTCTCTAGCTGGTGAAAAGGACTTGGGAGATTTTTCTAGCTGGAAGTGCCATTAGCAGGAAAATATCCCTCCCTACATTCATACTTTCGTGCCCTTCTCTGACCAGTCTGCCTTACAGACCTCCTTCTTCCAAGATAGGGCTCCTGTCACCTAAAGAAACTAATAGTAGACAATTTAGGTTGTTTTTTTTTTTTTTTTTTTTTTTTAATGATTTCAGGCCTTCTGAAATGTTTGCTTCTCTGCAAAGTATTCTTAACTCCCAAGCTCCTAGCCTGTAACAGAACAGACCTATTTCTTTTCATTGTTGAAGGGTTAGCACATGTCGTCTAGTAACATATTCTGAGGATATGCTGTGGGTATGACATCCTGTTAGAAGCTGTGAGAGACAGCCAAAGTAACACCTCACAGTCTACTCTCTGACGTGGCATAGGAACTGTGCATTCTTAAAAATAATTGAAATAAATGTCTGGTACATTGGAGTTTATAAAGCCATATCATATAAATTTTGTTTGTTACAACCAACCTGTAGTATCTGCATTTTGTAGGTGAGAAAAATAAACCTCAGGCTGAGATCATTTTAAAAAATGAAGTAGGTGTCTGGAGGTGAATTTGGGACTAAACTCAAATCTCAGGGTCTTGTCCATCATCATAGTACCCAGCACCACTTGGGCCCCAGTGGAGTTTGAGAGGAAAGGGCAATGCCTTTTCTCAGGACCGTTACCCTTGTCCTGAAAGAGTCTTGAGTGTGTGTGTGGATGTGTGGGTGTGTGGTTGATGGGGAGCCTTGCGTATGCTCTTTCCTCTTTCTTCTATCCACCCCCATTATCCAAAAGGCCCAGGGTCCTCTAGTGTGAAGCTCAGGGCCCTTAACGATGCATCCCTCGCCAGAACATACCCTCAGTCACCCAAGTGCTTCATCTTCTCTCAGCCACATTCACTTCCTTAGTTTCAAGGATGAGGAAGAAGTGTTCCTGGTATGTAAAGGGTGAGCCATATGAAAGAGGGACTACACCATACATCATAAATCATACATCAGAGCCATTTTGAAACGATTCACAATTTTGTCACAATCTGTTCTCTCCTAAATTACTTTATCAAGGGCTGCCTTGTCTTGCCAAGGGATTATCTGTCCAGAGCATTCCAGATATAAGTTCTGTCTTAAAAAAAAATTATTTATTTGGCTGCACCAGGTCTTGGTTGCAACACATGGGATCTTCATTCTTAGTTATGGCATGCAAAAGCTTTAGTTGCAACATGTGAACTCTTACTTGAAACACGTGGGATCTTGTTCCATGACTGGGGATCAAGCCCAGGCCCCTTGCATTGGGAGCGCAGAATCTTAGCCCCTGCATTGGGACCACCAGGGAAGTCCCTGGATCATGTCTTGTTCTTCCTTGTTGCTCTAGCTCTTAGCAGAACTATCAGTAGAGTAAGGGTTTGATTATGATAATTTGAATAACCCAGAAGTTCACATATATACATATACATACACCTGAAAATTCCTCTCTTCCATAAAGTGTCCTGTAGGATTCTCTTTGGTAGACGGAAGAAAGCTTGCAGAGCACAGATTTGGCTCTGCTTTTGAGAATTTAGTGGGAGGGATTTACCGGGCTAGGAGGTGGAGGGTTTCTCAGAGAAATGTTCAGCTCCATCTTCTCCTTGGAATCTCTCTCCCTCACTGCTCTTGATCAACCTCAGCTTGGCTAATTCCATCAGGCCATAGACCAAGAGAGAACCAAGGATGAAAATTCCCACTCCGTTCCCATCCAAGAGGTATTGGTTCTATAAATCTGGATGGTGTCCATCCATGTGCATTTTAAAGGCTCTCAAGACTATAACTCAAATGCCCCCCACACCACAGTTTGAGGAAACATTGTATTAAACAGAGATTTGATATCATTCCTAAAGGACTATCTGGTCACACTTCAGCCGGGAACCCAGAAAGGCATTTCTGGGTTGTACTAGGATCATTCTATGGGATGATGATGCTTCTGGTTCATTCCAGGGTCATGGTGCATGACTGGAAACACACCTGGCTTTTTGCAGTTTACCCACCTGAGAATGAACCCACTTCCTTCCTCACCCATCCAACGTATTGTTTCCTATATGTCAGTCACTGTGTTGGGTCTTTCACATGGATAAGTTAACCTTCACAATAGCGCTATGGATTATTCACCCATTAGAGAAAATAAAACAGGTTTAAAGAGGTGGAGACATTTGTTTCAACCCACTGTGAGAGTGGCTGGGTTGACATGTCCATTCAAGCTACTTAGTTCCGCACACCATCAGTCTTCCTTTTAAATCAAACAAGTCTGGGGCTGAGGAGTAAGGCAGCTCCATGGGACTTGTTTCTACTTGAAGACATACCACTTCCCACTGTCTCTGCATTTCCATCCTGTTATCTAGCTGGGATCTTTCCCTTCTTTACACATGTACTTTCAAAGAGCTAAAATATGAGCTAAGTAGGAAGACCAGTGAGATGGAGGGGAGCTGGAGCATTTGTGTGCAGGTCTAGATGAGCCTCTCCATCTGCTATGAACTTTGCTCCTTGCCCTGCTCACCAGGCTGACCTCAGGGAGCACAGGCAGCCCCTCACCAGAGCCAACCAGGGCAAGGGTCAGTGGGAACACAACAGACCACCTCATGTTGGTTTACTGGTTTTGTTGAATATATTGGTTTTGGCAGGATCAGACCTGTTTTATCCTGTGTGTAGCATTTTTCCACATTGCCAAGTCAAAAAAGAGGGAAAGCAGAACTGAAGGGTCAGCAGAAAATACAACAGGAATTAGGAAATAGTGCAGAATCTTTAGAACAGACCCACAAGCTATGTATTAATTCTACATAAACTAGTAAATTTATCAATAAATTGTATTTTGAATTAATAACATCATGGGAGCTTTTTTTCCTACAAAATTCAAGGCATAGAACATCAAGTTTGTATGAGACATACCTAATGCCCATCATACTTCTAGAACTCATTTGAGTGAGTTATTTATCTTCTAGGTCTTATTTTCTCACATTTTATTGTAATTCATGTATTTGGCCATGCCCAGCCTTAATTGTGGCACTCAGGATCTTCAGTCTTCATTGTGGCCCACGGAGTCTTTAGTTGTGGCATGTGAAGTCTTAGTTGTGGCACATCGGACCTCATTTCCTGACCAGGAATTGAACCCAGACCTCTATATTGGGAGTATGGAGTCTTGGCCACTGGACCACCAGGGAAGTCCCTCTCACATTTTAATTATGGACAATAATCTGATTGAAGGAGTGAGCTGTGAGGGTGGAAATCATGTATGCAGAGAAGGCTCTCAATAAATGGTGGATAATAACTACTATAGAACTCATTTCCCAAGTTAATGGAGTGTCTGAAGATGAACCAAATCATGCAAAAGGTGTAGACTTCTTGTCATCCAGATAATGCAAATAACAGTACAGAGGTATAATGAATATATTCTTCTGTGAGCTCAAAACACACCACAAGTAATAGGAATTTTGTATCAATTGTTTCATTTGATCTCCATAACAGTCCTGTGATAGAAGATAGGTATTATTTTCTTCCCTTCACAAATTTTGTTGTAGGAAGACCAGTGAGATGGAGGAGCTGGAGCATTTGTGTGCAGGTCCCTCCATCTGCTATGAACTTTGCTCCTTGCCCTGCTCACCAGGCTGACCTCAGGGAGCACAGGCAGCCCCTCACCAGAGCCAACCAGGGCAAGGGTCAGTGGGAACACAACAGACCACCTCATGTTGGTTTACTGGTTTTGTTGAATATATTGGTTTTGGCAGGATCAGACCTGTTTTATCCTGTGTGTAGCATTTTTCCACATTGCCAAGTCAAAAAAGAGGGAAAGCAGAACTGAAGGGTCAGCAGAAAATACAACAGGAATTAGGAAATAGTGCAGAATCTTTAGAACAGACCCACAAGCTATGTATTAATTCTACATAAACTAGTAAATTTATCAATAAATTGTATTTTGAATTAATAACATCATGGGAGCTTTTTTTCCTACAAAATTCAAGGCATAGAACATCAAGTTTGTATGAGACATACCTAATGCCCATCATACTTCTAGAACTCATTTGAGTGAGTTATTTATCTTCTAGGTCTTATTTTCTCACATTTTATTGTAATTCATGTATTTGGCCATGCCCAGCCTTAATTGTGGCACTCAGGATCTTCAGTCTTCATTGTGGCCCACGGAGTCTTTAGTTGTGGCATGTGAAGTCTTAGTTGTGGCACATCGGACCTCATTTCCTGACCAGGAATTGAACCCAGACCTCTATATTGGGAGTATGGAGTCTTGGCCACTGGACCACCAGGGAAGTCCCTCTCACATTTTAATTATGGACAATAATCTGATTGAAGGAGTGAGCTGTGAGGGTGGAAATCATGTATGCAGAGAAGGCTCTCAATAAATGGTGGATAATAACTACTATAGAACTCATTTCCCAAGTTAATGGAGTGTCTGAAGATGAACCAAATCATGCAAAAGGTGTAGACTTCTTGTCATCCAGATAATGCAAATAACAGTACAGAGGTATAATGAATATATTCTTCTGTGAGCTCAAAACACACCACAAGTAATAGGAATTTTGTATCAATTGTTTCATTTGATCTCCATAACAGTCCTGTGATAGAAGATAGGTATTATTTTCTTCCCTTCACAAATGGCTATATAAAGATTAATGAAATTAAATAGTTTACACTCAGATTCATGAGCCTGTCTTCTAAAATAAAATTCAGAGATTATGCCACCTGACTACTCTAAAATGTATGTATTCATCTTTTAAATGCTCAGTGAAAGTACATGTATTCTCCTCATTCATAGTCACTTACTAGGAAATTGTATCCCTGGGATGAAAATAAAGCTTGTTCAGATCATACAGAAATTCAGCAGGAGGAGTGAAATTTTTTAAAAAGGAGACTAGTGAGCAGCAAGGACAGCCCAAGGATGGCCTCATGAGAGGGCTTGGGCTCTGCTGCTGGGGAAAGTTACTTAACCTTGTTAGTTTCCCAAGTTCAGGACTGAGAATAAGAGTCTTAGCTTCATGGTGTTGCAGTGGTGATTAAAATAGATTACAGATGCATGCCCGACAGAGATACTCTGGAGACATGAGTTTCCTCTCCCTCACGTGTTGGATTAGCAGATGTTTACCTGATGAAGTTCGGTAACTAAAGCCCAGAGTTGAGAAACCTTCTCATGCCCCCAAACCAGGTACAGTGAGTACTCGTTACGGGTGGCGGAGCATCTCAGCAGTTCTTGGTCTCAGTTGTCCTGAAGCAGAACCATTTCTGGAAGAGGACTCTGAAAGTACTTTGGCTTCTGTAAGTAGCTTGATTCGCTGCCTTTACTGTGTAAGGGTAATTGCCAGGAAGGGTGCTAATGAGATCCAAATGTTAGAGTGGTTTGTCTGCTCTGGATGACTTGGATGCAGATAACTAATAGATAGATGAGCACTCAAGTTCAAGCTTAATGCGAACACGTGCTTGCCTAAGAACGAGTCTGGGACCATTAGCTCACAGCATGCAGGCTCCGAGCCTCTGTGAAATGATCGTAGTGCTCACTTGCTATTCCCCGCAGGCAGCAATGAATCATGCAAAAGGTAGAAAAAGAACTCATTTCCAAGTTAATGGAGTGTCTGAAGATGAACCAAATCATGCAAAAGGTGTAGACTTCTTGTCATCCAGATAATGCAAATAACAGTACAGAGGTATAATGAATATATTCTTCTGTGAGCTCAAAACACACCACAAGTAATAGGAATTTTGTATCAATTGTTTCATTTGATCTCCATAACAGTCCTGTGATAGAAGATAGGTATTATTTTCTTCCCTTCACAAATGGCTATATAAAGATTAATGAAATTAAATAGTTTACACTCAGATTCATGAGCCTGTCTTCTAAAATAAAATTCAGAGATTATGCCACCTGACTACTCTAAAATGTATGTATTCATCTTTTAAATGCTCAGTGAAAGTACATGTATTCTCCTCATTCATAGTCACTTACTAGGAAATTGTATCCCTGGGATGAAAATAAAGCTTGTTCAGATCATACAGAAATTCAGCAGGAGGAGTGAAATTTTTTAAAAAGGAGACTAGTGAGCAGCAAGGACAGCCCAAGGATGGCCTCATGAGAGGGCTTGGGCTCTGCTGCTGGGGAAAGTTACTTAACCTTGTTAGTTTCCCAAGTTCAGGACTGAGAATAAGAGTCTTAGCTTCATGGTGTTGCAGTGGTGATTAAAATAGATTACAGATGCATGCCCGACAGAGATACTCTGGAGACATGAGTTTCCTCTCCCTCACGTGTTGGATTAGCAGATGTTTACCTGATGAAGTTCGGTAACTAAAGCCCAGAGTTGAGAAACCTTCTCATGCCCCCAAACCAGGTACAGTGAGTACTCGTTACGGGTGGCGGAGCATCTCAGCAGTTCTTGGTCTCAGTTGTCCTGAAGCAGAACCATTTCTGGAAGAGGACTCTGAAAGTACTTTGGCTTCTGTAAGTAGCTTGATTCGCTGCCTTTACTGTGTAAGGGTAATTGCCAGGAAGGGTGCTAATGAGATCCAAATGTTAGAGTGGTTTGTCTGCTCTGGATGACTTGGATGCAGATAACTAATAGATAGATGAGCACTCAAGTTCAAGCTTAATGCGAACACGTGCTTGCCTAAGAACGAGTCTGGGACCATTAGCTCACAGCATGCAGGCTCCGAGCCTCTGTGAAATGATCGTAGTGCTCACTTGCTATTCCCCGCAGGCAGCAATGAGTCCTGAGTCTCATTACCCACTGCTGAAACCTTATTCCTCTGGCCCTATTTGGAGTCTACCTGTGCACGGGGGCAATTCTCAAAGGTGGGAGGGGAAAATCCATTTGATTTGAAGGGGGCAAGTGTTTCAAGCTAATTGAAGAGACAAAAAAGATTTTACTGTCTCTGTGTGCATGTGTGTGTGTATGACCATGTGTACAAACTCACCAGCTAGCTGTAAAAGAATATTGCTTTCATGATCACCTCCTTCTGTAAGACCATGATGTAGAGCACACTATGAGGATCTACTTAAGGGAGGATTGTTAGCAAAGGCCAGGCTGTTCTGGGACTCTCAACTTGAACTCATTTGCTGCTAGGTCTGTGGGTTTGGCTGTAGCTTCCTGGCTTAAAAGGTTTAAGCTTGCAATGCTCCACCCACCTGATCTTGATGGAAAAATATCCAGTTGTTTGGATTTGATTTTCATATGTTCCAGTTTGATCGTATTTCAGGTAAAAATGGTAGTCAGTTGATGGCCAAACTCTGAACTGCTTTAAACCAGGAAGGACACAGTGGGACCAGCAGAGCCATATTCCCTGGTACCTTCTTGGAATCTGGTCTACTTCTCCATCACAGGAATGATAGCATCTGCCTTCCTCACCAGCCTGTGGCTCCATGTCCCCCCTGCTCGCTAGCTCCTGATGAAGTTCGGTAACTAAAGCCCAGAGTTGAGAAACCTTCTCATGCCCCCAAACCAGGTACAGTGAGTACTCGTTACGGGTGGCGGAGCATCTCAGCAGTTCTTGGTCTCAGTTGTCCTGAAGCAGAACCATTTCTGGAAGAGGACTCTGAAAGTACTTTGGCTTCTGTAAGTAGCTTGATTCGCTGCCTTTACTGTGTAAGGGTAATTGCCAGGAAGGGTGCTAATGAGATCCAAATGTTAGAGTGGTTTGTCTGCTCTGGATGACTTGGATGCAGATAACTAATAGATAGATGAGCACTCAAGTTCAAGCTTAATGCGAACACGTGCTTGCCTAAGAACGAGTCTGGGACCATTAGCTCACAGCATGCAGGCTCCGAGCCTCTGTGAAATGATCGTAGTGCTCACTTGCTATTCCCCGCAGGCAGCAATGAGTCCTGAGTCTCATTACCCACTGCTGAAACCTTATTCCTCTGGCCCTATTTGGAGTCTACCTGTGCACGGGGGCAATTCTCAAAGGTGGGAGGGGAAAATCCATTTGATTTGAAGGGGGCAAGTGTTTCAAGCTAATTGAAGAGACAAAAAAGATTTTACTGTCTCTGTGTGCATGTGTGTGTGTGTATGACCATGTGTACAAACTCACCAGCTAGCTGTAAAAGAATATTGCTTTCATGATCACCTCCTTCTGTAAGACCATGATGTAGAGCACACTATGAGGATCTACTTAAGGGAGGATTGTTAGCAAAGGCCAGGCTGTTCTGGGACTCTCAACTTGAACTCATTTGCTGCTAGGTCTGTGGGTTTGGCTGTAGCTTCCTGGCTTAAAAGGTTTAAGCTTGCAATGCTCCACCCACCTGATCTTGATGGAAAAATATCCAGTTGTTTGGATTTGATTTTCATATGTTCCAGTTTGATCGTATTTCAGGTAAAAATGGTAGTCAGTTGATGGCCAAACTCTGAACTGCTTTAAACCAGGAAGGACACAGTGGGACCAGCAGAGCCATATTCCCTGGTACCTTCTTGGAATCTGGTCTACTTCTCCATCACAGGAATGATAGCATCTGCCTTCCTCACCAGCCTGTGGCTCCATTCACCTGCTGAGACCAACTTTGGAGGTGTCCCCACTCTGTCCTGATTCTGACAGTCTCAGTCATATCCAAACTCCTCTCTCTTATGCACTTTCTTGGGGAAGGCTGCTAAACACCTGAGCCACAGTGTGGCTCTTGCTGCTGTGACAGATTCAAATGAGCTTTGTGGTTTAGAACCACACACATGTATTATTTTTCAGTTCTGGAGATCAGAAGTCTCACTGGGCTAAAGTCAGGGCTTGGCAAAGCTGTCTTCCTTCTGAAGGTGCTAGGGAAGAATCTGTTTCATTGGTTTTTCCAGCTTCTAGAGGCCACCCACATTCCTTGGCTCATGGTTCCCATCTTCGAAGCCAACAAGGTCTGGCTGAGTCTCTGGTTGAGCTGCCGTCTCTCTGGTCTTCTCTCTCTGTCCCCATTTTCCACTTATGAAGACCCTTCTGATTACATTAGGTCTACCTGGATAGCCTAGGAGAATCTCCCCATCTCAAGGTCAGCCGATTGAAACCCTTAATTCTCTTTGCAACCTTAATTCCTCTCTGACATATAACATTTCATATTCCTAGAACCTGGAGCCAGAGTTGTGGATGCCTTTGGGACAATCTTTCTGCCAACCACATGCCATTTCCCCATTTCACAAAGCAGAGGGTACACAGGACCATTGCTAGAAGCAGACCTGGTCAGGGGCTGGACTTCCAGCAGCCTCGCCCACTGAACCACCGCCTCCTGGCCAATGGTGAACATTCATGATCCACTTCCCATGGCAGTCTTCCCAGGCGTGTGGTCCAAATCAGCTTTCAGGGATCCCAGTGTTCTGTGTCTTTCAGATGACACAGGCTCTGTATTCTCAACCATCCACCTGTGACCAGACTTCATCTCAGACGAAAACTTCACTTTGGGGAAATATGACTTGAGATATGCTTTCTGGGACTTTAAACATCTGACTGCTAACAGCTACTCAAGGTGGACTTCCAGCTCTTGACCTAGGCCTGGGGCTGCTGGGTCTCTGGAAAGGTTTGTGCTGCACTTCCTCACCAGTTCCTGGGATGGCATATAGTCTAGGCCCAGTAATGGAAGCATTTAATCTAACCTAAAGATAGCCTTGTGACCCATGCTAGGTGCAGTAGGGACAGTGATGCTTGTTAAGCATTCTAAGCCCTCACTTACCTTCCCAGTCACCTTGCAGCTAGGCAGGACCATGGGGCTAGTTCTGGACAAAGAAAGGAAGAGGACATGGTGTTTGTTACCTCTGGGCTGAAGCAGTGAAAAACTCATGGAGTATCTCTAGTTCTTTTCCTTCTTTGACTGCAGCAATAAAAGAAATCATTAATCCCCACGTTGTGCAAATACAAAACTGGTGGAGTAGCCATCATCCAAATGACACATGTGGAATATGTAATGGGAAAAAGAAACAAACTTGAGTGTTAAGCCTATGGCTTGGGGCTGACTGTTACCACAGCATCCACAACCTATGCTGACTGATGTGCAGACTTCTCAGAGCTCTCAGAAAAGACTGCTTCTCAGTTTCTCTGGCCTCCAAAGCACATTTTGAGACATTTTGACCTTGGAACTTCCTACAGCCATTCTGCTACATGAAGCAAGGGCCTATCTGAAAAGGAAGGAAAACAGAAGCAGAGTCAGGAGATGAAGAAAAAGTATCTTGAACCTTCTTTGAGTTCTTGCACATGTTTGAACACAGAAGCTGTTTGACCCTTTGACTCAGTGATGTGAGAAAGACATTCCCATTTTTGCTCAAGCTAATTTGAATTGTGTTTCTCTCCTTTTCAATGGCCATAGTCCTCACAGTCACAGCCCTTTCTTTTGACTGACTCCTGTGGCAATCTAGAATTAGGTTTTTATTATTATTATTATTCTCAGTGACCCTTCCCACAGAAAGCAAGACTCTGGCATACCAAAGTGGGGGCGGTCCTCAACACAATTTGGCACCCTGAGGAGACTATAATTCTTCCATACTCTATCTGCATGCCGCGGTCGAAGTCTAATTATGTCCTCCTCTTCCATTTCCTGAGAAGCAAAGGCATGTTGTCAGTCTGGAGGAGGAAGACAATATAATCATCACATCACTAAAGGGAAAAACTCACCAGTAATCAAACATAAAACAAAGGGAAAGTGACTATTGATGATATCAACATAGAGAGGAAAACAGTGCAGAGAAAATGGTGTCACCCTTATTCAACAATGATACTCTCTCTAGGCATTGGTTGCCTTCACATGTTTCCCGATTGTCTGTGTGGGCCTTTGGGAAAACATCCAAAGGTTTTGAGGTTTTCCCCAGGAGAAATGATGACGGTGCTGAGACTCATTCACAGCCTCTCCTTTGTTCCCTAGATGAGCCAGGAAGGAAGCATGAAGGAGACCACTGCTTGGAATGAGGTTTATACTCTGTGGCCATGGACTTGTACCAAGATGGCAGGTCCATGGAGGTCAAACCAACAAAGCTGACCTCCATCCCACATCCCATCCTCTCACTAGCAGTGCCAAATCCTGACCAGCTGCCTAGGCTGGGCTGAGCTGCCCTTGATGAGGCCTGAACTGATCCCCACTCCACAATCCTAACCCACCATTCCCCAGAATCCTAGACCAGCTGCCTAGGGAGTGATCCTAAGCTCTGGTCTCCAAAGCACATTTTGAGACATTTTGACCTTGGAACTTCCTACAGCCATTCTGCTACATGAAGCAAGGGCCTATCTGAAAAGGAAGGAAAACAGAAGCAGAGTCAGGAGATGAAGAAAAAGTATCTTGAACCTTCTTTGAGTTCTTGCACATGTTTGAACACAGAAGCTGTTTGACCCTTTGACTCAGTGATGTGAGAAAGACATTCACATTTTTGCTCAAGCTAATTTGAATTGTGTTTCTCCCTTTTCAATGGCCATAGTCCTCACAGTCACAGCCCTTTCTTTTGACTGACTCCTGTGGCAATCTAGAATTAGGTTTTTATTATTATTATTATTCTCAGGGACCCTTCCCACAGAACGCAACACTCTGGCATACCCAAGTGGGGCGGTCCTCAACACAATTTGGCACCCTGAGGAGACTATAATTCTTCCATACTCTATCTGCATGCCGCGGTCGAAGTCTAATTATGTCCTCCTCTTCCATTTCCTGAGAAGCAAAGGCATGTTGTCAGTCTGGAGGAGGAAGACAATATAATCATCACATCACTAAAGGGAAAAACTCACCAGTAATCAAACATAAAACAAAGGGAAAGTGACTATTGATGATATCAACATAGAGAGGAAAACAGTGCAGAGAAAATGGTGTCACCCTTATTCAACAATGATACTCTCTCTAGGCATTGGTTGCCTTCACATGTTTCCCGATTGTCTGTGTGGGCCTTTGGGAAAACATCCAAAGGTTTTGAGGTTTTCCCCAGGAGAAATGATGACGGTGCTGAGACTCATTCACAGCCTCTCCTTTGTTCCCTAGATGAGCCAGGAAGGAAGCATGAAGGAGACCACTGCTTGGAATGAGGTTTATACTCTGTGGCCATGGACTTGTACCAAGATGGCAGGTCCATGGAGGGGTCAAACCAACAAAGCTGACCTCCATCCCACATCCCATCCTCTCACTAGCAGTGCCAAATCCTGACCAGCTGCCTAGGCTGGGCTGAGCTGCCCTTTGATGAGGCCTGAACTGATCCCCACTCCCCACAATCCTAACCCACCATTCCCCAGAAAGCATCCTGGAGTGACCAAATAGAGTCTCTGAACTTAGAAATGGCCAGTGTCCTGGAGGCAGAAGATGGAGAATTTCTTCAACTTTAACCACAACTGTGAGTCAGAGGACAAAACTGAGTCTTCACTAAGAGTCCTTCTAGTACTAACTCAGGAATTCACCAAGACAGGTAGGAGAGATGATGTTGCACTAAGCATAGGAAGTCAGTTTCCAGTTTTCAAATCTCCATGGTTAACTGAGAGCTTCTGTTTAGCAAGAGAACATATATGCACGTTCCTGTGTGAAACATACACCTGACATGAAATTGTCATTCAGTTCAGTTGCTTAGTTGTGTCCAACTCTTTGTGACCCCATGAACTCTTAGCATGCCAGGCTTACGTGTCCTTCACCATCTCCCAGAGCTTATTCAAGCTCATGTCCATTGAGTCAGTGATGCCATCCAGCCCTCTCATCCTCTGTTGTCCCCTTCTCCTTCTGCTTTTTATTTTTCCCAGCATCGGTGTCTTTTCCAGTGAGTCACCTCTGTATATCAGGTGGCCAAAGTATTGTAGCTTCAGCCTCAGCATCAGTCCTTCTAGTGAATATTCAGGGTTGATTTCCTTTAGGATTGACTGGTTTGATCTCCTTAGAAGATTGGAAATCTCATGTTCTTAGTCGTGATGGCCTCTGGTGAAGTCTACAGGAAGTTTTATCCCTCCATCTGACCAAAACCAGAGTACATTAACACGTATTTTAAAAGGATTTATTTCTCCATTGGAGGTATTACTGTTAGGGGATCACATCTAAATAGTACTTGGATGAAAAGAAGTTGACTGCAATTGACAGAATTCCCTTAAATTATACTTCTATTACTTTTAGTGCTTGTTGTTGTTATTGTTAATATTTAGTTTTATTTATTGACTTGGCTGCATCAGGTCTTAATTGTGGTACATGGGATCTTGATCTTTGTTGTGGCATGTCGGCTCTTAGTTGTGGTACTTGGGATCTAGTTCCCTGACCAGGGATCGAACCCAGGCCCACTGCATTGGAAACACAGAGTCTTAGCCACTGGACCACCAGGGAAGTCTCAATACTTCCCATTACTCTTGATAATTATAATGTTAAAGATATAGCATATTTATTATTGCCAAAGTAGGATGGTCACTATGAACTTTTACTTAAAGAATTGTAGAGTTTTCTATATGAAGGGACAGTCTGGCCTACATGCTTAACAACATTTCCTAGGAGCAATCCTTCACCACTGCTTATCACTGCTTCTAGAGCTGGTCTGTGTCAATATTGTCAGAACCCTGTCACATCAGCTCAGCCCACCGCTGATTTCAGTCACACCCAAACCAGACTTGCTTTGAGCTGATTGGTGCCCCCACATATTTCTACATCTGTTAATGACCTTCTTCCAGGCCATTTACTGTGCAAGTGCAGCCCAAAAGTAGGGGTTCGGCCTTGGAGTGACTTTCAATCAATGTGGAGGTGAACCCTGGGTCTGTGTTGTAGCCTGTCTTTCTTCAGGCAGACATTTCTGAGGCTTTCTCCAATATTCTCAGGGCTCTGGAAAATGCTCATTTATATTGGCTCCTCTTCCTTTCCAATTTCACTACCCCTTATCCCCTTCTCTCTTTTGTTTTATTACCAGGGATCATCCTCAAGTAAATGGCTTGCCTTCAAGTCCTTGCCTCAGGTTCTACTTTAAAGGGAGCCCAAACTAAAATACAGTTTATTCAATTGAAGTGGGATATGAATATGGGCTTCAGAAATAATACTGCCTGACACTAGCTATGTGATCCTGGTCAAGTTTCTTAACTTATGTGCCTTAATTTTTTTCATCTGTAAAATGGGGACCATAATATTATATACATTCTAGGATTGCTAGGAGTAAATATTTTAAAAGGAATTAACTGTCCAGTCTATGTTAAGTGCTATATAAGCATTGTTTCCATCTATGGGTTTGTGGATACATAAAATAGCAGTCATTGTTTAAGAGCTTTTCTATGGTGAAGTGGAATCTGTCACCCCATCAATTTCATTTTGTAGACAAAAATGTCCAGAAGCTTCAGGTCACAGCAGTTTAATTGGTTAGAAATGAGGAAGATTCCTAAATCACGAGGTAAATGGTTTCTCTAGGTCTGGCTTTCTCCTAGGCACTAGGGTCATTTAAAAAAAAAAAAAAAGCTAACTAAAAAAAAACTCTACTGGGATGAAACAAGTACTGTAGTTTATTATAATAAGTCTATAAATGAATGAAGTTGTCACAAAACTACTCATGGAATGGTACTTAATGCAATTACTTTCACCTTTTCATTTATTTTCCTTCTAGAAGCAGGGTCCTAAATGTCAGAATACAGTATCTTGCCTCTGACAGCCTGAGTTTACTACTGCAAATGTTTTGCTGATAACACCCACCTCCTCTTTGATACAGAGACCAACATTATGTTTAGGTTTACTGCGCAAGTATAGAAAATAACTTTCAAGGGAAGCGATAAGAATCATGAGAGGTCACAATGGGTATTTCTGGGGTGAGGGGGGTGCAGACTGTGTGTGTATGGCAAAGAACACAGGGAGAAACACTAAATCGTAGTTCCAGGTTCCTACCAGTGACTTTCAATCAATGTGGAGGTGAACCCTGGGTCTGTGTTGTAGCCTGTCTTTCTTCAGGCAGACATTTCTGAGGCTTTCTCCAATATTCTCAGGGCTCTGGAAAATGCTCATTTATATTGGCTCCTCTTCCTTTCCAATTTCACTACCCCTTATCCCCTTCTCTCTTTTGTTTTATTACCAGGGATCATCCTCAAGTAAATGGCTTGCCTTCAAGTCCTTGCCTCAGGTTCTACTTTAAAGGGAGCCCAAACTAAAATACAGTTTATTCAATTGAAGTGGGATATGAATATGGGCTTCAGAAATAATACTGCCTGACACTAGCTATGTGATCCTGGTCAAGTTTCTTAACTTATGTGCCTTAATTTTTTTCATCTGTAAAATGGGGACCATAATATTATATACATTCTAGGATTGCTAGGAGTAAATATTTTAAAAGGAATTAACTGTCCAGTCTATGTTAAGTGCTATATAAGCATTGTTTCCATCTATGGGTTTGTGGATACATAAAATAGCAGTCATTGTTTAAGAGCTTTTCTATGGTGAAGTGGAATCTGTCACCCCATCAATTTCATTTTGTAGACAAAAATGTCCAGAAGCTTCAGGTCACAGCAGTTTAATTGGTTAGAAATGAGGAAGATTCCTAAATCACGAGGTAAATGGTTTCTCTAGGTCTGGCTTTCTCCTAGGCACTAGGGTCATTTAAAAAAAAAAAAAAAGCTAACTAAAAAAAAACTCTACTGGGATGAAACAAGTACTGTAGTTTATTATAATAAGTCTATAAATGAATGAAGTTGTCACAAAACTACTCATGGAATGGTACTTAATGCAATTACTTTCACCTTTTCATTTATTTTCCTTCTAGAAGCAGGGTCCTAAATGTCAGAATACAGTATCTTGCCTCTGACAGCCTGAGTTTACTACTGCAAATGTTTTGCTGATAACACCCACCTCCTCTTTGATACAGAGACCAACATTATGTTTAGGTTTACTGCGCAAGTATAGAAAATAACTTTCAAGGGAAGCGATAAGAATCATGAGAGGTCACAATGGGTATTTCTGGGGTGAGGGGGGTGCAGACTGTGTGTGTATGGCAAAGAACACAGGGAGAAACACTAAATCGTAGTTCCAGGTTCCTACCAGCCCTTTCCTCTCCCCCTTCTTCATGAATGTATCACTCAGTTTCCACGGCCTCTTTCCTCCAAGTGTGGTCCAGAGGCCAGTAGTACCAAGATATCAGGGAGTTCCATAGGCCAAGGAAACCTCAGGCTCATCCAGTGCTACTGAATCAGAATTAGCATTTCAGCAAGATCACCAAGTGCCTCCAAGTCCATTAAAGTTTGAGAAGCTCTATCTACAGAAGCCAGTTACCAACTCCCAATTTATTCTGCTTGGGATGAATGCCCATGTCTTTGCATATTTTGCCACAGAAAGACTGAGACAGAAACTGAGAGTAGATCAGGTGACTATATATATATATACTATATTAATATATATATATATATATATATATATATATATAAAATTATCTTTATTTTACTTTTACAGAGTTTTGTTGTTTACAGCTATACATAAGTCCACATCAGTCATAGGTATACCCTTGACTCCTCCCACCTGAACCCTCCTCCCAGTCCCTCCCCATCCCCACCCCTCTAGGCTGTTGCCTAGCCCCATGTAAGCTCCCTTAGTCTCACAGCAGATCTACAATGGTTATCTCTTTTACATATGATAATGTAGGTTTCCATGTTACTCTTTCCATACCTCTCACCTGATCTTCCCTCTCCGCAATGTCCATAAATCTGTTTTCTATGTCTGTTTCTCCACTGCTGCTCTGCATGTGCATTTATCAGTACTGTCTTTCTAGATTTCATATATATGTATTAGTATGCTATATTTGTCTTTCTCTTTTTGACTTACTTTGTATAATAGCTCTAGAGTCATCCGCCTCATTAGGACTGATTCAAATGCATTTCTTTTTATGACTGAGAAATAGTCCATTATATATATGTACTATAGCCTCTTTATCCATTCATTTGTTGATGGGCATCTAGGTTGTTTCCATATTCTTAGCTATTGTAAAAAGTGCTGTGATGAACACTGGGGTACATGTGTCTCTTTCAATTTTAATTTCCTCAGGGTGTATGCCTAATATTGGGATTGCTGGGTCATATGGTGGTTCTGTTCATAGTTTTCTAAGAAGTCTCTGTACTATCTTCCATAGTGGCTGTATCGATTTACATTCCCATCAACAGTGCAAGAGTCTTCCCTTTCCTCCACACCCTCTCCAGAATTTATTATCTGTGGATTTTTTGATGATGGCCATTCTGACTGGTGTGAGGTGATGTCTCATTGTAGTTTTGATTTGCATTTCTCTAATAATGAACGACATTGAACATCTTTTCATGTGTTTTTTGGCAGTGTGTATGTTTTCTTTGGAGAGATGTCTGTTTAGGTCTTTTCTCTATTTTTTGATTGGGTTGTTTGTTTTTGTGGTGTTGACTTGTCTGAGCTGCTTGTATATTTTGGAAATTAATTATTTGTCAGTTGTTTCATTTGCTGCTATTTTCTCCCATTCTGAGGGCTGTCTTTTCACCTTTTTTATAGTTTCTTTTGCTGTGTAAAAGCTTTTAAGTTTAATTAGGTCCCACTTGTTTATTTTTGTTTTTATTTCCATTACTCTAGAGGGCAGGTCGTGGAAGATCCTGCTTTGATTTATGCCATTGAGTGTTCTGCCTATGTTTTCCTCTAAGAATTTTATGGTTTCTGGTCTTGCACTTAGGTCTTTAATCCATTTTGACTTTTTCGTGTGGGAAGAAGAGAAAGGGAGGGAACTGATATATTCGGGGCAGTGGATTGGAGAGAGAGTCGGGGAGCTGACAGGGGGACTTCTGGTGGGAGGTGTGCACAGAGCATCTCTGGAAAGTTGTACCTGTGATAGTGTTTCACCCCTTCTTTTCAGTTGCCTCAAGTGACATTTAGTAAAGCCTCTATTTTTCCCTTAATTAAAAAAAAATGACAGTTGCAAAGGATGACACTGCCAATATTTACACATAACTTATAAGTGTTATTAATTTTACATTATCATAGATTTTTTAAAAATGTCCCTGATCAAGTTGAAGTCCCCTATGTTCTCCTTGGTTCCATTTTCCTCTCTGCTCCCTCAAATCAACCACTGTTATGACTGGATGTCAATCTAGTATCTTTCTACATGCATATTTCTAAATAACATAAAACATTTTTATGGTTTTTGTCTTATGTAGTTTTTGTACAGACTCTAAATAATATTCTACCCCTATCAGTTGGGCAAAAACATTTTGGTCAAAAACTGACAAAAACCGATTTTCTGTTGTAACCCTAGAACAAAAGAATCCCTCATTCTAGTTGCCCAAGGTTGAGTTTCTCCTGGTTATCTTAGCTTAATTATTAACAGGACCCATTCTCACTCTCCAAGTGCCACACTTACGGTGATAAATGGTGATGATATCCTGTTCTGAAGACAGTTCCAAAAAGGAAGAAACAAATGTGTTAGCAGTGGCAGGATTTGGGTCTCAAGGGTCCAACTTCCTCATGTTTTTAAGAACTGCCTTGAAGAACATATTGACATACATGACCAAGTTCTGATTCATTTACTTTAAAACCAGACACTAACAGATAAACCTTTTTATAGTTTCTTTTGCTGAGGGCTGTCTTTTCACCTTTTTATAGTTTCTTTTGCTGTGAAAAGCTTTTAAGTTTAATTAGGTCCCACTTGTTTATTTTTGTTTTTATTTCCATTACTCTAGAGGGCAGGTCGTGGAAGATCCTGCTTTGATTTATGCCATTGAGTGTTCTGCCTATGTTTTCCTCTAAGAATTTTATGGTTTCTGGTCTTGCACTTAGGTCTTTAATCCATTTTGACTTTTTCGTGTGGGAAGAAGAGAAAGGGAGGGAACTGATATATTCGGGGCAGTGGATTGGAGAGAGAGTCGGGGAGCTGACAGGGGGACTTCTGGTGGGAGGTGTGCACAGAGCATCTCTGGAAAGTTGTACCTGTGATAGTGTTTCACCCCTTCTTTTCAGTTGCCTCAAGTGACATTTAGTAAAGCCTCTATTTTTCCCTTAATTAAAAAAAAATGACAGTTGCAAAGGATGACACTGCCAATATTTACACATAACTTATAAGTGTTATTAATTTTACATTATCATAGATTTTTTAAAAATGTCCCTGATCAAGTTGAAGTCCCCTATGTTCTCCTTGGTTCCATTTTCCTCTCTGCTCCCTCAAATCAACCACTGTTATGACTGGATGTCAATCTAGTATCTTTCTACATGCATATTTCTAAATAACATAAAACATTTTTATGGTTTTTGTCTTATGTAGTTTTTGTACAGACTCTAAATAATATTCTACCCCTATCAGTTGGGCAAAAACATTTTGGTCAAAAACTGACAAAAACCGATTTTCTGTTGTAACCCTAGAACAAAAGAATCCTCATTCTAGTTGCCCAAGGTTGAGTTTCTCCTGGTTATCTTAGCTTAATTATTAACAGGACCCATTCTCACTCTCCAAGTGCCACACTTACGGTGATAAATGGTGATGATATCCTGTTCTGAAGACAGTTCCAAAAAGGAAGAAACAAATGTGTTAGCAGTGGCAGGATTTGGGTCTCAAGGGTCCAACTTCCTCATGTTTTTAAGAACTGCCTTGAAGAACATATTGACATACATGACCAAGTTCTGATTCATTTACTTTAAAACCAGACACTAACAGATAAACCACCCTCTACATTTTTTCTTGGCTCTTTGGTAAAATCATGAGCATGCAGAAAGCAGGCAGAAAGAGTTGTGATGTGACAGTGATTGGCATCAAACCTCCCTCTTCTATCCCACGCCATCAAGATGAGTTGTATGACTTTTTCTCCTGCAAGTTGTCCTTGATATTATTTACCATAACTAGAATTTATCTCAATAATAACAGGAGAAAATGAAGGTGCTCACATAATATAATGGACCCTGGGTCCCACAATCCCACAGTGATGGCCTTGGAAGTGGGGGCTCCAGGATAAAACCAGAAGGAGTGGGCTGATCCATAACACTGTAATGAGGGAGCCGTGAGAACCTTTCCAGACCTGAGGCCTCTTATTCCTTTGTGTTGCCAAGAACTTAATTCCATACCCACTCTATCTTCCTTCTCATACTAGGCAAAAAGAGGTACTGGCATCACTTCATAAATATGACCTTACCCATTATCATAATATGCTTTCTCAAAAGCTAGAAAGGGCAAAAATACCTCTTGAGGACTTTGTGACTGTTGATGTTACATCGTCACATTCTCTTGGAAACATGAAGACATAATACTGACACTTCAGGCTATTTTGGGCTAAGGAATGTAAATAGACAGTGCTTCAAACAGAAACATCCCCAACTTTCTGATATCAAAAATAACTACTTTGCAGCAGGCCATATATCTGGGGGTTTCTGGCAACAAAGAATTTCTGAGTGGAATCACAGACCACAGAACTCCCCTATCAGTTGGGCAAAACATTTTGGTCAAAACTGACAAAACCGATTTTCTGTTGTAACCCTAGAACAAAAGAATCCTCATTCTAGTTGCCCAAGGTTGAGTTTCTCCTGGTTATCTTAGCTTAATTATTAACAGGACCCATTCTCACTCTCCAAGTGCCACACTTACGGTGATAAATGGTGATGATATCCTGTTCTGAAGACAGTTCCAAAAAGGAAGAAACAAATGTGTTAGCAGTGGCAGGATTTGGGTCTCAAGGGTCCAACTTCCTCATGTTTTTAAGAACTGCCTTGAAGAACATATTGACATACATGACCAAGTTCTGATTCATTTACTTTAAAACCAGACACTAACAGATAAACCACCCTCTACATTTTTTCTTGGCTCTTTGGTAAAATCATGAGCATGCAGAAAGCAGGCAGAAAGAGTTGTGATGTGACAGTGATTGGCATCAAACCTCCCTCTTCTATCCCACGCCATCAAGATGAGTTGTATGACTTTTTCTCCTGCAAGTTGTCCTTGATATTATTTACCATAACTAGAATTTATCTCAATAATAACAGGAGAAAATGAAGGTGCTCACATAATATAATGGACCCTGGGTCCCACAATCCCACAGTGATGGCCTTGGAAGTGGGGGCTCCAGGATAAAACCAGAAGGAGTGGGCTGATCCATAACACTGTAATGAGGGAGCCGTGAGAACCTTTCCAGACCTGAGGCCTCTTATTCCTTTGTGTTGCCAAGAACTTAATTCCATACCCACTCTATCTTCCTTCTCATACTAGGCAAAAAGAGGTACTGGCATCACTTCATAAATATGACCTTACCCATTATCATAATATGCTTTCTCAAAAGCTAGAAAGGGCAAAAATACCTCTTGAGGACTTTGTGACTGTTGATGTTACATCGTCACATTCTCTTGGAAACATGAAGACATAATACTGACACTTCAGGCTATTTTGGGCTAAGGAATGTAAATAGACAGTGCTTCAAACAGAAACATCCCCAACTTTCTGATATCAAAAATAACTACTTTGCAGCAGGCCATATATCTGGGGGTTTCTGGCAACAAAGAATTTCTGAGTGGAATCACAGACCACAGTGATGAACTACAGAATCAAAATAGCACAGTTTCAGCTGTTTGGGGAATACTTTTATCCCACAGAGGTCAACATAATGAAGATGTTCAGTCATTTTCCCAAGCCAGACTCTCTTTGAGAAGGTAGGGTAGGCAGGGCTGGGTCAGAAGATGGGTGGGAAAATCAACAATTAATTGATGAGCAAATATTTATTGAGTGGCTTTTGTGTGCAGGGCATAGCCCAGTGGTTAAGTACATAGGATATTGGGTTTACTGGCTCTACCACTTACTGGGTGACTTATTTTACCTCTTTCTGTCCCTGTTAGTGGGGTTAATAACAGGACCTGCTTCATACATTCGTTGTGAAAAGTAACAATTAATTTTAGTCATTTATAAACTTTAAGTTAATTAGGTATTTGTAAAGTAAATGGCACAGGGCAAATACTGAACTGTTATTATCAGGAAAATAACTTATCTGTACATAAAAATACGACTGCCAAAAGAGGACATATAATAAATATAGAAGGGTAACTACAACAAATTGAGAAAGGGAGGATCTCTGTGAATGACCATGAAGGACTTCCTTCTGGCAGCTGTAGGGTTTTACCGGTGTCTTGACACATGGGTGGGAGAGAAGGTCATTGAGTGAGACCAGGGTACAAGTCAAGAGAGAAGAAAATGCAATAAATAGGCCATTCTGGCTGGAACAGAAGGTTCATGCAGGGGGAGATATGGGAGGAAAAGTAGTAGAGGTGGTTCAAAGCCTAGATTTTGGCCAAAAAGTCTTTGATTACCATAGTGCAAGTGGTGCTGTTGGAAGCATCACAAGACAGAAACTGACTTGCCAGCCTGGAACATGAGGATCCACCATCCTGAGGCTTTTTCAGTACAGCAGGAGTCAAGGGGGAAGGTCTGAAATGGTATCATTGTTGTTGTTTAGTTGCTAAGTAAAGTCTAACTCTTTTGTGACCCCATGGACTGTATGCTTTACCACTGAGCCATCAGGAAACTTAACGTGGGGTCAGGTAGCTGAAAAACTAACTCTCCTGTGGATTCATCCAGACATGAGAGGCCTTTCCTGAACTTGTGCTAACTGACCCTCAGGGCCTTCTGGTGCATGGGGCAGGACAAAAGCCAGTGTCTAGCCTGGGCTGCTAGAAAGAAGAGGTCTTCATAAAATGACTGGTACTCAAACTTTGTTTATTGTATTGGACAAGTATATCATCAGAATGGCGATTCTTATTCTTCATAAAACAGCAATACCTACTTGTGCTGAAGACTTTCAGAAGAAATATTGATACAAAACCAATTTTTAAAAATCTCTGAAAATCTCACAAGCAGGATGTGGAGGAGGAGGTGTTTGGAGAGGCATTCGGTACCTAGGTACTTACCTCTTTCTGTCCCTGTTAGTGGGGTTAATAACAGGACCTGCTTCATACATTCGTTGTGAAAAGTAACAATTAATTTTAGTCATTTATAAACTTTAAGTTAATTAGGTATTTGTAAAGTAAATGGCACAGGGCAAATACTGAACTGTTATTATCAGGAAAATAACTTATCTGTACATAAAAATACGACTGCCAAAAGAGGACATATAATAAATATAGAAGGGTAACTACAACAAATTGAGAAAGGGAGGATCTCTGTGAATGACCATGAAGGACTTCCTTCTGGCAGCTGTAGGGTTTTACCGGTGTCTTGACACATGGGTGGGAGAGAAGGTCATTGAGTGAGACCAGGGTACAAGTCAAGAGAGAAGAAAATGCAATAAATAGGCCATTCTGGCTGGAACAGAAGGTTCATGCAGGGGGAGATATGGGAGGAAAAGTAGTAGAGGTGGTTCAAAGCCTAGATTTTGGCCAAAAAGTCTTTGATTACCATAGTGCAAGTGGTGCTGTTGGAAGCATCACAAGACAGAAACTGACTTGCCAGCCTGGAACATGAGGATCCACCATCCTGAGGCTTTTTCAGTACAGCAGGAGTCAAGGGTAAAGGTCTGAAATGGTATCATTGTTGTTGTTTAGTTGCTAAGTAAAGTCTAACTCTTTTGTGACCCCATGGACTGTATGCTTTACCACTGAGCCATCAGGGAAACTTAACGTGGGGTCAGGTAGCTGAAAAACTAACTCTCCTGTGGATTCATCCAGACATGAGAGGCCTTTCCTGAACTTGTGCTAACTGACCCTCAGGGCCTTCTGGTGCATGGGGCAGGACAAAAGCCAGTGTCTAGCCTGGGCTGCTAGAAAGAAGAGGTCTTCATAAAATGACTGGTACTCAAACTTTGTTTATTGTATTGGACAAGTATATCATCAGAATGGCGATTCTTATTCTTCATAAAACAGCAATACCTACTTGTGCTGAAGACTTTCAGAAGAAATATTGATACAAAACCAATTTTTAAAAATCTCTGAAAATCTCACAAGCAGGATGTGGAGGAGGAGGTGTTTGGAGAGAGGCATTTGTTCAGAAGGCCAAAGACATGGTCTCTGTGACCTCTGGTTGTTCGATTAAGTACCAAGTGAGTAACGTCAATAGGAGGCCACTGAAGGTCAAGAGGTTTCTGCAGGCTGTCATAGTTACAGAAGGCTGATGTGAAGTTTATAAATCAAGGTATTTCTATTTTCACAGAGGAAAAAAAGAGCCTTATGGTTGGTTAAAGCACAGACCAAATGAGAAAAAATTAAAACTTGACAGTTTTACCCACCTTTTTGCTTTTGTGAAAAATTTCATATGGGTAAGAAACTTTAAAGGATTTAATAATGAGAGCTAATGTTTATTGAACACTTACTTTTTAAAATTCATTTATTTTTATTTTTGACTGTGGTGGGGTCTTTGTTGCCTCACTCAGGCTTTCTCTCATTAAAGGGAGAAGAGAAGGAGCGCTATTCTTTGTTGTCACATGCAGGTTTCTCATTGCAGTGGCTTCTCTTGTTGCAGAGCACCGGCTCTAGGGACTTAGGCTTTGATAGGTGTGGCTCATGGGCTCTAGAGTGCTGACTCAGTAATTTGAGACACACTGACTTCGTTGCTCCATGGCATGTGAAATTTTCCCAGACCAGGGATTGAACCAGCGTCCCTTGCATTGCAAGGCAGATTCTTAACTACTGAACCATCGAGGAAGCCCCTGAGCATTTACTTTATGTCAGATATTATGATGTGCCATTTATACATCAGCTCATTAACTCCTTACTAACTTTATTACATGTATGTATATAACATACATATGTGTGTGTGTGTGTGTATACTGTTATTTTCAATACTTTATAAATGGGGAAAGGGTGGCTTGGAAAGGGTCTATGTCATTTCTCAAAGGATTTGCTTTGCTGTAAGCATTATTACCTCCATGATTAGACTCTAACCTCTCATTTCTTTTGTTTCCATCAACATTTCCACCACTCTTCTGAGACTGATAACTTTAGGATTGCACTTAGTCATTTGGTTGTGTCCAGCTCTTTGTGCCCCCATGGACTGAAGTCCACTAGGCTCCTCTGTCCATGAGGATTCTCCAGGCAAGAATACTGGAGTGGGTTGCCTTGTTTCGGGAATCTTCCCACCCAGGGATCAAACGCAGGTCTCCCACATTGCAGTTGGACTCTTCACCATCAGAGCCACTAGGGAAGCCCAATAGGTAGCTTCAATCGTGGGGACCCTTAAGCTCTGGCTGAAGCAGATTCATGACTTCAGTATTGGTGATATCAGCCCATAACTATCCCAAATCAAGTCTACGTATGCTGTCTGACTATTTTTACAGCAGTTGCTGCTATTGTTCCATGCATGGCTCCCAGTCCTGGCCACCTGCTCCACCAGGGAACACCTGTATGGTGGTCAGGAAGCTGAGGGATAGAAGTTACTAAGTTGTTTGGAGGATGTTTGGGTCTTGTACCTTACACAATCCCTTGATTTTTTTTTTTAATTTTGGCCTCTTTTATTGGTCCTTAATTTATTTATTTTCATCCATCTTTATTCTTTGGCCTGTGTGGGCCTCCCATCACAGTGGCCTCTCTCGTTGCAGAGCACCAGCTCTGGGCGAATGCATTCCAGAGTGCTGGCTTGTAATTGACACACCAGTCCTGCCACTCCACAGCATATAGGATCTTCCTGTGCCAGGGATCGAACAGACATCCCTTGCACTGCAAGGTGGGCTCTTTACCAACTGGACCACCAGGGAAACGCACCTTGATTATTTCTGATAATTGTTGAAAGGGCTGACTTCTCTTTGTAATTTGGTCATTCCCAGCTCTTTGACTTACTAGGTGTATGATCTGGGTAAACTGTTCAACACTCTAACCATCAGTTTTTCTGCTTTAACAATCAGATAATAATGATATCTATCTCTTAGGACTGTGTGATTGAATGAGTGATCATAAAGTACTTAGAATACTGTGTGGCCTACAGTAGGTGCTCAATTAAGGTTTGTTTATTATTGTTTTCAGAGCATCTCAAGTGTCTGTTGGGGATATTGGCTGGGTTCAGGCACTAGAATCAAATCATGATATAGGGATTGTGAATATATTATATACAGTAACAAGTTGTAACATGATTACAGAACAAGACTGACGAGTAACTATTTTACAAGTAAAGTGCATTGAGCAGAACCTTAAGTTTCTTTATTGGTTAGGAAGTAGAACAAAAGGGAGGACAGGCTTCTTGGCAAGGAGAGACATGACAGACATTTTCTTAACTGTTGCTCCAAGTGAAGTCTGAGGTCCTCTTCCCTGGAGACTTTTAAAAAGAGTACATACCTGAATCCTATGGATTCAGAAGCCCTGGGAATTTCTTTCTCTCTCTTTTCCCTTTCCTTCACTAGTGATTGTTAGGCACTTAGTTTACCACCCATCCAAGATGGAAAAACAGCATCAACTAGGATTACAGTGGATTTGCAGGTAGACCAAAGCAAGCCTGAACCTTTAAGTTTGACAGAATGACCTCATTTCCTAGGCCTTTAAGACATCAATTGACCACAGAGGTAATAATGGACTGGCCTTGTGGGACATTTATTGGGTAAAGAACATTGATCTTCTTATGATCCGAGCTTGCCCAATATATTTATTTTCATCCATCTTTATTCTTTGGCCTGTGTGGGCCTCCCATCACAGTGGCCTCTCTCGTTGCAGAGCACCAGCTCTGGGCGAATGCATTCCAGAGTGCTGGCTTGTAATTGACACACCAGTCCTGCCACTCCACAGCATATAGGATCTTCCTGTGCCAGGGATCGAACAGACATCCCTTGCACTGCAAGGTGGGCTCTTTACCAACTGGACCACCGGGGAAACGCACCTTGATTATTTCTGATAATTGTTGAAAGGGCTGACTTCTCTTTGTAATTTGGTCATTCCCAGCTCTTTGACTTACTAGGTGTATGATCTGGGTAAACTGTTCAACACTCTAACCATCAGTTTTTCTGCTTTAACAATCAGATAATAATGATATCTATCTCTTAGGACTGTGTGATTGAATGAGTGATCATAAAGTACTTAGAATACTGTGTGGCCTACAGTAGGTGCTCAATTAAGGTTTGTTTATTATTGTTTTCAGAGCATCTCAAGTGTCTGTTGGGGATATTGGCTGGGTTCAGGCACTAGAATCAAATCATGATATAGGGATTGTGAATATATTATATACAGTAACAAGTTGTAACATGATTACAGAACAAGACTGACGAGTAACTATTTTACAAGTAAAGTGCATTGAGCAGAACCTTAAGTTTCTTTATTGGTTAGGAAGTAGAACAAAAGGGAGGACAGGCTTCTTGGCAAGGAGAGACATGACAGACATTTTCTTAACTGTTGCTCCAAGTGAAGTCTGAGGTCCTCTTCCCTGGAGACTTTTAAAAAGAGTACATACCTGAATCCTATGGATTCAGAAGCCCTGGGAATTTCTTTCTCTCTCTTTTCCCTTTCCTTCACTAGTGATTGTTAGGCACTTAGTTTACCACCCATCCAAGATGGAAAAACAGCATCAACTAGGATTACAGTGGATTTGCAGGTAGACCAAAGCAAGCCTGAACCTTTAAGTTTGACAGAATGACCTCATTTCCTAGGCCTTTAAGACATCAATTGACCACAGAGGTAATAATGGACTGGCCTTGTGGGACATTTATTGGGTAAAGAACATTGATCTTCTTATGATCCGAGCTTGCCCAATATCAACTCTGTAGGACAGTCAGTGACGAAGAGACAGGAAGCTTAATGACAGAAGAGTAACAATAGCCCATTCTGCTCTCAAACCCCATCCCCTTAATAACAAGAATCACAAGGAAACAGCAACACTGCCTTTCATGATCCTAGAGGCCAAAGGAAGCTCTGAAACAGGAGGTTTGGAGTCAAAACGCAGATGGAAGTTTGGTAAATGACTTAGCCAAACAGTTCAAGGTCAAAACTCAGGCCTGTATAAAGGAAGAACTAAATTTAGCCAATTCACCTGCAGGACTCTGGAAAGGCATCAAAATCGAAGACAACAAGCATTGCAAAATTTTGGAAGAGATTGGGTGAGGGAAAAACTGCGGGAGTGTTTAAAAGATACTTAAACATTATTTGGGCCCCCTTCCCCATGGATTCCAAACAACTACCTACCAGTTTTTCAAGAAAATATTGAAAGATATACTGACCCAAACCAGGTATAAACTAATAAAAAGGAAGATAGGGACTTTAGCAAATAGGAGATCCGTGCAGGAAAGAGATGGAGGGAATTCCCTGAATGATGGCACAGGGAAGTCCCTGAACCATATCTGAACAGCAAGAATGAACACCAGCCCAAAGGGGAGTAGGAGAAAAGAGGAAGCTTGGAGGAATGCCTTCAGAGACATGTCAAAGCTTAGTCATCTGATAGGCTTAAAGAGGAGAAAAATTGCATTAAAAGTCATGGTACATAGCTATAGGAAGACATGGAAAGGTGTTGCCATTGATTAAAAAAACCTGAGCAAATAACCAATGAGGTAATAATTAACTATAGGAAAAATAAAATGTTATATAGGGGAGATAAATGGTGTATATTACTTGACTTAGAGGTGAACAATAGTCAGAAATAAAACACTGACTATGGATTTAACTGAACACTATGGTGGTGGTTTAGTCGCTAGGTCGTGTCTGACTCTTGCGATCCCAAGGACTATATATAGCCTGCCAGGCCCCTCTGTCCATGGGGATTCTGCAGGCAAGAATGCTGGAGTGGGTTACCATTCCCTTCTCCAGGAGAATCTTCCCGACCCAGGAACTGAAGCAGGGTTTCCTGCATTGCAGGCAGATTCTTTACCAACTGAACTACTAGGAAGCCCCAACCAAAAACTATAATTATAGTTATTATATTGGAAAATAAATGTTCATCTACCATAATAAGAACTAAATAGATGATACCAAAATTACAAACCAAGAGATATAAGTATATGAATATTGTTTAGAACTACAGTGGTATAAACCCAAAGAGTCACCTCAAGGAGTTAAAAGTAGATGCCTCTCTGAAGTGGAACCATGAAGAGTGAGTGCGTGTGTTTTAGGAATCTGGTGGTTTTATTTTTGAAGACGGTCAGCTTTAAACTTCTATTGTAAACATTCTTGAAGCAGAATGCTGTAATGTTAAATGTGTTGATTCTAGAGAAAAACTGTTAGAGTTACATTTTTATGCCACTACTTAGTAGCATCATGCCTTTGGTAGATGAACAACTGTTTTGCAAAGGTTAGCCATGGGGTACTTAAATTGTTTCAAGAAAATATTGAAAGATATACTGACCCAAACCAGGTATAAACTAATAAAAAGGAAGATAGGGACTTTAGCAAATAGGAGATCCGTGCAGGAAAGAGATGGAGGGAATTCCCTGAATGATGGCACAGGGAAGTCCCTGAACCATATCTGAACAGCAAGAATGAACACCAGCCCAAAGGGGAGTAGGAGAAAAGAGGAAGCTTGGAGGAATGCCTTCAGAGACATGTCAAAGCTTAGTCATCTGATAGGCTTAAAGAGGAGAAAAATTGCATTAAAAGTCATGGTACATAGCTATAGGAAGACATGGAAAGGTGTTGCCATTGATTAAAAAAACCTGAGCAAATAACCAATGAGGTAATAATTAACTATAGGAAAAATAAAATGTTATATAGGGGAGATAAATGGTGTATATTACTTGACTTAGAGGTGAACAATAGTCAGAAATAAAACACTGACTATGGATTTAACTGAACACTATGGTGGTGGTTTAGTCGCTAGGTCGTGTCTGACTCTTGCGATCCCAAGGACTATATATAGCCTGCCAGGCCCCTCTGTCCATGGGGATTCTGCAGGCAAGAATGCTGGAGTGGGTTACCATTCCCTTCTCCAGGAGAATCTTCCCGACCCAGGAACTGAAGCAGGGTTTCCTGCATTGCAGGCAGATTCTTTACCAACTGAACTACTAGGGAAGCCCCAACCAAAAACTATAATTATAGTTATTATATTGGAAAAATAAATGTTCATCTACCATAATAAGAACTAAATAGATGATACCAAAATTACAAACCAAGAGATATAAGTATATGAATATTGTTTAGAACTACAGTGGTATAAACCCAAAGAGTCACCTCAAGGAGTTAAAAGTAGATGCCTCTCTGAAGTGGAACCATGAAGAGTGAGTGCGTGTGTTTTAGGAATCTGGTGGTTTTATTTTTGAAGACGGTCAGCTTTAAACTTCTATTGTAAACATTCTTGAAGCAGAATGCTGTAATGTTAAATGTGTTGATTCTAGAGAAAAACTGTTAGAGTTACATTTTTATGCCACTACTTAGTAGCATCATGCCTTTGGGAAAATTACTGATGATCCACCAAGCTTGGTTTTAGCATCAATACAATGGGGATGGCATGAGCCATGGGGTACTTGAGAATTAAGGGGGAGAATCCTTGTCAAAGACCTGCTGTGGTGTCTGGCATATAGGGAGCATTCAATAAATCTCATCCATTATCATTTCATTTTTAACATATTCATATCTTCTTCATATAAGAATAAAACTTCTTAAAAAATGTAGAAGGACAAACAAATTCCTATGAAGGGAGCTTTGGGGAGGTTTTCTAACCGTACTAACTTGGAACCACATCCTACTTCCTCATTCTCCTAAAATGAGGCAGAGAGGAAGGAGAGATTATAATGTTTCCTGGTTAATGCATTTTTTTAAGAATACTTTCTCCACTAATATTTTGTCATCTGCCTTCCTCTTTAAGTCTTCAAGGGTATAGAAATATTCCGCCCCCCTAGACTTGTTTCTTAGAAGGTAACAGGGAAAATAATCTGGGGATTTCTCCTAATGAAACAGCTTCGGGGCATTGGCCCTGCCTTGCTGTTTCCTTGCGGTTGGGGGTGCCTACTTCACAGCCTGAAATGGTGGGTTTCATGCAGCTTTGCCTCTCAAATTGTCTAGCAGGGGAAAATGACGAGATTGAAGCTCGAGGTTGTTTTCCTGTCTGCTGCTACATCAGAACAGCTAATTGGTACCTTTTCTAGCTCACTCTAGGTGCAGTTGGCTGAAAAATCAACCATAATAGCTGATGAGGCTGGAACTTCTTTACCAACTGAACTACTAGGGAAGCCCCAACCAAAAACTATAATTATAGTTATTATATTGGAAAAATAAATGTTCATCTACCATAATAAGAACTAAATAGATGATACCAAAATTACAAACCAAGAGATATAAGTATATGAATATTGTTTAGAACTACAGTGGTATAAACCCAAAGAGTCACCTCAAGGAGTTAAAAGTAGATGCCTCTCTGAAGTGGAACCATGAAGAGTGAGTGCGTGTGTTTTAGGAATCTGGTGGTTTTATTTTTGAAGACGGTCAGCTTTAAACTTCTATTGTAAACATTCTTGAAGCAGAATGCTGTAATGTTAAATGTGTTGATTCTAGAGAAAAACTGTTAGAGTTACATTTTTATGCCACTACTTAGTAGCATCATGCCTTTGGGAAAATTACTGATGATCCACCAAGCTTGGTTTTAGCATCAATACAATGGGGATGGCATGAGCCATGGGGTACTTGAGAATTAAGGGGGAGAATCCTTGTCAAAGACCTGCTGTGGTGTCTGGCATATAGGGAGCATTCAATAAATCTCATCCATTATCATTTCATTTTTAACATATTCATATCTTCTTCATATAAGAATAAAACTTCTTAAAAAATGTAGAAGGACAAACAAATTCCTATGAAGGGAGCTTTGGGGAGGTTTTCTAACCGTACTAACTTGGAACCACATCCTACTTCCTCATTCTCCTAAAATGAGGCAGAGAGGGAAGGAGAGATTATAATGTTTCCTGGTTAATGCATTTTTTTAAGAATACTTTCTCCACTAATATTTTGTCATCTGCCTTCCTCTTTAAGTCTTCAAGGGTATAGAAATATTCCGCCCCCCTAGACTTGTTTCTTAGAAGGTAACAGGGAAAATAATCTGGGGATTTCTCCTAATGAAACAGCTTCGGGGCATTGGCCCTGCCTTGCTGTTTCCTTGCGGTTGGGGGTGCCTACTTCACAGCCTGAAATGGTGGGTTTCATGCAGCTTTGCCTCTCAAATTGTCTAGCAGGGGAAAATGACGAGATTGAAGCTCGAGGTTGTTTTCCTGTCTGCTGCTACATCAGAACAGCTAATTGGTACCTTTTCTAGCTCACTCTAGGTGCAGTTGGCTGAAAAATCAACCATAATAGCTGATGAGGCTGGAACTTGAGTTTGTTTCTCCTGGAGAGGTCTGACTACAGGACTCTTATTAGGTGTGAACAGTGTCTGCAGACTCATTCAGCTCTGAAGCTTCCAGCCCAGGGACCTCTCAAGGGTGTCCCCCCTGGGGACCTACTGAACCACAGGTAGCTGGAAAGCAGCTGCCTTACTCATTACCCCCTACAAAGAAGTTCACTGATGTCCATGAAAACCATGAACACACCCCCACCCTGGCACTGATCCCTGGAATCCTGGCATGCAGTGGCTTCTCACTTCTTCCTGCCCGAACCTCATGAGCATTCCTCAACCTCCCTCTCCCCCCGCCCCAGCTTTGTGCACTTACTCTTGACCTAAACAGGTAAATTTCTTTCTTGTATGTTCACCATCTCATGTGTAAATGGCCTGTCTTGTCCATGTCTTAACTTGTGGACACTTAAGGGTCAAGGGCTATGTCTCTTTGAGGTTCTTGGTTCAGCAGTTGATACAGAAACTGCTTCTGTAAGTGAGAAAGACTGCTAAAGCCCAAAGAAAGCTGAGAAGAGTAGGAGGAAAAACCAGGATTCAGGATAAGAGTACAAGAAGATCAAGTTCAGGGACCAGGAGACATTTTTGCAACTCATTCCTTTGTGGCGTGAAGGGCATGTTTGGGAGTATCTCATCAGAGGAGTCAGGCCAGAGCTGCTGAACTCCTTGGGAGGAAGAAGGAGGCCCAGCCTCTCACTCACGATTCTTGGTATTCTCAGTGAAAAATGACGAGGGTCGATAAGGCTGAGGAATGCTTCTGAGAGTCTCCAAGAGCGGAGAGTTTAAACCTCAGCAGGGTCATTTTTGGTAAGCCTGAGTGAGAGAGTAAAGAGTAGGTGATTGCCTCAAAAGTTATGAGAAGTAGGGTAGCATTCAGCTAGAGAAGCTGGAACATCAAACTGGAGGGAAAGCTGGAGGGAACATAAGTCAAGGCTTCACCTTTTAGCCATGGAGAGCTTGAGGCAGATGCACAACACGGAGTATCATTGCCTGTCAAAGCAAACAGCAAACTCTCCCATGTGACTCATCGCCTTTAAAAGGAACCAGAAGCAGCCTTCTGACCACTACTATATGAATTTCCCAAACATATTATAACAATATAGACGTATTAATTTATGGTTCTAGAGATCAGAAGTCCAGATCGTAAGGGCTACAGTCTAGGTGGAGCTGCGTTCCTTCAAGAAACTCTGGGAGAGAACCCGTTTCCTTGCCTTTTCCAGTCTCTAGAGACATCCTACAACTTTGGCTTGTGGTCCCTTTGCTCATCACTTGAAGCTCTGTTTTTGTTGTCATATCCCCTCTCTGACGTGATCCTTCTGTCTTCCTCTGATAAGACTATTGTGACTACATTGCCTACCCCCTGCTGCTGCTGCTGCTTAGTCACTTCAGTCCAACTCTGTGTGACCCTGTGAACTGTAGCCCACCAGACTCCTCTGTCCATGGAATTCTCCAGGCAAGAATACTGGAGTAGGTTGTCATGCCCTCCTCCAGGATCTTCTCAACGCAGGGATCGAGCATGGAGGTCTCCTGCACTGCAGGCAGGTTCTTTACCACTGAGCCACCATGGAAGCCCCTGCCTATCCCCTTCTCCCTACCACCGAAAAAGTCATCCTAGGAGAAGACTGAAGATCAGGATTCAGGATAAGAGTACAAGAAGATCAAGTTCAGGGACCAGGAGACATTTTTGCAACTCATTCCTTTGTGGCGTGAAGGGCATGTTTGGGAGTATCTCATCAGAGGAGTCAGGCCAGAGCTGCTGAACTCCTTGGGAGGAAGAAGGAGGCCCAGCCTCTCACTCACGATTCTTGGTATTCTCAGTGAAAAATGACGAGGGTCGATAAGGCTGAGGAATGCTTCTGAGAGTCTCCAAGAGCGGAGAGTTTAAACCTCAGCAGGGTCATTTTTGGTAAGCCTGAGTGAGAGAGTAAAGAGTAGGTGATTGCCTCAAAAGTTATGAGAAGTAGGGTAGCATTCAGCTAGAGAAGCTGGAACATCAAACTGGAGGGAAAGCTGGAGGGAACATAAGTCAAGGCTTCACCTTTTAGCCATGGAGAGCTTGAGGCAGATGCACAACACGGAGTATCATTGCCTGTCAAAGCAAACAGCAAACTCTCCCATGTGACTCATCGCCTTTAAAAGGAACCAGAAGCAGCCTTCTGACCACTACTATATGAATTTCCCAAACATATTATAACAATATAGACGTATTAATTTATGGTTCTAGAGATCAGAAGTCCAGATCGTAAGGGCTACAGTCTAGGTGGAGCTGCGTTCCTTCAAGAAACTCTGGGAGAGAACCCGTTTCCTTGCCTTTTCCAGTCTCTAGAGACATCCTACAACTTTGGCTTGTGGTCCCTTTGCTCATCACTTGAAGCTCTGTTTTTGTTGTCATATCCCCTCTCTGACGTGATCCTTCTGTCTTCCTCTGATAAGACTATTGTGACTACATTGCCTACCCCCTGCTGCTGCTGCTGCTTAGTCACTTCAGTCCAACTCTGTGTGACCCTGTGAACTGTAGCCCACCAGACTCCTCTGTCCATGGAATTCTCCAGGCAAGAATACTGGAGTAGGTTGTCATGCCCTCCTCCAGGGGATCTTCTCAACGCAGGGATCGAGCATGGAGGTCTCCTGCACTGCAGGCAGGTTCTTTACCACTGAGCCACCATGGAAGCCCCCTGCCTATCCCCCTTCTCCCCTACCACCGCAAACAATCCAGGATAATCTTCCCTTGATTCTTAATTTATTCAATCCATAAAATCCCTTTTACCAGGGGAGGAAACATATTCAGAGGTTTTGGGGATTAAGAGTCTTCATTTCTTGAGGCCATTGTTCAGCCTACCACAACTATGCAGTGAAATTCATTCCCTTTGCTAAAGGCTATTTTCCCCCCAATCATAAAACCACAACCCTCTACAAATACAAAATAAAATCAACACATCAAAGATTTTATTTAACTCACCCAAAATGGCATAACTGCTTCAAAGGTTAATTAAAAACCCACAGACATACATAGGCCATTAAGAAGGCCAAAATACATTTATTGATGGATATAAAGTTGGTCCATATTCATAGGACAAAAATTGAGCACATCTCCACATAATTTGCATTTCTATGAAAAAAATGGTTGCTCTTACTATCATTATTCTACAACTTACAGAGTTGTGGTTTCATTTGAAAGACCAGGATGACCCAGTGTGTTAGCCTAGCCACCCAGCAAACTTGTTTGCTCATTTCTGTCCTTTACAATATTTCCTGACAGCTCCTACAATTGAAAATTTCCCTTTGATACTCAAAGAAATACTACGTAACTCCAAAATATTGTAATAAACACAGTGAGACATCAGCACCTGCAGCTTCCTGCTTTGTAGCTCTTCTAGAATCTTTCCTTCTTAATGTCTCAGCTTCTCTTTATCCCTATATCATGAGATCAATCATGTCATATGCATTTACAATGATCAAGTGCTTAAATGCATATACAGACATGCCTTGTTTTGTTGCACTTAGACTTTATTGCACTTTGCAAATATTACATTTTTTACAAGTTGAAGGTTTGTGACAACCTTGCATTCAGCAAATCTATTGGCCTCATTTTTCCAGCAGCATTTTCTCACCTCATGTCTCTGTGTACCATTCTGGTGATTCTCACAATAATTCATACTTTTTCATTATTATTATGTTTGTGATCCTTGATATTACTGTAAAATGATTACAGCTTGCTGAAGGCTCAGATGATGGTTAGCATTTTTTAGCAATAGTTTTTGTTGTCTTTGTTGAGGTATAGTTGATTTAGAGTGTTATGTAAGTTTTCCATATACAATATAGTGATTTACAATGTTACAGTTCTTTATAATGTGCAATTTATAGTTCTTATAAAATATTGACTATATCCCCTGTGTTATCCTTGTAGCTTATTTACTTAATACATAATAGTTTGTGCCTCTTAATCCCTTACCCCTATCTTGTGCCTCTTCCCTACCCCTTTCCCCCTGTTAACCACTACTTTGTTCTCCATATCTGTGAGCCTATTTCTCTTTTGTTAAATTCACTAGTTTATTCTTTTAGATTCCACATATACATGATATCATACGGTATTTGTTTTCCTCTGTCTGACTTATTTCACTTAGCCTAATACCTTTCAAGTCCGTCCATGTTGCTGCAAATGGCAAATTTTCATTCTTTTTTGTGACTTGATGGTAGTATTCCATTGTGTATGTGCATATGAAGGTAGAATCCTTGGAACCTGCTGAATTTGTCCTGAGCAGAATGAAATTGCCTTTTCCTCTAAAGTCTTTCAGGATCCCCTCACTCTTTGAAAAGCTGTTTTGGGGATAGAAAGCCAATGCCTTCTTTCTCTTGAGACTGGAGAGTGTGAATAAAGCTTACTTATATGTGAAATTACCATAGCTTTTAAAACTTTTCTCTCTGTCTCCCTCTTTTTCCCTCTTTGCCTCCCCGATTCTCTCTTCTTTCTCTTCCCAGCCACCTCTTTCTTTCTCTCTCCTTTTTGTCCATCAGAGAAATTCATCGGATCAATCAGGATGGGTTGCTATTAACTGATACCTGTTATCCTGAGGCAATTTTTCTCATCAGTTCACTGATCCAAATCTGCTCCCTCCCTGGGAGGACAGCAGAAGAGAGAGTCCAATTAATTTCATTTTATGGATGTGGCATCTGAGACTAAGTTAACCGCCCAAAGTTGCTTAGCAAGATGGTGTTAAGACCTGGTCACTACCTGCAAATACCCCTGAGATGTTCCAACAAATGTGGTGTCCATCCAGACTTGCTTGCTCCTCTGTCCTCTTAGGAGAAGATGCTACGGAGGTGGGTAGATGTGGGCAAGCCTAGATTGTGACTCACAGGAGAGGTGAGGAAGAATGAATTTCTGCATCCTTCCAGGCTGAGGCCCAGCTGCACCTGGAGACCAGCTAGCAGCCTTGTGGAAAGGCTGTGGTGCATGCTGAAGCCCAGAGAGAAGTGAATGGGGAATCCAGGGCCTGAGCACCTGAGGGTGTGTCCAGGCTTATGCCTGAATTTTTTTCATAAAGATTTATATATTTGTCTCATTTGTCTATGGTGAATCTTCATTGCTGTGCGTGGGCATCTTACTGCAGTGACTTCTTTTGGGAGCACAGGCTCTAGGACAGGTAGGCTACAGTAGTTGCTGCATGTGGGCTCCATAGTTGAAGCTCCCAGGCTCTAGAGTGCAGGCTCAGTAGTTATGCCACCTGGGCTTAATTGTTCCATGGCTTGTGGGATGTTCCCAGACCAGGGATCAAACTTCTGTCCCCTGCAGTGGCAGGCACATTCTTCAACACTGGACCAACAAAGCAGCTCACCCTGGACTTGCTTAACAGAGAGCCTGGTGAGAGGCAGGAAGTCCTGGCTTCTTTGCCATCAGTCATGTATGTTTCCTTCATCCCTTCCTGGTTTTTTGGGGAGCTGACCTAGGACCCCATTCTCAGAATGGTTAGAGGATAAAGGCTCTTTTCAACTGTTCGCTTCCCTGGATCTTGCCCTCACAGTGGCCTCTGTTCCCTACCTGGCCTGATCTGCCCATTTTGTAATATTGGGTAGCCAGAACAACTTTCGGTAAATAGTCCACTCCACTTCTTCATCTTTTTTTTTTTTTTAAACCTTTATTTTACTTTTAACTTTTACAGAGTTTTGTTGTTTACAGACATGCATGTTCCCAGATCAGTCACATGTATATCCCCTCCCTTCGCACCCCTCCCAACCATCACACAGAACCCCTGAAGGATCCCCTTTTCTCACAGAGCAATGACTAGAGCTATTTTCTTCAGTTATGATAGTACAGGCCTTCATGCTACTTCCTTTACGCCTCCCACCTCTGTTCCTTCCCAACAATGTTCATATGTCCACTGTCCATGGCTGTCTTTCCATTGCTTCACTGCGTGTGCCATCATCACCATCTGCTAGATTCCATATATATGTGTTAATATACTGTATTTGTCCTTCTCTTTCTGACTGACTTCACTTTTTAGGATACGTTCTAGATCTAGCCACCTCATTAGGGCTGATTCTTCTACATTTGTCTTTACAGCTGAGTAGTATTCCATTTTGTCTATGGTGAATCTTCATTGCTGTGGGCATCTTACTGCAGTGACTTCTTTTGGGAGCACAGGCTCTAGGACAGGTAGGCTACAGTAGTTGCTGCATGTGGGCTCCATAGTTGAAGCTCCCAGGCTCTAGAGTGCAGGCTCAGTAGTTATGCCACCTGGGCTTAATTGTTCCATGGCTTGTGGGATGTTCCCAGACCAGGGATCAAACTTCTGTCCCCTGCAGTGGCAGGCACATTCTTCAACACTGGACCAACAAAGCAGCTCACCCTGGACTTGCTTAACAGAGAGCCTGGTGAGAGGCAGGAAGTCCTGGCTTCTTTGCCATCAGTCATGTATGTTTCCTTCATCCCTTCCTGGTTTTTTGGGGAGCTGACCTAGGACCCCATTCTCAGAATGGTTAGAGGATAAAGGCTCTTTTCAACTGTTCGCTTCCCTGGATCTTGCCCTCACAGTGGCCTCTGTTCCCTACCTGGCCTGATCTGCCCATTTTGTAATATTGGGTAGCCAGAACAACTTTCGGTAAATAGTCCACTCCACTTCTTCATCTTTTTTTTTTTTTTAAACCTTTATTTTACTTTTAACTTTTACAGAGTTTTGTTGTTTACAGACATGCATGTTCCCAGATCAGTCACATGTATATCCCCCCCTTCGCACCCCTCCCAACCATCACACAGAACCCCTGAAGGATCCCCTTTTCTCACAGAGCAATGACTAGAGCTATTTTCTTCAGTTATGATAGTACAGGCCTTCATGCTACTTCCTTTACGCCTCCCACCTCTGTTCCTTCCCAACAATGTTCATATGTCCACTGTCCATGGCTGTCTTTCCATTGCTTCACTGCGTGTGCCATCATCACCATCTGCTAGATTCCATATATATGTGTTAATATACTGTATTTGTCCTTCTCTTTCTGACTGACTTCACTTTTTAGGATACGTTCTAGATCTAGCCACCTCATTAGGGCTGATTCTTCTACATTTGTCTTTACAGCTGAGTAGTATTCCATTGTATATATGTACCAGAGCTTTTGGATCCAGTGGGCATCTATGATGCTTCCAAGTTCTGGCTATTGTATAGAGAGCTGCAATGAACATTGGGATACAGGTACTTCTTTCAGTTTTGATTTCATCAGGGTATAAGCCTAAGAGTGGGATTGCTGGGTCGTATGGTGCTTCTATTTTTAGTTTTTTAAGAAATCTTCAGACTGTCTTCCATAGAGGCTGTACCAATTTACATTCCCACCAGCAATGCAGGAGAGTTCCCTTTTCTCCACACGCTCTCCAGCATTTATTGTTTCTTGATTTCTTGATGATGGCCATTCTGACAGGTGTGAGGTGATACCTCATTGTAGTTTTGATTTGCATTTCTCTAACTATAAGTGAAGTTGAGCATCGTTTCATGTGCTTTTGGGCCATCTGTGTGTCCTCTTTGGAGAGGTGTCTGTTTAGGTCCTTTTCCCATTTTTTGATTGGGTTGTTCATTTTTCCTGTGCTGAGTTGTCTGAGTTGCTTGTAGATTTTGGAGATTAATTCTTTGTCTGTTTCATTTGCTATGATTTTCTCCCATTCTGTGGGCTGTCTGTTCAGCTTTTTTGTAATTTCTTTTGCTGTACAAAAGCTTTTAAGTTTCATGAGGTCCCACGTGTTCATTTTTCTTTTGAGTGCCGCTATTCTAGTAGGTGGGTCAGAGAAGATCTTGTTTTGATTGATGTCCTTGAGTGTTTTGCCTATATTCTCCTCTAAGAGTTTGATGGTTTCTGGTCTTACATTTAGGTCTTTAATCCATTTTGAGTTGATCTTAGTGTATGGTGTCAGGGAATGTTCCAACTTCATTTTTTTGCATGTAGCTGTCCAATTTTCCCAGCACCACTTGTTGAAGAGGCTGTCTTTGTCCCATTTTATAGTTTCACCTGCTTTGTCAAAAATAAGGTACCCATAGGTGTGTGGGTTTACCTCTGAGTTCTCTATCTTGTTCCATTGGTCTATAGTTCTGTATTTGTGCCAGTACCATACTGTCTTGATGACTGTTGCTTTGTAGTAGAGTCTGAAGTTGGGGAGGCTGTTCCCTCCAGTTGCATTCTTCTTCCTCAGGATTGCTTTGGCTACTCGAGGTTTTTTTGTGTTTCCATATGACCTGTGTTATTTTTTAATCTTGTCCATCAGCCACCTCATTAGGGCTGATTCTTCTACATTTGTCTTTACAGCTGAGTAGTATTCCATTGTATATATGTACCAGAGCTTTTGGATCCAGTGGGCATCTATGATGCTTCCAAGTTCTGGCTATTGTATAGAGAGCTGCAATGAACATTGGGATACAGGTACTTCTTTCAGTTTTGATTTCATCAGGGTATAAGCCTAAGAGTGGGATTGCTGGGTCGTATGGTGCTTCTATTTTTAGTTTTTTAAGAAATCTTCAGACTGTCTTCCATAGAGGCTGTACCAATTTACATTCCCACCAGCAATGCAGGAGAGTTCCCTTTTCTCCACACGCTCTCCAGCATTTATTGTTTCTTGATTTCTTGATGATGGCCATTCTGACAGGTGTGAGGTGATACCTCATTGTAGTTTTGATTTGCATTTCTCTAACTATAAGTGAAGTTGAGCATCGTTTCATGTGCTTTTGGGCCATCTGTGTGTCCTCTTTGGAGAGGTGTCTGTTTAGGTCCTTTTCCCATTTTTTGATTGGGTTGTTCATTTTTCCTGTGCTGAGTTGTCTGAGTTGCTTGTAGATTTTGGAGATTAATTCTTTGTCTGTTTCATTTGCTATGATTTTCTCCCATTCTGTGGGCTGTCTGTTCAGCTTTTTTGTAATTTCTTTTGCTGTACAAAAGCTTTTAAGTTTCATGAGGTCCCACGTGTTCATTTTTCTTTTGAGTGCCGCTATTCTAGTAGGTGGGTCAGAGAAGATCTTGTTTTGATTGATGTCCTTGAGTGTTTTGCCTATATTCTCCTCTAAGAGTTTGATGGTTTCTGGTCTTACATTTAGGTCTTTAATCCATTTTGAGTTGATCTTAGTGTATGGTGTCAGGGAATGTTCCAACTTCATTTTTTTGCATGTAGCTGTCCAATTTTCCCAGCACCACTTGTTGAAGAGGCTGTCTTTGTCCCATTTTATAGTTTCACCTGCTTTGTCAAAAATAAGGTACCCATAGGTGCGTGGATTTATCTCTGGGTTCTCAATCTTGTTCCATTGGTCTATAGTTCTGTATTTGTGCCAGTACGATACTGTCTTGATGACTGTTGCTTTGTAGTAGAGTCTGAAGTTGGGGAGGCTGATCCCTCCAGCTCCATTCTTCTTCCTCAGGATTGCTTTGGCTATTTGAGGTCTTTTGTGTTTCCATATGAACTGTGTTATTCTTTGGTCTAGTTCTGTGAAGAATGCATTGGAAGTTTGATAGGGATCGCATTGAATCTATAGATGACATTTGGTAGTATGGTCATTTTCACAATATTGATTCTTCTGATCCAAGAACATGGAATATCTCTCCATCTGTTTCAGTCTTCTCTAGTGTCTCTCAGGAGTGTCTTGTAATTTTCTGTGTACAGTTCTTTTGTTTCTTTGGGTAGGTTTATTCCTAGATATTTGATTCTTTTGGTTGCAATGGTGAAGGGGACTGTCTCTTTGTTTTCGTTTTCTGATTTTTCATTGTTTGTGTATAGGAATACCAGTGATTTCTGTATATTGATTTTGTATCCTGCGACTTTGCTGAATTCACTGATTAACTCTAGTAATTTTGTAATAGTGTCTTTGGGATTTTCTATGTGTAATATCATGTCATCTGCAAATAGAGAGAGTTTGACTTCTTCCTTTCCAATCTGGATTCCTTTGATTTCTTTCTCTTCTCTTATTGCTGTTGCTAGAACTTCCAGGACTATGTTGAATAAGAGTGGTGAAAGTGGACACACTTGTCTTGTTCTTGATCTTAGAGGGAATGCTTTCAGTTTTTCACCGTTGAGGATAATATTCGCTGTGGGCTTCTCATAGATGGATTTTATTATGTTGAGATAGGTTCCTTCTGTGCCCATTTTTTGAAGAGTTTTTATCATAAATGGATGTTGTACTTTGTCAAAGGCTTTTTCTGCATCTATTGAGATGATCATGTGATTTTTGTCTCTCAATTTGTTGATGTGGTGTATCACATTGATTGATTTATGGATATTGAAGAATCCTTGCATGCCTGGGATAAACCCAACTTGATCATGATGTATGAGCTTTTTGATGTGTTGTTGAATTCTGTTTACTAGGATTTTGTTGAGGATTTTGGCGTCTAGATTCATCAGTGAAATTGGCCTATAATTTTCTTTTTTTGTGTTGTCTTTGCCTGGCTTTGGTATCAGGATGATGGTGGCCTCATAGAATGTGTTTGGAAGTGTTCCTGTGCGATTTTTTGGAAGAGTTTTAGAAGGACAGGCATTAGCTCTTCTTTAAATGTTTGGTAGAATTCGGCTGTGAAACCATCTGGCCCTGGGCTTTTAGTTTTGGGTAGATTTTTGATCACAAGGACAATTTCTGAGCTTGTGATTGGCTTGTTCAAAGTTTCTGTTTCTTCCTGGTTCAGTCTTGGGAGATTAATCTTCCCCAAGAAACTGTCCATTTCTTCCAGGTTGTCCAGTTTGTTGCCATAGAGTTGTTCATATTAGTCCCTTATAATCCTTTGGATTTCTGCATTATCTGTTGTCATCTCTCCTTTTTCGTTTTTGATTTTGGTGATCTGGTCCTTCTCTCTCTCTTTCTTGATGAGTCTGGCCAGTGGTGTGTCAATTTTATTTACCTTTTCGAAGAACCAGCTTTTTGTTTTATTTATCTTTACTATTGTTTCTTTTGTTTCTTTCTCATTTATTTATGCTCTGATCTTTATGATTTCCTTTCTTCTGCTGACTTTGGGGTGTTTTTGTTCTTCTTTCTCCAGTTGTTTTAAGCGTAAGGTTAGGTCGTCTGTGAGATTTTCCTAGTTTCTTGAGGGAGGATTGAATTGCTATAAACTTCCCTCTTAGAACTGCTTTTGCAGTATCCCATAGGTTTTGCACTGTCGTGTGTTCATTGTCATTTTCTTCTAGGAATTGTTTTATTTCTCCTTTGATTTGCTCGGTAATTAGTTGGTTTTTTAGGTATGTGTTGTTTAATCTCCATGTGTTTGTGTTTTTAGCGGTTTTTTTTTTTTTCCTGTAGTTGATCTCTAGTCTCACTGCATTGTGGTCCGAGAAGATGGCTGATATAATTTCAGTTTTCTTGAATTGACTGAGGTTTGATTTGTGGTCTAAGATGTGGTCTATCCTGGAGAATGTTCTGTGAGCACTTGAGAAGAAAGTGTATTCTTCTGCTTTTGGATAGAAAGTCCTAAAGATATCAATGGGGTCCATTTCTTCTAGTGTGGCATTTAAGGCTTGTGTTTCTTTATTAATTTTCTGTTTGGATGACCTGTCCATTGGTGTGAGGGGAGTGTTAAAGTCTCCTACTATGATTGTGTTAGTGTCGATGTCTTCTTCTATGTCTGAAAGTGTTTGTCTTATGTATTGGGGTGCTCCTGTGTTGGGTGCATAGATATTTATGATTGTTATGTCTTCTTCTTGGATCAATCCCTTGATCATGATGTAGTGTCCTGCCTTGTCTCTTCTAATCTTCTTTATTTTGAGGTCTGTTTTGTCTGATATGAGGATTGCTACTCCAGCTTTCTTTTGATTTCCATTTGCATGGAATATCTTTTTCCAGCCTCTCACTTTCAGTCTATGAGTGTCTCTAGGTCTGAAGTGAGTTTCCTGGAGGCAGTATATGTATGGGTCGTGTTTTTGAATCCATTCAGCCACTCTGTGTCTTTTGGTTGGGGCATTTAGTCCATTGACATTCAAAGTAATTATTGATACAAATGATCCTATTGTCATCTTCTTAGATGTTATGATGGGCTTGTTTCATGGATCTTCTTTTATACTTGTTGTCTATATAAGTCCCTTTAACACTTGTTGTAAGGCTGGTTTGGTGTGGCTAAATTCTTTTAATTTTTGCTTGTCTGTAAAGCTTTTGACTTCTCCATCAATTTTGAATGAGATCCTTGCAGGGTAGAGGATTCTTGGTTGCAGATTATTCTCTTTCAGCTGTTTAAATGTGTCCTGCCATTCCCTTCTGGCCTGCACAGTTTCTGTTGAAAGATCAGCTGTTAAACGTATGGGTTTTCCCTTATATGTCACTAGTTGCTTTTCCCTTGGTGCTTTGAGAATTCTGTCCTTGTGTTTAATTTGTGTTCGCTTCATTAATATGTGTCTTGGTGTGTTCCTTCTCGGATTGATTCTGTATGGTACTCTTTGCACTTCTTGGACTTGATTGACTATTTCTTTTCCCATGTTGGGGAAATTTTCAACTACAATCTCTTCAAAAATTTTCTCATAGCCTTTCTTTTTTTCTTCTTCTTCTGGAACCCCTATAATTCGAATGTTGGTGCATTTGATATTATCCCAGAGGTCTCTGAGGCTATCCTCTGCTCTTTTCATTCTTTGAGCTAGATTCTGTTTTTCAGCAGTTACTTCCTCCATTCTATCTTCTAGCTCACTTATCCGGTCTTCTGTCTCAGATACTCTGCTCTTGATTCCTTCTACAGTGCTATTCAGTTTAGCAATTGAGTTGTTTGTCTCTGTTACTTTTTCTGTAAGTTCTTGTATTTCTTTATTCAGTGTGTTAGTTGTGTCTTGCAATTTCTCTAACATTCTGTTTTCAGAGTCTTTGATCATCTTTACTATCATTCTTCTGAAATCACTTTCAGAGAATTTGTCCAAATCCAGCTTTCTTTTGATTTCCATTTGCTTGGAATATTTTTTTCCAGCCTCTCACTTTCAGTCTATGAGTGTCTCTAGGTCTGAAGTGAGTTTCCTGGAGGCAGTATATGTATGGGTCGTGTTTTTGAATCCATTCAGCCACTCTGTGTCTTTTGGTTGGGGCATTTAGTCCATTGACATTCAAAGTAATTATTGATACAAATGATCCTATTGTCATCTTCTTAGATGTTATGATGGGTTTGTTTCATGGATCTTCTTTTATACTTGTTGTCTATATAAGTCCCTTTAACACTTGTTGTCAGGCTGGTTTGGTGTGGCTAAATTCTTTTAATTTTTGCTTGTCTGTAAAGCTTTTGACTTCTCCATCAATTTTGAATGAGATCCTTGCAGGGTAGAGGATTCTTGGTTGCAGATTATTCTCTTTCAGCTGTTTAAATGTGTCCTGCCATTCCCTTCTGGCCTGCACAGTTTCTGTTGAAAGATCAGCTGTTAAACGTATGGGTTTTCCCTTATATGTCACTAGTTGCTTTTCCCTTGGTGCTTTGAGAATTCTGTCCTTGTGTTTAATTTGTGTTCGCTTCATTAATATGTGTCTTGGTGTGTTCCTTCTCGGATTGATTCTGTATGGTACTCTTTGCACTTCTTGGACTTGATTGACTATTTCTTTTCCCATGTTGGGGAAATTTTCAACTACAATCTCTTCAAAAATTTTCTCATAGCCTTTCTTTTTTTCTTCTTCTTCTGGAACCCCTATAATTCGAATGTTGGTGCATTTGATATTATCCCAGAGGTCTCTGAGGCTATCCTCTGCTCTTTTCATTCTTTGAGCTAGATTCTGTTTTTCAGCAGTTACTTCCTCCATTCTATCTTCTAGCTCACTTATCCGGTCTTCTGTCTCAGATACTCTGCTCTTGATTCCTTCTACAGTGCTATTCAGTTTAGCAATTGAGTTGTTTGTCTCTGTTACTTTTTCTGTAAGTTCTTGTATTTCTTTATTCAGTGTGTTAGTTGTGTCTTGCAATTTCTCTAACATTCTGTTTTCAGAGTCTTTGATCATCTTTACTATCATTCTTCTGAAATCACTTTCAGAGAATTTGTCCAAATCCTCTTCGTTGATTTGATCTTGTGTGTTTGTAGATTGTTCCTTCACTTGTGTGGTATTTCTCTAGCGTTTCAATGTTATTATTAATTTTTTAACTGACTCTGTTTGGGATTTCTTTTTCCCAGACCTTGAGTTACATCTGGCGATGTTTGTTGTTTGGAGGGGGCTTCTTATTCTGGGTGATGCTGGTGGTTGGGTGATGTCAGGACTTGCATACAAGTGACTACCTTTGTTGGTGTTCTCACTTGTATACTGCTCTCTAGTGTTAGGTGTTCTCTAGTATTGTAGAGTTTTGGAGTCAGTGCTCCCTCCCTAAAGCCCCGGGGCTTGTTGCCTGACCGGGGAATGAGGATTTCACAGCTGGTTTGTTATGGAATTAAATGATATCAAAACATATATATGCGAATGAGAAACAGAAGGTATACCTTTGACAAATGGCAGTTAAAATATTATGCAAATACTATCTAGCATACTGAATTATACACACAAACATATACATCTGTAACATAACCCAAGCATTCCAACCAAAAATACAGTACAATACGTTAGTACGGTGAATAAAGAAAACCAAGAATGATATCCACCAGTTAATAACCAAACTAAGTAGAGCACCAATTGGAGAATAATGTTAGAACAGGGTCCCCATTGGGGATAAGGCAATGAGGACAGAACAGTCTAAGAAATATGGTGAGAAAAGGGAAAAAGAGAAAAGGAGGATAGAAGAGAAATATAGAATGATACTGCAGAGTTAAATATAGAGAGATAAAGATGTGTATGTATTAGAGTTTAATGCTATAGGAATGGAGTATCAGAGAAAGCAAAGAATTATAGGGAAAGTAGTAGTACCAATGAAAAAAAAATTTTTAAAAATTAAAACAGAAATAAGTATATAGAAAAATATAGAAAAACATAAGAAAGACAATAAAAACAAACAAAACCCCCACAGAATCTTAAAAGGCCAGTGGGGAACCAGAAGTTTATACCAAAATAAAATGTGTGGTTTAAAAGGAAAAAGAAAAAAAAAATGTAAACTTGAATATATTCAGTCTTACTGATGAGATTAGTAGCTTCAATAGAATTCAATGGAGGAAATAAACACACCCACTCTCACACACCCCAAAAGGAAAAAAAAAAAAACCCAACGGGGGCTGCACTGAGTGGGTTTGGAAAAAAAAGGGAAAAAAATTGAAACAAAACAATATGATACCAAAAAAAGGCAATAAAAAAGAATAAGGAATAAAATGAAATTTAAAAAATCCAGCAGTAACTCCAGCTTCAGACAAAACGTGAAAATAGTGTTTGTGTTCTTCTGTCTCTTGCTGACTGTTCAGGAATTATCAGTCTTTTTCTTGCCTCTGGCAGTGGTTGGATCTGAAGACCTCTTTGACTGCTTGTTTATTTCGGCCTATTCCAGAACTAAAAGGTCCGTCCAGGCGGGCCCTGCGAGTTTCTTAATCCAAATCCCTTTTCTTGCTGGGTGGAGCTAAATTCCTCCTGTAGCTTGACCAGCAGCCAAACTACAGCAGGGAAAATGGCGTCTGTCTTACAAAGGATTTATTCCCCCACGCTCTATGGGGAGCACTTCTGCAGTGACCTCGACCCTGCTGCAGGCCACCGTGGACTCCCGCTACCACGGGAGACGTCAGATTACTCAGAGGTGAGTCTGGTTCAATCTCATGCAGGATCGCTGTTCCCCTCTCCTGGATCATGGTGCGCACAAGAGTTTCCAGCCCTCTTTGGGGGCTCTATGATCGGGTTAATGGTAACCTCCTCCAAAGGAAACTGAGTGCCGTCCTTCCGAGGACTGCTCAAGGGCACTACTAGCTCAAGGGAGCACTTGGACCCTCCAAAGCAGGTCTGGCTCAGTCCCTTGTGGGTGTCACCGCTCCTTTCCCAGGCCTTGATCTGCAACAGGCTTTGCCCCTATGGCCCGCCCAGCCTCTCTGGTGGGTATGAGGTTTGACTTTTAAAAGTGCAATTGCACCCTTCCTACCATCTTGATGCAGCTTCTCCTTTGTTCTTCAGTGTGGAGTATCCTCTCCGTGATCAGATCCAACCTCCTCTTACCAAAATAAAAGTGTGGTTTAAAAGGAAAGGGAAAAAAAATGTAAACTTGAATATATTCAGTCTTACTGATGAGATTAGTAGCTTCAATAGAATTCAATGGAGGAAATAAACACACCCACTCTCACACACCCCAAAAGGAAAAAAAAAAAACCCAACGGGGGCTGCACTGAGTGGGTTTGGAAAAAAAAGGGAAAAAAATTGAAACAAAACAATATGATACCAAAAAAAGGCAATAAAAAAGAATAAGGAATAAAATGAAATTTAAAAAATCCAGCAGTAACTCCAGCTTCAGACAAAACGTGAAAATAGTGTTTGTGTTCTTCTGTCTCTTGCTGACTGTTCAGGAATTATCAGTCTTTTTCTTGCCTCTGGCAGTGGTTGGATCTGAAGACCTCTTTGACTGCTTGTTTATTTCGGCCTATTCCAGAACTAAAAGGTCCGTCCAGGCGGGCCCTGCGAGTTTCTTAATCCAAATCCCTTTTCTTGCTGGGTGGAGCTAAATTCCCTCCCTGTAGCTTGACCAGCAGCCAAACTACAGCAGGGAAAATGGCGTCTGTCTTACAAAGGATTTATTCCCACACGCTCTATGGGGAGCACTTCTGCAGTGACCTCGACCCTGCTGCAGGCCACCGTGGACTCCCGCTACCACGGGAGACGTCAGATTACTCAGAGGTGAGTCTGGTTCAATCTCATGCAGGATCGCTGTTCCCCTCTCCTGGATCATGGTGCGCACAAGAGTTTCCAGCCCTCTTTGGGGGCTCTATGATCGGGTTAATGGTAACCTCCTCCAAAGGAAACTGAGTGCCGTCCTTCCGAGGACTGCTCAAGGGCACTACTAGCTCAAGGGAGCACTTGGACCCTCCAAAGCAGGTCTGGCTCAGTCCCTTGTGGGTGTCACCGCTCCTTTCCCAGGCCTTGATCTGCAACAGGCTTTGCCCCTATGGCCCGCCCAGCCTCTCTGGTGGGTATGAGGTTTGACTTTTAAAAGTGCAATTGCACCCTTCCTACCATCTTGATGCAGCTTCTCCTTTGTTCTTCAGTGTGGAGTATCCTCTCCGTGATCAGATCCAACCTCCTCCTGTTGATGGTTCTTTAGGAACTCGTTCCTTCTTTTTTTTTTTTTTTTTTGGCTGTTGCTTTAGTTTTTTGCCTCTAAGTCATTGTTTATTTTTCATCCATCTTTATCCTTTGGCATGTGTGGGCCTCCCATCACAGTGGCCTCTCTTGTTCCAGAGCACTGGCTCTGGGCACATGCACTCCAGAGCACTGGCTCATAATTGGACACACTGTCCCAGCCATTCCTTGGCATATGGGATCTTCCCAGGCCAGGGATCGAACTGTTGCCCCTTACACTGCAAAGTGAACTCTTTAACCACTGGACCCACCAGGGAAGCCTCCAACACTGCACTTCTGACCGAAGGAAACTGCTTCCTGTATGGTGTGTCTTTACTGCTCCAAAGAGATATTTTCTTTCTATGACTATTTCTTTCTGCCAATTAACATTTATTGCAAGTTTTCTGCATGCCATGCACTGAACTAAGTTCTTTACATAGTTTTTCTCCCTCATTTAATTCTTTCAATATACAAACATTATTTTTGTACCCATTTTTTAGATGAATAAACTGAGTTATAAAGAGGTTAAGTGAAAATTTGTAGTAAATGTGTTATGTGAAGGCCTTAGATGATTCCCATGGAGGAGTGTCTAAGTGTAGGTTACTCCCTAACCCATGAAATAACCAATTCCCAAACTATAGAGAGATGACAGAAGAACTATTCTGAGTTATCTGTTAGCAAGGTGAATTGGCTCTGTGTGAGGCCTAGCCATGTGGGAAGAAGGAGAGTAGGACACAGAGCTACAGTCCTAAATGTAATGAACCCGGGTATTTCTCATTACCCTTTCATTCTTACCCTATAAAATGCAAAAGTTGAGCTATATTACTTCCAAGAACATTCCAACCATGAGAGCCTACTTATACGAAAGTGGTGTGTTTGGGGAAACAGAAGTCCCATTTGACCCTAGACATCTGCTCCCTGTGTTTGTCAACATGGAACCAAGCCTTCCTGTTGGACAAAGGAACCTATGGGGAATGTAACTTGGGAGAGCCCCTGGGGCTCTGGCTGGACCTTCCGTGCCACAGTAGAAGGACTCAACTGCAGGAAGGAAAGCTGTAGTTTAGGTAGTTCACTCACACCCCTATGCCCTGTTTTATTGTCCTGCAGAGGAGGAGTTGCTTAAAACTCTCTTATCTCCATGCTCTGTCTTTGCTGCGGTCTGTGTTGGGAAAATGTAGTCTATATCTGAAGCTTTGAGAATACTGTCTAACCAGGAATTTCAGAATTGTGGGCCTGACCCTGACTGCTTGGCCAAGTGGTATTTCCTGTCTCCTGGAACCAGGAATCTTCTGGAAATGGAAGTGGAATTAGACAGAAACTATGATGTAGAGAATATATAAGCACAGTTGTGGAAGATTGGTACACCTGTTCTCCTTCCCTCATAGTGGGTGGTTATTAGGGCTTCCCTGATGGCTCAGATGGCAAAGAGCCTGCCTGCAATGCAGGAGACCTGGATCTGATCCCTGGGTTGGGAAGATCCTATAGAGAAGGAAATGGCAATCCCCTCCAGTATTCTTGTGTGGAGAATTTCATGGATGGAGGAGCCTGGCAGGCTATAGTCCATGGAATCACAAAGAGTTGGACACAACTGAGCAACAAACACACACAAGTATCAACTGAGGTAATAAATCCCAAGAGAATGAATATATTAGTGTCTTAAACTAGTGGCTTCCAAGAACAAATATTTATTACTACATGCTTATTAAGCATTTATTATGTTGCACAGTTGGAGTAGGTCAGACATTTGGGAACAGTTCAGCTGAGTGGCTCAGGTTTGAGGATGCCTATGAGATTGCAGTCAAAACAACTGCTAGAGTGCATCATCTGAAGGTGTGACTGAGGTGTTGAGGATCTGCTTCTCAGATGATCCATTCACATGGTTGTCAACTTGGTGCTGACTTTTGGCAGGAGGCCTTTAGTTCTTCCCTGTGTGCACTTCTCGGTAAAGTTGCTTGAATGTTCTCATGACATCCAATGGGCTTCCCTCAGCACAGGCCTTCTCTTGGTTATGTAGGTCAGCTCTATTCAGTGTGGATGGAACTACCTAGAAGCATAAATGCCAGGGGCCAAGAATCACTGGAGCCATCCTAGAAGCAATTTGATAAGCTGGCTACTATAGATGTCATCAGATGTCCTGTTCTGAGAATATTCTAAGTTGAAACTACTTCTAGTGTGAGTGATGACCTCAGCTAAAATTCAGCCACCTTCTAGGCCAGCAGCTCTTTCTGTTCTCTGAACTTTAGACTCCAAAATGTAGATGATAGGAAAGGAAGTGTCATGGATACTTAAAAAGAGCAATGAATAAGGATGGGTTGATAGGCTCGAAAAGCTTCAGGAATGCTGAGCATTGTCTTGCTCAGCCCTCATTTTGCCTGTTACAAGTCAGGATGAGTCACAGAGTCAACTTTGACCACTTTGACCAATAGTTCTGAATTTTCACCCCACTAGAACTTTCATCCATCCTGCCAACAAAAAGCAAATGTAAAGTTGACTTCCTGTGCTATTTCCTGCTCAACCTCTGTAACAGGGTCAGCCTGCACAGAAATGGTCAGAAAGGGAGCAGAACAGAAAGCATTAAGCTTAGCAACCTCCCTTCTGCTCTGAGCATTGCATTCCGCTCCCCCCACCCCCCCGCCACAATCATTAAATACAGTCATATCTTGACAGAATTGCTCAAAGGTTTTCTTTTTCTTTTTTGTATCTCACTCAAGATTTTCTGTTATAGAAAAGAGATCATTCATTATATTTCTAGATGTTCATTTGATACTTAATACATTCAAATTTATAGGTGTTTACATAATACCAAGAGAATACTAACAGTATACTACCAACAGTGTGCTGCAGAACTTTGAAAGATAATGATAAGAGCAGGGAGGATATAGGGAAAAGAGAATTATTTTTTTACTTAAAAAAAGTACATTAATTAATTAACTACTCTGGCTGCACCATGTCTTAGTTTTGGTATGCAGAAATCATCTGTGGCATGTTACTTCTTAGCTGCCACAGTAGGATCTAAGCTCTCTGACTGGGGATCAAACTAGGGCCCCCTGCATTGGGAGCATGGGGTCTCAGCCACTGGACCACCAAGAGAAGTTTTGAGAAATAGCTTTGAAAATTCTGTCCTTGAGAATTTTGTGGTCTCTTTGGGGTAACAAGGCCTTAAAAACAACAACAACAACAACAACAAACAGAGCTGGATGAAACTTCAGTGCCATAGTGGAAGACACCACTGACTAGCTGAGCCAGGAGCTCTTCCAGGATCTTTTTCTGGCCCTGCAGTTCTTTCAGTAGTACTTCTCTGCTGCCCTGCTCTCCTGAAATTCTGAGTACAGTTGACGCTTGAACAGTGTAGGAATTAGGGTTGCCAACCCTTCATGCAGTGGAAAAACCTCAAATAATGTATAGTCAGCCCTCTGGATAGGTGATTCTTCCAGAATCCACGATTCCACATCCTTAAATTAAACCAGCTGTGGCCTGTGTAGTAAGTAGTATAGTATTTACTATTGGAAGAAAAACCCACTTAAAGGAGAGCCCACACAGTTCAAGCCCATATTGTTCAAGGGTCAACTATCTATACACAGTCTATATGGTCAATTCACAGAAATGCGTTCCCAGACCTCTGTAACAGGGTCAGCCTGCACAGAAATGGTCAGAAAGGGAGCAGAACAGAAAGCATTAAGCTTAGCAACCTCCCTTCTGCTCTGAGCATTGCATTCCGCTCCCCCCCCCCCCCCCCCCCCACCATTAAATACAATCATATCTTGACAGAATTGCTCAAAGGTTTTCTTTTTCTTTTTTGTATCTCACTCAAGATTTTCTGTTATAGAAAAGAGATCATTCATTATATTTCTAGATGTTCATTTGATACTTAATACATTCAAATTTATAGGTGTTTACATAATACCAAGAGAATACTAACAGTATACTACCAACAGTGTGCTGCAGAACTTTGAAAGATAATGATAAGAGCAGGGAGGATATAGGGAAAAGAGAATTATTTTTTTACTTAAAAAAAGTACATTAATTAATTAACTACTCTGGCTGCACCATGTCTTAGTTTTGGTATGCAGAAATCATCTGTGGCATGTTACTTCTTAGCTGCCACAGTAGGATCTAGCTCTCTGACTGGGGATCAAACTAGGGCCCCCTGCATTGGGAGCATGGGGTCTCAGCCACTGGACCACCAAGAGAAGTTTTGAGAAATAGCTTTGAAAATTCTGTCCTTGAGAATTTTGTGGTCTCTTTGGGGTAACAAGGCCTTAAAAACAACAACAACAACAACAACAAACAGAGCTGGATGAAACTTCAGTGCCATAGTGGAAGACACCACTGACTAGCTGAGCCAGGAGCTCTTCCAGGATCTTTTTCTGGCCCTGCAGTTCTTTCAGTAGTACTTCTCTGCTGCCCTGCTCTCCTGAAATTCTGAGTACAGTTGACGCTTGAACAGTGTAGGAATTAGGGTTGCCAACCCTTCATGCAGTGGAAAAACCTCAAATAATGTATAGTCAGCCCTCTGGATAGGTGATTCTTCCAGAATCCACGATTCCACATCCTTAAATTAAACCAGCTGTGGCCTGTGTAGTAAGTAGTATAGTATTTACTATTGGAAGAAAAACCCACTTAAAGGAGAGCCCACACAGTTCAAGCCCATATTGTTCAAGGGTCAACTATCTATACACAGTCTATATAGTCAATTCACTAGGTCTTCTCTCTTTCCACTTAGCATGGTCATTGCTTCTTTCTCGGTGTTCTGAGAAATACCTGGAGTTATTAACTTATTAGGATAAGTTTCTATAGCATCTGATGTGTTTTCACTGACAGCCTTGCATTTTATACTTTGCTAATAGTGTTTTTCATTTGATAGCAGCTAGCATGCATGTACGCTAAGTCGCTTCAGTTGTGTCTGACTCTTTGCAACTCTATGGACTGTGGCTGACCAGGTTGCCCTGTCCGTGGGTTTCTCCAGTCAAGACTACTGGAGTAGATTGCCATACCCTTCTCTAGATGATCTTCCCTACCCAAGGACCAAACGCATGCCTCTTACGTCTCCTGCATTGACAGGAGTGTTCTTTACCACTAGCGCCACCTGGGAAGATAGCAGCTAGACCTGACTTCAAATCATTTCCTTTTCACATAATACAAGGTTTTATCAAATTTCATTGAGAAAATATATATATATTTTGTTTCCAATAGGCAATTTGTTTTACATGGAAGATGTTTGCACTAATCCTCCAGAAATGTCATCTTTGTTTCAACTGCTGAAACTTTTCATGGACCCAGAGATCAGTTTTGAAATTTCTGCAGCAGGGAGGTTTATCACTGACAGCACACATGAGTTCTGCCTGAGATTGTAGGGATATAGGGAGTTAGATTTACGTTATTAATACTTGAAAGTTTCTAATTAAAAAAAATTATAAAAATTGTAATAATCTAAAACTTTCTAAATGTTTTCCTAGATTAGGGGTTCATTGTTTTGTGATGACAGAACTCCTAAATAAAACCAGCTGCTGCTCCAACTTGTTTTCCATGCTATTGTAATAGTACTAAATTAGCCAGAACACTGTTTGATCTTCCTAACTGATGCCCTTCATGCAGTGGAAAAACCTCAAATAATGTATAGTCAGCCCTCTGGATAGGTGATTCTTCCAGAATCCACGATTCCACATCCTTAAATTAAACCAGCTGTGGCCTGTGTAGTAAGTAGTATAGTATTTACTATTGGAAGAAAACCCACTTAAAGGAGAGCCCACACAGTTCAAGCCCATATTGTTCAAGGGTCAACTATCTATACACAGTCTATATAGTCAATTCACTAGGTCTTCTCTCTTTCCACTTAGCATGGTCATTGCTTCTTTCTCGGTGTTCTGAGAAATACCTGGAGTTATTAACTTATTAGGATAAGTTTCTATAGCATCTGATGTGTTTTTCACTGACAGCCTTGCATTTTATACTTTGCTAATAGTGTTTTTCATTTGATAGCAGCTAGCATGCATGTACGCTAAGTCGCTTCAGTTGTGTCTGACTCTTTGCAACTCTATGGACTGTGGCTGACCAGGTTGCCCTGTCCGTGGGTTTCTCCAGTCAAGACTACTGGAGTAGATTGCCATACCCTTCTCTAGATGATCTTCCCTACCCAAGGACCAAACGCATGCCTCTTACGTCTCCTGCATTGACAGGAGTGTTCTTTACCACTATCACCACCTGGGAAGATAGCAGCTAGACCTGACTTCAAATCATTTCCTTTTCACATAATACAAGGTTTTATCAAATTTCATTGAGAAAATATATATATATTTTGTTTCCAATAGGCAATTTGTTTTACATGGAAGATGTTTGCACTAATCCTCCAGAAATGTCATCTTTGTTTCAACTGCTGAAACTTTTCATGGACCCAGAGATCAGTTTTGAAATTTCTGCAGCAGGGAGGTTTATCACTGACAGCACACATGAGTTCTGCCTGAGATTGTAGGGATATAGGGAGTTAGATTTACGTTATTAATACTTGAAAGTTTCTAATTAAAAAAAATTATAAAAATTGTAATAATCTAAAACTTTCTAAATGTTTTCCTAGATTAGGGGTTCATTGTTTTGTGATGACAGAACTCCTAAATAAAACCAGCTGCTGCTCCAACTTGTTTTCCATGCTATTGTAATAGTACTAAATTAGCCAGAACACTGTTTGATCTTCCTAACTGATATTGTTAGGAATCTGGTATAGGAATCCTTCTGCTTTTCTTAGCACCCATCCTTCTAAGCAGAAGCACAATGTGAAGCCCACTAGCCATTGGTATCTGTAGATACCCTGTGCATCGTTCAAAGTTCCCTTAAACTTAAGATCTTAAATTCCTTTCCTACTGCTAAGGATGTGCTGGAGCTGACACAAAAATCAACTGACTGTGTTTTCCAGTATTTGCAATTTGGTTGTAATATACAGCTCTTATTTCAAAGTAAATGATACAAACTGAGAATCAAATAAGTTATAATTACAAGTATCATTGAAAATCAAATCATATAAACTTACAATCAAATAAATGTACATTCAAAACTCATCACTTCCTAATTGTCTGGCAGCATCTTATTATCTGTGCTTTTGAGGATATTTTTCATCTATGATATCCATATGGTGGCAATACTAAGTCATATCATTGTGCTTCTGTGTTCAGTTGCTCAGTTGTGTCCAACTCTTTGTGACCCCAAGGACTAAAGCACACCAGGCTTCTCTGTCCTTCACTATCTCCCAGAGCTTGCTCAAACTCATGTCCATTGACTCAGTGATGCCATCCAACCATTTCATCCTCTGTCATACCCCTCTCCTTTTGCCTTCTATTTTCCCTAGCATCAGGGTCTTTTCCAGTGAGTCATCTCTTTGCATCAGGTGGCTAAAGTATTAGAGCTTCAGCTTCATTCCTTCCAAAGAATATTTAGGGTTTATTTTCCTTAGGATTGACTGGTTTGATCTTCTTGCATTCCAAGGGACTCTCAAGAGCCTTCTCCAACAGCATAGTTGAAAGGCATCAATTCTTTGCCCCTCAGTCTTCTTTATGGTCCAACTCTCACATCCATACATGACTCCTGTGTTTCAGCTCCCATCCCATTCAGTGACATGAGGGAGATCTCATGGTTGATCATTTTCTACCCCACCTCTGTTGGCTCACCCTTACCTCTAGCATCAATGTCTCTGAAATCAGGGGAGAGGGAGATGTGCTGTGGAGTTCTGCTGAAGGTTTATAGTCATGTACTTTCCAGAGGTGACTATTCTTCTAATGCTTTTGATCATTGATTGATCAGAAACTAACTTCTGTCCTATCCTGTGCTCACAAATTTTTATAGAGATTTATCAAAAGTTAAGGTCTATCTATTAATGTCAAGTCCTTCCCTAAGGAAAAGGCCATAAAACTTAGATTCCCAAAGATTCATGGGTGTTATTTTAACCGAAATGTGTTATTGAAATTGATCTGTGAGAGATGAAGTTAAAAAGAAAAGGAACAGTAAAAATGAACTTAATTAGCATATCCTGTGGGAAAATGATGAACAGGATGTAGTGTCATGAGAAGTTGGGTTCTAGACCAGATCAAGCTGGTATGCAGATAAGAGTCTGTAACCTCTGGCTCCCACACCTTTGAGATCTGGCACTGCCAAAGATGTCATATGGACTTCTTAAAAATATGCATTAGTTTTTGTTTTGCATTAACTTTTAGTATCCATGTGCCAAAATGAACATTAAATGTCAAGAGAGATTTACCACTGAGCTTTTGTCTTTCTTGGAACAGTCTTTAAGCATTTAAGTTGGCTGGATTTAAATGTTTTCATTGTGCTTCTGTGTTCAGTTGCTCAGTTGTGTCCAACTCTTTGTGACCCCAAGGACTAAAGCACACCAGGCTTCTCTGTCCTTCACTATCTCCCAGAGCTTGCTCAAACTCATGTCCATTGACTCAGTGATGCCATCCAACCATTTCATCCTCTGTCATACCCCTCTCCTTTTGCCTTCTATTTTCCCTAGCATCAGGGTCTTTTCCAGTGAGTCATCTCTTTGCATCAGGTGGCTAAAGTATTAGAGCTTCAGCTTCATTCCTTCCAAAGAATATTTAGGGTTTATTTTCCTTAGGATTGACTGGTTTGATCTTCTTGCATTCCAAGGGACTCTCAAGAGCCTTCTCCAACAGCATAGTTGAAAGGCATCAATTCTTTGCCCCTCAGTCTTCTTTATGGTCCAACTCTCACATCCATACATGACTCCTGTGTTTCAGCTCCCATCCCATTCAGTGACATGAGGGAGATCTCATGGTTGATCATTTTCTACCCCACCTCTGTTGGCTCACCCTTACCTCTAGCATCAATGTCTCTGAAATCAGGGGAGAGGGAGATGTGCTGTGGAGTTCTGCTGAAGGTTTATAGTCATGTACTTTCCAGAGGTGACTATTCTTCTAATGCTTTTGATCATTGATTGATCAGAAACTAACTTCTGTCCTATCCTGTGCTCACAAATTTTTATAGAGATTTATCAAAAGTTAAGGTCTATCTATTAATGTCAAGTCCTTCCCTAAGGAAAAGGCCATAAAACTTAGATTCCCAAAGATTCATGGGTGTTATTTTAACCGAAATGTGTTATTGAAATTGATCTGTGAGAGATGAAGTTAAAAAGAAAAGGAACAGTAAAAATGAACTTAATTAGCATATCCTGTGGGAAAATGATGAACAGGATGTAGTGTCATGAGAAGTTGGGTTCTAGACCAGATCAAGCTGGTATGCAGATAAGAGTCTGTAACCTCTGGCTCCCCACACCTTTGAGATCTGGCACTGCCAAAGATGTCATATGGACTTCTTAAAAATATGCATTAGTTTTTGTTTTGCATTAACTTTTAGTATCCATGTGCCAAAATGAACATTAAATGTCAAGAGAGATTTACCACTGAGCTTTTGTCTTTCTTGGAACAGTCTTTAAGCATTTAAGTTGTGGCCTGTGATTTTATTGTCTTTCCCCAGAAGAACTTGCCTATCAGCTTTATCAGGAATGCTAAAGTGAGTAGAGCTAGGAAACAGGCACGTTGCAATGTGACTTTATAGCCAAGCCAAAGAAACCCCTTTGTAGAACAATGTTTAGCTTCTGCCACAGGGCAAATAAGAGAGTACTAGACAGATACTATCCATGAAACAATTTTTTAACATCAAGAACATTGTGTAAGACACACTATCATTTACAAAGTCCACTCTGACCAATTGCTCTCAAGTATCAGGGCGAGGGAAATATTTATCTCACAATGAACTCACAAGTTCCTTCTGTTGGATGGATCTTTAGGACCATGAAACTATTGTTAGTGTTTGTGCATGTGTGTGTGTGTGTGTGACTAATAGGAAACTCCATTTTCCTTCTATTATTGAAAATTTCCTTGGACATAATTCTACTTTCAATAATTTCTCCCTTCCCCTCTTCCTTCACTACCTGTTTTGTATCTATTTTACATTGGTCCTTTTTTTTTCAGTCTTGTTAAATGTTAATAAAATGCTATATTATATTTTTATCAGAATAAATACCTACATAAAACAGCAAACCATGTTTGGGTCAGTGACTTTATTTTGCTGGATTATGAGTAATCCAATGCTGAGTACCAATGATTCAATAAAAGTGAAACAATGAAATATTTTCTGGAAGTTGGTAAAGGTATAAATAAATATTCTAGAAGTTAATACAATACATTGGGAATGTATTTACTTAACTGAACAAATGTTCAGTCCTATGCTAACAACTACAAAAAACCAAAAATTATAAATATAGTTTCTTGAGAACCTAACCTTATTAGATAGGGAAGTCTTTCCAATAATTATTCACTTATATTTATTAGACGGCAGCCATGTTCCAGGTGTATTCTGTACATTATCTTATTTAATCCTCACCCCTAAGACATCAATTCAGTGGGTCAGGTTTCATATTAAGCTGTTACCTAGGTGATTCTTATGTGAAGGGTGTTTGTTTTTTGCATTAAACTTTTAGTATCCATGTGCCAAAATGAACATTAAATGTCAAGAGAGATTTACCACTGAGCTTTTGTCTTTCTTGGAACAGTCTTTAAGCATTTAAGTTGTGGCCTGTGATTTTATTGTCTTTCCCCAGAAGAACTTGCCTATCAGCTTTATCAGGAATGCTAAAGTGAGTAGAGCTAGGAAACAGGCACGTTGCAATGTGACTTTATAGCCAAGCCAAAGAAACCCCTTTGTAGAACAATGTTTAGCTTCTGCCACAGGGCAAATAAGAGAGTACTAGACAGATACTATCCATGAAACAATTTTTTAACATCAAGAACATTGTGTAAGACACACTATCATTTACAAAGTCCACTCTGACCAATTGCTCTCAAGTATCAGGCAGGAAATATTTATCTCACAATGAACTCACAAGTTCCTTCTGTTGGATGGATCTTTAGGACCATGAAACTATTGTTAGTGTTTGTGCATGTGTGTGTGTGTGTGTGACTAATAGGAAACTCCATTTTCCTTCTATTATTGAAAATTTCCTTGGACATAATTCTACTTTCAATAATTTCTCCCTTCCCCTCTTCCTTCACTACCTGTTTTGTATCTATTTTACATTGGTCCTTTTTTTTTCAGTCTTGTTAAATGTTAATAAAATGCTATATTATATTTTTATCAGAATAAATACCTACATAAAACAGCAAACCATGTTTGGGTCAGTGACTTTATTTTGCTGGATTATGAGTAATCCAATGCTGAGTACCAATGATTCAATAAAAGTGAAACAATGAAATATTTTCTGGAAGTTGGTAAAGGTATAAATAAATATTCTAGAAGTTAATACAATACATTGGGAATGTATTTACTTAACTGAACAAATGTTCAGTCCTATGCTAACAACTACAAAAAACCAAAAATTATAAATATAGTTTCTTGAGAACCTAACCTTATTAGATAGGGAAGTCTTTCCAATAATTATTCACTTATATTTATTAGACGGCAGCCATGTTCCAGGTGTATTCTGTACATTATCTTATTTAATCCTCACCCCTAAGACATCAATTCAGTGGGTCAGGTTTCATATTAAGCTGTTACCTAGGTGATTCTTATGTGAAGCTTGTGCTGAGAATTCCTAATTCAGAATGAAAGAAAAAACAGGCCCAACTGCATGCAGTTCACATCCAATGTCAAAGCAGAGCCAAATGACTCCCTGGCATCTGTCCATACTTGGGGTGGACAGCAGCAGGCCTGGAGTGGAGGGGGTGAGGTCAGTTGTTGGGGCCACCTGCAGAATAGGAAACACTGATGCAGGCATTCAATTCTCGAGAACCTGCAATGGAAGTAATGCCTATGACAGTAATTTCAAAAACAAAGGAAAATAAAGTATATCTGAAAAATGATTGTATTGAGGTACAGCGGCCTAGCCTTGACAGTACTAGGTCTCATAAAGGCTGGGAAGGAGAGTTATCAGCTCAGTGCTGTTCTTGTCCTCCACATTCGTGGTGGTTATGAGCGTGTTTGGAGATGAGGCCTTTGGGAGGTAGTTCAGGTTAGGCGAAGTGAAGGAGGGTGGGGTCCTCATGATAAGATTAATGCCTCTTTAAGAACAGACACCTCAGTGCCCTCCTGTGTCCCCATGCACACACGCACTGCAAACACACATAGGGCATGACAGGGCATGGGAAAAGAGAGCCGATGCCCATGGGTCAGAAGAGGAAGCCTTAGAATGAAGCATACCTCCCTAGCTCCTCCCTCTTTGATTTCTCAGCCTCCAGCATGGTGAGAAATCTGTTTCTGTTTTTGCTTTTTTATAAGCTATGGTATTTTCGTGATGGTGGTCCAGATGAAGACAAGGAGCAATGAGGAAAAAAGCTGGTTTTTCTAAACTAGGTAGCATTTTAAGGTTTCTCCTCTCTTCTCTGAGGCTTGCCTAACTCTTCACTTTGGCTTCTTCGGGCTTATTGTTCATTCCTCTCTGTGTCTTGTGTCTTAGTTGCTCATGTTCAACTCTTTATGACCCCTTGGACTGTAGCTTGCCAGGTTCCTCTGTCCATGGGATTCTCCAGGCAAGTATACTGGAGTGGGGTGTCATTCTCTTCTTCAGGGGGTCATTGCCTGACCCAGGGATCAAAACTGGGTCTCCTGCATTGCAGGCAGATTCTTTACCGTCTAAGTCACCAGGGTGGACCTTCATTCCTCTCTGCCGTATCTCTTATTGTGATAGACGTTGGTTGTTTAAGAGTATGACTTCCCCAGCAAACCCAGGTCTTTGGAGGCAACCATCTGTCTTCTTTATCAGTGGACTGCCAGTGCGTATGTGCTAAGTTGCTTCAGTCATGTCTGGCTCTATGGACTATAGTCTACAGCCTGCCAGGCCCCTCTGTCCATGGGATTCTCCAGGCGCAAGAATATTGGAGTGGGTTGCCGTGCCCTCCTCCAGGTAATCTTCCCAACTCAGGGATCAAACCCATGTCTTTTCTGTCTCCTGCATTAGCAGGCGGGTTCTTTACCACTAGTGCCACTGGGGAAGACCGAGGGATGTGTAATACGGTGTACCTAATAGGTGCTTAATAAGGCTTTATTGAATGAATCAATATGGCCATTGTTAGGCATCTCAAACTCACTGATCTCTGTGACAAAGATCATCACCTCTGTCAACAACCTCTGTTTAAAGTACCAAACCATGAGTCACAGGGCCTGTCAAGATAAGTAAATATGAAATACAGTGACCAGCACATTTTCTCTATGGTGGTGAAGTTATCTGTATTTTTTGGTTTTTGAGGGTTTGGAGTATAAATCATTGAGCTCTGAAATGAGAGCCCTGTAAATAAATTGATTCCAGTAGGTTAGTCATAGAACGTATGGTATATTTCCCAGTCAGAACCATAATTCTAATGCACAGTCTTGGTGATGAATGGAGCTATCCTGTACCTTTGCTCTTAATGTGATGAGTGGTGGCAGTTGGAGGTTGACTGTCCTAGTCCTGTCTTACAGACCAAACCTTACACGTGTCAAGCCAGGTACAGCTATAGCAATTTTTATTTAAGAGAAAGTTAAACCCGAGGTCATGCTTCAGACAGCTGTGATGGAGTGCTACACAGAGCAAGGAATTTCTGAATTTCCTTCTGAAAAGTAAATGTAGATACACATGTTGATGGTGGACTTCTTTATCTTTTTTTTTTTTTTTTGGCTTCTAAAAGTATTTCAGCAGTTTTCTGCTGAGCTGAATTATGACATCAATACTAAGCTGAAGGTAAAAAAAAAAATTGCTATCTTTTGAGAAACGTATCTGACATTTGAGTGGCTAATATCAATTATGTATCTGTTTACACTTAAGATTTACACAACAGGATTCTTTTCTTTTTTGTAGTTTTATCGGGATATAATTGACATAGAGCAGTATACAAGTATACACAGCCTAATAATTTGACTTATATATATTAGCATCCATTATCTCATATAGGTACAAACAGAAAAAGACATGGATTCTGGGATGATGGCTCTTAGAATTTGCTCTGCCAACAGCATTCAGATACACTGCATGGTGTCAGTCACATGCACCATGCTGCATAGTACATTCCTAACCCTTTTTATCTTACATCTGGAAGCTTGCACCTTCTGACCACTGTCATCTAATTCCCATACCCTTTATTGTAACCACACATATGTCCTCTTTTCTATGCATTTTGCTTCTTATTCTTTTTGTTTAGATTCCAGATATACACAAGATCATACCAGGTTTGTCTCTGACTTTTCATCATGCCAGATCCTCGGGTTTAAAGTACCAAACCATGAGTCACAGGGCCTGTCAAGATAAGTAAATATGAAATACAGTGACCAGCACATTTTCTCTATGGTGGTGAAGTTATCTGTATTTTTTGGTTTTTGAGGGTTTGGAGTATAAATCATTGAGCTCTGAAATGAGAGCCCTGTAAATAAATTGATTCCAGTAGGTTAGTCATAGAACGTATGGTATATTTCCCAGTCAGAACCATAATTCTAATGCACAGTCTTGGTGATGAATGGAGCTATCCTGTACCTTTGCTCTTAATGTGATGAGTGGTGGCAGTTGGAGGTTGACTGTCCTAGTCCTGTCTTACAGACCAAACCTTACACGTGTCAAGCCAGGTACAGCTATAGCAATTTTTATTTAAGAGAAAGTTAAACCCGAGGTCATGCTTCAGACAGCTGTGATGGAGTGCTACACAGAGCAAGGAATTTCTGAATTTCCTTCTGAAAAGTAAATGTAGATACACATGTTGATGGTGGACTTCTTTATCTTTTTTTTTTTTTTTGGCTTCTAAAAGTATTTCAGCAGTTTTCTGCTGAGCTGAATTATGACATCAATACTAAGCTGAAGGTAAAAAAAAAAATTGCTATCTTTTGAGAAACTTATCTGACATTTGAGTGGCTAATATCAATTATGTATCTGTTTACACTTAAGATTTACACAACAGGATTCTTTTCTTTTTTGTAGTTTTATCGGGATATAATTGACATAGAGCAGTATACAAGTATACACAGCCTAATAATTTGACTTATATATATTAGCATCCATTATCTCATATAGGTACAAACAGAAAAAGACATGGATTCTGGGATGATGGCTCTTAGAATTTGCTCTGCCAACAGCATTCAGATACACTGCATGGTGTCAGTCACATGCACCATGCTGCATAGTACATTCCTAACCCTTTTTATCTTACATCTGGAAGCTTGCACCTTCTGACCACTGTCATCTAATTCCCATACGCTTTATTGTAACCACACATATGTCCTCTTTTTCTATGCATTTTGCTTCTTATTCTTTTTTTTTGTTTAGATTCCAGATATACACAAGATCATACCAGGTTTGTCTCTGACTTTATTTAGCATCATGCCCTCAAGATCCATCCATGTTATGACAAATGGCAGGATTTCCTCCTTTTTATGGCAGAATAATATTCCATTGTGTGTGTGTGTGTGTGTGTGTGTGTGTTTGCCTGTGTGTATACTATGACGGTAAAGGTGCAGATATCTCTTTGATACAGTGTTTTTGTTTCGTTTGGATGTATTCTTAGAACCAGGATTACTGGACCATATGGTAGTTCTATTTTTAATTTTTTGAGATACTTTCATGCTGCTTTCTGTAGTGGCTGCACCAGTTTACATTCCCACCGACAACATACCCTTTTCTCCACATCCTCCCCAGCTTTTGTTGTTTCTTATCTTTTTGATAGTGGCCATTCTTTTTCCCAGCAGTTTTATCAAGATGTAATAGGCATATGTTACAGTGTAAGTTTAAGGGTACAGCATAATGGCCTGACGTACATTTAATGGGAAAGGATTACTTCAGTAAGTTTAGTTAGTATCCATCATCACATACAGGTACAAACAGAAAAAGACATGGATTCTGGGATGATGGCTCTTAGAATTTGCTCTGCCAACAGCATTCAGATACACTGCATGGTGTCAGTCACATGCACCATGCTGCATAGTACATTCCTAACCCTTTTTATCTTACATCTGGAAGCTTGCACCTTCTGACCACTGTCATCTAATTCCCATACCCTTTATTGTAACCACACATATGTCCTCTTTTTCTATGCATTTTGCTTCTTATTCTTTTTTTTTGTTTAGATTCCAGATATACACAAGATCATACCAGGTTTGTCTCTGACTTTATTTAGCATCATGCCCTCAAGATCCATCCATGTTATGACAAATGGCAGGATTTCCTCCTTTTTATGGCAGAATAATATTCCATTGTGTGTGTGTGTGTGTGTGTGTGTGTGTGTTTGCCTGTGTGTATACTATGACGGTAAAGGTGCAGATATCTCTTTGATACAGTGTTTTTGTTTCGTTTGGATGTATTCTTAGAACCAGGATTACTGGACCATATGGTAGTTCTATTTTTAATTTTTTGAGATACTTTCATGCTGCTTTCTGTAGTGGCTGCACCAGTTTACATTCCCACCGACAACATACCCTTTTCTCCACATCCTCCCCAGCTTTTGTTGTTTCTTATCTTTTTGATAGTGGCCATTCTTTTTCCCAGCAGTTTTATCAAGATGTAATAGGCATATGTTACAGTGTAAGTTTAAGGGTACAGCATAATGGCCTGACGTACATTTAATGGGAAAGGATTACTTCAGTAAGTTTAGTTAGTATCCATCATCACATACAGATAAAAAGAAAATGCAAACATTTTTACTTGTAATGAAAACTCTTAGGATTTACTCTCAACAGCTTTTATACGTACCACACAACAGTGACTGTCTACTATAGTTATCATGTACATTAATCATCTTATTCACTTTATAACTGAAAGTTTATACCTTTTGTCTACCTTCTTCCAATTCTGCCTCCCTCTACTCTTTGCCTCTAATTACCACAAGTCTGATTTTCCTCTGTGAGTATGGTTCTTTATTTTTATTATTAGGGTCCACATGTAGGTGAAATCATACAGGACTTGTCTCTCTCAGTCTGACTTATTTCACTTAGCAGAATGCCCCCAAGGCCCATCCATGTTGTCACCAATGGTAGTATTTCTTTGTATTCTTTTTAAATGGCTGAACACTATTATGTATTTATATATATACATACATGTATATGTGCCTGCATATATGTATATGTGTCACAACCTCTTTGTCCATTTATCCATCAATGGACATTTAAGAGGTTTTCTGTGTCTTAGCTATTCTAACTAATGCTGCTATGAGATGGGGATGAAGATATCTTTTCAAGTTCTTCAAGTTGTCATTTAGTTTGGGTATCTTCCCAGAAGTGTAATTCCTGTATCATATGGTAATTCTAGTTTTTATTTTTTGTGGATCCTACATCCTGTTATATATAGTGACTGTGCCCATTTATAATCCCACAAACAGTGCACATCCATGCTAGCATTCGTTCTCAATTTTCTATTTGAGGATGGCTGTACTAATAAGTATGAAGTGGTATTACAATGTGTTTTTTTTTTAATTTTTTTTATGAGAGTATAGTTGATTTATAATGTAAGGTGTACAGCAAAGTGATTCAGTTATACATGTATATCTATGTATTCAGATCTTGTCCCTTACAGTTTATTACAAAATATTGAATAGAGTTTCCTATACTATATACAGTAAGTCCTTGTTAGTTATCTGCTTTATAGATCATGTTAGTTGCTCAGCCATGTCCAATTCTTTAAGACCCCATGGGCTGTAGCCCGCTGCGCTCCTCTGTCTGTGGAATTCTCCAGGCAAGAATACTGGAGTGGGTAGCCATTCACCTTTCCAAGGGATCTTCCCAATCTAGGGATCAAACCCAGGTCTCCTGAATTGTACATAGATTCTTTACTGTCTGAGCCACCAAGGAAGCCCAATTTTATATATAGTAGTATGTATATATTAATCGCAAATTGCTGATTTATCCCTCAACCCTTTCCTTTTGGTAAAACTAACCATAAGTTCGTTTCCTATGTCTGGGTCTGTTTGTGTTTTGTATATAAGTTTATTTGCATCATTTTTTTTTGGAGTCCACATACAACCAATATCATATATTTGTCTTTCTCTGATTTACTTAGTATGATAATCTCTAGGTCCACCCATGTTGCTATAAATGACATTATTTCATTATTTTTACGGCCGAGTAATATCCCTTGTACCACATCTTCTTTATCCATTCATCTATAGAGGGACATTTAGGTTGCTTCTATGTCTTGGCTATTGTAAATAATGCTGCAATGAACATTGGGGTCCCTGTGTCTTTTCAAATTATGGTTTTCTCCAGATACATGCCCAGGACTGAGAATGCTGAATCATATGGTATCTGTATTTTTAGTTTTCTTAAGGAAGCTCCATACTGTTCTCCACAGTGACTGTACCAATTTACCTTCCCACCAAGAGTGTAGCAGGAGTCCATTTTCTCTACATCCTCTCCAGCATTTATCATTAGTAGATATTTTGATGGTGGCCATTCTGACTGGTGTAAGGTGATATCCTGCAGTTTTGCTGTGCATTTCTCCAGTAATTAGCAGTGTCAAATATCTTTTCACATGCTTCTTGGCCACCTATATGTCCTCCTTGAAGAAGTACTTATATTTGCTCATTTTTTAACTGAGTTGTCTTTTTCATATTGAGTATATGCACTCTTTGTGTATTTTGGAGATTAATCCTTTGTCACATAGTTTACAAATATTTTCTCCCATTCTATGGGTAGTTTTACATTTTGTTTATAGATCATGTTAGTTGCTCAGCCATGTCCAATTCTTTAAGACCCCATGGGCTGTAGCCCGCTGCGCTCCTCTGTCTGTGGAATTCTCCAGGCAAGAATACTGGAGTGGGTAGCCATTCACCTTTCCAAGGGATCTTCCCAATCTAGGGATCAAACCCAGGTCTCCTGAATTGTACATAGATTCTTTACTGTCTGAGCCACCAAGGAAGCCCAATTTTATATATAGTAGTATGTATATATTAATCGCAAATTGCTGATTTATCCCTCAACCCTTTCCTTTTGGTAAAACTAACCATAAGTTCGTTTCCTATGTCTGGGTCTGTTTGTGTTTTGTATATAAGTTTATTTGCATCATTTTTTTTTGGAGTCCACATACAACCAATATCATATATTTGTCTTTCTCTGATTTACTTAGTATGATAATCTCTAGGTCCACCCATGTTGCTATAAATGACATTATTTCATTATTTTTACGGCCGAGTAATATCCCTTGTACCACATCTTCTTTATCCATTCATCTATAGAGGGACATTTAGGTTGCTTCTATGTCTTGGCTATTGTAAATAATGCTGCAATGAACATTGGGGTCCCTGTGTCTTTTCAAATTATGGTTTTCTCCAGATACATGCCCAGGACTGAGAATGCTGAATCATATGGTATCTGTATTTTTAGTTTTCTTAAGGAAGCTCCATACTGTTCTCCACAGTGACTGTACCAATTTACCTTCCCACCAAGAGTGTAGCAGGAGTCCATTTTCTCTACATCCTCTCCAGCATTTATCATTAGTAGATATTTTGATGGTGGCCATTCTGACTGGTGTAAGGTGATATCCTGCAGTTTTGCTGTGCATTTCTCCAGTAATTAGCAGTGTCAAATATCTTTTCACATGCTTCTTGGCCACCTATATGTCCTCCTTGAAGAAGTACTTATATTTGCTCATTTTTTAACTGAGTTGTCTTTTTCATATTGAGTATATGCACTCTTTGTGTATTTTGGAGATTAATCCTTTGTCACATAGTTTACAAATATTTTCTCCCATTCTATGGGTAGTTTTACATTTTGTTTATGGTATCTTTTGCTATGCCAAAGATTTTAACTTTAATTTGATCCCATTCATTTATTTTTGTTTTTATTTCCATTACTCTAGGAGGTGGATCCAAAAAGATAGTGCTATGATTTATGTCAAAGATTTTTCTTCCTATGTTTTGATCTAAGAGTTTTATAATATCTGGTCTTACATTTAGGTCTTCAATCATTTTTGAGTTATTTTTGTGTATGGTGTCAGAGAATGTTCTAGTTTCATTTACATGTAGCTGTCTAGCTTTCCCAGCACCACTTATTGAAGAGACTGTCCTTTCTTCATTGTATATTCTTGCCTCCTATGTTGTAGATTAATTGACCATAGGTACATGAGTTTATTTCTGGGCTTTCTATCCTGTTCCACTGATCTATATTTCTGTGTGCATGCGGGGTGTGCACGTGTCAGTACCACAATGTTTTGATGACTGCAGCTTTGTAGTATTGTCTAAAGTCAGAAAGCCTGATTCCTTCAGCTCTGTTTTTCTTTCTCAGGATTGCTTTGGCTACTTGGGGTCTTTTGTTGCTCTTTACAGAAAAAAAATATTTTGTTCTAGTTCTGTATCAAATATCATTGGCAATTTGATAAGGACTGTATTGAATCTGTAGATTGCTTTCATCACAGTCTTAAAGTTTTCAGAGTATAGGTCTTTTGCTTCCTTAGGTAGGTATGTTGTTCAGTTGCTCAGGCATGTCCAACTCTTTGGGAGCCCATGGTCTGCAGCACACCAGGCCTCCCTTGTCCTTGACCATCTCCCACCAAGAGTGTAGAAATTTTACCCCATTAAGTAGATATTTTGATGGTGGCCATTCTGACTGGTGTAAGGTGATATCCTGCAGTTTTGCTGTGCATTTCTCCAGTAATTAGCAGTGTCAAATATCTTTTCACATGCTTCTTGGCCACCTATATGTCCTCCTTGAAGAAGTACTTATATTTGCTCATTTTTTAACTGAGTTGTCTTTTTCATATTGAGTATATGCACTCTTTGTGTATTTTGGAGATTAATCCTTTGTCACATAGTTTACAAATATTTTCTCCCATTCTATGGGTAGTTTTACATTTTGTTTATGGTATCTTTTGCTATGCCAAAGATTTTAACTTTAATTTGATCCCATTCATTTATTTTTGTTTTTATTTCCATTACTCTAGGAGGTGGATCCAAAAAGATAGTGCTATGATTTATGTCAAAGATTTTTCTTCCTATGTTTTGATCTAAGAGTTTTATAATATCTGGTCTTACATTTAGGTCTTCAATCATTTTTGAGTTATTTTTGTGTATGGTGTCAGAGAATGTTCTAGTTTCATTTACATGTAGCTGTCTAGCTTTCCCAGCACCACTTATTGAAGAGACTGTCCTTTCTTCATTGTATATTCTTGCCTCCTATGTTGTAGATTAATTGACCATAGGTACATGAGTTTATTTCTGGGCTTTCTATCCTGTTCCACTGATCTATATTTCTGTGTGCATGCGCGTGTGCACGTGTCAGTACCACAATGTTTTGATGACTGCAGCTTTGTAGTATTGTCTAAAGTCAGAAAGCCTGATTCCTTCAGCTCTGTTTTTCTTTCTCAGGATTGCTTTGGCTACTTGGGGTCTTTTGTTGCTCTTTACAGAAAAAAAATATTTTGTTCTAGTTCTGTATCAAATATCATTGGCAATTTGATAAGGACTGTATTGAATCTGTAGATTGCTTTCATCACAGTCTTAAAGTTTTCAGAGTATAGGTCTTTTGCTTCCTTAGGTAGGTATGTTGTTCAGTTGCTCAGGCATGTCCAACTCTTTGGGAGCCCATGGTCTGCAGCACACCAGGCCTCCCTTGTCCTTGACCATCTCCTGGAGCTTGCCCAAGTTCATGTCCTTTGCATCAGTGATGCTGCCCAGACGTCTCATCCTCTCATGCCCCCTTTTCTGTCTGCCCTCAGTCTTTCCTAGCATCAGGGACTTTTTCCAATGAGTGGTCTGTTTGCGTCAGGTGACCACAATACTAGAGCCTCAGCTTATTAGTCTATTTACCATAGCATCAAAAAAGAATAATACACCTAGTTATTTTACTCTTTTGGAGGCTATGGTAAATGGAATTGTTTCCTTAATTTCTCTTTCTGATCTTTCATTGTTAGTGTATAAAAGTGCAACAGATTTCTGTGTATTAGTTTTGTACTGTGTGGCTTTACCAGATTTATTGATGAGCTCTAGTAATATTCTGATGGCATCTTTAAGATTTTCTATCTGCAATATATATAATCTATTTGCAGACTTATATCATCTGCAAAAAGTGACAGTTTTACTTCTTTTCTAATTTGGATTCCTCTTTTCTTTCTTCTCTAATTGCTGTGGCTACAGCTTCTAAAACTATGTTGAATACAAGCGGTGAGAGTGAATATCCTTGTCTTGTTCCTGGACTTTGGGAAAATGCTTTCAACTCTTCACCATTGTGTATGATGCTAGCTATGTTTGTTATATATGGCCTTTATCATGTATGTTTCCTCTTAAAAGCCACATTCTCTGGGAGCTCCTCCTCCCACTGCCAAATTCCCAGGCTGGGGAGCCTGATATGGGGCTCAGCACTTTCACTCCTGTCAGAGAACCTCTGTGATACAACTTTTTCAGTTTGAGGGTTTCTCACTTGCTGAGTATGGGATTTGAGTTTATTGTGATTGTACCTCTCCTACCATCTCATTGTAAAGTCTCTCCATTGTCTTGGGATGTAGGGTATTCTTTTGGTGAGTTCTAGTGTTGTTTGTTGTTGTTGTTCAATGGTTATTTGTGATTTGGGTGTTTATGTGAGAGGAGGTGAGCTCATGTTCTTCTACTTTGCCATCTTATCCCCTAATCTTGTTTTTATGATGTTAATTAACATTTTTTTATCCACTCAAAGAGCTCCTGTGGCATTTCTTGGCAGACAGGTCTGGTGGTAATGAACTTCCTCAGCTTTTGGTTATTTGGGAGTCTGTATAAAGCCTTTGTTTCTGAAGGATGGCTTCACTGAGTATAGAATTCTTAGTTATTTTCTTTCAATTTGTTGACTATGTCATCCTAGTTTCTCCTGGCCTGAAAAGTTTCTGTTGAGAATGTGGTTGATAGCGTTATGAAGATTCCCTTATATGTAATTTCTCTCTTTTTTCCTGCTGGTCTTTGTCTTTTGATAATTGAATTATATTGGGTCTCTTTGCAGGTTCAATCTATTTGAGGTCCTCTGAGCCTTTTGGATGTGGACATCTATTTCTGTTTTGGGAACTTTTCAACCATTATTGCTTTAGTTAGACTTTGTCCCTCTCTCTTTCTCCGCTCCTTTTGGAATTCCCATAAAATGAATGTTTTTTTTTCTTTTTATTGTGTCTCATAAGTCATGTAGGCTTTCTTCACTCTTTTCTTTTCTTACTTTCTTTTGTCTCTTTGCTCTTCTGACTGGTTAATTTGAGATACATTGTCTTCCAGGCCACTGATTCTTTCTTCTATGAGACTGAGTCATTTTTTAAGCTGTTGAATTCTCAGGGTTTTTTTTTTTTTCAGCTGTAATGTAGGAGGTCACTCTGTTTTTTAATGGTTTGTGTCTTTGTTGGATTCCATGTTCTGGTCCTGCGGTTTTCCTGATTTCATTTAGTTTGTGTTCATGTAGTTCACTAAACTTCTTTAGGAGAATTACTCTGAAAATTTTGACAATTCAGAGTTCCCTTTCTTTAGGGTTAGCTATTAGAGCTTTCTTAGATTCCCTTGGTGGTATGATATTTACCTAATTTTTTTGTGACCCTTGATTCCCTACATTGATATCTGTACCTTTGAATATATAGTCTCCTCTTTCAGGCATTGCATGTTCACTTTGATAAGACAGTTCTTCACCAGTTACTTCAGATTGGATTTCTAGACATGTATCCTGGTAATGTCCTTAGGCAGGTTGATCCTCCAATTAGGGTCTATTTTGGGGTGAGGCAGCTGTTTGAGCTTTGAGGCAGGGGTGGGGGCATGTGCCACCGGCTGAGAACAGCTGGATAAGACTGCTGGCTTGATTCCTTGCCCACATGAGGCTGTAGGATGGGCTTCACAGATGCCTAGTTTCTCTGATCACACCAGATGACAGGAACTGGGTAATATGCTCAGGAGTAAGTGGGGCTATGAATAAGCTTCCCTTCCTTGGCAGGACAGCAGGATGGGACTCTGAGCCTGCACAACTCATCATTTGGGAACCCGAATCAGGCAGCACTGAATATTCGAGTCACCAGTTTTGCTCTGGAGAAGTGTTATGAAAGATTCCCTTATATGTAATTTCTCTCTTTTTTCCTGCTGGTCTTTGTCTTTTGATAATTGAATTATATTGGGTCTCTTTGCAGGTTCAATCTATTTGAGGTCCTCTGAGCCTTTTGGATGTGGACATCTATTTCTGTTTTGGGAACTTTTCAACCATTATTGCTTTAGTTAGACTTTGTCCTCTCTCTTTCTCCGCTCCTTTTGGAATTCCCATAAAATGAATGTTTTTTTTTCTTTTTATTGTGTCTCATAAGTCATGTAGGCTTTCTTCACTCTTTTCTTTTCTTACTTTCTTTTGTCTCTTTGCTCTTCTGACTGGTTAATTTGAGATACATTGTCTTCCAGGCCACTGATTCTTTCTTCTATGAGACTGAGTCATTTTTTAAGCTGTTGAATTCTCAGGGTTTTTTTTTTTTTCAGCTGTAATGTAGGAGGTCACTCTGTTTTTTAATGGTTTGTGTCTTTGTTGGATTCCATGTTCTGGTCCTGCGGTTTTCCTGATTTCATTTAGTTTGTGTTCATGTAGTTCACTAAACTTCTTTAGGAGAATTACTCTGAAAATTTTGACAATTCAGAGTTCCCTTTCTTTAGGGTTAGCTATTAGAGCTTTCTTAGATTCCCTTGGTGGTATGATATTTACCTAATTTTTTTGTGACCCTTGATTCCCTACATTGATATCTGTACCTTTGAATATATAGTCTCCTCTTTCAGGCATTGCATGTTCACTTTGATAAGACAGTTCTTCACCAGTTACTTCAGATTGGATTTCTAGACATGTATCCTGGTAATGTCCTTAGGCAGGTTGATCCTCCAATTAGGGTCTATTTTGGGGTGAGGCAGCTGTTTGAGCTTTGAGGCAGGGGTGGGGGCATGTGCCACCGGCTGAGAACAGCTGGATAAGACTGCTGGCTTGATTCCTTGCCCACATGAGGCTGTAGGATGGGCTTCACAGATGCCTAGTTTCTCTGATCACACCAGATGACAGGAACTGGGTAATATGCTCAGGAGTAAGTGGGGCTATGAATAAGCTTCCCTTCCTTGGCAGGACAGCAGGATGGGACTCTGAGCCTGCACAACTCATCATTTGGGAACCCGAATCAGGCAGCACTGAATATTCGAGTCACCAGTTTTGCTCTGGAGACAGGGGAAAACATGGGCCATGCTCTCTGTTAAAGTTGCCATGTAAGCAGGATTGCTGGATGCACCATCAGCTTCCTGTGTGCCCTCGTTAGGTTCCCCGGTCAGGCAGGCTGAAGGTTGTCTTCAGCAATGAGCAGGGCTATGAATTAGTTTCCCTGTCTGGGCACAATGTAAAAAGCAGCTTCAAAGCCACAAAATCTCTTTGTGGTCTTGACTCAAGCAGACAGGTGCCCCAAGTTCCCTGGCTGAATGGGTCCACTAGGTTTACTCTGAGGGTGACCAGCTCTGTCCACCTGCCTCTTAGCTTGTGTGTTGCTGGGTTACACTGTTTCCAGATGTTCTTGCCAGCCCTTCCTGTCATACGAGGATAGGAGTTTTGCAGCTGGTGGGGCTGTGACTGAGCTTCTCTGTCTGGGTGTGGACAGACCAGGCTCCAGGGCGGGCAAAACTCCTCCACTAGGGGCTTGAATAAGACTGGGCAATTGAGTTGGTTCTATAGATGAGCAAAGCTGCTGATTGGGACTACTACTGAGTGTGCTTCCCTCACTCCGTTGTTCTCGGATTCTCAGTTGTGTCTTGTCCATGAATAGATGTTAATTGTTCCTCTGGTGAGGAAAGTCAAATCAGGAGTCACCTAGGTCACCATTTGGGTGACATCACTTGTCCATAATAGCCATTCTGTGAGGATAGCTTCTGGTTACATGTTTTCTTCACCAGTTACTTCAGATTGGATTTCTAGACATGTATCCTGGTAATGTCCTTAGGCAGGTTGATCCTCCAATTAGGGTCTATTTTGGGGTGAGGCAGCTGTTTGAGCTTTGAGGCAGGGGTGGGGGCATGTGCCACCGGCTGAGAACAGCTGGATAAGACTGCTGGCTTGATTCCTTGCCCACATGAGGCTGTAGGATGGGCTTCACAGATGCCTAGTTTCTCTGATCACACCAGATGACAGGAACTGGGTAATATGCTCAGGAGTAAGTGGGGCTATGAATAAGCTTCCCTTCCTTGGCAGGACAGCAGGATGGGACTCTGAGCCTGCACAACTCATCATTTGGGAACCCGAATCAGGCAGCACTGAATATTCGAGTCACCAGTTTTGCTCTGGAGACAGGGAAAGCATGGGCCATGCTCTCTGTTAAAGTTGCCATGTAAGCAGGATTGCTGGATGCACCATCAGCTTCCTGTGTGCCCTCGTTAGGTTCCCCGGTCAGGCAGGCTGAAGGTTGTCTTCAGCAATGAGCAGGGCTATGAATTAGTTTCCCTGTCTGGGCACAATGTAAAAAGCAGCTTCAAAGCCACAAAATCTCTTTGTGGTCTTGACTCAAGCAGACAGGTGCCCCAAGTTCCCTGGCTGAATGGGTCCACTAGGTTTACTCTGAGGGTGACCAGCTCTGTCCACCTGCCTCTTAGCTTGTGTGTTGCTGGGTTACACTGTTTCCAGATGTTCTTGCCAGCCCTTCCTGTCATACGAGGATAGGAGTTTTGCAGCTGGTGGGGCTGTGACTGAGCTTCTCTGTCTGGGTGTGGACAGACCAGGCTCCAGGGCGGGCAAAACTCCTCCACTAGGGGCTTGAATAAGACTGGGCAATTGAGTTGGTTCTATAGATGAGCAAAGCTGCTGATTGGGACTACTACTGAGTGTGCTTCCCTCACTCCGTTGTTCTCGGATTCTCAGTTGTGTCTTGTCCATGAATAGAGGTTAATTGTTCCTCTGGTGAGGGAAAGTCAAATCAGGAGTCACCTAGGTCACCATTTGGGTGACATCACTTGTCAATAATAGCCATTCTGTGAGGATAGCTTCTGGTTTTGATTTGCATTTCTTGATGATTAGTGATTTGAGCATCTTTTTCATGTACTTTTTGGCCTTTGGCATATCTTCAAAACATGTCTACTCTAGTCCTTTACTCATTTTGGATTATTTGTGAGGTTTTTTGGCTATTGAGTTGTATGTATGAACTGTTAAATTTATTTTGGATATTTTCCTGTTATAAAATATGTGGTTTGCAAATAGTTTTTCCCATTCTGTTCATTGTATTTTCATTTTGTGGATTATTTCTTTTGCTGTGCAGAAGCTGTTTAGTTTGATGCAGTCCATGTTGTTTTATTTCTGATTTTGTTGTTTGTGCCTCAGGTCCCATCCAAAAAATCATAGCCAAGACCCATATCACAGAGCTTTTTCCCTGTTTTCTTCGAGGAGCTTCATGGTTTCAGGTCTTATATTTAAGTATTTATAGGATTATTTTTAGACTTTTTATTTTTTGAGTTGACACAGTACAAAGTCTTACTATACTTACCTAACTACAACCATGTTCTGGGGAATTCGGTAGGCCAAGTTCTCTGACTCAGGACCTGGTGGTTTAGATAGATGGACAGTGTCATTTTCAACTGATTCTTCATCATATTATCAAGAACTTGGTTTCCCATTTTAACTCATCTGAAGTCTAGCTTTAAAATATCAACAAGATAAGAGGATTCTTTCTAATTTTGCTAATGCTTCTTGGACATTGTTACTGATAAAGGGCCATACTACAATCTTGGTGGTCTGTAGTCACAAGTCATGTTGTGACCAAATTGCAAATGGAGAAGTAGGCAACTAAGTTGCTGCATTCGGTACATGAAATGTGCTCTAGGAGTCCTGAAGACTTTCTGGACTCATAACCTTACTTCATAGGTATAGAGTTGGAGGTCTCGATAGGTAAATGGGATTGGCCAAAAAAGAAATAGCTTTTTTAAGTTGTGGATAAGATGTTAATTGTTCCTCTGGTGAGGGAAAGTCAAATCAGGAGTCACCTAGGTCACCATTTGGGTGACATCACTTGTCAATAATAGCCATTCTGTGAGGATAGCTTCTGGTTTTGATTTGCATTTCTTGATGATTAGTGATTTGAGCATCTTTTTCATGTACTTTTTGGCCTTTGGAATATCTTCAAAACATGTCTACTCTAGTCCTTTACTCATTTTGGATTATTTGTGAGGCTTTTTGGCTATTGAGTTGTATGTATGAACTGTTAAATTTATTTTGGATATTTTCCTGTTATAAAATATGTGGTTTGCAAATAGTTTTTCCCATTCTGTTCATTGTATTTTCATTTTGTGGATTATTTCTTTTGCTGTGCAGAAGCTGTTTAGTTTGATGCAGTCCATGTTGTTTTATTTCTGATTTTGTTGTTTGTGCCTCAGGTCCCATCCAAAAAATCATAGCCAAGACCCATATCACAGAGGTTTTTCCCGGTTTTCTTCGAGGAGCTTCATGGTTTCAGGTCTTATATTTAAGTATTTATAGGATTATTTTTAGACTTTTTATTTTTTGAGTTGACACAGTACAAAGTCTTACTATACTTACCTAACTACAACCATGTTCTGGGGAATTCGGTAGGCCAAGTTCTCTGACTCAGGACCTGGTGGTTTAGATAGATGGACAGTGTCATTTTCAACTGATTCTTCATCATATTATCAAGAACTTGGTTTCCCATTTTAACTCATCTGAAGTCTAGCTTTAAAATATCAACAAGATAAGAGGATTCTTTCTAATTTTGCTAATGCTTCTTGGACATTGTTACTGATAAAGGGCCATACTACAATCTTGGTGGTCTGTAGTCACAAGTCATGTTGTGACCAAATTGCAAATGGAGAAGTAGGCAACTAAGTTGCTGCATTCGGTACATGAAATGTGCTCTAGGAGTCCTGAAGACTTTCTGGACTCATAACCTTACTTCATAGGTATAGAGTTGGAGGTCTCGATAGGTAAATGGGATTGGCCAAAAGAAATAGCTGATGGATCTAGACCTCCTAAGCTATAATTGGATGGATCTTCCCTATATAGAGTCTATGCTATGAGCACAAATTATAAAGTAAAAATATGTATCAGTCATTAATGGTAGTGATTTTTAATGAAAATACAAGAAGTACTTTTTTAAACAATCTGGTGATCTTAAGTAGTGATTCTCAAATTTTAATATACGTTATAGTCACCCACCCAGAGAACTTGCTAAAACAGATAACTCATTCTCTCAGATCAGGGGTGAGGCCCTTGAGTAGGCACTCCTTGCAGGTTTCCAAGTGGTCCTGATCCTACTGCTTAGTCTGGGGACGACACTTCACATGTCACTGGTCCAAAGCAAACTCATGCTACTTCTTGTTATTCATTAAGTGTCACGTGTACACTGTCCACCCACTGAGAGCCACATCACATGGTTAGGTCCCAACAGGAAGAGCAGCCAGTGAACTTTTCTCCCAACTTCTAGTGCCTTTTCCAGCACTTACTTAGCAGGGAAGGGCTCTGACTTGAGTCAGACCACCTGGGTGCTCTGTTCTGTGTTCGAACGAATGCATGATCTTGGATAAGTCACCTAGACTCCATACTTCAGTTTCCTTACCCTGTAGAATGGAAATATTGTCTTCTAACTCATAATTGTGGAAAAATTTAATCAGGTAACACATACAGAGTTTAAGTGGTTGATAATCACTTGGTCTATCAATCAAAGAGCAGTCAGGAAAAAAGCAATGACTCTAGCTCTTAAAGAGCTGAATTAAGAGGGCTGGTTACTTGGGTGACAGAAACCAGACTAGGTTTGGCTCAGAAACCAGAGGTTTAGCAACAACAGTAGGCTGCAACTATACCTTGGGTTAGAATAAAAATGGGAAGAGGTGCTGTTGTCAGAGGAAGAGAGAGGGAGAGAGGAGCACAGTAGGGCTACTCAGATCCTGGAGAGTGTTTCTGGAAGGAGCTGGAGCCACAAGGGAGATTCACTACCTCAAAGCCAGATGGTGAGAGACCCTGAGTATAGAGTTCTCTGTAACACAGAACAGAGCAGGGAAAGAGCAGGAAATGAATTCAAGAGTTACTGTCACACTTGGTATGTTAGTCATTGCTGCCATAACTGTTAATGACTGTGTGCCCCTCTCCTCACCATCACGAGACCTTCATGGCTGGGAACCTCCTGTGCTTAGGTGTCGAGTGCCAGGTACATGCAAAGTGACCTCACTGTAAGTTCGGTCAGCAATCAAAACAGATGGGAAAGTTATTTTAGATTAAGAATGGTTTGCATATATTGACTAGATGCTTCAACAAGAAACCAGCATCTGGAGTGACTCTCTGTTCCCTACCTAGAGCCCCACGTCACCTCGGTCTACTGCACAGTGCCTCAGGGGACCCCTGCGCTGAGGCTGGTTGATACCCAGCCCATAAAACAGACGGACAGAGAGGTCGCTTTCACCAACCACAGTCTTTAGAGAACAATTCTGAAGGATTGGGGATGGATGGTGAATGGGAGGGATCGACAGACAGAGGATATGACATTTTCTTAGAGTAAGAGCAATGCCTTAAAACGACATTATCTAGAGCTCTTTTCCTCACTAAGGATATAGGGAAATGATGCCAGTGACAATAAGCCATCGTTCGTGTGCCCATGCCTGTGTTTCTCACTTGATAAAAAGGAGGTAATGAAGTGACAGTGAAAGAGAGGGGGTGGACATACAGAAAGAGCAGTAACAACATTATTAAGCAAAAGAGCAAGACAGCAGTGTAAACATGTCTTCGGTGAACACTGAAATTTCAAACCATAAGTGAAGTTTCAAAACAACCTTTATTCTGTTTGAAGACCTAATACAATGCATTAAAGCAACTTAAAAAACAACAAGACATAGCTCCATTGAACCTATAGCTTGAACAAATGTCAAGGAGGCACAGTCCCCCCACCCCTTGCCCCAGGTGCCTTGTAAAGGCAAAATTACAACTGACCATGACATCCTCCCTCTCGTCAAAAGACCAACTTTATTTTAACAATGTCGTAGAAACAGATTTGTAAAAACATCGAATAGATTGTAGCTTTAAAAAATACACACATATAAATGAGCTATTTTTGTTTTGCCTTTTTTTTTTTTTTTTTAAATAGCAGCATCCTGGGCAGCTAACGCTCTCTCATGGTGGCAAGTTCAATGTTAAGTTGGTTAGTGTTTCCAATGAACTCAATTCTGTTCATAATACGAGTACATTTATGTAACTGGATTTCTAAAAAATAAGAATTTGGCATTTCAGAACTTTGTTCCATGTGAGGCATTGTGCTGTAAACTGCCCCTTTCTTAAATGACCCTGAACTCAAATTTCAGGGTCTGCTTTCCAACTGACTTGGATACCATGCATAGCAGAAGCAGTTGTTAGAACCAGCAGAATTTTTCTCCCAAAAAGGAACATCAGTAGGACTTTCCAAACACATTACTAGTTCATAACCAGCTATGTGACAAAGCAATTGGTTTCCCACAGTGACAGCTCACATAAACACATTTTGACTTGACACACTGAAAATGAGGCTTTCCAGGTTCAGCAAGTCACTTAGACCAGCTACCCAAAAGGAGTAACTTTTAAACAGAAAAGCGCCAAAGAATTATGAACTTCTCACTTCACTTGCAAACAATTTTCATCTTTGTAAGACAACACAAAGCAACTTCAAGGAAAAAAACCCCATACACATATACAAGAATTGTACTAGACATTGGCTTGTTACAGACTTGAACTCAATGACTGTGGATCTGTTTTGGCTGAAAGGTGTACTGGAAACACAGTCCATGCACATATACATATATACATATATCAAGGGCCGTGAAGTTGTCAGATGTTGCAAACACAAGCTTTTTGCCTTTTCCACATGGTTATGATTTGTCCCTCGTGTGTAATCTCAGGTCCCAGTGCTCCCACATCACAGCCTCTGCAGCTTAGCTTCTGGCTTTTACCTTCAGATGCTACACTGGGTGGGGAAAACCAAAGCATGGACGTAAGCACATATCAGAAGTGCCTCTGCTGCATCCATTCATACTCAAAAGCCACTCAGTGTTGTTAGGAGATGAATGGTTGGACTCAGAGAGCCCTGCTGGTCAAACATCTACAAGATCTGATGGCATGCTCTATGTGATCAAACAGGCGTTGGGCAGAGACATAACATCCTAGGTAAGGTGTGACTCACTACGATAGGAAATCATGAATCCTGCCTTTGCTCTTCAAAGAAAAACCTATTGCCTTTATGCTCAGGAGATGAAAAAATAAGGCAGGTGCCTAAATACCATGCCATCTTGCAAAGTGTTGAAGCAAAAACGTGAACAGAACAGTAGCTCTTTCATGAAATGTTCCATCTCAGATCTTCTATTTTAGAAATTAAATGAAAGGTACTTAAATAGCATACATAGAGGTGTTACCAAAAAAGCAACAAACCTAGTTGATAAACTACTGTTAATTAATGGTTGGGCTTCTGTATGACATGGAAGGAGAGTTGGAAAACAGACACTCATAGACTAAAACCAGGGGAATCATCAATTGTCTGGAGATGAGAGGGAGATGGTCAGGTCAGTACAGTCAAGTTTGAGGACTGACAGTCTGGCTGTAAGACTGACTATTGCTCTTGATATGAATAGCTTCATGTAAAAAGAAAAACAAAATACATTCTACAGTTAAGTCAGCTGTTGGACTGATCCTTTCAAAAGAATTTTGAAAGGAACCACATTAAAAAACAAAACAAAACCCCTTACCCCAGTAGTTGAAGAGAAACAAAGCTGTAAAGAACCTAATATTGAGCAAGGAGAACTGAAATTGTAAGATTCCATTTTAATCTACCCTTTATTCCTTCCAGCCCTGGTACTTAACGTTCCCATTGAACTGAAAGGCTTTTGCATACATAAGTTGGGGATAGCGGGCTCCTGCCTTTAGTCGGAAAGAACACTCTAACAACCCCTTCTTCTCCTCCACAGTTAAGTATAATGCATACAATTATTTGGGTGGATGAGGACTGCTGCTATGAGTCGGACAACGGCCATGACTTGAACAAGCTCCCCACAACAGGGCAGGAATAACAATGACCACGTGAGGCTCTCTGATCTAAGTTGAATGGAAAGCTAGGAAAATAGCAGATATCCAGAGAAAAATATCTTTTCAGGTCATGCTTTTTCTAAAATGGATGTTGGCTGGTTGTTAACGGGTAGTCTAATGTTAAAGTGAGGTTTTCTAAATGCAGCAATGATACTTTGAAATCAGTGTTTCCAACAAGGGTGAACACTGCTCCAGGACCCTGCCTGCCTTTCTAAGAACTAGCGTTCCGGTAAGTCTGTAATTGTCAATGAGGGTATAGTAAGTAGCAGATCAAAGTGGGAAGAGACTTCACCTTACAGTGACCCACTTCTCCGAAATCACGAGAAAGAGAAAGTGCATGCCATCTCACCATCCCACCCACCCCTCTTGTATATCCCTTTGCTACATCCCCTCCCTAGATTCAAGAAGTTCACAATTCCTTATAGAACAAACATTGCCAGGTACCGTATCTTAAGTCTTGAAACAACATTGTTGAACTCAGCGATACTTTTGTCATATTCATATATCTTTCTCTCTTTTTTTTTTTTTATTGAATAAAGCAGCTTTGAAGCTTATCAGGCACTGCCCAACAAAACATTTAGTCCAAAAAAAAATCTGTTATGAACTTTTTAACCTTGGGCTAATAGCCAAGTAATCTGTACAAGAAAAACTGTAAAATATTTCATAGTTTTAATTCTGAAGCCATTTTTTTTAAACTGGCATCCTGTACATTTCTTTAAAAAAAAAAAAAGAAAACGAGTAACAAAATGAATATTAACAAAAAAATCAGGGACAGTATTTTCAAGCAACAAAAACGGGAACGGGGAAGCTTATTCTGAAGGTACATTTAAAACAGATAACAACAATGAAAATTAAGAATTGCATAGCACTGTGAATTTAGCCTTCAGCACAACAAAACAGAAGCTATTTGGTATTGGTACAAATCCATCTATTTGATAGTTAGTCATCCAATATTATGTACATATTTTATATACTAAATGTCATTCTGAAGTCCTGTTTTCCAAGCTTCATTTTTCTGTTGGGGGGTTTTCTCAGTTTGAGAGTTTCAACCAAACACTTTCTGGCACTCAGCAACAACAGAATTTCCTCTGGACGCACGCGAGCGGACATTCCCCCAAGTGTTCCCTGGGAGTGGAAGTGCCTTTCTGCTACATATCGGTTCATTTCGTTAGAAAATGAAATAATCCACAGTGCGATGTGTCTGGGGCCACCATGCACGGCAACACCTCGACTGGACCGAGCGACCCCCAACCAGGGCCCGTCAGCCCGTCCCCGCTCCGGTTTCCAAGGGTCCAACTCTTGAGCTGGTAAAGCTTCTGAAAGCACAAACAAGCACCATGGTTAAAGGCCTCTTTGTCCCTGCATGGAGAGATTTTTGCATTTCTTTTTCTCTTTGTGTCGTATGTGGTTGTGACCTTAAATCAAAAACCAAAACCCAAAGAGGGAAGGAAGGAAGGTCTAAGGCAGCGGCTATCCGGTGCGCAGCCCGTGGTTGTTTCCCTACTTGCCCACCTCCCTAGATTCAAGAAGTTCACAATTCCTTATAGAACAAACATTGCCAGGTACCGTATCTTAAGTCTTGAAACAACATTGTTGAACTCAGCGATACTTTTGTCATATTCATATATCTTTCTCTCTTTTTTTTTTTTTATTGAATAAAGCAGCTTTGAAGCTTATCAGGCACTGCCCAACAAAACATTTAGTCCAAAAAAAAATCTGTTATGAACTTTTTAACCTTGGGCTAATAGCCAAGTAATCTGTACAAGAAAAACTGTAAAATATTTCATAGTTTTAATTCTGAAGCCATTTTTTTTAAACTGGCATCCTGTACATTTCTTTAAAAAAAAAAAAAGAAAACGAGTAACAAAATGAATATTAACAAAAAAATCAGGGACAGTATTTTCAAGCAACAAAAACGGGAACAGGGGAAGCTTATTCTGAAGGTACATTTAAAACAGATAACAACAATGAAAATTAAGAATTGCATAGCACTGTGAATTTAGCCTTCAGCACAACAAAACAGAAGCTATTTGGTATTGGTACAAATCCATCTATTTGATAGTTAGTCATCCAATATTATGTACATATTTTATATACTAAATGTCATTCTGAAGTCCTGTTTTCCAAGCTTCATTTTTCTGTTGGGGGGTTTTCTCAGTTTGAGAGTTTCAACCAAACACTTTCTGGCACTCAGCAACAACAGAATTTCCTCTGGACGCACGCGAGCGGACATTCCCCCAAGTGTTCCCTGGGAGTGGAAGTGCCTTTCTGCTACATATCGGTTCATTTCGTTAGAAAATGAAATAATCCACAGTGCGATGTGTCTGGGGCCACCATGCACGGCAACACCTCGACTGGACCGAGCGACCCCCAACCAGGGCCCGTCAGCCCGTCCCCGCTCCGGTTTCCAAGGGTCCAACTCTTGAGCTGGTAAAGCTTCTGAAAGCACAAACAAGCACCATGGTTAAAGGCCTCTTTGTCCCTGCATGGAGAGATTTTTGCATTTCTTTTTCTCTTTGTGTCGTATGTGGTTGTGACCTTAAATCAAAAAACCAAAACCCAAAGAGGGAAGGAAGGAAGGCTAAGTAAGCACTCCAGACGAGGAACGGCGGCTATCCGGTGCGCAGCCCGTGGTGTGTCTTCCCCTCCTGCCGTGGGGTCGAAGGCTCGAGTCCCTTCTGAAGACAGGCGGCTGGGCGTCCGCAGCTCAGTTCCCAGGTCAGGCTGCAGGGGGGAGCCCTGCGCTTGCCAGAGGCCTCAGGGAGTCGAAGATGAGGAGCAGGCTGGCGGGCGGCCCTTCATCGCCTCTGCTGCGCGTACACCGGGTAGGCTAGTGTGACGTTGAGGGAGTCGTTGTGCTGCACGAGGGACGTGTGCTGGTAGTGGAGCACCAGCTCCTTTAGGGAGCTGTACAGGTTGTAGGGCTCTGCAAAGCCGTAGCCTGTGGCCGTCTTGTTGATGACACAGTGCTTGACCTCGCCGTCCACCCTGCATCAGAGAGAGAGCACATGGGCCTCAGTGAACGTGGGGAAGGCCACTGTGAAAAGGTACATATGTGGGCTGGTCTCCAAGTAGGGACCAGTCCCCAGTGAGCTCTAGACTCATGGAGTTGCTCCCCATTACTTAGTGGCTGAGTAACTGGTGGAGGTAACCAGCTTCACTGAGCTGCTGGATTGTCATCTTTAAAACAGTTTACAAGGAGATGGCAGTTTTCTGTTGGTAAGAGGAGCATTTTGAGAAGTGAGATGATGTATGGGGCAAGCTCGCTGGGTGCCTAGGCTGCAGTGAACTGGGATCCTCGTCAGGCAGTGACTTCCGCTGTTACTGGGAGTGTTGCCGCCCGACCAGAGGGGAATCATCCCAGTTACGAACGAGAGTCGTCCTTGGAGGCAGGCCTAGAATTGGCCACATGCCTCTCCGTCTCCTATCTGCTTGTCCTCATTCAAGTTCTTTCCACTTCCTTCCTGCAGCAGTATTTCTCTGCTGCCATGGAGGGAGACGATAGGCTAGAAGATGCTTGAGAGTCTTTCCCTCCTGGAGGACACTCACTTCTCTGAACTAATGTTAGTGATCCACCCTCTCTTCATGAGACTCCCCAAACTACGACAACAGACAAAGGAAAACCACCTCTGGGAGGGAAATGTCTTCTCTTGGGTGTGCTTGTCTCACAGACAGTGAGCAGGGTCCCCTCTCCCAATGTTTCCTCATGGGGACTTTACTGTGGGTGGTGCTTCCATGTGAATCACCTCCAATTCTAAGTGCATGGAAGCCCGAGAAAACAGCAAGTATGGCTGAGATGAAAAAGGACAATAAGACTTTCCGTGATGCGGTAGCTTGCTCAACTGGGGTTCAAGCCTAAATAGCAGGTTTCCTTCCACTAGACCCTAGGAACAGATACTCCTGCTGAGACTTTCAGGTATTAGGTTTTATTTCCTCTGGCACCCCTCCCTGAGCTGTTTCACAAGACACATAATCGATGAGAGATACATACACCACAGAACAGGCATAGCAGCCCTGTTTACTGCTTTCTCGGACAAGAAAAGTGCCGTCTCGCTTCCCTCGCAACAGGTTTTCGGCTTTGTTTCGGTTGCTGCTTCCAACATTCCAAGTCTTCTCGTCGTGGTGGGGCAAATCTTCATCATCTTCCACCAGCGAATATTGGCTAAAAAGGTAGGAGAGGAGGTTTCTCAATGAAGTATACATGGCAGCAACCAGCCTGCCCTGCTGGGCGAGGGCCCCCTTGTCACCTCGACCTAGTTCCGGCCTCTCCTCTGAGCAAGTCAGGCCAGTGGTCACGAGGCTGACTCAACCAGCTCGTCTGGCTTGCGTTTCCTCATTGAGTTTAGTTTTAACCCCCTGAACAAAGCAGTAGCAGCTTTAAGTGATACTCTTCCTGTTTTCAAGTCATTGACTACCCTCAGCTACCTGGGCAGAGAGGAACGTATTCAACAACCCTGTTTGTCCAGTTTAGATCAGGAAACTGATTGACTAGGAAGAACACCAGTTTCTAAATAACTGAAAAACAAGGTATACCTAAGCTTTAAAAATATATACTAAACAGGGTTGTCTCCCTCCCCTCTGACTGTCCCCAAATTATGCTGGGATTTTCCCAGATGGTTCTGGGGCGTCATTATGGACACAGTGTCACTTATTTCCCTGGCCCTATGCAGGGTGGGGGAGATTAAATCTGCATTCTCCTTTGCTAAACTTTCCTTTTCTTAAAACTCTGGGTAATGAGACTGATGTCTTCTCTCCTACAAGATATTCCATTCCTCACTTTCTCTCCAGACCAGCAAGTCATGCATTTTCCTCAAGAGCAAAAAAAAATCCACCACCACCCTCGTCCCCTCCCATCGGGATTAACTACTTACTCTTCCGTGTTTTCATTGCCCAGCCACTCGTTCAACTTCTTCTGCCGAACACCTTTCTGAGTCAACCACCTGAAAAGAGTTTTGGAAACAACATGCATTAGGAACCTTTCCTTTATTTTCACAATTACTAAATCATGCATAGGCAAGATTCCATTTCCAGTACGTACATCAAGTATTGGTCTCTTGTCTTTCTCAGCTGAATGAGGTCTGGTTTAATGCTGTTCATCCGTTTGTCAATCTCACGGTACTCAGCTGCCTGCTTCTTCAAGTCCTCTTCCAATCTTCTTCTGCTGTCGACAATTTCACTGATTCGAGATTTTAACTTTTCATAATTATGCATAATCCTGTAGGCAAGAGAGATGCATCTATAATTACCTGGAGCACCATATAAGTTTCCCCAAGATTTCATTATTGATTCCTAGCAGTTTGCCTCAGATAAAGAATGCTTTCTCTCCCCGTCCTTTCACAGAAATCAAGGTATAGACAGTTTTGTGGGATTCCATTATAGCTCAGTTGGTAAGGAATCTGCCAGCAATACAGGAGACTCCAGTTCAATTCCTGGTTTGGAAGATCCCCTGGACAAGGAACAGGCTACCCACTCCAGTATTTTTGCCTGGATATTCCATGGGTCATCCATAGGTCGTAAAGAGTTGGACACGATTGAGTGACTTCACTTTCACTTTTAGACAGTTTAAGAGAACTGTGTGGATCTAAAGCACCATGGCAATGGAAACCCTCCGGGGTCACCAACCTTTGGATTTCTTTCTCATTGCCTTCACGTTTAAACTTTTCTATGTATTCTTTGCTGTATCGCTCCTGGGTTTGGCACTGTTCTTCAAATATTTTTATGGTTTCATTAAATGCTTCAATAGCCGTTCTTTTCATTTGGATCTCCTGCAACACAGTTTTAAATAAGACAAGGTCATTCCTTTGCAGAACAATTTCCTACGGCAAGACACTACGAGGACATTTGAGAGGCACTACTATCTGGCACGTAAGTCCTGTGTTAGCAAGGTGGGACTCCAATTCAAAAAACTCCTTAAAATAGTATCAGAGAAGCACACATTTCCTTGGGAGAATTTTCCCAGTCTATGGAAGATGATGCCTTCACACTTTTCTACAGTTTTAATCTTTAAGAAAAAAACCCATCCCACTTTTATCAGCAGTTTATGGCATCCTTCTGCTCCCTCTGGCAGACCCAGATACATGATGGCACTGAGGAGATTAAGCCTCTAAGAAAACCAGGCAGTAAATGTAGCCTCAACCTTGTCTAGGAGGACTAAAGCAGAGTTGAATTTCCCATTTCAGAGATTAGACAAGTCATGATTGAATTTCTAACAGCTTGTTTTAGCCCCCAGGACAATTTCACTGATTCGAGATTTTAACTTTTCATAATTATGCATAATCCTGTAGGCAAGAGAGATGCATCTATAATTACCTGGAGCACCATATAAGTTTCCCCAAGATTTCATTATTGATTCCTAGCAGTTTGCCTCAGATAAAGAATGCTTTCTCTCCCCGTCCTTTCACAGAAATCAAGGTATAGACAGTTTTGTGGGATTCCATTATAGCTCAGTTGGTAAGGAATCTGCCAGCAATACAGGAGACTCCAGTTCAATTCCTGGTTTGGAAGATCCCCTGGACAAGGAACAGGCTACCCACTCCAGTATTTTTGCCTGGAGAATTCCATGGGTCATCCATAGGTCGTAAAGAGTTGGACACGATTGAGTGACTTCACTTTCACTTTTAGACAGTTTAAGAGAACTGTGTGGATCTAAAGCACCATGGCAATGGAAACCCTCCGGGGTCACCAACCTTTGGATTTCTTTCTCATTGCCTTCACGTTTAAACTTTTCTATGTATTCTTTGCTGTATCGCTCCTGGGTTTGGCACTGTTCTTCAAATATTTTTATGGTTTCATTAAATGCTTCAATAGCCGTTCTTTTCATTTGGATCTCCTGCAACACAGTTTTAAATAAGACAAGGTCATTCCCTTTGCAGAACAATTTCCTACGGCAAGACACTACGAGGACATTTGAGAGGCACTACTATCTGGCACGTAAGTCCTGTGTTAGCAAGGTGGGACTCCAATTCAAAAAACTCCTTAAAATAGTATCAGAGAAGCACACATTTCCTTGGGAGAATTTTCCCAGTCTATGGAAGATGATGCCTTCACACTTTTCTACAGTTTTAATCTTTAAGAAAAAAAAAACCCATCCCACTTTTATCAGCAGTTTATGGCATCCTTCTGCTCCCTCTGGCAGACCCAGATACATGATGGCACTGAGGAGATTAAGCCTCTAAGAAAACCAGGCAGTAAATGTAGCCTCAACCTTGTCTAGGAGGACTAAAGCAGAGTTGAATTTCCCATTTCAGAGATTAGACAAGTCTGCACAACTTCTAGTTATTGAGCTTTTCCTCTAAAAAATTCTGCGGTCAGCAATTATGTCACATCATCAACTTTATTCTGACACTTACAGGCTTCATTTAATAGGTTTAGAGATATGGTAAGTAACTACTAGAGTAATCAACACTGATTCACTAGTAAATGATCTCTCCCCCCACTTTATTGGCAAAAAAAAAAAAAACATTTTTCTGAAGCTAAATATAACATGTATGAGGTTTTAATATGATTTTCACAGAAAACTCACCTGGGAAGTACGGGTGTAATCTTCATATAATCTATCATATTCCCGACTTTTTTCTTGAAATTGAGTGTTATATTCATGTAATTTTTTCCCTACAGCTTCAATATTATCTTCTTTGACAACTTGATCCTGGAAGGATGAGCGATTAGAGGAAAAAGAAATTCATTGGATAAGGTATTTTTAAATGACCACTGTTTGAGGATTTTTTGTTAAAGCGTTTCATTGTTAAAGTATTTTATACACTTGTGATCACAAAATTACAGTTTGGAATTCACCTGCTTCAAAATATTTTCTAAGCATTAAAAGCATCTTTGAAAAATATAACAGCATGGGTATGTGATTACCTGTTGGTACTTGGATACTGGATAAAGTAATTTCACATCCAGTTTGGGATTATACTGAGCTAGAGATTCATTCCGGTAGTGGTTTATTAGTTCAACCACAGAGTTGAAGGTTAATGGGTCAGAGAAGCCGTATTTCCCATCTCGGTGAAATATTTTGATTAATTTGTTATTTCCTCCTTTCCTGCAAATGCAATAATAAAAATGATGGCATTAGAATTCTCTTAAGAAAAACAACTATGTTCTCCTCTCACCTTGAACATGCCAATTTGAGCCACATGCCCTGACTCACCTTAGTGTAAGAGTATAATCACCATGCATTTTAGTAGATGCATCTCGTACCAAAAAGGTCCCATCAGCCGTATCTCGAAGTTTCTCATTCACTTCTTCCCTGAAGTGAAAAGAACACGAAACAATGCTCACCTTGAGTTATATTTTTTAAAGGTATTTCAGAGCTTAACACCCCAGTCACTCCAACAAATCAGCATAGAAACTCACAATCCCCAAGAGGTTTCCTCTTTACTCCCCTCAAAAAAAAAAAAAAAAACCAGCTTAGACTAAAAACACCACTTTATGATGTTGAATGTTAATTCTGAGAGTTCTTTTCTAATAAAGAGAGTGGCTTTACATGCTGCCTTGAGGCAGTGCCGTTGCACCCTTCTGCCTCCCTGACATCTCTGTCAATAATGAAACTTCTCGGGTATTTAATTTCCTGTGGCATCCAGCACCCTCAGCTCCCCAGAGCTCAGTGACTTCTATGGTCGTCTTTGGACGGGAACCAACTATGTTCATGCTTATGTTGGATGATATCCTAAAAATGGAACTTAGCAAGCTGGTGCTTTTTGCTTTTCTTCCTCTTCATCTAAACTCCCCAGCTCTAGAGCCTTACCTCGAGATATCTCCCCAGTACCATTCAGCATCTTGTAAGGACATATTGTTATTCATACCGTTGTTGGCTACAGTAGTGGGTTTTGGTGGCTTAGGAGGCAGTGCTGTAGATGGAGGAGAAAGAAAAAAAGTTTTTGCAATCCGAACTGCAAATAAACATTTAAAATTCTACCTAAGTTCCTTTAGCTAAATAACATTTTCATGTAGAAAAGATTAGCTATGCCCTGAAACACAGCAGTCACACACAAGTCCATGAAACTTTAAAAACAGAAATCTTTGACTACAGATCAAAATTTAAAATAAGAGCTATGGCCTGGCTGTGTAAATGAATTTTAAAGTAAATCCAGAATCACAAAGGTATGAGTTGTAGTAAAGTTTCAAATCTACAGAAACCACAGGCAGAAAAAGCTGGAGGAATCACATGACTTGGTGTTAATTTCTTCTTATTACTTAATTATAAGAGACAGATTTCATTTCTGTCCTCCACAAATGCTGCTGTGGTAATAAAAAAGCTCATCTACAGCAATATGTTTTAAGAGGAGGAACTGGGTTTCTCTAATCTTAGTATTTCAGGCATTGTTCTGCCAAATGCCACTTTAAGAGACTCCTCTGTGACCTCAATCTCTTTAGTATTCATGTCAATATTCTATTGGGTAACTATGCTCTATATTATGCCAAGACTGATTAAAAACCGTGTCCCTCTTCTTCAATGTCAAATCAGTATTCATAAACCAACTGGTGACAAGTAAAGACTGCAGCATTTCTGAATTTCTTAATTGGAAGACAGGCTAAAATAACTGAGAAAGCAAGTTATCTTGCTAAATTCTAAGTCTGCCTTGAGGCAGTGCCGTTGCACCCTTCTGCCTCCTGACATCTCTGTCAATAATGAAACTTCTCGGGTATTTAATTTCCTGTGGCATCCAGCACCCTCAGCTCCCCAGAGCTCAGTGACTTCTATGGTCGTCTTTGGACGGGAACCAACTATGTTCATGCTTATGTTGGATGATATCCTAAAAATGGAACTTAGCAAGCTGGTGCTTTTTGCTTTTCTTCCTCTTCATCTAAACTCCCCAGCTCTGCTGAAAAACTCAGAGTCTCTAGAGCCTTACCTCGAGATATCTCCCCAGTACCATTCAGCATCTTGTAAGGACATATTGTTATTCATACCGTTGTTGGCTACAGTAGTGGGTTTTGGTGGCTTAGGAGGCAGTGCTGTAGATGGAGGAGAAAGAAAAAAAGTTTTTGCAATCCGAACTGCAAATAAACATTTAAAATTCTACCTAAGTTCCTTTAGCTAAATAACATTTTCATGTAGAAAAGATTAGCTATGCCCTGAAACACAGCAGTCACACACAAGTCCATGAAACTTTAAAAACAGAAATCTTTGACTACAGATCAAAATTTAAAATAAGAGCTATGGCCTGGCTGTGTAAATGAATTTTAAAGTAAATCCAGAATCACAAAGGTATGAGTTGTAGTAAAGTTTCAAATCTACAGAAACCACAGGCAGAAAAAGCTGGAGGAATCACATGACTTGGTGTTAATTTCTTCTTATTACTTAATTATAAGAGACAGATTTCATTTCTGTCCTCCACAAATGCTGCTGTGGTAATAAAAAAGCTCATCTACAGCAATATGTTTTAAGAGGAGGAACTGGGTTTCTCTAATCTTAGTATTTCAGGCATTGTTCTGCCAAATGCCACTTTAAGAGACTCCTCTGTGACCTCAATCTCTTTAGTATTCATGTCAATATTCTATTGGGTAACTATGCTCTATATTATGCCAAGACTGATTAAAAACCGTGTCCCTCTTCTTCAATGTCAAATCAGTATTCATAAACCAACTGGTGACAAGTAAAGACTGCAGCATTTCTGAATTTCTTAATTGGAAGACAGGCTAAAATAACTGAGAAAGCAAGTTATCTTGCTAAATTCTAAGTCATAAGTTTTAAAACACTGTTATATTACATTTTAAGCAAACATTATTTCAGGAGTGTAACAAGTATATTTTTTAAAGCCTGAGACTCAGTAATGGAAAGCTAACTTCTCTCCTACTGCAGTATCTTAAAAGGAGAGAGAACAGACAAAGTCTCAGCACTGGCTTCAGAATAGTTTCAGGGCACCGAGAACTGAGTTGCAATCACTGCTGTATTTGACATGCTTTCTAAAGTACTAAGTGTTATCACTGCCAAGTACCACACTGTCCTCACCCACTGTCAACAGAGAAAATTGGCACTAAGGATGCAGCCTTTTTATCAAAGGAACAATACACAACAATATAACCCAAATAGCAAACGAGCCCGAGTTACAAGAGACACCGGTGAAAAACTGGAGTCCAATTCATCTCCATTCAACTGAGAATAAGCATTTACCCGACACAGCCTGACCTGCTTGCTTCCACAGGCAGTCAAACCATTTGTTTCATTTTTACGCTGGGAGCAAACACATTCTTATTAAATTAGAACAAATGAATCAAAACAGACATCCAAAGAGGAGCTGTTAATAGCAGTTGTCAAAAAAAAAAAAATGAAATGCCACAACATTAACCAGTTTTCTCCAAGAATACTGCAGAATTACCTGGTGGATCCATTTCTATATAAAACATCAAGTCTGTGCCACAATTTATATCTGTCTTAGCATAGTCTAAATCCAGGTCTTCCATATTCCAAACAGTGTTGTACATTTGTGCGAGGAGTTTCCTTGGTTGAGCTCAGTTATAAGAAAAGAGATCCGCTCTAATCTTTTAAGTATTTCAGGCATTGTTCTGCCAAATGCCACTTTAAGAGACTCCTCTGTGACCTCAATCTCTTTAGTATTCATGTCAATATTCTATTGGGTAACTATGCTCTATATTATGCCAAGACTGATTAAAAACCGTGTCCCTCTTCTTCAATGTCAAATCAGTATTCATAAACCAACTGGTGACAAGTAAAGACTGCAGCATTTCTGAATTTCTTAATTGGAAGACAGGCTAAAATAACTGAGAAAGCAAGTTATCTTGCTAAATTCTAAGTCATAAGTTTTAAAACACTGTTATATTACATTTTAAGCAAACATTATTTCAGGAGTGTAACAAGTATATTTTTTAAAGCCTGAGACTCAGTAATGGAAAGCTAACTTCTCTCCTACTGCAGTATCTTAAAAGGAGAGAGAACAGACAAAGTCTCAGCACTGGCTTCAGAATAGTTTCAGGGCACCGAGAACTGAGTTGCAATCACTGCTGTATTTGACATGCTTTCTAAAGTACTAAGTGTTATCACTGCCAAGTACCACACTGTCCTCACCCACTGTCAACAGAGAAAATCGGCACTAAGGATGCAGCCTTTTTATCAAAGGAACAATACACAACAATATAACCCAAATAGCAAACGAGCCCGAGTTACAAGAGACACCGGTGAAAAACTGGAGTCCAATTCATCTCCATTCAACTGAGAATAAGCATTTACCCGACACAGCCTGACCTGCTTGCTTCCACAGGCAGTCAAACCATTTGTTTCATTTTTACGCTGGGAGCAAACACATTCTTATTAAATTAGAACAAATGAATCAAAACAGACATCCAAAGAGGAGCTGTTAATAGCAGTTGTCAAAAAAAAAAAAATGAAATGCCACAACATTAACCAGTTTTCTCCAAGAATACTGCAGAATTACCTGGTGGATCCATTTCTATATAAAACATCAAGTCTGTGCCACAATTTATATCTGTCTTAGCATAGTCTAAATCCAGGTCTTCCATATTCCAAACAGTGTTGTACATTTGTGCGAGGAGTTTCCTTGGTTGAGCTCAGTTATAAGAAAAGAGTCCGGCTTTCTTTGTAATGGTGTCTTGGAATTCATTTTAAAACCTATAAGGGGCTGCACTGTAACCTATGACATCACACACCCCAGCCAATCAAGTCACAAAAATGTCACCAGACCACTCCTGCTTCATCATTTCTCTTCCTACCGGTCTTAACACAGCACCAACCTCACGAAGGACCCTACACTGGACAGAGCTGCACTGTATAAACGCTCTTCGTTTCAAAAGGTGTTTAATCGGACTGTTCTTCTCTGGCCGTGAGTTTTCTAATTCCGTTTTTATTGCTCCTGCAGCATGGTACGCTCCGCTGTTGGCAGGTTGACAAAAGCTGATCTGCTGCAGCACGTAGCTTTTTTTCCCCCTCCCCCTCGTGCATCTGGGTTTATAGATAGCCTAGTCATTTCTTGGTTTAAAAATCTTACAAAGGCATCCAAATGGTATACTTAAGATATGTTTAAATGGTATACTTAAGATATAAAAGGCCTCCGATATGTATTAAGAGCAGGCATGATCAAGAACTCTGGATATTTAATTTCATTCAGTCCTCCCTAATTCACTGCGAATTCAGAACTTACACACTCACAAATGTACTACATTAGAAAGCACCTTAAACTGTAGGGGCAAACATCTCTATTAAACACTGCAGTTGAAACTAGACTTTATAGAATAATTGGAAGAAAATGCTCCCCTCCCACCCCAGTCCATATATCAGAATGCAGAGTACAGGCAGAGGTATCTTTGCAAAGTATTTCTCTTGGTGAGCCCATCTTCAGAGTTATTCAGGGGCATGGAGGTTTTTTATCTCAAATGTCTAATATTTAAATTTTAGGGAGCAAACACATTCTTATTAAATTAAAAAATCAAAACAGACATACAAAGAGGAGCTGTTAATAGCAGTTGTCAAAAAAAAAAAAATGAAATGCCACAACATTAACCAGTTTTCTCCAAGAATACTGCAGAATTACCTGGTGGATCCATTTCTATATAAAACATCAAGTCTGTGCCACAATTTATATCTGTCTTAGCATAGTCTAAATCCAGGTCTTCCATATTCCAAACAGTGTTGTACATTTGTGCGAGGAGTTTCCTTGGTTGAGCTCAGTTATAAGAAAAGAGTCCGGCTTTCTTTGTAATGGTGTCTTGGAATTCATTTTAAAACCTATAAGGGGCTGCACTGTAACCTATGACATCACACACCCCAGCCAATCAAGTCACAAAAATGTCACCAGACCACTCCTGCTTCATCATTTCTCTTCCTACCGGTCTTAACACAGCACCAACCTCACGAAGGACCCTACACTGGACAGAGCTGCACTGTATAAACGCTCTTCGTTTCAAAAGGTGTTTAATCGGACTGTTCTTCTCTGGCCGTGAGTTTTCTAATTCCGTTTTTATTGCTCCTGCAGCATGGTACGCTCCGCTGTTGGCAGGTTGACAAAAGCTGATCTGCTGCAGCACGTAGCTTTTTTTCCCCCTCCCCCTCGTGCATCTGGGTTTATAGATAGCCTAGTCATTTCTTGGTTTAAAAATCTTACAAAGGCATCCAAATGGTATACTTAAGATATGTTTAAATGGTATACTTAAGATATAAAAGGCCTCCGATATGTATTAAGAGCAGGCATGATCAAGAACTCTGGATATTTAATTTCATTCAGTCCTCCCTAATTCACTGCGAATTCAGAACTTACACACTCACAAATGTACTACATTAGAAAGCACCTTAAACTGTAGGGGCAAACATCTCTATTAAACACTGCAGTTGAAACTAGACTTTATAGAATAATTGGAAGAAAATGCTCCCCTCCCACCCCAGTCCATATATCAGAATGCAGAGTACAGGCAGAGGTATCTTTGCAAAGTATTTCTCTTGGTGAGCCCATCTTCAGATTTACTGTGCTAAATACTGTTGGCGGGGGAGGGGTGCTGAAATAACCACTTGGGAAGGGGGAGCTTTTCTTCCCCCTTCATCTCAAATGTCTCACTTTGGGAAGAAATAGTATTATTTCTTCTTAGCAGTACTTAATGTACAGAAATCAACTCCCCCATAAAATCTAAATGTTTGTTCTATCATGAGAAGGGAGGAAGGGAGAAAAGGTTTCCCTCACCCATGTAAATGTAGCTAATTTAAAAAACTACAGTGGGCTGTGTGATCTACGTACATGTGCCTGTCACATATTTCTGTGACAATTTAAAGAACACAGAAGCCCTTGAGATTTATTCTTAGACGTTCTGTCAGATTTGGAATCATAAACTATATAGAAATAGCAAAGGCAAGGCAGTCTCTGAGCGCAGTTCACGTGTCCATCTTCCAGCTTACTTCACTTTCCCCCTAAGGAGGAAGGCAGCCCACCCCCTCCGACTCACATGCTCTCTTTGCCTAAAGCTTTAAGTTACCCTAAACTCAAAAGAAAAATAGTGTAAGTGGTGGTGGGGGGGCTGGGGAGGGGGTAAGCCCTCAGAAAAGATTCAGAAAAAAGAATTCTGAGTTTGATAAAAAGGTTGACCCAAGTCCTCCCAGGAGCTGTGGACACAACTGTCACAGCCCCAAGGACTGCCTCCACTCCCCACGCCTTCGGGCACACTTGGTGCAAACCGGTCCTGCCACTGGAACCCATGTGGCACAGACCCGGGGAGGAGGGCATGGTGACAGGTGACTTTCCAAGTCTCTCCCAGGCCTGGCCATACCCCAACTTTCAGACCAGCACTTGGTAATTACCTCCTCCCGTTTCCAACTGCAGCCCCATCTTCCCTCATGTGTGACCTTCCTCATGATCAAGAACTCTGGATTTAAATTCAGTTTTAAGCAAGTTACACACTCACAAATGTACTACATTAGAAAGCACCTTAAACTGTAGGGGCAAACATCTCTATTAAACACTGCAGTTGAAACTAGACTTTATAGAATAATTGGAAGAAAATGCTCCCCTCCCACCCCAGTCCATATATCAGAATGCAGAGTACAGGCAGAGGTATCTTTGCAAAGTATTTCTCTTGGTGAGCCCATCTTCAGATTTACTGTGCTAAATACTGTTGGCGGGGGAGGGGTGCTGAAATAACCACTTGGGAAGGGGGAGCTTTTCTTCCCCCTTCATCTCAAATGTCTCACTTTGGGAAGAAATAGTATTATTTCTTCTTAGCAGTACTTAATGTACAGAAATCAACTCCCCTATAAAATCTAAATGTTTGTTCTATCATGAGAAGGGAGGAAGGGAGAAAAGGTTTCCCTCACCCATGTAAATGTAGCTAATTTAAAAAACTACAGTGGGCTGTGTGATCTACGTACATGTGCCTGTCACATATTTCTGTGACAATTTAAAGAACACAGAAGCCCTTGAGATTTATTCTTAGACGTTCTGTCAGATTTGGAATCATAAACTATATAGAAATAGCAAAGGCAAGGCAGTCTCTGAGCGCAGTTCACGTGTCCATCTTCCAGCTTACTTCACTTTCCCCCTAAGGAGGAAGGCAGCCCACCCCCTCCGACTCACATGCTCTCTTTGCCTAAAGCTTTAAGTTACCCTAAACTCAAAAGAAAAATAGTGTAAGTGGTGGTGGTGGTGGGGGCTGGGGAGGGGGGGTAAGCCCTCAGAAAAGATTCAGAAAAAAGAATTCTGAGTTTGATAAAAAGGTTGACCCAAGTCCTCCCAGGAGCTGTGGACACAACTGTCACAGCCCCAAGGACTGCCTCCACTCCCCACGCCTTCGGGCACACTTGGTGCAAACCGGTCCTGCCACTGGAACCCATGTGGCACAGACCCGGGGAGGAGGGCATGGTGACAGGTGACTTTCCAAGTCTCTCCCAGGCCTGGCCATACCCCAACTTTCAGACCAGCACTTGGTAATTACCTCCCTCCCCGTTTCCAACTGCAGCCCCATCTTCCCTCATGTTGTGCTCCTCGAGGAAACGAGGGGAGGGGCTCCCCTAATCTCTGTCTGCCCTCCTCACGCAGTGGGGACTATCTCTCCCTCTCTCCCGGACACAGACACACGCACACAAACTGCAGAAATGAGCCCTCCACAGAAGTCCCCCCAAACAGTGAAACAGCCAAGGGGCAGAGCAGTGCACAAATGAAAGGCAACTTACTTTGCAGGTTATGCATTTCAACAGTTCCCCTTGGAAATGCCAGTATCCGACAAAGGGAAAAAAACCCCAAAGCGATTCCTCTAGCCAGGAGGCGCAGGACCCCAGGGCTCGCCCGCGGCAGCGCCTCTCAGCGCCTGCTGCCCGTGCAGAAGCCCGAGCTGCAGCTGGCGGCAGCGTGGGGCCGGGCTGCGCTGGGAGGGGCGTCGCCCGGGCGCTCGCACGTCCCTCTCAGATAAAGATCGCGGCTTCATGATTAACTTGGGCAGGTTCAAATATTTGCTGAGCTAGGGATTTCGGGTGGAGGAGGGGAGCCCAAGTCCAAGTTGTCATCATCTGCTAACAAGTGGCCAGTGCCAGCCCGGGTCCTCCTCCTCCTCCACCTCCCTGCCGAGGAAGTGAGAAGGCCATTGTCAGGGGACCTAAAATAGGTTTCTCCACTGGCTGCCGCGCGGCTCGCAGGCTCGTGGGGCTCAAGTGGCCACAGCGCAGCGAGGCACTAGGCGCTGCCAAACACAGGAAGTGGCTGAGCTAGTTCAGCAAAAAATAGAATCAAAGCCTTACTTGTAAAAGCCTGAATCTCTCTCAGAACGGCCCAGATCGCCGTGCCTCCCTTGCGGCCACCTCCTCCCACGCACCAGCACAGACAGCCCGGCAGGCAGGTGTCAGAGGGGAGGCCCTAGGGGTGCCACCCTGCAGGGAACAGCCTTACAAACGATCCACAGGAGGAGGCTCCTAGGGAAGAGTGACTCGGCAGGGCTACATTAAGCTCAATCGTATACAACATACACCCTGAGATAAAAAGCGTACTCCAACTTTCAGACCAGCACTTGGTAATTACCTCCCTCCCCGTTTCCAACTGCAGCCCCATCTTCCCTCATGTTGTGCTCCTCGAGGAAACGAGGGGAGGGGCTCCCCTAATCTCTGTCTGCCCTCCTCACGCAGTGGGGACTATCTCTCCCTCTCTCCCGGACACAGACACACGCACACAAACTGCAGAAATGAGCCCTCCACAGAAGTCCCCCCAAACAGTGAAACAGCCAAGGGGCAGAGCAGTGCACAAATGAAAGGCAACTTACTTTGCAGGTTATGCATTTCAACAGTTCCCCTTGGAAATGCCAGTATCCGACAAAGGGAAAAAAACCCCAAAGCGATTCCTCTAGCCAGGAGGCGCAGGACCCCAGGGCTCGCCCGCGGCAGCGCCTCTCAGCGCCTGCTGCCCGTGCAGAAGCCCGAGCTGCAGCTGGCGGCAGCGTGGGGCCGGGGCTGCGCTGGGGAGGGACGGCGCCCGGGCGCTCGCACGTCCCTCTCAGATAAAGATCGCGGCTTCATGATTAACTTGGGCAGGTTCAAATATTTGCTGAGCTAGGGATTTCGGGTGGAGGAGGGGAGCCCAAGTCCAAGTTGTCATCATCTGCTAACAAGTGGCCAGTGCCAGCCCGGGTCCTCCTCCTCCTCCACCTCCCTGCCGAGGAAGTGAGAAGGCCATTGTCAGGGGACCTAAAATAGGTTTCTCCACTGGCTGCCGCGCGGCTCGCAGGCTCGTGGGGCTCAAGTGGCCACAGCGCAGCGAGGCACTAGGCGCTGCCAAACACAGGAAGTGGCTGAGCTAGTTCAGCAAAAAATAGAATCAAAGCCTTACTTGTAAAAGCCTGAATCTCTCTCAGAACGGCCCAGATCGCCGTGCCTCCCTTGCGGCCACCTCCTCCCACGCACCAGCACAGACAGCCCGGCAGGCAGGTGTCAGAGGGGAGGCCCTAGGGGTGCCACCCTGCAGGGAACAGCCTTACAAACGATCCACAGGAGGAGGCTCCTAGGGAAGAGTGACTCGGCAGGGCTACATTAAGCTCAATCGTATACAACATACACCCTGAGATAAAAAGCGTACTCTGCAGCTGTCTAGGTGAAGTCCACTTCAACTCCTGTTAAACTGGCCATAAAAGGTCTGTCTGCGTTAGGTTCAGGCGCACTCTACAAAACACGGAGCAAAGGGTGGGAGCGCAAGGAGATGGCGCACCTTTCTACAGGATTTCCTTCCCTTTATTTCATAAAGTTGCAAGGAACCAAACTCAGGACTGTTGGCTACTATTAAACACTCGAAAATTTGGCCAAAGAAAACTTGTCACTCACATCACCACAGATGGCTTTCACTGTTATCTCAAGAACCTTAACCCATTGTAAGATCACACAATCACTAGTTTGAAAACCATCACTTCAGCACCAGACCCAGACTTCTGGTGTTTTGGTCCTAAACTCCTTTTTCTCCACCCACTGACCTTGCTCTTTACTTCCCTCTGCCAGAGAAAGTAAAAATGAACAAGTGAAACTGAAGTTAATTTCTTTTAAGCCACGTGCAAAAAATGTCACACCTACAATAAAACTGACTTTCTATTTTTAGTTTTTTTTAAAAGCTGCCTTCTAATTATCTCTGAAGAAACATGGGTTCTGTCTCTGATACCCTTAGACTCTATATGAGGTGACATGCAGTGTCCAAGGTCACATGCATTGATAAAGGACGATCTAGGTGCTGACCCAGAGTTCACAAGGGAGGAACCAGCTTCAGAATTATTGCAATATCTGGGAAATGCTGCCAAACTCACAATGAAAGTGATCTCACAAGTTCTCCTTTGGTGAAAATGACAGAATATGAAGCACCTACTTTTCTGATGGGGAAAAAAATTAGTCTGTAAGTGAATTTCCCAGCTCCTGTCAGCTGATCACAGATATAGGGTTAGTTCAGAGAGTACCTCTGCATCCTGAGCTGCATAACCTTGTCTTACTTACTTACTTAAAAAAAAAAAAAAAACGTTTCTAAGCTTGGGAACCTTGGAAACATCAGTCATTTAAACATACCTGTCTGGATTCAGAGGATGTGTCAAGTCAAAACCTTCTAAGATTAAAATGTTCTCTAGTCCAACCATCTATTTTCTGTGACAGAAGAAAATTATCCACTGGGAAACAGCGCCCTGTCTACTTACAGAAAAGTCTTAGAATAGATCTAAAAACTTTGCTTCAAATTTCTCGTAATATGTACAATCATCTACCATACAGGTTTTATTCATTAAAGGGTGAGCTGTCTTTTCCCACTCAATTTTAGTCAATTTAGTAGTCTGTAAAACGCAGGCTTTTTATTAGCTTAAAAAAGGGAGCCCTCTGCTGGTAGAACAGAATCAGTACGTTCCGGTCCTGAGAAAACAAATTCCTCTGTATTTCATTCATCACTCCCATGATATCCAAAAGTTCACACAAAACAAACATATTGCCCAATTTCATCTATATGACTCACTAAGAAATAACTAATAAGTGCAGAGATATCGTCACAACCTCAGAAATATTTTTCACATGCCTAAGCTCTTGTAAGCAAACTTTTATATTTTAATTTCTGAAACCCAGAGACCACCACATTAGAAAACTTACATTGAAAAGCAACTTTAGGGCTTCCCCTGGTGGTCCAGTGGGTAAGGACACCGCCTTGCAGTGCAAGGGGCGCCGGTTCAATCCCTGGCCTGGAAAGATCCCATGTGCCGCAGAGCGGCTGGACGGATGTGTCCAATCACCGAGACGGAGATCTGGAGCGCATGCGCCCAGAGCCGGCGCTCTGCAACGACAGACGCCACCGTGATGGGAGGCCCACACGGGCCAAAGAACAAAGACGGATGAAAACAGAGAAATCAAAGACCAATGGAAGTGGCTCGCCTGCTCCCCTCTCTCCCCAACCCGACCCCCGTCCAAAATAAATAAATAAATAAAAAAAGAAAGAAAACCAACTTTACCTTCTAGATTCTTCAAAACACAAAGCCTTACTACTTTCCCCTTCCTCAAAGTTTTATACAACTCATTTCAGATGCAAAAATAGGCCACATGTCACTTCTCAGCATGTATGATCCAGTCAGGGAAATGTCTCTTAATCATTAAAATAATGCAAAAGTTACAGACTGAACGCTGCATCTCATATGCTCCCATCGTCACGGTGTAGCTGCTACACAGGCAGCTTTCAACCTACCCAGCCTTCTTAAGTGGTTCTGTGGGCCAAAGCCCACTAAAAAAAGGCAGTGAGAATAAAAGTGAATCTGAATCTTCTTTTAAGGGTTAAATGAATGCTTCCTTTCTTAATTTTAACTTAGGACAACTTAGGACACAAGGGTCTTTCAGGGTGATGCCAATTCTTTAGTCTATATCCAGGGCTCTTAATGATCCTGCACTAAGAAAAATGTCCATTTGAGTTTATACATAAAAGTTTACAGATGTCCCAAAGTTATACATTAGACAGAGTATTTGTAGAGAAGGCATGCCTATTGCTTAGCAGAAAAAAGAACCCCTCTATGATGTCCCCTGAGACAAAGAGAAGGCTGCACCGTGAAAATACAAGTCAAACTGAACCATGCCTCCAAGATGTGCTCCTGTTCAGAGTACAAATAAAACTTCCTATTTTTTGACAAAACCTAGTACACTTGCCCTGTTTACTCCTACTCATCTAAACACATGGCAGTTTGTTCAAGGTTTCATTTCTCACCTTTGAAACAACCCTCTAATGTCAGACCAAATTTTAAACCCAATAAAAAACAAATCAGAGAAAAGTTAAACCCTTTGAAAGTAATTTCCCTCTGCCTTAGAGCTTGCTTTAGTCTTGGTTGCAAATCCAAGCCTGGAGCATTTAAAACAAGATTTATGAATCAGGCTCTTCAGGATGAATGTTTTGCAATGCACCAGCGGTTAAAAATTAACTCTGACAGGTGTAGACGGGCAGGGGGGAGAAAGAGTCATTTATTTTCCCTCTGGGCTTGAGGCTGCAATATTAGACTTCAATTATGCTACATTAATATTTCTGAATACACCCGTGAAATCTGAAATATGTAAATACACTTATAATGGGTTTCATTCAAAGACGCCCTGTGTTAAATGGCCCCTGCTTTACCTTAGTTGCCCTAAAGAGATGGGCTTTAGGACCTAAGGATCAGTAGGGTAAACATAATTCAAAGTGATTTAAGAAAACCTGCTGCTCCGCTTTAACCATTTTTAAGAGTTTTAGTAACAAAGAGAACAGCAAACAGTCAGCCAGGTTCTGAGAACTTACTTGGAAGTTAGCCTTTCAAACCTTAGTTTCCCTCCCTATAGGGGAGAAGCCTTCACAGGTGTGCTGGATGCATTAAATGCTGGCGTGTAAGCGATTTGACAGCAGGGAACTTTATCAAAGAATTTTTCCAAATTTTATTTGGAGGATTATTATGCTATGCTGGGTTCCACGCTAGGAAGAGCCAAAAAGAAGGCTTTGCCCTTCAGAAATACAGCTGAGCAGATGAAACGAACAGAACACTATAGAACAGTTACGTATAACAGGACAAGGACATAAATGCATTCAGTGAGTCAAAAACCTGCACATCCAGCAGAGCTGGGGCTCCCTGGGTGCCCATGAAGAGGATGGTACTGTCTGAGGCCACTGGGCACAGCTGTACATCATGTGCCCTGTGTAGGGCGCAACGGCGCATGTGGCGGGGGAGGGCTGGTCCTGAGATCCGGGCACCTCCATTCAGCAATCCACGCCCAGAGCAGAGGGTATCAAAGGCACCATCCTCCCTCCAAGCAGTGCGCCCATGGGGCAGCAACTGCCCAGAGGGCATCCTTTTCAGATCTGCATTAAATCCCCCCAGGCTTCCAGAAACCAGGCTTCCACTGCTCGGGGACGTGAGCTGATGGGAGACCAAATTTTAAACCCAATAAAAAACAAATCAGAGAAAAGTTAAACCCTTTGAAAGTAATTTCCCTCTGCCTTAGAGCTTGCTTTAGTCTTGGTTGCAAATCCAAGCCTGGAGCATTTAAAACAAGATTTATGAATCAGGCTCTTCAGGATGAATGTTTTGCAATGCACCAGCGGTTAAAAATTAACTCTGACAGGTGTAGACGGGCAGGGGGGAGAAAGAGTCATTTATTTTCCCTCTGGGCTTGAGGCTGCAATATTAGACTTCAATTATGCTACATTAATATTTCTGAATACACCCGTGAAATCTGAAATATGTAAATACACTTATAATGGATTTCATTCAAAGACGCCCTGTGTTAAATGGCCCCTGCTTTACCTTAGTTGCCCTAAAGAGATGGGCTTTAGGACCTAAGGATCAGTAGGGTAAACATAATTCAAAGTGATTTAAGAAAACCTGCTGCTCCGCTTTAACCATTTTTAAGAGTTTTAGTAACAAAGAGAACAGCAAACAGTCAGCCAGGTTCTGAGAACTTACTTGGAAGTTAGCCTTTCAAACCTTAGTTTCCCTCCCTATAGGGGAGAAGCCTTCACAGGTGTGCTGGATGCATTAAATGCTGGCGTGTAAGCGATTTGACAGCAGGGAACTTTATCAAAGAATTTTTCCAAATTTTATTTGGAGGATTATTATGCTATGCTGGGTTCCACGCTAGGAAGAGCCAAAAAGAAGGCTTTGCCCTTCAGAAATACAGCTGAGCAGATGAAACGAACAGAACACTATAGAACAGTTACGTATAACAGGACAAGGACATAAATGCATTCAGTGAGTCAAAAACCTGCACATCCAGCAGAGCTGGGGCTCCCTGGGTGCCCATGAAGAGGATGGTACTGTCTGAGGCCACTGGGCACAGCTGTACATCATGTGCCCTGTGTAGGGCGCAACGGCGCATGTGGCGGGGGAGGGCTGGTCCTGAGATCCGGGCACCTCCATTCAGCAATCCACGCCCAGAGCAGAGGGTATCAAAGGCACCATCCTCCCTCCAAGCAGTGCGCCCATGGGGCAGCAACTGCCCAGAGGGCATCCTTTTCAGATCTGCATTAAATCCCCCCAGGCTTCCAGAAACCAGGCTTCCACTGCTCGGGGACGTGACGCTGATGGGGAGAACTGCCTGGAAGGATTCCGACAGCACTAATCAGGAAGGCAGTCAGAGGGGACAGAGCTGAGAAAGAGGCCAACTCTAGCAGGGCCTAAAACACCAGAGCTGACCTGAGGACACCAAAGACATACTACAGGGTCATGAGCTTCAGTCCTCCTCATCTAATTCTCACAACCATCCCAGGAGAGAAGCATTATTCCCATTTCACAGACTGAAAAACAGTTTGGAAAGGTTGAATGAATGTCGTAGGGATGGGCCCAGCAAGGAAGCAGCAAGAGTTGGAATTCAAACACCCAGATGGATCTGACTCACGCTCTTTTCTCTACCACACAACGCATGAACCACGAAGGAGCGACTTTGAGCCTGATTCCAAAGCTGCAGCAACTGCACCGGGGCTGCTCACTGTATGTGACCCACAGGAACAAACATCACCTATTTTTTTTTATTTATTTTTTTTCACCACCAATTTTTAATTTATTATTTGCTGGAAACTTCAGAGGACTCTGACGGGACACTAACAGCAGTCCTGTTGCCCACGAAGGTTCCAAAAGCCCAAGCAGCAGACAGAGCAGCAGGCTGGCAGCAGACCCTAGCTGGGCTCACACTGGTTGGGGGGCAGCCCGAGGAGAAACCATCAAGCTCTCTGGCCTTCAGGTGCAAGCCAAGAGCTGGCCGGTGCTATCAAACTCTAAAGAGATGCTTTGATGATGCTGTCCCTTAAACTATTTACTGCTTTTTCAAACCTGGTATAAATACCTGTTATTTTTAGCCTTTACAATTTATTTTGAATAAATCTTTGAAATTCTTTGAATTGAAATGCTATTTCTCTTTCCTCTTTTCTTTGAAGCTGTACCTGTTCTTCAAAGCCCATTTCAAGTTCTGTTTATTTCCTATGAGCTTTTTCTGTCTACTCAATTATCTGAAAAAGTCAGCAATCGCAAAAACCCTCCCAACCTAGAATTTAATGAGATGCTATGTGCTGACAGGTGTTATGTGAATTGACATGGTGCCTCACACATCATTAGTTCTGCCTACCATTTCAAGTTCTAACAGGTAACAGTTAGAAAAGGCATCTATTTGCCCCATAATAGTCGTGCTTGTCTTCTACTTCCCTAGATATCATTCAGGCATTCATTCCTATTCATGACAATAAAGTGACTGCAATTGAATGATTTATGACTGTTCCCTGGAGACGTGTCAGTGCGGTCCTCCCCAGCCCCGTGGGATGAGCACGTGTTGGGGTAATGATGAGAGACTCCAGGGAAACATCATGCTCCTACCAGGCCAAAGAAGTCAGTTCTTGGGCTTCCCTGGTGGTCCAGTGGGTAAAGAGTCCGTCTTGCAGTGCAAAGGGCACCAGTTCGATCCCTAGCCCGGGAAGATCCCACGTGCTGCAAAGCGGCTGGACTGGTGTGTCCAATTATGAGCCACTGCTCTGGAGCGCATGCACCCAGAGCTGGTGCTCTTGCAGTGAGAGAGGCCAACGCAATGGGAGGCCCACACATGCCAAAGAATAAAAAAGATGGATGGAAACAGATATAAATTTAAAAAAAGAGGCATGATGGGGAAAAGAAGAAAAAGAGTCAGTTCTCTAACTCAGGGTGCCCCACCCTGTATCTGAATCTCCACTGGAGCCATTCCTGAATACAAAGGTGGTGATGAGGACACTGTCCTGTGGGGTGGGGGTGGTCTGTCTGTGCCCGGGAGAGATGCTGAAGCAACCATTGGATTCCAAAGGTTCTATATGTTTTGCAGAGTAACAGAGATGCCACACCAACAGGAACATGCCTCCAACTAGGGTTTAAAAATAACAGGGATACAATTTTTTCGGACAGGTTGCGTGAGTTCTGGGATAGTCCAGCAAACATTCAAGGCTTTATTGATCATTTTCTTCAAGATTGGATGGAACTCATTCACCTTTAAAACTGGCACACCAATTTCTTAGTAGAAAGATATAAGTAAGGTTATGTGACACAGCAAACAGTCTTATCGAGCGTGCATTACGAAAATGGTTGCAGGGGAAGTTTTTCTTGGGTAGAATTAGGCAGAACCTGAAAAAGATGCTTAGCCAGTTTACACCAGACGCAGAAGCATTAAAAACTCCACCACTGATTTCACTACACCCTGCGTAGCAGAAAGTCCTGAAAACTCCATGGAATGAACAGGTAACAGTTAGAAAAGGCATCTATTTGCCCCATAATAGTCGTGCTTGTCTTCTACTTCCCTAGATATCATTCAGGCATTCATTCCTATTCATGACAATAAAGTGACTGCAATTGAATGATTTATGACTGTTCCCTGGAGACGTGTCAGTGCGGTCCTGCCCAGCCCCGTGGGATGAGCACGTGTTGGGGTAATGATGAGAGACTCCAGGGAAACATCATGCTCCTACCAGGCCAAAGAAGTCAGTTCTTGGGCTTCCCTGGTGGTCCAGTGGGTAAAGAGTCCGTCTTGCAGTGCAAAGGGCACCAGTTCGATCCCTAGCCCGGGAAGATCCCACGTGCTGCAAAGCGGCTGGACTGGTGTGTCCAATTATGAGCCACTGCTCTGGAGCGCATGCACCCAGAGCTGGTGCTCTTGCAGTGAGAGAGGCCAACGCAATGGGAGGCCCACACGGACCAAAGAATAAAAAAGATGGATGGAAACAGATATAAATTTAAAAAAAGAGGCATGATGGGGAAAAGAAGAAAAAGAGTCAGTTCTCTAACTCAGGGTGCCCCACCCTGTATCTGAATCTCCACTGGAGCCATTCCTGAATACAAAGGTGGTGATGAGGACACTGTCCTGTGGGGTGGGGGTGGTCTGTCTGTGCCCGGGAGAGATGCTGAAGCAACCATTGGATTCCAAAGGTTCTATATGTTTTGCAGAGTAACAGAGATGCCACACCAACAGGAACATGCCTCCAACTAGGGTTTAAAAATAACAGGGATACAATTTTTTCGGACAGGTTGCGTGAGTTCTGGGATAGTCCAGCAAACATTCAAGGCTTTATTGATCATTTTCTTCAAGATTGGATGGAACTCATTCACCTTTAAAACTGGCACACCAATTTCTTAGTAGAAAGATATAAGTAAGGTTATGTGACACAGCAAACAGTCTTATCGAGCGTGCATTACGAAAATGGTTGCAGGGGAAGTTTTTCTTGGGTAGAATTAGGCAGAACCTGAAAAAGATGCTTAGCCAGTTTACACCAGACGCAGAAGCATTAAAAACTCCACCACTGATTTCACTACACCCTGCGTAGCAGAAAGTCCTGAAAACTCCATGGAATGAAATAATTTCTGGGTCTCTGACAAGCCCGGTCTGGCTTTTAGCTTCCATATTTCCCCTCTTCTCTGGAGCGAGGCCACCGAGAAGACCAGGAACCTTCCCCATTCCCTGCAAGCTGAGTCCAGCTCTTCCTGTCTCTGAGACAGACCTCCACACGAGTCAGGAGGAAGTGAAAGGTAGCAGCTCAATGCTGTGTCCCAGCATCCAGTTCTGTTCCTGGTGGTCCTCTTCCTTCCCCACCCTAGTGAGCGGTCTAGGAGTGGGCGGTCCATAAACAGCACTAGTGCCACATTCACACCTGCCCCAGGCTCTCCCCTCAGGGCAACTTCTACCACTGCGTCCTTTCCTACTGAGCCGGAAGGCAGCCTCTGAACACCAACACACAGCTCCCAAATCCATCATCGAGGGACCTGAACAGTCACACAAGGTAACACCTTTTGGCCAGGCCTGGGACTACAGACCTGGGCTGTACCTGTTGACAGATTTCTCCGCTGTAGTTGACCTACAATCCGGAGTATCCTGCTTGCTGGGATCTGGAACATTTGGCATGGACCAGGCTTGTCTCGTGTACTGTTTCTGCTGCCTCCTTCACCTGTGAATCCCAAACTGTGGGTCTGTCCACAGAAGCCCTGCCCAGTATCTGCATCATGAGTGGGTACCCATCTCATCCTTTATCCTAACCCTACAGGTGGGTTTTAAGTTGAGGCTCTCAACTCTCTGTCCAACTCGTCCAGATGCAAACAACTAAGCCTGGCTATGTAACACCCTAAGAAAAGCACGAGGGGCATCACCAGAACCTTAGAGAAAAAAAAGAAAAGCACACGCGCATGCACAACACAGTGTACCAACCCACGACTATTAACTAGGTCCCCATGCTAGATCATACAGAGATGAGTTTGGTAATTTGCATGAGTTACTTACAATAAGCAATGCTTTCATAATGTTTTAAGTCAATTCAAGACATAAACTCAGACTACACGCGGTATTACTGGTCCTGGAACTTCACTCCTACGGCTCTCATCATTATTTCTAAGGGACCAGTTCACTTTTAACCAGTATACAGCAAAGTAAGGCTGTCTAGAGTTTCCTCAGAAGGAAAAAAAAAAACCTGTTTGGATGAAATCTACTGCTAGCTCTGTCTACATTTCCCACCCTGTTACAAGGGTGATTTGAATGCCAGCTCGCTTCCAGGTAAGTGTCTGGCTTGCTCTAACTTGCTGCAGTCGACCCCTAGTTTCACACTGCTTGCATTACTAAAAATGTTTATTTTGACGAGACATTTCTTAGCCTACCTGCTTCCAAAAAGCACATTCCAAAATACTCTAAATTATACAGTAATTATAAATCTCCTACTTTATAAGTATTAGTAAGAAAAACAGAAATGTCAACAACTAAAATGAACGCCATAATTTATGCAACAGCCAGAAGCATCAAGTGGAGGGGGTCAGGGAGTTCTCCCAACAACCCTCCCCTAAAACCATGATCAGGTAAAATCCACAAATATCGAAAGCCAGATAACACTGACCATATATGCGGCGCCCACTGAACAGTCACACAAGGTAACACCTTTTGGCCAGGCCTGGGACTACAGACCTGGGCTGTACCTGTTGACAGATTTCTCCGCTGTAGTTGACCTACAATCCGGAGTATCCTGCTTGCTGGGATCTGGAACATTTGGCATGGACCAGGCTTGTCTCGTGTACTGTTTCTGCTGCCTCCTTCACCTGTGAATCCCAAACTGTGGGTCTGTCCACAGAAGCCCTGCCCAGTATCTGCATCATGAGTGGGTACCCATCTCATCCTTTATCCTAACCCTACAGGTGGGTTTTAAGTTGAGGCTCTCAACTCTCTGTCCAACTCGTCCAGATGCAAACAACTAAGCCTGGCTATGTAACACCCTAAGAAAAGCACGAGGGGCATCACCAGAACCTTAGAGAAAAAGAAAAGCACACGCGCATGCACAACACAGTGTACCAACCCACGACTATTAACTAGGTCCCCATGCTAGATCATACAGAGATGAGTTTGGTAATTTGCATGAGTTACTTACAATAAGCAATGCTTTCATAATGTTTTAAGTCAATTCAAGACATAAACTCAGACTACACGCGGTATTACTGGTCCTGGAACTTCACTCCTATGGCTCTCATCATTATTTCTAAGGGACCAGTTCACTTTTAACCAGTATACAGCAAAGTAAGGCTGTCTAGAGTTTCCTCAGAAGAGAAAAAGAACCTGTTTGGATGAAATCTACTGCTAGCTCTGTCTACATTTCCCACCCTGTTACAAGGGTGATTTGAATGCCAGCTCGCTTCCAGGTAAGTGTCTGGCTTGCTCTAACTTGCTGCAGTCGACCCCTAGTTTCACACTGCTTGCATTACTAAAAATGTTTATTTTGACGAGACATTTCTTAGCCTACCTGCTTCCAAAAAGCACATTCCAAAATACTCTAAATTATACAGTAATTATAAATCTCCTACTTTATAAGTATTAGTAAGAAAAACAGAAATGTCAACAACTAAAATGAACGCCATAATTTATGCAACAGCCAGAAGCATCAAGTGGAGGGGGTCAGGGAGTTCTACCAACAACCCTCCCCTAAAACCATGATCAGGTAAAATCCACAAATATCGAAAGCCAGATAACACTGACCATATATGCGGCGCCCAGCTATTTTTTTTTTTTTTTTTAAATCATAAGCTCACATGTTATTATGGATCTCAGTTTCACGAGAAACTCATGCTACTTTGAAGGAGGTTGAAAGCCACCATTTTTCAGGCTCTAACAAATGAACAGCACAGAAATTTTAAAAATTCAGAAGGCATTACCTGGTGCAGGCTGGCGTTCATTCCATTCGGTGGAAATTAAGATTTCTATAACTTGTATGAAGGGTTCAGTATTCTCAGAACTATCAAAAAAAAACAAACAAACAAAACAAACAGGTCCATCAGAAACCTTGTTCCCTAAACAAGAAACTCATTTTCATTTCTGCACATTCAGATACCTAGGTCTTATGGAACTATGCATGTGCATTTGTGAACTAGTATCTTCAGAATAAGCTTAATGACCCATCAATTTAGGACTACCCTCATCACCACAAAATTTAGGTTTCTCTTCTGTCACTTACCTGGCTGTTGGGAATCTGAAAAGCAGAGGGCTGAAGAGTTCGGAGAGTACTCTTGCATTCAAAAGATTTTTGCTGGACGTTTGAGAGAGCTTGAAGAAATGTTTTAGCAAATACTGCAGCGTGAGCCAGTACTGATGAGGTATGCTGGGTGACCTAAGGAGCCTCTTCAACAGCTGGATGTATTCTTCAGCACTCTGCACTTCTACAGGTTCAAAAAAAAAAGCAAAGAAAAGATTAAAAGACTGTTCGTAGCTACTAGTGAATAAACACGTAGAATACCTCTGTCCTAGCTACAGAGGAATCATTTAAAATGAAGACATCAGAAACAGCAGAGAGTATGTTTGCTCTCCTCATCAGAAAAGGCATTATGAGAAAGTCGAAATCTCATGTCAAATGGTAACGCAGGAAACTCGTGGTGTATAAAACCGCAGGAGGTTCTGGGCGTGCTGCCTTCTGTGGACCAGCTTCAAGTGTGATTGGCTAACTTAGAGGAGCATCAGATAAATATCGCAGGTTTTACCTTTGAAGGTTACGAACCACAATTTCCTGTCCCCAAAGCACTCTGAGCATGAGCTCCTAAAACAAGAGTCTTCTTCCCTGAACTCATTTTCTAATGGAGTAAGGTGATGGGAACATTCCCAGTCCCTGGGTCCTAGTCTGTTCTCTGAATGCAACAATGGCACTAGGCACAGTGAGGCATTCCCTGACATAGCGAGCCTTAAAATACCAATGAAAGGTTAGATTTCAACATGCAGATGGCCTTCCTAAATAAGCACATGAGAACCTGGGTCTTCTACTGGATGCTCTGGTAAGGGAGGGGGTTTGTGCCGACGTGGGTGGGGTGGGGGGGGACTCTTACTAACTTTGTCTAAGCAACCTCTTTATACGCAGCCCTTGAGTTTACAGGTTCATTCACATCTCAGCACATGTTCAAGTAGATCCTCAGAAGAGACAACATACCTGGGGCGAAAGCAATCAGTTCACTGTAAACAGCTCCCGGAATGACAGGATTTGGTAAGTCCAGGAGATAGCGTCTGAAGGCGTCAGCTAAAACGTGCACATCGAACATTTCCAAGTCCACAGAGGTGGCATCTGTGATTAAATGTGCAAAAAGAAAAAAAAGTAGTTTTTTTTTTTTCTTCAGATATTTCTGATTTTCTGAATGTGCAACTTAACTGTGACATATGAAAGGCAGCAATATGGAGACAAACAGAAGACACGTGAGTATTTATTAGCAGTGTTTCTCACAGGGGCAGCTCCTGGCATTTTGAATAGGAGATTTTTCCTTCTGCAGAGCTGTCCCCCACACTGGAACATTTAGCATGGAGGGCCCTGCCCATGGTACACATTCCCAGAATTTGGGGCAGCAAAAAACAGTGTCTCTGTTGTGGTCTGAATTGTGTCACCCACAATTTGTATGTTGAAACCCCAACTCCCAGCACCTCTGAATACAAAGGGCCTTTAAAGAGGTACTTAAGATAAAAGGGGCCATTGGAGTGAGCCCTAGTCAACTTGACTGGCATACGAGGAGAAAATTTAGGCAGATAACAAAGGTGGGTGCACAGAGGACCCGCCACCTGAGGACCCAGCAAGGGAGCGGCCGTCTGTAAGACAAGGAGAAACCAAACTGCCCTGATTTGGGACTTCAAGCCTCCAGAACTGTGACAAAACAGATTTCGGGGTTTTTTTTGGGGGGGGGGGGGGAAGGGAGGGGGCGGGCCGGCCACTTCTATCGGTCTTTCATTTATCTATTTTCATCCGTCTTTGTTCTTTGGCCCGTGTGGGCCTTCCATCGCAGTGGCCTCTTTCCTCGCAAAGCACTGGCTCTGGGCGCATGCGCTCCAGAGCTCCGGCTCGGTAATTGGACACATCGGTCCAGCTGCTCCGCGGCACCTGGGATCTTCCCAGGCCAGGGATCGAACCGGCACCCCTTGCACTGTAAGGCGGTGTCCTTACCCACTGGACCACCAGGGAAGCCCAGATTTCTGTTTTTAAAACCACCTAGTCTGTGGAATTCTGTCATGGCTGCCACAGTGAACTAATACGGTCCCTACATCATTTGCAAATACATTCTAGAGGCGGGGGTTCTGCCTTGATGGAGAAGGATTCTGTCGAAGGATGCTGAACCACCTAGTAAATGCTTCTTAAAACTCCCATAAGGAAACGTGAAATACAAATCCAAAGAGTGCCTAAAATTCAAGTCGCTGGATATCAGTATTAATTTAACCCAACAGAGTACTGACTGATGAAGCAGTAAGTCATTACAGAATTTTAGCAGTCAACCTTAAGAATAGCCAGGAAAATTATGTGAGCATCCTTAGAATGTTTCTCCCTAGTACTGAGAAGAGTAATCTGATTGAAGTAGTACTAATTGAACTTGGGGGCAAACTGAACTATCTCAAACGAAATATAAGATGTGCAGTCTGTTCGGTAAATCCTTGAGCTGGAAAAGAGGTCAGGCAATTCAAGCCTGGGGTGATGTGAATCACAGCCGCGCTGTGAGTCCCCGGGGACCGAGGGAGGCGTTCGGCCAGTGGAAAGCAGCAGTGCCGGGGACGGGAAGGGCCCGGGTCGCCGCTGAGAGAGACGCACTGGTGAGGAGAGGACTCGAGGGCAGGTATCTGGGGACCTGTGCACTTGCTGGAAAACGGGGAAGCTGATGAGCAAGACGCTACGCTTTTAAAAAGCCTTTTTTTTTTTTTTTTCATTTAAAAACCATTTTAAATTAGAGGAGGACTGTTTTCTATTGTCGTGTTAGTTTCTGCTGCAGGACTGCGTGTACCAGCTATGAGTATACATTCATCCCCGCCCCATGCCACCGTCCAGGCCATCACAGAGCACCGAGCTGAGCTCCCTGTGTTATGCCACAGCTTCCCACCAGCTACTTATTTTACACCTCCTAGCGTATGCATGTCACAGCTACTCTCTCAGCTTGCCCCACCCTCTCCGCCCCTCTCCTCCCCCCCACCCCCCACCGCCACGTGTCCACAAGCCTGTTCTCTATGTCTGCGTCTCTATTCCCGCCCTGCGAATAGGTTCACCAATACCATTTTTTCTAGATTCCATATATATCCGACAGTACGCAATATGTGTTCCACAGCTTTATTAACCGTGGCATTCAAATACATGGGAAAGGCTGATACCACTTCTGGTACCCTTGATTCCAGGACAGTCAGAAACAGAGAGATTATCAAGAACTAACCTAGCTAGGAGACAGGTGGGGGCCTAGGAGAGGACGAGAGCGCATCAGGTTCACCCTGAGAGGCTGAGCGTGAGGAGAAACGGCATCCAGGACATGCAGGAGCTGGGAGTCATATTATGAAAGCCCCCAGGCTGAAGCTGGACGCTGCTAGAGCGCTTTGGGCACCTTGTCATCATAAGCCAAACATGGCCCACCAGCTAGGCAGAGCCTATGAAAGACCATCATCGCACAATCCTCAAAAGCTCAGAAAAGTCCATCTGGTAGTAATAAACGCAGATAGGTTATCTTGAGGAAAAAAAACGAAAAGGGGGATAAGCAAGGGGTTAAATCACTTTGTGTCCCACAAAGAACAAAGCAGATGCCTGTCCCATCTCGAGTGAAGTGTGGGGAGGGCGAGACTAGGTCTCTGCATAAAGACTCCATGTGGAAGGCAACGGCTAGTGAGACTGTCAAAATGCTGTGTGCATCCCCGCCGGAGCATTCTGTAGCTGCCGACCCCCTCAAATTCACCTGTTTACTCCATGTAATATCGCCCTGTCCAGCAAATTCAAATTATGGAACCTGCTCATCCTAAAAAAAGGTGATAAGCCATTTGGTAATGAGGTGTAAACCTCAAGATGCTGGAGTCCCCACATCTCCCCCTCAGGCAGGCTGTCTGCTGCCTCCTCCGTGCAGAAGCAGTGCTGGTAAGGCATCCCTCTTTGGGACACTTCCCACCACGGTGACGACGACTCTGAGACTGATGGAGAGACGCACTTCTGGACTGCCGTCCCGCCAGGGCACAGACTGTGGCTCTCACCTGCTTTTCTCACACCCCTTAGGGCTCAGCACAGAACATGCTTGTTAATGTTTGTGGGCTGAGCTACAACACGTCCTGACAGTGATGCTAAGGCACTGAAGCCCTTCTCCAACAACCGAGGCATCTGTTATTCCGGAGAGCCTTTATCACCTTTGAATGAAATAACCTTACTTCAAGTCTTTAGGTAAGCTCACCTTATGTCAAATCCCAATAAAGTCTATGTAGTATTTTCTGTTTATTCACAGATAATTTCTAAAGCGCCTTGGACTTTCTGGCTTCTTCTGTTGTAGAAGTCTCTTTTTCTGCATTAAAGCTATCCTAACACACTTTTCCAAGAGCTGGACATGGCTGTCATGTGACTGTGGAGGCTGGCTGAATCTTTAGGTCTGGGTTAGGGATGAATTCTCCCCTCTTTATTCCCCCACTTCCTCCCTGCTTGTCATTGAGTCTGCTTCTGACAGGTAACCGGTAACCTCTCCCACATTTCACCTCCTCTCCCACAGGAATGGCGAATGACCTCCAGCTGAGTCAAGGGTTCTCAATTGGCGTCAATTTTGCTGCCCTAACTCCGCCTTCAGGGCACATCTGCTAGCAGCTGCAGACATTTCTGATTGGCATAACTGGAGGACAATGTCACTGGCATCTCGTGGGTGGAGGCCAGGAGTGCTGCTGAAATTCTACTATGCACAGAACAGCTCCTTGACAATAAAGAATTATCCATCCTAAAATGTTCACAGCACTGAAGCTGAAAAAGCCCTGTTTTTACAGTCGGGGTATCCTGAAATATGATTACCACATAATGATTTGATATTTGTATACACCATTGTTAAAGCATCACCACAATAAGTCTGGCTGACATCCACACAGAGTCACACACGGAAATTTTTTTCTTGTGAGAATGCTTAAAAGAAAAAGTCTGAATCAGGTTAAGAGGAACCAAAAAAGCAGGGGTGTAGGGTGGGAGTGGGGGAATAATTTATACCACTGAAATGAAAACAAGACAGTGTATTTTAGGGCAATACAGTGTGTGTGTGTTGGGGGGCAGTGGGAGGGAAGAACAAGGACTTTTAGGGTCAGAACAGTTAAGATGCAAATCATGGCTTTATCATCAGCAGTTACTCCTATTTATACAAGACTGATGTGTGAATGAATGAAATAAATTACTTAGCAGGTACTAGTAAAAGTGGCTCGCCATCCTCCACTCATGTCTGCCCTTTTCAGACACTGGTAATTCACAGAGCATGGTTAAAAGCCATGCTTTTGGTTTTTGATATAAGTGACTTATCTCTGACCTTCCTTCCAGAATATTATGATTTTTTAATAGCCCAAAAAATCCTCTGCTGGAAACAGGCCTGGAAGATCCTTGTTCTTAAACTGAGATAATATTTACTCTTTCTGTTTTGCCACAAAATTCACGTTTATAGCGCATAATCCAAAGTAATTCTCCCTCTTTATTCCCTGTGGAGGCTGGCTGAATCTTTAGGTCTGGGTTAGATGAATTCTCCCTCTTTATTCCCCCTTCCTCCCTGCTTGTCATTGAGTCTGCTTCTGACAGGTAACCGGTAACCTCTCCCACATTTCACCTCCTCTCCCACAGGAATGGCGAATGACCTCCAGCTGAGTCAAGGGTTCTCAATTGGCGTCAATTTTGCTGCCCTAACTCCGCCTTCAGGGCACATCTGCTAGCAGCTGCAGACATTTCTGATTGGCATAACTGGAGGACAATGTCACTGGCATCTCGTGGGTGGAGGCCAGGAGTGCTGCTGAAATTCTACTATGCACAGAACAGCTCCTTGACAATAAAGAATTATCCATCCTAAAATGTTCACAGCACTGAAGCTGAAAAGCCCTGTTTTTACAGTCGGGGTATCCTGAAATATGATTACCACATAATGATTTGATATTTGTATACACCATTGTTAAAGCATCACCACAATAAGTCTGGCTGACATCCACACAGAGTCACACACGGAAATTTTTTTCTTGTGAGAATGCTTAAAAGAAAAAGTCTGAATCAGGTTAAGAGGAACCAAAAAAGCAGGGGTGTAGGGTGGGAGTGGGGGAATAATTTATACCACTGAAATGAAAACAAGACAGTGTATTTTAGGGCAATACAGTGTGTGTGTGTTGGGGGGCAGTGGGAGGGAAGAACAAGGACTTTTAGGGTCAGAACAGTTAAGATGCAAATCATGGCTTTATCATCAGCAGTTACTCCTATTTATACAAGACTGATGTGTGAATGAATGAAATAAATTACTTAGCAGGTACTAGTAAAAGTGGCTCGCCATCCTCCACTCATGTCTGCCCTTTTCAGACACTGGTAATTCACAGAGCATGGTTAAAAGCCATGCTTTTTGTTTTTGATATAAGTGACTTATCTCTGAGCTTCCTTCCAGGATATTATGATTTTTTAATAGACCAAAAAATCCTCTGCTGGAAACAGGCCTGGAAGATCCTTGTTCTTAAACTGAGATAATATTTACTCTTTCTGTTTTGCCACAAAATTCACGTTTATAGCGCATAATCCAAAGAAAACCAGTTTTCTGTGTGTGTGTTTTGATCTCAAATGGGCAAAGAAAACTATCAAAATATCTTGTTGACGTGAATTTGGGTTATTTATTCCATCTCACAGGGGGTGTGAAGAGTTTTTTTAAAAGCCCAACTGCATCGTTTTGTTTTTGGTCACATTTGCAAACGTAACCACTCTTTCTCAAATAACCCCCATTGCATCAGTTTCTGAAGTCCAAACATTTCCTGTGACTTTCAATACACTCAGCTTGACCAATTTTCTGACCAAAACATGTATCTTTATCTCAACTGGCTAGGACAAAACTCAGTGTTTCCTTAACACCCTGGTAAAACCATCAGATAAAAAAAAAAGTCTTTTCACCTTGCTTTTTCTGCCAGTCAACTTCTGATGACCTACTCTGGATGTGTGTAGGAGGATGTGCTCTGTGTTGTGTGCGAGACTGATTTCCACATACAAAGGAAAAATGAAAGTAAAAAAACTTTTTTTTAAGCTTCAAACATTTGGGCGGTACATTTCAAGTCAAACTATCAACAGATTAAGATCTAATCTCCTTCTTTTCTTCCCAGAAACAGCTTTTCTAGAAATTTTCATAAGCTACCTCACACTTCAAATTTTTTCATTTATTAAATATCACATGGGCATTCTTTGCATAACTGGGTGTCTCAAAGTGCTTCTTCTAAAGCTGGATTTTACTTCTTTTGGTTCAAATACCCAAATTTAGTTCAAATAATGGGGGGCAAAAAAAAAAAAAAATTATCAATAAAAAGAAAAGTACTGGGAGGGAATAAAGGACCTGAGAGATTCCAGAAGCTGAGGTAGAAGATGACTTGCTGGGATGATGGTGCGCAAACTGACATCTGTACAGCTGTAAAAGGGATTACATTTTAGACACTGGTAATTCACAGAGCATGGTTAAAAGCCATGCTTTTGTTTTGATATAAGTGACTTATCTCTGAGCTTCCTTCCAGGATATTATGATTTTTTAATAGACCAAAAAATCCTCTGCTGGAAACAGGCCTGGAAGATCCTTGTTCTTAAACTGAGATAATATTTACTCTTTCTGTTTTGCCACAAAATTCACGTTTATAGCGCATAATCCAAAGAAAACCAGTTTTCTGTGTGTGTGTTTTGATCTCAAATGGGCAAAGAAAACTATCAAAATATCTTGTTGACGTGAATTTGGGTTATTTATTCCATCTCACAGGGGGTGTGAAGAGTTTTTTTAAAAGCCCAACTGCATCGTTTTGTTTTTGGTCACATTTGCAAACGTAACCACTCTTTCTCAAATAACCCCCATTGCATCAGTTTCTGAAGTCCAAACATTTCCTGTGACTTTCAATACACTCAGCTTGACCAATTTTCTGACCAAAACATGTATCTTTATCTCAACTGGCTAGGACAAAACTCAGTGTTTCCTTAACACCCTGGTAAAACCATCAGATAAAAAAAAAAAAAAGTCTTTTCACCTTGCTTTTTCTGCCAGTCAACTTCTGATGACCTACTCTGGATGTGTGTAGGAGGATGTGCTCTGTGTTGTGTGCGAGACTGATTTCCACATACAAAGGAAAAATGAAAGTAAAAAAACTTTTTTTTAAGCTTCAAACATTTGGGCGGTACATTTCAAGTCAAACTATCAACAGATTAAGATCTAATCTCCTTCTTTTCTTCCCAGAAACAGCTTTTCTAGAAATTTTCATAAGCTACCTCACACTTCAAATTTTTTCATTTATTAAATATCACATGGGCATTCTTTGCATAACTGGGTGTCTCAAAGTGCTTCTTCTAAAGCTGGATTTTACTTCTTTTGGTTCAAATACCCAAATTTAGTTCAAATAATGGGGGGCAAAAAAAAAAAAAAATTATCAATAAAAAGAAAAGTACTGGGAGGGAATAAAGGACCTGAGAGATTCCAGAAGCTGAGGTAGAAGATGACTTGCTGGGATGATGGTGCGCAAACTGACATCTGTACAGCTGTATTCTGTACGGCAAGGAGGCAAGGGACAAACAGGAAAGGCACTATTTGATTACATTATTTGGTGCCATTTAACCAACCAGTGGCATGCTAGAGCTGACGTGCATCGGCTCACAATTCTTCTGCAGGCTGGCAGCTTGCAATTAATCATGGTAGGATTATCTATAGTACAGAAATGGGGCAACACTCCAGACCAGGGCTCCTCCCTCCCCTATAGAGCTGGTTTCCCAGCACACTACTGACTGTAACAATATCATGCTGTGGAAAGTGAAAGTGTTAGTTGTGTCCGACTCTGCGACTCCACCGACTGTACTGTCCATGGGATTCTCTGGGCAAGAATCCTGGAGTGGATTGCCATTTCCTTCTCCGGGGGAGCTTCTTGACTCAGGGATCAAACCTGGGTCTCCCACACTGCAGCAGATTCTTTACCGTGTTGTCACTTGATATAAATATGGCGTGAAATGCCAGGAAGGGATGAAGACAAAGAAAAGAAGGGAAAGGAAAAAAGAACGAGAAAGGGGAAAGGGAAGAAGGTCAGATGAGACCTATTGAATGACAGAAGCAATTTTTCAGCTAGTCCAGATGAATGAGATGTAACCAATGGGAAGATCAGAGAAAGTCAATCAATAAGCAGAATCAGAGAAATCCCAAGATGTTTGTCTCCTCTGCACCTTCTGCAGGACCCACAGGTTCGTGGGTGTGAAGATGGACAGAAGGCAGGCAGGCACACACACCCCTGCTCAGGAGACAAACGGCCTGGCCTCCTAGAGCAAGAGCGCAGGGGAAAGTGTGCATGATTTCCGAGCTCCCTCCAAACTGAGAACGCTGCACGCCTGAGCTTCAGTGCTTTGTGCTTTACCTGAAACGCAAAGGGAAGAGCCATCTTTCCCTCTGTGCTATTTCCAGCTGTGTGACACTCACCACAGTCAAGAAGCTGTCGTAACTCTGCCGGGCTGCTGGAGCTCTGTGTTCTGTATAGAGTTGAACATTCCAGACCTAGGATACAAAACAGATGGAGTATGCAAAACACAGCTCTCTGGAGAACCTGCAAGCCTGCAGCCAGAGAGACATTCCAGTTTCCATCCAGTGTCTATTCGAGATGTGTACCAAGGATTCTTGGAAGTCAACTCCCACTATTCATCTTATCCGGCATGTCAATAATTTTGGCAAAATCGTCTGGCCCCTGAGGAGCAAGTTAATTCCATCTATTAAAATAGGGAGAATTTAGAAGTTTCCATATAGTAAATCCATGTAGGTATGGAGTGTGAAGTCAGAGCTAGACTGTCTACCCACAGCAACAAACAGCTCGTGTATCTAGCACAGGTGGCAGGAAGTGGATTTGATGAACACCCATGTGACAGATATAAGCGAGGACACCCACGAAATCAGATCACAGCCCGTGAGCTGAGTCCCCCCGACCAGCAGGATTACCTTTCTTTTCAATGGCTTCCACGAGCCTGATAAGAAGCGGCGAAGCGACGTCAGGGGGCGCAAACTGCTCTGCGAGGTCCGGGAGAGCCGAAGCTGCAAACACACACAATCCCGAGGTTATGCTGGATCGAGGGTCATCCGGTGCAGCCGACAGCAGTGAAAACAATCCGAACACGGGGTCATGGGAGTCCCAGCAGGACAGTGGCACATTCAGGCCAGCATGAGAGAACTCGTGTGGGGCCCTGTGTTTAGAAGGCTCTTCCCAGGGTGTAAGGAGTCTGGGGGCCAAGGGGGCACACCTGATGCTTCTCTCTTAGGATGCGATCAGAACACTCCCCAGCAGCCCAATTCCCTTGCCCCGGCAGCTTCTCGAGTCTCCTCCCCAGGCCCATCCTCTGCCGCGCAGACCTCCCTGTGGGGCTCGCCCCTTTAGCCCAAGGAATGGGCTGGGGCTGAAGGAAGTGGGGCTCTGGATGGAATGCGGCCTGGCCGTGCAGAGTCCCGGCAGGCCAGGGCCAAGCCAGGGGTGGACCCACCTCTCCGCACATCACCACATTCTTGGGAAGAACTCACAACTGAAGAAGCCTAAATTCAAATCCAGCTTCCCAGTCAAGGCGCGGAAGCTGCTGCCGGGCTGCTGGAGCTCTGTGTTCTGTATAGAGTTGAACATTCCAGACCTAGGATACAAAACAGATGGAGTATGCAAAACACAGCTCTCTGGAGAACCTGCAAGCCTGCAGCCAGAGAGACATTCCAGTTTCCATCCAGTGTCTATTCGAGATGTGTACCAAGGATTCTTGGAAGTCAACTCCCACTATTCATCTTATCCGGCATGTCAATAATTTTGGCAAAATCGTCTGGCCCCTGAGGAGCAAGTTAATTCCATCTATTAAAATAGGGAGAATTTAGAAGTTTCCATATAGTAAATCCATGTAGGTATGGAGTGTGAAGTCAGAGCTAGACTGTCTACCCACAGCAACAAACAGCTCGTGTATCTAGCACAGGTGGCAGGAAGTGGATTTGATGAACACCCATGTGACAGATATAAGCGAGGACACCCACGAAATCAGATCACAGCCCGTGAGCTGAGTCCCCCCGACCAGCAGGATTACCTTTCTTTTCAATGGCTTCCACGAGCCTGATAAGAAGCGCGGCGACGTCAGGGGGCGCAAACTGCTCTGCGAGGTCCGGGAGAGCCGAAGCTGCAAACACACACAATCCCGAGGTTATGCTGGATCGAGGGTCATCCGGTGCAGCCGACAGCAGTGAAAACAATCCGAACACGGGGTCATGGGAGTCCCAGCAGGACAGTGGCACATTCAGGCCAGCATGAGAGAACTCGTGTGGGGCCCTGTGTTTAGAAGGCTCTTCCCAGGGTGTAAGGAGTCTGGGGGCCAAGGGGGCACACCTGATGCTTCTCTCTTAGGACGCGATCAGAACACTCCCCAGCAGCCCAATTCCCTTGCCCCGGCAGCTTCTCGAGTCTCCTCCCCAGGCCCATCCTCTGCCGCGCAGACCTCCCTGTGGGGCTCGCCCCTTTAGCCCAAGGAATGGGCTGGGGCTGAAGGAAGTGGGGCTCTGGATGGAATGCGGCCTGGCCGTGCAGAGTCCCGGCAGGCCAGGGCCAAGCCAGGGGTGGACCCACCTCTCCGCACATCACCACATTCTTGGGAAGAACTCACAACTGAAGAAGCCTAAATTCAAATCCAGCTTCCCAGTCAAGGCGCGGAAATAATTGTCGAGGAAGGAGGATGGAATAGATTTTATCAGTCTGTTAATGTGATTTTAACATGAAAATATCCAGACACAAGTTGCTTGGGCCTCCTTTTATTTTGGGCCCAAGCTTCACAGATGCTGAGGTGGGTATAACATCAGATACGAAGGCAGTAAAAATGAGGACTTGCCACTGAGCACTCCAGTTAGGTCCCCACGGACCTGCTACTGAAAAGCCTTTATGTGCTTACACATGTTTTGGCCAGTTAATTTCTTAAGACATGTGATGCTGTCATAAACTTTTTTCCATGCTTTCATTTATACGTTTTGCCAAATTATAACAAAAGAGAAAATCTAATTAGACGACATACAATGTCCTTCAACGTTATGCTGATTAACTGTATTTTTCACTCCAAAAACATGTAAAATATGTTTCTCATAAGATACCAGAAGAGGGAGCTAAATATACGCATCTCAAATTTCTCAAACTGCAAAATATAGGCGAATGACAATCTTTATGAAAATACCTACATGTGCAGTCTATTTATCAGGCACCCATAAATCACTTTTAGACACTTAACATTCACTGCTGTATAAATGTACTTTCATACAGTTTATATAATCTAAGATGAAATATTGCCAATTCTGTTTCAATGAGATTTCAGTGGTGTGATTTTACTTTAAGCCATATATCATGCTGAGCCAATTTTTAACGCAGCCCATCTTCCTAATAGTGAGTCAGCAGAGAAAAACACAGATTCACAAGATTAACAGTCAAGTAAGACTAGGATCAGTTTTGACCTCAGAAAATTAAGGATTATTTATGTGTTTTAGAAACCAGACCCTGTGGTATAAGACCCTTCTATTCCCTGAGACAGGTAGTAACGTGATCTTCCCACCCAGCTCAGATAGCCATGCCAGCTACCGAGGATAAAAGAAGGGCTAAGTTATGGAAGAAAATCCTAAAAGGAGAAGGGCTAAGTTATGGAAGAAAATCCTATAGGAGCATTCTCCAGAAGAACTTCCAGTGACAATGGATATGCTCTATTAGCTGTGCAACAGAAGAGGGGAATTTTTAATTTTTACTGATTTAAAATGAACTTACTGTATATGGCTACTGACCACAGGAATGAAGATCTTGGTCCAACAGCCTAAGTGAGGGCAAGTTTTAATCAACAGCTGGTGACTTCATGCTACAAAGACCCCACTTATAAAGCCGTCCCTGGGCACAGGGCACCTGTACGTGGGACTTGTCAATATCTGAACGCAGAGCGCACATGGCTGATCAGTTTCCTGGGCCACTTTGCCCTAATGCTGCATGAATGCACTTTACCTTGGGGTGTGGCAGGAGGGATACATTAGGAGGCAGGGATTAACATATACACATTACTATATATATAAAACAGATAGTCAACAAGCATCCACTGTACAGCACAGGGAACTACATTCCGTATTTTGCAATGGCCTATACAGGAATAAAACCCAAAGACGACATGTGTAAATGAAACCGAACGGCCTGCTCTGCGATACACCTGAACCTAACATGATACTGCAAATCAACTATTTTTTACTTTTTCTTTTTTGGGCCACTTCTATTGGTCTTTCATTTATTTCCATCTTTGTTCTTTGGCCTGTGTGGGCCACCCATCGCAGTGGCCTCTTGTGTTGCAGAGCACTGGCTCTGGGCGCACGTGCTCCAGAGCGCTGGCTCAGTAGTTGGACACATCGGTCCAGCCTCTCCACAGCACGTGGGATCCTCCCAGGCTAGGGATGGAACCGGTGCCTTTACCCACTGGACCACCAGGGAAGCTCTATTCTTTACTTTTAAAATGCAAATATCTTGACAATTTCTTCTCAGTCTTTTTCATTGAAAGCACTATAAATAAAAAAAGAAGGGGCTTCTCTGGTAGTCCAGTGGTAAAGACACTGCCTTGCAGTGCAAGAGGCACCGGTTCGATCCCTGGCCTGGGAGGATCCCATGTGCTGTGGAGAGGCTGGACCAATGTGTCCAACTACTGAGCCAGCGCTCTGGAGCACGTGCGCCCAGAGCCAGTGCTCTGCAATGCAAGAGGCCACTGCGATGGGAGGCCCACACAGGCCAAAGAACAAAGACGAATGAAAATAAATAAATGGAAGACCAATAGAAGTGGCCCCCCGCAAAAAATATAAAATAAAAAAAAGAAAGACTATAAAGTAAAACAGCACAGAGTTTCATTTCCTCTGATCAACTATAAACTACTTCCCTTTGCCTGAGATTATCAGCTCACAAAAATATCCTCCCCTACAAATGCTTTCTACACTGAGCAAAATGAAATATCATCCCATCAGCATACGGAACAGGAGAAAAACACAAAGGTAGGGATACGCTGTAGAGAAATATTATTAATTAGGACTCACTGTCTAGTCTTAGCTTTCTCAAACTTACAGATCTCAGTACACAGCAAAATGCAAAAAGCTAAAGATTAAGTAGTAAACACATGAATCCACGAATCCACACAACATTCATCCAACCAACATGTCTAGTTCCTCTCTCTCCTCCCTCATAAATTACAGAGGCATTTTCATTTAATTAAAAACCAGAAGTTAAAGTTGGCAACTAAAGATGGAATTACTTAATAAAAGTTTATCTCCTTCCAAAATCTTATCAACACAATCATTTCTGCAGGCAAATATGAAAGTTAAATTAAGTGATAATTAAAGATTTCACCTAACTGTGATTGAAATATGCACCCGACAGTTGTTATATTACTAGGTTGGCAAATACTACACATAAAATTGTTTCTACCACTTTTATTTCTTCACTTCAGTTTGAAGAAGGGGGAAAAAAAAAAAATCACCTCTTTTCTAAGTCCTTTCAATGTTTCTTTGGCAAAAAACATGCTAGTTTGCTTTCCATATCCTGAGCTGCAAATATCATTTGTTTCACTCGTACGAATGCAACATGAAGTTTTTAAAAATCACTGTTACGGCTATCAGGTACCTAGAGCAACACCTTTCTCAAAGTACACCCCAGAAAACTTTAAAAAGACAAAAAAAAAAAAACCCTAGATTTATATAGTAGGAAGTACAGGTATTCCTTTGTACCAAATCGAGTAAATTTACCACTGAATTTTTTTTTAATATTGAAAAAAGCTTAATATCCTAATGTATAATAAGGTTTTGCAATGGGAGTTTTAAAAGGTAAATTTTACAAAGAGACAAGGTTCTTTAAAATAACAATTCAATGGGCTTCCCTGGTGGTCCAGTGGGTAAGGACACAGCCTTGCAGTGCAAGGGGCGCCAGTTCGATCCCTGGCCTGGGAAGATTCCACGTGCCATGGAGCGGCTGGACCAATGTGTCCAATTACTGAGCCGGGGCTCTGGAGCGCATGTGCCCAGAGTTGGTGCTCTGCGACAACAGAGGCCACTGCAGTGGGAGGCCCACACGGGCCACAGAACAAAAGATGGATGAAAATAGATAAATGAAAGACCAATAGAAGTGGCCCGCCCACCCCCCTCCCTCCCCAACCTGCCTCGTCCCAAATAAACAAATAAATAGATATTAAAAAAAAAAAACAATTCAAGAATGTCCTATTCTGTAGCACAATATCTCTGATTCAGTCCATTTCCCCTTTAAAATATTAAACATAGGGGATGTGGAAGCTTTACCCAAGAAGCTTTTGAAGTTCACATTTTCTACTTGGAGCAACAGGATCAATTAACAGTGAAAGATTAAAAGGCATTCTAAAGCAAAATATGTTTTCAACAATCCTAAAATCAATCAGTCCTTTAATTTTATTAAATATCCAAGGTCAATATTTATACTTCTGTTAGATCCCATTTTAAAGAATTCCAACAGGAAATGACAATTGTTAGAGGAAGTACCAAATTTGTCAAGTTTTTTGAAAAGTCCTTGATGAAGTACCACATCATGCAGTTCAACAAACTAAAACATACTGGAACTAATGCATATATACATATGTACGCACACACACAGAGGTCATATATGGTGACCATTAAATAAAACAGAGATTAGCAGAGCATGAACCTTATCAACTTTACATACAAATTCTCATTTGATTTCACCTTAGAGACAGATCTGTATAGCTTGATGAGGAATGCTTTTTGGTTTGTGAATCCTGCTATAGTCAGTGTACAGGTGTCAAGAGTTAAGTCCACTCTTAAAGCTGGGTGAATGTTAGATTCCTCTACTATAAGCCAACACCAGGTTTTCACTTAGCTGAATCACTTTTTCATCAAAAGAAATCAATTTTACTTAATATCCTAATGTATAATAAGGTTTTGCAATGGGAGTTTTAAAAGGTAAATTTTACAAAGAGACAAGGTTCTTTAAAATAACAATTCAATGGGCTTCCCTGGTGGTCCAGTGGGTAAGGACACAGCCTTGCAGTGCAAGGGGCGCCAGTTCGATCCCTGGCCTGGGAAGATTCCACGTGCCATGGAGCGGCTGGACCAATGTGTCCAATTACTGAGCCGGGGCTCTGGAGCGCATGTGCCCAGAGTTGGTGCTCTGCGACAACAGAGGCCACTGCAGTGGGAGGCCCACACGGGCCACAGAACAAAAGATGGATGAAAATAGATAAATGAAAGACCAATAGAAGTGGCCCACCCAAACCCCCCCCTCCCCAACCTGCCTCGTCCCAAATAAACAAATAAATAGATATTAAAAAAAAAAAACAATTCAAGAATGTCCTATTCTGTAGCACAATATCTCTGATTCAGTCCATTTCCCCTTTAAAATATTAAACATAGGGGATGTGGAAGCTTTACCCAAGAAGCTTTTGAAGTTCACATTTTCTACTTGGAGCAACAGGATCAATTAACAGTGAAAGATTAAAAGGCATTCTAAAGCAAAATATGTTTTCAACAATCCTAAAATCAATCAGTCCTTTAATTTTATTAAATATCCAAGGTCAATATTTATACTTCTGTTAGATCCCATTTTAAAGAATTCCAACAGGAAATGACAATTGTTAGAGGAAGTACCAAATTTGTCAAGTTTTTTGAAAAGTCCTTGATGAAGTACCACATCATGCAGTTCAACAAACTAAAACATACTGGAACTAATGCATATATACATATGTACGCACACACACAGAGGTCATATATGGTGACCATTAAATAAAACAGAGATTAGCAGAGCATGAACCTTATCAACTTTACATACAAATTCTCATTTGATTTCACCTTAGAGACAGATCTGTATAGCTTGATGAGGAATGCTTTTTGGTTTGTGAATCCTGCTATAGTCAGTGTACAGGTGTCAAGAGTTAAGTCCACTCTTAAAGCTGGGTGAATGTTAGATTCCTCTACTATAAGCCAACACCAGGTTTTCACTTAGCTGAATCACTTTTTCATCAAAAGAAATCAATTTTACTTAAAGAAAAAGATGATAACAGAGAACAGCAGAAGTGTCTAAAATGGTGGTGAAGCCAAGACTCTTGAAGAAATACTCTATGTATTGTTTCCAAAAAAAAAAAAAAAAGTTGAACTTTTCATACTGTTCAAGAGCCAACTCACTGGAAAAGACCCTGATGCTGGGAAAGACTGAGGGCAGGAGAAGGGGCTGACAAGAGGATGAGATGGTCGGATGTCATCACTGACTCAATGGACCTGCGTCTGAGCAAAGTCCGAGAGATAGCGGGAGGTCTGAGAGATAGACAGGGAAGCCTCGCATAATGCATAGTGCAGTCCACAGGGTTGCAAAGAATTGGACATCAATGAGCGACTGAGCAACAACAACAAACCAATGAACTAGGTGTCCCAGGTTGTAGAAAAGAATTCTTGATGACACATCAGATTCTGCAGTTTCCATTAGTTCTATTTTTTCCCCTTTGCCCTGGCGACAACCAATCTCATGGAACAGAAGAGAGCTTTCTCTCCCGACGCAGGCCCTTCCCAAATCACCAACATGGGCAGGCCTGAACAGTCCTTGGGCAACAGGGGTGTGTGGGAGACAGTGGCATGCCTCACGTCCAACAGTGCCAAAGCTGCTACAAAGTGCAAGATGAAACCGGCACACAGCTGCACCTTTTGGAGGCCTTCTCCATAAAAAAAGATATTTTAGAATTAGTGCCTGGCAGGGACAAATGGAAAATTTAAGCTGAAATTCTGGGACTCCAGAGACGGCCCAAGCCAAGTATTTCATTACTGATGGAAGCAGCTTGGAAGAACATAAAAAACTGCCACTTACCTTTTAAAATGTAATACAAATACACAGAAATGAAAGTATATGCAAAGTGTGGATCAATATTAAATCAAGATGCTTGTCTATTAACTGTTGCTCAATCAAAACTTTATTCCATCTGGAACAATCTCTCTCGTTCTTTAAAATGAAACATGGACATTCTGCTGGGCTAAAATCTAACAAGTCCCAATATTTTTCTTAAATAAACGTTATAAGCACATTCATTTCTTATGTTTATAACAGTACTCAAAACATTTAAACTTCTCAAGTTCTATGGGCAACGCTGTAACAAACGCTAAGACAATGCAGCTAAAAGCTGAACAAAATAAACAAACAAAAACACCCACAAAAATAAAATAATTATGAGTTTCTTAATTTGGGAACATACCTGTTTAATCAGCAGCAGAGAAATTACTAAAAGCACAAGTTTAAAGTCAAAAAGAGAAGGGTTTTTAATCTTGGTTTTTCCAGTTACTGAATATAATCTTGGGTATGTTAAGTAACTTGAACCCCAGTTTCTTCACCTATAAAGTGGGAATAATTTTAAGTGTAAGAAGGATTAAATGAACAATATATAAACAAATACAGATAAGCACAGCGCCTAGGATGTAGCGAGCACAAACTAATGGGTGGCTATTATTCATTCTGAATTACCCATGTAATTCTTTTTCATTATGATTCATAGATTTTTAAAATATCCAATTGCAAGGGAAAATTTTAACACCAGAAATTATTATAGTTAAGACAGACCTCTCAATCCTTTTTTTAAGGTGGCAAACAGAAAATAGAGTAGACACCTGCATTTTGCCTATCTATATATAAAAAAACCACTATCTTTTCAGAAATCATATCTACATTATCACATGATTTTCACCACAGTGCATTTTTCCTATAAGGACTATCTATTTAAATTACTATACATCAGTTTTCTGAATGTAAAGAAAAGATGTAAGCTTGGTGGAAACAAGGGGTTTTCTTCTGGAGATGGAGGAAGAAAAAACCATGAACACCTGAAAATGGGAGTACAAAGAGTAGAGGCCAAAGTAAATCTTCAGCCATAACTACAAAATTCTTAGGGAGAACTAGTTAGAGGGAATTAAAGAGCTGTCAACAGATTTACACAAGAAGTTTGCAAATCTTTTTCGGATACCCTAAACTAATTAGTCTTTAATACCTTTAAGTTTTATCTTCTCCCATTTATCTCTTCTGCTCCACAGCTGAAAAACAAATGAAGGGAATCTGAGATCCCTTGCCCATTTGTGACACCAAACGTCCCAATATTTTTCTTAAATAAACGTTATAAGCACATTCATTTCTTATGTTTATAACAGTACTCAAAACATTTAAACTTCTCAAGTTCTATGGGCAACGCTGTAACAAACGCTAAGACAATGCAGCTAAAAGCTGAACAAAATAAACAAACAAAAACACCCACAAAAATAAAATAATTATGAGTTTCTTAATTTGGGAACATACCTGTTTAATCAGCAGCAGAGAAATTACTAAAAGCACAAGTTTAAAGTCAAAAAGAGAAGGGTTTTTAATCTTGGTTTTTCCAGTTACTGAATATAATCTTGGGTATGTTAAGTAACTTGAACCCCAGTTTCTTCACCTATAAAGTGGGAATAATTTTAAGTGTAAGAAGGATTAAATGAACAATATATAAACAAATACAGATAAGCACAGCGCCTAGGATGTAGCGAGCACAAACTAATGGGTGGCTATTATTCATTCTGAATTACCCATGTAATTCTTTTTCATTATGATTCATAGATTTTTAAAATATCCAATTGCAAGGGAAAATTTTAACACCAGAAATTATTATAGTTAAGACAGACCTCTCAATCCTTTTTTTAAGGTGGCAAACAGAAAATAGAGTAGACACCTGCATTTTGCCTATCTATATATAAAAAAACCACTATCTTTTCAGAAATCATATCTACATTATCACATGATTTTCACCACAGTGTATTTTTCTCCTATAAGGACTATCTATTTAAATTACTATACATCAGTTTTCTGAATGTAAAGAAAAGATGTAAGCTTGGTGGAAACAAGGGTTTTTCTTCTGGAGATGGAGGAAGAAAAAACCATGAACACCTGAAAATGGGAGTACAAAGAGTAGAGGCCAAAGTAAATCTTCAGCCATAACTACAAAATTCTTAGGGAGAACTAGTTAGAGGGAATTAAAGAGCTGTCAACAGATTTACACAAGAAGTTTGCAAATCTTTTTCGGATACCCTAAACTAATTAGTCTTTAATACCTTTAAGTTTTATCTTCTCCCATTTATCTCTTCTGCTCCACAGCTGAAAAACAAATGAAGGGAATCTGAGATCCCTTGCCCATTTAATTTATTTCTAGACAAGAGACTAGCCCAGGAAACAAACAGCAGGCAAAGACTTCATTAAACATAAGCAGACATTACAGCTTCACTTTTGATGGCCTTGGCTGAAGCCCCGGCGTTGAGATAATTGAAATGCAAGATGACACTTAATCTTTGACAGGCTCGCCTAATTAATTGTGATTCTTATCACTTAAACTGGAGTCTGATTTAAAGATTACCATTTATAGCATAGAGCAAATTAAGATGCTGGGAAGGAGATGAATGGGAAAGGGAAAAGGGCTCTCTCCACTCCTCATGTGGAACACAATTTATAACTGAGTCCCTGCGATTTGGGAGGCTAACAGTTTGTAAGGAAAGCTGATCCTTTGGTCTGTTGGCTTAGAAAGATTTCATACAAAATGTGACTGAAAGGCCCCAAAAGGGAAGGAAAAGAAAGGAAGAATCGTGTGACACAGTCCCAATGGGTGCTTGACCATTGACTGAGTGAATGACTATTACTAAACATCCATTAGGAGTCACATCTCCACACCAAGTATTTCACAGACATGCTTTCACTTATTTTTCCTAGTTGTGCCTTATCACTCTCACTTTAAGGCAAGGAGTCTGAGAGAAATGAAGTCATTTGGTTACAAAGCTCACGAACAGTTCCCTAAATTCAATTTGGACCTTTCGCTCTCCACTAGAGTCTACTCCTTCTTTCAAAGACAGAAACCTGTGATAGTAAGTTTCCCCAAATTTCCCACCAAGGCGCCCTAACTTAAGGGTAACTGCAGGAAAGGTGTCACGTGACACGCCAGACAGTGGATGCTCCACAAGTGGGCAGCCAATGTATTGATACTTTCTGGTGTCTTCAAGTAAAATGGAGGATGATCCCAGTCTTTGAACTCCCCACCAAATGAACAAGTCAGCGCATGGCCCCTCACTAGAAAATACCTTGAACTACAGATAACGATGGTCTTAGACAGTAAACAAGGGGAGTCCCGTTAATAAGATGAGGGAAGCAGGGGCTCCTGGTGAGTCATGCTCTCTCCCTCGGGGCTCAGGGTGGATCCCAGAGGCAGCACTCCTCTCCCACTTTCATCTGATAACAGATGTCACAGTCAAGTACAGAAAATGTTAGAAATGCTTCATGTAGGCTTTTCCGACGAAACGTGAGAAGCTCCAACCTCATAAGGATGGAAAGATCCTCCGATCAGGAGAGGGCAAAGGTAAGACAGAAACTGGACAGAAAGATACTACTGGGGAAACCAGAAGCCAGGATGAAGCACCTTAGTGGAGGCTGTTATAACAGCACAGAAGCAGGACACTGGCTGACCAAGAAGCGCGTGCAGGGGGAGGCCCTGCCGAAGACGCAAAGCTGTCCAGCGAGGCAGTTTTAAGAATGCCCGGAGAAAAAAAAAAGTCCGGACGGAAATCAGAGAAAAGAACCATTAGATTTCATTCCAGTAACTAAAGAAAGAGCCGAGTTGTTTCTCTGATAATTTTGACTATGCCAGAAAGAACTGTATGGTGAATGCCCATATAGCCTCATTCTAGATTTTATAATTAATATTTTACTTTATTATGTATCTTTCCATCTGCCTATCTTTACATTTTTTGGATCCATCTCAAAACAAGTTGCAGAAATCAAGTTACCATGCACTGAACCACATCCCTCCACATTAATATGCTGAGGTCTTACTCCCAACGTGATACCTGGAGATGCAACCTTTGGGAGGTAATTAAACTGAGGTGACATCATAAGGGTGGGGGCCACCATGGAGGGATTAGTATCCTTACAGGATGAGATACCAGAGAGCTTCCCTCTCCCCTAATACACAAGAACACAAAACCAGCCACTGCCTGTAATCTGGGAAATGATCCCCACCAGAACTCAACCATGCTGGCACCTGGATCTCAGACTTTCAGCCACAAGATCTGAACTGAGAAACTCTTGGTTGGTTTGTTTAAGCCATTTGGGGTATGCTATCTTTTCAAGGAAAACTGAGTTATCTAATACATCAGCAACAATGTACCTAACGAGAGGAAAGAAGCTGTAAATCTAGAAAAAAAATCAATGCCAAATACCAATTCTATAGTTATTCAGTAAATGAACAAGTCAGCGCATGGCCTCACTAAAAAACTACAGATAACGATGGTCTTAGACAGTAAACAAGGGGAGTCCCGTTAATAAGATGAGGGAAGCAGGGGCTCCTGGTGAGTCATGCTCTCTCCCTCGGGGCTCAGGGTGGATCCCAGAGGCAGCACTCCTCTCCCACTTTCATCTGATAACAGATGTCACAGTCAAGTACAGAAAATGTTAGAAATGCTTCATGTAGGCTTTTCCGACGAAATGTGAGAAGCTCCAACCTCATAAGGATGGAAAGATCCTCCGATCAGGAGAGGGCAAAGGTAAGACAGAAACTGGACAGAAAGATACTACTGGGGAAACCAGAAGCCAGGATGAAGCACCTTAGTGGAGGCTGTTATAACAGCACAGAAGCAGGACACTGGCTGACCAAGAAGCGCGTGCAGGGGGAGGCCCTGCCGAAGACGCATAAGCTGTCCAGCGAGGCAGTTTAAAGAATGCCCGGAGAAAAAAAAAAGTCCGGACGGAAATCAGAGAAAAGAACCATTAGATTTCATTCCAGTAACTAAAGAAAGAGCCGAGTTGTTTCTCTGATAATTTTGACTATGCCAGAAAGAACTGTATGGTGAATGCCCATATAGCCTCATTCTAGATTTTATAATTAATATTTTACTTTATTATGTATCTTTCCATCTGCCTATCTTTACATTTTTTGGATCCATCTCAAAACAAGTTGCAGAAATCAAGTTACCATGCACTGAACCACATCCCTCCACATTAATATGCTGAGGTCTTACTCCCAACGTGATACCTGGAGATGCAACCTTTGGGAGGTAATTAAACTGAGGTGACATCATAAGGGTGGGGGCCACCATGGAGGGATTAGTATCCTTACAGGATGAGATACCAGAGAGCTTCCCTCTCCCCTAATACACAAGAACACAAAACCAGCCACTGCCTGTAATCTGGGAAATGATCCCCACCAGAACTCAACCATGCTGGCACCTGGATCTCAGACTTTCAGCCACAAGATCTGAACTGAGAAACTCTTGGTTGGTTTGTTTAAGCCATTTGGGGTATGCTATCTTTTCAAGGAAAACTGAGTTATCTAATACATCAGCAACAATGTACCTAACGAGAGGAAAGAAGCTGTAAATCTAGAAAAAAAATCAATGCCAAATACCAATTCTATAGTTATTCAGTAAACATTCTCTGTGTCTGACAGAATATTCCCCATGACAGCTGTGTGGGGTGGTGCTTCCTGAGTTTTACTGTATATTAATAACTCCATTCAGTAGATCAGGGTAAGGTTCAGGATGTTGCATTTCTGGCAAGCTCCCAGGTTATGCCCAGGCTGCTGGTCCTCCGACCACCCTGAGCAGCAAGAATTGAGAGTGGGCCCACCAATCAGAGAGGAAACCTGGATCGCAGTGGGAGGCAGGCTCCCCAAACACCTTTAGATACCGATAACTTGTAGCCTAAATGCCTTGGGCTCCTCAGACTGGTCTTATACCAGATCCCACCGCCCAAGGTCTAAACACGAGTCAGGTACGTGATGGGTATGGCTATCAAATCTAATTAGATCTGCTAGCACACCCAATTAGGTATCAAAAGAGAAATTAGCATTTTATTTCCAAGGATCACCAGCACAATGGAGACTAAGGTGTGACCTTATTACAGCTGCTCTGTGCATCCGTGTACTGTTGTCTGAGAAGAACAGAAGTTCAGGCCAAGGGCTAGAAAACAGTTCTGATGCCCACACAAGAACTATTTCTACATTGCCACATTCAGAGGACTCAGCTTGTTAAATTGGCGGGGGCAGGGTGGTGGGGGGAGTGGACTGAGGAAGGTAAGGAACCATTAGAAAAGCTGACTGGACAAATTACTACTAGTACTACTAGTACTACTGATAGTTCCTATGTACTGAACAATTAGTGTTGGAAACTGCTCAACACTTTATATGTTTTACCTCATTTACTGTGCAATACCTTGTGTGGTATTATAATTGTCTCCATTTTACAGAAGAGGAAACTGAGGCTAAGCTCAGCAAGTTGGTCAAAGACATGCCAGCCGTCAGTGGCAAAGCTTTGAAAGAACAAATCAACTTCAAAGTGGCCATAAAACCACTCCATGAGCCTCATTTCCTTCTTACACAAACGTGCTGCATGACACCATTCTGGAGGTTATAAGCCATGAGGAGTGGGTGGAAAATCTTTGCAGGATGCCAACGGTAAAGCACTTGGCAACAGGAGACTCCCACAGCTATACCCCTTAGTGACAAGAGGTGCATTTGTTCAACCTAAGCTTGGCCTAGAGGGCCAGCTTCTCACCATCACCTCGGCTTTATCAGGACTGAACCCTTGCCAGTCTACTCAGCCAGGCTAAATATTTTCAGGACAGCATTTATTAAATATTTTCTCATAAGGCTAAACTAAGCACATTCTTCCCCAAGGATGTAATGGGTTTTATTTAGCTAAATACAGCTGGCTAACTTATCACTTTCAGCAAGGTACAAATGGACTTATTTTGGTTAATCATCAGATGGCAAATACTTTACCAAAAAAAATTAAAGATTTATATAGTAACTTATATTTCAAAGAGTCCAAAATGAAACATTATATATATGCTTGATTAGTAAGGATATGAAGGGAGTTAAAGTGTTCCTGATCAAAGAGGCAGAGAAAAGGAAAAAGATGTGTCTACAGGATTAGAAAGAGAAAGAAAGGTGTGAAAGACAAGGGGCCTGAAAATAACTTAAATACAAACACAGCTAATACAGAAAACTAAGGAAGGCAAAGAGTATTTAACCATATTTTTTGATTAAATTCAGGCCAAGGGCTAGAAAACAGTTCTGATGCCCACACAAGAACTATTTCTACATTGCCACATTCAGAGGACTCAGCTTGTTAAATTGGCGGGGGCAGGGTGGTGGGGGCAGTGGACTGAGGAAGGTAAGGAACCATTAGAAAAGCTGACTGGACAAATTACTACTAGTACTACTAGTACTACTGATAGTTCCTATGTACTGAACAATTAGTGTTGGAAACTGCTCAACACTTTATATGTTTTACCTCATTTACTGTGCAATACCTTGTGTGGTATTATAATTGTCTCCATTTTACAGAAGAGGAAACTGAGGCTAAGCTCAGCAAGTTGGTCAAAGACATGCCAGCCGTCAGTGGCAAAGCTTTGAAAGAACAAATCAACTTCAAAGTGGCCATAAAACCACTCCATGAGCCTCATTTCCTTCTTACACAAACGTGCTGCATGACACCATTCTGGAGGTTATAAGCCATGAGGAGTGGGTGGAAAATCTTTGCAGGATGCCAACGGTAAAGCACTTGGCAACAGGAGACTCCCACAGCTATACCCCTTAGTGACAAGAGGTGCATTTGTTCAACCTAAGCTTGGCCTAGAGGGCCAGCTTCTCACCATCACCTCGGCTTTATCAGGACTGAACCCTTGCCAGTCTACTCAGCCAGGCTAAATATTTTCAGGACAGCATTTATTAAATATTTTCTCATAAGGCTAAACTAAGCACATTCTTCCCCAAGGATGTAATGGGTTTTGTTTAGCTAAATACAGCTGGCTAACTTATCACTTTCAGCAAGGTACAAATGGACTTATTTTGGTTAATCATCAGATGGCAAATACTTTACCAAAAAAAATTAAAGATTTATATAGTAACTTATATTTCAAAGAGTCCAAAATGAAACATTATATATATGCTTGATTAGTAAGGATATGAAGGGAGTTAAAGTGTTCCTGATCAAAGAGACAGAGAAAAGGAAAAAGATGTGTCTACAGGATTAGAAAGAAAAAGAAAGGTGTGAAAGACAAGGGGCCTGAAAATAACTTAAATACAAACACAGCTAATACAGAAAACTAAGGAAGGCAAAGAGTATTTAACCATATTTTTTGATTAAATGTTTTAAAAAAAAATCACTGATAGAAAACTAAGCTATAACCCCTGCAGAGGGAAATGGTTACCCACTCCAGTATTCTTGCTTGGAGAATTCCATGGACACGTTAGCCTGGAGGGCTACAATCCATGTGGTCACAAAGAGTCAGACATGACTGAACAACTAAAACATACATAATAAAGGACAGCAATGGTGAGATAAAATCAAACACAACCATTAACACTTGTGTGAGGAGTTAGTTAACAGAGCCATACTTTTACTACCTTCACTACTTCTGGTGGGTTAGTAAATTCTCCAGTCTCACAATGTACAACAATCATTCATGAAATGAACACAAGGTTACTCACCTCTCAGCTAAAGAAGTCCCATGGACTTGTTTCTTTTTAAGGATAACAATTTTAGATGGACCAGTATTGGCAGCAGTTAGATTCTATCGTTAAAGTCTCAAAAAAGCACAGCGTAATAAATAGTACTACCCTATGGAGACTTATTTGTGCCAGACCAATCTGTCTTTTTCTTTTCCCATAAAATGAGAGAGAAGGAAAGAAAAGGAAAGAAATGAAAGAAAGAAAAATGAGAAATAAACAAAAACAACTGTGATATACAGGAGGTTCAACAGAACAGAAGCAAAACACAAAATATTTTAATTATTATACAGGAGGTCCAACAGAACAGAAGCAAAATACAAAATATTTTAATTATAACTATGGTTCCCAAAAAAGATGACCAGAACTGAGCTAAAAAATACAGGTAAGTGATATATAAGGAGTAAGTATATTTTATAATTGCTTAAAATTCAGCAGGGGTAATGTGGCTTTGTCAAACACTGTAATATAATACGTAATCCAGGAAAAGGAGTGAAGTAAAAAGTTAAGCTTAACCGAGATACAGAGGTAGTTGATCAGTCATTTCCAGTAATACCTCAGGTTCTTGACAGAATTACACTGGTAACAAGTTGCAGATAGCACCCTGCTCAAGCTTCCCAGTGAAAAGTGGGACTGGTCCGAAAAATGCTGGTTTCCTACAAGGGAAATACCGGTGATGTTATTCAAGAACAAGGACCAGCCACCTCTTTCTCAACCACCAGAACCACCTGTACTCCACTTGGTTGTACTGTTCCATTTTCAGCAGAAAGGGAAGTGACAGACCTGAACCACGGGCGCGAGCCCTGTACAGTTTGTTCTACTAGATTAGACCTCTGTAACCTATGAATTATGAGCTGTCAAGTACTTTTTAATCTGCTATAGAATATGCTTCTTAGAAACAGTGGGTATAAATAAGTCCACAGATGTTTTCTGCTGACTTCAACAGGACCTTGGGTAATTTTTTAAAAGAGGCTAGAACTGAAGCGAATTAATCCAAAAGGCTGTAGAAGGTTTCCCCCTGTTGGTCACTTTTTGCATTAGCCTTTTAAAGAGTAAAGGCTTTCACTTCAGTCTGCAAAATACTTTCTGGGTACTCACCTCTCAGCTAAAGAAGTCTCATGGACTTGTTTCTTTTTAAGGATAACAATTTTAGATGGACCAGTATTGGCAGCAGTTAGATTCTATCGTTAAAGTCTCAAAAAAGCACAGCGTAATAAATAGTACTACCCTATGGAGACTTATTTGTGCCAGACCAATCTGTCTTTTTCTTTTCCCATAAAATGAGAGAGAAGGAAAGAAAAGGAAAGAAATGAAAGAAAGAAAAATGAGAAATAAACAAAAACAACTGTGATATACAGGAGGTTCAACAGAACAGAAGCAAATATACAGGAGGTTCAACAGAACAGAAGCAAAACACAAAATATTTTAATTATAACTATGGTTCCCAAAAAGATGACCAGAACTGAGCTAAAAAATACAGGTAAGTGATATATAAGGAGTAGGTATATTTTATAATTGCTTAAAATTCAGCAGGGGTAATGTGGCTTTGTCAAACACTGTAATATAATACGTAATCCAGGAAAAGGAGTGAAGTAAAAAGTTAAGCTTAACCGAGATACAGAGGTAGTTGATCAGTCATTTCCAGTAATACCTCAGGTTCTTGACAGAATTACACTGGTAACAAGTTGCAGATAGCACCCTGCTCAAGCTTCCCAGTGAAAAGTGGGACTGGTCCGAAAAATGCTGGTTTCCTACAAGGGAAATACCGGTGATGTTATTCAAGAACAAGGACCAGCCACCTCTTTCTCAACCACCAGAACCACCTGTACTCCACTTGGTTGTACTGTTCCATTTTCAGCAGAAAGGGAAGTGACAGACCTGAACCACGGGCGCGAGCCCTGTACAGTTTGTTCTACTAGATTAGACCTCTGTAACCTATGAATTATGAGCTGTCAAGTACTTTTTAATCTGCTATAGAATATGCTTCTTAGAAACAGTGGGTATAAATAAGTCCACAGATGTTTTCTGCTGACTTCAACAGGACCTTGGGTAATTTTTTAAAAGAGGCTAGAACTGAAGCGAATTAATCCAAAAGGCTGTAGAAGGTTTCCCCCTGTTGGTCACTTTTTGCATTAGCCTTTTAAAGAGTAAAGGCTTTCACTTCAGTCTGCAAAATACTTTCTGGGTATTACTTGAATGTAATCTATTGGAGAAACTAAAACTTAGGGTCTTCAAATAGATTGCCAGACTTTCCTTAACTTCCATTTAAAAAAAGAAAAACGCACTATTAAAATGCCATACCTATGCAAGATTGTTACTGTATCACATGAAAAACAACTAAGAAGCCACTGTGTCACAGTAGGGGAAAAAAGTAGACAATAGGCACAAACATGAGCTCTAGATCTGTCAATAACACCTTGGGAACTTTGGAGAAGACACTGAGTATCTCTGGATCTTCATTTCTTCATCAGTGAAATGATAAGGCTTGGAGAAGAAGTTGTAAAATAACCACTAGTTCTTAAAATTCCATGATTTGAAGACAAAAGTCAAGGAGATCATATGGCCAATATAAAATACTAAGTTGCATTTAATCATGAATTACTCTAAAAATACCTCTATATAACAGTTAGTCACCATATTCTTGCAAATCTGACAAAAATCACAGGTACTTGGGGGATGGTTGGTGTTGGCCCCAGAAAAAACTTACTTCAAATATGGGGGTGAGGGGTAAATGAAATAAATTAATTTAAATAGGTGGAGAAATGACAAAATACAGTTATATATCATTTGGATACTTTAGCCTATAATTTCAGTTTCTAACAGAGGAGGGGAAACTTTTGAAAGTTTTTAAAAGTGAGATACAAACTTTCACCTTCCAGAATGAACAGTGAATTCAAAAGAAAACCTCTTTCCCATTTCTGTACGTGGACCTATTAGAAGACTACTAGCCACACGTTCTTACGTGTACTCCAAAGGCACAACTGCTGCAAGTCAGGGAATGTAACACTAACTGGTTTCCATCCTGCAGTCCTCAACCTTTTTGGCACCAGACACTGGTTTCGTGGAAGACAATTTTTCCATGGACAGTGGGGGGGTGGGAGGTTCGGGATGATTCAAGCGCAATTACATTTACTGTGGACTTTATTTCTATTATTATTACATCAGCTCCACCTCAGATCATCAGACATCAGATCCCTCAGGTTGAGGACTGATATATACTTGACTCAAGGGGGCAGAGGTAGGGAGGAAAGATCATGAAACTGAGAGTGAGGATCAGGTCAAGCAAGGTAGGGAGGAGGGGTAAGCAGCCACTGGCTCTGACTGCTCTAGTCACTTAGGTCATTTCCCAGTCATGGTAACAGCCTTGTAAATTCCACCAGTCTCACCGTGTACGTGGGAAAGGCGCAGAGAAGTCAGACGGGCTGCAGCAAGATCCCCTGACTAGGGTTCCCGCCCCCGAGCAGATGCCACAACCCAAGTCCATCAATAGGCACAAACATGAGCTCTAGATCTGTCAATAACACCTTGGGAACTTTGGAGAAGACACTGAGTATCTCTGGATCTTCATTTCTTCATCAGTGAAATGATAAGGCTTGGAGAAGAAGTTGTAAAATAACCACTAGTTCTTAAAATTCCATGATTTGAAGATAAAAGTCAAGGAGATCATATGGCCAATATAAAATACTAAGTTGCATTTAATCATGAATTACTCTAAAAATACCTCTATATAACAGTTAGTCACCATATTCTTGCAAATCTGACAAAAATCACAGGTACTTGGGGGATGGTTGGTGTTGGCCCCAGAAAAAACTTACTTCAAATATGGGGGTGAGGGGTAAATGAAATAAATTAATTTAAATAGGTGGAGAAATGACAAAATACAGTTATATATCATTTGGATACTTTAGCCTATAATTTCAGTTTCTAACAGAGGAGGGAAACTTTGAAAGTTTTAAAAGTGAGATACAAACTTTCACCTTCCAGAATGAACAGTGAATTCAAAAGAAAACTTCTTTCCCATTTCTGTACGTAGACCTATTAGAAGACTACTAGCCACACGTTCTTACGTGTACTCCAAAGGCACAACTGCTGCAAGTCAGGGAATGTAACACTAACTGGTTTCCATCCTGCAGTCCCCAACCTTTTTGGCACCAGAGACTGGTTTCGTGGAAGACAATTTTTCCATGGACAGTGCGGGAGTGGGAGGTTCGGGATGATTCAAGCGCAATTACATTTACTGTGGACTTTATTTCTATTATTATTACATCAGCTCCACCTCAGATCATCAGACATCAGATCCCTCAGGCTGAGGACTGATATATACTTGACTCAAGGGGGCAGAGGTAGGGAGGAAAGATCATGAAACTGAGAGTGAGGATCAGGTCAAGCAAGGTAGGGGGGAGGGGTAAGCAGCCACTGGCTCTGACTGCTCTAGTCACTTAGGTCATTTCCCAGTCATGGTAACAGCCTTGTAAATTCCACCAGTCTCACCGTGTACGTGGGAAAGGCGCAGAGAAGTCAGACGGGCTGCAGCAAGATCACCTGACTAGGGTTCCACAGAGCAGATGCCACAACCCAAGTCCATCTGAATCCAAGAGCCCCGTGCTTTCTACTTCACCTGATTCTGCGACAGGGAGCTTTCTCCTGTTTACCCTCTTCTGGCCCTCTTCTGAGTTTTTGAATTAAGTTGCTTGTAAATGCAGTTCTTTCGACATCTTGAGATTTCTGACCAACTCACGCTGGGCTTTAACAAATGGGCGAGTCCGTGCAAAATCAGCTTGTGATCTATGCTGTGCAGGCAGCAAGGACAAATGTCAGTGATAAAACAGGAAAAGAGGCTGAATTAGACTCTCAGAGGAAACGGCTCTGTTCCCCAAACCCTAGATCTCTGTGAGTTTATCCAGTCCCCTCTGGACTTGGGACCTGCCATTCAGTCATTTGAAAACTAATACATTCTCAAAAACGTGGCATACGAGTAATTTCAAATCACACAAGATATGGAGAATGAACCATTCAAGATAGCTCTCAGTAGTTGAGACCCTTGTTACTATGATAGTAACAATAATAATAATAATAATAATGGATACTATTTAATGATGTGCCAGGTACTGGGCTAAGTTGTTTTGCTGAAATGATCTGATTATGAGGAAGGTTCTAACAGCATCTCTGTCTTACACAGGAGAAAACTGACGCTCAGAGAGATTAAGTGCTTTGCCCAGGCTCACACAGCGGAACCAGTCAGAGCCAGGATGTGACTGAGAGGGGTTATCTGGTTTGGAGAACAAATCAGCAGTTCTCTTGCAAGGGGTTCTTCTGTATTATCATTCCTCCTGAGTGCACAGGGCATGCGTTTTCTTTAAAGACTGCACCTTTCCTGGGGCTCTACTCTCCAAACTGGTAAGGCCAAGAGTCAGACCACACAGGAAAAAAAAAAAAAAGCTGACAAGAGTTCTCCAAAGGACAGACCAGGAAAGCAGCACTCGAGAACAGCAGCCCCTGAGTGGCACATGTCCCTATTAACCATGTATTTTGAATTCTATGACGTTCCATAGGATGTTGAGCATATGTGCTCTGTACCCACAAAGGAGAGAAATCCCCAGGCATGGGGACCACCAATCCTCTTCGCAGGGGGAGGGGTCAGACGGGCTGCAGCAAGATCACCTGACTAGGGTTCCGCAGAGCAGATGCCACAACCCAAGTCCATCTGAATCCAAGAGCCCCGTGCTTTCTACTTCACCTGATTCTGCGACAGGGAGCTTTCTCCTGTTTACCCTCTTCTGGCCCTCTTCTGAGTTTTTGAATTAAGTTGCTTGTAAATGCAGTTCCTTTGACATCTTGAGATTTCTGACCAACTCACGCTGGGCTCTAACAAATGGGCGAGTCTGTGCAAAATCAGCTTGTGATCTATGCTGTGCAGGCAGCAAGGACAAATGTCAGTGATAAAACAGGAAAAGAGGCTGAATTAGACTCTCAGAGGAAACGGCTCTGTTCCCCAAACCCTAGATCTCTGTGAGTTTATCCAGTCCCCTCTGGACTTGGGACCTGCCATTCAGTCATTTGAAAACTAATACATTCTCAAAAACGTGGCATACGAGTAATTTCAAATCACACAAGATATGGAGAATGAACCATTCAAGATAGCTCTCAGTAGTTGAGACCCTTGTTACTATGATAGTAATAATAATAATAATAATAATAATAATGGATACTATTTAATGATGTGCCAGGTACTGGGCTAAGTTGTTTTGCTGAAATGATCTGATTATGAGGAAGGTTCTAACAGCATCTCTGTCTTACACAGGAGAAAACTGACGCTCAGAGAGATTAAGTGCTTTGCCCAGGCTCACACAGCGGAACCAGTCAGAGCCAGGATGTGACTGAGAGGGGTTATCTGGTTTGGAGAACAAATCAGCAGTTCTCTTGCAAGGGGTTCTTCTGTATTATCATTCCTCCTGAGTGCACAGGGCATGCGTTTTCTTTAAAGACTGCACCTTTCCTGGGGCTCTACTCTCCAAACTGGTAAGGCCAAGAGTCAGACCACACAGGAAAAAAAAAAAAAAGCTGACAAGAGTTCTCCAAAGGACAGACCAGGAAAGCAGCACTCGAGAACAGCAGCCCCTGAGTGGCACATGTCCCTATTAACCATGTATTTTGAATTCTATGACGTTCCATAGGATGTTGAGCATATGTGCTCTGTACCCACAAAGGAGAGAAATCCCCAGGCATGGGGACCACCAATCCTCTCCACTGCTGAAAATTACCCTGTATGAGACAGACCATCTCCAAAGGTCCATTTCCTGGTCTTTGACTAGGTGATTGCCCATTTGAAAGAAAAGAGATACACATGAAACGAAATCCAACAGGATATGCAAGAGTCATTGAGTTTATATCAGAAATTCAGAGAAAGAAGGCCTTTCAGTACCTTTAATGTGCTCAGTCCCTCAACCATGTCCAATTCTTTGCTGATCCCATGGACTGTAGCATGCCAGGCTCCTCTGTCTATGCAATTCTTAACTGGGTTGCCATTTCCTACTCCATGTACCTTTAATGATGGGGTCCAAATGCAAGCCATGAACATTTAAACTGTCTACTAGCCACATTACTAGCAAAAAGAAACAGGTGAAAGTATAATCTTCTACTTAATACTGTATGTCCAAAATATTACCATTTCAACATATCGTCTCTATATAAAAGTTGTTAATGAGATTTTTGACATTTTTCATTTCTTTTTTTTATACTCACAGCACATCTCAATTCAGACCAGCCACATTTCCATGGCTCAGGGTGACTGCAACATGTGGCGGATGGACCCTATAACTGGGCAGCACAGCCCCAGAAGGACAGCTTTCAGTGTTTCAACATGAATTTGGTAACATGCAAATGATGCCAGCTTTGGGATCAAAACTAAAAAGCTAAACAAAAAAAAAAAAAAATACATTCCTTAGATCCCCAAAGATCAAATAAGAGTTCCGAGTTCTCTGCTCTTCTTTATTCATTACTGTGCCTAATGAGTACAACCAGCTTTAACCTTACTGTGAAGGCACTGAGTCCAGGTTGACTGGGAGCCGGGACACCTGCAACGAGTTCATTATACACTAAGAACCTTCTGGAATACGAGGCAGCAGAAAGCCTGGTATCTATCACAGTGCCTGGCCTGGGGTAAGGACATTAGGCAGACCTATAAGTCGGTTCTTCAGAAATGCCCGTGATTAGGAAAATTGCTTCTCTCCGTCTGCTATGGGCTACCCTTAAAATCTGCATTCAGTGTGTCTGGGTTCCTCCTGTTAGAAACAGGCTGTTGACTGTGGCTGACAGACATTTCCATTCTCTGGGAAAGGCTGCTACAGACCGGCTATTAAGTCAGGAAATCTGAGGTCTGGTTAGGTTCACATCTTGACAGTGTGAGCAGCAATAATTTCATTTATAAAATTAGGGATCATTAACGTGTCTGGTATCTGCTACAGTATAAATGAACAGAAGTCAAAACAGAAGGATGGAGGTAGAAACATCTACCTAGTCGGATGGGCAGAGGCAGGCACCTTAGGGAGCATTCCTTCTGCTAAAACGGTACAATGTGTGTACACCCAGCATCTTTATATTCAGTCTCTAATACACTGACTCTTTTCAGAAGCTATAATTAAATGTATCCATTCTTATAAAACCTTGGAGAGCATCTCTTGGCTATGTGGGTTACAATAGGAAATGCCTTTTGGGTTTCAAAACTTTGCTAAAACATGGGGCTGTGGACAAGGGTGGAGACAGCCTGAACTGTCTGAGACTGATTTCAACATATAGTCTCTATATAAAAGTTGTTAATGAGATTTTGACATTTTTCATTTCTTTTAATACTCACAGCACATCTCAATTCAGACCAGCCACATTTCCATGGCTCAGGGTGACTGCAACATGTGGCGGATGGACCCTATAACTGGGCAGCACAGCCCCAGAAGGACAGCTTTCAGTGTTTCAACATGAATTTGGTAACATGCAAATGATGCCAGCTTTGGGATCAAAACTAAAAAGCTATACAAAAAAAAAAAAAAATACATTCCTTAGATCCCCAAAGATCAAATAAGAGTTCCGAGTTCTCTGCTCTTCTTTATTCATTACTGTGCCTAATGAGTACAACCAGCTTTAACCTTACTGTGAAGGCACTGAGTCCAGGTTGACTGGGAGCCGGGACACCTGCAACGAGTTCATTATACACTAAGAACCTTCTGGAATACGAGGCAGCAGAAAGCCTGGTATCTATCACAGTGCCTGGCCTGGGGTAAGGACATTAGGCAGACCTATAAGTCGGTTCTTCAGAAATGCCCGTGATTAGGAAAATTGCTTCTCCGTCTGCTATGGGCTACCCTTAAAATCTGCATTCAGTGTGTCTGGGTTCCTCCTGTTAGAAACAGGCTGTTGACTGTGGCTGACAGACATTTCCATTCTCTGGGAAAGGCTGCTACAGACCGGCTATTAAGTCAGGAAATCTGAGGTCTGGTTAGGTTCACATCTTGACAGTGTGAGCAGCAATAATTTCATTTATAAAATTAGGGATCATTAACGTGTCTGGTATCTGCTACAGTATAAATGAACAGAAGTCAAAACAGAAGGATGGAGGTAGAAACATCTACCTAGTCGGATGGGCAGAGGCAGGCACCTTAGGGAGCATTCCTTCTGCAAAAACGGTACAATGTGTGTACACCCAGCATCTTTATATTCAGTCTCTAATACACTGACTCTTTTCAGAAGCTATAATTAAATGTATCCATTCTTATAAAACCTTGGAGAGCATCTCTTGGCTATGTGGGTTACAATAGGAAATGCCTTTTGGGTTTCAAAACTTTGCTAAAACATGGGGCTGTGGACAAGGGTGGAGACAGCCTGAACTGTCTGAGACTGTGTCGTCTGCAGCACGTGCCCAAGCCGCCTTGCTTCTGGTTCGAAAACCACTTGGTCCCAGTACATGGCACACGATGCTTCAATTCAGCTCCTGATGCTTCTTAAAAACAACCACAAAAAAAGCTTCACAGCTTAAATCTCTGCTTCCAGCTTGACCCCAGAAGAAAAGCTGTTTCCTTTAGAAAGTCAAGCTGCTATTGTTCTCTCCAAATGCGAAAGGTTTCACGGTGGCGGAGGCTGGAAGTGGCAAGCAGCTCCAGCTCCGATGATGTGATAACACAAGAAAGAGCTAAAAGGCACTGAATCAAAACTTCCCAAGCAGAAAAGGCAATGAGGAAAGAACAGAAACCTGCAAAGAGTGCGTCCTCCTCCGCCCTCTAGGCTCCTTCTGGGACACAGTCTAGAGGTCTGAAGGCATTGCGGACTTCTGAACCTCCTCAACATCTAAGGGGAGGTCTGTGTGAGCTGGCTCCCTGTAAGGCAGCTGACACAGAGTTTATTAAGGTAGCGTGGCTTTCGAGGTGTCAGTGTGAACAGTTTGGGGGTTTGACTCTGCAGGTGAAGGCTGGTATAATGTGCTACTTTATGGTGGTAACACCCAGGAAAACTGGCTCTCAGGAAAACTGGGTTCACACCACCTACCCTGAACAGCCAGGAGATTCATTTCAGCTGTAAAACCTGTATTTCAAAAAGGGGCTCAGGATCATGAAGAGAATACACGTTTGGGGAGGTCACTCCTGGCGTGTGTCCTAAACTCACTGGGCAAGGACACAGACCTTGTGATCAGCTGACTGAATGCATTTATTGAGGGGCCCATGTCATCCCAAATGTCAAGAACTCTTGTTCTAAGAGGACCATCGGAAGATGAAATTTAGGAACAGGTCACAATCCATTTTGAGATGCTTACTTAAGAGACCTTATGTCGGTTACTTCATGTCAGTGAAAAAACAATCACTTCAAAATTACTTTAACCGGGTTCATATGACCCTCTGCCTCTCTTCCACTGGGGATGTCTCTAGGGCAGGGAACTAGAGCAAGGACGTCCATCACTGGACCCTAGGGTTTCAAAACTTTGCTAAAACATGGGGCTGTGGACAAGGGTGGAGACAGCCTGAACTGTCTGAGACTGTCTCGTCTGCAGCACGTGCCCAAGCCGCCTTGCTTCTGGTTCGAAAACCACTTGGTCCCAGTACATGGCACACGATGCTTCAATTCAGCTCCTGATGCTTCTTAAAAACAACCACAAAAAGCTTCACAGCTTAAATCTCTGCTTCCAGCTTGACCCCAGAAGAAAAGCTGTTTCCTTTAGAAAGTCAAGCTGCTATTGTTCTCTCCAAATGCGAAAGGTTTCACGGTGGCAGAGGCTGGAAGTGGCAAGCAGCTCCAGCTCCGATGATGTGATAACACAAGAAAGAGCTAAAAGGCACTGAATCAAAACTTCCCAAGCAGAAAAGGCAATGAGGAAAGAACAGAAACCTGCAATGAGTGCGTCCTCCTCCGCCCTCTAGGCTCCTTCTGGGATACAGTCTAGAGGTCTGAAGGCATTGCGGACTTCTGAACCTCCTCTACATCTAAGGGGAGGTCTGTGTGAGCTGGCTCCCTGTAAGGCAGCTGACACAGAGTTTATTAAGGTAGCATGGCTTTCGAGGTGTCAGTGTGAACAGTTTGGGGGTTTGACTCTGCAGGTGAAGGCTGGTATAATGTGCTACTTTATGGTGGTAACACCCAGGAAAACTGGCTCTCAGGAAAACTGGGTTCACACCACCTACCCTGAACAGCCAGGAGATTCATTTCAGCTGTAAAACCTGTATTTCAAAAAGGGGCTCAGGATCATGAAGAGAATACACGTTTGGGGAGGTCACTCCTGGCGTGTGTCCTAAACTCACTGGGCAAGGACACAGACCTTGTGATCAGCTGACTGAATGCATTTATTGAGGGGCCCATGTCATCCCAAATGTCAAGAACTCTTGTTCTAAGAGGACCATCGGAAGATGAAATTTAGGAACAGGTCACAATCCATTTTGAGATGCTTACTTAAGAGACCTTATGTCGGTTACTTCATGTCAGTGAAAAAACAATCACTTCAAAATTACTTTAACCCGGGTTCATATGACCCCTCTGCCTCTCTTCCATTGGGGATGTCTCTAGGGCAGGGAACTAGAGCAAGGACGTCCATCACTGGACCCTACACTCTGTTAAGTGTCTGACACATAAAAGTCTTATAATGAATGAAGGTTGGATTCCTCTACGTTGACCCTTTCTGGACCTTAGTTTTCTTAGACATAAACTTTAAGGAGTGAGTTATCACTTCTAAGATCATTTCAAGTGCTCTCTGAACAAAAGAAAGAACTGAACTTGCTGTTTGAAAATAACTGAGGAGCTGTGTTGTATATTTCTATTAATACTGAATACAATCCCTAATGTACCACCAAGATTTTAACAACCATAAGTAATAGATCTTTCCTTACTCGGCACTTAAAAGATGGTATATAAATAACTCAGCATTACTGATAAACCATACAGTGATGTTATGGTGTTAGAGAAAAAACCCCAAAGTACCACCATATACACTGAATGTCTGAAAATGTCAATCTGTTCTTTAGAAAGTTGTCTAAAAAAGCAAGGAGAATACTGTTTTGCACGATGCAAGTAAACACAGCATAACTTCAGAGTAGTGGAAGCCCCCTTCCCAACCTACCCAGCTATCAGACCCTGTGACTCCCTTTTAGGATCTTCCTGAGAGAGTAAGCCAAACCCATCAGGACCAACGTCAAATTACTAAAGGTCAGGCCTGTATTAATGGGTTTCTCTCTCACAGTAATGTCTGCATTTTGGCAGGTTATTTGGTAGATGAGAGGAGGTGAAACTGGTGGGCAGAGGGAGCTTTGCGGCCTCCCCCACTGAAGAGGCAGCTTCCCCTGTCCACCTACATTTCCTTGAGTTGTGAGCCGCTTTACTTGCTCTTAGAATTCAAAACACTGAAGAGGAGAAGAATGGCGAGATGTGGAGGGGAGTCGGGCCTGGCAGTGCTCACCTCTCTGGGGCTGCCACATCAGACTATAGACCACACAGGGCCTGTGTCCCTGTGGGACCTACCACAGTAGTGGTTCATTAGCTTGTCTTCCTCTCCCTGGTGTGGCCAGGCCCTGGGGAGGACAAGTACTAGTCCTGACCTCTCCAGGTGGATGCACCGGCCTTCTTCAACAGGGTGAGGCCTTAAACAACTGAAAACCAGGGGGCTTGTCCTGAGCGTCTCCATCTTCCCCCGCTAAACCTCTGTCCTACTTGGCCATCTTTTCTTCCTCCGTTACCCCACTCTCTTGCTACTTCACCTCCCTCAGTCCCGAGAAGGGTCAGTGCCTCGTGGTCTTTTTCAGCATCCACCCCCTTCACCACCGCCCCTACCCCCACACTCAGAAACCAGTCTCCTAGAAAGGGTCTGATCAACAATCACACTGAAATGAAACTGACCAACAAAGCTTTGTGTGTCTCATTAGAGGCATAGAGCTGGTTTTAACAGGGTCTGCAGCAAAATTCTTCTACAGAATTCCATGCATAATCTTCTCTGAAAACATACACCCACATATAGGGTCCTTTGGTCCTCTGCTATGAATGAATCATGAGAAAGGGGCTAATCAACATCATTAAAATGCTCTGGTTCATGGCAGCTGTGCAAAGCTGCGAGCAGAGGGTCATTTCAGATACCCAACCATGCTGTTAGTGCTTCAGCAAAAATCCTCTTTACACCACAACAGTACAAGTACAGCAACAATGCCTTCAACTTAGAGACCCCTTCAAATGTTACAAAATGAGTTCATACATGTGTGTTTGTTTCTGAGATCCTTGAGAGAGAAACTAGATGAAAAAAGCAGAGGGGAGTGGTCAAGGTGGAGAAAGAGCAGGTCAATCAATAAGTTCAGGATGTTATTATTTAAGACCAGAAAAACACCCACTGGGGTCATCAAAGTTGTTTTGAATGATGTGCTATGTGGAATAAATAGACACTGAGGTTTCAGTGAATACGCCCCTATGAGCTCAGTGTCCCACTGCTTGCAACCAGGTACTTCAGAAAAAGAAAAAAAGAGTAAAACCACACCACAAAGGCATTCAGTTACCAAGCCTGCAAAGCCCATGGTTTTGTGGTTTTTAAAGATGTTATCTGCATTTTAATGCGAAATGTCTTGCAGACCAAAGTCTGAAGCACCACTCTTGGGAATTCTGCAAAGCATAAATAACATTCCAGCCGACCTAAGAACACTGATGAATGTATGTCTTATAATCTCTCCGTTACAAGAAGGATAAAAGACCATAGACACGAATGCCAAAAGGGGAGTAGCAGCTTCACACTGATGGCCAGCATGCGTCCCTGTGGCCCTCAGTTTCCACGTTATAAGCAGCAGTGCAGTGCGGATGTGTCTGGCTGGGGTCCTAGAAGAATACTATGAAAGCAGTGAAGCCGAGAATCACAATGAAGATACATACAATCATTATAAGCAAGCTTAAGCATTTTCCCCAACCCCCACTATCGCTATTAAATCACTGACCCATCTCCCACATGGACTATTTCATGGAGCATGGCTTCAAATTAAATGCTTGGTCCATTAAGGTCAGGAAGAAGTAGCTAACAAGTGACATTTGTTTAATCCGTTGCTAAAGTAGACGATGAAGCTGAATCAGAGACTGACCTGGATAAAGATGCTATTTGCAATAGCTTGGTCAAGAGTGAATACCTCTAAAGACTCCGGAAAAGCCCTGAATTCACTGTTTGTTCCTGTCCCTAGCTTCCCTTTGTCAGCAAGAGTGGGCTATTCCCTCCATGTCTGTGGCATGGAAAAATCTTTATCCAACAAAAATTTCAAGAGTCCTAAAAAATGAATACTTTGCAAATCAGAGGCTGAAACCATTTTCTTTCAGCAATTGTATATAAAATTAGATGCTATTAAATTTCATCCCCCACTTAGAAATCTAAGAAGTTAAGCTCTAATCAAATGCTTCTGGAGCCACCCAGCAACTAATGTTCCATTCTAGATTTATTTCCCTTGAAGGATTTCTCTTTCTAGCAAGTACCGCCTCAGAGCAGCATCATATCCATTCCATTCGAGGTGTAAATTGTGACCTGACTCGTGTCAACTAGGGACAAAGGCAAGAGAAAGATTTGGAGGTTACTGAGTGGAAAATTTAGGAATAAGATTCCAGAACCTCAGGAGACCCTGATTTAATTTAAGATACCACTTCACTTGCCTCATTAAAAAAGACTGTACTGATGCAATCTACTTCCTGCATTTTAATGCGAAATGTCTTGCAGACCAAAGTCTGAAGCACCACTCTTGGGAATTCTGCAAAGCATAAATAACATTCCAGCCGACCTAAGAACACTGATGAATGTATGTCTTATAATCTCTCCGTTACAAGAAGGATAAAAGACCATAGACACGAATGCCAAGGGGAGTAGCAGCTTCACACTGATGGCCAGCATGCGTCCCTGTGGCCCTCAGTTTCCACGTTATAAGCAGCAGTGCAGTGCGGATGTGTCTGGCTGGGGTCCTAGAAGAATACTATGAAAGCAGTGAAGCCGAGAATCACAATGAAGATACATACAATCATTATAAGCAAGCTTAAGCATTTTCCCCAACCCCCAATATCGCTATTAAATCACTGACCCATCTCCCACATGGACTATTTCATGGAGCATGGCTTCAAATTAAATGCTTGGTCCATTAAGGTCAGGAAGAAGTAGCTAACAAGTGACATTTGTTTAATCCGTTGCTAAAGTAGACGATGAAGCTGAATCAGAGACTGACCTGGATAAAGATGCTATTCGCAATAGCTTGGTCAAGAGTGAATACCTCTAAAGACTCCGGAAAAGCCCTGAATTCACTGTTTGTTCCTGTCCCTAGCTTCCCTTTGTCAGCAAGAGTGGGCTATTCCCTCCATGTCTGTGGCATGGAAAAATCTTTATCCAACAAAAATTTCAAGAGTCCTAAAAAATGAATACTTTGCAAATCAGAGGCTGAAACCATTTTCTTTCAGCAATTGTATATAAAATTAGATGCTATTAAATTTCATCCCCCACTTAGAAATCTAAGAAGTTAAGCTCTAATCAAATGCTTCTGGAGCCACCCAGCAACTAATGTTCCATTCTAGATTTATTTCCCTTGAAGGATTTCTCTTTCTAGCAAGTACCGCCTCAGAGCAGCATCATATCCATTCCATTCGAGGTGTAAATTGTGACCTGACTCGTGTCAACTAGGGACAAAGGCAAGAGAAAGATTTGGAGGTTACTGAGTGGAAAATTTAGGAATAAGATTCCAGAACCTCAGGAGACCCTGATTTAATTTAAGATACCACTTCACTTGCCTCATTAAAAAAGACTGTACTGATGCAATCTACTTCCCTGTATCATATGAAGTTTTAAGATCTAAAAGAAACATGACTGATTATGAGTATATACTAGAGCTAAGCACTTCCAAGGGTGTCTTCCCTTAAATCACATTAAAATTGTACAAAGTAAGTTACAGATGGTGACTAACTCAATTACCAGTCTCTTTAGACCAGCACCAAGGCAAGAATGACTTCAATATCAAACCAGTGTTCAGAACATATAATCCTGTCCTTAGAAGCCCTGACAAAGGGCCTTTTTTTTTTTTTAATTGAATATTTCACTGAAGCCGTCTTTGTAAAGCTACCCTTTTGGATAGCGGTCTCAGATGAGAACACCTAAAGATGATTCCTGCTTTCTGAGGAGAATCCAGTATCCCAACATGATATCATTCACACACCTTGGATGTTTTCTTCATTTGTACTAGATGATTCCTATGGTCCTTTTCAAATCTAAAATTCCACTCAAAATTCTGTTCATTGAACTTTCCACCACTTCCCACTCTAATTAAAGAGGGGAGAGGAGGAGAGAAGGGAACTGACCCCATCAAACACTGCTACATCTCAACGGTGTGTATTCAGAGTGAGGCTGTGGATCATTCTTCTGTTAAGAACACATCTCTCCTGGTCCACTTCCTGTCTGCTGTTGGTGCCAGAGGAAAGGGCGCTCACAGACCCATCATTGGAGGTTCACCCCAACGCTGGTGGGTCAACCGCTTTCTATCATATCCAAGGCTGCAGGCTCCCATTCACTTGCCTCATTGATGACCAAATGGCAAGTGTTTCTAAATCACTCAAGATTCTGGAAAGGTTATAAAAATATGAAAACAAACCCGAAAAGTGGGATTTGTGGGAAATTAAAGAAAAGACATTCACAGCTCTTTCTTGGAATGGCCATCAGGAAAAAAGACTAAATAATTCCACCGAGGTGTAAATTGTGACCTGACTCGTGTCAACTAGGGACAAAGGCAAGAGAAAGATTTGGAGGTTACTGAGTGGAAAATTTAGGAATAAGATTCCAGAACCTCAGGAGACCCTGATTTAATTTAAGATACCACTTCACTTGCCTCATTAAAAAAGACTGTACTGATGCAATCTACTTCCCTGTATCATATGAAGTTTTAAGATCTAAAAGAAACATGACTGATTATGAGTATATACTAGAGCTAAGCACTTCCAAGGGTGTCTTCCCTTAAATCACATTAAAATTGTACAAAGTAAGTTACAGATGGTGACTAACTCAATTACCAGTCTCTTTAGACCAGCACCAAGGCAAGAATGACTTCAATATCAAACCAGTGTTCAGAACATATAATCCTGTCCTTAGAAGCCCTGACAAAGGGCCTTTTTTTTTTTTTAATTGAATATTTCACTGAAGCCGTCTTTGTAAAGCTACCCTTTTGGATAGCGGTCTCAGATGAGAACACCTAAAGATGATTCCTGCTTTCTGAGGAGAATCCAGTATCCCAACATGATATCATTCACACACCTTGGATGTTTTCTTCATTTGTACTAGATGATTCCTATGGTCCTTTTCAAATCTAAAATTCCACTCAAAATTCTGTTCATTGAACTTTCCACCACTTCCCACTCTAATTAAAGAGGGGAGAGGAGGAGAGAAGGGAACTGACCCCATCAAACACTGCTACATCTCAACGGTGTGTATTCAGAGTGAGGCTGTGGATCATTCTTCTGTTAAGAACACATCTCTCCTGGTCCACTTCCTGTCTGCTGTTGGTGCCAGAGGAAAGGGCGCTCACAGACCCATCATTGGAGGTTCACCCCAACGCTGGTGGGTCAACCGCTTTCTATCATATCCAAGGCTGCAGGCTCCCATTCACTTGCCTCATTGATGACCAAATGGCAAGTGTTTCTAAATCACTCAAGATTCTGGAAAGGTTATAAAAATATGAAAACAAACCCGAAAAGTGGGATTTGTGGGAAATTAAAGAAAAGACATTCACAGCTCTTTCTTGGAATGGCCATCGATGGATTTATATTTCATTGTTCTCCATCATTCCTCTGACTAAATAAACTCTCCACCTGCTTAGTCCACTGCTGAAAGTATATGACTCCACCAGAGCAAGTCTGAGGCGTGCACGTCATTTACCAGAGAGCTCAGACAAGGCAAATGTGCGCAGCTGGAGCTAACTGGTGCCCAGTGTCGCCCATCCCCCAGCTTGTGGAGCTCTCTGCAAACACCTCTGGAAGTTCCAGCTGTTTCTGCCTAATTTACTGAACTATTATTTTATTTAACATAGGATTCTGAACCTTTTTTTTTTAGAGTAAGGATTAGCTCTATTCATTTTCAAGTCGAATAAATGACCCAAAGATAAATTAAAGTTTAACTCTTTTAAAAACAGTCATATTTCACACTGAACGTGCTCCTGAGGCCAGGGGAAATGTCCTTGCTTTTCTGTAAGTTTCTCGCCAAGTACTAACAGACTCCGTTTCTTCCCAGGATGATTTGTTTTCTCTCTCTGAGTTGAGTTCTAAAAGGGCTGGAACCTTTCACAAGACAGAATAATTCCATTTGCTAGTTGGCTCTTTCTTCGAGTCCGGTTTGAATCCTATGGGACACATAAATCCTTGTCTGAAATGTAGGATAAGTGTCATGAAACAGACCTGGGAACTGGGAAACCATAGCTCAAAGCGTAAACATGAAGATATAAATGAAGACTCACTCTGAATTAAAACTAGAACAAAGAAAAATACCATCAGCTGTTAATTCTTCAGCCAAGGAAACTAGACCATTCAAGGAAAAAGTGCGCATATATATCATCATCAACTGGAGGAGGACAAGTACCAATGGAGATAATAATGAGTAGAGCTAGGAAGAAGGGACAAGGTAAAGAGAGGTACATTTACCCTGAATGACTGAATCCAGACCTACAGTCAATTCTTCCCCTGAAATACTAGGTCAGGTCTGTGGGAAGCCCTTCCCCTCGAACGTAGAAGCAGCAGAGGTGGATGCTCAGGAAACAGCAAAATGAGGTCAATTTCACAACCACCGAGCCGCTGGCAGCATGACCGAGGTGGATGCTAGCCAACTGAAATTAAAGAAAAGACATTCACAGCTCTTTCTTGGAATGGCCATCGATGGATTTATATTTCATTGTTCTCCATCATTCCTCTGACTAAATAAACTCTCCACCTGCTTAGTCCACTGCTGAAAGTATATGACTCCACCAGAGCAAGTCTGAGGCGTGCACGTCATTTACCAGAGAGCTCAGACAAGGCAAATGTGCGCAGCTGGAGCTAACTGGTGCCCAGTGTCGCCCATCCCCCAGCTTGTGGAGCTCTCTGCAAACACCTCTGGAAGTCCCAGCTGTTTCTGCCTAATTTACTGAACTATTATTTTATTTAACATAGGATTCTGAACCTTTTTTTTTTTAGAGTAAGGATTAGCTCTATTCATTTTCAAGTCGAATAAATGACCCAAAGATAAATTAAAGTTTAACTCTTTTAAAAACAGTCATATTTCACACTGAACGTGCTCCTGAGGCCAGGGGAAATGTCCTTGCTTTTCTGTAAGTTTCTCGCCAAGTACTAACAGACTCCGTTTCTTCCCAGGATGATTTGTTTTCTCTCTCTGAGTTGAGTTCTAAAAGGGCTGGAACCTTTCACAAGACAGAATAATTCCATTTGCTAGTTGGCTCTTTCTTCGAGTCCGGTTTGAATCCTATGGGACACATAAATCCTTGTCTGAAATGTAGGATAAGTGTCATGAAACAGACCTGGGAACTGGGAAACCACAGCTCAAAGCGTAAACATGAAGATATAAATGAAGACTCACTCTGAATTAAAACTAGAACAAAGAAAAATACCATCAGCTGTTAATTCTTCAGCCAAGGAAACTAGACCATTCAAGGAAAAAGTGCGCATATATATCATCATCAACTGGAGGAGGAAAAATACCAATGGAGATAATAATGAGTAGAGCTAGGAAGAAGGGACAAGGTAAAGAGAGGTACATTTACCCTGAATGACTGAATCCAGACCTACAGTCAATTCTTCCCCTGAAATACTAGGTCAGGTCTGTGGGAAGCCCTTCCCCTCGAACGTAGAAGCAGCAGAGAGGTGGATGCTCAGGAAACAGCAAAATGAGGTCAATTTCACAACCACCGAGCCGTCTGGCAGCTGCCACTGGATGGCGGCGAGGTGTCACACAGGTAAAAAATGCTCAGACTCAGGATGGGTCGGGTCATTCAACATCCCCAACACCCTCTGCCCCACAGCCCAAGGCTTCAGGAGATTAACAAGTAGCTCCTTTCCACAAACAGACTGAGGACCTCCAGCGTAGGAATTGCCAATCTTTGTTCTTATCATTAGAAAGGCCTTCAAAACCATACTGACTGACTATAGCATCAGTCTGTTTTGGGGGCTGAAACAAATTAAACCTCCTAATTAACTTCTGGGGCTTGGGATGATAATGTTTCGACAGTAAACTGTAGGGGGAGAGAGTTTTTGAATTTCAAAATAACTTCTAGGATTTTGAAATTCAGAAAATGCTCTCTCTCCCTACAGTTTACTGTCGAAACATTATCATCCCAAGCCCAGTACAATAAACTGAAACCACATTTTATTCTACTTTTTCTTGTTAACTTGATGGCTTCACCACACTTTTAAATGCTACACACTCCCCTCCTTCTCCCTTGGCATTTGAGCCTTCTTTTTTTTTTTTTTTTGGTGAAATCAGTAATCTCACCAGCGACAAGCTTTGCTTTCAATAAGTCTATCTGCCAACTTAAACAGCATCTCCTAAGGCAACGGAATAATGAAAGACACATGTATGCACTTGCCTGTCATTAGACACCAACTCCTCAAGGCGGCCTGAAGTCGGGCCTGTAATTCTGCTGATCCTCAGGTTCAGAACAGTGTGCCAAGAGCGGGCTAGGAAGGTCGAGGTCCTAAACAGCCCATGAGAGATGCAAGGGACTGACCTTTTTCATCTCTGTTGGACTTACTGTGGGAGAAGGCCCAGCTCTTCCCTTCCACAGGAGATGTCAGGGATTGCTCAAACACTTGGCAAATGTCAGGGTCTTAAAAGACACCACATGGTGAATTCTGCCTCATTCTTGCCGGTGAACTCGAGGCTGGGCTTTCAAAGCCCAACTGCATGATTCAACCAGAACATCTCCAAGGTCAACCATTCCTTCTGCACACAGGCAAGGCTCCACCATCCCCCAAGCAGGGCGGGGGCCCTGCAGACCTCCAGATCGGAGGCCCTCCAAGGAGGACACTGAGTCTCCTCCTTTCTCTCTCTCTCTCAGTGCTTTCTGCCTTCTTCCAGATAAGAGAAAGACTTGACTTTCAAACGTACAAAATCTGAAAAAGGGACTAATGAAAAGGCTAGAAGATTTGAAAGAAGGAACGGGAGTTGTTCTAGACCATAAGCAAGGTCTCTGACTCTTTGCATCTGGGTCTGCCCTCTGAAATCAGTGGCAGATGAATCCACGGCTCCAGGAATCTGCCTTTCTACACACCCCAACTCTACCCTAGACTGACTTTGATGTGCTCCCTGTATTAGTCAATGGCTCACGGATACCCAGCCTGCTTAGTTCAGTCCAGTAAGTGAAAGCTTCGAGGATCAGTAGGGCTCACAAGACATATTCATTATTAAAAAAGTTTTTTAAAAGAGGAGGGTACATTGAAAAACTCAGAAACACTGTTTATACCTTTCATCTGCTGAATTAAACAAACTCTGGATCATCTCATGCACAGCAGGGCTACCAGAGATATGCTGGAAAGCTTTTATCAAGAATACATTACACACGCTTAAACAGCTATTTTAAAATCAAATCTAGAATCCAGGAATTTTAACTTAAGGCATCTCCTACCTTAAAAGAATCTCCCTGGCAAAATAAAAAAAAAGTCAAGCAAACAAAAAAATACAAACTCTAGGGCAGTTTAAATGAGAACCTTATCTGAAAGCAATAGCAGTAACCCATTGTATGCTGTGAGGTTTTGAAGATAAATCACCCACGAGGTGATTATTGTGTCAGGAAATTAATCATTTCCCTCCCTTCCCTAGTGCCTTGGAGAGTCACAAGGCAACAAAGTTGTTGGAGCACCAGGTTAATTTTAGTATACACATAAAAGGTAAAAACACACACTTCGGATCTAAAAGGGACCTTTTCGGATATGAATTAGGTGTCCTTTAGCTCAGTGGAACTGGTAAGCAGGCTTTGAAATTTGTAACTAATCCCTGAGTCAATTCAAAATCCCAGGCAGCGTTGCTCTTAGGAGCAGAAGGCTGGGGCCACACCAGCTCTGGCAAAACAAGGCTCGCCCAGCATGGCTGAGTGTCAATGCAGGAAATCTCTGGCTTATGTATGGATTGTGTTTCCCAAGTTGATTTGTAAATTTGGCTATGCAAAACTTGGAACTCATTTTCTCCAGAAATGCTAGAAAAGGTGGTGAGGCTCCCCAGATTAGACCACCAAGGTCTATTCCACAAGTTATTTTCAGTAACTACGTTGGTGATGACTGCAAATGAGCATAGTTCAGGGGCATCATGGGTAATAAGAAACTGTGGTAAATAAACATGGAAAGCGCTTATACTAATTTCTATATCTAAGTATTTCGAGACCAATAGGAATAATGTGGCCCTCCTCCCTTTCCCAATGATGTCAGAGACATGAGCAGTGACAGAGCAGGGGGAATTTCAAGGGGTGGGAAGCAGGGTTCAGGGTGGTCACGGAGACCCCAGACACCTTGGGAGAGGCTACTCCCTCCCTCCTCCTGCTTGAAGGAGCTGAAGTGGGGCAAGACAGCCCTGCAACCTACATCTGAGAAGGGCCTGATGCAGGGGAGGAGCTTGTGACAGAAGGAAGCAGGCAGCTCCTCCCATTCCGGTGTTCACACAGCTTCCCTCCACTAGGGTTTGGAGCTTCTCTGCTGGCAGGGAAGATGCTCTTAATTCATCATGGTAACCCCAGCATCCACCCCAGTACAGGGCATAAAATAAGCGCCTACTAAATGTGGACAGGGCTGCCCAGGGAATCACCTCCACATCTCTAGCGGATCAACAGAAGTTCACTGGCCTGAGCTGGGTATTCCTTTACCCATCTGAATAATAAATATTAATTGGCAAACAAGAATCACCTGAATATAAATGACTATATTCATTTACTCACTAAACCCATCTACCAACTGTTTTCTATGTAGAATGTTCAAATGGTGACCTGACTGAGAAAGTACCTGTGTTAACCCCCTCTCCTGCCCCAGCAGTTTCCATTCAAAGAGTATTTGAAACGCTTGGTAAGCGATGCCTATAAACACCTATTAAAATGAAGCTTTATAGGAGGTTAAATCATCATAGTAGAAACACAGTAACAGGAGCTACAGGGCCAGTGAAGTCCTAGAATGGCCTGTTGGACTAACACGTCCTTTGGAGAAAGAAACTCTTTACTACGAAGTCTGAATGCCCAATACAATATTCTTTAGAAGTGAATTTGAATTTAAATAGTTCGATCATGTGTGTTTAAGTACTGGATTGTGTGACAGGACCTCTTCATGTCAAGACAGATCACTTAGGCAAGTGAAAAAGCCCAGTACATCGGCTTTCATGGAAATAAACTACAAAAAGACCAAGGCGAGATTAACTACTATACAGACTTGATGGCTGAAAGAGTGCAAAAAAAGGAATTAAGGATTATACTAATTTCTATATCTAAGTATTTCGAGACCAATAGGAATAATGTGGCCCTCCTCCCTTTGCCAATGATGTCAGAGACATGAGCAGTGACAGAGCAGGGGGAATTTCAAGGGGTGGGAAGCAGGGTTCAGGGTGGTCACGGAGACCCCAGACACCTTGGGAGAGGCTACTCCCTCCCTCCTCCTGCTTGAAGGAGCTGAAGTGGGGCAAGACAGCCCTGCAACCTACATCTGAGAAGGGCCTGATGCAGGGGAGGAGCTTGTGACAGAAGGAAGCAGGCAGCTCCTCCCATTCCGGTGTTCACACAGCTTCCCTCCACTAGGGTTTGGAGCTTCTCTGCTGGCAGGGAAGATGCTCTTAATTCATCATGGTAACCCCAGCATCCACCCCAGTACAGGGCATAAAATAAGCGCCTACTAAATGTGGACAGGGCTGCCCAGGGAATCACCTCCACATCTCTAGCGGATCAACAGAAGTTCACTGGCCTGAGCTGGGTATTCCTTTACCCATCTGAATAATAAATATTAATTGGCAAACAAGAATCACCTGAATATAAATGACTATATTCATTTACTCACTAAACCCATCTACCAACTGTTTTCTATGTAGAATGTTCAAATGGTGACCTGACTGAGAAAGTACCTGTGTTAACCCCCTCTCCTGCCCCAGCAGTTTCCATTCAAAGAGTATTTGAAACGCTTGGTAAGCGATGCCTATAAACACCTATTAAAATGAAGCTTTATAGGAGGTTAAATCATCATAGTAGAAACACAGTAACAGGAGCTACAGGGCCAGTGAAGTCCTAGAATGGCCTGTTGGACTAACACGTCCTTTGGAGAAAGAAACTCTTTACTACGAAGTCTGAATGCCCAATATAATATTCTTTAGAAGTGAATTTGAATTTAAATAGTTCGATCATGTGTGTTTAAGTACTGGATTGTGTGACAGGACCTCTTCATGTCAAGACAGATCACTTAGGCAAGTGAAAAAGCCCAGTACATCGGCTTTCATGGAAATAAACTACAAAAAGACCAAGGCGAGATTAACTACTATACAGACTTGATGGCTGAAAGAGTGCGATTTTAAAAGGGATAAATGTTGAGTAACTGGAAGGCGTAGAAGTTAAGGAGGACTGAAGTTTCCCATGTTTCTTCTGTAATGTAGAAACTCCACCACCCAAAAGGTAGGAACAGGAAAATGACTCTGAATTTTAAATAATGAGTAAGCATATATTCCTTTTCCTAAAGGAAGGGACAAAAATAGAAGAGAAAGAAGGTATCATTACTGGTAAATGGGCAGGCCCTTACAGAAGGAAATTACACAGACTGACTGTAACAATGCATTGCAACTTTCCTACATAAAAAAGCTCAGGTCTTAAATTCTTTGACAGTGTTGACAACGCTACCTTTCCTCCTGTCTCAACTTTTCAAAGTACACAGCAAGTATATAAGCCTACCCCTCACCATCAGAGGAATCTGCTGAAAAACAGAAACACGTTTCATTTCCTTCAGAAAAACATGCCTTGATTTATTATGGCCTTACTCCAACTACTCTTTTGCTTGATTTTCATTTTTAATTGTACCTACTCATTTAAATTCATCAATATGTTGCTTCATAACAGTTTATGTATATTTTTAACACACATATAGGTGTGCTACATACAAATTAAGACAAATAACATATGGTTCTCCCAATTTCTCACCTCTTTTTTAGCTGTTAAGAAGGGAAGGGAAGTAAACAGGCTTTGCCAGATTAATTAACCAAAGATATAATGCCAACAAAGGGCAATGAATTATTTGGGAACTCCCTGAGATGAAACAGCTTAAAATTTTAAATACAAAGACACATAGGAAAAAAGAGACAAAACAAGAGCAGTGACAGCCTTAATCCTAAATTTATCAGAATATATACTTACATATATATATACATATATATATATATATGTAACACACAATAAAACACTTATCCCTGTAAGTTTTAATTATCTCAAGATGCAAAGGGTGTTTAGATAATGAGAAACAGAGGGAAGGTGGAATTAAGATGGTATACTAATAACAAACTCAGGTTAATGTGTGGCAGTAAACTTCAAAACTCTAAAAAAAAAAGAGGAATTGGTACACTGGTGTTCTATTTTAAATTCAAGTATTCCTAATAACTGAATTTATATACATATCATATTGGGGGAAAATAATGAGTAACTGGAAGGCGTAGAAGTTAAGGAGGACTGAAGTTTCCCATGTTTCTTCTGTAATGTAGAAACTCCACCACCCAAAAGGTAGGAACAGGAAAATGACTCTGAATTTTAAATAATGAGTAAGCATATATTCCTTTTCCTAAAGGAAGGGACAAAAATAGAAGAGAAAGAAGGTATCATTACTGGTAAATGGGCAGGCCCTTACAGAAGGAAATTACACAGACTGACTGTAACAATGCATTGCAACTTTCCTACATAAAAAAGCTCAGGTCTTAAATTCTTTGACAGTGTTGACAACGCTACCTTTCCTCCTGTCTCAACTTTTCAAAGTACACAGCAAGTATATAAGCCTACCCCTCACCATCAGAGGAATCTGCTGAAAAACAGAAACACGTTTCATTTCCTTCAGAAAAACATGCCTTGATTTATTATGGCCTTACTCCAACTACTCTTTTGCTTGATTTTCATTTTTAATTGTACCTACTCATTTAAATTCATCAATATGTTGCTTCATAACAGTTTATGTATATTTTTAACACACATATAGGTGTGCTACATACAAATTAAGACAAATAACATATGGTTCTCCCAATTTCTCACCTCTTTTTTAGCTGTTAAGAAGGGAAGGGAAGTAAACAGGCTTTGCCAGATTAATTAACCAAAGATATAATGCCAACAAAGGGCAATGAATTATTTGGGAACTCCCTGAGATGAAACAGCTTAAAATTTTAAATACAAAGACACATAGGAAAAAAGAGACAAAACAAGAGCAGTGACAGCCTTAATCCTAAATTTATCAGAATATATACTTACATATATATATACATATATATATATATATGTAACACACAATAAAACACTTATCCCTGTAAGTTTTAATTATCTCAAGATGCAAAGGGTGTTTAGATAATGAGAAACAGAGGGAAGGTGGAATTAAGATGGTATACTAATAACAAACTCAGGTTAATGTGTGGCAGTAAACTTCAAAACTCTAAAAAAAAAAAAAAAAAAAAGGAATTGGTACACTGGTGTTCTATTTTAAATTCAAGTATTCCTAATAACTGAATTTATATACATATCATATTGGGGGAAAATAATCAAAAAGAACATGCTCCCAGTATGCAATCATCACTTCTGAGACTTTCGAACAACAAAATGTTAACGTTTTTTTTTTTTTTTGATAGGCAGATGCACCGTAAAAGGACATCTGATGTCATGAGAGCCAGGCTGTCACCCAGGGCTGTGCTCTACAGTGCTCAGGATCTGGAAGTAACAGATCCTAGTACCAAGAAGCACGAAAGGCCAACCCCATCCCAGGCCCATCCCATTTTCATTGGACAGGAAATGCTGGATTTCAAAGCCTGAAGGGAGCCCAGACTAACAACACAGTTAGAAAAATGTTTTCAAAATCAAGCTTCCAACATCTGTCCAATTAAAAATGCACGTATCCTCTTAGTAGTTCATTAAAATGGAATTCTGACAGTCTCAAAAATACACTTTTAATGGGATCCTAAGAGCAGCACGCTCCTCTCCTTAAACGCCTGGTACACTTTAACGACAGGGCTGGGCGAAGTTTAAGCACAGAATCACCCAGTCATCTATCTGAAACTATCTCAACCCAGAGGGACAAGGAAATAATTCTGTTTTGAGCACACTCACGACTTGTGATTGGCAAAGCTTTTTTAAATTCTAGTTCCTTTCTTTAACCAATAGGTGGCAATCTTTATTGTCAAGAATATTCAGGCAAAAGACTCAGTTGAGTAAGATAGCTTTCTTTCCCTCCTATCAAGACTGATTTTCTTTTTTTTGGAAAAGTTGGAATCTGTTAAGTTACTGAAATTTTGGCTTTGTAAGAGAAAAAGACAACCTGGAAATCTCAAAAAGAAACACCAAAACCACAAGACATTTGGTGGCGGGGGTGGGGGGTAGCACAGTTTTGACAGTATCATCTCCAAGTACAGAAAAGAGAAAAGTATACAACACACCCAGATGGCATATTAAAGACTCTGGAACATCTCTCAATGAAACTGTACAGGTAATGAAGCCAAACAAATGCAAAAAGAATACAAGAGTTAATTAGAAAACATCTTCAAAGCACTATCCCAGTGTTTTTCTGGGTTTTGTTCTAAGGGAATTTTTTGTTTTCTTTTGAGGCAATACACACATGACTCTCTGGCAAATTCACTGCCCTTTTTGTGAAACTGAACGGAATAGTCAGGTTTGCAGCTGACAAAAAATTGGTATCCCTACTGTTGCTGTCTGGCTTATGTAATTCTGCTGTAATTGAACCTCACTTCTTCTCTGGATAGCCTCAAAGAAGCGAAAAGAGTTCATTACTATGGAGACAAAACACTTCTTCAAATAATTTTAAACTGTTTAAATCAGCCCCAGGTCTTTATTTCCTATAGCCAAACAATTTCAATTCTTTTCATTTCCTTCAGATCTAAACATATCGCTTAAGTCTAAGAAACGTTTTGCAGGTATGTGTGGCAAATGCGTTTTTCATGTTTTTGACTGGCATCCATGGGTATCTGGCTTTCACCAAATATTTGGTTTTTAATACTTTAATTAGTTTTTTTTCAGGGACTTGCTTGTGATGATGATGACTCCCTGAAATCCTTGGCTTGTAGAGAGTCGTTAATTCTATTATACAGATGAGACAACCGAAGTTAAGTGTGTTACTATCTTTAGGTCACACAGCAAATTAGTCACAGCAATTAGGACTAACGGTTGGCCAAGGGCATTGTCTAAAGCCCCGAGATGCCCAGCCTGTGCACACGGTTCCACGTAAGCAAGAACAATGAAAAATGATGCTGAACAAAAAGTGTGATGGCCGCTCTGGTGTTCCTCGAACATCAGAAGCAAACTCATTCTCCTATGCATCCTCCCACTCCCCAGAGATCAAAACTTACTCATTTAAAACTCAACCGTCTTAGAAGTAAAAGAAAAAAATGATGGGAGTTCCTCAACTGAGACCACGAAATCCTAAACTTGTCATTGTTAAATGTATTCATTTACCACACCATCAATAATGATGAAATATAATAGAGATTTGCTGATGTATTACTACAGAAGGTCAAAGTTTTCCTCCAACCCGGAGGCTATTTTGATTAGAACACAAGAGACAGTTCACCAGACTCATCACACATTGCACGCTATCTAGGATAATGAAGGCCAAACAAATGCAAAAGAATACAAGAGTTAATTAGAAAACATCTTCAAAGCACTATCCCAGTGTTTTCTGGGTTTTGTTCTAAGGAATTTTTGTTTTCTTTTGAGGCAATACACATGACTCTCTGGCAAATTCACTGCCCTTTTTGTGAAACTGAACGGAATAGTCAGGTTTGCAGCTGACAAAAAATTGGTATCCCTACTGTTGCTGTCTGGCTTATGTAATTCTGCTGTAATTGAACCTCACTTCTTCTCTGGATAGCCTCAAAGAAGCGAAAAGAGTTCATTACTATGGAGACAAAACACTTCTTCAAATAATTTTAAACTGTTTAAATCAGCCCCAGGTCTTTATTTCCTATAGCCAAACAATTTCAATTCTTTTCATTTCCTTCAGATCTAAACATATCGCTTAAGTCTAAGAAACGTTTTGCAGGTATGTGTGGCAAATGCGTTTTTCATGTTTTTGACTGGCATCCATGGGTATCTGGCTTTCACCAAATATTTGGTTTTTAATACTTTAATTAGTTTTTTTTCAGGGACTTGCTTGTGATGATGATGACTCCCTGAAATCCTTGGCTTGTAGAGAGTCGTTAATTCTATTATACAGATGAGACAACCGAAGTTAAGTGTGTTACTATCTTTAGGTCACACAGCAAATTAGTCACAGCAATTAGGACTAACGGTTGGCCAAGGGCATTGTCTAAAGCCCCGAGATGCCCAGCCTGTGCACACGGTTCCACGTAAGCAAGAACAATGAAAAATGATGCTGAACAAAAAGTGTGATGGCCGCTCTGGTGTTCCTCGAACATCAGAAGCAAACTCATTCTCCTATGCATCCTCCCACTCCCCTAGAGATCAAAACTTACTCATTTAAAACTCAACCGTCTTAGAAGTAAAAGAAAAAAATGATGGGAGTTCCTCAACTGAGACCACGAAATCCTAAACTTGTCATTGTTAAATGTATTCATTTACCACACCATCAATAATGATGAAATATAATAGAGATTTGCTGATGTATTACTACAGAAGGTCAAAGTTTTCCTCCAACCCGGAGGCTATTTTGATTAGAACACAAGAGACAGTTCACCAGACTCATCACACATTGCACGCTATGTTCTTTTCGGACGCTGCAATGTATTTCTTCCTTGTGAAGACAGCAGCTGAGTCTGAGAATCTACCCAAAGCAGAGAGATGTGGATGCCTGATTTAATCCGGCAATTAACTGTGAGTCACTTTACCCCTGTTTTGTCCCCTCAATAACAAAAATAATTCCTTGTGCTCCAGGGACACTGCTGAGAGGTTGACAAAACTATACACGACTTGGAATTTCTTAGAAACTGTAAGACACATGGGATGTGTCGTGCAATGGAACATTACAGAATGTTAGATGACGTTTGGTTAAAGCTATGATTTCTCACCTCCAGTCCCACGGATGGTCATGTTAGAGTTGAGACATTCTGAATAGGCGCACTTTTCTAAAACATACACCGTCTTAAGACTATTCTTAGAAAACAAAGGAATAAAGCTTAAAAGCTGACGAGTCAACTAAGAGAAAATCAGCATTGATATATTTAGCACAAGCTACAATCACGGTTACAACAGAAAACTCTTATTCGTACCAGAGAAATTTAAGTTACTATTTGACTTAAAATATGCAGTTAGAAAGTTTTTGTAAGGACCACTGAGTGAGCTTCATGTTCTAATTTAAAGAAATAAACCCTAAAGTCTGTAAGCCTGTAATTATGACCCATTTAGGTGAGAAACTTTCAACACACGCTTCTTGCTAAGTCTCCCTGAGGAACAAAAATTTCCGTACTTTAGGCCTGTACCCATGCAAACACTCCTCCCAACAGTTTTTCCTCTTTTAATTCTCATGATGCTGAACAAAAAGTGTGATGGCCGCTCTGGTGTTCCTCGAACATCAGAAGCAAACTCATTCTCCTATGCATCCTCCCACTCCCCCAGAGATCAAAACTTACTCATTTAAAACTCAACCGTCTTAGAAGTAAAAGAAAAAAATGATGGGAGTTCCTCAACTGAGACCACGAAATCCTAAACTTGTCATTGTTAAATGTATTCATTTACCACACCATCAATAATGATGAAATATAATAGAGATTTGCTGATGTATTACTACAGAAGGTCAAAGTTTTCCTCCAACCCGGAGGCTATTTTGATTAGAACACAAGAGACAGTTCACCAGACTCATCACACATTGCACGCTATGTTCTTTTCGGACGCTGCAATGTATTTCTTCCTTGTGAAGACAGCAGCTGAGTCTGAGAATCTACCCAAAGCAGAGAGATGTGGATGCCTGATTTAATCCGGCAATTAACTGTGAGTCACTTTACCCCTGTTTTGTCCCCTCAATAACAAAAATAATTCCTTGTGCTCCAGGGACACTGCTGAGAGGTTGACAAAACTATACACGACTTGGAATTTCTTAGAAACTGTAAGACACATGGGATGTGTCGTGCAATGGAACATTACAGAATGTTAGATGACGTTTGGTTAAAGCTATGATTTCTCACCTCCAGTCCCACGGATGGTCATGTTAGAGTTGAGACATTCTGAATAGGCGCACTTTTCTAAAACATACACCGTCTTAAGACTATTCTTAGAAAACAAAGGAATAAAGCTTAAAAGCTGACGAGTCAACTAAGAGAAAATCAGCATTGATATATTTAGCACAAGCTACAATCACGGTTACAACAGAAAACTCTTATTCGTACCAGAGAAATTTAAGTTACTATTTGACTTAAAATATGCAGTTAGAAAGTTTTTGTAAGGACCACTGAGTGAGCTTCATGTTCTAATTTAAAGAAATAAACCCTAAAGTCTGTAAGCCTGTAATTATGACCCATTTAGGTGAGAAACTTTCAACACACGCTTCTTGCTAAGTCTCCCTGAGGAACAAAAATTTCCGTACTTTAGGCCTGTACCCATGCAAACACTCCTCACAACTGTGTACCATGTCAGTTCTTTTGTTTTTCTACCTAACTAAAGAAAGAAAAAAATTGAGGTGAATTATTTCAGTACTAAAAGATTTTTACATATAAATGAAAGATCACCAAGGCTCAGCGGTTAACAGAATCTCGGTTTGCCCCAGATAAGTCCTACTGCAGCTTGTACACATCTGCCAAATCCACAGGAATGAAATCTTAGTAAAGATGTAATTAATGCAGCCACAGAACACTCCAAATTAGTGCTTTAATTTAAACTACAGCTACCCAATCTTCTCAGTGTAAGAGACCAGAATACCTAGGGCTCGATTCTAGAAGAGCAGGAAGTAAACAAGAGTAAAGAGAGGAAACTGAAGTTACTCAATTGTCCATGAAGCTTAAGGAACCATTTTATATGAAGTTTCAATTCAACAGTCTCTAGTCACCCAGGTTCAGTCCCAGTAGACTTTCAGAATCTGGATCCCAAAACCAACTTGCTTCTCTTGAGCCACCAAAGTGAACTGAGCGCTTGCTTTCCCAAAAGCCCTGGGCTGGAAGCTTGGAGCTTCCTTTTGGTCAGCCTATCAAACTGCCTCTAAACTAAAGGCTTCACAATGGAATACATGTGTTTACCACAGTTGTTATATTGTCCCACTGAATTTTTTGAAAGAACAGATATTTTCCCTCTCTCATCTGTACCCAAGCAAATACACTCCTTTCAATTGTGCTTTGAGCTGATTCATTTATTTTCTACCTAAAAGAAGAATAAAAAAAAAAAAAATTCAAGGTGAATTATTTCCATCTGCAAAGGTTTTTATGTAGAAATAAAAGATCGCTGAGGATCAGTGGTTAACAGAATGTTCTCCAGTGAAGATTCAAGGGAACTCAGAAAGATACAACTATTAATATGAATCTCTAGTGGGGTCCAGGCCTCCTCTCTCCTCCACCATGAACTATAATCAGTGACCTCTGTGCACAGTTGGCTATAAATCATGACGGCCCAGGCCCTAGAGTGAAAGAACTTACTTAGCTAAAGCTATGGCAAAACAGAACTTTCTGCTTCCTAACCCCACCCTTTTTTAATTCACTGAAACTTCCCTTTAAAAATGTTCTAGGTTATGACCTCCATGGATGGTTCTTCCCAGAGCTGAATTTTCTCTGAGGAAAATCCTCTTATCTAGTTGGAGTTCACAAGAGAGGACACATTTTTTTTTTTGGAAACAGGAAACCGAACATCAAAACCTGTCAAAGTTTTATGTGTCTAGTTATAGCAGAGGAACAAATCTTTTCTTAATCAAAATTATATCTTAAGAGAACCTAGAAGGTTTACAAGCCTATCATAGAAGTAAAAAAAAAAAAAAAAACAAGAATTCTTCTGATACCAAGAACAGAAATGCAAGTTATGTTTCACATAACACAGAGGCAAAGGGTTCAAAATGGGCCTTCCTCCTTCTTCATGGCCTTTTGTAAATATTGCAACAGTGGACCAGTGGGAATTCTGGCAGGAAAAAAGTCCCATCAGAGACTGGCTTTTTGTTTAAAAAAAGAAAAAGTCTTGCTTATGCAGAAAATTCTTGCTTTTTCCATTATGTGGTATCTGGGGGAGGGTGGGAAGAGGAAGGCTTCTTTCTATATCTGTAGAGCACTGTAATTTAAAATGAGTCATGTAAAGCATAAATGAAAATGCTAACCTCTAAGAACAGGGATCAGTAAATTTTATTCCCACTTAGATCCAGTGTTCTCTGACAAGCTTGACTAAACTCAAACCAGGGGCTTTCCCTGCAGATATACAGCAACTTACTCAGAAACTGAGGGTTCAGTATGAAAGAAGACAAGCTCAAGTAAAAGACCTTGTGAATCTGAGAAATCTTTGCTGATGGTTCAGCTTTGCGGTCTCTGGTCAACCCAGCATATCTCCCATTTCATGGAAGTCAAGTTTCCCCTATCACAGCTCCAGAGGACACCCTAACTTCCAAGAGGAGAGGAGTTTTCCGCCTTAGGGTTTAGCCAGGTTGCAGTAGTGGACATTGGGAAAGCACTGAAGGGCTTGTCTACCTGGGGAAGACCACTCTTTCTGAGCCCCCAAGGTGTGGTTCACTGGAAACAATGCTTCAAATAAACATCATTACATAAAAAAAAAAAAAAATCCTTAGATCCATCTTGATGACTTAACAAAACCACCTTGCACCCAGGACTTCTCCTTTGGTTTCCTACATGACTGACATGGATTGAAGTCTGGCTTGCGTGTTCCCTGAGCAAGACTCAGGCCACATGGAAACATTCAGTCCCCAATCCATGCTCTAGCTGCAACTGTTCACTGAGAGCTGCTCTCTTCTCTGAGTAAAGCTTAACCTTTTATTTAAAGGACACATTAAAACACATATACTCTTTTGGACTGGCACTGCTATCAAGGAGTCCAACTCCAGGTTCAAACCCTGATGCAGTTCTGATAGTACAACACCTGTGTGTGAATGGACTGAGGCCACTGTTTTAACTTAATACAGTTCATATCCTTCCCTCTTTACTGCAAGAAAACTCAGAGAGGTTGATAAATTATCTCAAAATGTTTCTGGTTTGACATGTGGTTCAAGCACATGATCTTAAAGGAAAAAAAATCAAGCATTCTTCATATCTATGTCTTTAAGATTTCTCAATTAATTTGAGAGTAAATGGATTATGGGGCAAAGATTACAAAGATGTGAGACTGTATCGTCCACAACTTACGGGCTATTACTGCCTTTTAGTATTTGCTTTCAGAACCTGTAATACAACCTGTGACAGCTGTAATGCGACATGACCTCTGGAGAGGTTCCTTCCTCCCCCATTCTACTTTGAGGATGATACAAGTTGGAAAGCACACATCTTTCGGTCAGAGTCTGGATGCAAGTCTCAGTTGTCTACCATCTACTACTGCCTCTGGGCAGGTTGTTTATTCCAAGCCACCACCTATAAATAGCACTAAATAAATAAAATGATGGAGGTAAAGCACAGAGTAAACACTCACCCATGCTAGCAAACATCAATAAAGAATAAAGCTTCACTTTTTTGGAAGTCAAGTTTCCCCTATCACAGCTCCAGAGGACACCCTAACTTCCAAGAGGAGAGGAGTTTTCCGCCTTAGGGTTTAGCCAGGTTGCAGTAGTGGACATTGGGAAAGCACTGAAGGGCTTGTCTACCTGGGGAAGACCACTCTTTCTGAGCCCCCAAGGTGTGGTTCACTGGAAACAATGCTTCAAATAAACATCATTACATAAAAAAAAAAAAAAAAAAAAATCCTTAGATCCATCTTGATGACTTAACAAAACCACCTTGCACCCAGGACTTCTCCTTTGGTTTCCTACATGACTGACATGGATTGAAGTCTGGCTTGCGTGTTCCCTGAGCAAGACTCAGGCCACATGGAAACATTCAGTCCCCAATCCATGCTCTAGCTGCAACTGTTCACTGAGAGCTGCTCTCTTCTCTGAGTAAAGCTTAACCTTTTATTTAAAGGACACATTAAAACACATATACTCTTTTGGACTGGCACTGCTATCAAGGAGTCCAACTCCAGGTTCAAACCCTGATGCAGTTCTGATAGTACAACACCTGTGTGTGAATGGACTGAGGCCACTGTTTTAACTTAATACAGTTCATATCCTTCCCTCTTTACTGCAAGAAAACTCAGAGAGGTTGATAAATTATCTCAAAATGTTTCTGGTTTGACATGTGGTTCAAGCACATGATCTTAAAGGAAAAAATCAAGCATTCTTCATATCTATGTCTTTAAGATTTCTCAATTAATTTGAGAGTAAATGGATTATGGGGCAAAGATTACAAAGATGTGAGACTGTATCGTCCACAACTTACGGGCTATTACTGCCTTTTAGTATTTGCTTTCAGAACCTGTAATACAACCTGTGACAGCTGTAATGCGACATGACCTCTGGAGAGGTTCCTTCCTCCCCCATTCTACTTTGAGGATGATACAAGTTGGAAAGCACACATCTTTCGGTCAGAGTCTGGATGCAAGTCTCAGTTGTCTACCATCTACTACTGCCTCTGGGCAGGTTGTTTATTCCAAGCCACCACCTATAAATAGCACTAAATAAATAAAATGATGGAGGTAAAGCACAGAGTAAACACTCACCCATGCTAGCAAACATCAATAAAGAATAAACTTGAAACTTTTCATCTCAGAGGCAAAACATTTCATCTGATACATATTTAAGAAAGGAAAAAGGCAGCGTTCAGATGCAATGAACTAAAAACAGAAGTATTTTAAAAATCCCAAGACAGCCTTTTTGGTAAATCAAAAATTGAGGTTATCATTCAAACTGCTGTTTAGTCACTAAGTCATGCCCAACTCCTTTTCGACCCCATGGACTGTAGCCCACCAGGCTCCTCCGTCCATGGGATTTCCCAGGAAAGAGTTTTGGAGTAGGTTGCCATTTTCTTCTCCAGGGGGTCTCCCTGACCCCAGGGATCGAACCTGTGTCTCCAGCACTGGCAGGTAGATTCTTTCCCACTGAACCACCAGGGAAACCCTAATCATTCAACTACATGGCCATAAATAAAAGGTCCAGAATAAGGTAACAAAATTATCAGAGCCTGCAGCGCCTTTGCCTAAAACACTCAGTAACAAGTCTGTGAGATGGATTTCCAGGAAAAGACTAACATCAACCCCATAATGGTCTATTCAACTTCTATAAACAAGAGACTTCCCTCCCTTCATTTTAAGAAGGTTTAGTTGCTCTATTGACCCCCACCCTCTCCATTTCCCTTTCTTAGGAAATGCTACACAAATGTGAGACAACATAATCTGAAAATGACTAACTATATTTACTAGCACACAAAACTTGGAACATTTCAAAATGCAAACAGCATATCTGACACTGGCAAAAGATGGTTCCTTAGGGACCTGGAGCAAAAGCCTTGGTTATATTTTAAACTGTTATAGAAAATGGACTGAGCAGGGGTTACCTGAGAGATGAGGACAGTGGTTTTGTATTTTGGAAAAAGATCACTGTGAAACTGACCCCATCCTCCTCTTACAGAGCATATGAAAGGAACAAGTTTCACAGCTAGACTATAGCTAACTGCTCCCCCCTCAAAAAAACTCCACAAGTATCTTCACTCTTATAATTAGACAATATAAATTACTGAAAATATTAAAGGGATGTAATAACTAGGCTGGAATTCACCAGAATCAGCTAAGGGGATGAAAATAGTTAACCAGTGACAACTGGCTTATGTGACCAGAGAAGCGGAGGTCTCAGCCCGCTGCACAGACTCCGGAAGCTAGCAAAGAAAACAAGAGTAAACATTTTGTGCATCTTATGAAACTCTTCCGTAATTCAGGTCAAAGTTAGATGACTCTCTCTAATCACAGAAGAGCTGGAGAGATGTGATCTGACAAGAAACAGAGTTTTAACCTAAACAACTGTACATTTTATGTTCCAGTATGTTTAAACTTCCTCTAAATGTTAAAGCTGACCAGGTTTCTCAAGTTTCCCTTGAGGGGAAGATTTACCACAAATGACAGTTACAATATAACTGTGCATGTAACTGCAGACAGTGATGGCCAGGAAAGAAGGGAGGTGGAGCTAGCTTTCAATCCCTTAAAGTCTGTTTTAGTGAAACAGATCAATTATATTTGCATAATTAATCCAACAGTGACTTTTCTATATTGCCTTATATACTGTACTAGTGGATCGAGGTTTATACAAACATTGTCTCTATAAATGTTATTATATATAAACACATAAATTATATAACTTTATAAAATAATGTGTGCAATATATAATCATTTATATAATGCATGTAAATGTTTACATATTACTGTTAAACCATTTTATAAATTTATGTTTTACATATTTATGTATGTACATATATATATACGCATATATATAAAACATTTTGAGAAGCCCTAGCCAAGTGAGGGCTAATGCAAAGGTTAATATTTTAACCATTTAATAAGCCCCATAGCTTCCCTTTAAACTAATTACAGGAACTATCCCTTTAATTATCTCTTCCTAGCCTATTCTGATGAGATTCTTTTGCTGGAAGCAAGAGTAACTGGTGCAACTATTTCACTCTCTTTAAATTTTCTTGGGTCTACTCCCTGAGAGTGGAAAAATCTGGTTAACTTTTTTTTTTTTTCATATCAGGCCACGTCATATGTCACTGGCAAGTCAGGGGGTGACTTGCCCTCCTGACTGATACACTGTGGCCAGAAATACAGTAGTGTCACACAGCACGAACAAGACTGCCCAGGGGGCCTTCCACTGTATCGCATAGTTGCTTAAGAACGCTGGGTCAAAAGTCACATGTGAAAAACCAGAAGAAGGCGGAGGTCTCAGCCCGCTGCACAGACTCCGGAAGCTAGCAAAGAAAACAAGAGTAAACATTTTGTGCATCTTATGAAACTCTTCCGTAATTCAGGTCAAAGTTAGATGACTCTCTCTAATCACAGAAGAGCTGGAGAGATGTGATCTGACAAGAAACAGAGTTTTAACCTAAACAACTGTACATTTTATGTTCCAGTATGTTTAAACTTCCTCTAAATGTTAAAGCTGACCAGGTTTCTCAAGTTTCCCTTGAGGGGAAGATTTACCACAAATGACAGTTACAATATAACTGTGCATGTAACTGCAGACAGTGATGGCCAGGAAAGAAGGGAGGTGGAGCTAGCTTTCAATCCCTTAAAGTCTGTTTTAGTGAAACAGATCAATTATATTTGCATAATTAATCCAACAGTGACTTTTCTATATTGCCTTATATACTGTACTAGTGGATCGAGGTTTATACAAACATTGTCTCTATAAATGTTATTATATATAAACACATAAATTATATAACTTTATAAAATAATGTGTGCAATATATAATCATTTATATAATGCATGTAAATGTTTACATATTACTGTTAAACCATTTTATAAATTTATGTTTTACATATTTATGTATGTACATATATATATACGCATATATATAAAACATTTTGAGAAGCCCTAGCCAAGTGAGGGCTAATGCAAAGGTTAATATTTTAACCATTTAATAAGCCCCATAGCTTCCCTTTAAACTAATTACAGGAACTATCCCTTTAATTATCTCTTCCTAGCCTATTCTGATGAGATTCTTTTGCTGGAAGCAAGAGTAACTGGTGCAACTATTTCACTCTCTTTAAATTTTCTTGGGTCTACTCCCTGAGAGTGGAAAAATCTGGTTAACTTTTTTTTTTTTTTTTTTTCATATCAGGCCACGTCATATGTCACTGGCAAGTCAGGGGGTGACTTGCCCTCCTGACTGATACACTGTGGCCAGAAATACAGTAGTGTCACACAGCACGAACAAGACTGCCCAGGGGGCCTTCCACTGTATCGCATAGTTGCTTAAGAACGCTGGGTCAAAAGTCACATGGTTGGGGTCAAACCCCAACTCCTGCACAAACTGTGTGACCTGGGGCTACCTTTCAACTAAGCTTTAATTTCTTTACCTTTAGAACAGGTAAAATAGTAAGGCCAATGTCATGAGACCGGATGAAAAGTAACAAGCTCGTGTAGCCAAATGTTAGACTAGCCTCTAAGACCAACACACAAATAGAGATAGGTACAAATTCAGTTTTATATTTATGTATATATATGTTGATATATGTATTTCTTTACATTTTCATACAGAGTAAGTATTTTCTCCATGTCAATAACAGTTCTACCCTTTGTTGTCCAGTTGTGTTTTTTAGCTCTTTAATTCTTTTTGAATATGCCTTGTATGTCTAGGTATCTGGAAAATACAAACCTTACAGTTTTACTCTTCTGGTAATGATGAAGTTAATCAAAATGAATTCCTTTTGAATCTATGCTTTTCTAATTGTAAAGCTTATCAATGAAACGGCAATTCTGAAGTCCGCCCACGTGACATGAGGAGTTAAATGTATCTCTCTGAACTCTTGATCACCAGAGGAGGCCTATCGATTCCTTCCACGTGATACATAAGGAAGCGACACACTGAAGCCCTGAGTCACCATCTTTCTTCCTCAAATCTCCATCTACCATCTTCCGGCATTTACTGCTACAAAAGGGAAGGAAGACTGAATTTTGCTCCTTTATAGTTAATCAGATATTTTGGCAAGATGTTTGATAGTGTTCTTAATTTTTTTTTTTTTAATTTGCCAAAACTAGATTTCTAGAGACAGCCTTTCGTTGACTGTATCTGAACAAGGTGAATGACACTTTCAAATCAGCACAAAACGCACACATGCTTATTTTTATGTCTGTTCTTTTTCATTTGATATGACTTATTTTCCACTTATCAACAATTAAAAATCCTCATGTTTATCTTCCCACTATGCATCTACAATCTTCTTCTTTATTTTTAGTCTCTTTGTATTCCGGGAGAGCTTTATTTCAGTTTCTCCTCCACAACACTAATTTTGCTTTCAGTTGTATTAATTAGACTCTTCATTGCCACTCCCTATGGATTTTAATGTGCTATACTGCATTCCTAATTTCTTTACAATTTCTTCTTAATGGTTCCACTCTCATTTTATTCCACTGAATTCTCTTCAAAAAGCTCAGTATCCTCTAACTGCTTTCTGCCCCTCTTTCGTCTGGGCAGTTGTTGGCGGATGCTCTTCCTTCAAATCTTCAATACGATCTCTCCTTTCCTCTGAAGAGCAATTTTTTTCAGTAGGTTCAGCGATTTTTTTCTTTTTTCCTGTTTACTGGTTATCATACAGGGAAATACCTGCCTTGCCCTGGTGTTTGCTCTGAGCTACTACTGATCCATGTGGATACTGACTTTGGATCAAGAGCTGGCGGGCAAGCTGAGATGAACAATTCCCAAGCTAATTTTCGATGTGATTTTCATTTCAATATAGTGTTGCTGAAAGCAACTCTTCTCGTACATTTACCACCAGGCTTTCTGAGGCTCTGAATGACGGCGGACTCAAACAACACTCAAACCCTCAGGAAACACAGGTTGAACTCTACCCTACCTGGCTTTTATGGACAAAGATTCTCAGGATTTAACAGTAACACAGCCCCTACCCCACCCCAGCCCCAGCTCTGCCTGGTTATTTTCTGAGTTATGACCTTCCGCTGAATAAAAAGGCACTGTTGGAGGAGATTAGAGAGAGGAAGGGAAGAGCATTCTGGGGACAGCTGCTAGGAGGCTCTTTCTGAATTACGGGCAGAGTCAGCAAGGACATGGCTCTGCCCACCTATTTTTAGGTGTCAAACCTTTTTCTGTCTCTATTTTTAAACCCAGTTCCGTTTAGTTTACAGTAGGCATTTCTCCTACTCGTTCTAGTTTTTGTAACTGTCCAGAATGTAAGGGCTTTCCTCTATTTTCCTAGACACTTTAGTGAGAAGTGTGTCAGGACTACCAGGCAGGTACCTTTTTAAATCAGGAAACTCTTAAATAAGTTTCTTCTTTAACAGAAAAAAAAAATATAATCAAAAATAAAAGCATCCAAGGACTTGTATTGCCACTCAGGTTCCCAGAGACGTTTCTCTGTGCAATGTCACAGTGTCCTTTTAAACTAAACACCTCAAAATAAAGTCCACCTCTGCCTTCCACTTGCCCCCATTCACCCTCTCATCCTTGGAATTCAGGTAACAGAAACACGGTACTTATGTTTTATAAACGTGGCAGTGACTAACTTTCCTGAGAAATAAAGCTTGACATTCAAAGGAATTTAGTCGTTACGCCAAAATCTAAAAAATGGCATTTATTGCTAATTTTGACAGAACTTCAGGTACAAGACTTCAGACTCATGTGACCTCAAATTTTCATACAGCTTTTTTTGTTTACTGGTTATCATACAGGGAAATACCTGCCTTGCCCTGGTATTTGCTCTGAGCTACTACTGATCCATGTGGATACCGACTTTGGATCAAGAGCTGGCGGGCAAGCTGAGATGAACAATTCCCAAGCTAATTTTCGATGTGATTTTCATTTCAATATAGTGTTGCTGAAAGCAACTCTTCTCGTACATTTACCACCAGGCTTTCTGAGGCTCTGAATGACGGCGGACTCAAACAACACTCAAACCCTCAGGAAACACAGGTTGAACTCTACCCTACCTGGCTTTTATGGACAAAGATTCTCAGGATTTAACAGTAACACAGCCCCTACCCCACCCCAGCCCCAGCTCTGCCTGGTTATTTTCTGAGTTATGACCTTCCGCTGAATAAAAAGGCACTGTTGGAGGAGATTAGAGAGAGGAAGGGAAGAGCATTCTGGGGACAGCTGCTAGGAGGCTCTTTCTGAATTACGGGCAGAGTCAGCAAGGACATGGCTCTGCCCACCTATTTTTAGGTGTCAAACCTTTTTCTGTCTCTATTTTTAAACCCAGTTCCGTTTAGTTTACAGTAGGCATTTCTCCTACTCGTTCTAGTTTTTGTAACTGTCCAGAATGTAAGGGCTTTCCTCTATTTTCCTAGACACTTTAGTGAGAAGTGTGTCAGGACTACCAGGCAGGTACCTTTTTAAATCAGGAAACTCTTAAATAAGTTTCTTCTTTAACAGAAAAAAAAAATATAATCAAAAATAAAAGCATCCAAGGACTTGTATTGCCACTCAGGTTCCCAGAGACGTTTCTCTGTGCAATGTCACAGTGTCCTTTTAAACTAAACACCTCAAAAAAAAGTTCACCTCTGCCTTCCACTTGCCCCCATTCACCCTCTCATCCTTGGAATTCAGGTAACAGAAACACGGTACTTATGTTTTATAAACGTGGCAGTGACTAACTTTCCTGAGAAATAAAGCTTGACATTCAAAGGAATTTAGTCGTTACGCCAAAATCTAAAAAATGGCATTTATTGCTAATTTTGACAGAACTTCAGGTACAAGACTTCAGACTCATGTGACCTCACTTCAGAGTTCTTATACTTAAGGGTTTTAAGCAGCTGCTATTCACATGCCAAAGCACATAATTTTAAGGCTGGATATCCTCAACTTCTGGCTTTTAAGAAGCAGGTAATAATCAGCCTCTGCTCAATTTTAACCAAAATTACTTAATTATGAATAAGAAGTCAGAAAATGTGAAGCTCAGGGAAACACTGAAAGCAGACAGTTTTTTCAAAATGGAAGCAAATCACTTATCAGTGGTGCATAACCTTTAAATATCTGAGAAAAACTGCACATACACACACACAGCCCTCCCTCCCCCAAACTTTGTTACAGGTTCATGGCCTTATCAGTCTCTCTGTGAGTCAACTTGTTCATACATTTAGCAAACAGAAGAAAACGCTGTAAGTTGTAGGTAAAACAAGATAATTTGTGTGACTGTATGAATGTAACGGCCAATGAAACTTAACAGATTAAATAGACATAATTACAGACCACCCAAAAAGCAGAAAATAGCTGATTTCTTCAGTTACTGATAACTTCACAAAGGACTGCTTCACAAGACCCACCCAACTGCCTGCTGGAGTGTTCTTGAACCTCTGAATGATCCCTCTAGGGAGCCCCATCTCTTTAAATATTTACACAATCACTTGAGCTTTAGTTTCTTAATTGGGAAAATGGTTATAATAATGCTATATTTACAGGGTGGCTGTAAGGATCAAATGAAATGTCTTTAAAATGCCTAGCAGAGTGCTTGGGAAACAAGTCAGCAGAGTTGTGAGGAACTAATAATTTTCTTTATTTCCAAGGACTTGTATTGCCACTCAGGTTCCCAGAGACGTTTCTCTGTGCAATGTCACAGTGTCCTTTTAAACTAAACACCTCAAAAAAAAGTTCACCTCTGCCTTCCACTTGCCCCCATTCACCCTCTCATCCTTGGAATTCAGGTAACAGAAACACAGTGCTTATGTTTTATAAACGTGGCAGTGACTAACTTTCCTGAGAAATAAAGCTTGACATTCAAAGGAATTTAGTCGTTACGCCAAAATCTAAAAAATGGCATTTATTGCTAATTTTGACAGAACTTCAGGTACAAGACTTCAGACTCATGTGACCTCACTTCAGAGTTCTTATACTTAAGGGTTTTAAGCAGCTGCTATTCACATGCCAAAGCACATAATTTTAAGGCTGGATATCCTCAACTTCTGGCTTTTAAGAAGCAGGTAATAATCAGCCTCTGCTCAATTTTAACCAAAATTACTTAATTATGAATAAGAAGTCAGAAAATGTGAAGCTCAGGGAAACACTGAAAGCAGACAGTTTTTTCAAAATGGAAGCAAATCACTTATCAGTGGTGCATAACCTTTAAATATCTGAGAAAAACTGCACATACACACACACAGCCCTCCCTCCCCCAAACTTTGTTACAGGTTCATGGCCTTATCAGTCTCTCTGTGAGTCAACTTGTTCATACATTTAGCAAACAGAAGAAAACGCTGTAAGTTGTAGGTAAAACAAGATAATTTGTGTGACTGTATGAATGTAACGGCCAATGAAACTTAACAGATTAAATAGACATAATTACAGACCACCCAAAAAGCAGAAAATAGCTGATTTCTTCAGTTACTGATAACTTCACAAAGGACTGCTTCACAAGACCCACCCAACTGCCTGCTGGAGTGTTCTTGAACCTCTGAATGATCCCTCTAGGGAGCCCCATCTCTTTAAATATTTACACAATCACTTGAGCTTTAGTTTCTTAATTGGGAAAATGGTTATAATAATGCTATATTTACAGGGTGGCTGTAAGGATCAAATGAAATGTCTTTAAAATGCCTAGCAGAGTGCTTGGGAAACAAGTCAGCAAACTTTTAGGGTATATTTTGAAAAAAAGGCATTTTCAATATTGAACTAGAACCATGGGAAACACTGGACAATGACTAATATCTACTTTGATAACCAAACTCATAACATCTCATTCCTTGGTAACCTGGAGATGATACTGAACAATTATTTAGTAATAAAATCACATCTTGCACTAAATTCTTTGAATCCCTCCCCTTTGAAAATAGAAAACTTACTTCTTGCTCCTGGAAAAAACACAGTAAGACCTAAGTTAGCCATGTAGTGAAATACTCTCAGATTATCAATTAATAAGGATACAAATATTCAACTACATTTCTATAGTTAAGACACAAGAAATTTGAAATGAACTATTTACTTGTAAAGAAGCAACATCCTTCAACATTAAGGAATTTTTAAAAGAATAAAAAAATAAACCCAGCAGTATTTAGTGCAGATTTACAATAGATTATCTTACGAATAGCCTCATGCCATTTTGAAAACTGTATTTTCTAAAACCCACTGGCAAGTTGGAATCAATGCTGAGCTTCTCTTGCTGTGGCAGTGGTACCACAAGCTGAACCTGAGGGCACTATAGCGGTTTTCCTTCTTAGAGTAAAGTTTGGAAGGTCACACTGACCACCTCATAGTCCCTCTGGCTTTACAGCGAAGGTTCCCCTAATGCCTATGCTAGTGTGTTATTCTCTTGGGTACAAATCTTAATACTTCTATCTCATAAATTTGAAGAGATCTAAATAAACAAATCTTTAAAACCTGAATCAACAAATGTTATAAACACCACCTTCTATCTGCTTGGAAAATTTAACCAAAAACCACTGATAAACCCCTAGTGGTTGTTGATGTGATATGCAAGCACATACCACATGAACAAATTCACTTGTGCCACAGACACGGTCCAAGAGAGGCATTCCATCAATGTCTTTTAACTTGCTGATGAACTGTAATGTGTCAAATGGGAAGACTCTCCAAGCAATTTTGATGTCAGCAATAAAGGCAGAACATAAATTCTCACACTGGTGAAAAAGATCTGAAAATCACACAGTCAGTAGATCAGCAGAAATTTGATACGAAGTTGGCACTTTCACCAGCAATAATTCCACATCATTCCAAGGACTGACCTGCAATCAGAGTCTGCTATGAAATCACGAGGGCACATCTGCCCAATGAGTCTTGTCTAGTTCTCTGAATTCCTTATCTTTCTGTCAAACTTCAGGGTAGCATTAGTAGTAGTAGTATTCTGACTGTCCTGCAGCATGTGGCATCCCAGTTCCCTGACCAGGGACTGAAATTGAGACCCCTGCATTGGAAGTGATGGAGTCTTATCCTCTAGACCACCAGCAAAGTCCTAGGTTGCATTACTGAGTAAACACTATTAGTGAGAATTTACATCTTCTGGATTTTGCTTCTCCAACAATTCCTATGAAGAGGAATAGAGAAATCTTTACTGGTCAAGTGTCACTAAGAGGTCAAAACAAAAACAGAGCCAGAACTCAGAAGATCCATCATCTACTTCTAATGTTACAAGTAGAGACCACTGGGATAAGAAGGGTTACAGAATTGACAGAAAGCAACGCTGAGTGGAATTTCTGGTTCAAATAATATAGGGATTTCTATTTCACATATGCCTACATCTTTATCATCTTGTGTAACAGATCTAATCATCGAATTACAAAGAGTCTCCACCAAGACAGTGTAATAAACTCACAGTGGGAACCTCAATATGCGTCAAATTGTGACAGGACAGAAGAATCTATAGGCGTTTCATAATACAAGCTACCAACTGAGAGTAGATAAAATAGATGAATACAAACACCCCTGGGCAAGAAACAGCAGAAAAGGTATTCATGAAAATGACAGACATACTTTAGATGACATACAGCCACTGGGACAAAGTTCTGCATACAAAATTAAACAGAAAGATCTGCTCCTTGTTTTATTTTTAATTGCAGAGTTATGGTCTATCAGAACATTTTAAAAATGTGTACTGCATGGAATTAGAGCAGAAGCAAATCACCGTCTTTATATAAGTTAGTAAGTAGGAATAATACACTTGCCATATAAAGTATCCTGACAACATTTCATTAAACTTGACATTTTAGGGAATTGTACTTGAATAATCCCAAATAAAGTCAATTTCTAGTTCACTCTAATCTCTATTTAGATTAGCTTCATTGAAAGCTGGAAACAGTTTCGATATAGAATGCTATAAACTCAGTCAAGACCTCAAAAATTAAGATATAATCCATCATGTAATTACGCTTCTCATTTCTAGTTAAAATACCAACTTATTTTCTCCTATTTTAGCCTTCAAACCAATTTTATGTTCTATCTCATGGAAATTTGTTATGAACAAAAACAGAAATATGCAACAGCCAGCTGTACTGCTAACATCTGTTTTCTTTAAGAAAAACATGGATATGTAAATGGCATCTAATACTTGGCATTCTTACTTGTTAGAGGTACCAGATTCTCCCCTTTTGGGAAGCTACTTAGCATATAAGGTGCCATGTGTTGTTGACTTTCAGAATTTTGAATATTTATTTTCTCAAGCTCTGCCCTACTGGAAAAGTGCTTATTAATCAGAATTCTGCCTGTTTTCGATAAAGATGCGTTTACCTAGAAACCAGAAAAGACCGACATCAAAGTTATCAAAGGATCTGCTGACAACTAAGCTAAAAGGTTAAAATAGAAACACTTTTAACATACAGCATTCTACCTTCATGACAAAGAAAACTGCATTAAAAAATCAACATTAGCTAGGCTGCTAGTAAACAAAACAGGATCACTCAGCTCACACAGCCCCTGTCTGAATCAGAAGTGTGAGGGCCTTAATTAGGTTACACAGATACAGACATTGGACCCTTTACCCATTTTGGAAAAAAGAAACACAAAATAAAATCTCTAGAGTTGGTAGTCTTAAGGAAAGCCTTGGAAATATACCTCAATTAAGTAAATAGGAACTATTTCATACTATAGCCGAGATTCTAAATAACACAGGCCATGGTAGCCTGGCAGAAAAGCTTCTCCTCGATAATGTTTTATCTGTAACCCTGAACTTAGCTGTCACTGCGACTCCAGCCAAGGGAGAATCAAAACCTCCTCTCTTCCAATAAGACTGTGGAGGGAGGAGGGAAGAGGCAAGTGGGGCTTCTTGCTCATTCCACCTCCTCAAGAAGGCCCGTAAATTTCTAACATGGCTGGGTCAGCTCAGGGCAGATCCTTCCAGCTGAAAAGCAGCAAAAGTAAGAATTCTTTCTCTTCTTGTCAATCAGTTTACTTCTCAAATAACTATGGATATGAAAATTGTTAATTAGGGCTACTTCCTCTTTCACATTTCCAGGGAAACTAAATACATTTAAAATTAATAGGGGTAACATCTTAAAAACTGAGAATTCAGTACAAATAGGAACGTTGGTGCTCCTGAGAGGGAGAACTGTTATAATACGTTAACTAAATGCCTGAGTGATATATTTCAATTTTATCAAAAATGCTTATCCCTTTTTCCCAGGCCTGCTCTTTAACCAGTTATACTGATGACATCTTTCAGCAGTACTTTTCTCACTATAACACGAAGGACAAACACTTAAACACTGGGAGCTCCCTGGGAGGCCACTGGTTAAGGACTGGGCGTTTCCACAGCTGGCCCAGGATTCAATTCCTGGTGGGGACTAAGATCTCCTCCTACCCCACCAAAAAAAGTAACACTCAGATGTTTATATCTGGTAAAAATCTCTATTGTTCTGGTTTTTTTCTGATTGGTCAGAAGTCAAAGACAGGGTTCCAAGGCCCTGACTGTCCAATACCCTACGACCTGGCCTGCTTGCTCCCCAAAGCAGAGCGATCAATGAGAAACAGGAAGTCAAGAGCACCAAAGTCAAAGGTCGCACCCCATCACTGGGGGGTGGTTAGCCACCAGGCTCCTGCTTCGCAGCAAAGTCTCACTTAAGCAGGAGAAAAGGCGAGGAAAGTTATGACAAGGCAAACTCCAAATTCAAACAGAATCCGTAAGGCAAGAACTCGGAACTCGTGAGGCAAAGCAAACTATTTTCACGGGTACCATTTCTGTGAGTAATGGCGGTCCGTTCTACCACGGGGTTCAGCCAAAGTGTGTAATCTGGGATCGGGTCGCCACCCTCTGTGACCTCTGTATAGTGTAGGTAATTTGTGTGATTTATCACAGCTGGCTTCCCAGACAGGGACTGACAACCGTGGAGGGATGCACAAATGCTGAGTGTGAAAAATGGAAAAATCACGTGCCTGCGGAGACCGTGAAAGCAAATACAAGCTGCAGGCTTTTCTCTTTTTTCTGTTTGGAAGGAATGTTGATCAAAGTTTAAAATAGGCTAGCCCAAATGTGTGCTTTATGTTTTATATGCGGGACCAGCTGGGACCCACTGTCAGAGTCCAAAGTGGGAGCTGGGAGCGGGGTGTGTGGATGAGGGGTGGAAGCGGGGATGAACCTAGATGCTGCAGTGATCACTCAGGCTAGCAGATTTCAACATCCTACACAAACTGATGTGGCCATGGAATCTCGCTAGTCTAAGTATTAAGGATGAGCATGACTTTCATTAAAGGATCTCAAAACACTGTCTCGAGAAATAACCGGACTGGACACTATCAGAAAGAAACACATTTTGATTCTCTTATTCCTAAAATCCCCACTTCCATCAACTCATTTCATTTTATCAGAGAAAATATGGCAGCCCGGCTGGAAAGGGCTGTGTATATGAGAAGGCCATGCTGTGTGCAAACAGCAGATGCAGAGAGGGCGGAAGGATGGCCTTCCCAGAGCTCACCCATACCACCCACTGTGCACTTGCCCCCTGCCCTGCACCAGGTAGGGAAGAGGTTCTCTCCAAAGAAGGTAAAACAGGGCTTGACGGCATTGTGGGAAACGCGATGCTCCTATCTGCGATTTTAGTTTCCATGCAATTGGGGTGGGGGTAAGAACATAAAATCTGTGGCCGAGGACACTTCCTGATCCTGACACACCTTCTATTCACTTTGCTTATTAAGTGGCTGACAGAGCCCACTCTCAGTTCGACACACTTTCCTGCCAGGAGAACTATCAGAACTAGGAAAGGAGTGAAAAATAAGTTTTGGAGACAAGCAGGCAACGGTCAAGGCCAAAGCGGTAAGATTGCTCATAAACTAGGATGTCTAAAAGCAGCAATGGGCTGTGACAGCCCTGTGTGGCCGCACGTGACATACAGAGCATTTGGCTCACTTCCAAAGTCACGTGGGCTGTGAACCTGCGAGATGATGTGTGTCAACAGCCAGCCTCTGTCCACTTGCTGAGCACCTGCGGCACTACTGGGATAATGGAGAGACCTCTGCCCTCAAGAGGCTTACAGTCTCCCCGAGGGAACAAAAAATAAACTGATGGCATGGTAAGTAAATTCTACAGTAAGTTAGATGATAAATGCTTTGAAAAAGTAGAGGAGCAGGTTGACACATGAAACTAAGGTGGGCAGAGGCAGTCTCCTTGAGGAGAAAGCTTTAAGCAAAGAGTGGAGAGCGCCTCAGCCAGAGGGAAGCTGAGGAGGAGGTGCCTCAGCAAAGCGCAAGGTGGGAAAGGGGCTTGAGAGAGGCTGGAGCGGGCATCAGAGGGCCAGTGCCCTCTCTCTCGGGTCCTGACTTCAACCTTCATCCCTGCTTTCTAGCACAACATAGGAGCTCTGTTCATAGTTACTGAATGGTTTAGACTCCAAGAAATATAAGATTATCCAATATACAAATTCAACCCAAACAACAGGCCAGGGCTTCATAAGGAAACCATATGCAAACTGGATGGGTGGGAGGTACATTTCCCTGAGAGAAACTGGGTATCAGATCTTCAAAGAGGTTTGCACCGCTGTTTTTCCCTAGAAGTGAAACATGACAGCTTTATTTCCAGGAACATACAGGACAAGTGGGAAAGTGTGCTATTACCAAAAAGGGGGACTTCTCACGCAGATTCGACTTGTGGGCAGAGTTTAAGGACAACTCTCTTTTACCAAGAGGGGAAGCAGTGAGGGGCCATAAGGGTAGGTTCAGCAGCCTCCATTTATTCTGAGCTCATGGGGTGGAGGGCAATGCCCACCACCTCAGGACACTCCCGCCACAAAAGAGACCTGCATGTCACAGGGGTAACCTCAATAAAATACAGGCAGTCAAACCTGAAAAACAGGCTAAGTCAGGTGAAGGAGTGAAAAGGGGGAAAAGGCCAAAGAATTCAATTACAGTAAGAAAAGAACTCTCTTTTCTGGCCTTCAGATCATTTGTCCCTGCAATCACTTTTCAAATTGACACAATCTCAGGCAGAAGAAATGAAAGTCCCACAGGTTCCAACAAATCTGTCCTTACAACAATTCTATCAATCGACATGCAATGAGCAGGGGCTGTTGAATCCTTGAGAAGACAAGATTAACATTTCCAGAAAATCTAATATTTAGCATCTCAACTGCACATCCAACCTCCCCACATTGCCTTTTCAACCTTTCAATTGCTCCTAATTTCTCATTTATATTCAGGTGTGCTCTTTAGTGCACAGTATGAGTCTCTTTCTTATTAAACTCTGATAAAAATTTTCATTTTACTCTTTCTACGCATTAAAAAAAAGCCATTAAAGTCTCAATTGTTACCACACTCCATGAGAAGGAAAGCATTATAAAGTATTTTAGATCTTACAGAGGGAAAATTGTTTTTTAAGGAAAGACTTGCTTTTCCGTACACACTAAAATCAAATGGAAGTTACACTGTCAGCAGATATCAAATGCCATTTTTGTTTAGCAGTTATTTTTACAAAATTTTTGTCCCTAATGTTAACAAGGTACCTCTTTCCACCTTTAAACAATCTTTTCTACCCCAACTCAAGGTATTTTTATAATTTTGTAAAGAGTCAAGTGAAAAATACTTGATAAGAAAAAGAAACAATTGTATATTTACCTCCCCCCAGCTAAGTGAAACTATGCAAAAAACACCATGGTTGACATTACATGTGTCAAGGCTTTTTGACTCATCTAGAAAGAAAAACTAACATCTGCTTTAAACTGTCAAGTAAAATGTAATCATCTGGACATTATTCCTAATGTATACTATAATGTTTATAAAACAAGTAGACCTGTTGGGTTGGGATGGGTGAGAAAAGCTCTTCCCTTCAAGTATCCTTAGTGAGTTCTTTGACTTATATAAAATATTGCAATTCTATTTACCCTTGCATTCTGCTTCTTCGCTCTTGGTAATTTTTTTCAACTTCAAAATACAGGCAGTCAAACCTGAAAAACAGGCTAAGTCAGGTGAAGGAGTGAAAAGGGGGAAAAGGCCAAAGAATTCAATTACAGTAAGAAAAGAACTCTCTTTTCTGGCCTTCAGATCATTTGTCCCTGCAATCACTTTTCAAATTGACACAATCTCAGGCAGAAGAAATGAAAGTCCCACAGGTTCCAACAAATCTGTCCTTACAACAATTCTATCAATCGACATGCAATGAGCAGGGGCTGTTGAATCCTTGAGAAGACAAGATTAACATTTCCAGAAAATCTAATATTTAGCATCTCAACTGCACATCCAACCTCCCCACATTGCCTTTTCAACCTTTCAATTGCTCCTAATTTCTCATTTATATTCAGGTGTGCTCTTTAGTGCACAGTATGAGTCTCTTTCTTATTAAACTCTGATAAAAATTTTCATTTTACTCTTTCTACGCATTAAAAAAAAGCCATTAAAGTCTCAATTGTTACCACACTCCATGAGAAGGAAAGCATTATAAAGTATTTTAGATCTTACAGAGGGAAAATTGTTTTTTAAGGAAAGACTTGCTTTTCCGTACACACTAAAATCAAATGGAAGTTACACTGTCAGCAGATATCAAATGCCATTTTTGTTTAGCAGTTATTTTTACAAAATTTTTGTCCCTAATGTTAACAAGGTACCTCTTTCCACCTTTAAACAATCTTTTCTACCCCAACTCAAGATATTTTTATAATTTTGTAAAGAGTCAAGTGAAAAATACTTGATAAGAAAAAAGAAACAATTGTATATTTACCTCCCCCCAGCTAAGTGAAACTATGCAAAAAACACCATGGTTGACATTACATGTGTCAAGGCTTTTTGACTCATCTAGAAAGAAAAACTAACATCTGCTTTAAACTGTCAAGTAAAATGTAATCATCTGGACATTATTCCTAATGTATACTATAATGTTTATAAAACAAGTAGACCTGTTGGGTTGGGATGGGTGAGAAAAGCTCTTCCCTTCAAGTATCCTTAGTGAGTTCTTTGACTTATATAAAATATTGCAATTCTATTTACCCTTGCATTCTGCTTCTTCGCTCTTGGTAACTTCATTCCTTTGCGCTAGAATAAGTCAATGTAAAGAAGAAACAAGAGTACCAGGAGTTTATCCAGAAATAACACTGCGATGCCCACAGTCAGTTTTACTTGACACATAACCACTGCAGTTGAGTCCACCCATTAGAAACACATCTTTCTATACCTGCCTCAGTCTCTGGGCAAAAGATTGTACAGGAGGAATAATGCTTGAGATTTTCTAGTGAAGAAACGCACAATTTGACATGGCTATTAATAGCAAAGCAGCAAAAGGTTTGTCTCTGTGAAACACCTTAAAGAACGGCTGTCTCAGAACTGAAGCACGGACCATCTCCAATCACCAGTGAGTGGGTTTGGGGGCTTCCCTGGTGGCTCAGTTGTAAAGAACTCAGCTGCCAATGCAGGAGACACCTGGTCTGGGAAGACCCCACATGCCTTAGAGCAACGAAGCCCGTGCACCAGAACTACTGAGCCCACACTCTAGAGCCTGGGAGCCCTGACTACTGAAGTCCACATGCCCTGGAGCCCATGCTCTGTAACAAGAGAAGCAACCACAGTAAGAAACTCATGAACCACAACTAAAGAGTAGCCCCCACTTGCCGCAACTGGAGAAAAAGTCCACGCAATAATCAAGACCCAGCCAACACTAAATAATTAAAATTATAAACAAACAATGAGTGGGTTTGGATCAAGGTGGTTTCCATCTGAGGAAAACATTCAGTGGGTACTTTTTTCTCATGAAGGTCAAGCACATTATCGCTGTTAATGCTACAGATGACAGACCCAGACGGGAAGACTTCCTATACCTCTACACTACCTCCAGGACAGAGCCTCAGCTTCAGCCAGTACTCCTGGAGAAGACACCAAGAGGTAGACACAAGGTTGTAGAAACACTGGTTTCTTCTCCACTGAGCTCTGTGGCCATTTTATTACTCTCTCCATTTTCCATGAAGATCATGTTCACGTTAAATATATTTGTATTAAACTTATCCACTACTTTTCCCAAATGGTTATTTAGATATATAATACCAATTATAAGGGTAAGAATGCAATAGGGGCTTAATTTCACAGCAACTCTAATAATCCTGTTTAGAGATACTGACTAAACAGATTCTCAGATATCATTTCCTATTTTTATAACAACTCTCCACCCCACAAACACAACTGTATAGGCATGCAAAATAACCAACCAAACGTTTATGCATCATGCACAAATTCAAGTAAAGTTGCCAAAACAACATCTGCCCAGGGCATTTTAGTCCAGCCCAAACAACAACCTGAGATATTTCCTTAAAAAATAAAAAAAGTCAAGAAGCAATCACTCATCAATACTGACCTTGTTGCTCACTGTCTGCTTCACTTTTTGAAGGACTTGGTGCAACAGGTAGGGGTCGAGGTGGCCGGGGCTTTGGCGTGGGAGGCGAGATCCTTTTCCTTCCAATATATTCTACGTAAGTTCCCGGAAAGTCCCCCCTCTCCCCTGTAGTCTCGTTATAGCCATTTAACCAGCCGATTTCTTCAGGCTTGGCTTCCTGTCCATCGCTGAATCCAAGAGCCACTAAGGACCCTTTGTTCACAGTCAATAAATCCCCCAAGTGCAAGTCAATGTCTTCTTCCCGCTTCTTCTTATAGTCGTACAGCGCCCGGTACTGGTACCCCTCGGCGCTCATGGCTGCAGACTTGAGACCATGCGACAAGCTGAGGCTGGCTGCACACTGCAGTCTAACCCGACGTTTCTATGGGAAGCGAATTCAGAGAGTGTGTGAAGACTCCAAATACACGTCCAGCAGGGGACAAAGGACAAATCTCCAAAGGCTTAAGAGGAGAGGTGACTGGCCATCTGGCCATCCATCTATCCTCCATCAAGGGTGTGACTGAAGTCAGGGTTCTCCTCCTCTGCGGCCTCAGTCCTCCCACTGGCCTCCTCTTCAGTGACTCGTCGATATGCTGGCTCCGGGCCAACTCTCCCAGCGAGGCCCAATCCTTTCTGACGCTCTTGTCACACTGTCCATCTGTCGTCTGATTTGCCTGTGGCACGCCACATGCGAGCTGCACCTAGCAAAGGGAAAGCAAGACTCGTCAATGAGCCGCACACTTGGCCATCTGTGAGAATCTGGATTTCGACTTCCATTCAACAAGCACTTAATCAATCTGGCAGACGTACCAGGGCCGGCATGCCTGTGCCTGACACAGTCCACACAAAAGTGAGGCAGGCAGTCCTGCCTGCTAAGAGCACGCAGCAGGTGGGTGGGGTGCTGGCATGTGGCAACGTCTCTGAGACAAGAAGGGACACAAGGAACCGTAGCTCTAGGTAAATGTCCTAAGAGAGCAAGAATGCTAGGGAGTTCAAATGGGAGAGATCACATCTCACTGCAGGCATCCAAAGGCAGAAAGAACATGGGGTGTGAACTTACATACAGAGGTGATGAGGCACGTGTCAGATTCTGGGAAGAGCTAGAACATGCCGTCCAATATGTGTGAAGCCGAAGAGGGAGCATCAGATCCGAGTCAGAAAGATAAGCTGGGGTTGTATGACACCATGCACGCCCGTGGCGAGTTTATAAGTGACGCAAGCTATAATGAGGGGCCAGGAAAAGGCTTGGAGAAAGTGGACGCACGGCACCCAAGTTAACACGTTGAAGAACCTCAAATCTAATCCTGATGCGTGGGAGGGACTGGCATAGGGATGAGAGGAAAGCCATGAAAGGTGTTTGGCAGCCATCTGGGCAAGTGGCCAAGAGGGCATGAACTCAAGTGGCAGGGGAAGGTGTGGAAAGGGGGGTACGGAGAAGGGAGAAAGAGGCACGTATGGGACGTGGGAGTTCTGAAAACTGGATCAAAAGGAGTACACCATACTAGGATCCTGGATCCTGGAGGGAGAGGGGCAGAAATGGATAGACGGCAGCGTATGAGAATCAGAGGCTGTCTGAGAAGCCCAGAGGAAGGGGTCGCCCCAGCTAGAGGGCTGAGTAAAGTTTCAATGCACTATCTGGCTATTGGTGCATAAAGATCATCCATTTTGCCCACTATTTCAGAATTCATTTCTACATGACATTAGACAATCAAGAGAGATTTACCTGTGGGTCTGTTTAGCAGCACAGTAGTATGTTTAATACAAAAAAAAAAAACTTAAAAGGACACAAAAATTTAGTATGTAATTTCTAAAACCAGAGCATAGTTCCTTTTGTTGGTACCTTTCTAGCAGAAAAGCAAATAAAACAAAGTATAAACGGTACAGAAAAGCACAAAAGAAAAAGGAAAAAGGTCTCTCCCTCCCACTTACCCTTTATTTCAAAGGGGATGACTGTTTGGAGTTTATCTTGATTCCTTTCTTAAAAAGGCAATGAAGATGGCATATTATTTTTTAAAAAGACAGAGAAAGAGAGAAGAAAAGGTGCCTGACCCTGAGTTCCTGAGAAGGCCGTAATTGCCAGTATCAGGCGAAGCCATGAGGCCTGATGGGCTAAGAGTGACGCTGGGCATCCAAAGGCAAGTGTGAGTAGGTGAAAACGTGATCTATGATTCAAGAGAGGGAACACACCTGAGATTTGGTAATCAGCTGCAAATAAGATACAGCCAAACTCAGCGGAATGAAGCAACTCAGAGGAAAAATATGAAAAGTTAAAACAACAACAAAAAGATCCAAGGACCAAACGTCAAGACACACTGTATACCACTGAATTGGCAAAGTCAAGGTCTGGAGACAATGCTATGTCCTAGAAATAAGGGTAAGCGAGTTCAGGTGGGAAAGGGTGATCCCTAAGACTAAATCCTGCAGAGGCCTCTGGAGTATGAAACAGGCAAGGCTAGGACATCCCGGAGCTCCGTCCAACAAGGACACATTACAGCAAGTCCATTCGAATCTGACAGTACTGAGGATGTGTTATCATTGTTTAGCTGCTAAGCTGTTTCCAACTCTTTGGGACCCCTTGGACTGCAGCATGACTTGAAGGCGTTAAGGAATCAAGAGAAAGCAGAGATAGCTGCTGCAGATCACTCTAGGAAGATAGCTCAATGGAGGAGGAAACGGAAATGCAAGGTTTTTTTTCTAAACTAGTGGAGGCAGAGGGCTTAGGGAAGTCAGAGGCTCTCTAAGTAAGCAGCATGGATTGTCGCTAGAACAGAAAACAGCATGTGCTCGGGCACACTATGCACTCCATTCACTTCTCCGTGTTATCTTGGTCATAAAGAGGAAAAGCAAACGCAAGGTTTCAGTTAAGCTGGTTGAACAATAAAGCAATAAAAACAATAGCCTTACAATTTCGGTGCAGCTATGTCAAAGAGAGCTTTTGTAAGTTTTCCAGAGTGGAACGCTCTAGAAGCTTAATATTAGAGGCATTCTGTGGTGTAGGCATCTTAAGAAGCAAAATCTAATCACAGATTAATTGTTACGCTGGCATTCAGAAGTGTAAAGCATTCAACTTTACATGGCTAAAGCCTCTTAGCTGTAATACAATAACGCTCTTAGGAGAGTTACATATTAAAATAAGCAAAAACAAACACTGGATATCTTTATGTAGCAAGAATATTAATTTGGGGTAGCATTCTACTTTGTCTTTCACTCAACAGAGAAAAAAAAAAAAAAAAAAATTAAACCAGCCAGCAGAGCATATGAGAAAAACAAACTATGTTATGTTTGAAGACAGCCTCTCCTTTTGCCAGATCCAGAATCAAATTAAATATTCACTGCATAAATTCACACGAAAATGTAGAACTAGCAAATCCCATTTTTAGTACTAATGCACTCTGTTACAAATGAGACACAGAACGCTAAAGAACACGAACATTTACATATCCCTAAATGCCTGGAAACCAGGCAACATGCCGAAGAATAATTTAATTCCTCCAAATCTGCCTTGAAATTTTTGTTAGCTTTTCCTGGCTATGTGTGTCTTTTGCTGGGGGAAAAAACCCCTCAACTTGTAGACTGGGTAGATCTTTCTGCCAGCGGCTGCCTATGGCTTCCTCTGTTTCAACAGCCCAGAAGGCCAGTTTGGTGAGATTTTTAACAGGATGGGCACCACAATGATCCATCTCTCTCCCTTCTTCTCTGTCCTCTGCAACTCATGCTCTTCCCCACCAAACAGCCTCAGCAACCACCAGGCCCTGATCACAACATACCTGTGTAGCTCCGCATGTCCTGCACCAGGGGACACTGTAGCACAAAAAGCCTCTAGGTCTGCTCAAGGTTTTATAAACCTGAAAGCTGTGTTTACACTGGCCTGAAGCTAACTCCCTGCAAAGAGATAAAGAACCCTGAGGAACCCAAAGACTTTACCAACTCTCAAAGACTCTAGAGGAGCAAGAGCAATTCATCCCTTAGATGCCAACGACCTGTCTCTACAAAGTTCCCTTCCCTTCCTCACCGTTTGTAAGAACCACCTAACTTTCTGTGTAAGAATCCTATGCACAACTCTGGGCCCTTAACTGACAAAAAAAAAGAAAAGGAAGAAAACAACCCCCAGATCTCCTCTGACTCTAGGACCACATATAGCACATACCATTCTTATCTCTCGGGACTCCACCATCCAGGCCAGGAAGACCAATCAAAACAACGGTCAGCCGTGATTCAGTGGCCATCAAGCAGGTGAAGAGCAAGGAAGAGGGAGGGCTGCCCAGCCATTTGGCTGGCCGGTGAAGGGCATCCTATGGAGAAGTACAAAGAGAGCTTGGCTGGAGGGAAGAGGCAGGTGGCAATCCCCTGCTGCACACTGGACACCTTCTCCTGACAGCCACATCCACTTTAATATCAGAGTCATGGTGGTCGGCATCTAATACTGCAAGTTATAAATGGATTAACCCATTCAATAATCCCCATCGAATATTTATTGGGACCTGTATCTGTATTAACGTGGGTCAGTAACCATAACATGGATACTACCAACACTCTCATTTACGTGGGAGGAAGTGAGGTGCGGTGAGTTCAGTGTCTCGGCTGGGATATCTTGGCCGTGATAACAATCAGCAAGCGAGAGGTGGAACGAGAGTTCGATCCAGGCAACACCCTAAAACCTACTGCCCAAACTCAGCTTCCCTGGATGTCCATGGATGGCCAGATCCGCTGATGAGGTCACCCACGTAGATTCCCTGCCTGCACCTTCTGACCTCTTAGATTAACCAAGAAGGTCTGCTTTTTACTCTGTTACAGTGGCCTTATTATCGATAGGGTCTGTGGCTCCTTCACAAAATGCACAAAGAGAAGCCATTATAACTCAGAAGCAGTGCCCTCAAGACCAAGACTCAGCACCCTGGACCACACAGACTTTCTTCCAAAGAGACTTCACTGAGATGCATCCACGCCAACCCAGTTCGTAAATGGGTGACTCAAAGAACACTGGGCACATCCCTTCTAGAAGACTGCCCTCTTCTGGAATCCTGCTCATGTCGCTCAACAAGCTTCAGGCTGGGTCAGCCTAAATGCCCCCTGCTGCTACTCCACGCCTCTCACTGCACAACTTCTGACAAGTCAGCCCCTCCTGGGTAGTGGTGGAGGGATTATACAAAACATCATCCACAGTCACGGAGGCTAACTTCTGAGTTTTCTTCTCTCGCCATCCCCGTTCGAGGTCCAGAAGAAGACAACCCAGATCTCCTCTGACTCTAGGACCACATATAGCACATACCATTCTTATCTCATGGGACTCCACCATCCAGGCCAGGAAGACCAATCAAAACAACGGTCGGCCATGATTCAGTGGCCATCAAGCAGGTGAAGAGCAAGGAAGAGGGAGGGCTGCCCAGCCATTTGGCTGGCCGGTGAAGGGCATCCTATGGAGAAGTACAAAGAGAGCTTGGCTGGAGGGAAGAGGCAGGTGGCAATCCCCTGCTGCACACTGGACACCTTCTCCTGACAGCCACATCCACTTTAATATCAGAGTCATGGTGGTCGGCATCTAATACTGCAAGTTATAAATGGATTAACCCATTCAATAATCCCCATCGAATATTTATTGGGACCTGTATCTGTATTAACGTGGGTCAGTAACCATAACATGGATACTACCAACACTCTCATTTACGTGGGAGGAAGTGAGGTGCGGTGAGTTCAGTGTCTCGGCTGGGATATCTTGGCCGTGATAACAATCAGCAAGCGAGAGGTGGAACGAGAGTTCGATCCAGGCAACACCCTAAAACCTACTGCCCAAACTCAGCTTCCCTGGATGTCCATGGATGGCCAGATCCGCTGATGAGGTCACCCACGTAGATTCCCTGCCTGCACCTTCTGACCTCTTAGATTAACCAAGAAGGTCTGCTTTTTACTCTGTTACAGTGGCCTTATTATCGATAGGGTCTGTGGCTCCTTCACAAAATGCACAAAGAGAAGCCATTATAACTCAGAAGCAGTGCCCTCAAGACCAAGACTCAGCACCCTGGACCACACAGACTTTCTTCCAAAGAGACTTCACTGAGATGCATCCACGCCAACCCAGTTCGTAAATGGGTGACTCAAAGAACACTGGGCACATCCCTTCTAGAAGACTGCCCTCTTCTGGAATCCTGCTCATGTCGCTCAACAAGCTTCAGGCTGGGTCAGCCTAAATGCCCCCTGCTGCTACTCCACGCCTCTCACTGCACAACTTCTGACAAGTCAGCCCCTCCTGGGTAGTGGTGGAGGGATTATACAAAACATCATCCACAGTCACGGAGGCTACCACGTTCAGAGGACTGGCAAGTTTTCTTTCTCTCGCCCTCAGATTCGCCCCAGCACATCCAAACACTCAGCAGCCCGGGACGCCGGTAGTGCCTGGTCAACACTCTGTTGGGGTCAGTGTGAAGCCAAGACTATACGTTACCTAGATTCACAAACCTACACCTCCAACCTCTTTGGCTTCATACACCTGTTCACTGAACTATTTCCACTCAGCTCCGACAGAATTATTTCCATTGTCAAGGTTTTTATATGCAGATAATAACCACCAAGGGGCTTCCCTGGTGGCTTGGCAATAAAGAATGCACCCGCAATGCAGGCGATGCAGGTTCGATCCCTGGGTCAGGAAGATCCCCTAGAGAAGAAAATGGCAATCTGCTCCAGCATTCTTGCCTGGTAAATCCCATGCAGAGCGAAGCCTGGCAGACTACAGCTCACCGGGGTCCCAAAAGAGTCGGGCACGAAGGGCGGAGCGACTGAACAACTGCAGTATCCACCACTCACAATTTAATGTTCTTAAATGACTGAGATAGCTTTACGACATAGGTTCCAAGCCAGTGCATAACCTAAGTTACTGTAACAACAGATATAAAGAAAACCTAGGAACAAATAACAACTTACGCTTACAGAACACCATATGCAACTATTCAAAAGTTCCTTCACGGGAATTATTCTGCTCCTGCTTTCAAGCCTTTTACAGACTGCCTGCAATGCCACTGCTCAAAGACCAATTTTATCCCTCTGCTAAAAATACTGACCAACTCTCATTCTGTTCCTCAGAATACAGTTGTTTCTAATGCCCGACAAGGAGCAATCCACAACTTAATGTACAACTGCCTGAAAGTAAAGTTTCAACGTAACCCTCTAACCTGCAGGCATCTGGGCAAAGAACCAAACAAAACTCTTTGATAAAAGTCCTCTGACTTTACTGAGTTACTCATTCCCCTTTTACAAAGGATGATGATTTAGCAAACTGTGTGGGGGGCGGTGCAGGAATAAAGGATATTTTCAAATCACCTGAAATAAACCAAGAATACATCCTGATTGTGCAATTCTATCGCGATATGAAATCAGCTGTTCTGGCCCTGGGTCCCAGCACAAAATGGACCTTCAATCCACCTGCAAAGCTACAGAGCAGTTTCTGGACACCTAGCCCTGCAATTCATCCCTCCATCTTCAGTGTGCTAACTCTGAGTGGGGCAACCTCCCTTAACTAAACTCATAATGCCTTCAAACACATACACACACACACACACACACACACACACATCATCGTCAAAAAATCTTTTCATCTTTCAAATACGTTGTCCTAGAAATCATGAAAATCAAACAAATCAGCCAAAACTTCCTACTAAACATAATGGATTTCAACCTAAAAGGCTGGGTTCAGAGTAAAATTTTATGGGGTGTGAATTTTATCTCAATTAAAATAAAATGATGGGCCCAGATGAAGCCCCAAGTCAGAGTCATCGAGGATCTCCATTCATTTTTTCAAACTAACCAGAATGAGTGCCAGGCTGCCGCGCTGTGGGGGCACTGGGCATCTGGGCCACGACTCTTGCCCACAAGCCCTCTGGGGGTGGGGGGGAGGGTGGAGGGAGGACGGGGAAGGGGGGCGGACAGGACAAGCCCTGGTCAAACAACAAGGACATGGGGCTCCCCAGAAAGCAAAGCCATGGGTCCAAGCCAGCATTGCCGGAGGCACAGAAACACAGACCCAGCTGGCCGCACGTCCCAGGTTCAGTGGTCCTCATGGGGAGGCTGCAGCTTCTGGAGCCTGAGAAACACATCCTATCACCCAGAAAAGGCCCTGGGGTGGACCATTCCAGTTCTCTGTGTCACCCCAGGGAAGAAGCCCTGAGGAGGCAGGCGTGGAAGGGTAGGGCGGAAGCAGACACTCCAGAGTCCCACCTTTTGTGAAAATATGATGTTACTGTGGAAAATTCTTAGCAAGAAGGTGAGCGTAAGCGCCATGCTTCACACTCAAGATGCTTGTCCCCACTGGCGCCTAGCTTTTTAAACGTGAGCCAAGTTTCTTAAACCTCTCTGTGCCACTGTTTTATTATGAAGATTAAAGGAAATTATTTCTACAAAGATTGAGCTCCATGCTTGATCATTAGAGCTTAATATAATTAACACCAACTTGGTGCTTACGAGGGGCCAGGCACTGTTCTTCCAGTTTTGCATGTATCAACTCATTTAATCTTTGCAACCATTCTGAGTACACTTATCATCTTCGTTTTACAGATGGGAACATTGGCACAGAGAAGTTACATACATTGCCTGAAGTCACACAGCTCTAAGCCCCAGCAGTGGTGGACTGTTACTACTATCATTAGCATTAGTATGGACTTCCATTTACACAATGCCTATTTAAAACTAGAACAGTTGCCAAGCATTTTTCTTAGGCACTGTTTCTAAATGCTGCAAACTGTACTGGAAGAATCCTGAAGCTAGCCAAAATAAAACTCTGTTTCTTTAACTCCTTTTCAGAGTAAACAGATAGACGGATAAGAGTTGCTTGTGGACTTTGTCCATCCAGTCCTGAGGCAGAGGGTGGCTCTTTAGAGGTCAGGGCAGAGGAGGCCGGGGAGGGGCTGGGGCTGTGTGAGAGGGTGGTATGAGGCAGGAGGTGGAGCTAAGGGGCAACACTCCTCAGCCAGGTTTGGTGGCTGCTCTCTAGCTGCCTTCAAAGGCAACAGGTGACCTCACTCACAATCCTCCAAGGACTGAAAGGAGTGGTGTGCTCCCATTGCAGCCAGAGCTCCTGAGGCGCCCCCCTGCGGGGGGCGTGGCGAGGGGGGCCATCCAGTGAGAAAGGAGAAGGGTCCAGCCTGGCCTAGGCACCTCCTTTTCTTCACTCTCTCCGAGTCTCCCCACTTCTGCCCAACTCCTGTGACTGCCATACTCTCTGTGGTGATCATTAACATGAAGACTATTTTGACTATAGGCACAGAGTGGGGGAGGCGCACAGGTATGGATTTAAGGAAAACAATGCAGGCAGGATAAAATCTCTACAGATGTTTTTATATTATGACTTTTTTTTTAAGCAAAAGGTACAGGACTACTCTCATTCTATCCTTTCAAATAAATACACAACAGCCCTAACATCACCCAAACAGACATGGTTAGGAATAATTACAGTCTATCTTCAGCTGCTTTGGCGCAATGTACATGAAATGGCCTTAAAATGCCACTCTCTTAAGCAAGTAATTCCAATAACAGCACTGGCAGAATCATGGCAGGTAATCACATCAGGGTGTAAGTGGAGACGGGGAGGGTGGGGAGGTAACTAGGATGAATATTTTTAAAATTATTTATAGCCCAACTTTTTTACTAAAACTGTCATATAATTGATATAAATTGAGCCTTCTAAGGTGGCAACACTTCCTTGCATCAGTAAGTACTGTTATGTCTGCTGAGGGCTTCACTAGGATACTCTAGTCTCTTGCCTTCACTGGCAAATTCCTGTGTTCTCCAAAATACAGAAGAGCTGTGGAGAGCCCGTCTAAATGTATGATATACTAAAAAAAGACACTTCCTCTTTTCTTATGCATTGTGCATGCCTCAGTTGTAGGAGAATTTAAAGCAAAACACCAAATGCAAACATGATCTTAGCTTTCAATATTCCACCTGACCATGAAATCACTTTTTTTTTTTGGTCAGCTCATTGACCATCTCTTGATTCACTAGTATTCATTTTGCATACAACAAAATGTGAACACAATGAGAGTTGAACTAGAATCGTTCCCGTTTTAATGAGCAAGTGTATAATCTTTCAGAGAGGATGCCTTTTTAGAATACTTCCTTAAACTAACTAAGAAAGAAAGAAGATTTTGACCAACATACCAGCCTAAGAATTACATGGCATACATGAAAAAATTTTAATTAAAGATACAGACAAAACTATAAACAACACAAAATTTGAGTAAGTGGAGCAGGTTTGCATGAAGATACAAAACCTTTCAAAAACCAGCTTAGCTGCACTTAACATTTCCAAGGCACAAATTCACAGTACCATCACCACTGTCAATAACCAAAATACATAGAACCTATGACTTACTGTACCACTTCTGTTTGCCAAACCAACTTAATGCTTCAGGGGTTTATAGTTCTTAATAAAATTTAAAGATACAGCTAAAAAAAAAGGCAATATAATACATCAGTGGAAAATGAAATGCTTTCTTCATGTCAGCTCTCAGCATCAGAGAGGTGAAAAGACACAGTGATACCATCATTTTAAAAGAGCAGGTAAAACAGCAGACAGCAGTATGTACAATGTAAATATCTGTTATGCAGCTGAACAGGTCCCAAATCAAGATGAAAATTAAAAAGCAAAAGCACATCACATCACACTCTGAAAGCCAGTATCAGATATATAAAACTTTCTTGCAATCACAAAAATCTATACACTTTCATGGAAAAACTGTCTAGTCGCAATTGGCATATAAAAGCCGGAGAGGCCAGCAGGGACATAACCCAGCACTCCTGCAAGGCAGGGAGCCTGCTCCACTGGCCTCTTCCAGTTTAAACCTGATTCTGAACCAAACACACCTCCACAAACTGAAGAAGCATCCCTCCAAAAGAAAAGTACTCACTGTTCTGTCTCTGTAATGACCAACACACTTGATTACCAAATATAAGTAACTTTTGCTCCTCAGAAAACTATCATCTGTCTTTTTAAAAACGTTTCTTTCAAGACAGTGAAATCTATCAAGAAATTGTGGCTAAGAGTGTGCTTTTTTCCCTCTCTTTCAACGATGAAAGATGTTTGTGGCCTACCATGCAGAAGTCACTCCTGATGATGCCTGATAAACCCATCTTCCTACTCTGACCCTTTCTGGCTGACGTCTACCTACTCTGACCTTTTCAAACTAACACCTAACCATCTCTGAAGTTGCCAAAATGCAATCCAAGCTAATGAAAACAGTATATACATATATATACGTATGTATGTATATATTAAAAAACAACAAAAAAGAAAAACCCACTCCACATAGTGCCTGGGGATCAGTTACTTTGTGAATGTCCCGCCTAACAACTAAAACTCCAGCCCCATCACAGTGAAATGACAATCTAATGCAGCATTTAAAACCCGGAACTGCTTTATCCATTCGTACTTCGCACAAACTGACAAAGAGGAAAAGAACTGGAGAGAGAGAAAAAAAAGGAAAAAAAAAGCCAGAAAAACCCCTATCGGGTCTAACGTCATAAAACCCCCAAACCCAGTAAACTCATACTCAGATACCAACAGAGCTGCAGCTCCACCGGGGATTAACGGTAAACGTGAGACCTTCCTGATATTAACTGCGCCCAGAGAAGCAGAAGAATTTCTCCAAATCCAGTTCACATACATTTTACATTCAACATGTAACAGCCATTCCGCTCACACCCTTTCATTTCATGATCGAATTCTGGCTAACAAAGTACATTTCTGCACTGGAACGGTGGGCCTGAGCTTTCCTCTTCTCTTTGTCTTGTGATCTGCAGGGCAGTTTCTGCCCTTGGAAAGTGAGCGTGAGGGCTGTGGATTCCAGACAATCCCCCCACGATCTTTCGGTTCGAGCTTACACGCTCTCTCTACCCGGCTCCATATTGCTGGGCCGGTCCCTCCAGTCTCGCCCCGCGATACAAAATGCTGGATTTCCGGGCTGTTTCAAGACCCCATTAAATCTGCCTCCAACAACCTGCCCAGGCCCAGCCCGTACCACACGCAGAATTAGGGGCCCAGCGAACGACCGCACCAAGGAGCACTTCCCCCACCCCGGAAGAGGAGGGAGGTAAACTTCGGAGGGTGGGGACCGGGGGCGAGCTCCTGGGACCCCCGCCGCCCCGGGGAAGTGCCCAGGCAGCGACCCGGGAGGCAGCCGGAGGGCGCGGGAGAAGGCATAGCTTCTGTAACGCGAACGCAGCGATCGGAGAGGTCTCTTTTGCCGAAGGGCCCCAGGAAACTGCAGCGAGGCGACTGGGGGAACCCTCAGAAGTGTGCGGTGACGGAAAGGTGGCGGAAGCCCGAGTTTGCCTGCAACTCCGGGGACAAATGCTCCCGGCGGCGCGCACACACTGCTCGGAAGAGAACCAGGGAAACGGGAACGGCGAGGTGGCTGAGAGCACACAGGACTGTAGCTGCAAGAGGGGCCGCGGTTGCCCAGAGAGCGAGAGATGCCAGAGGCAGGGAGGACGGCTGCCGGCTCGCTTCCTCCGGCTCGGTTCTGCAGAAGGAGAAGCGGCTGCTGGTGACAGGAAGAGAGCGAGAGCGGCTGTAGCCGCGCGCGCACGCACCGCCTCCCCCGCCCGAGCACACACCCGGACCCGCCGCCGCCGCCGCCGCCGCCGCCTACCTCCCCCGCCGGCCGGCTTCCTTCCTCTACGGGGCCCCGGCTGCACCGGCAGCCTCTGGCGCGCACGGCTCCGATGCGCCCTTGACCTAGCGCCGACCCACCAGTCGTTCCCGACCCGAGCTCGCCGTCTCCAACCCGCTCCCGCCGCGGACGCCGCTTCCTCCAACTCTGCTCCAGCTGCTCGCGGCGACTCTGCGTGCGCCAGCAGCTCCAGCGCCCAGCAGCGGCTCCGCCTCCGTCCCCGCCCCTCCGCCCCGCCCCCGAGTTTGCGCCAACCAGCGCCCGCGTTTCCGCTGGCGCCGCGCCCTTAGCCGCTGCCATTCACCGCGCAGGCCTCGGAGCTCGGCGGCCAGCTGGGCGGAGCCTCGGCTCAGCGAACCTTTCCTGCCGTCCGCCTTGCTTTCCGGGCTGTTTCAAGACCCCATTAAATCTGCCTCCAACAACCTGCCCAGGCCCAGCCCGTACCACACGCAGAATTAGGGGCCCAGCGAACGACCGCACCAAGGAGCACTTCCCCCACCCCGGAAGAGGAGGGAGGTAAACTTCGGAGGGTGGGGACCGGGGGCGAGCTCCTGGGACCCCCGCCGCCCCGGGGAAGTGCCCAGGCAGCGACCCGGGAGGCAGCCGGAGGGCGCGGGAGAAGGCATAGCTTCTGTAACGCGAACGCAGCGATCGGAGAGGTCTCTTTTGCCGAAGGGCCCCAGGAAACTGCAGCGAGGCGACTGGGGGAACCCTCAGAAGTGTGCGGTGACGGAAAGGTGGCGGAAGCCCGAGTTTGCCTGCAACTCCGGGGACAAATGCTCCCGGCGGCGCGCACACACTGCTCGGAAGAGAACCAGGGAAACGGGAACGGCGAGGTGGCTGAGAGCACACAGGACTGTAGCTGCAAGAGGGGCCGCGGTTGCCCAGAGAGCGAGAGATGCCAGAGGCAGGGAGGACGGCTGCCGGCTCGCTTCCTCCGGCTCGGTTCTGCAGAAGGAGAAGCGGCTGCTGGTGACAGGAAGAGAGCGAGAGCGGCTGTAGCCGCGCGCGCACGCACCGCCTCCCCCGCCCGAGCACACACCCGGACCCGCCGCCGCCGCCGCCGCCGCCGCCTACCTCCCCCGCCGGCCGGCTTCCTTCCTCTACGGGGCCCCGGCTGCACCGGCAGCCTCTGGCGCGCACGGCTCCGATGCGCCCTTGACCTAGCGCCGACCCACCAGTCGTTCCCGACCCGAGCTCGCCGTCTCCAACCCGCTCCCGCCGCGGACGCCGCTTCCTCCAACTCTGCTCCAGCTGCTCGCGGCGACTCTGCGTGCGCCAGCAGCTCCAGCGCCCAGCAGCGGCTCCGCCTCCGTCCCCGCCCCTCCGCCCCGCCCCCGAGTTTGCGCCAACCAGCGCCCGCGTTTCCGCTGGCGCCGCGCCCTTAGCCGCTGCCATTCACCGCGCAGGCCTCGGAGCTCGGCGGCCAGCTGGGCGGAGCCTCGGCTCAGCGAACCTTTTCTGCCATCCGCCTTGCTTTCCGCCCCCAGCCGCGGGGATGCCCTGGGCGGCCGGGTCGAGCGCTCTGGTCTGCGCCCACCGGGCGGGCCAGGCTGCTGCCCGCCTGGGGCTGAGCCGGCTGCCGGGCGTCTTCGAGACCGGAGGCGGCGAGCCTCGGGGAGGTCGAGGACGAGTTCAGACTTAGAAGCTGCGTCTCTAATCGCAATATCTTGAAACAAACCCCAGCCTCTTTCGGCGCCCAGCGCCCCAGCCCAGTGGCTGGGAGTGGAGGACTCGGATTCCAGGCTCGCTAAAGCGGGAGACCCTGCAATTCTTGTCCTGGCCAGCACGGCCGCGGGAGTGAGCGGAAAAACCACGCCACCCCGCGTGGCGCCTGGGGGTGAAGGAGAGGTGAAAGGGTGAGCCGGAGAGATGGGCGCCCGCAGCCTGCCTCGAACTCCATGAGTCTGGCTGGCACAGCCGCCCCCGGGAGCCAGGCGGGCCCGCCCGAAGGGCAGTTTTATGAGGAGGGCGCACGCTGGCTGATCCCTCCCCAGTCCTGAGACGACAGAGCAAGTATAGTTCGCTCAGGCAGATCGCGACTCTGGTTGCTCGTGGGGTCGGTGGAGGAAGCTCACGTTAATTGTATGGTTCCTCAAATTTGTTAATTTTCAAATGCACATTCTTCAGCTAGTCCTCATTATTTTAGTTGCTCAAGAAAAATCTGCCGTTGATTCAAACCTTCCTCTGACGGAACGCTGAGATGCCACCACCCCTGTTCCTCTTTCGCCCAGGAAAACATGTAAGAGTCCGCTTTTTAAAAAGCTCTTCCCAGATTCCTCTTTCTGCGGTTTTGAGACCTGCACCCGCCCAGCCGACTTGCCCTAAAGCCCTGTTTCCAATTTCCTTGCAAGAACATTACTCTTTTTTTTTTTTTTGACCAAGCACTTAGACTTTTGTCATACTTTGAATTTGGTGGGGTTTTTTTTTTATTAGGTATTTTTTAAATATTTACGTTTTTGTCTTTTTCTTTCCTTTTTTAAAAATAGGCGTTGGAGGTGGAGAAAAGAACATCCGAAATTTATTGACTATCTTAGAAAATACAACCATCCTTAAAGATGACTCACATTTAGCTTAGTTAGAGTATTCAGACCCTGGCATTTTTGTTATTTCAACGTATTTCTTGAGGTTAGGATACAAAAACAGACAGCCACTTGTGTAAGAATGCACTTCATCTAAAAGTAAATAGGAAGTTTATCAAGCTACGTCATCCCCACCCATCCTGGGAAATGCAGGGCCTCATATATTGTTTGAGCCTTATAAATGCAAGGAGGGGGTCTCTGTGACAGAATTACTTTGATCCAGTCCAATACGCTGAGATATAACTGCTATGGCATTTGTTGTATTTCCGTTAGGCATGGGTCTGAAGAAACCTTACCAGCTGTCTCCTTTCCTACATAATGAGTTCCTGGAAAGACACTTATATACTGCTCTAGTGGAGTTCTAGTCCCCCTCAACTAAAAATAGCATGAAATCCTTAATCAAGCTTTCTTTTCTAGATAGACATCAGCCACTTATTTCCACTTTATTTTTTCTGTCATATTTGGACACACAGTGTAAGTCCAAAGAGTGTTGTTCCCTGGAAGGGCAGTTTTATGAGGAGGGCGCACGCTGGCTGATCCCTCCCCAGTCCTGAGACGACAGAGCAAGTATAGTTCGCTCAGGCAGATCGCGACTCTGGTTGCTCGTGGGGTCGGTGGAGGAAGCTCACGTTAATTGTATGGTTCCTCAAATTTGTTAATTTTCAAATGCACATTCTTCAGCTAGTCCTCATTATTTTAGTTGCTCAAGAAAAATCTGCCGTTGATTCAAACCTTCCTCTGACGGAACGCTGAGATGCCACCACCCCTGTTCCTCTTTCGCCCAGGAAAACATGTAAGAGTCCGCTTTTTAAAAAGCTCTTCCCAGATTCCTCTTTCTGCGGTTTTGAGACCTGCACCCGCCCAGCCGACTTGCCCTAAAGCCCTGTTTCCAATTTCCTTGCAAGAACATTACTCTTTTTTTTTTTTTTGACCAAGCACTTAGACTTTTGTCATACTTTGAATTTGGTGGGGTTTTTTTTTTATTAGGTATTTTTTAAATATTTACGTTTTTGTCTTTTTCTTTCCTTTTTTAAAAATAGGCGTTGGAGGTGGAGAAAAGAACATCCCGAAATTTATTGACTATCTTAGAAAATACAACCATCCTTAAAGATGACTCACATTTAGCTTAGTTAGAGTATTCAGACCCTGGCATTTTTGTTATTTCAACGTATTTCTTGAGGTTAGGATACAAAAACAGACAGCCACTTGTGTAAGAATGCACTTCATCTAAAAGTAAATAGGAAGTTTATCAAGCTACGTCATCCCCACCCATCCTGGGAAATGCAGGGCCTCATATATTGTTTGAGCCTTATAAATGCAAGGAGGGGGTCTCTGTGACAGAATTACTTTGATCCAGTCCAATACGCTGAGATATAACTGCTATGGCATTTGTTGTATTTCCGTTAGGCATGGGTCTGAAGAAACCTTACCAGCTGTCTCCTTTCCTACATAATGAGTTCCTGGAAAGACACTTATATACTGCTCTAGTGGAGTTCTAGTCCCCCTCAACTAAAAATAGCATGAAATCCTTAATCAAGCTTTCTTTTCTAGATAGACATCAGCCACTTATTTCCACTTTATTTTTTCTGTCATATTTGGACACACAGTGTAAGTCCAAAGAGTGTTGTTCCCTGGAAGGGCAATATGACTCTCCATAAATTGAATTACATTTTAGTTTTTATTTCCTCTCTATTGATGCCTCTTCACCATATCACTAATATTTAAATATTTTCATTTTCTATGTTTCTATCGTATAATAAAAGCAAAAGTCACCAAAACAGCAGTATTCAAATTAAAAAAAAAAAAAACACCTTTTCCCTTAATCGAATCTCATGGGGACTCCCAAAATGTAACTGTTATGAGAAATCATGTGGTGATGATAGGGACAGAGTAGAGTAGGTAGTTGTGGAGTCCTAGTATGGGACTGTAAGTGGAAAGGTAAAATCTGGAAAAAGTTGGGAGGCCAGTAAGTTAACGGTAACTCAAGAATGATGCTCCTTATTCAATAAAGCAGGAAGAGCTGGGGAAGGAAGAGCTAATGATGCATGCCCTGTGTCTGCATCTGCGTCTACTTGAGGAAGGCGGTCTTCTACCCTCCTATATATATGCTGCTGCCCACCCTTAGAGGAGGAGCAGAGCTTTCCTGCCTGCCCGCTTGTATCTCTAACAAGTGCCCTAACCTAATAAATCCTCTTCTTACCTATCACTCTGCCTCTTGCTGACTTCCTTTGGCGTTCAGGCACAAAGTACCTGAGCTTCAGTGGGTCCAGACTTGGGTGAGTGCTGGATTAAGTCCCGGCCATGTGGGCTCAAGTCCCATACAGGGTTTTTGGCCAAGAGATCGAGTCCTGACTACGTGGGTTCAAGTCCCAAGCAAGGTTTTGGCTGGAGTTAAGCCTCAGCCATGTGGGTTCAAGTCCCAAGCAGGGTTCGATCAGGTCTGGGTCCTGGGTTTAAGTCTCAAATCAAGGTAGAACCCTTTCAGTGAGACCAAGAGCATCTCTAGGTTTGGGGACCTGTCATGGCATTACCTCTTGGGAATTTGTTGGAAATGCAAATACACTTCTCAGTAAAATAGATACAGCGAGGGTGGAGCCTAGGGATTTGTTTTAATATGCCTTCCAAGTGGCATGCTAGGGTGTGAGAACCATTGCTCCAGGCCTAAGGCATCTGGAAACACAAACTGAAACCACTGCAATAAAATGCTCAAATAAATGCACAGACACTATCGTTTAATCAGGAACCTAACTGGCAGCTGGCAGGAGTACCACCATGCAAGAGCTCAAAATGTCCAACAAGGGACAGTTTTCCAAAGGGAGAGTGGGTTATCATGGATGGTGACAGCGAAGGTGGGTGGGAAGGCAGACCTACAGGCGTCAAGGATCCCCCCACACTGACAGGCTTTCCGAGGCCACAGCAAGCTGAAATATCCTCCTCAAAGAGGACCTGTGGGACATACTCAGATGCCACCATCACTGCAGCCACTTCAGGAACAGGAGTGCGAGAACAAGCTTCCATTAGCCTGCCCTGGTGATTCCGTGGCTGAGAGTCTGCCTGCCCACGCAGGGGACACAGGTTCAATCCTCAGAGCTGGAAGATTCCACAGGTACAGGGCAACTAAGTCCATGCTCTGGCACTACTGAGCTTGCACTTCACAAGAGAAGCCAGTGCGGTGAGAAGCTTGCGCCCCACCACTAGCAAAGTCCTCACTCGCTGCAACTAGAGAATGCTCACTTGCAGCTGTGAAGACTCCCCAGAGTCAGAAATAAAGAAGAAGCGTCCATTGACTTGAAACCTAAGTCTGTAGTTTAGGGTTAAAATCAAAATCAAACAAGGACAAATGCCTTCAGGCCTTACATCTATAGACCTGCAGCACTGCTACCATCTAGGAGCTTGCTAGATATGCAGAATCCCTGCATTTTAACAAGGTCCCCAGGTCTTTTGTATGCAAATTAAACTGAATTGCCTAGGGAGCTGATCCCAGTGCCTGGATTACACAACAGACAGATTATATCAAAATGGGGGGGAGGGGGTGGAACATGGACATCAGTCACTTTTGAAGTTCTTCCTGTGATTCAGGTATTTGAAGCCAGGTTCAAGAATCACTGCCTTGGGCTTCCCCTGGTGGTCCAGTGGGTAAGGACACCGCCTTGCAGTGCAAGGGGCGCCGGTTCGATCCCTGGCCTGGGAAGATCCCATGTGCCGCGGAGCGGCTGGACTGATGTGTCCAATTACCGAGTTGGAGCTCGGGGGCGCATGTGTCCAGAGCTTGTGCTCTGCAGCAACAGAGGCCACCGCGATGGGAGGCCCACAGGAGCCAAAGAACAAAGACGGATGAAAATAGATAAATGAAAGACCAATAGAAGTGGCCCGCCTGTCCCCCTCCCTCCCCATTTCACCCCTCAAAAAGATAAATAAATAAAATAAATGTTTAAAAAAAAAAAAGAATCACTGCCTTGAAAGACCTAGATAGGAAAGGTGCCAAAGGAAATCCCACTGGAGATAAACTGAAGCCCCAATGGCTGGTCTTAAAGGGACCAGCTAGTACTAGAGTTTAGCTGACTGTGACCATGCAGGAATATAAACCCAGATTTGCCAGGCCTTCCAATTTTCAAAAAGAAGTTGGAAATCCAGATATTTTTAATGGGCAATTTCCCAATTACTAAATGCTGGCAATTCATTCAATATTTTCTGAAACCTGAGTCAGGCCACATAAGTGTTATGACCACTACGGTGCGACCACAGTTCATCCTCAGAGCTGGAAGATTCCACAGGTACAGGGCAACTAAGTCCATGCTCTGGCACTACTGAGCTTGCACTTCACAAGAGAAGCCAGTGCGGTGAGAAGCTTGCGCCCACCACTAGCAAAGTCCTCACTCGCTGCAACTAGAGAATGCTCACTTGCAGCTGTGAAGACTCCCCAGAGTCAGAAATAAAGAAGAAGCGTCCATTGACTTGAAACCTAAGTCTGTAGTTTAGGGTTAAAATCAAAATCAAACAAGGACAAATGCCTTCAGGCCTTACATCTATAGACCTGCAGCACTGCTACCATCTAGGAGCTTGCTAGATATGCAGAATCCCTGCATTTTAACAAGGTCCCCAGGTCTTTTGTATGCAAATTAAACTGAATTGCCTAGGGAGCTGATCCCAGTGCCTGGATTACACAACAGACAGATTATATCAAAATGGGGGAGGGGGTGGAAAATGGACATCAGTCACTTTTGAAGTTCTTCCTGTGATTCAGGTATTTGAAGCCAGGTTCAAGAATCACTGCCTTGGGCTTCCCCTGGTGGTCCAGTGGGTAAGGACACCGCCTTGCAGTGCAAGGGGCGCCGGTTCGATCCCTGGCCTGGGAAGATCCCATGTGCCGCGGAGCGGCTGGACTGATGTATCCAATTACCGAGTTGGAGCTCGGGGGCGCATGTGTCCAGAGCTTGTGCTCTGCAGCAACAGAGGCCACCGCGATGGGAGGCCCACAGGAGCCAAAGAACAAAGACGGATGAAAATAGATAAATGAAAAACCAATAGAAGTGGCCCGCCTGTCCCCCTCCCTCCCCATTTCACCCCTCAAAAAGATAAATAAATAAAATAAATGTTTAAAAAAAAAAAAGAATCACTGCCTTGAAAGACCTAGATAGGAAAGGTGCCAAAGGAAATCCCACTGGAGATAAACTGAAGCCCCAATGGCTGGTCTTAAAGGGACCAGCTAGTACTAGAGTTTAGCTGACTGTGACCATGCAGGAATATAAACCCAGATTTGCCAGGCCTTCCAATTTTCAAAAAGAAGTTGGAAATCCAGATATTTTTAATGGGCAATTTCCCAATTACTAAATGCTGGCAATTCATTCAATATTTTCTGAAACCTGAGTCAGGCCACATAAGTGTTATGACCACTAGTTTATACTTTTAGGATGCTCTACAACATAAAATTAAGTGGGCCTAAAAAAAGAAAATAAAAAAGGAAGGACACCCAAGAAGATAATGGGCTTGAGGTCAAACTGTTAATCTCAAAGCTCATGTATTTTGAATCTTCTGTTCTCTTCAACATCAAACATTCTCAGGCACTCAATGGCTGAGACTTGGTAATGGGTGAGATACCAGTGCTGGCAACCTTGGGGCAAAATACTCTGGAATTTTGCCCAATATTTCTTATTTTCCCTATCTCTCACCCTGATAACTGAAACGGGAGGAAAAACTCAATCTTTGTATTATTTAGCTTAAAATTTTCCACTCTCTGTGAGCTAACCAGGTTAAACACATATTGCAAGGAGCGTAGTACTTCCTAGCAGAGGGAGAATTCAGAAGGCCAATAGATTGAGAATTCTCATTCTATTGTTTCTTAGAGCTTGAACATGCTAATAACCATGCTGAAAGATTAAAAGGAGAGGCAACTTCCTGACTGTACCCCCAGAGAACATGTCAGGTCACAATCACCTGTATTCAGAGTTCTTTGGTTATAATCTGTGGTCTGAGCATTCTTGTCTCTGTCAGCTCTTTAGTTCTCAAACTAAATAAATCAGTCAGTATGCAATGGAGGGAAATAAGCCACCTTAGTAATAGTTTCAGTTAATTTTACTCTGTATCTAGTCTCAAAATGCCCTGTAATAAGGAGCTGTATTTTAAAAAAATTACAATTCAGTATTCTGACTTGACAAAATATGAAAAGTGAAAGAAAGTGAAGTCACTCAGTCGTGGCTGCCTCTGCAATCCATGGACAAGCCGTGGAATTCTCCAGGCAAGAGTACTGGAGTGAATAACCTTTCCCATCTCCAGGGGACTTTCCCAGCCTAGGGACCAAACCCAGGTCTCCCACATTGCGAGCGGATTCTTTACCGTCTGAGCCACCATGGAAGCCCAAGAATCCTAGAGTGAGTAGCCTATCCCTTCTCCGGGGGGATCTTCCCTGTTCAGGGATTGAACGAGGGTCTCCTGCATTGCAGGTGGATTTTTTACCAGCTGAGCTACCTGGGAATCCTGACAAAATAGGACACAGGCAAACAAAATTTTGTGTAGCTACATTCTTGAATGCCAGGGCCACTCTTATTTCTCTATAACTCCAGCAATCACAGACTTCCTGGTACAAGTGGACACTCAGTAGAGGAAAAAGGTCCTGAAGTTTAAATGAAACTCAACACGGAATTCTTGAGTCTTTTTCAACATCAAACATTCTCCGGCACTCAATGGCTGAGACTTGGTAATGGGTGAGATACCAGTGCTGGCAACCTTGGGGCAAAATACTCTGGAATTTTGCCCAATATTTCTTATTTTCCCTATCTCTCACCCTGATAACTGAAACGGGAGGAAAAACTCAATCTTTGTATTATTTAGCTTAAAATTTTCCACTCTCTGTGAGCTAACCAGGTTAAACACATATTGCAAGGAGCGTAGTACTTCCTAGCAGAGGGAGAATTCAGAAGGCCAATAGATTGAGAATTCTCATTCTATTGTTTCTTAGAGCTTGAACATGCTAATAACCATGCTGAAAGATTAAAAGGAGAGGCAACTTCCTGACTGTACCCCCAGAGAACATGTCAGGTCACAATCACCTGTATTCAGAGTTCTTTGGTTATAATCTGTGGTCTGAGCATTCTTGTCTCTGTCAGCTCTTTAGTTCTCAAACTAAATAAATCAGTCAGTATGCAATGGAGGAAAATAAGCCACCTTAGTAATAGTTTCAGTTAATTTTACTCTGTATCTAGTCTCAAAATGCCCTGTAATAAGGAGCTGTATTTTAAAAAAATTACAATTCAGTATTCTGACTTGACAAAATATGAAAAGTGAAAGAAAGTGAAGTCACTCAGTCGTGGCTGCCTCTGCAATCCATGGACAAGCCGTGGAATTCTCCAGGCAAGAGTACTGGAGTGAGTAACCTTTCCCATCTCCAAGGGACTTTCCCAGCCTAGGGACCAAACCCAGGTCTCCCACATTGCGAGCGGATTCTTTACCGTCTGAGCCACCATGGAAGCCCAAGAATCCTAAAGTGAGTAGCCTATCCCTTCTCCGGGGGAATCTTCCCTGTTCAGGGATTGAACGAGGGTCTCCTGCATTGCAGGTGGATTTTTTACCAGCTGAGCTACCTGGGAATCCTGACAAAATAGGACACAGGCAAACAAAATTTTGTGTAGCTACATTCTTGAATGCCAGGGCCACTCTTATTTCTGTATAACTCCAGCAATCACAGACTTCCTGGTACAAGTGGACACTCAGTAGAGGAAAAAGGTCCTGAAGTTTAAATGAAACTCAACACGGAATTCTTGACTGTGCTACTGGTCAAGTAGTAGAATCAAATGTAGTTCTCTGAGGGTCTGAGTAAGTCAGAACCAGATCTGAGGATGGAGCAACAGAGGCACTAAGGCTGCCCATCAGTGTGTGGTGCTTAAATGTCACCAGGCCTGGAGCAACCAGAAACCTTCAGGCAAGGAAAATGAACCTTGAGGCTGGCACCCCAGCAAATAAAAAAAATGGGTGGAAATGGATTGTAGATCTACACTTAAAAATTGAAGCTACAGGGCTTCCCTGGTGGTCCAGTGGATACGGACACCGCCTTGTAGTGCAAGGGGCGCTGGTTGGATCTCTGGCCTGGGAAGATCCCACGTGCTGCGGAGCAGCTGGACCGATGCGTCCAACTACCAAGTTGGAGCTCTGGAGCACATGCGCCCAGAGCCAGCGCTCTGCAGCGAGAGAGGCCACTGCGATGGGAGGCCCACACAGGCCAAAAAACAAAGATGGAAATAAATGAAAGACCAATAGAAGTGGCCCCAAAAAATGAAGCTACAAAATTTCTAAAAGAGAGCATAGGTTTAGAAAAGATTTCTTAAATATTAGGACACAAAAAGCATGAACTTTAAAGGAAAGAACATCAATAAACTGGATTTCATCAAAATCAGAAACATTTGTTCCTCAAAAACCACTCATAAAAATAAAAAGTCACATCTTGGAGAAAATATTTGCAAAATATATATCTAACGCAAGATTTGTATTTAGAATACATGAGGAACTCTCGCAACACAGTATCTTTTTAAAAAGCAAACAACAGTTTTCAAAAATGGACAAAAGATTTGAATACTTTATCCAAGAATAAACTGTATAGAAGCTTAGCACGCTTGGTTATTAGGGAAACGCAAATCAAAACCACGGAAAGAAGGGATTCAAATAGCTACTGCCATGTAATGTTCATGACAGTACTGTTCATAATAACCAAAGCTGGAAACTACATAAGGGTTCACGAACAAATGAATAGATGAACTAAATGAGGGATCGACATGCAATGGAATATTATTCAGCTGTTAAAAAGGAATAGAATTGGGCTTCCCTGGTGGTCCAGTGGGTAAGGACACCGCCTTGCAGTGCAAGGGACACCGGTTCGATCCCTGGCCTGGGAAGATCCCACGTGCTGCGGAGCGGCTGGACCTATGTGTCCAACTACCCAGCCAGAACTATGAAGCGCATGCACCCAGAGCTGGTGCTCTACAGCCAGAGAGGCCGCTGCAATGGGAGGCCCACACAGGCCAAAGAACAAAAATGGATGAAAATAAATAAATGAAAAGACCAATAGAAATGGCCAAAAAAGAAAAAATTAAAAAAAAAAAAAAAAAAAGGAATAGAACTCTGATACATGCTACCATCTGGGAGAACCTAGAAAATATCCAGAGTATAGATGGAAGAGAAGCTTGAGGGATGTTTCATCCTGGCTTTGGAAAACCTTACTGAAGTGTCCCAGATACTGGATGGAGAGTGCCCCTCCCCCACCAGTGAGCAGCATTTTTATGTTTCCCACCTCACAAGCATTCCCTGGCACTATTTCACTCTTACTTGTTGACACCCTTTCGTGTAGCCTCCATGAAGTTTTCTCACTTTGACTAAAAAAATCTTTTACAAAGCTTACACTATGCTTATTTATTTACCTTTCAACTTTCGGAGCTAAAATCACATTCCAGTCCTTCCAGTTTTAGAGACGATAATATAATCACCTTGAATAGACTTGGGTGATATATAAGACTTTCTCCATCACCAGTGACAGACACTCCCTCTCTAATTTCTTTTTCTTTTTTTTTTTCTGGTTAATGTCTTATATGTTACTATGGAATTCTTTCTCAGAGGGTCACCTTTTCCAAAGTTCCAGAGCCACCTTTGTCCAGCAAAAGCAACCATTTAGATCCATAAAGCATGAGTCTGTTGAGCTCAAGAAGCAATTCTGAAACACTTTTTAAAAAAAAAAAAAAATGTAAAATGGACTTGCATTTGAAAAATGACAAGAAGTATAAATAGGATGAAAAGTATGCTGATACATTTCTTGGTGAGTCAACTAATTAGAAATTTCACCCATAGTGGATTATATTCTACAGCCAAGCTTTGAGCACTGGCACAAATTGTTAGGGTGCTGCTACAGCTGTCTGAGTAAAAGGATTCGCTTAAATATGCTCATGTTGGCACTGTCAGCAGAAAAATTAAGGGCAAAGTCACACCGATAGATAATGAGCCCTTTATCAAGGAAACTGTGTTGGACAATCTCACTGTTCAGAAAGAATTTTTCAAAAGAAACCCCAGCCTTTGTTCCCTCTACTGGAGGGAATCCAGAACCGCCAGTGTTTCTGAGAGAACTGAGCCCCGAGGATTCAGACAGCCTCACAGAATAAAGAAAACCCATTTGCACCCGCCTCTTCAGGCTAGCCCCTACGGCACTGCCTTCCCTCTGGGTCTTGCCAAGCGGGGTGTGCAGAGAAAATGTTTTAGATCAGGTAAGGCTATATTCTGACAGTACCAGTTTTCTGAAAGTGTTTAGTGTCTTTTGTCGGGTGAATGTATCACAATGTTAACAAGGATTTCCTTTCTTCGGTTATGAACAAAATTCACTTGAAGGAATGGTGACTCCTTATTTAGGATGGTTTGGAGGGCGTAGTTTACATATATGTTTGAAAAACACGTCTTCTGTTTTCTGTTGCAAGAAGGGAGCCTTGCTTATGATGCTCTTGTATTGGATTGTAATCAGTCCTGAATTCTTTTAAGTGATGCCTCAGTCCTGGGTTGTAGGCAGAGCATGCATCATGATTTCCATTTTAGAGATGAATAAACAGACTTGGGAAGGCTATGCGATCTGACCCAGGTCCCATAGATGGAGAGCAGCAGGATAAAATCTCCACGGGGGCTCTCTGCGTCGAGGACTGCGGCAGGTGCTGCCCCATTGTTCACTGATACTCCCTTTCCATTAATGTGCTCCTTCCTCTGAGTTTGTGATAAGCCTATTTCCAGGCAACTTTCAGTTGAACCATTGCAATTATCAGCTCATCTATCATCACTACAAATCCAGGAGAAACTTTGCTTCTGTTTTGTTATGTTTCTTAGCCATGAGGTATGTGGGATCTTAGCTCCCTGACCAGGGATTGAACCTATGGCCCCTGCATTGGAAGGCAAGGTCTTAACCGACAAGAAGTATAAATAGGATGAAAAGTATGCTGAACTTCGTAAAAGTTAAAGTGGATTATATTCTACAGCCAAGCTTTGAGCACTGGCACAAATTGTTAGGGTGCTGCTACAGCTGTCTGAGTAAAAGGATTCGCTTAAATATGCTCATGTTGGCACTGTCAGCAGAAAAATTAAGGGCAAAGTCACACCGATAGATAATGAGCCCTTTATCAAGGAAACTGTGTTGGACAATCTCACTGTTCAGAAAGAATTTTTCAAAAGAAACCCCAGCCTTTGTTCCCTCTACTGGAGGGAATCCAGAACCGCCAGTGTGTCTGAGAGAACTGAGCCCCGAGGATTCAGACAGCCTCACAGAATAAAGAAAACCCATTTGCACCCGCCTCTTCAGGCTAGCCCCTACCGCACTGCCTTCCCTCTGGGTCTTGCCAAGTGGGGTGTGCAGAGAAAATGTTTTAGATCAGGTAAGGCTATATTCTGACAGTACCAGTTTTCTGAAAGTGGTTAGTGTCTTTTGTCGGGTGAATGTATCACAATGTTAACAAGGATTTCCTTTCTTCGGTTATGAACAAAATTCACTTGAAGGAATGGTGACTCCTTATTTAGGATGGTTTGGAGGGCGTAGTTTACATATATGTTTGAAAAACACGTCTTCTGTTTTCTGTTGCAAGAAGGGAGCCTTGCTTATGATGCTCTTGTATTGGATTGTAATCAGTCCTGAATTCTTTTAAGTGATGCCTCAGTCCTGGGTTGTAGGCAGAGCATGCATCATGATTTCCATTTTAGAGATGAATAAACAGACTTGGGAAGGCTATGCGATCTGACCCAGGTCCCATAGATGGAGAGCAGCAGGATAAAATCTCCACGGGGGCTCTCTGCGTCGAGGACTGCGGCAGGTGCTGCCCCATTGTTCACTGATACTCCCTTTCCATTAATGTGCTCCTTCCTCTGAGTTTGTGATAAGCCTATTTCCAGGCAACTTTCAGTTGAACCATTGCAATTATCAGCTCATCTGTCATCACTACAAATCCAGGAGAAACTTTGCTTCTGTTTTGTTATGTTTTTTAGCCATGAGGTATGTGGGATCTTAGCTCCCTGACCAGGGATTGAACCTATGGCCCCTGCATTGGAAGGCAAGGTCTTAACCACAGCACTATTCGGGAAGTCCTCCCAGGATCTATGCTGATCAGAGAATTTCAAGCATCTGGAACCACCACATCCTTGGGTAATCCTGAATTACAGAATTGGCAAGTGCCTTCTGTATCTATTAGGTTGGGGCAAATGACCCTGTGGTTTCAGTGAATTTTTAAATCACCATAGCTAGGCTCAAACACACCTTTATTAAACAAAATAGGAACCATTACAATGAACACATTTTTGCCAATAAGAAGTAAGTCTGTTTATTCCTGTAGTGTTAAGAATCCATGCTTTGGCACTCTATACAATAGCTAGAACATGGAAGCAACCTAGGTGTCCATCAATGAATGGATGGATAAAAAAGCTCTGGTACATATATACAATGGAATACTACTCAGCTGTAAAAAGAAATGCAGAAGAATCAGTCCTAATGAGGTGGCTGGATCTAGAACGTATCATAAAAAGTGAAGTAAGTCAAAAAGAGAAAGACAAGTACAATATACTAACACATATATATGGAATCTAATAGGATGGTAATGATAACACATGCAGTGAAGCAATGGAAAAACAGACATGGAGAATAAACATATGAACATTGTGGAGAATGAACAATGGGTGGGAGGTGTAAAGGAAGTAGCATGAAAACCTATACTATCATACGTGAAAAAAATAGCTATTGTCATTGCACTTTGGGAAAAGCAGATCCTGCAGGGGCCCTGCAGTCATTCATATGACTAATCTGGGATCATACATATCTGTAAGCAACAAAACTCTGTAAAAGTAAAAAGTAAAATAAAAATTAAAAAAAAAATCCATGCTTTGGAATTTGATGAACTCTTGGAAAGCATTTTCTGCCTCCTCCTGATTGTGGAAGCATTTTCCCTGCAAAAAGTTGTTAAAATTCTTGAAGAAGTGGTAGTTGGTTGGCAAGAGGTCAGGTGAATATGGCAGATAAGACAAAACTTCGTAGCCCATTTCATTCAACTTTTGAAGCATTGGTTGTACAATGTGTGGTAAGCAGTTATCACGGAGAAGACCTGGGCCCTTTCTGTTGACCAGTACCAGTTGCAGTTTCTGGTGCATCTTATCGATTTACTGAGCATACTTCTCAGGTGTAATGGTTTTGCCAGGATTCAGAAAGCTGTAGTGAATCAGATGGGAAGCAGACCACAAAATAGTGACCATGACCTTTTTTTTGGAGCAAGTTTGACCTTGGAAAGTGCTTTGGAGTTTCTTCTTGACCCAACCACCGAGCTGGTTATTGCCAGTTGTCATACAAAATCCACTTTTCATTGCGCATCACAATCCAATTGAGAAATGGTTTGTTGTGTAGAAGAAGAGAAGAAAACACTTCAAACAATGACTTTTTTTTGGGGGGGTGGGGTGGATTTCCAGTCAGTTCACAAAGCATTCATTTAAGTTTTTTCACCTTTCCAATGTGCTTCAAATGCCAAATGACCATAGAATGGTTGATGTAGAGTTCTTGGGCAACTTCTCATGTAGCTGTAAGAGGATCAGCTTCAATGATGCTCTTAGTTCATCATTATCAATTTCTGATGGCCAGCCACGATGTTCCTCATCTTCCAAGCTCTTGTCCCATTTGGAAGACTTATTGAACCACTACTGCACTGTGTAATCATTAGAAGTTCCTGGGCCAAATGCGTCATTGATGCTGTGAGTTGTTTCTGATGCTTTACAAACCATTCTGAACTTGAACAAGAAAACTGTCCAAATTTGAGGCTCTAGGCTGCATGGGCTGCAGAAGCTATGGAATGTGGGCTGAGGAGCTGTGGCTCTGGAGCTCTGGTACGCAGGGTCAATAGTTGTAGTGCATGGGCTTAGTTGCTCCAAGGCATGTAGAATCTTCCCAGATCTGGGATCAAACCCAATGTTTCCTGCATTGGTAGGCGAGTTCTTTACCACTGAGCCACCAGGGAAATCCCATCAAGTTGCTTCTTAAGTAAGTAACCTGACTGACACAACAAAGTCTAACCCTCTTAAAAAAAAAGAAAATTGCTTGAATTTGCTTTTTGTCTAGCATCATTTCCCATAAAAATAAAATAAATGGCAAGTAATAAGCCATTAGCAAAAAAAAACATAAAGCAAGAAGTGCTCATTAAAATGATGTATAACACAACCACATTTAAGAATGTATTCCAATACCATATAGCAAAGTTCAACAATGCAAAACCGCAATTACTTTTGTACTAACCTAATAGTTAAGCTTTCATATGTTTCAGAGGAGGAAACTGAGTCTCAGAGAGGGTAGATAACTGTCTCTAAGATACAGAGTTAGAATGATGCTCCGAGGCACACAGCCAATTATAATCATGACAAGAACTGATGTCTCCTAAATCCAGGTGTGGGCCTTACTGGTCTGGCCTGTGGCCTCACCGGTACAATTCTGGTTTAGCTAGTGCCTCGTAAGCACTTGCCAGATATAACAGGCACTGTTGACTTATGGAAAGACAAGATTTATAACTCTTATACATGATTACAGGTCTGTCAACAGTGACCTTGTAAAAGATTAATAATCTTGTATATAATTTAGGCACTTTGCCACATGAAAAATAGGAGGAACCATGCAGGCTGATGATGCAATCTAAGGACAAAGCTTCTTTAAATGTGAAATGCTATAGAAGACTCTACTGCACAATTCCGAGGCGAAGAGATGGCAATTTCTGTTATCTTTTTCAGTCACTCAGTTCAAAGGAGGAAAAGAACATGTACCCATTTCTCAGACCATTTACTTTTCTGTGAATGTTGGCATGTAGCCCCCCTTCCCCACCACCACCACCTCCTTTCTGCAAGTCATGTTAGAACACACTAAAACTGTGCCTTGAGAGACAGTCCCCTGCTGCAGGAGATGTTTCCTTACCAATCCCTTCTGTAATACCAGAAACCTAGGATTCTACCCATCACGAGCCTTAGTACCTTTTTTTTATTTCCTGCTGTACTGCATGGCATGTGGGATTTCAGTTCCCAGACCAGGGATTGAACCTGTGCCCCCTGCAGTGGAAGCACAGAGTCTAAACCGCTGGACTGACAGGGAAGCCCAAGGTTCAGTACTTTGACAGAGGTGGCTTTGCCAAGCTTTTCCCTATTCATCCTTTCTTAGTAAGGGATTCAGAAACTTCTTTGCTTACCAACAGGCTACCCTGAAGAAGGTACACGACTATTTGTCTAAGATTCAAAGTGATACCCCATAAGGGGGCATAGAGCCATTCTTCCTCAAAAGAAGCAAATTCATATGCTTTTGTTCCAGTAAGAAGTTTAGGAGACATCTGTGACTGTCCACCACTAGAAAGTTCAGAAGAGAGGAGCTTCGGTCCAAGGATAAGTCTTTCTTCACCTGGCAGGCCAAAGGTCCTTGCTTTAGCACCATCTCCCTGCAGAATAGGTTGTTGGGCCAAGCTTATAAACAGGAAGACAGTGTCCAGAAACATCATATGAAGTTGAAAAGAAAGAAGAGAATAACCGCTAACCACACTAGTTATGAATCAAGTGCTAGTCTACATGCTGTACATAAGAATTCATTCAGTCTCTACTGTGCCATCCCTCCCACTTTATGGATGAAGAAACTGGCACAAAAAGGTCAGAGGACTGGAAGAGCTGAGTTTTGAACTCAAGAAACTTGGCCCCAGACAGCATTTTCTAAACCAGGGGCTTACAAACTCTGAATATTCATTGTTAGGATTGATGCTAAATCTGAAGCTCCAATACTTTGGCCACCTGATGCAAAGAGATGACTCATGGAAAAGACCCTGATGCTGGGAAAAACAGAAGGCAGAAGGAGAAGGGGATGACAGAGGATGAGATGGTTGGATGACATCACCAATTCAATGGACATGAGTCTGGGTAAGCTCCTGGAGACGGTGAAGGACAGGGAAGCCTGGAGTGCTGCAGTCCATGGGGCCACAAAGAGTCAGACACGACTGAGTGACTGAACAGACAACTCTAGTCTTGAGGGTCAACTCCAACCCATCACCTATTTCCATAAATAACAATGACTATCATGCTGACCTGGCAGAGTCTGTAGTTACAATAGGAACTGTATGCCTCACAAAGCCTAAAATAGTTACTAGCTCTTTGTAGAAAGAGTTTGCTGCCCCTTGTTGTGAATTATGTTGGTGAGGGATCGGGACTGTCCCTCTCGTACTGTTTAGAAGTACAAACACATCTGAAGGCTGTTGTTACATAAGACTAACAATGCAATACCTGGGAGATAGTTTTGCATCTAATTCTTTTCCATTTGTTTTTAAAGATGAGGAACCTGAGGCCTGGGGACATGAGAAAAAAATGACCCCTAGATGACACTGATAACAGCAGACACAGATCCAGAATCTAAACCCCTAACCAGCTGCCCTGCTGTGTTTGAGATAACACCTCAATTTTCAATTAGCGCCTTAGCAGGAATTAGTTGAAGATGAGTTGAGAACAAGACTGGAACGAATCAGAAGGACCATCCAGCAGACAGAGAAGGAAGTTAAAGGTAAGTAGAGAGAGGCCAACAGGGAGATAACCCAGTCTGTGCTGATAAAGGTGTCTGGAAGCAACTGTTTCACAGTTTGTCAGGTCAGCCGGGCAGGGCCACTTAGCCCGCCTATGAATCAAGTGCTAGTCTACATGCTGTACATAAGAATTCATTCAGTCTCTACTGTGCCATCCCTCCCACTTTATGGATGAAGAAACTGGCACAAAAAGGTCAGAGGACTGGAAGAGCTGAGTTTTGAACTCAAGAAACTTGGCCCCAGACAGCATTTTCTAAACCAGGGGCTTACAAACTCTGAATATTCATTGTTAGGATTGATGCTAAATCTGAAGCTCCAATACTTTGGCCACCTGATGCAAAGAGATGACTCATGGAAAAGACCCTGATGCTGGGAAAAACAGAAGGCAGAAGGAGAAGGGGATGACAGAGGATGAGATGGTTGGATGACATCACCAATTCAATGGACATGAGTCTGGGTAAGCTCCTGGAGACGGTGAAGGACAGGGAAGCCTGGAGTGCTGCAGTCCATGGGGCCACAAAGAGTCAGACACGACTGAGTGACTGAACAGACAACTCTAGTCTTGAGGGTCAACTCCAACCCATCACCTATTTCCATAAATAACAATGACTATCATGCTGACCTGGCAGAGTCTGTAGTTACAACAGGAACTGTATTCCTCACAAAGCCTAAAATAGTTACTAGCTCTTTGTAGAAAGAGTTTGCTGCCCCTTGTTGTGAATTATGTTGGTGAGGGATCGGGACTGTCCCTCTTGTACTGTTTAGAAGTACAAACACATCTGAAGGCTGTTGTTACATAAGACTAACAATGCAATACCTGGGAGATAGTTTTGCATCTAATTCTTTTCCATTTGTTTTTAAAGATGAGGAACCTGAGGTCTGGGGACATGAGAAAAAAATGACCCCTAGATGACACTGATAACAGCAGACACAGATCCAGAATCTAAACCCCTAACCAGCTGCCCTGCTGTGTTTGAGATAACACCTCAATTTTCAATTAGCGCCTTAGCAGGAATTAGTTGAAGATGAGTTGAGAACAAGACTGGAACGAATCAGAAGGACCATCCAGCAGACAGAGAAGGAAGTTAAAGGTAAGTAGAGAGAGGCCAACAGGGAGATAACCCAGTCTGTGCTGATAAAGGTATCTGGAAGCAACTGTTTCACAGTTTTGTCAGGTCAGCCGGGCAGGGCCACTTAGCCCGCCTGGATGCCCATGCCTTGACGTCTCTCTAAACTAATGTAGACTGTCTACAGGACACTCAAAAATAGGTGCTTCATAAATGCTATTGTGAATGTTATGTATTCATTTAGTCCTAACTGGACGGTAAATGCCTTGAGGGACATTCCAAAGGTCATGGATACATGAGGCACAGTCTGCAAAGAGGGCTCCATGCTGAGAAGTCAGAATGGAAATATTGACCTGATTACTTCCTAATATTTTGAAAGGCACATCCATAAGAAAGCTCAGCCGAGATCTTTATTTCTGATCACTTTCATTACTGTCATCTGCAAAGCCCTCATTTATCTTAGAGCTTCAAAAGCTCTACACACTGTCAAAACCAGCTTCTTCATGACATGTCACTTAATATGTTCTCCTTCATTTCCAAGGGAACAAAGTACTTATTTTCCCAAGTGCAATGGAAATCGCAACCCCTTCTCCTTCTTTCTGGGCTTTAAGGAGTCAGTATTAATCAAATACTAATGAGAATTGAAAGAACTAGAAATTATATAATTTTCCATCTTCAGAAATGCAAATGATAGTTAAAATCAGCATGATTTCACAATTAGTACACTGCTTTGTTCCATTCAAAACTTCATAGTCCAATCATATACAAATGCAAATGTACTGGCATATATTACTAGCTAATATGAAATTCTAGGAATTTTGGAAACTTCAGATGCCATAATAGCACCAGTCCAGAGAAATCAAATATTTTGTAAATTTTCAACCTTCTTGGAACTGTTTTCAGTTGGAGCTGATGGCTTACATATGTGAATTTCCTCAGTGGGGATGGACTGGCAAACTTGCAGTATTTGCCTAGCCACTGCTTCTCCAAGATTTGCAAGCTTGGTCCTGATGCAAGCCCCATGGCTTATCATAGGAGCATCCCCTTCAGCCACAGTGCAGTGGTATTGAAGATGAGTTGAGAAAAATGACGAATCAGAAGGACCATCCAGCAGACAGAGAAGGAAGTTAAAGGTAAGTAGAGAGAGGCCAACAGGGAGATAACCCAGTCTGTGCTGATAAAGGTGTCTGGAAGCAACTGTTTCACAGTTTGTCAGGTCAGCCGGGCAGGGCCACTTAGCCCGCCTGGATGCCCATGCCTTGACGTCTCTCTAAACTAATGTAGACTGTCTACAGGACACTCAAAAATAGGTGCTTCATAAATGCTATTGTGAATGTTATGTATTCATTTAGTCCTAACTGGATGGTAAATGCCTTGAGGGACATTCCAAAGGTCATGGATACATGAGGCACAGTCTGCAAAGAGGGCCCCATGCTGAGAAGTCAGAATGGAAATATTGACCTGATTACTTCCTAATATTTTGAAAGGCACATCCATAAGAAAGCTCAGCCGAGATCTTTATTCCTGATCACTTTCATCACTGTCATCTGCAAAGCCCTCATTTATCTTAGAGCTTCAAAAGCTCTACACACTGTCAAAACCAGCTTCTTCATGACATGTCACTTAATATGTTCTCCTTCATTTCCAAGGGAACAAAGTACTTATTTTCCCAAGTGCAATGGAAATCGCAACCCCTTCTCCTTCTTTTTGGGCTTTAAGGAGTCAGTATTAATCAAATACTAATGAGAATTGAAAGAGCTAGAAATTATATAATTTTCCATCTTCAGAAATGCAAATGATAGTTAAAATCAGCATAATTTCACAATTAGTACACTGCTTTGTTCCATTCAAAACTTCATAGTCCAATCATATACAAATGCAAATGTACTGGCATATATTACTAGCTAATATGAAATTCTAGGAATTTTGGAAACTTCAGATGCCATAATAGCACCAGTCCAGAGAAATCAAATATTTTGTAAATTTTCAACCTTCTTGGAACTGTTTTCAGTTGGAGCTGATGGCTTACATATGTGAATTTCCTCAGTGGGGATGGACTGGCAAACTTGCAGTATTTGCCTAGCCACTGCTTCTCCAAGATTTGCAAGCTTGGTCCTGATGCAAGCCCCATGGCTTATCATAGGAGCATCCCCTTCAGCCACAGTGCAGTGGTGTATATGAATCAACGTGGGCAGACCATCCCCTTTTCCCCAGGTCCCACTTCCTGGCCACAGCTGATTGGTCCAAAGGAGGACACGTGGCTCAAATGAGCCAGTTAATTAGTTCCTGCCTTAGGATTTTGGATTTTGTGCTGAGTTGGTCAGTCTGAGCTCTAACATTTAAAGTTCCAAAGCTGTCCATTGTCATGTTTTCTTCTATGCTGACAAGAAACATTATGAAAGCTGGTTTGTGAGAAGAGAGAAGAACACAGCAGCTGTGCAGAGAGGAGGAACTAAGGAGAAGTAGCATGAAGTCCTGAGTTCAAAGCTGATTTCAGCTTTTCTGGCAGATTCATCTTTGTATCTATGAGATATTTTTATATTGTTGCAAGAAAATTTTTTTCTGCTTAAGTTTATTGGAGTGGGGCTTCTGTCACTTGGCACTCAATGCCTTAAGAAATACACAATATGTAAAATTTTAAGGAGAGAATGAAATAGAACTGTGCTAGGAAAACAGGAAAGTTTATTTACTCATAAGTAAGCTTCGAGTTACTGAAAGCAGATTAATCAAGTCAATGACTTCCGCTTACTAAGTGCCCAATAATTTTGTTGTTGTTATTGTTGTTGCTTGTTTTAATGGATGATAAATAGCAAGGACTGCTAAGCGACATATTGATTACCAAGGGAAAAGAGAAAGCATGCAATGAAAGCATATTCCACAGGCCAAAACTGAAGACACACCCTCACTCTAACCAAGTCTGGTGTTAGTCTTTGTTCTTGTCTCAACAAATAGGATGATTATCTAGTTCTGTTGTATAAGCAGAACCCACGTAATCATCATCTCTCTTTTCTCCTGTACCAAGTCCATCATTGCACAATTCCACTAGTGGTTTAACCAAATAGAAGTCTCTTATCTTTACCCATTTCTCTCCATTTCAACTAGATTCTTTACCACGGGTGCCACCTGGGAAGCCCTTCATTGTGGCTATCCTAATCCAAAGTTGTTGCATGATTTAGTTGTCAGCTCAATTGGTCTCCTTTCTGAAACCTTTAATTCCTACCATTCCTTACTCCACAGGTCTGGTCAAAGGATGCTTTTTGAAATGTAAGTCTGATGATGACATCCATCTCCCCCCAAACATACACAATACACATCTTTTAAATGTTTTATGGTTTCCTTATTGCTATAGGGCAAAGATTCTCATTCCTCACTTTACAACGAAATCATCTGGAAGTTTTACAATGGAGCAAAACACACACAAACAAACCTTGGGCCTGGGTCTAACTTCCTCAAGTCTGGACTGAATTGTTCTAGACTGGGATCTTCTTACCAGTATGGCTAAAATGCTCCCCAGGTGATTGTGATGAAAAGTTAAGAGTAGCAAGAACTGCTCTCAGCCAAAATCCTTTCCATGGGCTGGACATGGTCTTGCTTCTGCTTCCTTCTCTCCTCTCATTAACTGCTACATCCCATCCACTGTTCTCCAGCCACACTAGTCTTCTCTCAGTTCCTCAAAATCCCCACACTCCTTCTTGCCTGGGTTGCCGGCCTCTGAGCAGCTTTTTCCTGTGACACACTCTCCATCTGCCCCAGATCTGCCCTTTGTACCACCTCCTTAGGGAAGACTTCCTGGGCTTTCCTGAGTAGGTCAGCTCCTGATTCTGGCCCATTGAACTCTGCACCTTTCCTTTATAGCACTTATCACAGTATGCTTTACCTTTATGTGTAATTCTTTGAACCACATTTGTGTTACCCACAGACTACACACTCTGTGAGCAGGGGCCATGTTTCTTTGCTCACCACTGCATTTCCAGTCTCCAGTTCACCTCGATGGGGACCAAGGGAGGACAGGGAGATATTTCCTGAGGGCAGCCATACTGCTATGGAAATTAAAATTCAGCACCAAGATTTCTGTTATAAAACTAACAAAAACTTCAAAGGGAAACTCAAGACTTGAGTGGAATGGGCAATACAAAACTTTAAGGGAAATGTGGTTGATGGTAGATGGAGCAGGCAGGGTATAAAAAGGGCCCCGGACAGGTGAAGGGTCTGGAGGAGGCTCTGACCCCACCAGGGTTGGTCTTCATTTCATCCCAGTAAACTTCTGCTTATGGCTTGTGTGGCATGGCCTGAAAACACAAACGGAGAACCTTTGCTCAACAATTCTCATGGGGTTTGGCAGGACAAGTCAGAAGCTCTGGGAGGTCCGTGGTGCAGACCATGGGGTTTTGAGTTGTACCATTCTACTCCTAAATGTTTTATGGTTTCCTTATTGCTATAGGGCAAAGATTCTCATTAACTTCATAATCATCTCGAAACATAACAATACACATCTTTAAATTTAGTTCCTAATCTTGGGCGCTGGTCTACTTTACACGTCATCTGGAAGTTTTACAATGGAGCAGAACACACACAAACAAACCTTGGGCCTGGGTCTAACTTCCTCAAGTCTGGACTGAATTGTTCTAGACTGGGATCTTCTTACCAGTATGGCTAAAATGCTCCCCAGGTGATTGTGATGAAAAGTTAAGAGTAGCAAGAACTGCTCTCAGCCAAAATCCTTTCCATGGGCTGGACATGGTCTTGCTTCTGCTTCCTTCTCTCCTCTCATTAACTGCTACATCCCATCCACTGTTCTCCAGCCACACTAGTCTTCTCTCAGTTCCTCAAAATCCCCACACTCCTTCTTGCCTGGGTTGCCGGCCTCTGAGCAGCTTTTTCCTGTGACACACTCTCCATCTGCCCCAGATCTGCCCTTTGTACCACCTCCTTAGGGAAGACTTCCTGGGCTTTCCTGAGTAGGTCAGCTCCTGATTCTGGCCCATTGAACTCTGCACCTTTCCTTTATAGCACTTATCACAGTATGCTTTACCTTTATGTGTAATTCTTTGAACCACATTTGTGTTACCCACAGACTACACACTCTGTGAGCAGGGGCCATGTTTCTTTGCTCACCACTGCATTTCCAGTCTCCAGTTCACCTCGATGGGGACCAAGGGAGGACAGGGAGATATTTCCTGAGGGCAGCCATACTGCTATGGAAATTAAAATTCAGCACCAAGATTTCTGTTATAAAACTAACAAAAACTTCAAAGGGAAACTCAAGACTTGAGTGGAATGGGCAATACAAAACTTTAAGGGGAATGTGGTTGATGGTAGATGGAGCAGGCAGGGTATAAAAGGCCCAGGACAGGTGAAGGGTCTGGAGGAGAGGCTCTGACCCCACCAGGGTTGGTCTTCATTTCATCCCAGTAAACTTCTGCTTATGGCTTGTGTGGCATGGCCTGAAAACACAAACGGAGAACCTTTGCTCAACAATTCTCATGGGGTTTGGCAGGACAAGTCAGAAGCTCTGGGAGGTCCGTGGTGCAGACCATGGGGTTTTTTTGAGTTGTAGCGATAGGACCTGCTAGTTCGGTGATCAGATGTGGAGCCAGACTCTCCCTCTTCAAACTCCTGCAGGGAGGTCTGGTACTTACTTGCTACATGACCTGAGGCCAAGTTCCTAATGATCTGTCTCTGTTTTCAGACTGTCTCATGAGAAAGATGACAGTGCAATGGGTATATAACATTATAGAGATATAGTTTCTTTAGAAACTCATCACAACGAGAACAGATTCAAGCTAACACACGCACAAGTCTTAGCCAACACAAGCCTTCTTCAGCCATTGTTTTTATAATTGTATTCCTACCCTGAAACTACAAGGTTCCTCACTTACGCTTCTGTGTTCATAGCAGCAGGAGCCCTAGCAGTTGGGTGTTCTGAGCCACCGCAGCCGACACACCCAGCTGCTCCAGCACAAACTTGCTGCTAACGAAGGAGAGAAGGCTTTTGACTTCTGAATAAGACCAAAGGGCAGCACATTCACAATTTCAAAATTTTGGATCATGCTTGTGCCGATGATGTGCCTTCCAACTACGTGCACTGCAATGCCACTGTTGTCTGCAAATGTTTGTGAAGTATACTATTCTCGGTGCCCGGTAATAGCTCTGAAGGTGGGTTGCTCACATTCTGAAGGGAAGATGGAGAGCTTTCACCAGCATCCCTTGCTAGGACAATGACAGAGGCAACCCTCTACATAGGACATCCTCCTCCCTCTGGCCCTGCCTTCTCCCTAGAAATGCATCCCGATTGACAAGGATAGTGGAGCACCCTATTTCTTCACATGCCGAAAGTGAAATGTTCTGAATATACAGTAACACCTGATGGCCCAGGGGCTTGGATACATTACAGTCCTTGGTAACACATCCCTTTTAAGTAGAAAGTCATTTTGTTACAATCACACCAGTTTCCAGTGGGCTTGAGATACATTTACACGTCCTTGGCTAACACATCCCTTTTAAGTAGAAAGATTGTTACTTCTGCTTATGGCTTGTGTGGCATGGCCTGAAAACACAAACGGAGAACCTTTGCTCAACAATTCTCATGGGGTTTGGCAGGACAAGTCAGAAGCTCTGGGAGGTCCGTGGTGCAGACCATGGGGTTTGAGTTGTAGCGATAGGACCTGCTAGTTCGGTGATCAGATGTGGAGCCAGACTCTCCCTCTTCAAACTCCTGCAGGGAGGTCTGGTACTTACTTGCTACATGACCTGAGGCCAAGTTCCTAATGATCTGTCTCTGTTTTCAGACTGTCTCATGAGAAAGATGACAGTGCAATGGGTATATAACATTATAGAGATATAGTTTCTTTAGAAACTCATCACAACGAGAACAGATTCAAGCTAACACACGCACAAGTCTTAGCCAACACAAGCCTTCTTCAGCCATTGTTTTTATAATTGTATTCCTACCCTGAAACTACAAGGTTCCTCACTTACGCTTCTGTGTTCATAGCAGCAGGAGCCCTAGCATTTGGGGTGTCCTGAGCCACCGCAGCCGACACACCCAGCTGCTCCAGCACAAACTTGCTGCTAACGAAGGAGAGAAGGCTTTTGACTTCTGAATAAGACCAAAGGGCAGCACATTCACAATTTCAAAATTTTGGATCATGCTTGTGCCGATGATGTGCCTTCCAACTACGTGCACTGCAATGCCACTGTTGTCTGCAAATGTTTGTGAAGTATACTATTCTCGGTGCCCGGTAATAGCTCTGAAGGTGGGTTGCTCACATTCTGAAGGGAAGATGGAGAGCTTTCACCAGCATCCTTTGCTAGGACAATGACAGAGGCAACCCTCTACATAGGACATCCTCCTCCCTCTGGCCCTGCCTTCTCCCTAGAAATGCATCCCGATTGACAAGGATAGTGGAGCACCCTATTTCTTCACATGCCGAAAGTGAAATGTTCTGAATATACAGTAACACCTGATGGCCCAGGGGCTTGGATACATTACACGTCCTTGGTAACACATCCCTTTTAAGTAGAAAGTCATTTTTGTTACAATCACACCAGTTTCATCTGAAAATTTAGTTTGGCCAACGCTCACTGGAAGAGAAATGTGACGGTTCATTTTATGTGTCAACTTGACTGGGCCATGGAGTGCCCGGACACTTGGTCAAGCATTCTGGATATGTCAGTGAGGGTGTTAAGCAGAGTGCCTTTCCTACCTCATCCAATCATGTGAAGACCTGAATAGAATAAAAAGACTGACATCTTACAGATGAGGGCTTTTCTGGTAGCTCAGATGCCAAAGAATCTGCCTGCTATGCGGGAGACCTTGACTCAGTCCCTGGATTGGGACGATCCCCTAGAGATGGTTATGGCAACCCACGCCTTGCCTGGAGAACCCCATGGTCAGTGGAGCCTGGCGGGCTACTGTCCATGAGGTTGCAAAGAGCTGGACATGACTGAGCAACTACACTACTATCCCGCAGACGAGAGGGATTCTCCTCCTGCTTGATCAACTTGATCTGGGACATTGGTTTTTCTCTTCCCTTGGGACTCAAACTAAAACACTGGCTCCTCCTGAGTTTTAGGAAGGCTGCAGGCTTTTAGACTGGAACACTATTGGTTCTTTTGCTTTTAGGTTTTTGGACCCAAACTGGAAGTAAACCATTGGCTCTCCTGGGTCTCCAGCTTGTTGACTGCAGATCTTGAGACATGTCAGCCTCTGTAATCACTAATTCCTTATAATATATCTCTTTCCATATATATATATCCATACATATATATAGTTACATTTTTTATTAGCTCTCTGGGGAACCCTAATACAAGGAGCTCAGAAGATTTTTCTGCCTTAGTAAGGTCAAGAGAGCAAATATTAATGACATAAGAAAGAATCACAAGATTTTTAGAGAAATACTAACATTATGGACATGAGTCACTCACTATACGAGGGAGTCAACATGTACTGACTCCATGGTATGAACCAGTCACTTCCACAAACATCAATTTAATGAACTGAAGGCATTATTTACTAAGCTAAGAAATCTGTTTTAGAACACATCCACCAGTTCTATCACTTATCTTTCCTCAAGTCTATGGAAGCTACTAAACTGAAGACACCCCAAACACGTCCCAGACATAGTTTAAGGCTTTTGTTACAATCACCAGTTTCATCTGAAAATTTAGTTTGGCCAACGCTCACTGGAAGAGAAATGTGACGGTTCATTTTATGTGTCAACTTGACTGGGCCATGGAGTGCCCGGACACTTGGTCAAGCATTCTGGATATGTCAGTGAGGGTGTTAAGCAGAGTGCCTTTCCTACCTCATCCAATCATGTGAAGACCTGAATAGAATAAAAAGACTGACATCTTACAGATGAGGGCTTTTCTGGTAGCTCAGATGCCAAAGAATCTGCCTGCTATGCGGGAGACCTTGACTCAGTCCCTGGATTGGGACGATCCCCTAGAGATGGTTATGGCAACCCACGCCTTGCCTGGAGAACCCCATGGTCAGTGGAGCCTGGCGGGCTACTGTCCATGAGGTTGCAAAGAGCTGGACATGACTGAGCAACTACACTACTATCCCGCAGACGAGAGGGATTCTCCTCCTGCTTGATCAACTTGATCTGGGACATTGGTTTTTCTCTTCCCTTGGGACTCAAACTAAAACACTGGCTCCTCCTGAGTTTTAGGAAGGCTGCAGGCTTTTACACTGGAACACTATTGGTTCTTTTGCTTTTAGGTTTTTGGACCCAAACTGGAAGTAAACCATTGGCTCTCCTGGGTCTCCAGCTTGTTGACTGCAGATCTTGAGACATGTCAGCCTCTGTAATCACTAATTCCTTATAATATATCTCTTTCCATATATATATATATCCATACATATATATAGTTACATTTTTTATTAGCTCTCTGGGGAACCCTAATACAAGGAGCTCAGAAGATTTTTCTGCCTTAGTAAGGTCAAGAGAGCAAATATTAATGACATAAGAAAGAATCACAAGATTTTTAGAGAAATACTAACATTATGGACATGAGTCACTCACTATACGAGGGAGTCAACATGTACTGACTCCATGGTATGAACCAGTCACTTCCACAAACATCAATTTAATGAACTGAAGGCATTATTTACTAAGCTAAGAAATCTGTTTTAGAACACATCCACCAGTTCTATCACTTATCTTTCCTCAAGTCTATGGAAGCTACTAAACTGAAGACACCCCAAACACGTCCCAGACATAGTTTAAGGCCTTCTCTTGCTAAAGGGAGCTGTAGAAACTTCAAAGGTGAAGGTGTGATTTCTTTCCTGTGTTAATTAACTGGGTGGTCACTTTAAACATCCTATTCTTCCAGACAGAACTGCAGCAATGTAAATGCAAAATAGGCAGGTGGATTATCTTTCTGCTCCCGACATCAGACAGCTAGGACAACATCTCACACATCACAGTATGTTGGGTGGTCACTATCTAGGAATACAGTGGATCCTTGTGACAAGGTTTGGGCAATCTTAGGGGCACCTCCATTACCTCAAGGTTGCAAATTGCAGGAAGCCTTTCAGACTCTGCACTGCCCAGATGTAGAAACTACAAGATTTTGTTGCAAGACAGGAGGAAAGGAAGTTTGATTTTCTGATCTGGGTCTGGAGAGAGTCACTTGGAGTTCTGAGACCTCAAGTGAGACATTTCTAGGATTTTTCTATCTCTTCCTGATGGAATGGATAGAAAAGTCCAGAAACAAAATGACTTATGCTGAAGTTAACAGGTTGGCAGAGTCTCAATCTTATTCACCTTCATGTAAGAAAAAGATCTAAACCTCAGGGACCCTGCAATTTGATAAAGTCATAACCCCCAACAGTGACTGACCAAAAGTTTTATAATGGACCAGAAACAGTGACTAGAATTTATGACCAGAGACTCGATTTCCGTCACTTAGTTATGTCACTTAACTCCTCTGGGCTTCAGCTGGAAAACCTGGGGTGGGGTGAGGAGGGTTGTAAGGAAGGGTAGGATTTCTGAGATTCCAAGCTTTCCTGTTATTGCTATAAAGAGTAGTTTTATTAGCATGATAATCCTCCCAGTTTACAAAAGGTAAAAACTTGGCAGCCAGGAAGTCCCTTCTTCTTCATTTGGATTGCAGTTTGTCAGCTCTCTGCTTAGTTTAACACGTGTGTGTGTGTGTGTGTGTGTGTGTGTGTGTGTGTGTGTGTGTGTGTTAGTTGCTTAGTCAAGTCTGACTCTGTGACCCCACAGACTGTAGCCCGCCAGGCTCTTCTGTCTATGGGATTCTCCAGGCAAGAGTACTGGAGTGTGTAGCCATTCCCTTCTCCAGGGTATCTTCCTGACCCAGGGACTGAACCCAGATCTCCTGCACTGCAGGCAGACTCTTTACTGTCTGAGCCACCAGGGAGACCCTAGAGCAATTGCTATAACACTTGCCTACACTAGGGGTGAGAAGTACAAAATGAACTCACAGACCTATGTGGTCTTGAGGAGGATCAGGTTGCTAGTTTAAGAAAATATACTTCAAGTTGTTATTTAACACTCACACACACACACAAATCTGGCAGTATCAAAATGTGTGTTTGATATTTCTCCCAACAAGAGAAGCCAACCTGAGTGACTCGTTTATAAGCAGCTGAATTTGCGACAGTGGTGCTGTGTGATGTCAGAGGTTAGACTGGCAAAGTCTACCGCTTTGGTTCTCTTGGGACACTGGTTGTGGGGGAAGTCATGGAGTATCCGGGAAGTCACAGCACCCCAAGACTTCCATGCTCGTGTAGGTGCTTTGTTAACTAACCATGCTGAGCTCCCATGGGAATGCCTCAACCACAGACTCAGCAGAAAGCACAGTTAAGCCTTTGATGGTAGGAGCCTCAGCCAACATCTGACTGCAACAGCATGAAAAGTCCCCAGCAAGACCTTCCGAGGCTGAGCAATTCCTGATTTCCCAACCCACAAAACTGGGACCAAAATAAAATAGTCAGCTTAGGCTACTGATTTCAGGGTAATGTGTAATGCAGCAATATTGACCAGAAATTTCAGCCCCCAAATTATCCTTAATTATTCCAGAATCAAAATTAACACAGGAATATTTATATTTCAAGAAATTTTTCCAATAAGTATTTCATCCATGTTCAATGAGAAAAAGATAACACTGGTATAAGTGACCTAAAACCCATATAAGCAATCATGCCACGTCTAGAATATCTTATTTATTTTTAAGTATAGCCTTGATAAGTAGTTTAAGTTTCCTCAAACTAGAAACATAGCCATGGATCATGATAGTCTGAACAGTAAAAATTCAAGGTAAGAAAAACGAAACCAAGCTACACCTTAAATAACAACCATACTTGTCCTCTTTTGTATTATCACTGCTCTTCAGGACAAGTAATTTTTTTTCTGTTTGAAAAAAAAAGAAAACATCTTCTTGAGTCTGTATTTACTGTAACTACAGTGAAACACATTCTGGCCTGGGGATCAAAGAAATAGCTAGGGAGATAAGAATAGGCTCCTGCCTCCTGTTCCTTCAGCTAATTTGTGGGGAACTTGGCTAACCCACCATAAATTCATAGATATTTTCAACATCATCAAGATTTAAGGGTTCTAATTCAGTTGAAGTGGAGAGCATAATCCATCTCCTGAAAGTGGATGCATCATAACTCAGTAGACCTAAAACTTGTCTGAGGATGCAGTCTCTAGACACTGCAGAAGATCTATTTCACAGCCAACAATCTCAAGGCCTACCTACTTGGGAGAGCAGCTAACAGCCAACCTTGTCTCTTCATTTTGGTTTCTCTATTCGCTGAGTCGCAGTTATAGTTCTGACCTACCTTAACTGTCACTGCATAGGTTGGGGAAGGCTGCAAAATGACTGAAAAAAAAAAAAAAAACAAACCTGAAAATACCAAATCAGCTTTGCAAATGTGGTAGTTTTCAAAACCAACTCAGCCTGTTTGTTCATTTTTTAGCAGAGATTCATCTTTAAAATTTGTATTCACCTTGGCCACATTCCTCTGGCCTATACAGAAGGGGAAAACATGGAAACAGTGACAGATTTTTTTCCCCTTGGGCTCCAAAGTCATTATAGTAGGTGTCTACAGCCATGAAATTAAAAGACACTTGCTACTTGGAAGAAAAGTTATGACCAACCTAGACAGTATATTAAAAAGCAGACACTTGGTTGGCAAAGGTTCATATGCTCAAAGCTATGGTTTTCCGAGGAGTTATGTATGGATGTGAGAGTTGGACTATAAGGAAGACTGAGCACTGAATAATTGATGCTTCCCAACTGTGGTGCTGGAGAAGACTCTTGAGAGTCCCTTGGACAGCAAGGAGATCAAACCAGTCAATCTTAAAGGAAGTCAACCCTGAATATTCATTAGAAGGACTGATGATGAAGCTGAAGTAAAAATTCAAGGTAAGAAAAACGAAACCAAGCTACACCTTAAATAACAACCATACTTGTCCTCTTTTGTATTATCACTGCTCTTCAGGACAAGTAATTTTTTTTCTGTTTGAAAAAAAAGAAAACATCTTCTTGAGTCTGTATTTACTGTAACTACAGTGAAACACATTCTGGCCTGGGGATCAAAGAAATAGCTAGGGAGATAAGAATAGGCTCCTGCCTCCTGTTCCTTCAGCTAATTTGTGGGGAACTTGGCTAACCCACCATAAATTCATAGATATTTTCAACATCATCAAGATTTAAGGGTTCTAATTCAGTTGAAGTGGAGAGCATAATCCATCTCCTGAAAGTGGATGCATCATAACTCAGTAGACCTAAAACTTGTCTGAGGATGCAGTCTCTAGACACTGCAGAAGATCTATTTCACAGCCAACAATCTCAAGGCCTACCTACTTGGGAGAGCAGCTAACAGCCAACCTTGTCTCTTCATTTTGGTTTCTCTATTCGCTGAGTCGCAGTTATAGTTCTGACCTACCTTAACTGTCACTGCATAGGTTGGGGAAGGCTGCAAAATGACTGAAAAAAAAAAAAAAAAACAAACCTGAAAATACCAAATCAGCTTTGCAAATGTGGTAGTTTTCAAAACCAACTCAGCCTGTTTGTTCATTTTTTAGCAGAGATTCATCTTTAAAATTTGTATTCACCTTGGCCACATTCCTCTGGCCTATACAGAAGGGGAAAACATGGAAACAGTGACAGATTTTTTTCCCCTTGGGCTCCAAAGTCATTATAGTAGGTGTCTACAGCCATGAAATTAAAAGACACTTGCTACTTGGAAGAAAAGTTATGACCAACCTAGACAGTATATTAAAAAGCAGACACTTGGTTGGCAAAGGTTCATATGCTCAAAGCTATGGTTTTCCGAGGAGTTATGTATGGATGTGAGAGTTGGACTATAAGGAAGACTGAGCACTGAATAATTGATGCTTCCCAACTGTGGTGCTGGAGAAGACTCTTGAGAGTCCCTTGGACAGCAAGGAGATCAAACCAGTCAATCTTAAAGGAAGTCAACCCTGAATATTCATTAGAAGGACTGATGATGAAGCTGAAGCTCCAACATTTTGTCCACTTGATGTGAAGAGCCAACTCATTGGAAAGGATCCTCATGCTAGAAAAGACTGAAGGCAGGAGGAGAAGGGGACGGCAGAGGATGAGATAGTTGGCTGGCATCACCAACTCAATGGACATGAGTTTGAGCAAACTCTGGGAGATGGTGAAGGACAGGGAAGCCTGGAGTGCTGCAGTCCATAGGGTTGCAAATAGTCGGATATGACTTAGCAACTGAGTAACAACTGGCCACATTGACTACCTAAGTTGACTAAGTAAATTCACATTCACCTTGGTCACATGTGTGAGTGGGAGAAGGGGCATCAGAAAGTAAAGATAAAATTCATTTAAAGTCCTTATGGGTTTTGGACAAATGGAACAACTGGTGAGATCTATTATCACCATTTCAGTAACTGCAGGCAGTATGTATAATCCTATATATCAAAAACAAACAGACAAATAAGGGGTTATCTAGATAAGCAAATTACTATTCTCTAGGGTATCATCGTGACCCAGGGGTCAAACCTGCATTGCAAGCAGATTCTTTACCATGTGAACCAACAGAGAACCCCAACATATTAAGTAGGGTCTCTGAGATGACTATACCTTCATTTATGCAGAATATGCTTAAAATTATCAAAGTTTGTCCTGCACAAAAGTTTTCAGGGATGCTTCAGAATATTATTTATTCTGTATGTAAATTACAGGTAAAAAGGGCAAGTCTGTATCAAGTAACATTGGGTTCCAAGCCCATGACAAAAAGACTTACTGAGAGAGTTGTTTTTCTCTGCTAGCTCAATTGTTCCACCATGATTTTTCCTTTCCTCCAATGTTTGTGAGGTCTCATACTTCTCACCGTGGCTCCAAGGCTGCATCCTCCCTGAGACTTTCTGATGGCACATGAATCCTCAGCCTTCAGGCTGGCTCTGGGGGCTGCTTTCATTCTCTGTCCATGTAAGCCTCATGTTGAGGTGAAATGACTTGCTTATATCCTGTCTTCTCCATTGGGCTGGGAGATCCAAGGGGCCAAAGACTCTAGCTCAGTCTTTCACCTTTGTATCCAACGTATGGCTGTATGTGTAGCCAGTGTCCAGACAATGCTGGAGGGTTTGTCCCTGGATCTGCCTGCCATTCCTTCATTTGTTCTGTATTTTTAATATGTAATATGTCTTTTCCTCTTAATCTTTGTGCTTTTTCACTGGATCCTTTAGAGTTTCAACTCCAAAGTTCTTGAGAGAGAGAGGTCCTGTCAGCTGGTGCACAGTCTGCCGAAATCGGGGTGTGACTGTGTGTGTGAGCTGAGTCACCATCTCCCATTTCTGGCTTCACTCCTCACATCTACAACCTACCCTTGTGCTCTATTTCCATCCCTTCTTCTCATTTCCCTTTTGGAGCACATCTGAAAGTGAGAAAACTTCATCTTACTACTATATTTGTACCTGCCAAATACTATGCTGAATCCAGCTGCGATTCTTAAATTATGCTGGAGAAAGTGGTATATATCTAGTGCAAAATAAATTTCCTTATAATCTCTAGCTGTAAAAATCCTGTTCTATTTTTTAAAAGTATGGCATGGTGTAAGTAAAACTCTGTTTTGAACTTTTTCTGGCATTGAAAAACATAGGGTGAAAATATTCCAAAGCATTATGAGTCATTCTTTTAGGAATACCTAGTGGTATGGGAACTGGTCGTGAGAAGGTTAAAAAAAAAAAAAAAAACCACAAAAGCTAAACAAAATTGGATTCTATTTAAGTATATTTAAAATTACTTTTTTCTCTTTATGTGTGTAAAGATGGCAAAGAAATGTATAAAAATTCAAGTTCTAATTCAAAGATATGACTTACATTTTCCTCTTTATATTTCTTTGTCTTTCTCAATTTACTACAATGATGATGTATTTTTCTATAGCCAGAAAAAAACCCAAAATCCTGACATGAAATGTAAAGGAAAAAAAAAATAACCTGAAAAAGTTAAAAAACATAGAACAGACTGGGACATTTAAAAGAAAGTCTGTTCTATATTGTAGCCTGGGTAAAGGACAGAGAAAAAGGGATTTTTTTTTATTGTAGCATTTTTTTTTGGTAATGAATAATGTGTTTAAATTCTCAAGAGTATAGAACAGTGTTATGAGGCCCTAAACATACACCCTCAGCTCTCCCCAGTAGCCACACTGCCATCCTTCTTTTTCCTCCTCACTGTTTTTTTCAAAGAAGTTTTTTTTTTTTTTTTTTAAGGATTCCAGTTATCCTTTCATCTGTTTGACTATGTTTTACTTTATACTTCTTGGGTTTTTCCTTTGGGGATGACTTCCAAGGCCGCAAAGCTTCTGAACGCCCACTCATGTGAGACAGTGTCTTGATTCCGCAAGTATGTGCCCTTCAACCCCGACTGGAGACGAATCCCATTGAAGTCCCTGAGAGCAAACATCTATGAAAAGCAAAGCGATCTGGTATTTACTCAACTCTACTCCTGTCCGGTGGGTCAGAGAACTGATCCAGCGTCCAGGATAAAGCCGGGCCTCGCTGGGCCTTGGCAGCTCAAGCCGCCCCATTGTGATTCAAGATTCCGGGTGTAAACACAGGCAGTGTTTAACCATCGCCAGTTTGCTTTGAATGTTTGATAGCCGTGACTGGGGCTCAGGAAGAACACAGTAGTGACTTCTCTGCCGGAGCTGAAGTTGAGGCTTTATGTAGTATCTGGGCAAGCAGCACGGGCAGCTGCAAGTCCTCAATGGGCGCTTTCTAGTCGCTGAGTGGGCTGGGCCGGCGTTGCTGGGAGCCAAGGGGCTGGAGCTGCCCCTAGGGCTGGGCCACTCTGTCTCAGTGACAGGTGCTGAGGAAGAGGCAAAGGAGGAGCCCCTCCCCACTGGCTCCCAAGCCTGGGCTCCCTGTCTGCCACTAACTGCCATTTTTATTGGTTTTTGTTTTAGGAGCACAGGGCCTTGGCAGGCAGAGATGTACCCTGTGGCTTGGTCTTTTTCTGCTTAGCCAGTGGCGATGAAAAATAATAACAATGACCCTGACTTTGCTAAATGGCCAAGACTCAGGTAACGAACCAGTGCCTCTGCTGGCAGAAAGCCTTCTAGATGCTTGATGCAGTGTGGCCTGCTGGGTTGGGAAGGAGAACTGGAAGAGAAGAGTCCTAAGTTGTACCTCAGAGCACCCAAAGGAGATAATCTCCTGAGGTGGAGAGATGACCCTGTGTATTATTATCTGTCACTTACTGAGAACTTTTATGTGCTGGGTACTGCATTACGTACTGCATGCTGACCTGCTTGACAGAATCTGCAATGCCTTTACGTTTTTCTTAAAAAAGGAGAAAACTGAGTTTTAAAAAGATTAAGTAATGACGTTTATTTTTATTTTTCTTGGGTTTTCCTTTGGGGATGACTTCCAAGGCCGCAAAGCTTCTGAACGCCCACTCATGTGAGACAGTGTCTTGATTCCGCAAGTATGTGCCCTTCAACCCCGACTGGAGACGAATCCCATTGAAGTCCCTGAGAGCAAACATCTATGAAAAGCAAAGCGATCTGGTATTTACTCAACTCTACTCCTGTCCGGTGGGTCAGAGAACTGATCCAGCGTCCAGGATAAAGCCGGGCCTCGCTGGGCCTTGGCAGCTCAAGCCGCCCCATTGTGGTTCAAGATTCCGGTGTAAACACAGGCAGTGTTTAACCATCGCCAGTTTGCTTTGAATGTTTGATAGCCGTGACTGGGGCTCAGGAAGAACACAGTAGTGACTTCTCTGCCGGAGCTGAAGTTGAGGCTTTATGTAGTATCTGGGCAAGCAGCACGGGCAGCTGCAAGTCCTCAATGGGCGCTTTCTAGTCGCTGAGTGGGCTGGGCCGGCGTTGCTGGGAGCCAAGGGGCTGGAGCTGCCCCTAGGGCTGGGCCACTCTGTCTCAGTGACAGGTGCTGAGGAAGAGGCAAAGGAGGAGCCCCTCCCCACTGGCTCCCAAGCCTGGGCTCCCTGTCTGCCACTAACTGCCATTTTTATTGGTTTTTGTTTTAGGAGCACAGGGCCTTGGCAGGCAGAGATGTACCCTGTGGCTTGGTCTTTTTCTGCTTAGCCAGTGGCGATGAAAAATAATAACAATGACCCTGACTTTGCTAAATGGCCAAGACTCAGGTAACGAACCAGTGCCTCTGCTGGCAGAAAGCCTTCTAGATGCTTGATGCAGTGTGGCCTGCTGGGTTGGGAAGGAGAACTGGAAGAGAAGAGTCCTAAGTTGTACCTCAGAGCACCCAAAGGAGATAATCTCCTGAGGTGGAGAGATGACCCTGTGTATTATTATCTGTCACTTACTGAGAACTTTTATGTGCTGGGTACTGCATTACGTACTGCATGCTGACCTGCTTGACAGAATCTGCAATGCCTTTACGTTTTTCTTAAAAAAGGAGAAAACTGAGTTTTAAAAAGATTAAGTAATGTATTCAATACTGTTACACAGCTTATAAATGGTATAGCCAGAAATTCACCCCTGGTATGACTATAACATAACTTTTACTCTTTCTGGGGAAAACACACAGCTTATGCCTTATGAATTTTAAATTCAAGGTGCCAGGAGGCTGTGGCCTAGAAAAGACGAATTGGCCATGGAAGTACAGAGTAAGTCAACAATTCATATACTCTTTTCATTACAGAGAATTTCAGGAAAAGTCAGAATCATTAGGCAGAATGGCAGAAAGCTCCCTTCCTAATAAGAAGACCTCCTTACCCCCTAAGTATGGGCTTAGTGAGCCTGCAAAAAAAAAAAAAAAAAGAATTTCATTGTTCTTATTTTAAATAATTGCTCCTGAATTTTTCACTTTAAAAATAGCTGTCAGTTTTTAGAACAATTAAGATTTGTGGAAGAAACTGAGTAGTACTGAGAGCGGCCCTATTCCTGTACCCAGTTTCCACTATTATTAACATCTAATAATGCACATGTGTTAAAATTAGTGAACTAATATCAAAACAGTATTAACTAAAGTCCATAGTTTATTCAGATTTCCTTGATTTTTACCTAATATCCTTCTCCCGCGTCAGAAGTCCATCTAAGGACACCACATTACACTTAGTTGCTATGACTCCTTAGGCTGCTCTTGGCTGTGAGAGTTTCTAAGGCTTTTGTTGGTCTTGGTGACCTTGCCAGTTCTGAGGGGTACTAGTGATTTTGTAAGAGGTAAGAGAATGCCACTCTCTAGGGACAAGTCTGTTGTTTTTCTTGCGATTAGACTAAGGTAATGCGTTTTGGCAGAGGACCTCAGATGGAAGGTGCCATTTTCACCACACTGTATCAGGGGTATGTACTGTCAACATGACCTATGACTGTTGATGTTGACCTTGATCACTTGGCTGAGGTAGTATCTATTAGATTTCCCCACTGGAAGTTTATGTCTTGCTGCCTACCTTCCATACTATGTTCTTTCAAGCTCACTATGCATAGCCCACACTTCAGTGGGGTGCTCACTGACTTTTAAAACAGTCTTATTAATTTTCCTCCATTGCACTAAGTTCTTGTTTAGCCTGAGTTGATACCATTTGTTAATTTACTCATCTCTGATCCCACAATCCAAATTACTGCTCTCAAATCATAGATGTTCAGAGAGTATAAAGGACATCATATGCTTGAATTATCTGCTAGCCAGAGGAAGCAGAAATACATACACATCTTGAAAGAATTTCTTATTTAATATCCCCTGAAAGCAAGGAAGCAGTCGTCATGGTGGTGGTGGTGGTGAAGTTTCTGTCGTGACTGATTCTTATAGCTGTATGGACTATAGCCCACCAGGCGCCTCTGTCTCCAAGGGATTTTCCAGGCAAGAATGCAAGAATGCGTTGCCATTTTCTTCTCCAGGGGATCTCCCTGACCTAGGGATCAAGTCTGCGTATACTGCTTTGGCATGTAGGTTCTTTACCATGTGAGCCACCAGGGAAACCCCAGAGTCATTATAGCATATTCAGAAATTTGTTGGTTGCCCTGACATTTATTTTAGGGACCAGAGTCATTTTGATTTGGAATAATATAAAAGTTATGGCATAGTGTTTTCAACATCAATGTCCTAAGCCCCCACCAATGACCCTACCTCAGCCCCATCTTTTAGAGGAGTTAGGTGAAACAAGATATCCCAGGTCACAGAGGTGGTGTCTCAGCTCAAGGAAGCAAAGTCTGCAAAGTCTGGTTACTGAACTTAGGAACAGATATTGTGAACATGGATGTACCAACAAAATACAATGGGCAGCTGATTCTTTGATGCCGATGAGGAGGAGAACAAAGGTGATGGAGGAAGACATAGATCTGAGGAGGCACTGCATTGATTTTTATGTCAACAGTTTTAAGGAAATAAAATAGGACTTCCCTGGTGGTCCAGTGGTTAAGAATCTACCTGGTAATGCAGGAGACACAGGTTCGATCCCTGGTCTAGGAGGATTCCACATGCTGCAGGGTAACTAAGCCTGTGCACCATAACTACTCAAGCCCATTGTACTAGAACCTGTGCTCCATGACAAAGAAAAGGCCCCAAAACCCGGTAACCAGAGAAAGCCCCATGTTGATACCATTGGGTTAATTAAACTCATAATTTTCCTCCATTGCACTAAGTTCTTGTTTAGCCTGAGTTGATACCATTTGTTAATTTACTCATCTCTGATCCCACAATCCAAATTACTGCTCTCAAATCATAGATGTTCAGAGAGTATAAAGGACATCATATGCTTGAATTATCTGCTAGCCAGAGGAAGCAGAAATACATACACATCTTGAAAGAATTTCTTATTTAATATCCCCTGAAAGCAAGGAAGCAGTCGTCATGGTGGTGGTGGTGGTGAAGTTTCTGTCGTGACTGATTCTTATAGCTGTATGGACTATAGCCCACCAGGCGCCTCTGTCTCCAAGGGATTTTCCAGGCAAGAATGCAAGAATGCGTTGCCATTTTCTTCTCCAGGGGATCTCCCTGACCTAGGGATCAAGTCTGCGTATACTGCTTTGGCATGTAGGTTCTTTACCATGTGAGCCACCAGGAAACCCCAGAGTCATTATAGCATATTCAGAAATTTGTTGGTTGCCCTGACATTTATTTTAGGGACCAGAGTCATTTTGATTTGGAATAATATAAAAGTTATGGCATAGTGTTTTCAACATCAATGTCCTAAGCCCCCACCAATGACCCTACCCCAGCCCCATCTTTTAGAGGAGTTAGGTGAAACAAGATATCCCAGGTCACAGAGGTGGTGTCTCAGCTCAAGGAAGCAAAGTCTGCAAAGTCTGGTTACTGAACTTAGGAACAGATATTGTGAACATGGATGTACCAACAAAATACAATGGGCAGCTGATTCTTTGATGCCGATGAGGAGGAGAACAAAGGTGATGGAGGAAGACATAGATCTGAGGAGGCACTGCATTGATTTTTATGTCAACAGTTTTAAGGAAATAAAATAGGACTTCCCTGGTGGTCCAGTGGTTAAGAATCTACCTGGTAATGCAGGAGACACAGGTTCGATCCCTGGTCTAGGAGGATTCCACATGCTGCAGGGTAACTAAGCCTGTGCACCATAACTACTCAAGCCCATTGTACTAGAACCTGTGCTCCATGACAAGAGTAGTCACCACAATGAGAAGCCCACACTACAACGAGAGGCTAGCTCCTGCTCACTCCAACCAGAGAAAGCCCACATGTAGTGACACAGCCCAGCCAAACAAATAATCATAATAAATGCAGTAGAAACAACCATAAAATAACCTCAGATGTAAGCACAGTCATTATCCTCCTAAGCATTTCAAATTATAATTACCTCTGTCTGGACTAATAAGAACACTCTTTGCACACTTCACCTTGTTTATAGTTTTTTGAACTGAAGAACTTTGAAACAATCAAAATTATGTTAGGAATATAACTAAAATTGAGTGTCAGCTTAGTTTAGTGGAAAGGAAACTGAACAAAGTTAGCTGTATGCCTTTGATCTTGAACAATTATTTGAGAAGCAATATTGAAGCAAGCTTTTAAACCTGTTACCAAGGTCCGAGATTACTTTGGTAGATCTCTCCTATAGGTCAGATTTGCTTACATTCTATTTTGTGTGAGTGGGAAGATTCAGAAAGCAAAGTTCAATTTTCTCTAGAAGAGTCTGCCCCCACAGCTATATATGGAGTTGATAGGCAGGATGAATTAAGCAAATTCACCCCAGAAAAGAACAGAAGTGACAATCCTCAATGAAAAGACACCGAAGGATCTTTAAAGGAAATTTTCCTCTTCTTCTTTTTTTAATTTGAGGATAATTGCTTTACATTAATGTGTTGGCCTCTGCCATACCTCAATATGAATCAGCCTGTACCTATGTCTCCTCCCTCCTCTAACCCTCTCCCACTTCCCACAGCCATCCTATCCCTCTGGGTTGTCACGGAGGGTTAAAAGAGGTGGTGTCTCAGCTAGAACTTAAAGGACACAAAAATATTGTGAACATGGATGTACCAACAAAATACAATGGGCAGCTGATTCTTTGATGCCGATGAGGAGGAGAACAAAGGTGATGGAGGAAGACATAGATCTGAGGAGGCACTGCATTGATTTTTATGTCAACAGTTTTAAGGAAATAAAATAGGACTTCCCTGGTGGTCCAGTGGTTAAGAATCTACCTGGTAATGCAGGAGACACAGGTTCGATCCCTGGTCTAGGAGGATTCCACATGCTGCAGGGTAACTAAGCCTGTGCACCATAACTACTCAAGCCCATTGTACTAGAACCTGTGCTCCATGACAAGAGTAGTCACCACAATGAGAAGCCCACACTACAACGAGAGGCTAGCTCCTGCTCACTCCAACCAGAGAAAGCCCACATGTAGTGACACAGCCCAGCCAAACAAATAATCATAATAAATGCAGTAGAAACAACCATAAAATAACCTCAGATGTAAGTACAGTCATTATCCTCCTAAGCATTTCAAATTATAATTACCTCTGTCTGGACTAATAAGAACACTCTTTGCACACTTCACCTTGTTTATAGTTTTTTGAACTGAAGAACTTTGAAACAATTAAAATTATGTTAGGAATATAACTAAAAATTGAGTGTCAGCTTAGTTTAGTGGAAAGGAAACTGAACAAAGTTAGCTGTATGCCTTTGATCTTGAACAATTATTTGAGAAGCAATATTGAAGCAAGCTTTTAAACCTGTTACCAAGGTCCGAGATTACTTTGGTAGATCTCTCCTATAGGTCAGATTTGCTTACATTCTATTTTGTGTGAGTGGGAAGATTCAGAAAGCAAAGTTCAATTTTCTCTAGAAGAGTCTGCCCCCAGAGCTATATATGGAGTTGATAGGCAGGATGAATTAAGCAAATTCACCCCAGAAAAGAACAGAAGTGACAATCCTCAATGAAAAGACACCGAAGGATCTTTAAAGGAAATTTTCCTCTTCTTCTTTTTTTAATTTGAGGATAATTGCTTTACATTAATGTGTTGGCCTCTGCCATACATCAATATGAATCAGCCTGTACCTATGTCTCCTCCCTCCTCTAACCCTCTCCCACTTCCCACAGCCATCCTATCCCTCTGGGTTGTCACAGAGGGTTAAAAGTTCATGAGAGTGGCAATGGAAAAGCAGAGATATAGCCCAATGTTTCTAACCTTTTCGAGAACTAGAATCTCTTTTGCGAGTCAAAATAAGTTCATTTATCCCAGTATGAGAGTAGTTGAATTTTACTATCCATTTGTTGACAAAGAATTATACATTAGGGATGCTAATCACATTACTACACTACAGCTTCTATATGCATTTAAAAAGCCAGGGGCACACATGTATGAAAACATGTTATTTATTAAGTCTGTAGCTGGTGCTTGCTGCATAAGGCCTGTAATAACCCTGGGACCCCCATCAGTAAAGGTATGCATTCCTGCTGCTGCTCCCGCTGCCCACACCACTCCCAAGCCCACCACTAGGTTCCTGACCTAGCTCTTCTCTAGTCGATGAACTGTTACATCTAGACTTCGGTTGCTATGGTTCCATGTCCTCCTCACATCTCCAGAGAACTTTATGAAAAGGAAGTGCAGAGGGAACTTCACGTGGCCTGATGGATGGACCTGGCTGGAACTGTGGTGCTTTCCCAGAGTCCAGGAAACTTCCAGTCATATTGGTTAATGGCTCCCTCCATTCACAACTCTTTAGAAGCTGTACCAACCCTGAGAACAGCAAGAAGGGACAGCAACGAGTGAACATGTTTTGAGACCTTGAATCTGTCCCTGTCTCATAGTATGAAGACAGATCAAATCAAGAGAGAGACTGAGCTCTGGGCTCAGACCCGTTCCTGGGGTTACTTGTGGGTCACTCTATCCTATTCTGGCTCACATATGATGCATGTTTTTGTTCTCAGTAAAGGTCCTATTTCTTGGTGGAGTTACCCTTACCCCACTCTCTGGTTACTTTGAGTAATGTGGCCTCACCCCAGAAAAGAACAGAAGTGACAATCCTCAATGAAAAGACACCGAAGGATCTTTAAAGGAAATTTTCCTCTTCTTCTTTTTTTAATTTGAGGATAATTGCTTTACATTAATGTGTTGGCCTCTGCCATACCTCAATATGAATCAGCCTGTACCTATGTCTCCTCCCTCCTCTAACCCTCTCCCACTTCCCACAGCCATCCTATCCCTCTGGGTTGTCACGGAGGGTTAAAAGTTCATGAGAGTGGCAATGAAAAAGCAGAGATATAGCCCAATGTTTCTAACCTTTTCGAGAACTAGAATCTCTTTTGCGAGTCAAAATAAGTTCATTTATCCCAGTATGAGAGTAGTTGAATTTTACTATCCATTTGTTGACAAAGAATTATACATTAGGGATGCTAATCACATTACTACACTACAGCTTCTATATGCATTTAAAAAGCCAGGGGCACACATGTATGAAAACATGTTATTTATTAAGTCTGTAGCTGGTGCTTGCTGCATAAGGCCTGTAATAACCCTGGGACCCCCATCAGTAAAGGTATGCATTCCTGCTGCTGCTCCCGCTGCCCACACCACTCCCAAGCCCACCACTAGGTTCCTGACCTAGCTCTTCTCTAGTCGATGAACTGTTACATCTAGACTTCGGTTGCTATGGTTCCATGTCCTCCTCACATCTCCAGAGAACTTTATGAAAAGGAAGTGCAGAGGGAACTTCACGTGGCCTGATGGATGGACCTGGCTGGAACTGTGGTGCTTTCCCAGAGTCCAGGAAACTTCCAGTCATATTGGTTAATGGCTCCCTCCATTCACAACTCTTTAGAAGCTGTACCAACCCTGAGAACAGCAAGAAGGGACAGCAACGAGTGAACATGTTTTGAGACCTTGAATCTGTCCCTGTCTCATAGTATGAAGACAGATCAAATCAAGAGAGAGACTGAGCTCTGGGCTCAGACCCGTTCCTGGGGTTACTTGTGGGTCACTCTATCCTATTCTGGCTCACATATGATGCATGTTTTTGTTCTCAGTAAAGGTCCTATTTCTTGGTGGAGTTACCCTTACCCCCACTCTCTGGTTACTTTGAGGCAATTCTGAATTTCTATCCTGGTTGAACTGCCTTAAGAAATTCTGGGAAAAAATCCAGTACTTCTCCCCGTCTGCCCACCGTGTTAGCTCACACCCAGCCCGGAGGATAGAATCTGGATTCATAGGAAAGGCATGGGAAGGGCTCCTCCCTTCCCTCCTCCTCAGTTCCATATCAGCAATACAAAACCAAAATGCAAACCTATCCATCTCCTAACCCATACCAAAACCTTAACATTAGAGATCTTTCGGTTCAGGCTTTAACCTGTTTTAAAATTGCAAAATCTCCCTAAAAGCAGGGGTTACTGGTTAGGCTTATCAGATCCTTTCCTGGTGACACATTTCAAAAGTGAGAGGGTGGGATGAGGAGAACTCTGAGTCTCCCTCTTTCTACTTCCAACAACAGTCAGGAAAAGCAAAAAGGGGAAACTAAAGGTTAAGGTTACCAGAACCAAAATTCCAGGTCTTGTCCTATTGTCTCCCTTGCCTCAGGGACCAAAAGTTCTTTTTTTAGAGCAGATACAGGCAGATGACTTAAAGATTGTAATTCAGTTCACACTGAAAGGCAGAGTATAACAAGATTCCTGGGAGGCACTCAAGAGAGGGCCAGAATGGGAAAAGAACAGGTATCACTGAGACCACGAGTTGTAGGCTGGTCAGTGGTAAGAAATGCACAGCTCTCCCTGTGTTCATGACTGTTTTATATGCTTTATATGCAAGAGAGAGTGATGTTATTTTGCCCCATTTAATAGGTGGGAAATAACCTGCCCAACACAAGGGCTGAGCCACCTAGGCAGTGAGGCTCCCTCCATTCACAACTCTTTAGAAGCTGTACCAACCCTGAGAACAGCAAGAAGGGACAGCAACGAGTGAACATGTTTTGAGACCTTGAATCTGTCCCTGTCTCATAGTATGAAGACAGATCAAATCAAGAGAGAGACTGAGCTCTGGGCTCAGACCCGTTCCTGGGGTTACTTGTGGGTCACTCTATCCTATTCTGGCTCACATATGATGCATGTTTTTGTTCTCAGTAAAGGTCCTATTTCTTGGTGGAGTTACCCTTACCCCCACTCTCTGGTTACTTTGAGGCAATTCTGAATTTCTATCCTGGTTGAACTGCCTTAAGAAATTCTGGGAAAAAATCCAGTACTTCTCCCCGTCTGCCCACCGTGTTAGCTCACACCCAGCCCGGAGGATAGAATCTGGATTCATAGGAAAGGCATGGGAAGGGCTCCTCCCTTCCCTCCTCCTCAGTTCCATATCAGCAATACAAAACCAAAATGCAAACCTATCCATCTCCTAACCCATACCAAAACCTTAACATTAGAGATCTTTCGGTTCAGGCTTTAACCTGTTTTAAAATTGCAAAATCTCCCTAAAAGCAGGGGTTACTGGTTAGGCTTATCAGATCCTTTCCTGGTGACACATTTCAAAAGTGAGAGGGTGGGATGAGGAGAACTCTGAGTCTCCCTCTTTCTACTTCCAACAACAGTCAGGAAAAGCAAAAAGGGGAAACTAAAGGTTAAGGTTACCAGAACCAAAATTCCAGGTCTTGTCCTATTGTCTCCCTTGCCTCAGGGACCAAAAGTTCTTTTTTTAGAGCAGATACAGGCAGATGACTTAAAGATTGTAATTCAGTTCACACTGAAAGGCAGAGTATAACAAGATTTCTGGGAGGCACTCAAGAGAGGGCCAGAATGGGAAAAGAACAGGTATCACTGAGACCACGAGTTGTAGGCTGGTCAGTGGTAAGAAATGCACAGCTCTCCCTGTGTTCATGACTGTTTTATATGCTTTATATGCAAGAGAGAGGTGATGTTATTTTGCCCCATTTAATAGGTGGGGAAATAACCTGCCCAACGCACAAGGGCTGAGCACTGAACCTAGGCAGTGAGGGTCCCAAACAGGAGCTCTGGACTAACACTATGCTATAGACCAGAGAGGTGGAGCTAAAAGCATAGTCCGGTTCTAGTTCAAGCTCTGTCTCTCTCTTTTTTTCTTTAAACTTTTATTTTACTTTTAACTTTTACAGAGTTTTGTTGTTCACAGATATGTATGTTCCCAGATTAGTCATATGTATATCCCCCTCATCTCACCCCTCCAGACTGTGACACAAGCTCTGTCTCTAACTGTGTGACTTTAGGACCGGTCATTTAATTTTTCTGGACTCAGTGTCATCAACTGTAAAAGGAAAAGATCAGGGTAGAAGACACAAAGCTCTCTTACTGCTTCAACATTCAGTGGTCCTACATGGAACACATGGAACACAAGAAACATTAAAACCCATACAACCAACAGTATGAGACTGCGGGTAAATCTCGTCTCTCCAACCCCACCTTCAGGGCCTTGTGGGCCCAGAGCTGCTTTTATGCCTTCCTTTCCATATCCTCACTGATAATTATGCTCAATGGTAGTGAAAACAGAACTGATATAAAAGGGTGCTTCTGGAATTGATCAAAACAGAGGGGAAGAGAAATAGCTCTGCAGCCAGATGGAAGCCCCACCTGACAATAGCTACATGATTTTCATTAGGTTAGTTACCCTGAGCTGTAGCTTCTACATCTGCAGTGTTAAAAGTGCCTACTCAAAAGGTTTTTGTGAAGGTTCAATAAGAAATGGAAAGAATCAAGGCCAGTGCCTGGCACATAGTAGAGGCTCAGTAAGGCTTAGTTACTTTTCTGTCATTCTCCCTAACAGGTGACATGAAGAAGCCAGAGTTGCAATGGCAATAGGGATAGCGTGTGACCTCACGTCCTCCTCTATTGTCCCAAATTGCTGTTGCTTAGAAGATGGCACTCGCTCTAACTGAAAGGGAGTCACATTTCTTTTTCTCCTAAATTTTAAACTTTTTATTTTGTATTGGGGTATAGCCAGTTAACAACACTGTGGTAGTTTCAGGTAAATAGTGAAGGGACTCAGTCATACATATACATGTATCCATTCTTCCCCAAAGCCACCTCTTGTGGTATTTGCCTAGCTCATAAAATTTCTCTCTTGTTTGGAAATGGCTCTGATACAAAGATCATTTCAGATATAACTAACAGAAAACATAAAATATAAAGGTTTAAGTAATAAAAGAAGTTTACTATCTATTATATATATATACATAGAAAATTACTGTATAATATACATATATATGCATGTGTATGTATGTATGTGTGTGTGTGTATATATATATATATATATCTCCATCTGGTCCACCAGGATGTAAGTTTCAGGTGAGGCTTACTCTGACAGTACCATGAATACATGGTTGTCAGGACTCCCCATATAAAAACACCTTCTTAAGGTTTAGAGCCAACACTGTTACATCATCATGCCTGTTGCACTTTATTAATTGAAAACCGTTACAGAAAAAAAAAATCTATAGACAACCATTGAATTACAAAGGAAAAGAACAAAAAATAATAAGGAAAAAAGGTGTTACAGAACTGCCAGAAAGTAACAAAATGGTAGTAAGTTCATACCTTTCAGTAGTTACTTTAATCTACTCAGACCAAATTCTTCCATCAGAAAACACAGAGGTACTGAATGGATTTAAACAAACAAACAAACAAAAAAGCATGATCCATCTACATACTGCCTCAAAGAGACTTGTTTCAGATGTAAGAATACACACAGACTGAAAATAAAGAAATGGAAGAGAAAGTTCACAAAGATGGGGACCAATAGAAAAGTAAGGTAGCTATACTTACATCAGACAAAACAGCCTTTAAAACAAAGGCTGTAATAAGAGACACAGAAGTCATTATAAAGGGGTCAGTTCAACAAGACTATACAATAAGTATCTGTGCACCCAACATAAAAGCACCAAAAGATATAAAGCAAATATGAAAAAATATAAACAGAGAAATAGATAGCAATCCAGTAATAGTAGAGGACTTCAATACTTGCAATGTTAACATCATCTAGACAGAAATTCAATAAGGAAAATGAGCATCAAAGCACATATTAAATTGGGCGGACTTAATAACCAGTACAGTGGTAAAGAACCCTCATGCCAATGCAGGAGATGCAGGAGACTCAGGTTCAATTCTTTGGTCAGAAAGCTCCTCTGGAGGAGGGCATGGCAAGCCATTATTCTTGCCTGGAAAGTTCCATGGACAGAGAAGCCTGGCAGGCTACAGTGCATGGGGTCACGAAGAGCTGGACACAGCTGTGATTGAGCACACACATACAAAACAGACATACAGAATATTCCATCCCCAAGCAACAAAATATATATCCTCTCAAGCTTACACAAAAACATACTCTAGGACAGATCATATGTTAGGCCATAAAACAAATCTTAAAGGTAATGAGACTGAAATCATATCATGCATCTTTTCTAATCATGACATGAAACTAGAAATCAGTTCAAAGAATAAAACTGCAAAGTTCCCAAATATGCAGAGATGAAACAGCCTGCAACTAAGCAATTAATGGGTCAGCAAAGAAATCAAAGGAAAAATCAGAACATATCTTGAAACAAATGAAACTGGAAATACAACATACCAAAACTTGTCATTTGTAGCAAGAGCAGTTCTTAGAGGAAAGTTCATAATGATAAATGTTTACACTAAAACACAAAAAAGATCTCAAATAAACAATGTAACTTTACACCTCAAGAAATAGCAAAATAAAAATAAAGCAAGTCCAAAGTTAGTAGAAGGAAGGAAATAACAAAAAGCATAATGAAAATAGTGAAAGAGAGATTAAAAAGACAACAGAAAAGATCAATGAAGCCAAGAATTGTTTTTAATAAGATAAACAGGGCTTCCCTGATGGCTGAGCAGATTAAAAATCTGCCTGCAAATCAGGAGACATAGGAGAGTGTGTTTGATTTCTGGATCAGAAAGATTCTCTGAAGAAGGAAATGGTGACCCACTCTAGTATTCTTGCCTGGAGAATCCCATGGACAGTGGAGCCTGGCAGGCTATAGTCCATAGGGTCACGAAGAGCTGGACACAGCTGTGATTGAGCACACACATACAAAACAGACATACAGAATATTCCATCCCCAAGCAACAAAATATATATCCTCTCAAGCTTACACAAAAACATACTCTAGGACAGATCATATGTTAGGCCATAAAACAAATCTTAAAGGTAATGAGACTGAAATCATATCATGCATCTTTTCTAATCATGACATGAAACTAGAAATCAGTTCAAAGAATAAAACTGCAAAGTTCCCAAATATGCAGAGATGAAACAGCCTGCAACTAAGCAATTAATGGGTCAGCAAAGAAATCAAAGGAAAAATCAGAACATATCTTGAAACAAATGAAACTGGAAATACAACATACCAAAACTTGTCATTTGTAGCAAGAGCAGTTCTTAGAGGAAAGTTCATAATGATAAATGTTTACACTAAAACACAAAAAAGATCTCAAATAAACAATGTAACTTTACACCTCAAGAAATAGCAAAATAAAAATAAAGCAAGTCCAAAGTTAGTAGAAGGAAGGAAATAACAAAAAGCATAATGAAAATAGTGAAAGAGAGATTAAAAAGACAACAGAAAAGATCAATGAAGCCAAGAATTGTTTTTAATAAGATAAACAGGGCTTCCCTGATGGCTGAGCAGATTAAAAATCTGCCTGCAAATCAGGAGACATAGGAGAGTGTGTTTGATTTCTGGATCAGAAAGATTCTCTGAAGAAGGAAATGGTGACCCACTCTAGTATTCTTGCCTGGAGAATCCCATGGACAGTGGAGCCTGGCAGGCTATAGTCCATAGGGTCACAAAAAGTTGGACATGACTGAAGTGACTGAGCATACAAAGTAGATAAACTTTTAGCTAAATCCACCAAGAAAAAAAATAGAGGACTCGAAATTATATATGAAAGAGAAGACATTACAACTGGTACCACAGAAGTACAAAGGACAATGAGAATATTATGAACACTAAAAAAAATGTACAAACTAGGAGAATGTATAAATTCCTAGAAACATACAGCCTACCAACACTGAATCATGAAGAAATAGAAAATCTGAATAGACTGATTATCAGTAAGGAGATCAAATCAGTTACCAAAGACCTCCTAACAAAAGTTCAGGATCAGATGGTTTCACTGCTGAATTCTACCAATCTTTTAAAGAAAAACTAACATCAATTTTTCTCAAACTGTTTCAGAGAAAGAAAAAGGAACACTTCCAAACTCATTTTATAAAGCCAGTATTATTCTAATGCTAAAATCATACAATGCCACCACAAGAAAAGAAAATTACAGGCTAGTGTCCCTGATAAACATAGACACAAAGAATCTTTAACTGAATATTAGTAAATTGCATCCAACAATACATTAAAAGAATCATATACCATGATCAACTATTCCAATAATGTAAAGATGGTTCAGCATCTGCATCTTAATGTAATGTGTCAGATTGACAAACTGAAAGATAAAAATTATACAATCATCTCAATAGACACAGAAAAAACTATAGGCAAAATTCAACACATTTGTGATGAGAATTCTCAACAAAGTAGATATAGAGGTAACATATCTTAACATAATAAAGCTCATATGTGGGCTTCCTTGGTGGTCCAGTGGGTAAAGAACCAGGGACACTGGTTTGATCCCTGGCCCAGGAAGATTCCAAGTGCTGCGGAGTGGTTGGACTGGTGTATCCAATTACGAGCCAGTACTATGGAGTGCATGCACCCAGAGCCAGTGCTCTGCAATGAGAGGCCATTGCAATTGGAGGCCTATACAGGCCGAAGAGTTAAGATGGATGAAAATAAATAAATAAAAAACCAATAAAAGAGGTCAAAATTAAAAAAAAAAAAAAAAAACTATAAAAACCCAAAAAGCTCATATGCGACAAGCCCCCAAATTACATCATTATTAATAGTGGAAACATGAAAGCTTTTCCTCTAAGGTCAGAAACAAGACAAGGGTGCCCACTCTTGCTTCTCTTATTCCATATAGTATTGGGAATCCAAGCCATAGCACTTAGGCAAGAAAAAGAAATAAAAGGCGTTCAAATCAGAAAGGAGTAAATTGTTACTATTAGAAAATGACACCCTATTGTATATTGAATGCCCTAAAGAGTCCACCAAAAAACTACTGGGACTAACAAATTCAATTAGGTTTCAATATACAAAATCAATATACAAAAAACCAGTTGCATTTCTATACACTAATAACTAATTATCAGAAAGAGAAATTAAGAAAATAATCCTATTTGCAACTCCATCAAAGAACAAAATAGAGATAAATTTAACCAAGGAGGTAAAAGAGCTGTACATTGAAAACTATAAGATACTAATGAAAGATACAGAAGAAAGCAAATGTAAGTGAAGGTCTTCCATGCTTATGGGTTGAAATCATTAATATTGTTAAAATGTCCATACTACCCTAGCAATCTTAGTCAATACAATACAATCCCTATCCAGATTCAAAGGGCATTTTCACAGAAATAGAACAATCCTAAAATTTGTATGAAATCAGAAAAGACTGTGAATAGACAAAGCAATTTTGAGAAAAAGGGACAAAACAGGAGGCAACACATTTCTTGATTTCAGACTTACATTTCAAAGCAACAGTAATCAAAACAGTACAGTACTGACATAGATAGACACATAGATAAATGGAACAGAACAGAAAATCCAGAAATAAACCTACATGTAAAGAGGCAATTAATTTACAACGAGGGAGCCAAGAATACATAACTGGGAAACAACAGTCTCTTCAACAAACGGTGCTGGGAAAACTGGACAACCACATGCAAAAGACTAAAAGTGGACACTATTCAACACAGAATTAAAATTCAACTCAAAATGGATCAATGACTTGAACATGAGACCTGAAATCATAAAATTCCCCAAAGAAAACATAGGTTCCATGACAATGGTCTTGGCAATATTTTTTTATTTGATAATAAAAGCAAAGGTAATAAAAGCAAAAATAAATAAATATGACTATACCAAACTGAAAAGCTTCTGTACTGCCAAGGAAGTAACAAACAAAATGGAAACAGAACAGTGAAAAATAGCTGTTAATCATATATTTGATGAATGCTTACTATCCAAAAAGCATAAAAAATTCCTACCACTGAGAAAAAAAAATCAGCAATCTGATTTTAAAAACGGAGAAAGAATCTAAATAGACATGTTTCCAAAGACAACATACAGATGGCCAACAGGTACCTGAAAAATTGCTCACTGATTAACAGGGAAATGTACATCAAAACCTCAGTGAAATAGTACCTCACACCTGTTAGAATGGCTATTAGAAAAATGAAAAGAAGTAAAAAATGTTGGCAGGAATGTGAAGCAAAATAAACATATTTCCACATTTATTGTTGGTGAGAATGTAGCTTGGTATAGCCACTATGGCAAATAGTATAGAGGGTCTTCAAAAAATCAGTTACAGGACTACCATTAAATATAGCAATTTCACTTCTGGGAATAAATATAACCAAAGGAAATGAAAATATTAACTCAAAAGTACATGGACCCCCATGTTCATTGCAGCATTATTAACAATAGCCAAGATGTAGAAACAACGTGTCCATTGAAGAATTTGTGCCCACTATATAAACAAAATGTTATATGTAAATATTTCAGCCACAAGAAAAGGTAATCCTGTCATTTGTGACAACATGGGTAGACACTGAGGGCATTATATTAAGTGAAATAAGTCAGAGACAAAGAGACAAACTCCATACAATTGATCCCACTTATACACAGAATCTAAAACAAGCAAACCCCAAATCACAGATACAAAACAGATAGGTGGTTACCAGAGACAAAGGACTAGGGTGCGCAGAATGGATGAAAGTAGTCAAAAGGTATAATCTTCCAACCATAAAGGAAGTAAGTTCTGGGGGTGTAACACATGTTATGGGGACAACAGGTAATAGTACTGTATTGTATATCTGAAAGTTCCAAAGGAGCAGATCTTAAAAGTTTTCATCATAAGAAAAAAGTGTAACTGTGTGTATTGACGGATGTTAAGTAGACTTATTGTGGTGATCATATTATAATATATACATATACCAAATCTTTGTGTTGTGAACTCTAAATGGATATAATGTTAAATGTCAATTATATCTCAATTTTTTAAATATGAAAACTGAAGTAATATTTAGCTATAAAAGGACATCTTGTCATTTTCAACAATATAGATTAAACTCAAGGGCATTAATGCTAAGTGAAATAAGTTTCACAGAAAAAGATAAATATTATATGATCTCAGTTATATGTGGATTTTAAACGAAAACCAAACTCATAGAGAACAGATTGCTAGTTGCCAGAAGTGGGGTTGGGGGGTATTGAAGGTGTTGTTTAAGGCAGTAAAAATGTATATACTTTCAGGTACAGGATAAGTAAGTTCTGGGGATGCGATGGATAGCCTGGTGAGTATGTTTTAAAATACTGCATTATAAATTTGAAAGCTGGTAAAAGAAGAGATCTGAGACATTTTCATCACAAGGATAAAACCTGTAGCTATATAAAGTGATGGATTTTTAACTTAATCTTATTGTAGCAATTATTTGCATAAATACATACATCATTATTTTGTACACTTTAAACATACAATATTAAATGTCGACTGTGAAAGTCACTCAGTTGTGTCCAACTCTTTGCGACCAATGGACAAACCATGGAATTCTCCAGGCAAGAATACTGGAATGGGTAGCCTTTCCCCTCTCTAGGGGATCTTTCCAGCCCAGGGATTGAACCCAGGTCTCTCACAATGCAGGCAGATTCTTTACCATCTGAGCCACCAGGAAAGCCCAAGAACACTGGGATGGGTAAGTAAATGTTGACTAAATCTCAATAGAACTGGATGAAAGAATGCAAACAAACCACAGCAAAAAGACAGTGCCAACTGGATTCAGTGTGGATCTATGTAAGGTCTCAAAGTCAGGGAAGTGTGGTTCACTGGGGGCCATCTTTAGAGGCTAGCTCCTGCTATTGCATAGCCAGGCTTCTACTAATTTCCCCTTTTAATTCCCTTAAGTGGAGTGAGATTCTGCTGCTTAAAACTGAAATCTCTTTAATTAATAAGTACCTGAATATCGCTAATATAAAAGGGTAGGATAAGCAAAAGAGAAAAAATACAGGAGAAGTTAACAGAAGTCAGTTACTAAAAATTAGTTGTGTAGTTCTCCACATGTATACTTTTGTGTGTACACATATGACTATCCCCAAAACTTCTTAAACTTTTTATAAAATCAAATTTTACTATTTTTATTTTTATAACACTATGATCTTATTAGTAAACATGTCCATATATATGTATTTCTAAAATGTAAAGACTTTAAAAAATATCTATGATACCTAACAATATTTATTAATATCATTTAATATCAGAAAAGCACTCAGACTTTCCCAATTGTCTAATATGTGACTTTCAATTTTATATTTTTAAAACCTCTGATGGGTAAGAAAAAGCTAGATGAGAGGTTTGAAAGTATATGATGCTCATAAATTCTATAGCACATCGATCAAAATATTTCTTAAACTTTATTTGTGAATCCATAACTAGGCTTGGTATGTTGAGGGTTAGGGGTGCTAATCCCCAGAAAGTAATAGAACATACCCCCACCCCCCCACACACACATGACACTGCCCTTTCTCTATTTGTTGAACTCCTATTCATTCTCTACGATCTGCTTAAACTTTACTTTTTCTCCTACTTTAAATCTACATATTTCCCTAGGCAGAACTATTTATTCACTCCCCTAAATTCTCATAGCTCTTTGTAGCGAGATTCAATATATCATTCACTCTGGTTGATGGTCACCTTTTGTTACGTGCAGCAGGCAGAATTCTAAGATGATCCCCCAATGAGCCCCTTGAACAATTCCCTCTCATTGCATGGGAGGAGGACCTGTGAATTTGAGGTGTTACTTCCATGATTATGCAATCCTATACGGCACAAGACACATCAAACCGATTGACTTTAAGACAGAAAAATTACTCTTTGTGGGACTTAGTTGATCAGGTCAGTTGTGAAAAGAGATGAGACTCTTAAAAAGAGACTTGAAGTGTGAGAGGGATTTGATTACAAGAAAGATAATCTCATACTTGTGTACAAAAGGAAGGGCCACAAGGCAAGGAAGGCAGGCGGCCTAGAGGATCTAAGGACAGCCCTTGTCTGATAGCAAGGAGTTTCCGTCCTAAAACATCAAGGAACTGAATTCTGCCACAAGCACAAAAGCTTGGAGCAGGATCCCAGCAACAGATGAGAATGCAACCTACGCGACACCTTGATTTTACCCTTGTGAGATCATAAGCAGAGAACCCGCCTGGACTGTACCCAGACTTCTGACTTGCAGAACTGTCAGCTAATAAATGAGTGTTGTTTTAACTGAATTTTCTAGCCACATTTGCAAAAAGCTGTGGAGCAGTGTATATATGTATTTCTAAAATGTAAAGACTTTAAAAAATATCTATGATACCTAACAATATTTATTAATATCATTTAATATCAGAAAAGCACTCAGACTTTCCCAATTATCTAATATGTGACTTTCAATTTTACATTTTTAAAGCCTCTGATGGGTAAGAAAAAGCTAGATGAGAGGTTTGAAAGTATATGATGCTCATAAATTCTATAGCACATCGATCAAAATATTTCTTAAACTTTATTTGTGAATCCATAACTAGGCTTGGTATGTTGAGGGTTAGGGGTGCTAATCCCCAGAAAGTAATAGAACATACCCCCACCCCCCACACACACATGACACTGCCCTTTCTCTATTTGTTGAACTCCTATTCATTCTCTACGATCTGCTTAAACTTTACTTTTTCTCCTGCTTTAAATCTACATATTTCCCTAGGCAGAACTATTTATTCACTCCCCTAAATTCTCATAGCTCTTTGTAGCGAGATTCAATATATCATTCACTCTGGTTGATGGTCACCTTTTGTTACGTGCAGCAGGCAGAATTCTAAGATGATCCCCCAATGAGCCCCTTGAACAATTCCCTCTCATTGCATGGGAGGAGGACCTGTGAATTTGAGGTGTTACTTCCATGATTATGCAATCCTATACGGCACAAGACACATCAAACCGGATTGACTTTAAGACAGAAAAATTACTCTTTGTGGGACTTAGTTGATCAGGTCAGTTGTGAAAAGAGATGAGACTCTTAAAAAGAGACTTGAAGTGTGAGAGGGATTTGATTACAAGAAAGATAATCTCATACTTGTGTACAAAAGGAAGGGCCACAAGGCAAGGAAGGCAGGCGGCCTAGAGGGTCTAAGGACAGCCCTTGTCTGATAGCAAGGAGTTTTCGTCCTAAAACATCAAGGAACTGAATTCTGCCACAAGCACAAAAGCTTGGAGCAGGATCCCAGCAACAGATGAGAATGCAACCTACGCGACACCTTGATTTTACCCTTGTGAGATCATAAGCAGAGAACCCGCCTGGACTGTACCCAGACTTCTGACTTGCAGAACTGTCAGCTAATAAATGAGTGTTGTTTTAAACTGCTAAATTTGTAATTACCTACACAGCCGTAGAGACTAATTGATTATGCAAGAGTCATCTTTACTTTAGCAGTGATATTCAGGAAGGTACGGTTCATGTGTAGTCCCCTATGAGTAAAGTACCTATCTTAGAGCAGTGGCTTAATAAATATTTGTTGAATACATTTTTGCAGTGCTGTATAGGAAATTAGTGACAAGGATTCAGTGTACTCAGGTTATATCAGTAAATGTTCTTCAAATGCTCACTAGGTGCTCAGCACCAGGCCAAGGTCAAGTTACTCCAAGGCAGCATCTCTGACTGAGCTGGTTTCCAGTGTACCTTACATTGATAAAACATTGGGCTTCCAATACATTGCTGGTGCAAAGACAGTTAACTGAGGTTATGGTATTAGAGATACGAGTTGATGAGAAAATGCATATAAAAGATGAGAAAAGTTTCAAAACTGACCTTGAGTAGCTATATTATGCTGCCCTTTTAAAACTTCTGATTAATGCCAGTCATGACTATAACTGGATAATTCATTTAATCTTTCTGAGCAGCAGTTTCCTCACTAATAAAGACGTAGGATACATGATGTTACTCATCACCACACGATTCTATGTATCTGAGTTTCACGTGTTCTTTCCATTGCTACTCACTCTCTGGATAATGACTTGGCCACATTCTGACTTACAGGCTTCAGAAATGAAAAGGTCACAATAATCCCCACATTAAACATGGTGACTGCCTTATCTTCTCCCCATAGGACAAAAGGAGCAGTTCAGAATCCTCAAGAAACAAGAAAACAGACTCATATTTTCAAAAATTTCTCAATATTTCAACTAAAATTTTTAAAGGGTAAACAGTTTTTGTACTCTGAAAAAGTTCAGGCCTTATAGCATAACTGGAAGAATCCCAGTTGAAAAGGCATGATATTTGACTATCTGGGCAGCAACAGAGCATTTCTCAAAATGAAAAGAAAATGACATGATGCTTAAACTACGCTTTAACATACTCCCTACCATCCACAGTGGGGGGAAGAAGCTTGAACGATGTAAGAAAGCGTATCTCGAGAGGCGATGAAGACATTAAAAGTGATCAATACCCAGTGACTTCCAGTTGGCTCGCCTGTTTTAACCCAGGATTATAAAAGCTGTTGGAAATTAATTTTGGTCCCCTCTACAAATGGAAAACTATTCAGAAAAAAAAGGACTTCTCATTCATTTTGCAAATATTTACTGAGCTCCTACCATGTGCTAAGTACTGTCCTAAATGACAAGGAAACAGTCATGAACCTGCCCGTGGACCTTACAATTTTATGTATATTAAATAGGGGTTACTTTGGGCAGGGAATTCAGTGCTGTTTCCAAGTTACATGAATGCAGATTCTCAGTAAAACTAATGAACGTCAGGCTTCATGGCTGCTTGCTTTCATGGGGTCTTTCTAAGGGTCTGTGTGTGTGTGTGTGTGTGTGTGTGTGTGTGTGTGTGTGTTTCCTCCCCAGGGATTTGGGACTCATGGATACACAGAGCCTGCCTCAGCCAGGGAGTTGTCCTCTATTTCCTAATCTGCAGGTGAGGTCAGTGGACTGCTAGTAACCCCTTCATTTTTGCTGGCCCCCAGTGACATTCAACACTGCACAGGGCCTCCCTAAGTATCCCGAGCCCAACTGTTGCATCAAGAAGATTCTGAATAAGATGCTGCTCCCCTCTCTACTCAGCACCTGCCAGACTAAGGTTCCATCATGAGAACCTTTCACCCTGCCAGGACTAACTGGACACCAGACTGGCTTAGTTGAGCCAGCCACTGAGGTCATGGCCAAATAGCCAGCTGGAGCCCTCTCCAGTGATATCAAAGGCCTTTAGCCCTGGGGGCCTTTCCTAGGACACGAAGCACCTCCAGAGTAAGAAGTGAGGGATGACCAACAAATTCTGAAGCTTCAAAAAGCCTTTCTAACCCATCAATAACAAAAAACATATTTCTATTTACTGTGTTATAAGAAAGGCAAAACTATCTTTGTATTATCTCTGCGTAACATGGTATTATAAAATTTCTACCATATGAAGAATGAACAAAGAGCATAAAGTCAAACATATAAGGAAAATGTGAATTACACAGGTGGATCAACCAGTTAGGTTGTAACAATAACAATGATGGTTAATTAATACTAGATTAATACTAGTAATTAATAACGCTGTTTTCCTGGATGTTCTTTGGAATTTCTAATCGTTATGATTTATTTTTTTTCATTTGAAATAGATCTCTACCTTGAATCTAGTTTCATATTCTTTCTCATAAAGAGGGCTCCATATTTAAGAAACTTCAGGTCTTGTAAATTTCCAGATCTACTCTGACAGGGCTCTTTTTCCTAAAGAAAAACCAATTCCCACAGCTTTTCTTTACTCCATTAAATCCCCACCCTCTCCTACTTGGTCTTGCAACTATTTAAAACAGTTTCAAAGAGTCAAATGCCAAGAAGGAGTATTCAAAATATCTAAATACAGAAGACCTGCCTGACCCAATGTCACTAAAAAATCAAGTATCCAACTCCATCATCCTGATTTGGAAGAAGACAAACTTGCCTGAATTGGTTTTTGGAACAGAGATTACTTTAGAAGTGCAGTTCCAGAAACGGAGTAATGTAGGATTTAGTTAGTACATTTCTTTAAAAATGAGTTGCTAAATCAGAGGCGGCCACTATCAAATGTCTTCCTACAACACATCAACCACTATTTTCCATCTATTCAGGAGGGAATGGCAAGGCTAAGAGCCAACGAAGGGAAGAGAAATGACTATTTTGTTGCAACGAAACCAAAGGACTCTTGATTTATCAGTACATTTGGCACACTCTTTTTCAGGAGTTGGGTGGAGGGGGAAGTGTGGGATGGTGGAAATTAAGGGTTGTAAATTTTATAAATCAAGCCGTCTAAAAGTAGGCCAATTGGTCAGCTGCAAACTTGGCAGTGTCGTGAAGCATGTGTGCCGGGGCAGCTTCAGAACACAATGTTCTGCTCACTCTGGGAGCAAAGGAAAGTGGAATAGGGCTCAACCCAGGACAGAGAGGGGCCCAACCCAGACATGCAAGAGGACTGAGAGACAAAGGAAACGCTAAGGAATAGGCAGCATCCTTAGATCAATAACAAAAACATATTTCTATTTACTGTGTTATAAGAAAGGCAAAACTATCTTTGTATTATCTCTGCGTAACATGGTATTATAAAATTTCTACCATATGAAGAATGAACAAAGAACATAAAGTCAAACATATAAGGAAAATGTGAATTACACAGGTGGATCAACCAGTTAGGTTGTAACAATAACAATGATGGTTAATTAATACTAGATTAATACTAGTAATTAATAACGCTGTTTTCCTGGATGTTCTTTGGAATTTCTAATCGTTATGATTTATTTTTTTTCATTTGAAATAGATCTCTACCTTGAATCTAGTTTCATATTCTTTCTCATAAAGAGGGCTCCATATTTAAGAAACTTCAGGTCTTGTAAATTTCCAGATCTACTCTGACAGGGCTCTTTTTCCTAAAGAAAAACCAATTCCCACAGCTTTTCTTTACTCCATTAAATCCCCACCCTCTCCTAGTTGGTCTTGCAACTATTTAAAACAGTTTCAAAGAGTCAAATGCCAAGAAGGAGTATTCAAAATATCTAAATACAGAAGACCTGCCTGACCCAATGTCACTAAAAAATCAAGTATCCAACTCCATCATCCTGATTTGGAAGAAGACAAACTTGCCTGAATTGGTTTTTGGAACAGAGATTACTTTAGAAGTGCAGTTCCAGAAACGGAGTAATGTAGGATTTAGTTAGTACATTTCTTTAAAAATGAGTTGCTAAATCAGAGGCGGCCACTATCAAATGTCTTCCTACAACACATCAACCACTATTTTCCATCTATTCAGGAGGGAATGGCAAGGCTAAGAGCCAACGAAGGGAAGAGAAATGACTATTTTGTTGCAACGAAACCAAAGGACTCTTGATTTATCAGTACATTTGGCACACTCTTTTTCAGGAGTTGGGTGGAGGGGGAAGTGTGGGATGGTGGAAATTAAGGGTTGTAAATTTTATAAATCAAGCCGTCTAAAAGTAGGCCAATTGGTCAGCTGCAAACTTGGCAGTGTCGTGAAGCATGTGTGCCGGGGCAGCTTCAGAACACAATGTTCTGCTCACTCTGGGAGCAAAGGAAAGTGGAATAGGGCTCAACCCAGGACAGAGAGGGGCCCAACCCAGACACGCAAGAGGACTGAGAGACAAAGGAAACGCTAAGGAATAGGCAGCATCCTTAGACTGCTGGACACAAAAAAGTGTGTGTGTGTGTGTGTGTGTGTGTGCGTGAGCCCCCGAGAGAGGCGCTGTGGTTCTGATGTTTACTGAAACTAAATTTTGGACAATTCAGAGTAGTTGTGTGATTAATGATTAAAAGTAATAACAATGTCCTATGTCAGAGTAATGATGAAATTTCTAAAAATTTCAAAATAACGCTGGGAATAACTCTGACTCTATAAACCATGAACCATAAAGGCATGTGGCATAAAGAGAAAAAGAGTATTAAAAAAAAAAAAAAAAAAGGAATAGCCTTAAACACAGACTTTTTAGCTCCAAGTGTAATGAGGATGCCCAGAGGTTTTTCAAAACCAGATTTACATTTCATATTGTTTCAGTAATTACTTGGCTGCTACTGAATAATAGAATAAGAATAATATTTAAAAATAACTTAAAGTAGTTGGCATATATGAATATTCAGCCTTCTCGGATATTTTCAAATGACCTATAGAAAATAAACTGAATGTTTAAAGCACAAAAATAAAGGAAAGAAGGAAAGAAATAGTGTTAACAGTTCAAGAAAAACAAGGACTAATAGTAAATTGTACTTTAACTCATAAAACAATCTGTGGAATGGTACTGACCATCCATAATCTGAAGAATTTTATTTTCATTCAAATGATTTTGAACTGTGCTACAAGTGGTATTCCATTAGAATCATTTATAACTGATAGCATGCATTGAATTAATTCACATACATTTTTCTTCAAATATCTGGTACTATCATAAGCCTGAATGGAGAACAGAGATCAAATTATTGCTTAATTTCAAATGTTCAAGATTATTTAAAACTTTCAAGTTGAAAATAACTTCCTAAGGGACATCTTCACCCTTGATTTACTGCAGAGAAGAATTTCAAGTTTAAATGCAAAAATAGTTTTTACTTACTAACATCTCATCCTCCTCCACATAGAAAAAAAAAAAAAAAGACACCTTATTTATCAGCGTAAAAAACCAGAGACCACAGCAGCCAAGACTCAGCTGGTCTTTGTAAAGGAGTTTATAGCTTTCAGCTGAAATCTCTAAGTGCGAACTCTCATTCTCAGCTGCTGGCTCCCTGAGTGCTCCTTGTGGCCTCTGACCCCATCTCCATGGAGACAGAGGTGGGAAGGGTAAAAATAAGTTAAAGGGGAAAGCTTTTTTTTTTTGTAGGCAGTATTTCCAAATCCCCACTCCTCTAATACGAATAAGTATCCCCGTTAAAACTGGCCACACATCAGTAACTGAAATTTACTTTGTTCTTAAGGGTTAGATGGCTGAAAATAAGGTATGTGATTGTAAAGGTGTGTTTGCATACAAAAAAAAAAAAAAAGAAAATATCCATTCTTCTGGGTACTGTTTAAGCTCAAAACTGGAGCTCAAATGAAGGTAAAATGATTGCTACCATATAACAATGGAAAGAGAATCCTCCTGCTTTCCAGGGTCTTGTTTTGGGTTGAGAGCTGTAACTGTTCAGGGTCAAGACCCTGCAGATTTCTGCAGTGGGGGTGGGAGGGTGTCGGTGTTGCAACATAGTCAGAAAGCTGGGATCTTCATCAGCAAAATTAAATACAGCATGGTTTGCCTCATATATGTCAGTGAAACCATGGTTGGATGGTAAGCTTTTGTTCCTGACCATCTAACAGAGACTAATAAAAGTAGATAGGTTGCTACAGCTCTTCTTGAAGTCACCAGCTCTTCAACCAGCTTCCAGTACCATTCACTGAGTCATGACTCCCATACCTGCTACTGGATGATGTATTTTCTCATTTAACAACAGCCTCTTAGGGAAAACATTTTTTATTAGGGAAAAATTCAAACGTACACAAAATCAGAGAAAGTAGTCCAGTGATCCCCACGGACTCATGTCTCAGTTGTGGCAATCACAAATTCTTCTGAAGCAAATATTAGATATTTTCAACCATGAATATTTTACTATGTACTTACAAAACATAATGACCCATTAAAAATATCATTGCACCACACTGAAAAAAAATTAACCACTATTTCCTAATATCAACAAATATCTGTGAGATGGCTTTTTGAGTTAATTACTGTTGTTTTTGTCATATTATTATTCTTCACACTTAACAGTTATCAAGACGGAGGGCAACAGAAGCTAAAAATTCTGCACAGTATCTCATGGAAGTAGGAGAATCTACTTGTAGGTTGAGGTATAGACGAACCCAAGCCCATGTTCTCGATATCATAAGATTATAGCAAAACAAATAAAGGTGTTAGCATTTTTCTGTGTGTGTGTTTACTTACTGTGTGCCACACTTTGTTCTGAGTACTTGTCTTATTTAAGTCTCACAACGACCCAGTGAGGTGGGTGCCCTTATCTGCATTTTACAGACGAGAAAGTGAAGGCACAGAGAGCTCGGACAATAGCAAGTACACGGTGCATCCAGTTAGAGGAGACATTTATTTCCTCTCAGTCACTCATCAACTTCCTGTCTGTCTTTATATTTATCTATGCACCTATATGTCCACTGATTTGCACAGACAATATATTTTTCATGGCACAAGACTGTAGAGGTTCAAAATGGTACATGTGGAAAAATGTGTATCACGTCTGTCCCCCATCCTTCTCCCTGACCATCTAGTTCTCATCTCCAGAGGCAAGCAATATTTTCGAGATCCTAGGTATTCTTCCCTTGGTATTTCATGCACATATGCATGCACACAAGGAAATGCATATCTGCCTCCTCCTATTTTTTACATGGAAGGCAGCATACTATACATACTGTTCTGCACTTATGGATTTACACTTAGCATACTCTGGAGTTTTATCACTCTTTTTTTTTTTCTTTTACACAGGACCCACACTGATACATCCAGCATCATTCGCACTGGGAAGCAAACCCAGGTCTAACTCTCTAAGTCTCTAAATCTTAACTTGCATGTCAATATTTAATGTTAACTTGGAACTTCCATGTTTTCCTCATTCATATTTGGAGCCTGCCTAAGCACTCTGTAAAATCAATTCATTCTGTGATCATTGCCTTAGGCAATACAGTGAACCAAACTTTAAAAGTAAAGTACATTGGACTGTGTTACTTGAGATCCTAGCAAAGTTTCATTTAAAAATAATCCAACATTATAATTAGCCAGTCTTTAGATGGTCTTTTCATTTTGTAGTGACAATTGAAAAGTGTTCTCAAAGAGGATATAAGAAAACTTGCAATAAAAGACACTATCAATTAATTTGTGTAATACAAATAAAAAATAAGGATGGAAAAATATTTTTATATATCTCTTTGATGAATTTATAATGACAGTGGTTTGTGATCGTAATTGCTAACATCTCTACAGTGCTTGGGCTTCCCAGGTAGTGAAGGTGGGTAGTAAAGAACCCACCTGTCAGTAAGAGACTTGGGTTTGATCCCTGGGCTGGGAAGATCCCCTGGAAGAAGGCATGGCAACCCACTCCAGTATTCTTGCCTGGAGAATCCCGTGGACAGAGGAGCCTGATGGGCTATAGCCCATGGGAATGCAAAGAGTCAGACATGATCAAAGCAACTTCGCATGCACACATGCATACAGTGTTTACAAAGATCCCAAATTGGTATTGTCCCCAGCTACCTAGCAGAAGCAACATAAATCCTCTTTAAATTCAGACTTCAGATGAATTCTTATCGGTCAAGTTCCAAGGAACATCCGCCACCATCCTTCTGTCCACCCTACTTTTCAAATCATAGTAACATGGAGAAACAGGCCACCACGAGGACGGATGAGCAAAACAACAGACTATCAAAACAGACCCACAAAGGCAGTGGGTAGCGGAATTACCAGATATAAGCTAAAAGAGAAGGATTTGAAAAAGAGTGAAACTATATAAAAGACAGGCCTAGATATATTGAGCATGGCGTGAGATGATTCAGTGTAAGCGGACTGCTAAACAGATCACAGGAAGGCTTAACAGACTTTAAGTTAACATGAAAATTGTATAATTGCATTGCTGTCTTATTAAAAGACCAATTCTTAGATTCAGACATCCCAACAAATCCCTAGGAAAATTAAATAGAAAGCATCACTGAGATATGTTATGAAGAAACTAGAAGGAAAACAAACAAACAAAAATCATCTTGAGAGAAAGGCAGGTTTACTAAGAGAAAAAGTAGACAGTTGATTTTTCAAAAACACACAAATGGGAAAATATTAGAATGCTGTTTTTAAACTGCTGGAGGTAAAATAACTGTCATGGTAGAATTGCTTACCCAGTGAAACTATCATTTAAAAAGAGAATAAAATAGTGAACGTTTCATACAAAAACAGAGAATTGGCTACCACCGGATCTTCTCTAAAGGAGCTGCTACAGGAGAAATTTCATGAAGAAAATGGTTCCAAGAAGACTTAAATTACAAGGAAAATAATAAGCCTCAAGACAGCATTGCGCTGGTATCTAAACATGAACAATGGAATAAAGCAATAATATCTACTTTATGGAGTTAAGAGCTGTATTTTAAAACTGTTTTATTTTCTTAGTATTTTTCCTAAATAAATTAAAAAACTAAATTCTCGATTAAGAAAACATGTCAGGAAGAAATCCATTCAACATTAAAATGTCATACACTTCTTATATTGTTCAAAGTAGAAATCCTGATTAAATTCAGACTTTAAAAATTAAATGTGCATATTAAAATGATTTCTAGGAAAAACACCAAGAACATAAAACAAGCAAAGGAAAAAAACAGAATGAGGAAATAGTAACCCAAAGAAGCAAAGAGAAAAAAATAAAAAGGAAAAATGAGAGCAGATAGAATGTGAAAATAAGACGGTAGAAAGGCATTAAAATAGACCAGTAATCAATATAGACTCCTCAGTCACAAGACTGTTGGATTAGATTTTTCAAAGGTAATAAGTTGTTTTACAAGGTCCACATTCAACAAAAACTTAAGTACAGAAAAAGAGTACAAGCTAAAGGATGGAAAACCAAACAAAAAGCAGAGAGCAAAAGAAAGTTAGCAAGACTGTTCTAATGTCAGACAAAATAGACTTCTAGGCTGAAAGCATTACTAGGAATAAAGTGAATCACTATATTTTCATAAAAGTTTCTGTTCACCAGGAAAATACAACATACTACACATCTCCATGCTGTAACTTCAAAATATATAAACTAAATATGGACAGAAGTATAAGAGGAAACTGATAAATTCATGATCACACTATATCTGTGGCTCTCAAACTTAAGTAAGCAAATGAAATGACCTTCAGGACTCATTAAAACACAAACTGCTGAGCCTGCCCTTATTTCTGATTCAGTAGGTCTGCAGTGGGGCCCAAGAACTGGACTACTAGCAAGCTAATGCTTCTGGTCCAGGGCCCACTCTGAGATCCACGTTGCTCTAGAGAAGTATGCACCAAGGGACATGTTTAGGAAAGCTTACAGCAACGCTGGTCAGTATTGAAAAGTTCTGACAGTCATTGTTAATCAACAACAGATACTCTAAACAGCTCGTAATATATTCAGACATTTGACTGTCCATTCCGAACACATCTTTATGTTGGAAAAGGAGTGAATGTGTATGTCTTTTCCAAATTTTTTGGAACAGAAACCTATTCTTTAAGGGAAAAAAAGAGCAAGAAAGTAGTGCTGATATACAAGGTTTAAAAACCTATTAATCCAAGAGAGTCTAGGCTAAATGTGGAAATAATTTCAAAAAAGATATGTCAGTTTACAAATATTAGCTCCATCAGGAAAGAATAAAATGAAGAAGACACATTTCTAACTGGAGGAAGAGGACAATATCTTTCCCAAATTTTGGTGATGGGGGGAGATATGTTCGTGGAATGCCATGTGTAGCTCTCAGAGATCTACTGAATTTTAGTTTGAAGAAGTGTATCTATCACTATGTAAGTCTATCAGGAGATATTTTCTATATTATTCAAACGAAGTGTGGAGTAGAATGATTTCAACAGATCAGCAGTTTTCAGAGTTAGCCTCTGTGGGCCTCTGGAGGTCTCTGAAGTAAAAAATATTTTTTATAATAATTCTATGACACTATATGCCTCTTTCACTGTATTGATATTTGCACCAACAATATAATACCTGCTAGTATTTGACCACAGTTCCATCAGATAGTGGCATCAAACTATGGTAGCAGACACTGAATTCTTCAATATCAGGTACTAGCTAAAGCATTACTAATCAAAAAAGGAAAATACAACATACTACACATCTCCATGCTGTAACTTCAAAATATATAAACTAAATATGGACAGAAGTATAAGAGGAAACTGATAAATTCATGATCACACTATATCTGTGGCTCTCAAACTTAAGTAAGCAAATGAAATGACCTTCAGGACTCATTAAAACACAAACTGCTGAGCCTGCCCTTATTTCTGATTCAGTAGGTCTGCAGTGGGGCCCAAGAACTGGACTACTAGCAAGCTAATGCTTCTGGTCCAGGGCCCACTCTGAGATCCACGTTGCTCTAGAGAAGTATGCACCAAGGGACATGTTTAGGAAAGCTTACAGCAACGCTGGTCAGTATTGAAAAGTTCTGACAGTCATTGTTAATCAACAACAGATACTCTAAACAGCTCGTAATATATTCAGACATTTGACTGTCCATTCCGAACACATCTTTATGTTGGAAAAGGAGTGAATGTGTATGTCTTTTCCAAATTTTTTGGAACAGAAACCTATTCTTTAAGGGAAAAAAAGAGCAAGAAAGTAGTGCTGATATACAAGGTTTAAAAACCTATTAATCCAAGAGAGTCTAGGCTAAATGTGGAAATAATTTCAAAAAAGATATGTCAGTTTACAAATATTAGCTCCATCAGGAAAGAATAAAATGAAGAAGACACATTTCTAACTGGAGGAAGAGGACAATATCTTTCCCAAATTTTGGTGATGGGGGGAGATATGTTCGTGGAATGCCATGTGTAGCTCTCAGAGATCTACTGAATTTTAGTTTGAAGAAGTGTATCTATCACTATGTAAGTCTATCAGGAGATATTTTCTATATTATTCAAACGAAGTGTGGAGTAGAATGATTTCAACAGATCAGCAGTTTTCAGAGTTAGCCTCTGTGGGCCTCTGGAGGTCTCTGAAGTAAAAAATATTTTTTATAATAATTCTATGACACTATATGCCTCTTTCACTGTATTGATATTTGCACCAACAATATAATACCTGCTAGTATTTGACCACAGTTCCATCAGATAGTGGCATCAAACTATGGTAGCAGACACTGAATTCTTCAATATCAGGTACTAGCAGTGGAAACAGAGCTAGTTTCTCTTAAGAATGTCTTTGATCAAACATAAAAATGATTAACATTAAATCTCAACTTAATAAAGTACACTTTGAAAAGTATTCCATGTGACAAAATGGGAAGGGCATGTCAGACATTTCTGTTGCCCACTGAAACAGGATGTGTGTCTTAAGGAAAAGTGCACATTTAATTGTATGTGTTGCAAGCTAAATGGCTATTTTTCACAGAATACAAGTTTTCATTTGCAAGAACGACAGAGAAATTATGGTTATTCAGACTTGAGTATTTGTCAAACATTTTCCAAAAAAATTAATGAAGTGAGTCTGTCACTTCAAGGGAAGCAACCAATAGTATTTTTTACCAACAATAAAATCCAAGCTTTCAAGTGAAAATTAGAACTTTGGAAAAACTCACATCCACTGCTGTGAGCTTGACAACCCAATACTTGAAGACATTGCTGATGGGATTGGTGATGATGTTAATGATCATGAGTGTTCAATGTTAGAGCAATAGACTTTATTAATGTTTCAAAAATTTTAGAAGCAGCATGCAACTCAGTGAACCAGTATTTTTCACATGACCAACACATGAGTAAAAGAGATGTTCACTGTGAAAGACAGATAAAAGAATTTTCATGTGACAAAGCAATCCTTAAGAAACAACTGCAAAAATTAAGTTTGGGGAAAAGTTTACTTTATCTATATGGGGAAAAAATTTATCCAAAAATACTAACTGGGGGAGATATGTTCGTGGAATGCCATGTGTAGCTCTCAGAGATCTACTGAATTTTAGTTTGAAGAAGTGTATCTATCACTATGTAAGTCTATCAGGAGATATTTTCTATATTATTCAAACGAAGTGTGGAGTAGAATGATTTCAACAGATCAGCAGTTTTCAGAGTTAGCCTCTGTGGGCCTCTGGAGGTCTCTGAAGTAAAAAATATTTTTTATAATAATTCTATGACACTATATGCCTCTTTCACTGTATTGATATTTGCACCAACAATATAATACCTGCTAGTATTTGACCACAGTTCCATCAGATAGTGGCATCAAACTATGGTAGCAGACACTGAATTCTTCAATATCAGGTACTAGCAGTGGAAACAGAGCTAGTTTCTCTTAAGAATGTCTTTGATCAAACATAAAAATGATTAACATTAAATCTCAACTTAATAAAGTACACTTTGAAAAGTATTCCATGTGACAAAATGGGAAGGGCATGTCAGACATTTCTGTTGCCCACTGAAACAGGATGTGTGTCTTAAGGAAAAGTGCACATTTAATTGTATGTGTTGCAAGCTAAATGGCTATTTTTCACAGAATACAAGTTTTCATTTGCAAGAACGACAGAGAAATTATGGTTATTCAGACTTGAGTATTTGTCAAACATTTTCCAAAAAAATTAATGAAGTGAGTCTGTCACTTCAAGGGAAGCAACCAATAGTATTTTTTACCAACAATAAAATCCAAGCTTTCAAGTGAAAATTAGAACTTTGGAAAAACTCACATCCACTGCTGTGAGCTTGACAACCCAATACTTGAAGACATTGCTGATGGGATTGGTGATGATGTTAATGATCATGAGTGTTCAATGTTAGAGCAATAGACTTTATTAATGTTTCAAAAATTTTAGAAGCAGCATGCAACTCAGTGAACCAGTATTTTTCACATGACCAACACATGAGTAAAAGAGATGTTCACTGTGAAAGACAGATAAAAGAATTTTCATGTGACAAAGCAATCCTTAAGAAACAACTGCATATGTAGTTTGGGGAAGTATTTAAAGAAAAATATCCAAAACTACTTGAAAAGGCAACTGAAATAGTCCTTTGTTTTCCAACTATATATCTATATGGGGTTTTCTTTATATACTTCAACTACAATAACATTTATCAACAAGATGAAAAGTGGATGAAAATCCAGTTTCCTTCTATTAAGCTGGATGCTCATGTTTGTAGCAATGCAACAATGCTACTCTAATATTTCTCAAAAATATAGCTAATTTTCATAAATATGCTACATATATAAACATGTAATGGATTTATTACTGTTTTTAAATGAACACAGAATATTGAATTTTTTTCTCATGCAGTAAATAAGGATGGATTATACCCAACATAAACAAAAGCTCTTTAATGTCCTCAGTTTCTAAGAGCTAAGGGGTCTTAAAACTCAGAAGTGTTAACAGTTAAACTAACCCTGATTAGTCTTTCTGTTCGTGGCTTAATTTTAAATTGAGTTACAGATTTGGATGACCTGAGGAAACAAATGTAAAAGCAACAACCAAGAATATAATTTTTAAAAAAATTTAGCCAAGCAATGATTTACAACTAGGGGTGATAGTGACCATTCTCCCTTCCAAGAGCACTTGAAACATCTATAGATGTTTTGGGTTGTCACTCTGGATGGATGGAGGTTATAGGGATGAGGTGCTATTGACATCTAGTGTGGAGGTCAGGGATGATGCTAAACATCTTAGGGTGAGCAGGACAGCCTACCCACAACAAAGAATTATTCAGTACAAAATATCAGCGGTGTTGAGATTGAGAAACCCTTAACTATGGTAGATAGATATAAAAACTACCTGTCAAAACAAAACAGTGAAACTAAACCATTTAAATGTATGCATCTAAGATACCACAGTTTTCAATCAAGATATGTGCAAATTGGCACAAGATCATAGACCTAAGACACGAAACCATTTTCTGATCTACCAGTGAGACCATCTGGTCATGTTCTAAAGGGGGCTAATGCTCGTTGTCTCATCAATTACTAAAATTCTAATAAAATTTTAGAAGTTCATTCTATCTCATGTTCAACAGATAAGTCTGGTAGCGTACCTCTGTGTCTTTATTTCTGAATGCAAGCAAATGTCCAGCCATAAGCCTAGATACAAATTAAAAACACACAGGAAATAATAACTTGTGATCTGATTCAAGATAACAACCAAAGGTTCCCTAATCATTCCTAAAATACAAGACCTAAAGAATTAGCAAGCCATCACAACAATAAAAACAAAAAACTCTCAGTATAGTAGTATTCTGTTTAGTAGTAAATTCAGTTCAGATCAGTCACTCAGTTGTGTCCAACTCTCTGTGACCCCAAGGAGTGCAGCACACCAGGCCTCCCTGTCCCTCACCACCTTCTGGAGCTTGCTCAAACTCATGTCAATTGACTCAGTGATGCCATTCAACCATCTCTTCCTCTGTTTTCCCCTTCTCCTTTTGCCTCCTTTTTTCCCAACATCAGGCTCTTTTCCAATGAGTTGTCTCTTTGCATCAGGTGGCCGACTATTCGCTCGAGCTTCCAAGGGGATTTTAAATTGAGTTACAGGTTTGGATGACCTGAGGAAACAAATGTAAAAGCAACAACCAAGAATATAATTTTTAAAAAAATTTAGCCAAGCAATGATTTACAACTAGGGGTGATAGTGACCATTCTCCCTTCCAAGAGCACTTGAAACATCTATAGATGTTTTGGGTTGTCACTCTGGATGGATGGAGGTTATAGGGATGAGGTGCTATTGACATCTAGTGTGGAGGTCAGGGATGATGCTAAACATCTTAGGGTGAGCAGGACAGCCTACCCACAACAAAGAATTATTCAGTACAAAATATCAGCGGTGTTGAGATTGAGAAACCCTTAACTATGGTAGATAGATATAAAAACTACCTGTCAAAACAAAACAGTGAAACTAAACCATTTAAATGTATGCATCTAAGATACCACAGTTTTCAATCAAGATATGTGCAAATTGGCACAAGATCATAGACCTAAGACACGAAACCATTTTCTGATCTACCAGTGAGACCATCTGGTCATGTTCTAAAGGGGGCTAATGCTCGTTGTCTCATCAATTACTAAAATTCTAATAAAATTTTAGAAGTTCATTCTATCTCATGTTCAACAGATAAGTCTGGTAGCGTACCTCTGTGTCTTTATTTCTGAATGCAAGCAAATGTCCAGCCATAAGCCTAGATACAAATTAAAAACACACAGGAAATAATAACTTGTGATCTGATTCAAGATAACAACCAAAGGTTCCCTAATCATTCCTAAAATACAAGACCTAAAGAATTAGCAAGCCATCACAACAATAAAAACAAAAAACTCTCAGTATAGTAGTATTCTGTTTAGTAGTAAATTCAGTTCAGATCAGTCACTCAGTTGTGTCCAACTCTCTGTGACCCCAAGGAGTGCAGCATACCAGGCCTCCCTGTCCCTCACCACCTTCTGGAGCTTGCTCAAACTCATGTCAATTGACTCAGTGATGCCATTCAACCATCTCTTCCTCTGTTTTCCCCTTCTCCTTTTGCCTCCTTTTTTCCCAACATCAGGCTCTTTTCCAATGAGTTGTCTCTTTGCATCAGGTGGCCAAGTATTAGAGTATTCCTTCCGATGAATATTCAGGGTTGATTTCCTTCAGGATTGACTGGTTAGTATTAAGGGAGCTAGTTAATAACTTTTGGCCCAACTAATGACATCATTTTGGTAGAAAGGAATTACAAACCCCCAGAATCAATCAATTAATCAATCAATTATAAACTCCTAGAATCAATCAACTGTTGTCAGTTAAATGTGCTCTCCCTAACCCCTCTAAACTTGGGCGAAAGTCCTAACCCTCTATATCTGCAAATGTGATCTTATTCAGAAACTAGGTCTTCACAGATGTAGCCAAGCTGAGGTCATGTTGTGTTTGGGTGGACTCTCAACACAATGACTGGTACCCTTATAAGCAGAGAGAGATTTGGAGACACACATAGTGGGAGGAAGTCCTTGTGGAGACAGGAGTAAAGATTAGAGTAATACAGCTACATACCAAGAAGCAATAAGGATTTCTGGCAACTGCCAGAAACTAGAAAGAGGCAAGAAAAGATAATCCTTCCCAAGAGCATTCAGAGGGGGCATGACCCTACTAGTACCTTGATTCTGGACTTCAGGAACCATGAGACAATGCATCTCTGCTGTTTGTACTCAGTTTGTTGTACTTTGTTAAGGCAGCCTAAAGAAATGAATACACCTGCCTATCTATATCAACGTCTCTTCTTCAAACTTCTTACAGATTTTGTGGCACTGACCATCGAAGGTCCAGTGACAAGTCACACACTACCTAAAAAATAGGTTCAGTGCTGGATGGTTCTAAAAACTGTGAAGTTCTTTACATAGTGAACAGGTTGGTTGCTGAAAGTATTTTATTACCAACCACCCCATCTAGAATTCTGTCATCTATATCACATATCATGATGTACTTTAGCAAATGGCTCACTCCACGTGCATCTTATAAAAAGGCAGAAACTGCGATCCTCAAAGCCAAAACTATCCTCAAGGCAATACTACTGATGAGACACTGTTTTCCCTTCTCCCCAAGGAGTGCAGCATACCAGGCCTCCCTGTCCCTCACCACCTTCTGGAGCTTGCTCAAACTCATGTCAATTGACTCAGTGATGCCATTCAACCATCTCTTCCTCTGTTTTCCCTTTCTCTTTTTCCCTCTTTTTCCCAACTGAAGTTGTCTCTTTGCATCAGGTGGCCAAGTATTAGAGTATTCCTTCCGATGAATATTCAGGGTTGATTTCCTTCAGGATTGACTGGTTAGTATTAAGGGAGCTAGTTAATAACTTTTGGCCCAACTAATGACATCATTTTGGTAGAAAGGAATTACAAACCCCCAGAATCAATCAATTAATCAATCAATTATAAACTCCTAGAATCAATCAACTGTTGTCAGTTAAATGTGCTCTCCCTAACCCCTCTAAACTTGGGTGAAAGTCCTAACCCTCTATATCTGCAAATGTGATCTTATTCAGAAACTAGGTCTTCACAGATGTAGCCAAGCTGAGGTCATGTTGTGTTTGGGTGGACTCTCAACACAATGACTGGTACCCTTATAAGCAGAGAGAGATTTGGAGACACACATAGTGGGAGGAAGTCCTTGTGGAGACAGGAGTAAAGATTAGAGTAATACAGCTACATACCAAGAAGCAATAAGGATTTCTGGCAACTGCCAGAAACTAGAAAGAGGCAAGAAAAGATAATCCTTCCCAAGAGCATTCAGAGGGAGCATGACCCTACTAGTACCTTGATTCTGGACTTCAGGAACCATGAGACAATGCATCTCTGCTGTTTGTACTCAGTTTGTTGTACTTTGTTAAGGCAGCCTAAAGAAATGAATACACCTGCCTATCTATATCAACGTCTCTTCTTCAAACTTCTTACAGATTTTGTGGCACTGACCATCGAAGGTCCAGTGACAAGTCACACACTACCTAAAAAATAGGTTCAGTGCTGGATGGTTCTAAAAACTGTGAAGTTCTTTACATAGTGAACAGGTTGGTTGCTGAAAGTATTTTATTACCAACCACCCCATCTAGAATTCTGTCATCTATATCACATATCATGATGTACTTTAGCAAATGGCTCACTCAACGTGCATCTTATCCAAAGGCAGAAACTGAGATCCTCAAAGCCTACATCAACTCATCCTCAGAGTGCAGAGTAGCATAACTGTATGAAGTTATCCACTGAGTTTCTAAGAAGCTGTGGGTCTTGAAAATGAGAATGAGTGGCATCACCTTCAAGACAACCAAATTCACTTATAAAAAAGTTTGCAGGGAGAATTAGGCCCACAGGCTAGGAATCCTAGAAAGGATAAGTGGCTTTTAACTATCACAAAATTAGTACAAGAAATGGGTTTAGAGCCCAGTTAATTACACAAAACGTCTAGTGGTTTTGTGACTCCCATGCAGAATGCCTTCCCTGAGTACACGGTTGGAATACCCAATGTTTAGTCCACTGTGTACTGTACCCTGTAAAGTGAGATATTAATAAGGTGTTTAATAAACATCAATTAGTTTACTTCCATGCCATAGAGGGCCCTTCTTTCACAAGCAATTGAAATTCTATTTATAATAAATTCACTCAGTATTCACGCGAGAAATGCATACATTTCAAAATGTTCAGCTGTAATTTGGATCTAATTAGTTGACACTTTGAGTACTGCCAAAGGTATTTTTTTTTTTAATTCAGGAGTGGATTGGCTGTTTCAACAACAAACCCTTGAAAACATCTGTAGAATAAAGCCAACTGACAAAAATATTTATGTCACAGTTTTCAGCTGTGACATAAGGGGACATTGCATCTTATGTGCTTTGCATTTATTGCAAGAGCTCTGGTCACAAGGATGCTCTTCTGGAATGGGCCTTCCTCATTATCATCTTGTCATGGCCTTCCTGTTAGTTCAAGTTTACGAGATGATTCAGATGGAAAATTTGATACCTGCATGCCTCAACATCATACTGTCCACACTAAACAATTAAAAGCAAGATGACAGCCACATTGAAATCACTTTTGATGTTGAAGCATGATGACAACAGGGCAGATATTAGTTAATGACAAGTCACACACTACCTAAAAAATAGGTTCAGTGCTGGATGGTTCTAAAAACTGTGAAGTTCTTTACATAGTGAACAGGTTGGTTGCTGAAAGTATTTTATTACCAACCACCCCATCTAGAATTCTGTCATCTATATCACATATCATGATGTACTTTAGCAAATGGCTCACTCAACGTGCATCTTATCCAAAGGCAGAAACTGAGATCCTCAAAGCCTACATCAACTCATCCTCAGAGTGCAGAGTAGCATAACTGTATGAAGTTATCCACTGAGTTTCTAAGAAGCTGTGGGTCTTGAAAATGAGAATGAGTGGCATCACCTTCAAGACAACCAAATTCACTTATAAAAAAGTTTGCAGGGAGAATTAGGCCCACAGGCTAGGAATCCTAGAAAGGATAAGTGGCTTTTAACTATCACAAAATTAGTACAAGAAATGGGTTTAGAGCCCAGTTAATTACACAAAACGTCTAGTGGTTTTGTGACTCCCATGCAGAATGCCTTCCCTGAGTACACGGTTGGAATACCCAATGTTTAGTCCACTGTGTACTGTACCCTGTAAAGTGAGATATTAATAAGGTGTTTAATAAACATCAATTAGTTTACTTCCATGCCATAGAGGGCCCTTCTTTCACAAGCAATTGAAATTCTATTTATAATAAATTCACTCAGTATTCACGCGAGAAATGCATACATTTCAAAATGTTCAGCTGTAATTTGGATCTAATTAGTTGACACTTTGAGTACTGCCAAAGGTATTTTTTTTTTTAATTCAGGAGTGGATTGGCTGTTTCAACAACAAACCCTTGAAAACATCTGTAGAATAAAGCCAACTGACAAAAATATTTATGTCACAGTTTTCAGCTGTGACATAAGGGGACATTGCATCTTATGTGCTTTGCATTTATTGCAAGAGCTCTGGTCACAAGGATGCTCTTCTGGAATGGGCCTTCCTCATTATCATCTTGTCATGGCCTTCCTGTTAGTTCAAGTTTACGAGATGATTCAGATGGAAAATTTGATACCTGCATGCCTCAACATCATACTGTCCACACTAAACAATTAAAAGCAAGATGACAGCCACATTGAAATCACTTTTGATGTTGAAGCATGATGACAACAGGGCAGATATTAGTTAATGATGATGAGATGCTGAAAAAGAAGATGAAAACAGTTAAAACTAACAATTAGGGAGCGTGTACAGATCACTGGACTAGACATAGCATCTCACTTGAACCTCTCAACAACTTGGTTAAGTAGGTGTGTTTTATTCCCATCTTGGAGATGAGAAAACTGCAGTTAGAGAAGTTAAACTACTTTCTCAAGGTCTCAGTGCTAATTAACTAGGGACCAGCAATGCAAGAGTCTGGGGTTCAGTCCCTGGTCAGAAAGATTCCCTGGAGAAGGGAATGGCTACCCACTCCTGTGTTCTTGCCTGCAGAATTCCATGGACAGAGGAGCCTGGTAGGCTACAGTCTTAGGGGTGACAAAGAGTCAGAGTCAACTGAGCAACTAACATTTTCACTTTCATGACTTGTAAAGTCACTGTATTACTTAGACTCAATTGTATTATTTCCAGAGACATTACATGGTTTATATAGTAGAAATTCCAACTTCTGCTGTGTAGAGTAAGTATATATATGCTACATTTCCGCAGTGTTATGATTCCAGTCAATATCTCACTGAATTAGAGAAAAAACAAACTGGTTTTCCCAGGGAAGAACAAAGACAGCAAGGGAAAATCTGGTCCTTTAGCTTCACAGAGGAAGTGGGTGCCCAATAAAATGTGCCCTTCTACGTAGGTGTCTTGTAGCAGAGGATAGTAAAACCCTGAGGTAATTATCTTGGCAACTTAGGATCCCAATTTTTATTTAATTTCATACAAGAATGTGGGACTGATTTGCCCAACTGTTTCAGTTTTCATTTGGAAATTCCAGTTAAAATGTGCAGGCCTATTTCTAGAAATCTGATAACTTGATTCCCCATCCGTACCATCCCACCTTGCTAGGTCACAGTTTTCAGCTGTGACATAAGACATTGCTTTGCATTTATTGCAAGAGCTCTGGTCACAAGGATGCTCTTCTGGAATGGGCCTTCCTCATTATCATCTTGTCATGGCCTTCCTGTTAGTTCAAGTTACGAGATGATTCAGATGGAAAATTTGATACCTGCATGCCTCAACATCATACTGTCCACACTAAACAATTAAAAGCAAGATGACAGCCACATTGAAATCACTTTTGATGTTGAAGCATGATGACAACAGGGCAGATATTAGTTAATGATGATGAGATGCTGAAAAAGAAGATGAAAACAGTTAAAACTAACAATTAGGGAGCGTGTACAGATCACTGGACTAGACATAGCATCTCACTTGAACCTCTCAACAACTTGGTTAAGTAGGTGTGTTTTATTCCCATCTTGGAGATGAGAAAACTGCAGTTAGAGAAGTTAAACTACTTTCTCAAGGTCTCAGTGCTAATTAACTAGGGACCAGCAATGCAAGAGTCTGGGGTTCAGTCCCTGGTCAGAAAGATTCCCTGGAGAAGGGAATGGCTACCCACTCCTGTGTTCTTGCCTGCAGAATTCCATGGACAGAGGAGCCTGGTAGGCTACAGTCTTAGGGGTGACAAAGAGTCAGAGTCAACTGAGCAACTAACATTTTCACTTTCATGACTTGTAAAGTCACTGTATTACTTAGACTCAATTGTATTATTTCCAGAGACATTACATGGTTTATATAGTAGAAATTCCAACTTCTGCTGTGTAGAGTAAGTATATATATGCTACATTTCCGCAGTGTTATGATTCCAGTCAATATCTCACTGAATTAGAGAAAAAGCAAACTGGTTTTCCCAGGGAAGAACAAGGACAGCAAGGGAAAATCTGGTCCTTTAGCTTCACAGAGGAAGTGGGTGCCCAATAAAATGTGCCCTTCTACGTAGGTGTCTTGTAGCAGAGGATAGTAAAACCCTGAGGTAATTATCTTGGCAACTTAGGATCCCAATTTTTATTTAATTTCATACAAGAATGTGGGACTGATTTGCCCAACTGTTTCAGTTTTTCATTTGGAAATTCCAGTTAAAATGTGCAGGCCTATTTCTAGAAATCTGATAACTTGATTCCCCATCCCGTACCATCCCACCTCGCCCCAAAGGGATCTGGGCTAGGAAGGCCAGTCTCCAAGGCTTGGTGTGTTGTGTAAGAGCCCCAGAACTGGACTATCTGGGTCCAATTAGCAGCCTTGTTACTAATTAGCTGTGAGATCGTGGAGAAGTTGGAACGTTTCTTTATGCTTCAGTTTCATTCTCTTAAAACAGAGCTAATATTTCTAAGTCCTCATAGAATTGCTGGGTAGATTAAGTTAACTCACACGTGGAAAGCACCTGGACCACTGCCTAGCCTAGAGTAAGGCTCCTTCAGTGCTACCTACCCGTCATCATCCTTGTCCTCCAGCTCCTTGCAAGCAGGCACACGTCTGACACGGCTGTAAACTCAGTTTTTCAATATGTAAAATGAAAGGGTCCAAAGATCTTCATTTATATTTCAAAACTTCCTGGAGAAATTTTAATAGGTATTAGGGCCTTTATTAGTATTTATGTCTGTACTGAGCAACAACTTTCGAGATAACGCAACAAGTTAGCGCAGTCTCAAAGAAGTAACTTTTATGAAATCATCTTTTGAAAAGTAACCAATAAAGGAGTCTGCTTTTAAAGAAGTTACTTCTGGCTCAAGAGAACGTAAAAAAGCGTATCTTTAAAGACTTCTTTATTGGTTTTAAGAAAGCATATAACACAGTGCCTGGAACCTGCTAGACATTCAATAAAGGTCACCATCGCTACTACTAATGAAACATGCTCATATTTGTTTTGTGGGTCTTATTAGCACTTTATCCCATGGTGAGCTTTTCTTTTATAGGTTACACTTAATTTTTTAACAACTTCTGAACACTGCAAATATTGACTTTTCAAAGCAGTATAACCATAATTTCTCCTTTTTTGAAATTTCTGGCTAAAACTATCTGCCTTGCCCTCTTCTCTAAAGCTGGAATTAGAAAAATTTAACCTGGGTGTGAAAGAATGAATCAATTAGAGCATGTACACGCTTTCACAATAGCATTCTGTTGGGTGTTGCTTATAACCTGGGTCTCCAATTTCAGCTTCGTCAATAGAACCTGTCTCAAGTGTCATTGTGGACAGTGGACTATTAACATTAGCTCCAGGTAAGTAAGTGTAGGGAAGGATTCAAGTTTCGGCCCTTCTCTTGATGAGGATCAGTAACTCTAGGAATAGGACCACAGGGATAAAATACCTGCTATGAAAACATTTCCTTTGCCTGAGCAAACGTATTTAGTCTATATTTTACTGGAAAATGGTGTTTCAATACGGAGTCATTATTGTAACATATCACAGATTATTCCTGATGCAACCTAAAATAAGTCTACTAGGTAATACATATTAGTTTCAGGGAAAAAAAAAAAAACAGGAAATAAATTAAGGACAATTAAAGCGCCTACATAATAGGACCACAAAATCAAACTACTTAGATCACTATGGTACACAGCTTTGTGGATTATTTTCATTGTGTGTACACATGTATGTATTTTTGTCATTATTTACATCTGGGGAAATTCTGACAGCTTTAATTTTTGTGTAGTTAATAATTCAACTCCTCCTCCACAGTTTCTTTATTCGTATCATACCTGATGCCCTTCCCCATCTCAAAACACTGTTAATTCTGTTTTTAGCTATTGCTATCATGATTTACTTTCTTTCATTCACCTTCTTAGGCTACGTAAAATTGGTTTGATTTAGGAGTGAGCAAAAGGCCTACTTTTATGTTTCTTCAAATGGCTGGCCTATGGCTCAGAAACTACTTTTAAAACAATTAATCCCCTTCCCCCCATCCATTGATTTAAGATACTTTTAGCATATGCTATGCTCACACATAGCCCCAGGCTTGTTTCTGTACTTTCCATTCTGCCTTTTTTTGATTCATCTATTCCTGCATAGAACCACATCTATTAATTACTATCAGCTTTGAATTTTTAGCTAAATTTGGCAGTTTATACAAGGCTTGTGGTTAAGTCTAATCATAGGCATTCTACCACTACCTCTTAAGAAATACTGATTTGTTTTCATAATATATGCACAGTATATACATTTAAATGGTATAAATGACATCAAAATGTCAATAGTGAAAAGTAAGTCTCCTGCTCTTTTCTCTGTCAGTTGCTTCCCTCTTCTGGAGCCAACCACTATTTCTTTTCCTTTTTTTCATTTTTAACTGCTATTTCTTATCATCTTTCCAGTGCTAGTCTTTGCTTATATAGAGCAGAAATAGGGTGTTACAATGGCTCTTTCATCGAAGAGCGTTAAGACAATACTAGTTGCCAGATACTAATGTGAATATCCTGCCAAAATATAAGTCCCCAGTGGAAACAGAAACCAGTTTTTTGCCCTTATTTTTTTTATTATTATGGGCCTCTGTTATTGTTGTTTTTTTTTTAAATTTATCTTCATCCATATTTATACCTTGGCCTGTGTGGGCCTCCCATTGCAGTGGCCTCTCTCATTGCAGAGCACTGGCTCTGGCACATGTGCTCCAGAGCACTGGCTTGTAATTGGACACACTAGTCGAGCAGCTCCACGGCACATGGGATCTTCCTGGGCCAGGGGTCGAATTGGTGCCCCTTGCACTGCAAGGTGGACTCTTTACCCACTGGACCACCAGGGAGGCCCCTGGCCTTAAATTTTGTACCCACTTTGTGGACATAAAAGAATGGGTCACTGATGGAGGAGGAGGGTGGGATGAACTTGTGACGGTGAAGATGATTTCTTTGGAGAGAGCAGTGCATGACCCACCCCCTCAGGTGTAGAGAGAGCCTTCCATGGGACTCATTTTGACACACAGCCTTGCCAAGTAACCGTAACCACAGTAACCGTGTGGCGTCTCCTTCTCGCCTGAGAGCCAGACAGGTGGTGCCATGGGAGTTTGGGTCACATGGATTATGTCCTGAAGCTCACAGTGTCAACACAAAAGATGGGTGATTCTACTGTACCAGGGTGTGCCACATAGGAGAGACAGATGAGGGGGAGACAGAGAGCCATGTTAAGTCACACACATCAGTCTATCTAGATGAGCAGGAGATCTCAGCATTCAGAGTCTATAGGAAGACTGCAAGTTTGCCAGGAGGAAGAGTAGGGAGTGCCCCTAATGAGAATGTATACTGTGCCTCAGGAGAAATCAGGTGAGATACCTCCAACAGTGCGAAGGTGCCACTAAACAGTCACAACAGTGAAAAGTAAGTCTCCTGCTCTTTTCTCTGTCAGTTGCTTCCCTCTTCTGGAGCCAACCACTATTTCTTTTCCTTTTTTTCATTTTTAACTGCTATTTCTTATCATCTTTCCAGTGCTAGTCTTTGCTTATATAGAGCAGAAATAGGGTGTTACAATGGCTCTTTCATTGAAGAGCGTTAAGACAATACTAGTTGCCAGATACTAATGTGAATATCCTGCCAAAATATAAGTCCCCAGTGGAAACAGAAACCAGTTTTTTGCCCTTATTTTTTTTATTATTATGGGCCTCTGTTATTGTTGTTTTTTTTTTAAATTTATCTTCATCCATATTTATACCTTGGCCTGTGTGGGCCTCCCATTGCAGTGGCCTCTCTCATTGCAGAGCACTGGCTCTGGCACATGTGCTCCAGAGCACTGGCTTGTAATTGGACACACTAGTCGAGCAGCTCCACGGCACATGGGATCTTCCTGGGCCAGGGGTCGAATTGGTGCCCCTTGCACTGCAAGGTGGACTCTTTACCCACTGGTCCACCAGGAGGCCCCTGGCCTTAAATTTTGTACCCACTTTGTGGACATAAAAGAATGGGTCACTGATGGAGGAGGAGGGTGGGATGAACTTGTGACGGTGAAGATGATTTCTTTGGAGAGAGCAGTGCATGACCCACCCCCTCAGGTGTAGAGAGAGCCTTCCATGGGACTCATTTTGACACACAGCCTTGCCAAGTAACCGTAACCACAGTAACCGTGTGGCGTCTCCTTCTCGCCTGAGAGCCAGACAGGTGGTGCCATGGGAGTTTGGGTCACATGGATTATGTCCTGAAGCTCACAGTGTCAACACAAAAGATGGGTGATTCTACTGTACCAGGGTGTGCCACATAGGAGAGACAGATGAGGGGGAGACAGAGAGCCATGTTAAGTCACACACATCAGTCTATCTAGATGAGCAGGAGATCTCAGCATTCAGAGTCTATAGGAAGACTGCAAGTTTGCCAGGAGGAAGAGTAGGGAGTGCCCCTAATGAGAATGTATACTGTGCCTCAGGAGAAATCAGGTGAGATACCTCCAACAGTGCGAAGGTGCCACTAAACAGTCACAACAGTATCCTTGAAGTAAGATGATGACCATTCCTGTTAGTGTCGACTGAAGGAATTTCAAAGGCAGGGACTTTGATTTTAAAAACTGGGAAGGTCCTGAAAATCTGGGATGAGTTGGTCACCATATGCCTAAGTAAAAACTGTTTCAATCACCTGTCATACCTAGAGAGTCTTTGTTGTTGTTTAGCTGCTAAGTCGTGTCTGACTCTTTGCCACAACAAAATACCTTTTGTGTATTTTGATGCTGCATTTGTCTTATTCTGAGACTGATAATCACTTTAAGTATTATCTCTTTAGAACTGGCTTTGCTTTTCTAATGTGTATTTGAACTTCTAGAAACTACTTAAGAACTAAAGTAGCTAGTTGGGGCTTCCCCTGGTGGTCCAGTGGGTAAGGACACCGCCTTGCAGTGCAAGGGGCGTCGGTTCGATCCCTGGCCTGGGAAGATCCCACGTGCCACGGAGAGGCTGGACCCATGTGTCCAATTACCGAGCCAGAGCTCCGGAGCTCTGGAGCGCATGCGCCCGGAGCTGGCGCTCTGCAAAGACAGACGCCACTGCGATGGGAAGCCCACGGGAGCCAAAGAACAAAGACGGATGAAAATGGAGAAATGGAAGACCAATAGAAGTGGCCCGCCCACTCCCCTCCCTCCCCTACCCAACCCCCGCCCAAAAATAAATTAAAAAATTTAAAAAAAAAAGAACTAAGATAGCTAGTTATTTGTCTTTTATATGTTTTACAAATATTTTCATGCATTTAATCTATCTTATTTATGGTATATTTTTATATGCAAAGTATGACTTTTATATACCCTAATTGTTCAGTTTTTAAGAGTGGTTTATGGGTTTTGTGTCATGCTTAGGGAAACACTTCATTCTCTGAGATTATAGAATAATTATTGCATATTTTATGCTTCTGATACTTTTTTAAAATTAAAAAATTTGATCTCACACTTTTTTATGCTTATAAGGCTATATTTAAAAACTTGATCTCACGTATTTTTAATGCAACAAGATGCTGGATAAATTTTCTTCAAGTTGTTCCCAATGCCTTTATTCAAACAGTCTCCATTTTCTTCCACTGACTTGTAATGCCGTTTTTATCACAGAATTACTACCTAAAAAATCATCAGGCCCAGATTAGGTTTCATAATTATATTTTACCCAAGTGTAAATTAATAACTCCAACGCTATTTATTTATTTAGGCCACTTCTATTGGTCTTTCATTTATTTATTTTCATCCATCTTTGCTCCCTGGCTTGTGTGGGCCTCCCATTGCAGTGGTCTCCCTCATTGCAGAGCACCAGCTCTGGGCGCATGCACTTCAGAGTGCTGGCTCGGTAGTTGGACACATTGGTCCAGCTGCTCCACAGCACGTGAGATCTTCCCAGGCCAGAGATTGAACCAGCACCCTTTGTACTGCAAGGCAGTGTCTTTACCCACGAGACCACCAGGGAAGTCCCTCCAATGCTGTTTAAACTCAACTGAATAGGGAACAAAGAGAAAGCTTCATACAAATAAATAAATGTTTCTAGGGTGTAGCTCTTTGACATGTTCTCCTGTTTCTTCTTTGGAAATTGATCTGTTTTTCTGGAGTCTGAAAAACCACACATTCCATTCAGATATTCAATTTCACTTGCCTAGAGTTTAGTTTATCTTTGTTTATATTTCCAACTGCAATTTTTACCTATTCTTCCTTCCTTTAAACATACTTTTATTTTGTTCTTATATCTCTTCTATTGGGTTTCTTGTTCTTGGATTAATTTATTGATTTTATTACACTTTTTGTTTTATAACTGACTACTTTGTGCTATTATTTTCCCTCTTTCCTCAGGTTTCTTTTCTAGTTCATTTTCTAAATTTTTGAATTAAGTACTTCTTTATTTATTAATATAAATACAAAATTTCCTCTCAGCATTGCTTTAGTTATATTCCATAGATTCTGCTATGTAGCTTTTTTTTTAAATATATTGAGGTATACTTGATTTACAATATTCTATTGGTTTCAGCTATACAATATAGTGATTCTCAATTTTTATAGATTATAATCCATTTAAAATTATAAAATATTGGCCATATCCCTCTCTGTGCTATAGCATCTTTGTATTTATTTACTTTATACATAGTAGTTGTACGTCTTAATCCCCTACCTCTGTCTGCCTCTTCTCTCTCCCTTCTCCCCAGTTGTAACCACTAGTTTGTGCTCTATATGTGTGAGTCAGTTTCTGTTTTGTTATATTCATTCATATGTTTTATTTTTCAGATTTATTCTACTGTGTGTAAGTGATAACATAGTATTTGTCTTTCTCTGTCTGGCTTATTTCACTTAGCATAATATCTTCGCGGTCCTTTCATGTTGTTGTAAATGGCAATTTTTCATTCTTTTTAAACGGTATTACATTAGTCTATATATGTACCATATCCTTATTCATTCATCTGCTGATGGACATTTAGGCTGTCTAATATCTTGGTTATTGTAAATAATGCTGCTATGAACACTGGGCTGCATGTACCTTGTGGCGTCAGTTGTTTTGTTTGTTTTCTTTGGATATATGCCCAGGAGTGTTGCTTTTCCCTTTTTTAAAAATATTGGATCTTTAATTTTTGCTATTTTAATTACAGTATGTCTTGTTAAGGGTCCTTTTTGGGTTGATTGTGCTTGATGCTGTCTGTGTTTCCTAGATCTAGATGTCTGTTTATTTTGCTGCCCTACTTAGGGAAGTTTTCAACTATTATGCTTTCAAAGAAATACGCTCTTTGCCTCTTTTCCTCTCCTCTTTTTGGGGCCCCTTTAATTTAAATAGTAGTATGCTTGTTGTTTTCCCAGAGGTCTCATCTGTCTTCATGTCTTTTTATTCTTTTTTCCTATTCAGCCTCAGTGATTTCCACTATTCTGTCTTCCAGCTCGCTGATTCAGTTCCTTGTATAATTTAATCTACTTTGATTCCTTCTAGTGTAGTTTTCATTTCAGTTACGGCATTCATCTTTGTTTGATTCTTCCTTTTATTTTCTAACTCTTTGTTAATAACTTCCATCTTTTTGCTCTGTTCAACCATTCTTCTCCTATCATCTTTACGATCACTGCCTGGAATTGAACTCTTTCTTGGAGAGACTGCCCATCTCTCCTTAGTTATTCTTGAGGGCTTTATCTTGTCCTTTCATTTGGAACATATTCCCCTGCTGCTGCCTTTTGCCTAACTTGTTAACCTTTATTTTGAGATATCTGGTAGGTTAGGTTTCCCAGCCTTGGTGAAGTGACTTTCTCTAGGAGACGTCCTATGTATCCCAGAAGCATGCTCATTTCTGGTCAACAGAATTACGCACTTTAGGGGTGCCTTTGTGTGGGCTGCATGCAGTCCTGTGGTGGTGGGCTGCCTACTGGTGGTGGTCTTTTGGGAGTGGCTGGCCCCTTGTCTGCTTGGTTTCCTGGCCCTAACTTGTGTGCAGGCTGCTGACCATTGGCTGGTAGAGCTGTGTCATGATGTGTCTGATTATGGAATTCCAGGGGCCCCAAGTGCCAGTCCTGGCTCACTGCTGGGCAGAGCTGTGTTCTGGGTGGGTGGGGATAGGGTTTCTCTACACACTGTTAGTAAGTGGGGCTTGATCCTGGCTGGCTATTAATGTACTGAGGGCAATGGAGATGGGCTGTTGTAATTCTTACTTTTCTAGAACATGTAGGTATGTATTATATTGTTCTGAAACCAGCTAACTATATTCTCCCACAAAGTTATTCTGCTATGTAATTCTATTATCAGCATTTCTTAGTCATTTTCCAGTTTTTGATTCGATTTCCTTTTCATTCCAAGGGTTGTTTATAAAATGATTTTTAAATTTGGGACATAGACCTTTTTTTGTTTTGTTCCCTCATTTTTAACATTAAAAGTTAGTTTTATTTATTTATTTTTTGCCGGATACCTGAAACCTAACACAATCTTGTAAATTTTATTTCAGTTTTGAAAAAGTTAAGTTATTTTGAGAGGGTAACTTAAACTAAGAAAAGTGTAGATGGAGAAACTCCTTTATATTTCTCTTAAGGCTAGACATTGCTAGAGACAGAAAGAAAAGTGTGTGTGCAGGGCAGTGGGGTCAGAGACAGGGTAAGTTTGCAGGGGAAGGGAGGGTGCATCAATTCCTTGTCCAGAATCCCTTGAACCTCCTTCCTCACCCACTGAGGACAATGTGAGGAGAGAAGGGAGGTATAAGGAGTGGGTATATGGGAGGTGACGCAGCAGCAACTGTGGATTTAGAGCTCCACCAGGTAATACTTTTGCATGGGACCATCATCTGTATTACAGCCCAGCATACTGTTGAGAAAGTTAAGTGAAATAATGATGTAACAGTACTCTATACATTCCTTATTTCTCTTCTATATGGGAAGTTGAGATTACAAGATATATCTATCCCAGTGGACCTTGGAGGCTGAATTTTTGATCTAATACTACAGCTGAACAGCAATGCTATCTTTGATGCTACTTAAAAAATTATTTTTTAATTGGGAAAAAAAAAGTACTTCAGTGAATGAGACCTCCAGACGTTAACTCGTTGTAGGGTTATTCTCATTTATAAATGCTGCCATTGGCCCTAAATTTCTAACTCTTCTGTGAAACATCACCTGAGTGGCTGTGAGGACGAGCATGTGTCTTAAGGAGAGGACAGGTTGGGGGACAAAACTCTGAGGGTCTCTCCACCTGCTGGGATGAAGGATATGGTGGAAGTATACCATGGTAGAGAGGAAAAAGGAGAAGGTAAGAATAAGAGAAGGCAAAATGCTAGTAAGTTGGGAAATGTCTGATTATCTGTTCATTTCACTTTACCTCATGGTAGTAGATTTTCTAACAAACAGTAGACTCTCTCAAATACTGACTAGAGAAAAGCTCTTGTCAGATCTGGGGACATGATTAGAAAAACTAAACTGAATAAGTGAAAAACTGAAAATTCAAATGCCGATTAACCGAGAGCTGGCTCTAGAAAAGAATGAAAACATCTGCTGGCTTCTTTGAAGGAAAAAAAAATTCCTTTGGGTTTTTCCTGCAACAAATCCTGTTCTCAATTTTCTCTTTGGGAGGGATCCAGGAAAAAAATGACCTCTCCCATTCTAGTAATGCATTTCTATTCCCTTTTGAACTTTAAATATGTTAATTTAATTCCCAGATGGTCACCAAAAAATATGTACTATCAAATCACAAATCTTGACACACTGCTTCAGGGCTCGCCCCTGCCCTGCTGCTCCAATTTCTCTAGTTTTGGTTCTAAACAGAGAGCTCACCAAGGATAACAATGTCCAGCCTGGCCCAGACCAGGCTTGTACCACCAGTGTTTACAAGAAGTCTGCCTTTTTGTCATGATGTCCCTCCACTGAGTTGAAGCATTCCCAAACCTCCAACAATTTCAGAAATGGCTAAGAACTGTCAGTGGCATGGGATCAAAACCACACTACCTACTATTCATTTCTGGACTTGAAATCACTCCCTTTCAGAACACATTATCCTACAATACAGTAAATACTGCATATATGGGATCATATTTATTTTATGTTTGTAAAATAATTCCATATCTTTTAGTAGCTTTCATTAAACGATATATGCTATGTTAATCTGATAGTCAAGAAGTGTTTTATGAACCTGAATCTGTTGGTGCTCAGATGGATTTGTGCTTCTAGTAATATTGACTCTTCTTGTCTCTGTCTGGTTGGTCAGAAAGACTCCGTTCTGCCTTTGAGTGGGCTGTGAGGACAGTATGTGTCTTAAGGAGAGGACAGGTTGGGACAAAACCCTGAGGGTCTCTCCACCTGCTGGGATGAAGGATATGGTGGAAGTATACCATGGTAGAGAGGAAAAAGGAGAAGGTAAGAATAAGAGAAGGCAAAATGCTAGTAAGTTGGGAAATGTCTGATTATCTGTTCATTTCACTTTACCTCATGGTAGTAGATTTTCTAACAAACAGTAGACTCTCTCAAATACTGACTAGAGAAAAGCTCTTGTCAGATCTGGGGACATGATTAGAAAAACTAAACTGAATAAGTGAAAAACTGAAAATTCAAATGCCGATTAACCGAGAGCTGGCTCTAGAAAAGAATGAAAACATCTGCTGGCTTCTTTGAAGGAAAAAAAAATTCCTTTGGGTTTTTCCTGCAACAAATCCTGTTCTCAATTTTCTCTTTGGGAGGGATCCAGGAAAAAAATGACCTCTCCCATTCTAGTAATGCATTTCTATTCCCTTTTGAACTTTAAATATGTTAATTTAATTCCCAGATGGTCACCAAAAAATATGTACTATCAAATCACAAATCTTGACACACTGCTTCAGGGCTCGCCCCTGCCCTGCTGCTCCAATTTCTCTAGTTTTGGTTCTAAACAGAGAGCTCACCAAGGATAACAATGTCCAGCCTGGCCCAGACCAGGCTTGTACCACCAGTGTTTACAAGAAGTCTGCCTTTTTGTCATGATGTCCCTCCACTGAGTTGAAGCATTCCCAAACCTCCAACAATTTCAGAAATGGCTAAGAACTGTCAGTGGCATGGGATCAAAACCACACTACCTACTATTCATTTCTGGACTTGAAATCACTCCCTTTCAGAACACATTATCCTACAATACAGTAAATACTGCATATATGGGATCATATTTATTTTATGTTTGTAAAATAATTCCATATCTTTTAGTAGCTTTCATTAAACGATATATGCTATGTTAATCTGATAGTCAAGAAGTGTTTTATGAACCTGAATCTGTTGGTGCTCAGATGGATTTGTGCTTCTAGTAATATTGACTCTTCTTGTCTCTGTCTGGTTGGTCAGAAAGACTCCTTTGAAAGTGGGGCACCATCGTTCTAATCTGGGTCGCTCTGACATTTATTATGTACAAGGGCCTGTACTAGAGGCTGGGAGTCTATAGGAGCACTTGTACCCGTCTTCTGGGAACTTCCCCTTTCCCCAGCAGTGTCCACACCTACTCTCATGGTCATCCCGACTCTTCCAACCTATCCAAGTGGGCCAAAGCTACACACACAGAAAACATTATGTGAACATCTGACCATTAATATAAGCATCTGTAGAAACTGTGTACAGACATCTAAAGACTTATTAGAAACATTTGCAAACTATTAACTCAATGAACTTTTCCTGAAGAAGTGCTTTGTAAGCTCAGAACTGGAAGAGGATCCTCAGTTGATGAGCTACAGATCTCCTTCCGAGGAACCAATAGTCAAGGAGGGCAGATAGGAAATGTAAACACAGCCCCATAACACGAGGAAGAGATTAAGGTCCCTGAGCTACGTAAACCCCATTATTTAGGCCATTTTTTATATCCAATGATGACTTATATTCTGTCCTTCTCACTGGCTCTCTTCCTGTTTTGTTTTCTTCCTGTTTTACAGTTTTTAGAAGCAGTCTATAACACGAAGGCATATAAGAAAATAAGTGATACACTTTCACTAGAGAAGAAAATGGCCATAATTACAGATGTCTTCAAACCCTACTGGTTCACTCTTTGCACAAACTGGCCTCAGAGCTTGTGTCTTTAATAGTTCATGTTCTTTTCATCTCAGCCACCTATTACCATTGACAGATATACCCTGGGTCTTACCACTTGGAATGCTCTCTTAAGCTCAAAGTTTTGAATCAATTGGACCAACTTCTATCCCCTTTTTGCTTCTTATTCAAGTATTTATCCCCCCCCCATTACTTTCAACACACCAACTTTTCAATGTTCCTCTCTCTACCCATTGATTATCTCCATACATACATGGCTTTGTATCCTTCCTTATCCAAAGCTCTGCTCTACCCATCTGCCCAATCCCCAAACCTGGATCAATAAAATTATCTGCTATCACCTTTTTTTTTTTTTTTTTTAAATTTTTGGCCACACCATGTTAAATGTAGGATGTTAGTTACACAACTCAGGATTGAACCCACACCCCCTGCAGTGGAAGTGCAGAGTTTTATCTGCTAGACCTCCAGGCAAGTCCCTACTATCTTCTTTTTTTTTTTAATTCTTTATTTTAAAGATTTCACAGAGTTTTGTTGTTCACCGACATGTATGTTCCCAGATCATTCATATGCACATCCCTGGCTCCCCCCACCCACCCACCCGGATCCCCCTCCCACCCCTCCAAACATCTTCAAACTCACTGCTCCTTGGTGTTCCCTGTGTTTTTTTTTTTTTTTTTTAAATCTCCTTCTCTGAGCCCTTTCTCATTTTCCACTAGGACCAGAATTTCACTACTCTCTTCCAACTACCTTCCCCATTCTGTCTGTCATCTAATTTCATAGGAAATTGGGACCATCAAGAAGGACAGCCCTAAAACAGAAGGACTCCTTTCTACGAGATATCAACCTCCTCACTACCTCTGTGTCCTTACTTCAGCTGCATTAGAAGTGTCCCTCCCTGAACACAGGTGATTCCTCTGCATTGTGTAACTGGGGATAAAAACTGTTTCTGTGCAACAGCTACAATCTTTTCTTCTTCAACATCTCTAAGACCCTTGCTTAGAGAACTGTGTCCCAACAACTCTTCTCATAATTGGATGCCGCAGCTACATCAAGACTCTTTACACTTATCATCATCAAATTAGGAGGCCAGTGGTAAGAAAGACAGTGATGAGGTAGATACAAATATGTGAAGTTCTTGAATATCCTATTCCAGACTCTAATTTGGATACTGTATTGCCGACTTGCCCAAGACTTATGTTTTTTTTATTTAATTTTTGGTTAGTTTCTTGTTAGTCATTATCAGATGAATTTAAGAGGACAAGGTACACAGTTATCCACATATGGAACCATCAGAACAGTTTCAGGCTCCTCAACAGTAAGTTGATAGGAAAAGGGGAGGGAAATGCTCATGAAAGCTAGTGAAAAAAAAAAAAAGAAAGAAAAGAAAGAAACAAGAAGAGCCTCAACAGGAGGAAACTATCTCTAGGAAGTCCTTTATGCCAAATCAACTGATTTCAACAATAGAAAACTATATTTATTTATAAACACACCTGGTCAGGAATTGTTCAGTGTAAGTACTAAGTCTTCCCTGGAGGAACTCGGGGAAACGATGCTTCAAGTCAAACAAGTCTTTAGGTAAAGCCTCAGCCTGTTCACTGCTAAGCCTGATCTTCAGCACTCTGAAGAGGATTTCCCCAGTTTTCAGATACATAGAAACTGCACAGTTTAAAATGTTATCAACTAAGTCAACCTTCTAAACTAAGAGGCATTCCTGGGAGATGACCTACTTCCCCTAAGATTCTCCTGCAAACCTGGCTGATACAGTTCTCATGTAGAAAGAATTCAGACCTTGAGAAAGAGAATTTTAATACCTAGAATCCATGTCCTGCTTGTTTGCTAAATTCTCTGTGAGAAACTGTTGTACACTGAAGCAGCAAAGCATAATCCAGACTATGGAATCAGGTAATCCTGGGTTTGAATCAAACTTTAGGTAAGATACTTCTTTATATCTTGGCTTCCTCATTTGTAAACTGGGAACAATAACAGTATCTATTCAAAGTGGTTCCATGGATTAATTATGAAGCCCTTAAAAGCAGTTGCATTAGAAGTGTCCCTCTGAACACAGGTGATTCCTCTGCATTGTGTAACTGGGGATAAAACTGTTTCTGTGCAACAGCTACAATCTTTTCTTCTTCAACATCTCTAAGACCCTTGCTTAGAGAACTGTGTCCCAACAACTCTTCTCATAATTGGATGCCGCAGCTACATCAAGACTCTTTACACTTATCATCATCAAATTAGGAGGCCAGTGGTAAGAAAGACAGTGATGAGGTAGATACAAATATGTGAAGTTCTTGAATATCCTATTCCAGACTCTAATTTGGATACTGTATTGCCGACTTGCCCAAGACTTATGTTTTTTTTATTTAATTTTTGGTTAGTTTCTTGTTAGTCATTATCAGATGAATTTAAGAGGACAAGGTACACAGTTATCCACATATGGAACCATCAGAACAGTTTCAGGCTCCTCAACAGTAAGTTGATAGGAAAAGGGGAGGGAAATGCTCATGAAAGCTAGTGAAAAAAAAAAAAAGAAAGAAAAGAAAGAAACAAGAAGAGCCTCAACAGGAGGAAACTATCTCTAGGAAGTCCTTTATGCCAAATCAACTGATTTCAACAATAGAAAACTATATTTATTTATAAACACACCTGGTCAGGAATTGTTCAGTGTAAGTACTAAGTCTTCCCTGGAGGAACTCGGGGAAACGATGCTTCAAGTCAAACAAGTCTTTAGGTAAAGCCTCAGCCTGTTCACTGCTAAGCCTGATCTTCAGCACTCTGAAGAGGATTTCCCCAGTTTTCAGATACATAGAAACTGCACAGTTTAAAATGTTATCAACTAAGTCAACCTTCTAAACTAAGAGGCATTCCTGGGAGATGACCTACTTCCCCTAAGATTCTCCTGCAAACCTGGCTGATACAGTTCTCATGTAGAAAGAATTCAGACCTTGAGAAAGAGAATTTTAATACCTAGAATCCATGTCCTGCTTGTTTGCTAAATTCTCTGTGAGAAACTGTTGTACACTGAAGCAGCAAAGCATAATCCAGACTATGGAATCAGGTAATCCTGGGTTTGAATCAAACTTTAGGTAAGATACTTCTTTATATCTTGGCTTCCTCATTTGTAAACTGGGAACAATAACAGTATCTATTCAAAGAGTGGTTCCATGGATTAATTATGAAGCCCTTAGCTTTGCAGCTGACAGAAAGCACTGTCTGCAACTTATAGCAATTATTTTTGTCATTACATCTAAGACCATATCATATGCAATTTTAGGAGTCATCGGCATTGGGACATGTTCAAGGGTCACGCTAGAGTCTGTTGGTGTAAAAGGAAACTGTAGGGCTTCCCCTGGTGGTCCAGTGGATAAGGATACTGCCTTACAGTGCAAGGGGCACCAGTTCGATCCCTGGCCTGGGAAGATCCCACGTGCCGCGAAGCGGCCAGACCGATGTGTCCAATCACCGAGCCAGAGCTCTGGAGCGCATTCACCCAGAGCCGGTGCTCTGCAGCGACAGACGCCACCGCGATGGGAGGCCCACAGGAGCCAAACAACAAAGACGGATGAGAATAGAGAAATGAAAGACCAATAGAAGTGGCCCGCCCGCTCCCCTCCCTCCCCAACCCAACCCCCGCCCAAAATAAAAATAAATAAATAAATCTTTAAAAAAAAAAAAAAAGGAAACTGTAGGTGCAGGTTGAATACAGTTGATTTGAAATTCTCAGGTCGAATCACTTCAACCAAGACACTAACAGTTAGATCTCTGTGGTAGGAAAATCTGAAAACTCCCTGGACCCAGGAACACAGAGGAGCTGGACTTACAGGAGAGGCTACGGCAGAAAAAATGGACTTTAGCTGGGAAGAGTGAAGCTAGAGTTGGACAAATGAGGGATGACCCAATCTGAAGCTTTAGGAAGGAAAGGATTTAGGATGAAACAAGGTGTGTGTTGATTTCAAAGAAAAAGGCAGATTATGAATCAAAATCTGCCCCTGACTCACTAAAGTATTATCAGCTTGAAAATCTTCTGCAGCTCTGTGTGGTGGTGTTACCAATGGACAGTGATTGTTATGTCTGTACTTATAAACGTACCTAGAGCTACAGTCTGTTATCTGGAACTACAGCCTATGCCTCTGTCTATAGCTATACAGTATATACCAAGGCTATCGACCAGGGTGCTCACATCAGTTACCTCCAGATAAGTGGGATTATTGATGTTCAGAGAAATTTTTCTACGGTGCTTTCTGACAAATATGTACTGCATTTGTAAAGAGACAGTCACAGAATATTAATCTACAAAATACATCAGAAGCAATAATGTTAGGTGGGCATCAACCTCCTCTTGTGAGAGGAGATGTGTGAGATGTGTCATGATGGAAAATCCTGCCAACAAGGAGAAATCAGGTGGGCACAGACTGCAGACAGAAGGATTAAGGAAAACTCTTTGAATCTGCTTGCATTTCCCCTACTTAGCTTTTGTCCATGGAATTTTATCTGCTTTGGTATTAAAATAAAACCAAAAGTATTTTTATCTGGCCTCCTTGTTCACCTCTTGACTTCTCCCACCATAAAGGCCTCTGTTCACATGTTTCCCTGAAGCCAGAGGATCAGAGACAGTGAATTCTAGATGATGTCTCTTGAAAGTAGACTAGTTATAAACACCTAAGAAACTCATCTTAAGTTTTCCAGTGCACACAGGTAAAGTCACTGTTACCCCAGTAGAGAATTACAGGCTGTCTCTCTTAAATTTCCAGGTTAATATTTTGGCAGAGATTTGGCTCTGGAATCCATGAAACACTCATTATGGGCAGGAGAAGTAAGAGGTGCAGATATGGAGAGAAGTGAGATTTCCACATCTGTGTAGGCTGTGACTCAATGACACGGCCTAAGCTCCCACTGGAGATGAGACCAACAGGTGGGATGAAGAGAGAAGGAAGCCAAGGGTTTCAATGTGCTGCTCGTCCTTGGGTCTTTACCCGAGGACTGTCCTTCCATCATCCTCTGACACCAACACTGATCTCCTTACCAGAGCATGGCTTTGCCTTCCACAGCTAAACCTTTACGCAGTGGACACCGACACACTGCTATCTCATTGGCCCCTCCAAATCAAGACAACAGAAACTGACTTATTTATCTTTCTATGTGGATCTGTTTCCTCATCCATGTGTCGTGTTTGGGCAATGGCATTCAGTCATCAGGTCCCTGAGGTCATATTTGATACCTGCTTCTTTCATTCTCCAATAGTACAACTAACAGTACAATCAACCAACAATACATTCAAGCTCAACAAATTTCACCACACTTTTCTCCTATCTCTCTAATCTTGTCTCCACTGCCTTTGTTCAGGTCCTTATCATTTTTTTATTAGATCACTTCCAGGGCTGACTGGTCTGGCTTCAATACATTTTGATTCTAGTCAAGTCTTTTCAATCACATTCAAACCAAACATCACTGCACACCAACGAAGTACTCAGCAAGTGCTGGATGTTAGATACACAAAGCTTATAAAAATAGGTAATAGCTAATGATCATTACTCCTTATCCTGTAGTAGATATGTCCTTTATGTGTTAAATATAATTTAATCTCGATACCTACATAAAGTTGTCATTCAGTTGCTAAATTATGTCCAATTCTTTGTAACCCCATGGACTATAGCCTGCCAGGCTTTTCTCTGTCCACGGGATTTTCCAGTCAAAAATACTGGAGTGGGTGTCCTTTTATTCTCCAGGGGATCTACCTGATCCAGGGACTGAACCTGTGTCTCCAGCATTGGCAGGCACAATATTTACCATTAAACCACCAGCAAAGCCCAGCTAAATGTAGGTAGGACTATTATATCCATTCTACAGATAAGCAAGGTTAGGATTATAGTTTAGGTAAAACTGCTGATGGACACACAGTTGTTGATGGGGTGGGTGCCCAAGCTGATTCCAGAGACTGTGTTTTTGATCTCTAAGAAGAGCGGTCTCTGGCCTTAAGTGGTCACAGACTAGTGGGAAAGGTAACCAAGAATCAATCATATAAATATTAATTGACTCCATAGTATTATGGGAACAAAAAGCAGAATGTGCGGTCAGAGGAGAATTCTCCGATGTCTGAGCCAAGCCTTCTGCAATGAATAGTTCACCAGGGCACAATAAGTACAATAGCCAACTCCTAAGCAGCATTTACTGCATCCCATGCCCTGTTCTAGAATGCACATATCAACTAATTTGAATCTTATAACTTTGGGGCAGCACAGGGGATCTAAAGTGCTTACTTAAGAAAGGGTGATATATGGGTTGAATAATCCCAACACTCAGTGGCCTCTAATCCATGGCTTCAATTTTTTCCATTGGGTAATTTGCTATATTTGATTTGATTTTTAAACTCACATTCAGTTAAGTATCTGGAATTTAGAAAATGACTATTGCCTTAGTAGTAAATGTCTCAATTATAGTTCTCATGTTTAACTTAGAGGCAAAAACTGAAGAGCAGTTATTTGTCTGCAGTGGGGAGACCCAGGTTCTATCCCTGGGTTGGGAAGATCTCCTGGAGAAGGAAATGGCAATCCACTCCAGTATTCTTGCCTAGAGAATTCCACGGTGGGCTACAGTTCATGGGGTCTCAAAGAGTTGGATATGACCGAGCAACAAACACTTTTCACTTTAGTATTAGTCAGAATTCAGATACTATAACACTCATCTCTGTACTGTTTTCTGAGGTATAGATGGAGAGGGGCCCCAGTCTTGTTTTTGGTGTGTCTTTCTCCTGAATGGTACTTTTCTCTGAAGTTTAATTTTCTCTGTGGGTTATAGCAGCATTTTTATTTTGGGGTTGGTGTCATGAAATCTAAAGTGGAAGTGGAAGAGCTGACTTTTAACTTTTGGTATACATTCTTGTTGAAGCAGCCATTCTTAGAGGTAGGATACATATATCAGATAGGGGACCTGATGCTTATTGAAGCCCTGTTTAGAAAGATTACATTCTAAACATAATTTGGATTAATTTCCTGTGGTAAGAGATTACCACAGACTGAGTGACTTAAAACAGCATAAAGTTATTCTCCCAGTTCTGAAGACAAGTACAAAATGAAGCTGTCAGCAGGGTCCCATCCACTCTGCGAACTCTAGGGGAGACCCTGTTCACTGCCTCCTCTACTTCCTGGAGGTTTTGGATTTACCATGGCTCATGTTTGCATAAATACAAACTCAGCCTCCATCTTTACCTGTTCTTCTTATATTTAAGTCTATCCTTTCGTCTCTTATAAAGATGATTAATTGGATTTAGAAACTATCTGGATAATAGAGTGATCTCATCTTAATATCTCTAACTTGATTACATCTGTGAAAACTTTTTTTTTTTTTCCAAAATAAGATCCCATTCTCAGGTTCTGGGGCGATAGTACATGGACATGTCCTTTCAGGTACCACCATTGAGCTCATGACAGGACCCACTTTCCCAGTAGTGATCATGAATTTATACAAATGTACATATAAGCTCCTGCCTCCTTCATTCACCCTGAATGGAAAGGGAATACACACCAGCTAGCCCAATTGAAGGGATTTTTTTTTTTTAATTTTTGGCCTCTATTATTGGTCCTTCATTTATCCATTTTCATCCATCTTAATTCTTTGGCCTGTGTGGGCCTCCCATCACAGTGGCTTCTCTCGTTGCAGAGCACTGGCTCTGGGTACATGCACTCCAGAGCACTGGCTCATAATCGGACACACCAGTCCAGCTGCTCTGCAGCACGTGGGGTCCTCCTGGGCCAGGGATCGAACCAGCACCCCTTGCACTGTAAGGCGGACTCTTTACACACTGGACCACCAGGAAAGCCCCAACTAGCCCAATTTAGAAGCTGAAAAAGGGACTGCAAACTAATGGACCCAATGGCAGCTCTAATCAAGAGATGAGTTTTGGTTTCCCTCTGTGGTGTGCTTTAACATTTTTTGAGTTAGATGAGTATGTGGAAAATTGGAACATTTTTGCATGTAAGCCCCAGGTTTCTGGCTTTTCTTGGAAGGCAGGTCTAACAATACTGGGCTTATATGCCCTCTCAGTAACCAGTCTGGAACTGGCAGAGGAGCTGCTCCTCTAGAGGGGGTCTGGATTCTCCACACTGCCACAGTACTGACCGCTCCCTCTTGTTTACCCCAGAGCCATTTCACTAATGGCAATCAGTGGCTTTCTGCCTGAGTTTCTGAGTTGGCAATCCTTATCCATGGGCATGTCATCAAGTGCAGCTAAGCACTCTAGTGGAAATTTAAACCATGACCCCCGATTTGCTTTAATCGTGGAGCTAAACTGCAAATCGTGGTCAAAGACTTTGTGTGGAGAGGAAAATGAGCCATTTTAGATTCACCCTGTGTACCCACTGGCAACCAAGACTCATAATCCAAAGATGTACAGCCTGTTACTGTGATATAGAGCCTACATTTTCATAGTCTAACTTTTTTCAGGCCCAGCCTCGTGTAAACACGATTTATAATCTTGAATTTTTGCAGGCTAACCTAGCTTCAGAAGCTTTGCTGGTTGCTTTATGCATGGACCAAAGGTTTTATCTGTTTTATAACACCCGTTATATAACATGATGAATATTTCCCCACTCTCGGTAAAATTTGTTTATTGAACTTAAATCCACAGAGCTTACCTGAACTAAATTTCCTAGCATCTCATTACCTAAGACCTTTCTCTATGGACACACGAGGTGAAAAGGAAAAAGCAAACTCTTTTTAGCAGGAGTGTTTTTAACAGATATCTGTTGCTTCCGCTTTGACTCTTGAGTCTAGATCATAAAGTGTTGGGAATAGCCTTGAGATACGGAGACCTTCAACATGCAAGACTCATCTGTTATTTTCAATTAGAATGACAGTTGGTGGTGAACAGTTAAGCAAACACTGACCTTGCTAGTGTTCCCACAGAGGCATTTATTCGGTATTAACCGTTCTTGCCCAGACTTCCCCACGCCATTCTTTTCTTTTCTTTAAAATTTTTATTTTACTTTTAACTTTCCATGCCATTCTTAATAATAATAATGGGAGTGATTCCTGTCTGCAGCAGGGAGATGTATTTTCATGAGTACTACTCTCACGAACAAAATTAAAATTCCTTTATACATGTTTTTGCTTCTTTCAATACATTCCAATATAATAAACCCAGGATTATTTTTTAAAAGTCACATACACACTTTCTAGGAGGTTAGACCTGTAATCTCTCTCTCCAGTAACAATAAATATCAAATTGATTTAATTTAGCACAGACAATCTAGGGTAAGTGACTTATTAAGTGGCAGATTGAACATTCGGAGTGTACAAAAAGCCAAGACTTTAAAAAAATCCCACCAAAGTAGATTACACAGAAGTAGAGATATGAATAGCCACCGTGGAAATTTAAACCATGACCCCGATTTGCTTTAATCGTGGAGCTAAACTGCAAATCGTGGTCAAAGACTTTTGTGGAGAGGAAAATGAGCCATTTTAGATTCACCCTGTGTACCCACTGGCAACCAAGACTCATAATCCAAAGATGTACAGCCTGTTACTGTGATATAGAGCCTACATTTTCATAGTCTAACTTTTTTCAGGCCCAGCCTCGTGTAAACACGATTTATAATCTTGAATTTTTGCAGGCTAACCTAGCTTCAGAAGCTTTGCTGGTTGCTTTATGCATGGACCAAAGGTTTTATCTGTTTTATAACACCCGTTATATAACATGATGAATATTTCCCCACTCTCGGTAAAATTTGTTTATTGAACTTAAATCCACAGAGCTTACCTGAACTAAATTTCCTAGCATCTCATTACCTAAGACCTTTCTCTATGGACACACGAGGTGAAAAGGAAAAAGCAAACTCTTTTTAGCAGGAGTGTTTTTAACAGATATCTGTTGCTTCCGCTTTGACTCTTGAGTCTAGATCATAAAGTGTTGGGAATAGCCTTGAGATACGGAGACCTTCAACATGCAAGACTCATCTGTTATTTTCAATTAGAATGACAGTTGGTGGTGAACAGTTAAGCAAACACTGACCTTGCTAGTGTTCCCACAGAGGCATTTATTCGGTATTAACCGTTCTTGCCCAGACTTCCCACGCCATTCTTTTCTTTTCTTTAAAATTTTTATTTTACTTTTAACTTTCCATGCCATTCTTAATAATAATAATGGGAGTGATTCCTGTCTGCAGCAGGGAGATGTATTTTCATGAGTACTACTCTCACGAACAAAATTAAAATTCCTTTATACATGTTTTTGCTTCTTTCAATACATTCCAATATAATAAACCCAGGATTATTTTTTAAAAGTCACATACACACTTTCTAGGAGGTTAGACCTGTAATCTCTCTCTCCAGTAACAATAAATATCAAATTGATTTAATTTAGCACAGACAATCTAGGGTAAGTGACTTATTAAGTGGCAGATTGAACATTCGGAGTGTACAAAAAGCCAAGACTTTAAAAAAATCCCACCAAAGTAGATTACACAGAAGTAGAGATATGAATAGCCACCGATTGGATGATAATCTGTTAAAAAGTCACCTGCTTAATGCACCAATGAAGAGAATTTTTCAGTATATAAGATACAGAACGAAACTGAAAGAATGATTAAATAGCATGTCTTAAAGAAACATTTCAGGGCTTCTCTGGTGGTCCAGTGGGTGAAGAGTTTGCCTTGCAGTACAAGGAGCACTGGTTCGATCCCTGGCCTGGGAAGATTCCACATACAGAGGAACAGCTGGGCAGTCGTGTCCAATTATGAGCCAGCACTCTGGAGCACATGCAACCAGAGCCAGTGCTCTGCAATGAGAGAGGCCACTGTGATGGGAGGTCCACACAGTCCGAAGAATAAAGATGGATGAAAAATAAAAAATGATGACTTAGAGGCAAAAAACAAAATAAAAAAAAGTTTTGTTTTGTTTTTTTTTTCACGAATAATGCAATAAGAAGCTTAGATGCCCACTCAGGCAATCCAACAGTGCAATTCTACCCATTTCATTGGAAATACTTCAGAAGAAATTTTTCTGTCTAATGGAAGTAAGACAGACCTAGTTCTGATCCTTTATTTGAAATTTGAAAGAGTCAAATGATAGAGGATGATCATTGACTTTCAGGATTGCCACCAGACTTTTCTCTGTGAATGATGCTTACTGAAGTTGGCAAGATGGTGCACACTGAGCAATGAGGCAGGCCCAAGAGGAAAAATGCTGATTAGCAAGACCTGCAGGCTGTAGCCCTCCATCCTTGACATGTTACTGGTTTTTCTGAAGAATGAATTTCATTCCTACAGATTACTTTGAAATAGTTAAAAGAATCAGATGTGTAGTTAGTGATGATAAATAGCTATATGTGAGTATACTGTAGCTTCATCTATCTTCATTTTTCAAATTGTTGATTCTTTATAGAGAAAATAGGCATGGCCATTAACTGCTGGCAAAGCAAGGCTGACTAAACCAAGACTGACAACAAAATGATTTACAAAAATGTATATTCCGTTGCACACGGGCTGCAAACCTTGTAGTTATTTTTTCACTCATTTTCCTAATAACAGAACAATCTCAAGCCATTAGCTCTTGTGTTTGAAAATGTCCTCCATGAGAACACACAATTTTAATCTCAAAATAAGTTGGCTGGTTTTCTAAAAGTCTTTGTAATATTTTTTTTTTCATTCTTTAAGCTACAATGACTTCAGTACTTAGCACCAGTGGTGAAATGATATGTATTTATCAATTATCCAGTGAATATCTGCTACTGGGAAGAGCTCAGGGATAAAGAAGACAAACATGAAATGATCTCAGCCCCAGGTGGCTTGGGATCTACTCACGGTGGTGACACGCACCAAGAGAAGCACTTAAATAGCAACATCAGAGAGATGACAGAGCAGGAGGACTGTCACAAACAATGAACATCAGGACCAGCTGGAGTGGGTGGGGTGCGAAATGGCAGAATCATGTACAGAAATGGAGAAGACATATTAAGGAAGTGGAATACAGGTCCAAGACATTTAGCCCTCAGATCGCTGAATGCTTCAGGATAAGAAGCTTAGATGCCCACTCAGGCAATCCAACAGTGCAATTCTACCCATTTCATTGGAAATACTTCAGAAGAAATTTTTCTGTCTAATGGAAGTAAGACAGACCTAGTTCTGATCCTTTATTTGAAATTTGAAAGAGTCAAATGATAGAGGATGATCATTGACTTTCAGGATTGCCACCAGACTTTTCTCTGTGAATGATGCTTACTGAAGTTGGCAAGATGGTGCACACTGAGCAATGAGGCAGGCCCAAGAGGAAAAATGCTGATTAGCAAGACCTGCAGGCTGTAGCCCTCCATCCTTGACATGTTACTGGTTTTTCTGAAGAATGAATTTCATTCCTACAGATTACTTTGAAATAGTTAAAAGAGTCAGATGTGTAGTTAGTGATGATAAATAGCTATATGTGAGTATACTGTAGCTTCATCTATCTTCATTTTTCAAATTGTTGATTCTTTATAGAGAAAATAGGCATGGCCATTAACTGCTGGCAAAGCAAGGCTGACTAAACCAAGACTGACAACAAAATGATTTACAAAAATGTATATTCCGTTGCACACGGGCTGCAAACCTTGTAGTTATTTTTTCACTCATTTTCCTAATAACAGAACAATCTCAAGCCATTAGCTCTTGTGTTTGAAAATGTCCTCCATGAGAACACACAATTTTAATCTCAAAATAAGTTGGCTGGTTTTCTAAAAGTCTTTGTAATATTTTTTTTTTCATTCTTTAAGCTACAATGACTTCAGTACTTAGCACCAGTGGTGAAATGATATGTATTTATCAATTATCCAGTGAATATCTGCTACTGGGAAGAGCTCAGGGATAAAGAAGACAAACATGAAATGATCTCAGCCCCAGGTGGCTTGGGATCTACTCACGGTGGTGACACGCACCAAGAGAAGCACTTAAATAGCAACATCAGAGAGATGACAGAGCAGGAGGACTGTCACAAACAATGAACATCAGGACCAGCTGGAGTGGGTGGGGTGCGAAATGGCAGAATCATGTACAGAAATGGAGAAGACATATTAAGGAAGTGGAATACAGGTCCAAGACATTTAGCCCTCAGATCGCTGAATGTGATGAAGAGTGTAGTAATCAATAGTATGTGGGCTCTGGAAAGCAGTCCCTGGGGAAAAGTATCTCCACGCACCAATTTCGTCTCATGTCAAATGGACATGGCAACAGTCACTGTCTTGCGGGACTGATCTGAGGACTGTCTGAGACAGAAACACAGTGTGGCTAGTGTGACTGGCCTGGTATCTGTGTCACCCTGACAATTATTATGCTCTATTTCTCCCCAGTTTTAACCACAGTTCCAAAACAACCTTCGTTGCTAACATAATTTATGATACACACTAAATATCATTAGATAGGCTGACTTTGCTTCCACCACAATAGCCGAGAACGCTTGCTTGGATCATTTTATGCTTCTGGTCTTCATGGATTTTTAAAAGTTAAATTCCTAGGAGGGCCCACTTATGAATCATTACCAGAAAAATAAAGCTTTTTGTTTCAGGTACATCCGTGATTTGACAGCTACAGAGTCTGGCCTGGCCCCAGGTTTTCAGATTGATAAGTTAACAGCCTCTCAGCTCGTCTGCCTATGTCTCTCTCTCTCTCTCTCTCTCTCTCTCTGTATCTCTGCTATTTCTTTTCCCAGAGATTTGAAAGCCCATGATGTGAGCCATTTCCCAAGCTTATGGCATCCTTCTGGCACAAATCACTGTCCCCAGAGGACAGTAACTGGCTTCAGTTGTTATGTGAAGAATGCTTTAACAACTCCACCTTTCTAAACTGATAGAATACAGGGGTATTTCGATTCAGGCACAGATAGCTTGCTCAGCTAGCCACCTCCTCTCATGTCTTCTTCCACGATCCTGGTGGGTTTAGCCAGGTGGACTGGCCCCTGGAGTGGGGTGGAGCTTGGCAGGAATCCAGAAGTAATGAACATGAGGTGTTGGGCACCTAGACGAACAGGAGGCGGGTTTTGTGACTTGCAGGTGTCTCTCTCTCTCTGAACTATTTTAGCTCTTTCTTGCACAGGTATCCTCCCCCGACCATCCACCTCTCCTTCCCACCCGCTGGTGACCTATGGGGTCTTGACAGGATTCTGCCAAGATTACAACACTGGTCTTAAGCCTATTGGCTAAGGTTGCCTTATCAGCTCAACTCAGATACAGACAAGCCTGCCAGATGTGGCTTGCTTTCCTGTTTCCCAGACATTCCTGCTTATAAGGCTTAACTGGAATACCTGTGAAACATGGAAATTCTGATTCCATGGTTCTGAGGTAAAGTCCAAGCATCTCATCCTGCATATAGCCGAGGTGATTCTTATGATCTGGCAAGTCTGGAAAACACTGATTTAGCTTTTATGGGGGGACCCCTCATGTTGTTACGTTGGATTCTTGCAGGTGAAAGTGATGTGTGTGCTGGAGAAGAAGGGACACTTAAGTGTCTGTTGAGGAAAAGAGAATGAATAAATGCAAAAGGTATTTTTTGAAACTTTACTAAGCCTGCTCAGGCCTTATTTCTGAAGACTCATAAACTAAGTCTCTTTATTTTATTATTATTTTTTCCACTCCCGGAACACAAGTCTCTTTATTTTTAACATCTATAATTCCATTGTTACATAAGGAGAAAAAGTACTGCCTTGTATATGTTCTAAAATTTTCATAATAAAAATACAGGATGTATTATCTGAAAATGACTTTTCTCATATTTTTCTGTTTAGTGCATTAGGGATATGAAGATCTATAGAATAAAACATTCTCTTGGGCCGTTTTTTGTTGTTGTTGTTTTTGTTTTTATCAATTATATGACCCTCATCTCTCCTGTATATCTTCAGGAGAAGGAGATATTTTATCCATCACTTGTCTCTTTTAAAGTTTCTGTTAGTCATTAGAATACAGGGTTTCGATTCAGGCACAGATAGCTTGCTCAGCTAGCCACCTCCTCTCATGTCTTCTTCCACGATCCTGGTGGGTTTAGCCAGGTGGACTGGCCCCTGGAGTGGGGTGGAGCTTGGCAGGAATCCAGAAGTAATGAACATGAGGTGTTGGGCACCTAGACGAACAGGAGGCGGGTTTTGTGACTTGCAGGTGTCTCTCTCTCTCTGAACTATTTTAGCTCTTTCTTGCACAGGTATCCTCCCCCGACCATCCACCTCTCCTTCCCACCCGCTGGTGACCTATGGGGTCTTGACAGGATTCTGCCAAGATTACAACACTGGTCTTAAGCCTATTGGCTAAGGTTGCCTTATCAGCTCAACTCAGATACAGACAAGCCTGCCAGATGTGGCTTGCTTTCCTGTTTCCCAGACATTCCTGCTTATAAGGCTTAACTGGAATACCTGTGAAACATGGAAATTCTGATTCCATGGTTCTGAGGTAAAGTCCAAGCATCTCATCCTGCATATAGCCGAGGTGATTCTTATGATCTGGCAAGTCTGGAAAACACTGATTTAGCTTTTATGGGGGGACCCCTCATGTTGTTACGTTGGATTCTTGCAGGTGAAAGTGATGTGTGTGCTGGAGAAGAAGGGACACTTAAGTGTCTGTTGAGGAAAAGAGAATGAATAAATGCAAAAGGTATTTTTTGAAACTTTACTAAGCCTGCTCAGGCCTTATTTCTGAAGACTCATAAACTAAGTCTCTTTATTTTATTATTATTTTTTCCACTCCCGGAACACAAGTCTCTTTATTTTTAACATCTATAATTCCATTGTTACATAAGGAGAAAAAGTACTGCCTTGTATATGTTCTAAAATTTTCATAATAAAAATACAGGATGTATTATCTGAAAATGACTTTTCTCATATTTTTCTGTTTAGTGCATTAGGGATATGAAGATCTATAGAATAAAAACATTCTCTTGGGCCGTTTTTTTTTGTTGTTGTTGTTTTTTGTTTTTTATCAATTATATGACCCTCATCTCTCCTGTATATCTTCAGGAGAAGGAGATATTTTTATCCATCACTTGTACAGCATACCTAAATAGGTAGACTTTATGCCCAGGAATACATTTTCTGCTTGCTGATAGCAACTTGGCCAAGCCACCCTATAAGTTAACTCCCAGGATTCATTTTAAATGACATAAATCATAGGATTTTTTAAATGACAATTTATATTTGAGTAAAGTCAGTGGACATTAGTAATACATCAGTTATAATTTCCTGATTTTGATTATTGTTTTACAAGATTGCTAATATTTACTTAATGTAGGTAAAGGATTTATAGAAATTCCCTATGCTGCCTCAAAAATTCTTGCATATCTAAAATTACTTCAAAATTAAAAGTTCAAAAATAATTTAAACTTTAGGTATAATAAATATTTGTGTATTTACCACCCAGATTTTATTAATCACAACATTCTGTCTTATTTCCTTGACATTTAAATTTTTCTTTTAATTGGAAGATAATTGCTTTACAATATTGTGTTAGTTTCTGCTGTACAACAATTGAAATCAGTCACAAGTATATATATACCCCCTCTCTCTTGAGTCTCCCTCCCACTCTCCTCTCCAATCCCACCCCTCTAGGTTGTCACAGAGGGCCAGGCTGCACTCCCTGTGTTATCCAGAAGCTTCCCACTATCTATTTTACACATTTTTTTAAAGGCAGAACTTTAAAGAGCCAGTCTGCTCTTTTATCACTTTGTTTTTCCACTAGCAGTGAGTGGAAGCTTCTGTTTTCCTTCATCTTCTCCAGTGTTTAGTACTGTTAGGCTTATTAGTTATTTCCATTTCAATGTGTAAAGAAGAATGGAATTTGTTTCGATTCCATTACCTCAAAGACAGTGAGTCTGAACATCTTTTAAGAGGCTTATTGGTCATCTGGGTTTTTTGCTCTTTATATTGTTGTTCTTATACTTTGTCGATGATGGAGTAAGTAGCTCCCGCCCATCTCCTTCATCTCAACTCAAAATATCAGGGATTGAAAGAGCCTAAAGAAATACGTCCTATATAGCTTATGGTTCCAGGTGCCCTGGGGCCCTGACTTCCTATAGCAAATTCTAAGGGCCTATGGTTGAGCAAAGGAAAGGCAGATGTATTCGTGGTTTGGACCATTAGAATTGGCCAGGGCAAATGATGCTGGAATGTTTCTTACAAATGACATATGACTCAATGGAGGAATGTGTTTGTGCAGGGTCATTATGAGTCTTGCTCAGGAGAAGTGCCTGAACGGGCAAAATACCCTAGCAGAAGGAAACTGTCTGATATCCAGGGAGCGGAGGAAGGAGCTAATTACCAGTTGAACTAGGAGTAAGGCTAGTGAGAAGCCTCTGATAATGGGGGAGGAATTACCAAAAAAGAAAAAAAAAAAAAAACACAAAAATGCCTTTCAGTGATAGCCTTAACCCTGCAGCCAGCTGAAACTAAGATCACATTGTTGCCAGTTGGGTGAAACATTTCCTGCCACATCCAATCTTGTTCCCTCTTTGACCCTGGAGGGCTGGAACAGAAACTACAGAAGAGCATGATGGGGGAGGTAAGATGCAAGGTTGGAGAGGGAGAGAAAGGTTAAACTTGCCTTCCATCATCATCTCTATAGGTTGCTAGCCTGTATCAGGCCTACTTTAGGAAAAAGAAAGGTCTAATGGAATTGCAGTTTTAGTTGCTGCATTGGGCTCGAGGTGCACGTTACTGATCAGAGGACTTTATGCTGTTCCAGTGGTTCTACAGGGAATGTGTGCTCAGCTGCTCAGCTGCTCATGAGTCAGTCACGTCTGACTCCTTTGCAACCTCACGAGCTTGCAAGGCTCCTCTGTCCATGGAATTTTCCACTAGCAGTGAGTGGAAGCTTCTGTTTTCCTTCATCTTCTCCAGTGTTTAGTACTGTTAGGCTTATTAGTTATTTCCATTTCAATGTGTAAAGAAGAATGGAATTTGTTTCGATTCCATTACCTCAAAGACAGTGAGTCTGAACATCTTTTAAGAGGCTTATTGGTCATCTGGGTTTTTTGCTCTTTATATTGTTGTTCTTATACTTTGTCGATGATGGAGTAAGTAGCTCCCATCTCCTTCATCTCAACTCAAAATATCAGGGATTGAAAGAGCCTAAAGAAATACGTCCTATATAGCTTATGGTTCCAGGTGCCCTGGGGCCCTGACTTCCTATAGCAAATTCTAAGGGCCTATGGTTGAGCAAAGGAAAGGCAGATGTATTCGTGGTTTGGACCATTAGAATTGGCCAGGGCAAATGATGCTGGAATGTTTCTTACAAATGACATATGACTCAATGGAGGAATGTGTTTGTGCAGGGTCATTATGAGTCTTGCTCAGGAGAAGTGCCTGTACGGGCAAAATACCCTAGCAGAAGGAAACTGTCTGATATCCAGGGAGCGGAGGAAGGAGCTAATTACCAGTTGAACTAGGAGTAAGGCTAGTGAGAAGCCTCTGATAATGGGGGAGGAATTACCAAAAAAGAAAAGAAAAAAAAAAAAAAACACAAAAATGCCTTTCAGTGATAGCCTTAACCCTGCAGCCAGCTGAAACTAAGATCACATTGTTGCCAGTTGGGTGAAACATTTCCTGCCACATCCAATCTTGTTCCCTCTTTGACCCTGGAGGGCTGGAACAGAAACTACAGAAGAGCATGATGGGGGAGGTAAGATGCAAGGTTGGAGAGGGAGAGAAAGGTTAAACTTGCCTTCCATCATCATCTCTATAGGTTGCTAGCCTGTATCAGGCCTACTTTAGGAAAAAGAAAGGTCTAATGGAATTGCAGTTTTAGTTGCTGCATTGGGCTCGAGGTGCACGTTACTGATCAGAGGACTTTATGCTGTTCCAGTGGTTCTACAGGGAATGTGTGCTCAGCTGCTCAGCTGCTCATGAGTCAGTCACGTCTGACTCCTTTGCAACCTCACGAGCTTGCAAGGCTCCTCTGTCCATGGAATTTTCCCAGGCAAGGATACTGGAGTGGGTAGCCATTTCCTTCTCCACTATAGGGGATAAGAAAGCCTTAAATTTTATTCAAGGATGAGGAAAGAACTAGAATACATATAAAAGGGCAGTGGGAAACACAAAGAAAGTTTGTGTCTCCTGTGTAATCATCCTATGTAATGATTACACCCCATGTGCCCTGCTTGTTTGATATAATTGTGACAGGATATGAGAGGCACTATACTGTCAAGGTTAGACACTGGGCTCTGGAGCCACATTTTTCAATCCTAGCTTTGTCTTTACCAAATATTTAACCTTTCTCGGCTTTGGGCTTAGTTGCTCAATTGTGTTCGACTCTTTGCAACCCCATAGGCTCCTCTGTCCATGGGGATTCTCCAGGCAAGAATACTGGAGTGGGTTGCCATGCCCTCCTGCAGGGAATCTTTCCAAGCTAGGAATCAAACCTAGGTGTAGTTTCCAAAACTCTTAGAAATTCAAGTTACCCCAATGCAGACAGATTATTTTAGACAGAGATTATTCTTAATAGAGCTTGTCTAAATGCTCATATCTCATTTACATTTTTATAAGTTCCTTCACTTGAGTTACTTTTCTTGCTGACACACTTGTAACAGATAAAATAATGTTTAACTTATATTAAACCCAGGCACATGAAAATACTCTGCTTAAAAATTCTCTGCTGGAACACTCAATGACATAAATCAAAGCAAGATCTTTTATGACCCACCTCCTAGAGTAATGGAAATAAAAATAGAAATAAATAAATGGTACCTAATTAAACTTAAAAGCTTTTACACAGCATAAGAAACTATAAGGAAGGTGAAAAGACAACCCTCAGAATGGGATAAAATAATAGCAAATAAAACAACCGACAAACAATAAATTTCCACATTATATAAGCAGCTCATACAACTCAACACCGAAAAAACAAACAACCCAATCAAAAAATGGGAAAAAGACCTAAACAGACATCTCTCCGATGAAAACATATACACTGCCAAAAAGCACATGAAAAAATGCTCAACATCTCTCACTGCTAGAGAAATGCAAATCAAGACTACAATGAAATATCACCTCACACCAGTCAGAATGGCCATCATCAAAAAATCTACAGACAGTATATGCTGGAGAGGGTGTGGAGAAAAGGGAACACTCTTGCACTGTTGGTGGGAACATAAATTGATACAGCCAATATGGAAGACAGTATGGAGATTCCTTTAAAAACTAGGAATAAAACCAACATACGACACAGCAATCCCACTACTAGGCATATAACCTGAGGAAATCAAAATTGAAAAAGACACATGTACCCCATTGTTCATTGCAGCACTCTATACAATAACTAGAACATGGAAACAACCTAGATATACACCAACAAATGAAAGGATAAAGAAGCTGTGGTACATATATACAGTGGAATGTTACTCAGTCGTAAAAAGAAATGCATTTGAGTCAGTCCTAATGAGGTGGATGAACCTAGGACCTATTATATAGAGTGAGGTATGTCAGGGAGAGAAATATAAATATTGTATACTGATATATATATATATGAAATATAGAAAGATGGTACTGATAACTGTACATGCAGAACAGCAATGGAGACATAGGAAAAAGAACAGACTTATGGATATTGAGGGGAGGGAGGAATGCGTGAGATATATGGAAAGAGTAACATGGAAACTTACATGACCATATGTAAAACAGACAACCAATGTGAGTCTGCTGTAAGACTAAGGGAACTTGCACAGAGGCTATGCAACAGCCTACAGGGGTGGGATGGGGAGGGAGATGGGAGGGAAGTTCAAGTGGGAGGGGACATGTGTATACCTTGGGCTGATTTGGGTTTACATATAGCAGTAAACTACAGAACTCTGTAAAAGTAAAATAAAAACAAAAGACCAACTCTCTGCTTTAGGTTTCTCATTTGTAAAGTATGACATTGCACTGTTATGAGCATTGCACAAATTAAAGTTCTTAAGTGCCTCAAACAGTGCCTTCCTTACTGTAAACAGGCAGTAAATATTTGCAAAGATGATTGAAACAGCTGTATTAACAGTTAACTGTAAAAATACTCAGTTACTTCATAAAGTTCATGTATGAGAGACACAATGCACTTACTGAAGGTCTCTGAAAATGTGGGAATAGTTTAAACAGTGCAACTCAATTGTTTTCAATGTAATGGCTTATCTGTTAGAGAACAGACTTCAAGTTTTTTGGTCTTTTTTAGATGAGAGCACAGTTTTTCTTTTTCTCCTTCTAAAATGAACACTGAACCTTTTTATGAAGACAGCAGTGGGAGCAAAGAAGGAAGCGTGACTGTCTGAAGCCTGTACCCCTCCTAAAGCTGAAATCAAAGCAAAGGCTGTAAAGATTAAGGCAGCACTGACACATGTCCACAGCCAGAGGAAAAAGAAGAGCCACACGCCATTTCATCACAGCAGCGCAAGATACTGCTGTGCCGAAGGCCATCCAGATACAGAGAGAGCACTCCCAGGAGAAGAACACTTGGCCACTAGGCCATCATCAGGTTCTGCCTGACCACCAAGTTAGCCATGAAGAAGATAAAGGACCACATACCTGTGTTCACTGTAGTTGTAAGTCCAACCAGCTCCAACTCTGTGAGGAATCTCTATGACACCAGCATGGCCCAGGTCAACATCCAGATCAGGCCTGATGGAGAGAAACAGGCTCATGTTTCACTGGTGACTATGACAATCTGGATGTTGCAGACAAAACTGGGATCATCTAAACGGAGTCAGATTTCCCTTGTAGCACAAGTCGGTAAAGAATCTGCCTGCACTGCAGGAGACCTGGGTTCAATTCCTGGATCGGGAAGATACCCTGGAGAAGGACATGGCAACCCACTCCAGTATTCTTGCCTGGAGAATCCCATGGACAGAGGAGCCTGGCGGGAAACAGTCCACGGGGTCGCAGAGAGTCAGACATGACCTAGTGACTAAAGCACACCAGCAGAGCCCAGCTGAGTAATTTTACACATAAAATTTTCACTGTAGAAAGGGTAATAAAGGCTGATTGGACCTCCAATTGAATATCACTAGTATTTTTGAAAACTTCACAAAACCATGCTGGATGGGCTCCACAAAAATTCATGCTAGCTGACTTCAGGTGCTGCAAAGCTTGTTTTGTTCTCCTCACCTCTTGTCAATTCTCTATAAACTTTCTGTGAGGCTATTCTCAAACTTTCCCTTCCCACATGCTCCATCCTCTCCTGTCTTGACATCAAGACTATCCACTAACAACTCAAAGAGGATCATTTGGGAAATGGTGCTCCAATCACCTTTCTTCCCCCAATCCCTTCCCCCTTTCCTTTAGTTTTGCTTTCCTAAAAAAGGCTTTTCCAGGCTTCCCTGGTGGTCCAGTGGATGAGGACACTGCCTTGCAGTGCAAGAGGCGCCAGTTCGATCCCTGGCCTGGGAAGATCCCAGGTGCCGCAGAGCGGCTGGACCGCTGTGTCCAATTACCGAGCGGGAGCTCTGGAGCGCATGCGCCCAGAGCCAGTGCTCTGCAGCGGGAGAGGCCACCATGACGGGAGGCCCACACAGGCCAAAGAACAAAGATGGATGAAAATAAATCCATGAAAGACCAATATAAGTGGCAAAAAAAAATTTAAAAAAAGGCTTTTCCTTCTTTCCAAGGTGAACTTCTGAATCCACATTCAAATCTCTGTTCACTGCTAGCTGTTTTTTTTTGTTCATGGTAAGTCCCCAGTCCAACTCTGTGAGGAATCTCTATGACACCAGCATGGCCCAGGTCAACATCCAAAAGGCCTGATGGAGAGAAACAGGCTCATGTTTCACTGGTGACTATGACAATCTGGATGTTGCAGACAAAACTGGGATCATCTAAACGGAGTCAGATTTCCCTTGTAGCACAAGTCGGTAAAGAATCTGCCTGCACTGCAGGAGACCTGGGTTCAATTCCTGGATCGGGAAGATACCCTGGAGAAGGACATGGCAACCCACTCCAGTATTCTTGCCTGGAGAATCCCATGGACAGAGGAGCCTGGCGGGAAACAGTCCACGGGGTCGCAGAGAGTCAGACATGACTTAGTGACTAAAGCACACCAGCAGAGCCCAGCTGAGTAATTTTACACATAAAATTTTCACTGTAGAAAGGGTAATAAAGGCTGATTGGACCTCTAATTGAATATCACTAGTATTTTTGAAAACTTCACAAAACCATGCTGGATGGGCTCCACAAAAATTCATGCTAGCTGACTTCAGGTGCTGCAAAGCTTGTTTTGTTCTCCTCACCTCTTGTCAATTCTCTATAAACTTTCTGTGAGGCTATTCTCAAACTTTCCCTTCCCACATGCTCCATCCTCTCCTGTCTTGACATCAAGACTATCCACTAACAACTCAAAGAGGATCATTTGGGAAATGGTGCTCCAATCACCTTTCTTCCCCCAATCCCTTCCCCCTTTCCTTTGGTTTTGCTTTCCTAAAAAAGGCTTTTCCAGGCTTCCCTGGTGGTCCAGTGGATGAGGACACTGCCGTGCAGTGCAAGAGGCGCCAGTTCGATCCCTGGCCTGGGAAGATCCCAGGTGCTTCAGAGCGGCTGGACCGCTGTGTCCAATTACCGAGCCGGAGCTCTGGAGCACATGCGCCCAGAGCCAGTGCTCTGCAGCGAGAGAGGCCACCACGATGGGAGGCCCACACAGGCCAAAGAACAAAGATGGATGAAAATAAATCCATGAAAGACTAATATAAGTGGCAAAAAAAATTAAAAAAAGAAGGCTTTTCCTTCTTTCCAAGGTGAACTTCTGAATCCACATTCAAATCTCTGTTCACTGTTAGCTGCTTCATTAATTATTTTCTCTCAACTTCATGTTCAAATTTCTTTTTCCAATTATTTTCACCCTCATAGTATTGGAAGTCTCACAATAAATCAAGAAGAAAAATATTAACAGAATCTGAAACTCCTAATAATGGAATAATACAATAGGTATTACTTTGGGAGGGCTTCCTTGGTGGCTCAGTAGTAAAGAATCCACCTGCCAATACAGGAGACTCAGGTTTGATTCCTAGGGATATTCTCCAGGATCCCCTGGAGAAGGAAATGGTAACACACTCCATTATTCTTGCCTGGGAAATCCTATGAACAAAGGAGCCTCGTGGGGTACAGTCTATGGGGTTGAAAAGAGTCAGACACAACTCAACGACTAAACAACAATTCTTCTTTTATATAGTTTCTTCCATTCACCATAATTATTTTGAGATTCATCATCCATATTTGTTGATATATCAAGAGCTCATTCCTTTTTTACAACTGAATACTATTCTATCATAAGGATGAACCACCATTTGCTTATCTGTTCTACCATTCATGGACACTGGGATTTATTTTGGAAGTGTTCTATCATAAAGCTGCTAAGGAACACTTTTATATGAATCTTTGGACATATGACATCATTTCTTTTGGGTAAACAGGTGTGTGAGGAACTGAGGATGTGTTACAATGGCAGGTGTATGTTTAACTTTTAAAGCAAATGACAAACTTTTCCAAAGTGGCATACCACTCTGAATATCTTAAACATTTTCAGTATCTTTTGTGAAATGTGTGGAAACAGGCTTCCCTGGTGGTCCAGTGGATGAGGACACTGCCTTGCAGTGCAAGAGGCGCCAGTTCGATCCCTGGCCTGGGAAGATCCCAGGTGCCGCAGAGCGGCTGGACCGCTGTGTCCAATTACCGAGCGGGAGCTCTGGAGCGCATGCGCCCAGAGCCAGTGCTCTGCAGCGGGAGAGGCCACCATGACGGGAGGCCCACACAGGCCAAAGAACAAAGATGGATGGAAATAAATCCATGAAAGACCAATATAAGTGGCAAAAAAAAATTTAAAAAAAGGCTTTTCCTTCTTTCCAAGGTGAACTTCTGAATCCACATTCAAATCTCTGTTCACTGCTAGCTGCTTCATTATTTTCTCTCAACTTCATATTCAAATTTCTTTTTCCAATTATTTTCACCCTCATAGTATTGGAAGTCTCACAATAAATCAAGAAGAAGAAAAATATTAACAGAATCTGAAACTCCTAATAATGGAATAATACAATAGGTATTACTTTGGGAGGGCTTCCCTGGTGGCTCAGTAGTAAAGAATCCACCTGCCAATACAGGAGACTCAGGTTTGATTCCTAGGGATATTCTCCAGGATCCCCTGGAGAAGGAAATGGTAACACACTCCATTATTCTTGCCTGGGAAATCCTATGGACAAAGGAGCCTCATGGGGTACAGTCTATGGGGTTGAAAAGAGTCAGACACAACTCAACGACTAAACAACAATTCTTCTTTTATATAGTTTCTTCCATTCACCATAATTATTTTGAGATTCATCATCCATATTTGTTGATATATCAAGAGCTCATTCCTTTTTTACAACTGAATACTATTCTATCATAAGGATGAACCACCATTTGCTTATCTGTTTTACCATTCATGGACACTGGGATTTATTTTGGAAGTGTTCTATCATAAAGCTGCTAAGGAACACTTTTATATGAATCTTTGGACATATGACATCATTTCTTTTGGGTAAACAGGTGTGTGAGGAACTGAGGATGTGTTACAATGGCAGGTGTATGTTTAACTTTTTAAAGCAAATGACAAACTTTTCCAAAGTGGCATACCACTCTGAATATCTTAAACATTTTCAGTATCTTTTTGGGGGGGGGTGAAAATTATGTGAATGGAAAATATGCTGGGTTAAATACTGTAACTAGTATAAGATAACGTTTTTAGAAGAAAAAATTATGTCTAGTCAGCTATGTCTTTGGTCAAGTCCTAGGAACATATCTCCTGTGTCTGCTTTGCCGAACAACACACTTCGAGTATTCAACAACCTGAGCACATGTGCCAAATAGAAACGCGTTCAACGACAGGATAGCGGTTGCCACTGGTGGGTGGTTGATGAACCAGCAGGGCTGCAGCAGCACTGGAGGCTAAGCGGGGCAGCCGCGTGCCAGGAGCCAAACTCTTCATTCAGTTCAATGTTTCTGGCAGCTTGGGCTACTTATCTTTATTTTGATGACGATTCCTGTTTTCATTACCGCTGTGGGGCGTCTATTTCAAATAAGTGACTGATGGCACTGTGTATACACACACACACATGTTCACACAGAGAATTACACAGAGAAACCTAGACACCTTCTCGTGCTCCATGAAGACTGAAGATCATGGCTGTGATTTCATCTGTGCTCTGAACATCTGAACATCTTTTCACTTCTAAGCTACTAAGTGGAGGAGAACACCAGAAGCATTGACTTAGCAAGGTTTTTGCACCAGGACTAGCAGGGACAGGAGATCAGCGTGGACTGGCAGGAGAAGCTGGGTAGACTCCAGCCTGGAAGTGTGGGAGAGCTAAGGGGTCACACTGTGACCGCTGGAGGAGGGGGTGGGACAGATCATGAAGAAATACCAAAGATGTCAGGGTCTCAGGCTTCACTGTAAAAGGCACTCTCCTGGGTACAGCGGATGGTTGGTTCAGTGATTTTCTGCTGCTTTACCACTCATCCAAACAGGACAATGCTAAGTTCTCTTGTGTCATACATTCCTTTCTATCTACTTTATGGTCTTCCTTCTCTTCTTTCCCCAGGTTCAGCCATTTTTCTCATTTCTCACATGACAGAACTGTTGTCCTTGACCCTGAATCTCTTTCAAACCACTCCCCTTTCTGTCTTGACCAAAATTCTCCCATGAAGAATCTACACAGACCAGCTCTACTCCTTGACCACTTCATCACAGAGCTGTATCTGGTCTCAGCCAGCTTCATTTCCTACTTTCTGACTCCACAAAGGACAAAGGTTTCATTAGAGTTTTAGTTGCCTGGACCTCTGACAGCTGGCAACACTGCAGACTCACTCCTCTCTCTTGGAACTCATTCCTCACCCTCCACCACATTCTTTCCCTTCAGTCTTCTTCCATGTTTCTCATTATTACTCCACAGTCCTCTTCCTGGCCAACTTGAAATAGAAACGCGTTCAACGACAGGATAGCGGTTGTCACTGGAAGGTGGTTGATGAACCAGCAGGGCTGCAGCAGCACTGGAGGCTAAGCAGGGCAGCCGCGTGCCAGGAGCCAAACTCTTCATTCAGTTTAATGTTTCTGGCAGCTTGGGCTACTTATCTTTATTTTGATGACGATTCCTGTTTTCATTACCGCTGTGGGGCGTCTATTTCAAATAAGTGACTGATGGCACTGTGTATACACACACACACATGTTCACACAGAGAATTACACAGAGAAACCTAGACACCTTCTCGTGCTCCATGAAGACTGAAGATCATGGCTGTGATTTCATCTGTGCTCTGAACATCTGAACATCTTTTCACTTCTAAGCTACTAAGTGGAGGAGAACACCAGAAGCATTGACTTAGCAAGGTTTTTGCACCAGGACTAGCAGGGACAGGAGATCAGCGTGGACTGGCAGGAGAAGCTGGGTAGACTCCAGCCTGGAAGTGTGGGAGAGCTAAGGGGTCACACTGTGACCACTGGAGGAGGGGGTGGGACAGATCATGAAGAAATACCAAAGATGTCAGGGTCTCAGGCTTCACTGTAAAAGGCACTCTCCTGGGTACAGCGGATGGTTGGTTCAGTGATTTTCTGCTGCTTTACCACTCATCCAAACAGGACAATGCTAAGTTCTCTTGTGTCATACATTCCTTTCTATCTACTTTATGGTCTTCCTTCTCTTCTTTCCCCAGGTTCAGCCATTTTTCTCATTTCTCACATGACAGAACTGTTGTCCTTGACCCTGAATCTCTTTCAAACCACTCCCCTTTCTGTCTTGACCAAAATTCTCCCATGAAGAATCTACACAGACCAGCTCTACTCCTTGACCACTTCATCACAGAGCTGTATCTGGTCTCAGCCAGCTTCATTTCCTACTTTCTGACTCCACAAAGGACAAAGGTTTCATTAGAGTTTTAGTTGCCTGGACCTCTGACAGCTGGCAACACTGCAGACTCACTCCTCTCTCTTGGAACTCATTCCTCACCCTCCACCACATTCTTTCCCTTCAGTCTTCTTCCATGTTTCTCATTATTACTCCACAGTCCTCTTCCTGGCCAACTTGTCCTCTGCCAACACTTCCAGGTGAAGTTTGCTTCTTGCTTTGTTCTTAGTTTATTCACACCCCCATGAGAAATCACCCAGGACTGGCTACATAATTTGTAAGGCCTAGTGCAAAATGAAAATGCAGGGTTCTTTGCTCAACAAGGATTGCCAATTTCAAGATGGTACCAGTAGAGTATGGGTTCCAAGCATGGGCTCTTGGCAATGGTATAAGTTGCATGCTCATGAAGCTGGCCCTGTGTTCAACCCTAGAACTTCAAGTGCACGGTATCTCCAGGTCTGTATTTCCAGTTCAGACCCCTCTCCTGAGTTCTAGGCTCAAACACTAGGAGTATATAACAATCGCTCCCTCTTTGACCACCAATCTCCTACAGGTAGATTTTGTTTTACCGGAGCTCTAGGCTTAAAGACTGTTCTGTATGACCAACACTCCCTCTTTAACCACCAATCCCTTACAGGTAGATTTTGTTTTACTCTTGATGGTTTTACTCACCAGCTCTGTGATGCTGGGCAAGACACTCACGCTCTCTGAGCTGCAGTATCTCGGTGTTAAATCTGCATGGCTATGGGGAAGTTTTTGCAAGTATCAAGGCAGTAAGTCAAGCACAGATGTTGATAACACACTCTATCAATGGCTATAAACTGTCCACATTCATAAAAGGTGAACAGTCCTGAAGCAAGAACACTGAGTCGATGTTGCAACATGAGGGCTAGCTTTCAAACACAGTTATGGTCTTCCTTCCCCAGGTTCAGCCATTTTCTCATTTCTCACATGACAGAACTGTTGTCCTTGACCCTGAATCTCTTTCAAACCACTCCCCTTTCTGTCTTGACCAAAATTCTCCCATGAAGAATCTACACAGACCAGCTCTACTCCTTGACCACTTCATCACAGAGCTGTATCTGGTCTCAGCCAGCTTCATTTCCTACTTTCTGACTCCACAAAGGACAAAGGTTTCATTAGAGTTTTAGTTGCCTGGACCTCTGACAGCTGGCAACACTGCAGACTCACTCCTCTCTCTTGGAACTCATTCCTCACCCTCCACCACATTCTTTCCCTTCAGTCTTCTTCCATGTTTCTCATTATTACTCCACAGTCCTCTTCCTGGCCAACTTGACCTCTGCCAACACTTCCAGGTGAAGTTTGCTTCTTGCTTTGTTCTTAGTTTATTCACACCCCCATGAGAAATCACCCAGGACTGGCTACATAATTTGTAAGGCCTAGTGCAAAATGAAAATGCAGGGTTCTTTGCTCAACAAGGATTGCCAATTTCAAGATGGTACCAGTAGAGTATGGGTTCCAAGCATGGGCTCTTGGCAATGGTATAAGTTGCATGCTCATGAAGCTGGCCCTGTGTTCAACCCTAGAACTTCAAGTGCACGGTATCTCCAGGTCTGTATTTCCAGTTCAGACCCCTCTCCTGAGTTCTAGGCTCAAACACTAGGAGTATATAACAATCGCTCCCTCTTTGACCACCAATCTCCTACAGGTAGATTTTGTTTTACCGGAGCTCTAGGCTTAAAGACTGTTCTGTATGACCAACACTCCCTCTTTAACCACCAATCCCTTACAGGTAGATTTTGTTTTACTCTTGATGGTTTTACTCACCAGCTCTGTGATGCTGGGCAAGACACTCACGCTCTCTGAGCTGCAGTATCTCGGTGTTAAATCTGCATGGCTATGGGGAAGTTTTTGCAAGTATCAAGGCAGTAAGTCAAGCACAGATGTTGATAACACACTCTATCAATGGCTATAAACTGTCCACATTCATAAAAGGTGAACAGTCCTGAAGCAAGAACACTGAGTCGATGTTGCAACATGAGGGCTAGCTCTTCACCAGTTATTTGGAAATTGTGAACATTATGACAGATAAGTAGTAGCCTTTGCAAAGAGCTTGGGAATAATTTTTTCCCCCAAGGGACTATTTTAAAAAATATACTATACTGTATTTCAACAAAAAGAAGAAGGACTCAGAATGAATTCATCCAGCAAAGTTCTAGTCATTTGAGTTCCAGTCTTCCATCTCATATAAACAAAGAAAGTGGACTCACATAGTAAAACCAGACCATTGGGGTGCAAACATCACAATGAGATTGCTTTCTTGGTGAGTAATGGGTATATTTTCCACTTTCTACTGGATATAATCAAGATATTCTGTTGAAATCTAAAACTCAACATGCCCCACACATAACTCAACCATTCCCTTCTTTCTCAAAACTGCTTCCTTCTTCAATCTTGTATGCCAGTTACAGACTGCCAAGTCACTGAAGCTCAAATCTGGATCCATTTGTACTGTTCTCTCCTTCCTTCACCTTAGCAACCCCTCATTCTCATGCACAGCCAGAAACAAGACAGTGAGTGCATCTAGAATCATGGCGATGATGATGGTCAGAGATGACCAGATACAAACAGAGAACACCTCTGTATGACAGTAGACGTCATAAAGATAACTTACCATGTAAGGTATTCTCTATAATATTGATTCCATATTTATAGCCCAATCATATTAATTGTATGACTGATTATCTTCTTACTTTAATCATTATTTCTCAGGTAGAATTACCACCCTGACTATTTAAAATGGCCCATAAATCAACAAGTAAAAGCAGACATATATGGAAAGAATGTGAGTAGACAAGCTACAGAAATTACACAGATGATCTACATCCTTCTCCAAAGAATCTCAATTTAGTAATGATTAGGGAAATGCAGATTAAAAAGACGCAATAATTTCCATCCCTCAGACTTGTTAAAGAAAACAGGATAACTTGTTTCGATCAGATGGTGGTAAAAAGGTAGTATGTAAAGGCAAACGATTCTTCAGGCGCATGTACTTCTGACTCAGAAATTCTACTCAGTGACTATCCTTAAGAAATTCTTGCACATTTGCACAAAGACGCACTCATAAAGATGTTTCACTGAAATACTTTCTGTGGTAGGTAGCAAGAAAAGGGGTACACCTGCTGGAAATGAGCAAATGAGGTTGTATCTATGCAAGAATGTTAAAAGAACTGATGAAAATAATGAAATGTGTTTTTATAAATTCTGAGAAAATCTCTACATGGCGAGAAAAGGTTATCCTTTCTGTAAAATGAAAACAAAGTAAAACTCAATTGTGTCATACTTACAGAGGCTGTGTAGACAGATTTAAAAGGTATGCATCCAAAGATTAAGAGTGTCTGACAGGGAGTATCATGGGGAGGGAGTGAAGGAAAGAGGGGTGCTTTTTGCTCCAAGTAATTTCCTGTTTAAATTTGTATAATGAGAATGAGGGGCCATACTAATTATGTAACTTAAAACAATAACTTAATTATTAAATAAAGCATAGCTGAGTCATTCATTATCTGTCAGACCAAAATAGCTGATTTTATAAGTGTTCGTATAATCAAAACGATTTATAAACTGCATCTATGAGAGACTCTCGATGTGCCTGGGTGGAAGGGGGAACTATACAAACAGATCCCCCAAACCCCAGACCCTATGGATACAATATCTAAGGGATGGTCCCAGGAATTTGCATTTTGGGGGGAGGGTCCAGGGATATGCATATGAATGATCTGGGAACATACATGTAAATAAATAAATAAATAAATAAATAAATAAATTTAAAAAAAAAAAAAAACACCTCATGATCAGATTTGGGGAATTACGAGAGCAGGGAATTAACTGTATTTAGGTTTCTTTGCCTCTCGAATGGTTTTAAATTCCCAGTTCTCTATAAGGATCATAGAAAATGAGACAGATTAACACAGGGTAGGAACAGGAGACTGTAATTTAGTAGCTAAATTTTCAAAAATGCTGCCCAACCACCTGTGTTTGTGAATGCAGGTGCTGACCTGTGTCTACCTGAAGTGGTTACTTATATGCAAATTCACACCTGCCAGATCTGTACCCACTCAGAGGAGGTCAAAGAATGTGTATTCTCTTCTGCTTCCTATTTCCAGAGTTTGGGCTTCTGCTCCTAATTATGGTTGTGCTTTTGTTTGGTATTCTCCAAGGGGATTTCTTTCTGCTAGACAATACAGGTTCAAGAAAAAGAAACAGAACAATATTGTAACATTTATACAGTATTACAGTTGCTATTTGTCTGTTCTTTTTCTCTCAAGACTCAGCAACTCAAGGACCAAGCTTATTAGGTGTGTATCTCTAGCAGCCAGCATCATTCGTACTAACCCATATTAGATTCTATGCTGTTTATATATTTTTTTTTATTATGGAGTATTTTCTTTTTCACAGTTCAATCTAGAAATGCAAGTCTTTGAAATGCATCCAAAGATTAAGAGTGTCTGACAGGGAGTATCATGGGGAGGAGTGAAGGAAAGAGGGGTGCTTTTTGCTCCAAGTAATTTCCTGTTTAAATTTGTATAATGAGAATGAGGGGCCATACTAATTATGTAACTTAAAACAATAACTTAATTATTAAATAAAGCATAGCTGAGTCATTCATTATCTGTCAGACCAAAATAGCTGATTTTATAAGTGTTCGTATAATCAAAACGATTTATAAACTGCATCTATGAGAGACTCTCGATGTGCCTGGGTGGAAGGGGGAACTATACAAACAGATCCCCCAAACCCCAGACCCTATGGATACAATATCTAAGGGATGGTCCCAGGAATTTGCATTTTGGGGGGAGGGTCCAGGGATATGCATATGAATGATCTGGGAACATACATGTAAATAAATAAATAAATAAATAAATAAATAAATTAAAAAAAAAAAAAAACACCTCATGATCAGATTTGGGGAATTACGAGAGCAGGGAATTAACTGTATTTAGGTTTCTTTGCCTCTCGAATGGTTTTAAATTCCCAGTTCTCTATAAGGATCATAGAAAATGAGACAGATTAACACAGGGTAGGAACAGGAGACTGTAATTTAGTAGCTAAATTTTCAAAAATGCTGCCCAACCACCTGTGTTTGTGAATGCAGGTGCTGACCTGTGTCTACCTGAAGTGGTTACTTATATGCAAATTCACACCTGCCAGATCTGTACCCACTCAGAGGAGGTCAAAGAATGTGTATTCTCTTCTGCTTCCTATTTCCAGAGTTTGGGCTTCTGCTCCTAATTATGGTTGTGCTTTTGTTTGGTATTCTCCAAGGGGATTTCTTTCTGCTAGACAATACAGGTTCAAGAAAAAGAAACAGAACAATATTGTAACATTTATACAGTATTACAGTTGCTATTTGTCTGTTCTTTTTCTCTCAAGACTCAGCAACTCAAGGACCAAGCTTATTAGGTGTGTATCTCTAGCAGCCAGCATCATTCGTACTAACCCATATTAGATTCTATGCTGTTTATATATTTTTTTTTATTATGGAGTATTTTCTTTTTCACAGTTCAATCTAGAAATGACAGTCTTTGAAATGAAAATTTCCCCCACTTTTTATCTCCCCTGTTTCTCACCATCTCTCTTGTCCTCTCAACTTGGATAATTTATTAACACAAGTCTATAAAAATGTGGGCATTAAACCTTCCAGATCATGTTGATTTCTATTCTTTCAAGACATTTTACTTCCAATTCTTTTCACATTATTTATGTACTTATATCCTAACACTATATTTTATTAATAAAATTGTTTGTTAAATATTTCTTCAGGTGTCTGTTCTGCTTCACTGGGTTGCCAGTTCCTTTACACAAGGTAATGGACCTAGAGCCTGGCAAAAGAAAGTGGGCATGAGAATTTTACAGGGTTTAGGAGTTTTTCAAATAATTTTAATATCTACACTTGTTTATATGATATGGCAACACTTTTTTGTTAAAAAAAAAAAGACCATAATTTAAAGAAACACAGCATTTTGGAGGAGAACAAAGACTCTGTTGAATTTTTTATGTAAAGATGAGACCTCAAAGAAACCCTCAAAGCAATGAGTGTGATAATTCCAGTAGACTCCATAATTAAGAAATAAGTACCATATTCATTTACTGGTATTTTCACTCTGGCTGATCATCTGTTTCTATGTTTAGAAAGGAAATAAGGTGAACTAAGTACCTTTTAGTTTGCCTAGCCAATCCTGAAATCATGATTTTAATAACAAAAATCTGGTCCCCTTGTGACAGGTTAATAAGAGTAACTCACATTTATACTCTTATTCTTTTCCATTGTCCTTCACTTTGAATCATCTACTGCCCTTTCCTTGCTGCTTTAACATTTGAAGACCAAGGGAGAGAGAGAGAAAATTGATTGTCCAAATTTGACCCACTTCACCATGTTGGTGCCACCTGATTCTTCAACTGCCTGAAAGCTGATAGTCCACCTTTCCCCGTCAGCAATGACCGCATTGTTCTGAGTTGAAGGGCAGTGATTAGGTCTAACGCAACACTTGATTTAATGAAAAAGGCTGTTCAGAGTCACCTTTTGGGGTGACTTAGCCACCTAGGACTGCTGACTCATATTTCGTTTTTTCTCTAATTCTCGGTTTTGAGGTAGCAGACATGCTAAGCATAATGCAGCATATTGTTATCTTTATTTATTAGGCTCTAAGAGAATTAATTATCGTTAGCTGTTATCAAGCTCTTGATGGTTTACAGTTCCTCTCAAGCTTTTGCTCTCATCTGCCATTCAGGATTTCATCTATTTTTCATGCCAGGCAATAGTAATTTGCCTGAAAGTTCATTTAATGCTATGAAAATGATGGCTTCTGTCTTTGAAATTCCATCAGGACCTTCACACATCAGAAATATCACATTTCAGTTCTTTATTAGCTGTAGCTTCTGCTATTATTTAGGGGGAAAAGGGATATATATGATTATTTTGGTCATGTGAAGACTGCATTTAGGTTTCAGTCTTTAAAGATACTAAAATGCATTTCAAGTTACCTGTATAAAGGGGAAAACACCATCAGGATCCTGGAAAATTCTAGTTGCAAGAACTTACTGTAGCTTCACTAGTGTAACTGTCAGTGTTTATCACATACACTGAAAGATTCCATTGAAATTCAGGCCAAGACTATTGGTGGACTCACACCAAACCTCCCTGTACTGTGGATATCAAAGGGTAAGATACCCTTAGGTTCACTCAACCTTGTGTCCAGAGAGAAGAGAGACTCTGTGCAAAGTGCTCTCATTTCTTTTAGAGGATCCAGATGAGGGCTATCAAGGGTACAAGGTGAAACCACTGAGCCCACTGGCTTTACCTGAACCCTTCAATGACTGAGCCCAGCCCAGGCCAGACTGAAACGCAATCAGACTCTTTCAGAGTCTTTCAGGGCTGTTATTTTCATGAATTCCCTGGTTGATTCCAACCCAACTGAACAGGGAAGCACTGAATCAGACAGTGGTTCCCCAATGTCAATGTGCTTAACTCACAGAGGGGGCTCATTTCCATGCAGACCCTGAAGCCCCCATCTACAGATGCCAATTCAATAGGGTGACTTGGGTCCCATAATTTGCATTTTTAATGAAGCATTAAAGGTATGAGAATGAAGCATTTCAGGTGAAGGAACATGTTTTGAGATTCAAGGGTGTAGCAGTTAATCAGCATCTAGCGCAGTATATTACTAAGTGGTCATTGGATGAATGCTGAAAGGGTTTATTTCAGTAGCTGAGTGCAACACTCAAAATTGTTAGAACAATCACGTGAAAATCTATCTTTCAGATAGTGGGATATTAGTTTTAGCTTTCATTACTGAAGACAGCACAGTGGTGTGGAGAAATAAGTACAAAAAGGTACAAACAGCCATCTAGCAATAGTCACTTCTAGTTAAAAAAAAAAAAAAAAAAGGAAAATATGAAAACACTTTTCTTATTTTCCTCCTTTTCTCCTCTAATCAATGTATTTTTACTAGAGAAGTCAAATAAACAAAAAATAAATAAAAAGACTTATAATCTTTCCAGTATTTCTTCTACTCCCTACTCCATGTAGCTACTGTTCAGGTTATCTGGCTGTACCCAGATCCTCTAAAATGCAATCAGGCAAGCCAGTTTCCTTCAAGGATTCCCAGATGCCCTGAGGTCAAGCCCAGACACCTGAGCCTGGCTGGGAAGGGGTCCCGCTCTGGTCCCGTCACACTGCTCCCCCTGCGGCTCTTGCCCTGGCTCAGCGCCAGATCAAGTTGCCAAAATGGATTCACTGGAAACAAATTTAACCAAAAAACCAACACCTTAAAGATACCCTAAATATTATTTCCCCTCCAATATTTCTCAAAGTACAAAGTTGTGGCAGTTTATATTCGATGAGATTTTTAAACAAAAAAGCTTCTGATGATTTCTGCCATGCTTTAGCTGACTACTTTTCATTTCGTTGTTTTTATTGAATTTAAACGAATTTTTAGAAGAATGAAAATGCTCTTCTTTCTAAAAATTAAGAAAACTGAAAATGCTTCTATTTCACACAACTGATTGATCCCGTCATTTCACAGGGTGGCACAGAATGTGAACAGAAGCTACTTTTCACTGCAGATGGGAAGGGGGAGGGATCTGGGGAGGCACATTCCAATCTCTTTGATAACAATATTTAAGGTTTTTTAAAAAGCAATGTTTACAGCATTTTATAAGTTTTATAGCAAATCATGCAGCTGGCGGGAAAGCTGGGGAATTGAGTAGCTGGTATTTTTAGCATTCCTGCCTCACCAGGGAACACCCCATTAAACGGAGATTCAGGTGTGGGTTATCAAAAAGAATGACAAATACCATTGGTAACACATGGGAGGATATTAGGGAAAAAGGTAAATTTTGAATCATATATAAACACTGTTTTCCATTAGTTTCCAGTTATTCTAATCTCACTGTAGTAATTTAGCTTCACTTTCAGGGACCAGCCAAAGTTTCTGTACTTTAGACTTTTTGAGTTTATGATTTGGGGAATGAGCATTTCTGGTTAATTTCAAATTACCTCAACGAAAACAAACTAAACGTGAGAAACACCTTTAATCAATGTATTTTTACTAGAGAAGTCAAATAAACAAAAATAAATAAAAGACTTATAATCTTTCCAGTATTTCTTCTACTCCCTACTCCATGTAGCTACTGTTCAGGTTATCTGGCTGTACCCAGATCCTCTAAAATGCAATCAGGCAAGCCAGTTTCCTTCAAGGATTCCCAGATGCCCTGAGGTCAAGCCCAGACACCTGAGCCTGGCTGGGAAGGGGTCCCGCTCTGGTCCCGTCACACTGCTCCCCCTGCGGCTCTTGCCCTGGCTCAGCGCCAGATCAAGTTGCCAAAATGGATTCACTGGAAACAAATTTAACCAAAAAACCAACACCTTAAAGATACCCTAAATATTATTTCCCCTCCAATATTTCTCAAAGTACAAAGTTGTGGCAGTTTATATTCGATGAGATTTTTAAACAAAAAAGCTTCTGATGATTTCTGCCATGCTTTAGCTGACTACTTTTCATTTCGTTGTTTTTATTGAATTTAAACGAATTTTTAGAAGAATGAAAATGCTCTTCTTTCTAAAAATTAAGAAAACTGAAAATGCTTCTATTTCACACAACTGATTGATCCCGTCATTTCACAGGGTGGCACAGAATGTGAACAGAAGCTACTTTTCACTGCAGATGGGAAGGGGGAGGGATCTGGGGAGGCACATTCCAATCTCTTTGATAACAATTTTTAAAGGGTTTTTTAAAAAAGCAATGTTTACAGCATTTTATAAGTTTTATAGCAAATCATGCAGCTGGCAGGAAAGCTGGGGAATTGAGTAGCTGGTATTTTTAGCATTCCTGCCTCACCAGGGAACACCCCATTAAACGGAGATTCAGGTGTGGGTTATCAAAAAGAATGACAAATACCATTGGTAACACATGGGAGGATATTAGGGAAAAAGGTAAATTTTGAATCATATATAAACACTGTTTTCCATTAGTTTCCAGTTATTCTAATCTCACTGTAGTAATTTAGCTTCACTTTCAGGGACCAGCCAAAGTTTCTGTACTTTAGACTTTTTGAGTTTATGATTTGGGGAATGAGCATTTCTGGTTAATTTCAAATTACCTCAACGAAAACAAACTAAACGTGAGAAACACCTTTAAAGGTTGTTGTAACCATCTGTGGAAAATAGCTATAATATTTAGAGAAAAACTGTCAACTGAAAAATTGGCAAATTGGTCACTTGGTACATTGGTAAGAACTGAGAACTGAGTTTTGCCAAATCCCCCAAATTATATCTCTGTACCACAGTCACGTTGCTCTTTTTTTGGTGAAAAACCATCTCCGGCCTCTTCCCTGACCTCCGCACATAAATATCTCTCTCCCCAAGACTGTGGACCACAGGCCTCTTCCCCTGACTCCTTAAGTTGCCAGGGCTCTAGCAGGGCCTCCCACCCCTCAACCCTCCAGGCATAGTGCATTCACTTTTCCTCCTTACGGGGTTGCTGAGGGCAACTGTAGTAATCTCAACTGTCCAGACGTGAAATAAGGAAACAACTATTTTTTCAAAAGACTAATAAAATACCCAGTAAACTAAAATATCATACATATCAAGTAGCAGAGGATTCCAGCCTGTGGTGGTCTCAAAGCAGGCTGTCCACGTCTCTCAGGCGTCATCTGCTAGGCCTGCAGCCTTAGTGGTCTGCAGCCTGACTCCCAGCGCATGCTCAGAAAAGGCCAGCGGGGCCTTTTCTGGGCGGGGACTCTGACGCTGCAGCGTCTCACCTGGAGTTTTATTCCTCAAGCCCCGGAGCTTCCTGTGTGTTTCATTGGCAGATAGTCTCAGTTTCCACCCACAGGATACAACTATTCCTCCAACGGCGGGTCAGCAAAGAGCTTGAGGGGAAGTCAGCTAGAACACAGGCAGCTGATTGGCTGGGCTCATCTGGTGCCAGCGGTATCCTGACGAGCCCCACAGGCCTAGTATTGCAATTAAGAGTGTCAAGACTCAAGTAATAGGTACTCTATAGTCATCCCAAACTTTGGCAACTGTCTTTAAATGTAATTTGTGATAAAGGGGCTTCCGTGGTGGCTCAGAAGGTAAAAAGTCTGCCTGCAATGTGGGAGATCCAGATGAGGCTTTAATTTTTTAATATTAATACAAACTACTGCAGAAGGCAGAAAGTTTGATCTTAAAGGGGAAAAGATTCATATATATGAAGGAAATTGGTCATATATATATATGTGAACCTATGGGCTTCGCAGGCAGCTCAAGTGGTGAATAACCCACCTGCCAGTGCAGGTAAACTCAAGAGACAAGGGTTCAGTCCTTGGGCCAGGAAGATCTCCCAGAGGAGGAAAACCAGTAACCTACTCTAGTATTCTTGCCTGGAAAAATTGCACAGACAAAGGAGCCTGGCAGGTTACAATGCACAGGGTCACAAAGAGTCACGTGACTTAGTGACCGAGCTATATGTACATATGTATAGTAATAAATGTAAAATTGTTTATTGTATGTTGGTGTCTCCATAGACTATAAGCTGCTAAGTCACAGCTATATTCAGAGCCTAGGAGAGTAGTCGATACCCAGGAGATGCTCAATAAATATTCTGTGAATAAACGAATATATTCACTCCACACAACCTCAAAATTCATTATAAAATTCAATGTATGATCGACTGATAGAATCATGTTGATCATCACAATGATATTGTTTGTAATATGCTGGATAGTATCAGATGAAAGTTATCAAATGCATATGCTGTCAATAAATTAAATTGCTACAAAAATAAATCACGTATGTGGGTGTGTATTAAAATATAGGCACATGTATGGGATGACACTACTAATGTGTTAAACCAAGTCATTTGAAATACTTCATGCTTACTTCTCTAATTGTCTAATCTGGTTTAAAATATTTAAAAATCAAATTCTAATAATTTTACTCATCTCTCTATGCACAGATTCTAAAATATTACCCAAAGCTCAATAAATATTTGTTGAAAGCATTGCATAGCCTTGACTGTTTAGGCAAATTGAATATACCCTGAGGGTGGAAGAGTTGGGCTCTTTGATGGTAGAAGAAATACTCTTTTCCATGTGATGGGTCATCCAGAATCAAGACAGACATCTCTACACATTTTTTCCAGCATTACTTTCTTGATGCTAACAAATAATAACACGCTTACCAGCTTAAAACAATATACCCTTTCATTCACTTATAATTCTGTAGGTCAGCAGTCCACAGCATGACTGGATCCTTTGCTCAGGGTTTCACAAAACTAAAATCAAGGTTTTTTCTGGATTGAGTTCTCATCTGGAGACCCAGGAAAAATCCATTTCTAAGCTCATTCTTGTCACTGGGAGAGTTCAGTTTCTTGCAGTTGTAGCATTTAGGTCTCCATAGTTCTGCTTACGGTCAGCTGAGGGCTGTTTTCAGCTTCTTGAGGCCACCCACGTTTCCTGCCACACAGCCCCCTTCCATCTTCAATGGCATGTTGAAGTCCTCTGGCCCACTTCAAATTTCTGGCTTCTTCTCTCTATGGTCTATAAATCCAGATTTAAAGGAATTATGAGATAAGGTCGGATCCATCTGCATAATCTGCCTCTCCCAAGGCCAAATGATTCAGGCACTTACATCTGCAAAATTCCTTTGGCCATATTAATGTAACATAATCATGGGGGCATATTTTATTATATTCAGATTCTGCCCACATTTGAGAGGAGGAAAGTGTACAAGGGCAAAGGTCATAGGGAGTCAATCTTGGAATTTGTTTTCTATACCATTTCCTTATTCCAGGGCTTTGGTTTGAGGAACTGTCATTTTTGTGCGTGTGTATTGGAGTGCTGTGTGTTGTGTGTATGTGAGGGAGGCGGGCGGGTCAGCATGTGTGGCGTGTGAGAGGTTGGATTATTCTGAACTCTGAGTGTGGTTGGTTGGACTGGTTCATGAAAGAGGTATTTTCTGCAACAGGTCATTTTGAAATATGAATATACTTTGTTCTGCACTCTTGAACAGCTTCTCTTCTTCTTTACCCATTACCATTCTTTCCTACTTTTAACAATTTTCTTGTCCCTCAGATGCTGCCTTCATATAAAAAGACATGTCACCTGTTTATTTTGGTGGAAACGATTTTCACTTGTCCTCAGATAGCCTTAGGCAAATTGAATATACCCTGAGGGTGGAAGAGTTGGGCTCTTTGATGGTAGAAGAAATACTCTTTTCATGTGATGGGTCATCCAGAATCAAGACAGACATCTCTACACATTTTTTCCAGCATTACTTTCTTGATGCTAACAAATAATAACACGCTTACCAGCTTAAAACAATATACCCTTTCATTCACTTATAATTCTGTAGGTCAGCAGTCCACAGCATGACTGGATCCTTTGCTCAGGGTTTCACAAAACTAAAATCAAGGTTTTTTCTGGATTGAGTTCTCATCTGGAGACCCAGGAAAAATCCATTTCTAAGCTCATTCTTGTCACTGGGAGAGTTCAGTTTCTTGCAGTTGTAGCATTTAGGTCTCCATAGTTCTGCTTACGGTCAGCTGAGGGCTGTTTTCAGCTTCTTGAGGCCACCCACGTTCCCTGCCACACAGCCCCCTTCCATCTTCAATGGCATGTTGAAGTCCTCTGGCCCACTTCAAATTTCTGGCTTCTTCTTTTATGGTCTATAAATCCAGATTTAAAGGAATTATGAGATAAGGTCGGATCCATCTGCATAATCTGCCTCTCCCAAGGCCAAATGATTCAGGCACTTACATCTGCAAAATTCCTTTGGCCATATTAATGTAACATAATCATGGGGGCATATTTTATTATATTCAGATTCTGCCCACATTTGAGAGGAGGAAAGTGTACAAGGGCAAAGGTCATAGGGAGTCAATCTTGGAATTTGTTTTCTATACCATTTCCTTATTCCAGGGCTTTGGTTTGAGGAACTGTCATTTTTGTGCGTGTGTATTGGAGTGCTGTGTGTTGTGTGTATGTGAGGGAGAGCGGGAGAGACAGCATGTGTGGCGTGTGAGAGGTTGGATTATTCTGAACTCTGAGTGTGGTTGGTTGGACTGGTTCATGAAAGAGGTATTTTCTGCAACAGGTCATTTTGAAATATGAATATACTTTGTTCTGCACTCTTGAACAGCTTCTCTTCTTCTTTACCCATTACCATTCTTTCCTACTTTAACATACTCAGTGGTCAGCAAGATTTTCACTTGTCCCTCAGATGCTGCCTTCATATAAAAAGACATGTCACCTGTTTATTTTGGTGGAAACATCTGGGTCTCATGATTGGAGATGCAGGTATATGATACTGTTGTTGCCTTGGCAAACACTAGGAAGCTGCGGTGCCTAGAGAAGTTTCTTAGTTTCCATGGAATTAAAAGTAAGTGATCACTCAAGATCTGCCCAAGGGCTTTGATTGCAAATGTTTTCTCTGAGATCATGTATTCCTATCAGCATATTTGAGGCAATAACTGCCATTGGAGAAAGTACTGGAAGAAAGTTATCTGAAGGTATGGAATGACATTTTATCTAGGAAGAGACTTCTATCCTCATTAATTTTAGGTGACAGACTGTGTATTGGTGGTATGGTTGAGAATTTCAAAACACAAGCCCGTTTCCAATATATTGAAATGAAACATTGGAATAAGCAAGTTTTTAAGAACTGAATAGTTAAAAAAACCAACGTTAATGATCTTCAAGGCAACTTTGATACCCCCTGCCAATAAACACATACATTTATCTTTAGTAATTACTTCAACATTAGTTGTACGTTTTTCTCTTGGTGATACTTTTCCTTTGAGCCCAGAACCAGTTGAATTACAGGAAAGAAATATTTTTACCCAAGTCTGTTGATGTAAAAAACAACCACATGGATAAAACCTTACAAATGCCAGGAAAGTCAAAAGTAATGACTTGAGGTCAAAAACAGTACAGGTGGGATCTTCTTAAAGCTGAACTAAATGTCTGCTCTTACTTTTCTGCAAAAAATCTAGGTTTTCCACCAGAATGTCATGTGGATTTCTATTTGTTCTTACTGCTTACACAAGACATAAGCAATTAATCCTTAGATTAATAAAACAACAAACTATTATTATAAAGAGCACAGCCCATGAGGTTTTTGAAAGTTTAATTAGATAACCCTCAGGGTGACTGAATTTGCATCTTGGGAGAGGTTTTTGACATGCTGACGACAGAGGGAATCTAACATGACCTAATGGTTTGGTGTGGCTTGATATCTGTGTCCCAGGAACAGGCACTAGCAGCAGGGCCAGTGTGTTCCAGCCAGTTCATATTCAAAAGTGTCACAAGGGAAAGCTGGGTGAGCCAGATGTTGTAGTGAATTTATACAATACTACCACCGGGAGACCTGGTGTCCCCACTGCTGTGGGAATCTTTAAAATACCAGCGACAGCTGCCTGAATGTTCCCCAAGTGTTGTGAAAATAGCTGTGGAAAATGGCCCTAATTTACTGGGGACAACAGGGATGTCAAAATCAAGCCTGCCTATCCCATAGAGAGAGGTCACTGCCTGGGAAATAAATGGCCTTGGGTCTTGTCTGGCCTCTGCTTTAGGAAAACATGTTCCTGGGCAAGGACTCTGTCCTAATTTCCTCACTATCAAAATGAAGGGGCTGGCAGGATCAGTGATTTCAAAGAGGAGTTGGAGGGAATGAAGAGTTTCCTTATTACCTCACTCTGCCTCGAGTTATCAGAACCTCTGAAAGAGATGAGAGTTATTTAAGTGAAACACAGTAAATAGTTAAATAAGCTTTGGGGCCTAATGGCTTCTTTGTGTCTTCGTTTTCCTTTAGAAGACCCCTGTGTACATGTAAAAATATTAAATAAAATCTATATGCATTTCTTCCGCTGCTCCATCTTAGGCCTGTTTAATGTTTTGACTCAGTCTAAGAAGGTAGAAAGAAGCTTTCCTTCCTATAGCTTCCTCGCCCTAAGGTCTTGTAAGGCCAACCCTTCCATGTGGTTTCTGGATTCCACCCTGTCCACTGGATTCAACAGCATTCCCTCCAAAGTCATGTCCACCTAGAATCGCAGAATGTGACTGTATTTGAAAATAAGGGCTTTGCAGATATAATGAGTTCAGATGAAGTCTTACTAAATTAGGTTGAACCCTAAATACATGTACTGTTGCATTTACAAGAGGAGTACATACAGAGACACAGTCGTGCAGAGAAGAAGCCGTGTGAAGGTGGAGGCAGAAATGGGATTTAATGGCTATGGAACAAGGGACACCAAGGATTGCCAGCAGCCACCAGAAGTTGGAGGAGATGAGGAAGGATTCCTCCTCATAATCATTCAAGAGAGTGTGGCCCTGCCAATACCTTGATTTGGGATTTCTAGGCTCTAGAACACTGAGAATAAACACTGCTGTTATTTCAGGCCACCTCATTCGTGGTGCTCTGTTCTGACGGCCCCAGGAAACATACTAGGAGTAATTCCCTTACAATTTCATGTCTGTCATTACCATTCCTTGCTTCTTCCATTTCTCCTTCTTAGCCATGTCATTTCTGTTTTCATTCATGCTTAACCTATTCTGATCTAAACAAAATTTAAAATTCTCAATTTTGGCTTGCTTTGATGGCCCGTCATTTAAACCATCTCTCATCAGTCAACAACTCATTTTCTTTGAAACGTTATATGCTTAAACATAGTCCTCAATAACTATCACCTCTCTTGTGAGTTTCTAACTCTTTTAGGTGGTTGTTCCAGGCTTTTCTTAATTTGGTTTTTCTCCACTTATCAGACTTCTTCACATGCTTCCTCCACTCCAACCAGATGATTCTACCTCAAAGTTTTTGCTCATGTTGTTTTACTCCTTAATGTCCAGAAACCTCCAGCAGCTCCTTTATTCCCTTCTCCCTGCCTCTATCAGTCCTACTCAGCTTTCAAAACCAAATGCAAGGGATCTCTCCTCTCTGAAGAATTTCCCATCTTCCTCTTAATATACTTGTTAATTTTATGAACTCCTTTTATAATTTTAGTCACTACCACACTTAGGTATGTTGTTGCTCATTCATAATTTTCTGCCTTCTTTTAGCCTAATTTGATTTCAAGCAGTTTAATACTAAAACTATGCCTGTATGTCTTTATGACTTTATATCTCTTCATAGGTGGTAGAGTGTGATGAGCACACATTAAGATTTAGAGAAATTCACATCTATGAGTTACACGGAAGTCATGGGATATTTAGCAAACATAGCCAGCAATTTCTGTAAGGAGAAAATGTGCCTAATCTACTAAAATTTTCTGAGGGGGTCAAAAGCATGTGGACACAATTTATTTAACCTTTTCAAAAAGTCTTGACAAAGTTCCATGCTAGAGATTATTTAAAAATAAAAATGAGTCATGATGAGGTTGTCATGGCTAGGGAACTGAGTTGGGGATTGGAAATAGCCTGAACCAACAACTCTTCTAGAAACAAATTCCATGTGTTTACTACATGATATGAAGGGGCCCCAAATGGGGCACAAATGGGGCATAGCTAGTTTTTTTCAACATATTTTGGAAGAAAGAGTTTACGATGGCATTTTCTCATAAGTAGGATACCAAGTCCAAAGAGGGGAAAATCTAGAAGATCTTGGGAGGATACATGTAATCAAGGAAATGACTGATGAGTCTGCATATTGGCAATGATCTAAGGTATTGTGTTAGAGAAAAAAACCACACAAATTAGGAGGGGATGAGTTCTGAGCTGTTACCACCAAGCAAGGAATGAAGAAGACACTGGATTCTATAATAGACTAGTACTTTGGCATCTTTTCAAGTGATGTGACAATACTTGATCACCATTTACTTAGAAGGAAGGCCAAGGGCTGGCCCTGGTGAGAGGGCTGAGAAAGTGACAGCTCTTGACCTCCTTTCTGTTGTCCTGAGAAATTCAATTCCACCCCAAACCTGCATGTTCACAGCAGCAAAACCAAACAAGAACTCTGCAATTGATCAAACCCACCTGTTCCTGGGCTTCTCTGGTGACTCAGACAGTAAACAATCTGCCTGCAATACAGGAGACCCGGGTTCAATCCCTGGGCTGGGAAGATTCCCTGCAGAAGGGAATGGCTACCTACTTTGGTATTCTTGCCTGCAGAATTCCATGGACAGAGTAGCCTGGTGGGCTACAGTCCACGGGGTTACAAAGAATCAGACACAGTTGAGTGACTAACACTTTCACCTTCTTTAGGACTGTCTACTACTCACTACTCTAATATAAATCTTGGGCTTGCACCTCTTCACTCCTAGAAATATTGGTCTTCCAAATGCAGTTCTATTTAGTAAGAAGGCAACTCTGCTATACAAACAGCCTTGTTGCTTAAAATTAATCGGGCAAAGCATGTGGACACAATTTATTTAACCTTTTCAAAAAGTCTTGACAAAGTTCCATGCTAGAGATTATTTAAAAATAAAAATGAGTCATGATGAGGTTGTCATGGCTAGGGAACTGAGTTGGGGATTGGAAATAGCCTGAACCAACAACTCTTCTAGAAACAAATTCCATGTGTTTACTACATGATATGAAGGGGCCCCAAATGGGGCACAAATGGGGCATAGCTAGTTTTTTTCAACATATTTTGGAAGAAAGAGTTTACGATGGCATTTTCTCATAAGTAGGATACCAAGTCCAAAGAGGGGAAAATCTAGAAGATCTTGGGAGGATACATGTAATCAAGGAAATGACTGATGAGTCTGCATATTGGCAATGATCTAAGGTATTGTGTTAGAGAAAAAAACCACACAAATTAGGAGGGGATGAGTTCTGAGCTGTTACCACCAAGCAAGGAATGAAGAAGACACTGGATTCTATAATAGACTAGTACTTTGGCATCTTTTCAAGTGATGTGACAATACTTGATCACCATTTACTTAGAAGGAAGGCCAAGGGCTGGCCCTGGTGAGAGGGCTGAGAAAGTGACAGCTCTTGACCTCCTTTCTGTTGTCCTGAGAAATTCAATTCCACCCCAAACCTGCATGTTCACAGCAGCAAAACCAAACAAGAACTTTGCAATTGATCAAACCCACCTGTTCCTGGGCTTCTCTGGTGACTCAGACAGTAAACAATCTGCCTGCAATACAGGAGACCCGGGTTCAATCCCTGGGCTGGGAAGATTCCCTGGAGAAGGGAATGGCTACCTACTTTGGTATTCTTGCCTGCAGAATTCCATGGACAGAGTAGCCTGGTGGGCTACAGTCCACGGGGTTACAAAGAATCAGACACAGCTGAGTGACTAACACTTTCACCTTCTTTAGGACTGTCTACTACTCACTACTCTAATATAAATCTTGGGCTTGCACCTCTTCACTCCTAGAAATATTGGTCTTCCAAATGCAGTTCTATTTAGTAAGAAGGCAACTCTGCTATACAAACAGCCTTGTTGCTTAAAATTAATCTAAGAAGAAAAGTAGACAGTACATGCAACCTGAAGGACTTGGATGGTCAGAAAGGTAGGACTGTATTGGAGGAATATGACTCCCATCTTAAGAAAAAGTTGTTGTCTAGAGTGCTAAGACAGGTACTGGATGCCTGAGTCCACTGGACTCTATGCAAATATTGCCAGGGTCTGGCAACACATGGATGGGCAGCAGTGAAGCTGGGTGAAACAGCTTTTGCAATTGTAACTTTTACAGCTGCATCTTTCAAATGTGGAAACTTCTGTAAAAAGTAATCACAGCAAATGAGAACATTTTAACCTGCAGCCTTTCATCTTCCTATAAAACAGTATTTAACCAGAAAAAAAGTAGGCGAGAAGCTAGTCTTATTTTAGGTGTAAGACCATCTGCTGGTAAAGCTGAGATTAGAGCAGTTCACAGGAAAATCATGGTTTCAAGTTAAACAGACAACAGTGACTCTCCTATTTAGCAACCTGAGTCCATACAGCAGAAATCATGCTAGACTGAGGGCCAAACTGGGATGGAAAGGGGCTACCCTTAAAGGCAAAAGCAGGATGTTTTCCCTTTTCTTTCTCTCTTTTTAGTTTAAAGAAGTCCTGTGCCATGATCACAGACCTTTTAAGGCAATTTAACAAAAACAAAGAAAAGTTTGTAAAGAACAAAGAAATGGAGAAAAAGAGGAGCCAAATCTATGGTGGTGAGCAGAGAAAAGGAACCTACCTGTGGCCTTGTGATGAAGGAAGGTGAATCAGGTATTCAGGGAAAAGTGGGAACAGAGTAAGAAACAGATCCTGTGCAATGACTTGACTTTCAGGATGGCATGAGAAAGGGCTTTCTTTTATGTCAAGGGCTATGAACAGATATTTTAGGAAGGGGAAAAATACTAGAAAGAATAACTAATCTTTCAAGTTGAAAGGAGTTACATTAGGAGTCTGCAAACTCCTGAAAGTAAGAGCTGTAGAGGGACTTTGACACAAGGACAGCTTATGTTTATATAATGACTCCAGTGTGATGGTCCATGGGGTGCAAGGCTCTGTTTTGGCCTTCATGGAACTTACCATGGAACCCCTTTGCAAGAGGGGCATTAGTAGGCACAGGTACACAGGACCCTTTTGTTGGCCTCCTCTATCCTCCTCATTCTCCTCTCTCTCTCTGCTTTGGTCAGTCTTCAGTTGCAGCTCAAGTCACACAGCTTTATAACTTGCTGTTACCTTTTCAGCTACTTGAAATCATGGATTACATTTTGATTAATACATATTCATTGACTAGTTAATTACATAATTGAATGAGTGACTTCCCTTGTGGTCCAGTGGTTAAGAATCCACCTGCCAATGCAGGGGACACGGGTTCAGTCCCCAGACTGGGAAGATCTCACATGCTACTGAGCATCTAAGCCCTTATGCCGCAGCTACTGAGCCCTCACTACAATGAGAAACCCACGCACTGTACCTAGAGAGTAGTCCCCACTTTCCACAACTAGAGAAAGCCTGTTCACAACAATTAAGACTCAGTGTAGTCAAAAATAAAATAAAATAAAAATACAGTCACTGCAAGTAAATAATTGAATGAAAGTATTTGCCTTGAGGAGATTTGAGACACCATACAGAAATGCTTAAGAACGACGATGTAAAAGTAAATAAATGGAGAAACAAAGAAGGGGTGAAGTTGGGGCAAAGCAAAATAGGTTAGTAAAAGTCAGGGATATCAAGGAATAATTTGAAACTCAGACTGGATTTTGAAAAGTGGATGGAGATTTTCTAGGCAAAGAAGCAAGGTTGGAAGAATTTTAGGCTGAGAGTTCTGACATGTGGTGTGTTTAAAGAACCATGACAACAGGACTTGGGGCAGGAGAGGGTGATGAGCTGAAGGAGCTGATGGCCTAGAGATGCAGGTGGGGGTTCTGTCATGGAGTGCTTTATGGAACATGCTGTGGGGTAGGATTTTAACCTGAAGGAAACTTGGAGACCCAGAGCATCCTGATTGGATCTATATTTTAGAACAGAGCACAGGAGGGACTAGAGCACAGATTGTGGATTCTGGTCAGATCCTTTTAAAATCTCAGCTCTCCTCAAAACTTTCACCATTTTTACAAACCACAGAGGGCAACCTCACCTCTTATTTTCCTATTTCAAAGAGAAAAACATGAACATATAACAATGATACCCACCTCCAACATTCCTAGTCAATGGAGTTGGTAGTTCTTTTCCTGTTGAAGTCTCATTATATTGGTCAGTCATGGGGCTACCTCTCTTCTGTACTTTTGTCCCTTCTCTGGTCTGACTTCTCCTTAGCCAGTAATTGTGTCCTTCCTCAGACCCCAGATTCCTCTCTAGTCATTTCTCTATCCTCCTTTCTTCCACAGTTAAGTTGCTATAGCTTTTCCATATTCACAGTCTGCATTTCTTCTCTTCTAACTCACTTGTCAACTCACTTCAGTCTGCATTTGATCCCAAATTGCGCTTGCCAAGGTTCCAGTGACCTTCCACTAGCTAAGTTGAAAGAATACTTCCATTCTCATCTTATTCAACATCAGTATGACATTTGAACCAGCTGGATGCTCCCTTCTTGAAATTCTTCCTTCATTTTCTTTCCATAGAGAAAAGTTTATTATTGTAGTCTCTGGCTTTTTGTGAGCTTAGAATCCTAAGCTTGAATGTGTTACAAGATATGCCAAGGAATGTTTTAGGGTAGAAGCAGTATCATTTCATTAAAATATTATCTGTGGTAAGAAATTAAGAAAATGGAATAGTAAATGGCATTATTTCCTTAGTTTGAAATGCTTCAAAAGATATCCTACTGTCTAATGCAAAAGTCATAATAAGGTACTATGGGTTTTATGTAGTATCTAGAATTAAAATGTATGATAATAGTAACAAATATGAAAGCAGAAACAATATGTTTCTAAACTTACTGTATATGGAGTAGAATAAGAGAAAGAGATGAATGTGTATGTCTCTATATATTAAGTATATATATTACATATAATATTACATAACTATTCATGAATGTTTAGAATGTTAACTAAACTTATTTCACTATCTCAATAAAACTGGAAGAAAAAATGTAATCTTATGCTTTTCTCTCAAATGTTCAAGTTTTATAGAAATAATTATCTCAGAAAAGAGATTACAGGAACATATTTGGGCATCATTAGTACATGGACCTACATGAAGTCACCAAAGAGATCATGTATAGTAAGGAAAGAACAGGAATAAAGACAAATCCTAAGGAATATCAATATTAGTGATGTTTGGGGTAAACAAAAACAAAAACAGGGACGACAAACACAATGCAATCTGAGAACACAGTGTGAAGCACTGGAAAAGCCAAGGAAGAGTTTTAAAACAGAAGGGCCTGGGCTTCCCTGGTGGTCCAGTGGGTAAGGACACCGCCTGGTGGTCCTTTTCCCTGGTCTGACTTCTCCTTAGCCAGTAATTGTGTCCTTCCTCAGACCCCAGATTCCTCTCTAGTCATTTCTCTATCCTCCTTTCTTCCACAGTTAAGTTGCTATAGCTTTTCCATATTCACAGTCTGCATTTCTTCTCTTCTAACTCACTTGTCAACTCACTTCAGTCTGCATTTGATCCCAAATTGCGCTTGCCAAGGTTCCAGTGACCTTCCACTAGCTAAGTTGAAAGAATACTTCCATTCTCATCTTATTCAACATCAGTATGACATTTGAACCAGCTGGATGCTCCCTTCTTGAAATTCTTCCTTCATTTTCTTTCCATAGAGAAAAGTTTATTATTGTAGTCTCTGGCTTTTTGTGAGCTTAGAATCCTAAGCTTGAATGTGTTACAAGATATGCCAAGGAATGTTTTAGGGTAGAAGCAGTATCATTTCATTAAAATATTATCTGTGGTAAGAAATTAAGAAAATGGAATAGTAAATGGCATTATTTCCTTAGTTTGAAATGCTTCAAAAGATATCCTACTGTCTAATGCAAAAGTCATAATAAGGTACTATGGGTTTTATGTAGTATCTAGAATTAAAATGTATGATAATAGTAACAAATATGAAAGCAGAAACAATATGTTTCTAAACTTACTGTATATGGAGTAGAATAAGAGAAAGAGATGAATGTGTATGTCTCTATATATTAAGTATATATATTACATATAATATTACATAACTATTCATGAATGTTTAGAATGTTAACTAAACTTATTTCACTATCTCAATAAAACTGGAAGAAAAAATGTAATCTTATGCTTTTCTCTCAAATGTTCAAGTTTTATAGAAATAATTATCTCAGAAAAGAGATTACAGGAACATATTTGGGCATCATTAGTACATGGACCTACATGAAGTCACCAAAGAGATCATGTATAGTAAGGAAAGAACAGGAATAAAGACAAATCCTAAGGAATATCAATATTAGTGATGTTTGGGGTAAACAAAAAAACAAAAAAACAGGGACGACAAACACAATGCAATCTGGAGAACACAGTGTGAAGCACTGGAAAAGCCAAGGAAGAGTTTTAAAACAGAAGGGGCCTGGGCTTCCCCTGGTGGTCCAGTGGGTAAGGACACCGCCTTGCAGTGCAAGGGGCGCCGGTTCGATCCCTGGCCTGGGAAGATCCCATGTGCTGCGGAGCACCTGGACCGATGTGTCCAATTACCGAGCCGGAGCTCTGGCGCGCATGCGCCCAGAGCCGGTGCTCTGCGACAACAGAGGCCACCGCGATGGGAGGCCCACAGGAGCCAAAGAACAAAGACGAATGAAAATAGAGAAATGAAAGACCAATAGAAGTGGCCCGCCCATCCCCCTCCCTCCCCACCCCACCCCCCAAAAGATAAATAAATAAAATTTATAAAAATAAAAACAAAAAAAACCCAGAAGGGGCCTATGTTCTGAAGGAAGGTAAAGTAGAATAATACAGAGAGTCTATCAGATATAATAAGAATGCAGTGTAGTCTGTGAGGGAATAATTTCAATAGAGAAATGAAAACAGAAGCCCACATATGTGGGTTATTAGAAAAAACAGAGAGATAAAATTCATACTCTACTTTCAAGGAACTTGGACTTGAAATGGGAGGAGAGAAGAGGATAATTTGAGAAGGAACCCAGAGGTCCTTGAGGATGGCAGAGATTTGAACATGCTTAAAAGATACAGGCAACCTTTGAAACTGGTGAGAAGTAACCTTATGACAAATGAAGTGCTAGTTTACACAGAGGTTATTAATAAATACAGTCTTCACAACTAGTTATTCATTAGAGGGTCATTTAAGTGGATGGAAGTGCTACTTATTTCAACTTTTCTCAATAAAACTGGAAGAAAAAATGTAATCTTATGCTTTTCTCTCAAATGTTCAAGTTTTATAGAAATAATTATCTCAGAAAAGAGATTACAGGAACATATTTGGGCATCATTAGTACATGGACCTACATGAAGTCACCAAAGAGATCATGTATAGTAAGGAAAGAACAGGAATAAAGACAAATCCTAAGGAATATCAATATTAGTGATGTTTGGGGTAAACAAAAAAACAAAAAAACAGGGACGACAAACACAATGCAATCTGGAGAACACAGTGTGAAGCACTGGAAAAGCCAAGGAAGAGTTTTAAAACAAAAGGGGGCCTGGGCTTCCCCTGGTGGTCCAGTGGGTAAGGACACCGCCTTGCAGTGCAAGGGGCGCCGGTTCGATCCCTGGCCTGGGAAGATCCCATGTGCTGCGGAGCACCTGGACCGATGTGTCCAATTACCGAGCCGGAGCTCTGGCGCGCATGCGCCCAGAGCCGGTGCTCTGCGACAACAGAGGCCACCGCGATGGGAGGCCCACAGGAGCCAAAGAACAAAGACGAATGAAAATAGAGAAATGAAAGACCAATAGAAGTGGCCCGCCCATCCCCCTCCCTCCCCACCCCACCCCCCAAAAGATAAATAAATAAAATTTATAAAAATAAAAACAAAAAAAAACCAGAAGGGGCCTATGTTCTGAAGGAAGGTAAAGTAGAATAATACAGAGAGTCTATCAGATATAATAAGAATGCAGTGTAGTCTGTGAGGGAATAATTTCAATAGAGAAATGAAAACAGAAGCCCACATATGTGGGTTATTAGAAAAAACAGAGAGATAAAATTCATACTCTACTTTCAAGGAACTTGGACTTGAAATGGGAGGAGAGAAGAGGATAATTTGAGAAGGAACCCAGAGGTCCTTGAGGATGGCAGAGATCTGAACATGCTTAAAAGATACAGGCAACCTTTGAAACTGGTGAGAAGTAACCTTATGACAAATGAAGTGCTAGTTTACACAGAGGTTATTAATAAATACAGTCTTCACAACTAGCTATTCATTAGAGGGTCATTTAAGTGGATGGAAGTGCTAGCATTTTATAGGATTTGCTTCTAAGAATATGATGTGTTGGCTTATAAGAATATCTTGTGAGAGTCAGGAGGCCTGTGTGTGTGAATTATCTATGGGAGGTGGCACCCTAGACACAAAACTCCTTGGTAGATGCTGATGTTGTAGAAAAGGGCATGAGCTTGGAACTTGGAGAAGTAGATGTTATCACTAACCCTACAGTTTCACCTCCTTAGATCCCTATTCTCTCATTTCAAGTTGTGACGATAAATGAAGATGATCTAGTCATTTTCAAGGGTTCCTTTCTACTCCCAAAATCTTGTGTTTTCTTTTTTTTTTCCAAACAGAATTTCTCTGATTCTAAGGTAAACAAACACAGTCTCCTGGGTCTGTGAGATTCCAGTGAGAAACTCTAAATTTCATATTTTTATTTTGATGACAAAATAAGAAGCAAAATTTTCATCATCTGCATGATGAACTCACGTCTGCAGATTTTGGCACCTAGCATTTATTTTGTTTTTTGAAAGTATACATCTAGGTTGATGTTATGATCCCTAACGGAATTTCAAACGACTTAAAAAACGTTGGGAGGCTTCTCCGGCTACCCAGTATGGTTTGTTCTATTTTCAAATCTATAACTAAGGTCCTGTGTCTATGACTACATTCATGTTGGATTATTTATAAAGTCATTTATTTATATAGTCATATTTATAAAGTGAGGCTTTGATTTTGTAAGCATTTTAACGCATTGATCAAATGATAGGACACTATGGAAATGACATATTGCAGCAAAGTCAGCCTAGAGGTTGGATGGAAAGGAAGAAATAGAAAATTTAACCCTTAAATGATGTGTTTTAGCTAAGTGAAGGTCCCAAGGCCTCCAAGGTGAAGGGCTTTGTAGAAATTTGGGTGGAAAAATATGTTGATACAATGGAATAAACATATCACACGCAATACTACAGACACACAGAATCCAAAAATCTTTGCCACTGCAGGAATTAGTCCTTACTTAATTAAATACAGGATTTAAACTTCACATGAAGTGCTAGTTTACACAGAGGTTATTAATAAATACAGTCTTCACAACTAGTTATTCATTAGAGGGTCATTTAAGTGGATGGAAGTGCTAGCATTTTATAGGATTTGCTTCTAAGAATATGATGTGTTGGCTTATAAGAATATCTTGTGAGAGTCAGGAGGCCTGTGTGTGTGAATTATCTATGGGAGGTGGCACCCTAGACACAAAACTCCTTGGTAGATGCTGATGTTGTAGAAAAGGGCATGAGCTTGGAACTTGGAGAAGTAGATGTTATCACTAACCCTACAGTTTCACCTCCTTAGATCCCTATTCTCTCATTTCAAGTTGTGACGATAAATGAAGATGATCTAGTCATTTTCAAGGGTTCCTTTCTACTCCCAAAATCTTGTGTTTTCTTTTTTTTTTTTTCCAAACAGAATTTCTCTGATTCTAAGGTAAACAAACACAGTCTCCTGGGTCTGTGAGATTCCAGTGAGAAACTCTAAATTTCATATTTTTATTTTGATGACAAAATAAGAAGCAAAATTTTCATCATCTGCATGATGAACTCACGTCTGCAGATTTTGGCACCTAGCATTTATTTTGTTTTTTGAAAGTATACATCTAGGTTGATGTTATGATCCCTAACGGAATTTCAAACGACTTAAAAAACGTTGGGAGGCTTCTCCGGCTACCCAGTATGGTTTGTTCTATTTTCAAATCTATAACTAAGGTCCTGTGTCTATGACTACATTCATGTTGGATTATTTATAAAGTCATATATTCATTTAGATCATTTATAAAGTCATTTATTTATATAGTCATATTTATAAAGTGAGGCTTTGATTTTGTAAGCATTTTAACGCATTGATCAAATGATAGGACACTATGGAAATGACATATTGCAGCAAAGTCAGCCTAGAGGTTGGATGGAAAGGAAGAAATAGAAATTTAGCCCTTAAATGATGTGTTTTAGCTAAGTGAAGGTCCCAAGGCCTCCAAGGTGAAGGGCTTTGTAGAAATTTGGGTGGAAAAATATGTTGATACAATGGAATAAACATATCACATGCAATACTACAGACACGCAGAATCCAAAAATCTTTGCCACTGCAGGTATTAGTCTTTTTGTATTGAGTGAGAGTTCATTCCAACAAATCAACTTCATTGTCTCCATTAGATAACTTTATTTGAATTTTAGTTTATACCTAATTTATAATTTCATTTTGGCTTGATATTTGTGTAAAACCTATAGATACAGGCAGTTTGTATCTGGATTTATGCTCATAGATATATAAGTAACATTTCAATTAAATAATATAGGTTCACATGTTTATCTTACAAATTTTTTGCCTTCAAAAGATGTCTATACCTAAGGTTGGAAAACCTGGCCTTGAGTATATCTAGCTCTGCATATTTCCACAAATTCCCTTGAGCCATGTGTGGGTAAGGAGCCCATATTGGTGGCTAAGAGACACTGATGACGCAGAGAAAAGCCTGACAATTAAAGGGACTCCACAGCCTGACTCATATCCTCAAACCAGGGAAAAGCCACAGGGAAAGGGAGCATTAGTGCTCAAAATCAATTTACCCAACTGCCTGGAGGAGGCCAAATGAATGGGGGCAGATAACTTTGTGACTGCCCAAATGCAGTTTTCATTTTACATATGTTTAAGGAATTGGGTATCAAAAGTTAAAAACAAGTCAAAAAACCAAAAGTGGTTTTCAAAAGACCGGTTCAAGGCTGGAGCATAAATCACTGATACAGCCAAGAGGATATCGCCCAACATAGTAGCAATGGTCAGACCCTGCAGAGAGGAGACGAGGTTCAGTTCACAGCTCATGAGTCAAGAGAGGAGCGAAAGCAAAGCCTGATGAAGATGGTATAAAATGCAAGACTATGGCAGAAAGAATATGAAAAGGGAATAAAGAAACCTGAATCATTTTGCTTGGGGAGATACAATTAAAGGATTAAAAGCTTATTCCTGTTGCCTAGTTTGCAAAAGGGGAATCATATGAAGTTGGTGGCCAGCTGTTCTCCATCTCAGGAAACAGAAAAAAAAAAAACAAAAAAACAAGTAGGACTCAATCCAAGTTTAGGGATTTAGATTGACTACATTCAAGAGAAATGACCTTGAAGGAAGTCAGTGGGGAATTCACTGGATTCTTTTTTTATTTTTTACTTTTAAAAAATTATTTATTTATTTTTGGCTATTCTAGGTTTTCACTGCTGCCACAGGCTCTTCTCTAGTAGCAGGGAATAGGGGCTACTCTCTAGTTGAGGTAAGCAGGCTTCTTGCTGCAGTGACTTCTCTTGTTGTGCAACTCTGACTCTAGGGCCCACAGGCTTCAGTAGTTGCGGCCCATGGACTCAATAGTTATGGCTCTGAGGCTCTAGAGCACAGGCTCAATAGTTGTGGCTCATGGTCTTAGTTGTTCTGCAGCATGTGGGATCTGCCCAGATCAGAGATTGAACCCGTGTTTCCTGCGTTGGCAGCTGAACCCTTCACCACTGAGCTACCAGGGAAGTCCCCTCACTGGATTCTTGACAGAAGGGGTTGAATATTGTCTCTAGGAGAACTTGTAAAACAGTTGAGAAGCCTCCTTTTGCCAGAATGAACTCACAAACTGTTGGTCACTTCTTTGCATGGATGAAAGGGGAAAGGAGAAGTCAGGAGACGAGAAATGACTGAATCTCAACATGAGTGGAAACAGATAGGACTCTGTTTGAGGATGTGGCAGAGGGAGCTACTAGAGTGTGACCTGGTGAGAACTCGCCCCTTTAGGCATGGGATGAGTCAGTGATCCCGAGGCTCCCTGCTGAACAGGGAAGGTCATGTTTGGAGAGTTCTGGATGGAAGGAGCTGTTTAAATATTAGACTGTATTTTTTTTTTTTTTAATTATTAAGATTTACATGTAGCAAATTACTTTCAGTATTTGCTAATATTTTCTACTTTATGTAAACTCCTCCAACAGCTTCTTCAGGCTCTTCTCAGCAAAGGGTTAGAAGGGTTTTTCCCTCAAGTTTTTCATCCTTGTTGAAGGTCAAAATGCTTCTGTGTCACTGGAGAGCTCCTTCAAAAGAATACTCAAAAAAAGACAAGGATAGGTTAATGTACTGAAAATGTACTCAGTCCTTTGTATGCTAGGTTGAGAAAGTCTTGCCAGTGTACTTGTATGGTTTCAGCTGTTATTTAACCATTTAATGAGTGATGAGCTCACAGCTAGACCTGGAAATGCCAACTGGAAAAGTAAATCACACTTTGGTGATGCTTTCAGTTCTTAGGCAACTGTTCTCAGGTTCATACCCTGGGCACAACTCTCTGAGGAGTTGAGAGAGAAACCCATTTTACAAGGATGGTTACCGTGTGAGGCATACCAGGAAAACATTGGAAAATGTGACTTTCTTATGACATTTGGTCTCCCTGCCTTTACCATGAGGAAAATCTGAGGGTCAATGAATTCCAGTAAAGTAAAACCCACACCACCCCAAGTATCAACTTGCTTGAGATAGGAGTAAGAGAGGACCTCTCCATGGGAGTAAATTTTCCATTTGCCTTAGTTTCATACTTGGAATTGAACTTGAGATGGGAAAAGGGGGAAGGCTAAAGAAAAGCTATAATAACATTTTATGACCACATCTTCTTGAAGTTGGTATTTTGAGTCACAGTGAAGATATTTTCAATAAACTCAGATGTTGAGAAATTAGAAATACTTTCTGTGTAACTTGGGTCTGCATACTTAGAATTAAAATGGAACAAATATATCACATAATTGAATGACAGTCTAAATTATTTTAAGTGCCCACAGTCTAAAATGATTTTGGACTTTCTGATGAGGTTTCTAGAAGCTTATCTTCCCCACATGTTTAAATATGCAACCACAGAGACAAATGAGTGATTTGCTAGTGGGTCACTGGAGAGATCTTATCTTGCATTGTTGCTGCAGTGTGTGAATGTGGAAGGTGTAATGGAAAGAGCTCAAGACTAGCCATGAGCACACTGTGGCCTTGGTTCCTCATATTTACTGAGTGGTTCCTCTTATTCTGAGTGCACAGCTCAGCTCTATTTCCTACACTTCCTTGCAGATGGTGGTGGTGGGTTGGGGAGTACTACTGAATTCTGGGCAACAGTATGTGGGGAGAAATAAACATTCCATTTCTAGGCTTGGCTCCTAAAACCTCCCATAGGTTTATAGGAATTCAAGGAGGTAGAGTGAGTTGATAAACCCTGTGGTGTTGGCTTGCTTCTCTGGGCCCTACTTAATCACAGAACAGTAGCTGTCATAGGGACCATGGTGTTCACAGAATACAGGCTTCACTGTTATCAAGGAGACTGAGGCCCAGGGAGATAAAAAGACTAGGCTGTACTCTAATGGATGTCCAGAGATCTAGGCCACAAGGAGTTTGCCTCATCAGAAGAACCGTTGCTTTTTTTCTAGACCTCAGATGGTCAATAAGTTCAGAACAGAAGCTAATGATCAACTGCAATGATGAACTACAAGTGCCCTGGACAATGGTCTTACATTTTAGTTGCTTTTCTATCTTATTTCCAACTGTTCCTTTCTCCTTTTCTTCATCCTCTTCCTTCTTCTCTCTGCCCCACTCTCTCCCCTCACCCATCCCTCCTTCATTGTCCCCTAGTCTTGTTTCTTCATATTTTCATATTTTCAACTGTACAGCAAGAAAGCAAATGGTAAACGATAATCCATACATACTCAGAGACCTCCCCTGGCACCAGCTGGAATCATCGACACTCCATCGCTCCAGGTTTTCCTACAGCCCTTTTTGGGGACTGAGCAGAGCCCTTAAAAGCAGGCTTCAGGGACTTCCTGGGTGGGTCAGGGGCTAAGACTCCACACTCCCAATTCAGGAAACCCAAGTTTGATCCCTGGTCAAGGAACTAGAACCCCATGTGGCAACTAGAAAAATCTGCAGGCTGTAATGAAGATCAAAGATCCCACATGAAGCAACTGAGACCCAGTACAGCCAAATAAACAAGTATTAGCTCCAAGCCCTCCTCTCTCAAGAAAGTATTCAGGTTGCAGGAACAGAGATCTTATCTTGCATTGTTGCTGCAGTGTGTGAATGTGGAAGGTGTAATGGAAAGAGCTCAAGACTAGCCATGAGCACACTGTGGCCTTGGTTCCTCATATTTACTGAGTGGTTCCTCTTATTCTGAGTGCACAGCTCAGCTCTATTTCCTACACTTCCTTGCAGATGGTGGTGGTGGGTTGGGGAGTACTACTGAATTCTGGGCAACAGTATGTGGGAGAAATAAACATTCCATTTCTAGGCTTGGCTCCTAAAACCTCCCATAGGTTTATAGGAATTCAAGGAGGTAGAGTGAGTTGATAAACCCTGTGGTGTTGGCTTGCTTCTCTGGGCCCTACTTAATCACAGAACAGTAGCTGTCATAGGGACCATGGTGTTCACAGAATACAGGCTTCACTGTTATCAAGGAGACTGAGGCCCATGGAGATAAAAAGACTAGGCTGTACTCTAATGGATGTCCAGAGATCTAGGCCACAAGGAGTTTGCCTCATCAGAAGAACCGTTGCTTTTTTTCTAGACCTCAGATGGTCAATAAGTTCAGAACAGAAGCTAATGATCAACTGCAATGATGAACTACAAGTGCCCTGGACAATGGTCTTACATTTTAGTTGCTTTTCTATCTTATTTCCAACTGTTCCTTTCTCCTTTTCTTCATCCTCTTCCTTCTTCTCTCTGCCCCACTCTCTCCCCTCACCCATCCCTCCTTCATTGTCCCCTAGTCTTGTTTCTTCATATTTTCATATTTTCAACTGTACAGCAAGAAAGCAAATGGTAAACGATAATCCATACATACTCAGAGACCTCCCCTGGCACCAGCTGGAATCATCGACACTCCATCGCTCCAGGTTTTCCTACAGCCCTTTTGGAGATTGAGCAGAGCCCTTAAAAGCAGGCTTCAGGGACTTCCTGGGTGGGTCAGGGGCTAAGACTCCACACTCCCAATTCAGGAAACCCAAGTTTGATCCCTGGTCAAGGAACTAGAACCCCATGTGGCAACTAGAAAAATCTGCAGGCTGTAATGAAGATCAAAGATCCCACATGAAGCAACTGAGACCCAGTACAGCCAAATAAACAAGTATTAGCTCCAAGCCCTCCTCTCTCAAGAAAGTATTCAGGTTGCAGGGAACAGAGAAGGAAGCCTTGGTGTTTCCTGGGTGCCACTGCTGTCTGCACTTCTGACACCCGTGGTTCCAAGTGGCCTCCAAAGTAGTTGTGTCTGAATGTCCCTATAACCCGTGTCTCTCATTTAAGTAAGTTTTGAGACCTGAATGTTGCACCTCGCCCAGGCCCTGATAAGTTCTACTTGTGTGATTCACTGGCCAGGTCTCTGGCCAGAAGCTGCTGCTTGCCTGTGTCCTAATTGGGAGTGGTAGCTCTCACAGTGGTCCTGACTTTCCATACCCTTTTCATGGCAGGTGCTGCAATTATGCCCTTGATTCCTAATCATCATTTGAGAATAATTTGGGAAGAATAAATTTAAATATCCAAATCTACACAAGGCATTCTTCAGAAGTAGGGAACAGAGTTTCCTCTTCATTTTCAACACAATATTTGTAGATGCGCGTTAGAGTTTTCTTTGTAACATGACTATATCAAGAATCAAGTTCAATAAAATATGGTAGATGTGGGGTGAGGATGAAAAGCAGACAGTGCAGGAGTTAGAAATACAGAGGGTCGGGCTTCCCTGGTGGCCCAGTGGGTGAAGAGTCCGCCAGGAAGATCCCACATGCTGCGGAGTGGCTGGACCAGTGTGTCCAATCATGAGCCAGCGCTCTGGAGCACATGCGTCCAGAGCAAGTGCTCTGCAAGGAGAGGGGCCACTGTAGTGGGAGGCCCACACAGGTCAAGGATTAAAGATGGATGAAAGTAAATAAATGGAAAATCAACGAAAGAGGCCAAAACTAAAAAAAAAAAGTTAAAGAAAAAGAAATACAGAGGGTTTTGGGAGAGGGTATGTAAATCTGTGAAAAAACAGAGAGAAAAAAGAGTTGGGCAGGGGAATGTTTAGATGGAGATGCAGACCTGCCAGCTTGAAAAGGAAAGGGAGGAGAAAGCGGGGCAGGGTGCAACTCAGACCATGTAAAGCTTGGTCAAGACAACAGGGGTTTCTAGAGCGGAGGTGGACATGAGAGGAGTCTTCCCCTGGATGGGAATAGCCAGATCCTAGTCCCCACTCTGTTTAGGCGCTGGCTGAGGGTTTATCAGCCAATCTGCCTGCCATGTCAGAGTGAGGCTGGCAGATTCGGAGGGCACTGGGCCCAGGGGCTGCGGTATAACAGCGTTCCTGGAAGCTTAGTGGCAAGTTCCTTCCTGAAGGGGGGCCTGAGCAGTGCACCTCCATGCTGTCCTGGGGATTGGGAAGTGGTGGGCGAGCACATAAAGACAGAAGGAATGGTCTTTATTTTATCAAGAGGACCTTTTCTTTTCCAGTAGGTATGCATACCGCTTTGGAGAACTCACAGTGGTCCTGACTTTCCATACCCTTTTCATGGCAGGTGCTGCAATTATGCCCTTGATTCCTAATCATCATTTGAGAATAATTTGGGAAGAATAAATTTAAATATCCAAATCTACACAAGGCATTCTTCAGAAGTAGGGAACAGAGTTTCCTCTTCATTTTCAACACAATATTTGTAGATGCGCGTTAGAGTTTTCTTTGTAACATGACTATATCAAGAATCAAGTTCAATAAAATATGGTAGATGTGGGGTGAGGATGAAAAGCAGACAGTGCAGGAGTTAGAAATACAGAGGGTCGGGCTTCCCTGGTGGCCCAGTGGGTGAAGAGTCCACCAGGAAGATCCCACATGCTGCGGAGTGGCTGGACCAGTGTGTCCAATCATGAGCCAGCGCTCTGGAGCACATGCATCCAGAGCAAGTGCTCTGCAAGGAGAGGGGCCACTGTAGTGGGAGGCCCACACAGGTCAAGGATTAAAGATGGATGAAAGTAAATAAATGGAAAATCAACGAAAGAGGCCAAAACTAAAAAAAAAAAAGTTAAAGAAAAAGAAATACAGAGGGTTTTGGGAGAGGGTATGTAAATCTGTGAAAAAACAGAGAGAAAAAAGAGTTGGGCAGGGGAATGTTTAGATGGAGATGCAGACCTGCCAGCTTGAAAAGGAAAGGGAGGAGAAAGCGGGGCAGGGTGCAACTCAGACCATGTAAAGCTTGGTCAAGACAACAGGGGTTTCTAGAGCGGAGGTGGACATGAGAGGAGTCTTCCCCTGGATGGGAATAGCCAGATCCTAGTCCCCACTCTGTTTAGGCGCTGGCTGAGGGTTTATCAGGAAGGTCGCCATGTCAGAGTGAGGCTGGCAGATTCGGAGGGCACTGGGCCCAGGGGCTGCGGTATAACAGCGTTCCTGGAAGCTTAGTGGCAAGTTACTTCCTGAAGGGGGGCCTGAGCAGTGCACCTCCATGCTGTCCTGGGGATTGGGAAGTGGTGGGCGAGCACATAAAGACAGAAGGAATGACACGGTCTTTATTTTATCAAGAGGTTTATCATCCTTCTTTATCTTGTATTAAAAGTAGGCCAGTAGGTATGCAGCTACATGTAGTTATTGATGTTTGTGCTCAGTCACTTGTCCGACTCTTTGCAACCCAGGGTCTGTAGCCCACCAGGCTCCACTTTCCATGGGATTTTCCAACCAAGAATACTGGAGTGGGTTTTCATTACCTCCTCCAGGGGCTCTTCCCAACCCAGGGACTGAACTTGCGTCTCCTGAGTCTCCTGCATTGGCAGGCAGATTCTTCACCACCTGGGAAGCCCCTACATGTAGTTACTAGTTATATTAAAATGCACTAAATAAACAACAGAACTCCATTAGATTTTAAGAGACTAACGAGTAGGGTGTGGGATTATTTTACCTTTATCCTGAGTCTAGAGAAGAGGTCTAGGGCGTCACTGATTCAGTGGACAGAATTTTGGGCAAACCTCAGGAGATGGTGAGGGACAAGGAGATCTGGCATGTTGCAGTACAAAGGGTCACAAAGAATCAGACATAACTTAGCAACTAAACAACAACAACAACAGAGCAGGGGCCAGTGAACTGTGGCCCATGGACCAAACTTGACTACAGCCTGTTTTGGGGAATAAAGTGTTATTGGAACACAGCCAGGATACTACTGCATATGGCTACCTTCACATGACAAGGACAGCATTAAGTCTGGTCTGGAAGGTGCAACTTATTGACTTTCTGTCCCTTTAAGAAAAAAGTTTTCTGACCCTTGATATTGCCATAGCAATGCTGCCCTCTGACTTTCCCCTCTGTGTGACTGGGATGACCTTTGCAGATTAAATTAGGCACCTCTGAAAACTTCTAGGCTGACTGATCTCCCACATTGTTTCAATGATGGGATGAGGCAGGGATAAGAGTATGACACTTGGGACTTGTTTTGTCACAAAAGTCACTGCTTGAGGCTAAAGCTTTAAATTGCAAAGTGGATTGCTTGCTATTGTGGGTTTTCCTGGTGGTTCAGACAATAAAGAATCTGCCTGCAATGCAGGAGACCCAGGTCGGATCTCTGGGTCTGAAAGATCCCTTGGAGAAGGGGATGGCTACCTACTTCATTATTCTTGCCTGGAGAATTCCATGGAAAGAGTAGTCTGGTGGGCTATAGTCCATGGGGTCACAAAGAGTCAGACATGACTGAGTGACTAATGGTTTCATTTTCAACATATTCAACTACTATTACCTTGCAGGTTACCTGCCAGGATTAGTTTAGGTGGAATTTGGTGGATGGAATAGAGACAGGGATCTAGGCTGCAGGAGCAAGCCTGGTTAATCCTATGGATTAGGTCTAGGCTACATTTGATGCTTGAGGAGAGGACTTCGGGAATCCGAGACAGATACCTATTAAGAGTGAAGAGACTGGACTTCCCTCGTGGTCCAACAGTTGAGAATTCACCTGATAATGCAGGAGACGTGAGTTCAGTCCCTGCTCCAGGAAGATTCTATATGCTATGGGGCAACTAAGCTCATGGGCCACAAATACTGAAGCTTGCATGCCTAGAACCTGTGCTCTACAACAAGAGAAGCCACCACAATGAGAAGTCCGTGCACCACAACTGGAAAGTAGCTCCCACTTGCCACAACTAGAGAAAACCAATGGACAACAACAAAGACCTAGCACAGCCAAAAGTAAATAAATAAAAACAAAGCTCTTACCTTTAAAAGAGGAAGTATCTTTTAAAAAATGAAATGATGAAATAATCATCACCTGACATCAATCATTTATGATGTCAACAAAATCTATATTCAACAAGCATTTATTGAGCAATAACCATTTATGTGCAAGGCCCTAATCCAGGTGCTAGAAATGCAACGATGAATGAGACAGACAAAAATCTCAGTTCCATGCAACATACATTCCACTGAGTAAGACAACAAGCCAGATCAACATCATGGATACATGATGTACATAGGTAGTCGGGTGGATGGTGATAATTGCTAGGGAGAAAAGATAAAACAGGGAAGTGAGGTAAGATGTATCTGTGCGTTGGAAGTTATGGGAGTAATGACATTTTACATCATGTGCAGGGCAGGGCTCCTGAGAGAGCGAATAAAGAGAAATTAGAGTTTTTCCATGGGCACCTCATCAATAAAACACTCAAAAACTAAAGGGAGAGAGAGAGAGAGAGAGATGAATGTGTCATATTGGCATTCTAAAAGTGTTTCCCAGGCAACACCTATTATCTTGAAATTTTGACAAATATGTTGTGCAGAAAGAAAATGCATAAGAAACGGAACTATAAGCAATAATATTTTTTTAACCTGTGGCATCTTCTAAGCAAAATGCAAAGTGATAGTTGAAGAGATTTGTGAATGTCAAACTGACAAATTTCAGGTCTATTGCAGCCTCAGCTACTGAACTCACCTATAGGTTAAAACAAATTCAGGGTCTGCCCTTCTTAAAGGATTTCAGGCATGAGTATAGGGTTCCTCGCCATGTTAAAGTGCCACACAATAAAAGTCCAGGCTATAAATTTTGCTGTGCTTCTCGGCTAAATGGACGCTTTGAGTGGAGACAGACTGGCGGGAGCTGGAGTAGTTATAGCTTTGATTTACCACTGCTCTATCATTCCATCCTACTGAGAGTCCTGAGCTGTGATACCAGGGCACACTGACTGGCTGCTGTTTAGAGAGTGAGACAGCACAAATGATGTCTAACCTTGGTCAGTCTGCGGGCAATACAACCAGGACTTAGCGTGGTAAAGTCACTTGGCATTAGGAGACGATGGAATGGGACATTTGCTAATGAATCTGTTGAGAGATTCGCCCTCTCTGACCCTCATTTGTTTCCAGGAAGTCCTGCAGGAGTGTCACTGATAGGAAATCACTTGTGAAAATGTGCTGTTCATGCTCAGTATCCGTGTGAAGACCAATTTATAACATTTGCTTTGAATGTTCCAGATCCAGGGCATCCATACTGATTTTTCCCACCTTTTTTTTAGTGTTAGGCTATGCTATGCTAAGTTGCTTCAGTCATGTACAGTTCTTTGTGAGCTTACAGACTGTAGCCAGCTAGGCTCCTCTGTCCATGGAATTCTCCAGCTAAGAATACTGGGGTGGGTTGCCACACTTTGCCAGGGGCTCTTCCTGACCCCGGGATTGAACTGGCATCTCTTACACCTCCTGTATTGGTAGACAAGTTCTTTATCACTAGCATCACCTGGGAAGCCCAAGCTTTTCCAGTGTTAGAAAAGCTCAAGTGAAGGTTGGCCAAATAAACATTTGACTTTTCAAAAATATCAACTGCAGACGGCAGAGATGAATTTAGTCAGATACTGTATGGTTGGAACATAGCTGAGGTGCCCACAAGAATTTCATTTAATTCTAACTCCAGGCCTGTCTATTTGAAAGTAAAATGCAAAGTGATAGTTGAAGAGATTTGTGAATGTCAAACTGACAAATTTCAGGTCTATTGCAGCCTCAGCTACTGAACTCACCTATAGGTTAAAACAAATTCAGGGTCTGCCCTTCTTAAAGGATTTCAGGCATGAGTATAGGGTTCCTCGCCATGTTAAAGTGCCACACAATAAAAGTCCAGGCTATAAATTTTGCTGTGCTTCTCGGCTAAATGGACGCTTTGAGTGGAGACAGACTGGCGGGAGCTGGAGTAGTTATAGCTTTGATTTACCACTGCTCTATCATTCCATCCTACTGAGAGTCCTGAGCTGTGATACCAGGGCACACTGACTGGCTGCTGTTTAGAGAGTGAGACAGCACAAATGATGTCTAACCTTGGTCAGTCTGCGGGCAATACAACCAGGACTTAGCGTGGTAAAGTCACTTGGCATTAGGAGACGATGGAATGGGACATTTGCTAATGAATCTGTTGAGAGATTCGCCCTCTCTGACCCTCATTTGTTTCCAGGAAGTCCTGCAGGAGTGTCACTGATAGGAAATCACTTGTGAAAATGTGCTGTTCATGCTCAGTATCCGTGTGAAGACCAATTTATAACATTTGCTTTGAATGTTCCAGATCCAGGGCATCCATACTGATTTTTCCCACCTTTTTTTTAGTGTTAGGCTATGCTATGCTAAGTTGCTTCAGTCATGTACAGTTCTTTGTGAGCTTACAGACTGTAGCCAGCTAGGCTCCTCTGTCCATGGAATTCTCCAGCTAAGAATACTGGGGTGGGTTGCCACACTTTGCCAGGGGCTCTTCCTGACCCCGGGATTGAACTGGCATCTCTTACACCTCCTGTATTGGTAGACAAGTTCTTTATCACTAGCATCACCTGGGAAGCCCAAGCTTTTCCAGTGTTAGAAAAGCTCAAGTGAAGGTTGGCCAAATAAACATTTGACTTTTCAAAAAAATATCAACTGCAGACGGCAGAGATGAATTTAGTCAGATACTGTATGGTTGGAACATAGCTGAGGTGCCCACAAGAATTTCATTTAATTCTAACTCCAGGCCTGTCTATTTGAAAGTAATGAATGCATAATTGAAATCAATAAGAGATTCTATGGCTGTGAGTTTTTTAAAAAATTATTATTCAGTCAGCCTCTAGTTAGTTTTTCATCAGCTTTCATTTAGTATGTTTTTTATTTACTTTGATGTTGGTAAATCTCTCCTAATGCTGTAATTATAGGAGCAAGATGGAATATGTTTTGCTCAACATCTGCAAGGAAAATGTAGTGTTTGATTTGTTTCCTTTTTAATTTGCAGTTTGGAAGGGGTTGATTAATCTGCTGGTAGAGTCATCTGTTCCATCTTAAGTTACACCCATTAGAGGTTGTCGGAAATCCATTTGTGTAGTTAAATGAAATTTCTGGAGAATAAACGACTACATGGATATGTAACTATATTAAAGATATTAGTTCTACTTCTTAATTAATAAGGATGTTTCTAAATAGTGCATATGGACCACATTTTGAACGTTCTTTCATGAACAGAAATTTCATTCACTTGTCAATAGTTTAGGCTGTAGTCTTACTAGTCACTTTCTGTCATCTTGGCTTGTGGTACCATATTGAGTCAGAATTTTAGTATTCATTAAAAAAAATTCCAAATATTTGGTTCTTGTTAAATCATATCTTGGTTCAACTGTCTTTTGAAGGGAAGATCTCCAGAGAGGAGTGTGTGCGGATAAACACGTGCTCACCCCCACCCCTCTTCTATTGCTATTGTGTAACTGGTGTTTTGTATTAACCTCAGAATAGTGGCCATTTGAGCCCATGAAGCCAAGCTAAGGGCCAGCTAGCTCAGAAAGCCTCAAGGGGAATTTGTCCCTGCCATGTGAAGATTTCAAAGGCATGTGCCATCTGATGCACTCCTGGAGACAGAAGTCAGAATTTTAGAACTTTAAAATTGTTCCACTTGATCCATCTTTTACAAAAGGTGGAGAAAGAAAATAAAATATTACTTGATTCCTAGCTACCATGATCATGAACTGAAATTTGAGCCTGTAGAGAAGACAGTAAAATGAAAATGAACCTCGGATGAGGAGACTAAGCTGACTAAAGGGACTAAGGGAGAACGGCAGTGTACTTGGGAAGAACAGGGAAGCTCTGCTAGTGGCTCATCACTCTCATCACCCCATGTCTACTTAGGGAACACGGTGGAAACAAGATTAAATCTGCACCCCTTTGGAAGACATTTGCATCTGTTGTGCATCTGACAGAGGCAATGGAATTTTAATAACTTCAGGTGTATTTCTGAGTTTGGGAAATGGGAATGCAATAGACTCCCAATCGTCCAGATAATATTCAGGACAGAGGTATTCTGATCACATGCACCCAAACATTTCGAGGGTAAAAAAGTTGCTGGATGCTAATAAGAGTGATTTAATAAGAGTGTTAATAAGAGCTTCCCTGGTGGTCCAGTGGGTAAGAACACCGCCTTGCGGTGCAAGGGGCGCCGGTTCAATCACTGGCCTGGGAGGATCCCACGTGCCACGGAGCGGCTGGACCGGTGTGTCCAATTGTGAGTCAGTGCTCTGGAGCGCATGCGTCCAGAGCCGGTGCTCTGCCTCTGTGGCCAGAGAGGCCACTGTGATGGGAGGCCCACACAGGCCAAAGAACAAAGATGGATGAAAATAAATAAATGAAAGACCAATAGAAGTGCCCCTCCCAAAAAGATTAAAAAAAAATGTGTTAATAAGAGAGATACTAAGCATGGGGAAAAAACCCCCTTCTCTTCCGTGCTTTTTCCCTCTTATTTTTTGTATCCATAGGATGAATGGTGACTAAACTTACTGTGGTGCTCATTTCAAAATAGATGTAAGTCAAATCATGTTTTGTATTAACCTCAGAATAGTGGCCATTTGAGCCCATGAAGCCAAGCTAAGGGCCAGCTAGCTCAGAAAGCCTCAAGGGGAATTTGTCCCTGCCATGTGAAGATTTCAAAGGCATGTGCCATCTGATGCACTCCTGGAGACAGAAGTCAGAATTTTAGAACTTTAAAATTGTTCCACTTGATCCATCTTTTACAAAAGGTGGAGAAAGAAAATAAAATATTACTTGATTCCTAGCTACCATGATCATGAACTGAAATTTGAGCCTGTAGAGAAGACAGTAAAATGAAAATGAACCTCGGATGAGGAGACTAAGCTGACTAAAGGGACTAAGGGAGAACGGCAGTGTACTTGGGAAGAACAGGGAAGCTCTGCTAGTGGCTCATCACTCTCATCACCCCATGTCTACTTAGGGAACACGGTGGAAACAAGATTAAATCTGCACCCCTTTGGAAGACATTTGCATCTGTTGTGCATCTGACAGAGGCAATGGAATTTTAATAACTTCAGGTGTATTTCTGAGTTTGGGAAATGGGAATGCAATAGACTCCCAATCGTCCAGATAATATTCAGGACAGAGGTATTCTGATCACATGCACCCAAACATTTCGAGGGTAAAAAAGTTGCTGGATGCTAATAAGAGTGATTTAATAAGAGTGTTAATAAGAGCTTCCCTGGTGGTCCAGTGGGTAAGAACACCGCCTTGCGGTGCAAGGGGCGCCGGTTCAATCACTGGCCTGGGAGGATCCCACGTGCCACGGAGCGGCTGGACCGGTGTGTCCAATTGTGAGTCAGTGCTCTGGAGCGCATGCGTCCAGAGCCGGTGCTCTGCCTCTGTGGCCAGAGAGGCCACTGTGATGGGAGGCCCACACAGGCCAAAGAACAAAGATGGATGAAAATAAATAAATGAAAGACCAATAGAAGTGCCCCTCCCAAAAAGATTAAAAAAAAATGTGTTAATAAGAGAGATACTAAGCATGGGGAAAAAACCCCCTTCTCTTCCGTGCTTTTTCCCTCTTATTTTTTGTATCCATAGGATGAATGGTGACTAAACTTACTGTGGTGCTCATTTCAAAATAGATGTAAGTCAAATCATTATGCTGCATGCCTTAAGTTACACAGTACTGTGTGAAGTTACACATCTCAGTAAAATGGAGGAAAAGTCACTGGGTCTGGCATCCAGGTTCGGCTGGTTCTACTAAACCTCAGTTTAGCAAAGGTAACAACTCCTCTGGTCTTAGTTAATTGTCAATTTCTGTTGTTTAAACTCCTAGGCAAATTTAATGGAACTAGAAGTAATGCAGGCTAGTTTTGGTAGCATTTATTCTCAATATGCTATTTACTATGTGAGGGGAAAAGGCATTTTATGCATAAACATATCAACCTGAAATTTGGAAACCTTACCACTTATACAGATACATAAAACTGTCAAGAGACTGAGAATCAAATAGAAAAAATGAATGTCCAATTTTGACAACTGTACTTTAAATGAGTTCCTAATGGGTGGACTCTCTTATAAGTAGATGAAGATTCAGATAGTGACAAGTTTTAGCTTTCCCCAGAGAAGAGTACTCATGTGGTGATGGGTGCTTAGAAGAAGGCTTTAAGTATAACAAACCTCTTGGAATGTTATATCACCCAACATGTCTTTTTTATTTTGCAGCCTACTTCAGTGTTTAAATGTTTTCACTTAAAAGAAATTCTATTTTGGGAATAGATACATCCCTACCTTCCATCTGCAGGGTGTAAATATGGCAAGATACTAGGTATCAACCCAAAGATCTCCACAGAATTCAGGAAAATGATGTTTGGTTGATTGGAGAGAAAGAATGAGTGATACAGAGGAGGACTTCAAAAAATTAGCCTTTTGGGTTGCCCAGCTGATCTCAGGACACTGCTCAATGGGCATTGTTTGCAACCATTTTAAAAAATGTCTCCATTGAGTGAACTTGAAAAAATGTGGGGCATGTGAATGAGTCCAAATACATATCTTTCTTAACTGAGGGCCGACTCCAAAAGGACACTTGATGTACTTGCTTAAAGTGTGGCTTCTGAATTTCAGTCCAATTAGGTCAGAGTAGCTTGTATGTGGCATTCTGCTGTAAGCCAGGGCTGTGACTCATAGGCCTTTCTGTTATTAACAATATCAGCTTTAAAAACTCTCTCTGACAGACAACATTAGAAAATATACGTAGTGCTTGAGTCTGAACACCTGATGCAACTGTGTGCATGTTTACTGCTCCGTGCAACACCAAAATATAGTATTAACTTTCTGTTCCCCCAACTGGGCCTGTAGAAAAGAAGCTTGAGCAATCCCAGTCTCTTTTATTGCTCCCCAAACTAACTCTTTTCTATAAAAATACTTGGTTCCCTTTCTTCTGTCACTTCTGAATTTGATTTACTTGTTTTTGCCTCCAGACCTCACTTTTGGAGTACAACTGTAGAATTTAACCCTGTAAGAGTTCGGTTGGGAGTCTAAGTCATGCAAAGTGGTTCCCTAAGACACAGTGTTAATGTTGTGTGTTTTCTCCTATTGTTATTTGGGGAAAGGTAGAAGCAAGGGAGATGGACACTGAACCTTCCAGACCAAGGCCATCAGGGCCTGAAGGTGGATGCGGGTGCCGACCTGACTGTTCTCCAGTTGATTGAAAGACATGTACAGAAAAAGAAATCCAGATCTTCAGAAAGAAGAAAGACCCATCAGTTAAGAGATTTGAAGTTGAAGTGTTACCTAGACCACCAAAGACACTTTAAAGAAGTTTTTTTTTCCTCCCCTTACTGAATTTGAGGTGCATTGTTATGATGGGCAGAGCATCTCACAATTTGGCAATTGAATCTTAATAAACTACAGTTGTGTTTGGTAAATCTTGTATTTTAAAACTGTTTCAATTAGACCTATGAGACTGGGAGATTAAAAGACAGAGAAATTCAATAGAAAGAGTGTGTGGCATAGAAAGACCTGGCCCCCAAGGTCACTCTACCGCTTGGTCAACAACTAACATTGGGTAAGATACTTAACGTTTTATGGCCTCATTCTCTTGAGAGAGAAAACATGACCTGTGAGATGACAGTAATTTTCTCTTGAAGCTCTACAATTTTAGTGAAAAACATATTTTCCTGACTTTCTTGGCACATGATTATTCAAATGAGAAGATGCAGAACAAACTTGAGTGAGTTAGAAAGAGATCCTGTCAGCTTGTATGTGGCATTCTGCTGTAAGCCAGGGCTGTGACTCATAGGCCTTTCTGTTATTAACAATATCAGCTTTAAAAACTCTCTCTGACAGACAACATTAGAAAATATACGTAGTGCTTGAGTCTGAACACCTGATGCAACTGTGTGCATGTTTACTGCTCCGTGCAACACCAAAATATAGTATTAACTTTCTGTTCCCCCAACTGGGCCTGTAGAAAAGAAGCTTGAGCAATCCCAGTCTCTTTTATTGCTCCCCAAACTAACTCTTTTCTATAAAAATACTTGGTTCCCTTTCTTCTGTCACTTCTGAATTTGATTTACTTGTTTTTGCCTCCAGACCTCACTTTTGGAGTACAACTGTAGAATTTAACCCTGTAAGAGTTCGGTTGGGAGTCTAAGTCATGCAAAGTGGTTCCCTAAGACACAGTGTTAATGTTGTGTGTTTTCTCCTATTGTTATTTGGGGAAAGGTAGAAGCAAGGGAGATGGACACTGAACCTTCCAGACCAAGGCCATCAGGGCCTGAAGGTGGATGCGGGTGCCGACCTGACTGTTCTCCAGTTGATTGAAAGACATGTACAGAAAAAGAAATCCAGATCTTCAGAAAGAAGAAAGACCCATCAGTTAAGAGATTTGAAGTTGAAGTGTTACCTAGACCACCAAAGACACTTTAAAGAAGTTTTTTCCTCCCCTTACTGAATTTGAGGTGCATTGTTATGATGGGCAGAGCATCTCACAATTTGGCAATTGAATCTTAATAAACTACAGTTGTGTTTGGTAAATCTTGTATTTTAAAACTGTTTCAATTAGACCTATGAGACTGGGAGATTAAAAGACAGAGAAATTCAATAGAAAGAGTGTGTGGCATAGAAAGACCTGGCCCCCAAGGTCACTCTACCGCTTGGTCAACAACTAACATTGGGTAAGATACTTAACGTTTTATGGCCTCATTCTCTTGAGAGAGAAAACATGACCTGTGAGATGACAGTAATTTTCTCTTGAAGCTCTACAATTTTAGTGAAAAACATATTTTCCTGACTTTCTTGGCACATGATTATTCAAATGAGAAGATGCAGAACAAACTTGAGTGAGTTAGAAAGAGATCCTGTCATTAATCCTTACTTCTCTCACCTTTACTAATCTTAATAAAACTCACAGCTCCCTGAGTTCCTGCTAATGCTTCTGTATTTTCTCATTGTGAAAATCTGAGTAAATGATGATAGATGAGCACATTTTACTCAATTGAAAATAAAAAGATCATTAAATGACTAAAAAAAAATTTAGTCATTTAATTTAGATTTAGATAAATTAGCCATTAGCTATTTTTACTTAGACAATTCCCTTCATATGCATACTATATGTTTTGATAATTACATGAATAACATATAACTGTATAATCATTTAAAAATTCAAACACTGTTGAACGTCTCTCCCTTCTCTCTCCCAATCATACTTCCACATTCCAAAGCCAACCACTACTGATAATATGGTATGTGTATTTCTCAAACCATGTTGAATTAATTTACATGCATATGTATACGAAAAGGTACACATAAATTTTTGGATTCTGCACAATCCTTCAGAAGCTCAAGAAGTACAACTTTCAAATGAGCACAGCTACCATCTTTTTGGAAACCCTCATTTTATTAGGGAACTAAGTTCATAATGAGGTCAGCTCTATTCTCCAGGAAGATGATACTGGTGATTCAATCAGTTTTCATATCTTGATTTTCTAAAGACTTGTGGAAAGATCGCGTTTGACTGGGTGAATTAAATAGTATCTGTTGAGATAACAATAGTAAACAATGGTTTCTGGACCTAATGCTATCAATTACTTCAAAATGTCGTAAAATTCACAACACATAATTCACCACAACTTAACTTTTCTAAAAGTCTCTATAATGTCCCGATATAGATTGAAGCTTTATGCTGGGGTGCCTGTTATTCTCTAGGAGCCAAGAATATCACAAAATCCAGTCTATTCTATTGTCAGACTCCAAATTTGGATTGGTTCAAATCTTTACCAAAGCAAATGTCACAAGACAAGCTGAACCAGAGCTGGGGTTTGCATTTGATTTAACCTGCTCCATCCCACCACCTAGATCAGTGCCTAGTGCAGTGTAAGTGTTCAATATGTATTTGTTTTTTCAACCATATTTGTTTTACCAAATCCTCTACTATAAATCACTATAAGCACTCTGTGGTATGGACCGCAATACATTCATTATTATAGTTCTACAGCCAGTAGTAGAACATAACAGGTACTCAGAAATATATGCTGCTTATGATACAAAAAAGAAAAACAGGAAAATTGATAAAGGAGTAAGTAAATGAATGAATAAAATAAGGATAGGCTATTAACACCAGAAATGGAAATTATTGTTGATCAAGTGAACTTGCCTGGGCCTCAATTAGGAGTTTGAATTGCTTTTAGAGTTTTGATTTGCTTTTAGGGCCTGGCTCTTACTTCTCCCTCATCTCTCTTGGCATGTTATCTTTTCCTTTGCAAAGAAAATCCTGGGTTCTTGAAATATGATTAGGGATGCATAACTTTTAACTGATTCTCTTAAAGAACTTTTAACTGATTCTCTTAAAGGCATCACTTTAGTAGTGCTTTATTTCTAAGATTTCCAGTTTGTTCTACAGTCAACATATCAAAGACTTCTGTTTCATAGCAGACAAGGTATGATCATTGTCATTTCCACATTCTTTAGATTTCCTCTGAAATTCAGAGCCTGTGTGTTTGTGTCTATGTGCAGATTATCATTTTCTTTATACAGTTACTATTATATCATTGAAACTCCCTGATAGCTCAGTGGTAAAGAGTCTGCTTGCCAATGCAGGAGACACAGGGTTCGATCCCTCTGTAGGGAAGATTCCTGGAGGAGGAAATGGCAACCCACTCCAACTTCCCGATTTTCTAAAGATTTGGGAATTAAATAAGTATCTGTTGAGATAACAATAGTAAACAATGGTTTCTGGACCTAATGCTATCAATTACTTCAAAATGTCGTAAAATTCACAACACATAATTCACCACAACTTAACTTTTCTAAAAGTCTCTATAATGTCCCGATATAGATTGAAGCTTTATGCTGGGGTGCCTGTTATTCTCTAGGAGCCAAGAATATCACAAAATCCAGTCTATTCTATTGTCAGACTCCAAATTTGGATTGGTTCAAATCTTTACCAAAGCAAATGTCACAAGACAAGCTGAACCAGAGCTGGGGTTTGCATTTGATTTAACCTGCTCCATCCCACCACCTAGATCAGTGCCTAGTGCAGTGTAAGTGTTCAATATGTATTTGTTTTTTCAACCATATTTGTTTTACCAAATCCTCTACTATAAATCACTATAAGCACTCTGTGGTATGGACCGCAATACATTCATTATTATAGTTCTACAGCCAGTAGTAGAACATAACAGGTACTCAGAAATATATGCTGCTTATGATACAAAAAAGAAAAACAGGAAAATTGATAAAGGAGTAAGTAAATGAATGAATAAAATAAGGATAGGCTATTAACACCAGAAATGGAAATTATTGTTGATCAAGTGAACTTGCCTGGGCCTCAATTAGGAGTTTGAATTGCTTTTAGAGTTTTGATTTGCTTTTAGGGCCTGGCTCTTACTTCTCCCTCATCTCTCTTGGCATGTTATCTTTTCCTTTGCAAAGAAAATCCTGGGTTCTTGAAATATGATTAGGGATGCATAACTTTTAACTGATTCTCTTAAAGAACTTTTAACTGATTCTCTTAAAGGCATCACTTTAGTAGTGCTTTATTTCTAAGATTTCCAGTTTGTTCTACAGTCAACATATCAAAGACTTCTGTTTCATAGCAGACAAGGTATGATCATTGTCATTTCCACATTCTTTAGATTTCCTCTGAAATTCAGAGCCTGTGTGTTTGTGTCTATGTGCAGATTATCATTTTCTTTATACAGTTACTATTATATCATTGAAACTCCCTGATAGCTCAGTGGTAAAGAGTCTGCTTGCCAATGCAGGAGACACAGGGTTCGATCCCTCTGTAGGGAAGATTCCCTGGAGGAGGAAATGGCAACCCACTCCAATTTTCTTGCCTGGTAAATACCCTGGAAAGAGGAGCCTCGCAGGCTACAGTCCATGGGGTTGCAGAGGGTCTGACATGACTTATCAACTAAATGACAACCACCACCACCACAAACATTGAATTTTCTCCTGGATGAGAATAAGAAAAAATTAAGGAAGTAAAGTAATAACCTAAAAGGAAAATAGGAATTCATTGTACCAAGGGGTCATGTTAGCCTGCATTATTCTTGTTTCTTATCTGCTCCACAATTTACTCCTACAGAGGTTGCTAACTTGAGGATCATTCAGAATTTTTACCACCAGAGCAAGACTGCTGAAGGATTATTCCCTTCTGTAGAATAATTGAATTTTCATGTACGCAGACCTGAACTTTTCACATACTTACCTAACTGCATTTACTGAGGAGTAATGGCTTATTTTACATATTTTATTCACAAAAGACATGCTTAACTGCCACTCAGATTTAATCAACATTGGCTAACTAAATTAAGTTGATGAAATCAACATTTCAGTTATCACAAAAGATGGATGACATCTATTAGGACTTTTGATATAGAAAATAGTTTCAATATCTCACTTTTATAAGGTTCTATGGACCTGAAGAATAGTTATTCATAGGATTCCTTTAAGTTTTAATATGTTAAATAAAGAATTGGAAGAGATAGGCAAAGAATAAGAAAAAAAGAAACCATGAATATTTATTGAGTGATTGGGCTTATGGTCCTTTATATATATAAAGAATGAGATGCATCTATATATACATCTGATTCTATGTCTTCTAAGGTTTTGTCCTTTCTGGGTTAATGTTTTGTGATTTATTTGCTACTTAAAGTGATCAATGTAAGAACATAAAGAAACATTTGTCATAATTTCACATTGTCATATTGAATTACATGCCAGTCATATTTACAATAGGAAAGAGACAAGTAGGTTTAAAGTGACGCTTAGATTAGATGTGGTGAATTTATTTGTCCACTGGATGGGTGTGATTCAATATTTTTCTCTTCTGATTTACTGTAATAAAATATATTAACATACACATGTTTTTATGATACATTCCATACAACTAGATTAGAATTATATATTAAATTTGGTTCTGTAGAGTGAAGGTAGAGTTAGCTTATATGACTGAAGATAATGCTGTATTGTGTCATTTGTTAGTTGTTAAACTAGTTTAGGAAATGTATTGGTGGTTAGTTTTACTTGGTGTTTCATAGAATTCCATGACTACAGTGAATCAATATTTAGAGAGTCTGATCTAAACTAATGTTGTAGGACTCTATCTTATGGGCATAAAACCAATTGTATTCTAGAATGGTTCCTTAATCTTCTTGGTGAATATTGGAAAATCTGAGAACATTTGCTCTGCCAGAGTTAGGCAGCTCATAGACAGTAACTGATAACACCAATACCACACTAAATGGTATCTATCTACAAACCTCTTTCTAACTAGTGTTGCAATTCTAATGTCTTATTCCTTTTCCCTTCCTTACATACCAGCTCCCTATTTTTTTCTATGTACTTGTTAAATAGTTTTTAAAAGTCTAAGTTCTTTTTTTTTCTCTTGGTCTAGCTGTCTTGGGGGTAAAATTAAAACTCAGGCAGATAAAGGAAATAGAGATGTAAAGGACTGAGATTAAAAGAAAAAAATAAACTCCAGAATAATCAGCCCAGGAAAAACTGAGGCATCTGCATATCTTGTAGCGACAGAACATGGATTGTTGTTGTTGCTCAGTTAATATTTCATGTCTGACTCTTTGTGACACCATGGGTGGCAGCATGCTAGGTGCCTCTATCTTCCACCATTTTACAGAGTTTGCTCAAATTCATGTCCACTGAGTTGGTGATGCTATCTTATCATCCCATTCTCTGCTGCCGCCTTCTCCTTTTGCTTTCAGTCTTTCCCACTATCAGCACTCCTTCACAGATTGCAGCCTTGTTGTGGCAAAGGGGCCGGCATAACTCAGTGAAACTGTGAGACAAAACATGGTCCACCGAAGGAGGAAATGGCAACTTGCTGCAGTATTCTTTCCTGAGCAATCTTTAGAAGGGTAGGTTTAAAGTGACGCGTAGATTAGATGTGGTGAATTTATTTGTCCACTGGATGGGTGTGATTCAATATTGTTGTCTTCGGATTTACTGTAATAAAATATATTAACATACACATGTTTTTATGATACATTCCATACAACTAGATTAGAATTATATATTAAATTTGGTTCTGTAGAGTGAAGGTAGAGTTAGCTTATATGACTGAAGATAATGCTGTATTGTGTCATTTGTTAGTTGTTAAACTAGTTTAGGAAATGTATTGGTGGTTAGTTTTACTTGGTGTTTCATAGAATTCCATGACTACAGTGAATCAATATTTAGAGAGTCTGATCTAAACTAATGTTGTAGGACTCTATCTTATGGGCATAAAACCAATTGTATTCTAGAATGGTTCCTTAATCTTCTTGGTGAATATTGGAAAATCTGAGAACATTTGCTCTGCCAGAGTTAGGCAGCTCATAGACAGTAACTGATAACACCAATACCACACTAAATGGTATCTATCTACAAACCTCTTTCTAACTAGTGTTGCAATTCTAATGTCTTATTCCTTTTCCCTTCCTTACATACCAGCTCCCTATTTTTTTCTATGTACTTGTTAAATAGTTTTTAAAAGTCTAAGTTCTTTTTTTTTCTCTTGGTCTAGCTGTCTTGGGGGTAAAATTAAAACTCAGGCAGATAAAGGAAATAGAGATGTAAAGGACTGAGATTAAAAGAAAAAAATAAACTCCAGAATAATCAGCCCAGGAAAAACTGAGGCATCTGCATATCTTGTAGCGACAGAACATGGATTGTTGTTGTTGCTCAGTTAATATTTCATGTCTGACTCTTTGTGACACCATGGGTGGCAGCATGCTAGGTGCCTCTATCTTCCACCATTTTACAGAGTTTGCTCAAATTCATGTCCACTGAGTTGGTGATGCTATCTTATCATCCCATTCTCTGCTGCCGCCTTCTCCTTTTGCTTTCAGTCTTTCCCACTATCAGCACTCCTTCACAGATTGCAGCCTTGTTGTGGCAAAGGGGCCGGCATAACTCAGTGAAACTGTGAGACAAAACATGGTCCACCGAAGGAGGAAATGGCAACTTGCTGCAGTATTCTTTCCTGGAGAACCCAATGAATCATATGAAAAGGCAAAAAGATATGACTCCAGAAGATAGGCCGCCAGGTCAGAAGGTGTCCAGTATGCTACCGAGGAAGAGCAGAGGACAATTACGAGCAACTCCAGAAAGAATGAAGTGGCTGGCCCAAAGTGGAAACAATGCTCAATTGTGGATATGTCTGGTGGTAAAAGTAAGGCCCAAGGCTGTAAAGAATAATATTTCATAGGAACCTGGAATGTTAGGTCCATGAATCAAGGTAAATTAGATTTGGTCAAGCAGGAGATAGCAAGAGTGAACATCGACATCTTCAGGAATCAGTGAGCTAAAATGTGTGGGAATGGGTGAATTTAATTCAGATGATCATCATATCTACTATCGTGGGCAAGAATCCCTTAGAAGAAATGGAGTATCCCTCATAATCAACAAAAGAGTCCAAGATACACTACTTGGGTGCAGTCTCAAAAACAACAGAATGATTCCTATTTGTTTCCAAGGCAAACCATTCAACATCACCAGTAATTCAAGTCTATATCCCAACCACTGACACAGAAGAAGCTGAAGCTGGCTGATTCTCTGAAGACCTACAACGTCTTCTAGAACTAATACCAGAAAAAGATATCTTTTCATTCTAGGGGATTGGAATGCAAAAGTAGGAAGTCAAGAACATGAGTAGATCCCATTAAGTCTAACCTAGTAGTGAGGGAGGATGGGGTAGGGGCAATGAGACCAGGGTCAGGATGGGGTGGAATTCAAAGTGGTCAGCAGAGAGAAGTATAGTTTTTCTAAGAGGTCTATGCATGAGTGCATATCCCATTTGACCGATGCATTCCAACAGTACCTGGCCCCTCAGTTTTTAAGTGAGGAACTCAAGGACTCAACTCAACAGCTGCAAATTCTGGATAAACTGGGAAAGCAATGAATTCAGAAAGGACAAACTCAATCAAGGGTCCCAAGCAAGAGCATTAGAGTGACACTGGTCCTGATTTCATCTAGGTTTTAGAATAATCACTACCACAGAGACCTAACAGGCTCAAAAGAATGCTCATAATCAGAACAATCCTAATATTAGTCTAATGCCTAAAACTCATTTCCAAGTACTTTCTCATCTGTTATTTACTTTGATCTTTCCAGTGCCCTTGGAGTAGGAAGGTTAGGCATTGCTATCCCATTGTATGGATGAGGGAGCCAGGGCCTAGAGCAGCTGTCACAGGCTAAAGGGCACAGCTGCCAGCAGTCCATTGTTCAGATGGATGCAGCCTGCTTTCTGAGCTCCGTTAATAATGCCATCCTGTCTTTATGTTGTCTTCTTTTTATATACGTCAGGGAGTGTGACACTCGAGCTGACCAAGTCTCTGGATGGGCCTCCCTCCTTTCACAGGCCAGGGCTGGTTGCTGCTGGGAAATTTGTTCTTTGCCACCCCTTCATTCCACCCCAAGCAGAGACTTCCTGTCTTGATAAGAGGAGCCTGGCTCTAAGAAGTGGGCGTGGAGTTGCTGAAAAGAAAGTTCTCTGTTTGCCTTCTGGAGTCACACGGAAGATTTTCAGTTATGGGTTCTCATGTAGTTGCTGGCACTTTCCAATGGGTTTTCTGTGGCTAATAACCCCAAATGCTTTACAAAGGGAATAGCTTGCAGATGTGGGTATGTAACCTGCAAAGCACGACTTAAATATAATAACTGTCTCTAGCCTGCTCTTAACTGTGGCGACAGAGTTTCTACTATGTCATTAGGGAAGGAATTTCTAAGTCTTAGAACACACTAAGCAAGGCTTTTTGCATCCACTGTTTTTTTTTTTTTAAGATTTCTTTATTTGTTTGAGGCGGGTGGGGTGGGGAGGGAGGGGAGCAGGCGGGCCACTTCTATTGATCTTTCATTTGTCCATTTTCATCCATCTTTGTTCTTTGGCCCGTGTGGGCCTCCCATCACAGTGGCCTCTGCTGTCGCAGAGCACTGGGTCTGGGTGCATGCCCTCCAGAGCTCCGGCTTGGTAATTGGACACATAGGTCCAGCCGCCCACGGCACGTGGGGTCATCCCAGGCCAGGGATCGAACTGGCACCCTTGCAGTGCAAAGTGGTGTCCTTACCCACTGGACCACCAGTACCAAATAACAGGCTCAAAAGAATGCTCATAATCAGAACAATCCTAATATTAGTCTAATGCCTAAAACTCATTTCCAAGTACTTTCTCATCTGTTATTTACTTTGATCTTTCCAGTGCCCTTGGAGTAGGAAGGTTAGGCATTGCTATCCCATTGTATGGATGAGGGAGCCAGGGCCTAGAGCAGCTGTCACAGGCTAAAGGGCACAGCTGCCAGCAGTCCATTGTTCAGATGGATGCAGCCTGCTTTCTGAGCTCCGTTAATAATGCCATCCTGTCTTTATGTTGTCTTCTTTTTATATACGTCAGGGAGTGTGACACTCGAGCTGACCAAGTCTCTGGATGGGCCTCCCTCCTTTCACAGGCCAGGGCTGGTTGCTGCTGGGAAATTTGTTCTTTGCCACCCCTTCATTCCACCCCAAGCAGAGACTTCCTGTCTTGATAAGAGGAGCCTGGCTCTAAGAAGTGGGCGTGGAGTTGCTGAAAAGAAAGTTCTCTGTTTGCCTTCTGGAGTCACACGGAAGATTTTCAGTTATGGGTTCTCATGTAGTTGCTGGCACTTTCCAATGGGTTTTCTGTGGCTAATAACCCCAAATGCTTTACAAAGGGAATAGCTTGCAGATGTGGGTATGTAACCTGCAAAGCACGACTTAAATATAATAACTGTCTCTAGCCTGCTCTTAACTGTGGCGACAGAGTTTCTACTATGTCATTAGGGAAGGAATTTCTAAGTCTTAGAACACACTAAGCAAGGCTTTTTGCATCCACTGTTTTTTTTTTTTTTTTTTAAGATTTCTTTATTTGTTTGAGGCGGGTGGGGTGGGGAGGGAGGGGAGCAGGCGGGCCACTTCTATTGATCTTTCATTTGTCCATTTTCATCCATCTTTGTTCTTTGGCCCGTGTGGGCCTCCCATCACAGTGGCCTCTGCTGTCGCAGAGCACTGGGTCTGGGTGCATGCCCTCCAGAGCTCCGGCTTGGTAATTGGACACATAGGTCCAGCCGCTCCACGGCACGTGGGGTCATCCTAGGCCAGGGATCGAACTGGCACCCCTTGCAGTGCAAAGTGGTGTCCTTACCCACTGGACCACCAGGGAAGCCCTTGCATCCATTGTTTTTAATGAAGTTAATTGGCTTCTGATCAAAAATATGGGGTTAAAGTATGTGGGAATACTAAAATAAATGAAAGTCAGAGTGTTCAAAAACTAAAAAAATGATTTTTTGTTGATATTGTTATTAAGCTTATAAATAATCATTTTATCTCTTTGTTCTGGTTTTCTGTTACCTTTCTCAATGAAGTAACTGCAACTGAAAGGTGACTATTTGCTTTGCAGGCTTTCTTTCCCAGTCCACCTCCCTGGCCTTGCCTAACAGAGTCAAGTAGAAAAAGATTCATCAAACTTTAAGGATGAATGAAACTGAACCATTATCCAGTCCAGTCTCCCACCTAACTAGGAGAGTTCCTTCACTAATCCTTGGCAGGTGGTCCTCTAGACTCTCTACCTTCCAAGACCTCACATTTGGACAGTTATTACCATAATAATGCTATTTTGGATTTTTATTATTTATAGTTTTACCCTCTGAAGCTAGATGGAACCAGTTCAGATTTTTTTTTTTTTTTTCAAGATCACAAATATTTCATGGGGAAAAAAAAAAATCATACCTCCCTTATAGCCAGAACAACTACTAAGTTTTGTCTCACTTGCCAACTCCAATAGATTGGATTGTGGAAGTCCATGAGCTACACAACTGCTGCAGAACAGAGAATCATGATTGATTAATAATGTCTGCCATGGACAAAGGACAGGAGAGTGGTGGTACAGATGTATGTTTTCAGACTTTATTCTTAAGTATAATCTAATCAATGGGCACCCTTGATCCCTTCAATTGTTATTCATGTACCATGGTTAGAGCCTGATTTTCTCTGAACAATATTTCTCTTGGAAGATAATTCCCAAAGGTAAGCATAATACTCTGAGTGTGGTCTGACTAGATCAGAAAACACGGGGACTATGATATCCATTGAAATACATTACCACCAATGCAATCAACAGTTAGGTCTCTCTCTGTGATTCATACCAAGCATGTAGCCTAGTATTACCTCTAGGTCATTTTCACTAGCAGTCAACAATGCAGTGTAATTTGAGGGATTACCACAAAGTCCCAGCCACACCAAAATCTCTACCCATTAGACTGTCTGGTGCTGTAGTCCCAATCTATGTGGTCTGACATCTCTCCATTAGAGGGACTTCTTTGGGTTAGGCAATTTGTGGTTGGGGGAATGAGTCAAACCTAGGCTGCTTATATTAGGAATTACATATTGGTGCAGAATAGTTTTTTCATTGATTCAATTAATATTCATAGATTGCCTGCCATGTACTAGGCACTGTCTTTGACTCTGGGGATAAGGCAGTGAACAAAAGAAACAAAACTTCCTGGACTAATGGAGCTTGAACAATAATGTGGGCAGATAGGCATTATAACTAATAAAGCTTGTTATAATGATATAATAAAATTAATAAAATAGATGGCAATAAATGCTTTGGAGAAAGAAATAGAGCAGAGGAGAGGAAGGGGAAGTGGCAGAAGAGGAGATGGTTGTGATTAAAACTCAGAAAGGGCTGCACTTAGAAAATTCAAGGAGATGAGGGAAGAAACCACATAGAGATCATGGGTGGGAGTGCAAGGAAGCACCAAGACAGGGGCACAGCAGGTGGAAGTTTGCAGGAGCATGCTCAGCAAGGTTGAGGAACAACTGGTAGCCCAGAGCATCTGGAGAAGGGTGTGATGAGAAAAACAGTTAAAAATGAGCAAAGAGAGAATGGGGCCAGACTATACAGGCTGTGTAGGCTATTGTAAGGGCTTGGGCTTTCATTCTAGATGAGACATGAAACCACAGGAAGGTTCTGAGCAGAGGGGTGACATTCCCTGACTTTCTCTTGAAAGGATCCCTCTAGCTGCTGTGTTGAGAACGGACTCCAGGTGGGCAAGGACAAGAGCAGAACAATTCATTAGAAGGTTCTTAATCTAATCCAGCAGAGAGATTTTGGTGGTTTGGACCAGGATGGTAATTAAGGAGGTAGCAAAAAGTGGTCTAAATCTGGATATATTTTGGAAAAGAGCATCTGATGGATGTTCCGATAAGAGGTATGACAATTGAGGTTTTTGAGTTTGTCAACCCACTCAGTATTCTTGCCTGAGAAATCCCATGGACAGAGGAGGCTGGTGGGCTATAGACCCCAGGTTCTGTAAGCCCTCATGGGTGACACTGAGGTTTTTGAATTTGTGCTTCTAGAAAAGAGGTGTTACCAATATTGATGTGGAAGATAAGAACCAACAGAAATAGATGGGAAAATCTAGAGTTTTAGATATGTGAGTGAAGGTACCAATTATGTATGCTGTGATTGCAGCTCTGACATTCCATTAGAGGACTTCTTTGGGTTAGGCAATTTGTGGTTGGGGGAATGAGTCAAACCTAGGCTGCTTATATTAGGAATTACATATTGGTGCAGAATAGTTTTTTCATTGATTCAATTAATATTCATAGATTGCCTGCCATGTACTAGGCACTGTCTTTGACTCTGGGGATAAGGCAGTGAACAAAAGAAACAAAACTTCCTGGACTAATGGAGCTTGAACAATAATGTGGGCAGATAGGCATTATAACTAATAAAGCTTGTTATAATGATATAATAAAATTAATAAAATAGATGGCAATAAATGCTTTGGAGAAAGAAATAGAGCAGAGGAGAGGAAGGGGAAGTGGCAGAAGAGGAGATGGTTGTGATTAAAACTCAGAAAGGGCTGCACTTAGAAAATTCAAGGAGATGAGGGAAGAAACCACATAGAGATCATGGGTGGGAGTGCAAGGAAGCACCAAGACAGGGGCACAGCAGGTGGAAGTTTGCAGGAGCATGCTCAGCAAGGTTGAGGAACAACTGGTAGCCCAGAGCATCTGGAGAAGGGTGTGATGAGAAAAACAGTTAAAAATGAGCAAAGAGAGAATGGGGCCAGACTATACAGGCTGTGTAGGCTATTGTAAGGGCTTGGGCTTTCATTCTAGATGAGACATGAAACCACAGGAAGGTTCTGAGCAGAGGGGTGACATTCCCTGACTTTCTCTTGAAAGGATCCCTCTAGCTGCTGTGTTGAGAACGGACTCCAGGTGGGCAAGGACAAGAGCAGAACAATTCATTAGAAGGTTCTTAATCTAATCCAGCAGAGAGATTTTGGTGGTTTGGACCAGGATGGTAATTAAGGAGGTAGCAAAAAGTGGTCTAAATCTGGATATATTTTGGAAAAGAGCATCTGATGGATGTTCCGATAAGAGGTATGACAATTGAGGTTTTTGAGTTTGTCAACCCACTCAGTATTCTTGCCTGAGAAATCCCATGGACAGAGGAGGCTGGTGGGCTATAGACCCCAGGTTCTGTAAGCCCTCATGGGTGACACTGAGGTTTTTGAATTTGTGCTTCTAGAAAAGAGGTGTTACCAATATTGATGTGGGGAAGATAAGAACCAACAGAAATAGATGGGAAAATCTAGAGTTTTAGATATGTGAGTGAAGGTACCAATTATGTATGCTGTGACACCTATTAGTCTGAGCTCCAGAAATCAATCTAGTCTGGAGGCATATAGGTTTCTCAGCATATAAATGGCCACTAAATCCCTGAGGCTGGGTGAGACAAAGGGAGTGAGTACAGGTAAGATGAGACGACGAAGGACTCAGTCTCAACTACAAGATGAGGTGGATGAAGAGATCAGCAAAGGCATCCAAAAAGAAGTGACCAGGGAAGAGAAAGGAAGTCATGACAGGGTGGGGTTCTAGAAGTTGAGAGAAGAAAGTATATCCTGAAAGAAGAAACTGTGTGTGCTTAGTCACTCAGTAGTGTCCGATTTTCTGACCCTGTGGACTGTAGCCCACCAGTCTCCTCTGTCCAGGGGATTTCTCAGGCAAGAATACTGAGTAGGCTGCCATTTCTTACACTGGGGTATCTCCCTGACCAGGGATTGAATTTGCTTCTCCTGTGTCTCCTGCCCTGAAGGCAGATTCTTTATGACTGAGCCATCAGGGAAGCCCTGAGTAAACAATTCATTGTGTCAAATACTCCTGATGGGTTTAAGCAAATGGAGGGCTGGAAATAACTTCTAGATTTAGAAAGTTGCTGGTTGCTGGTGACCTTGATAAGGGCAGTTTTGGTAAAATGGTTGAGACAAAGGCCTGTTTGGAATAGACTCAAGGGAGAATGAAAGGAGAAAAACTGGAAATGACAAATATAAACAAAGCTCTTAATGAGTTTTTCTGTAAGAAGATCATAGAAATGGAGAACAAATGGAACTGTAGCTGGGGGCGGGGGGTGGGATCAATAAAATATCATTTTTAAGATGAGAAAATTATAGCACTTTTTTCTCCCTTGAGGGAAATAACCTAGTAATATGAACTTTTCAGTTTAACTGTTTATTTTCAGAATCTTGAGTGGATAAGACCCAGGGCAGTATTTTTGATGAGAAGAAGAAAGCCTGATTTTTGGAACATTCTTCCAACTGGGCAAACTGTGATGGAGAAAGCAGCCCTTGGGAAGCTGGGTTTGCAGGACGCCAGCATGACTGAACTGTTGTGGACAGGATTGTGTGTGGGAAGGGAGTAGGGTGGGATCCTAAAGACAACTCTCTCTACTTCATCCTGATTGAAGATCCTCTTCAAGAGCACAGAGATCAGATGAGAATCCACCCTAGCATGTCTTATATTGAATTTGTATTTCTACTCAGTTTTGATTGCCTATGCTTTTTCAGGTAGTCAATCAAAATGCATTTGTTAAGTATCTCCTAATGTAGATCTAATTTTCCCTCTTGTCCAGTTCACTGTGGTGTATTAGCGTTCTCAGCCACATGACAAAAGATAGCTTTCTAAAGTTCTCTTTATTCCTGCTAGTGTTGGTTTCTTCCCCAACTCATCTGCTTTTCTTTTCTTTCAAGTGTAAGTCTCAATGGGACCTAAACAGTGAGCACTGTATCATTCTCTCTGCTATATGTATGTCATTTGAGAGCCACCTAGTTATCCAGAGTTGGAGTTCCTCTTAAACAGGTGGCTCCCTGTGGGAGAAGAGAACACATTGCATACAACCACCTATCTATACCTCCATCCATGCAATTAATATTTATCTAGTATCTGTGAAAATGTTGGTTTCTCAGTCATGTCTGACAATGTGCAACCCCACAGATGGTAGTCTTCAGGCTCCTCTGTCCATGGAATTCCCCAGGCAAGAATACTGCACTGAGCAGCCATTCCCTTCTCCAGAGGATCCTCCCTACCCATGGATCGAACCTGGATCTCTCACATTGCATGCAGATTCTTTACCATCTGGGCCACCAGAGAAATCCATCTAATATCTATTCTGCACCAAGCATTGTTTCTGGCACTTGGAGATTCAATAGGTAACAAGACAGGTGTGGATCCTTTCCATTGAAGTCTTACAGCAGAGGAAACAGAGTATAAGTAAAATTGAAATCCAAATCACTGTGATACGTGCAATAAAGTGCACAATATGGAAGCAACCTAGTTGTCCATCGATGAATGAATGGATACAAAAGCTCTGGTACATATATACAATGAAATACTACACAGCTGTAAAAAGAAATGCAGAAGAATCAGTCCTAATGAGGTGGTTGGATCTAGAACCTATCATAAAAGGTGAAGTAAGTCAAAAAGAGAAAGACAAGTACAATATGCTAACACATATATATGGAATTGTGTGTGGGAAGGGAGTAGGGTGGGATCCTAAAGACAACTCTCTCTACTTCATCCTGATTGAAGATCCTCTTCAAGAGCACAGAGATCAGATGAGAATCCACCCTAGCATGTCTTATATTGAATTTGTATTTCTACTCAGTTTTGATTGCCTATGCTTTTTCAGGTAGTCAATCAAAATGCATTTGTTAAGTATCTCCTAATGTAGATCTAATTTTCCCTCTTGTCCAGTTCACTGTGGTGTATTAGCGTTCTCAGCCACATGACAAAAGATAGCTTTCTAAAGTTCTCTTTATTCCTGCTAGTGTTGGTTTCTTCCCCAACTCATCTGCTTTTCTTTTCTTTCAAGTGTAAGTCTCAATGGGACCTAAACAGTGAGCACTGTATCATTCTCTCTGCTATATGTATGTCATTTGAGAGCCACCTAGTTATCCAGAGTTGGAGTTCCTCTTAAACAGGTGGCTCCCTGTGGGAGAAGAGAACACATTGCATACAACCACCTATCTATACCTCCATCCATGCAATTAATATTTATCTAGTATCTGTGAAAATGTTGGTTTCTCAGTCATGTCTGACAATGTGCAACCCCACAGATGGTAGTCTTCAGGCTCCTCTGTCCATGGAATTCCCCAGGCAAGAATACTGCACTGAGCAGCCATTCCCTTCTCCAGAGGATCCTCCCTACCCATGGATCGAACCTGGATCTCTCACATTGCATGCAGATTCTTTACCATCTGGGCCACCAGAGAAATCCATCTAATATCTATTCTGCACCAAGCATTGTTTCTGGCACTTGGAGATTCAATAGGTAACAAGACAGGTGTGGATCCTTTCCATTGAAGTCTTACAGCAGAGGAAACAGAGTATAAGTAAAATTGAAATCCAAATCACTGTGATACGTGCAATAAAGTGCACAATATGGAAGTAACCTAGTTGTCCATCGATGAATGAATGGATACAAAAGCTCTGGTACATATATACAATGAAATACTACACAGCTGTAAAAAGAAATGCAGAAGAATCAGTCCTAATGAGGTGGTTGGATCTAGAACCTATCATAAAAGGTGAAGTAAGTCAAAAAGAGAAAGACAAGTACAATATGCTAACACATATATATGGAATCCAGTAGGATGGTAATGATAACACATGCAATGAAGTTAGAAAGAAAAAGACATGGAGAATAGGCATATGGACATTGTGGGGAATGAACAGTGGGTGGGAGGAGTAAAGGAAGCAGCATGAAAACCTATACTGTCATATGTGAAAAAAGTAGTTATTGTCATTGTGCTATGAGAAAAGGGGTTCCTGCAGGGGTGCTGTATGATGGCCTGGAGGGGTCGGATGGAGGGGATATACATATGACTAATCTGGGATGATACATATCTGTAAACAACAAAACTGCAAAAGTTAAAAGTAAAATAAAAATTAAAAAAAAAAAAGAAAGTGCACAAGATGTTGTAACATTACATAGCATACAGAGGAAGGGAAGGCATTTTCTTTAGATAAGATGGTTGGGGAAGTCTTCTGCATTTATAATCCTTTCAATAACCCCCATCAGAAGTTTTATTCTTTTCCTTGGGTGATGGGTAGGAATGGGACTCTGTATGGTGTCCATTGCATTATTTGCCCCTCGGTGTTTGAGTCTATCTGTGAGGTGAGAGTGAGACCTGGATGTACAACTGTGTTTATTTAGTCTGAAGTAAGATTATGGGAAAGACTGAAGGCAGGAGGCAAAGGGGATGACAGAGAATGAGATGGTTGGATGGCATCACCGACTCAATGGATATGAGTTTGAGCAAACTCTGAGAGATAATGAAGGACGGGGAAGTCTGATGTACAGCAGTCCATGGAGTTGCAAAGAATTAAACATGACCTAGCAACAGAACAACAAGATTAGTAGACTTTAAGAGTCACAGTCTAACAGAAATGGATATTGGCAGGTGCGGTGTTTTCTTCTGATGCCTGGGGTAATCTGGCAGCTCGTGGGATTCTTCTAGGTCTCCCTGGTCCAGAAGCTCTGCCCTGAACTTGGGGAGTAAAAGAAACGCTGCACTGGAGTCAAATTAACCAAATCACTGTGATACGTGCAATAAAGTGCACAATATGGAAGTAACCTAGTTGTCCATCGATGAATGAATGGATACAAAAGCTCTGGTACATATATACAATGAAATACTACACAGCTGTAAAAAGAAATGCAGAAGAATCAGTCCTAATGAGGTGGTTGGATCTAGAACCTATCATAAAAGGTGAAGTAAGTCAAAAAGAGAAAGACAAGTACAATATGCTAACACATATATATGGAATCCAGTAGGATGGTAATGATAACACATGCAATGAAGTTAGAAAGAAAAAGACATGGAGAATAGGCATATGGACATTGTGGGGAATGAACAGTGGGTGGGAGGAGTAAAGGAAGCAGCATGAAAACCTATACTGTCATATGTGAAAAAAGTAGTTATTGTCATTGTGCTATGAGAAAAGAGGTTCCTGCAGGGGTGCTATATGATGGCCTGGAGGGGTCGGATGGAGGGGATATACATATGACTAATCTGGGATGATACATATCTGTAAACAACAAAACTGCAAAAGTTAAAAGTAAAATAAAAATTAAAAAAAAAAAAGAAAGTGCACAAGATGTTGTAACATTACATAGCATACAGAGGAAGGGAAGGCATTTTCTTTAGATAAGATGGTTGGGGAAGTCTTCTGCATTTATAATCCTTTCAATAACCCCCATCAGAAGTTTTATTCTTTTCCTTGGGTGATGGGTAGGAATGGGACTCTGTATGGTGTCCATTGCATTATTTGCCCCTCGGTGTTTGAGTCTATCTGTGAGGTGAGAGTGAGACCTGGATGTACAACTGTGTTTATTTAGTCTGAAGTAAGATTATGGGAAAGACTGAAGGCAGGAGGCAAAGGGGATGACAGAGAATGAGATGGTTGGATGGCATCACCGACTCAATGGATATGAGTTTGAGCAAACTCTGAGAGATAATGAAGGACGGGGAAGTCTGATGTACAGCAGTCCATGGAGTTGCAAAGAATTAAACATGACCTAGCAACAGAACAACAAGATTAGTAGACTTTAAGAGTCACAGTCTAACAGAAATGGATATTGGCAGGTGCGGTGTTTTCTTCTGATGCCTGGGGTAATCTGGCAGCTCGTGGGATTCTTCTAGGTCTCCCTGGTCCAGAAGCTCTGCCCTGAACTTGGGGAGTAAAAGAACGCTGCACTGGAGGTCAGGGCAAAAGGTGAATATTAGCTGATTATTTAGAAATTACTATTCATTGTAAACACGGAGAGTTGAATCAGAAGAATTTTAAATCAGAGCAGACTCTGTGAGTTAGCATAACCTGATGATGACCTGTCAAAGTAGGCATTCTAATCTGCCTGCCCACCACTCCCACAAAGTTATGTACTAGTAAGACCAACTTGCCTGACCGATGCTAGCTTTCATAATTCATTATCCATCACATTCAGTGATACTGAGGGGAAAATAATACCATCATGACAGCTAACCAAATGTCAATCAAAACAAACACCAGCGTCCAAGATCTTTTGGAAATTCAGATACAGAACAATGAGAAACATTTGTTGCAAATGGAACAAGAGCCGCCTGAGCAGCATGAAGGAAAAGTCTAGGGAAAGAATATTTTTGAGAGAGTCTCTTCCAATTAACGTGACAAATGCCAGGGCCCCTTGGTAAAGAGGTGGAACAGTTCCTGTTATTCTTCAGCACTTTGTACTTTTCAGCATTTTAAGTAAGTACCTCTGAATGGGGTAAAGATTGCCGGAGGATCTATGTAATGTAAAGAGTTACTTTGGGTTCACACTGATGTGTTGTTGGCTGATATTTCTCTCAGTCCTCTCCCTTGAGAACCGCCTTCCGCAGCCAAGGTTTTCCCAGCCTGGCTGGGTTAGGGAACTTTGGAGGCAGTGCATTTTACAGTGGACAATTTTGTTCAAACCACCCTAATCTAATCATGGGCTCACAGCAGGTAAAGTTACTTCTTCCTGCGACGTGAGGCTTAAATCTCTCCACTCTGTCTCTATTCAGTTCCTTATTTCATGTAACTTGGGTTGTGTTGGTCTTTCTAATGGTCCTAAACCTTAATAGCTCTCATCTGTCCAATATTACATGGTAATTTGGGAGTGAAAGAGTACTAGGCGAGGAGCCAGTTTGATTCCAGTCCTGGCTTTGTCACTAATTAGCTGTGTGACTCTGACAAGTTCATTCATCTCTGTCTTGGTTTACAGCCTCCTTCAGCCCAGCTTTCTCCCTCCTGTGTTAACTTCTGGAAGCGTGTAGGGACAGGAAGCCTCTTGAAGGAAGTGCTTTGAGACTTCACACCTAAGGCTGTGAATATTAGCTGATTATTTAGAAATTACTATTCATTGTAAACACGGAGAGTTGAATCAGAAGAATTTTAAATCAGAGCAGACTCTGTGAGTTAGCATAACCTGATGATGACCTGTCAAAGTAGGCATTCTAATCTGCCTGCCCACCACTCCCACAAAGTTATGTACTAGTAAGACCAACTTGCCTGACCGATGCTAGCTTTCATAATTCATTATCCATCACATTCAGTGATACTGAGGGGAAAATAATACCATCATGACAGCTAACCAAATGTCAATCAAAACAAACACCAGCGTCCAAGATCTTTTGGAAATTCAGATACAGAACAATGAGAAACATTTGTTGCAAATGGAACAAGAGCCGCCTGAGCAGCATGAAGGAAAAGTCTAGGGAAAGAATATTTTTGAGAGAGTCTCTTCCAATTAACGTGACAAATGCCAGGGCCCCTTGGTAAAGAGGTGGAACAGTTCCTGTTATTCTTCAGCACTTTGTACTTTTCAGCATTTTAAGTAAGTACCTCTGAATGGGGTAAAGATTGCCGGAGGATCTATGTAATGTAAAGAGTTACTTTGGGTTCACACTGATGTGTTGTTGGCTGATATTTCTCTCAGTCCTCTCCCTTGAGAACCGCCTTCCGCAGCCAAGGTTTTCCCAGCCTGGCTGGGTTAGGGAACTTTGGAGGCAGTGCATTTTTACAGTGGACAATTTTGTTCAAACCACCCTAATCTAATCATGGGCTCACAGCAGGTAAAGTTACTTCTTCCTGCGACGTGAGGCTTAAATCTCTCCACTCTGTCTCTATTCAGTTCCTTATTTCATGTAACTTGGGTTGTGTTGGTCTTTCTAATGGTCCTAAACCTTAATAGCTCTCATCTGTCCAATATTACATGGTAATTTGGGAGTGAAAGAGTACTAGGCGAGGAGCCAGTTTGATTCCAGTCCTGGCTTTGTCACTAATTAGCTGTGTGACTCTGACAAGTTCATTCATCTCTGTCTTGGTTTACAGCCTCCTTCAGCCCAGCTTTCTCCCTCCTGTGTTAACTTCTGGAAGCGTGTAGGGACAGGAAGCCTCTTGAAGGAAGTGCTTTGAGACTTCACACCTAAGGCTGTGAAGGTGGAGATGAGTAAGGAAGGAAGCTGCTCTCGTCTTCTGACCCAGATACACAAATCCCCTGCATCTGGATCAGGCTTCTTTCCTCCTGGTATACTAGAGGGTGCATCTCTCTCCTAGCAAAGCCTAGATCTTGCATCTGGACTCTAACCCTGTCCCCTTCCTCTCCAAGGGTTCTGCCCTGTTATCTCCTCTCCTGCTAGCAGCTCTCCTCTCCTGGATCAGTCTTGAAGTTTGCACATATGCACTTGTCTCTTCCCAGACTCTCCTAGGAAGAATCCCTAGTTGCTGTTCTAGTTGCTGCTCCATTTCTCAGCTTCCCATCACAGTCTGACTTCTCCAAAAACCTATCTTGGCAAAGCCTTCAAACAGGCTCCAGTGTGGCTCCTGCCCTGCCTGCCATCCCCTTTCTCATTTTCCCTGTATGCTTACTTCCCAACCTACTGTTATATACACAGTCATGATATTAGATGTGTTATATTATTATGCCTAAAAACTCTCCACTTTTGAGTACAGTAGTATAATTTGCATATGCCTTTTCTTGTATGATTCTTTTTGTATAACCTGAAATGACCTTTTAAAACATTTTCTTAATTTTCTATGTCCTGTTATTTTTCTCATCCCAATGACCCAATGACATTGTTAACTCCTTTTTTTCAATGCTTTCAATACTTTGACATCCATTTGCCCACCTGGAGACATCCCTCTGGAAGCCCTCCAGGGAACTTTGGAGGCAGTGCATTTTACAGTGGACAATTTTGTTCAAACCACCCTAATCTAATCATGGGCTCACAGCAGGTAAAGTTACTTCTTCCTGCGACGTGAGGCTTAAATCTCTCCACTCTGTCTCTATTCAGTTCCTTATTTCATGTAACTTGGGTTGTGTTGGTCTTTCTAATGGTCCTAAACCTTAATAGCTCTCATCTGTCCAATATTACATGGTAATTTGGGAGTGAAAGAGTACTAGGCGAGGAGCCAGTTTGATTCCAGTCCTGGCTTTGTCACTAATTAGCTGTGTGACTCTGACAAGTTCATTCATCTCTGTCTTGGTTTACAGCCTCCTTCAGCCCAGCTTTCTCCCTCCTGTGTTAACTTCTGGAAGCGTGTAGGGACAGGAAGCCTCTTGAAGGAAGTGCTTTGAGACTTCACACCTAAGGCTGTGAAGGTGGAGATGAGTAAGGAAGGAAGCTGCTCTCGTCTTCTGACCCAGATACACAAATCCCCTGCATCTGGATCAGGCTTCTTTCCTCCTGGTATACTAGAGGGTGCATCTCTCTCCTAGCAAAGCCTAGATCTTGCATCTGGACTCTAACCCTGTCCCCTTCCTCTCCAAGGGTTCTGCCCTGTTATCTCCTCTCCTGCTAGCAGCTCTCCTCTCCTGGATCAGTCTTGAAGTTTGCACATATGCACTTGTCTCTTCCCAGACTCTCCTAGGAAGAATCCCTAGTTGCTGTTCTAGTTGCTGCTCCATTTCTCAGCTTCCCATCACAGTCTGACTTCTCCAAAAACCTATCTTGGCAAAGCCTTCAAACAGGCTCCAGTGTGGCTCCTGCCCTGCCTGCCATCCCCTTTCTCATTTTCCCTGTATGCTTACTTCCCAACCTACTGTTATATACACAGTCATGATATTAGATGTGTTATATTATTATGCCTAAAAACTCTCCACTTTTGAGTACAGTAGTATAATTTGCATATGCCTTTTCTTGTATGATTCTTTTTGTATAACCTGAAATGACCTTTTAAAACATTTTCTTAATTTTCTATGTCCTGTTATTTTTCTCATCCCAATGACCCAATGACATTGTTAACTCCTTTTTTTCAATGCTTTCAATACTTTGCATCCATTCCATTTCTGCCCACCTGGAGACATCCCTCTGGAAGCCCTCCATCCTTCTGCTTTCATCTGAACCTGTTGTTCTCTAGGGCTGCTGTTCAGCAGCCATCTGGGGACTTCCTTTGGTCACTTGATAATATATGGATGGTTCAAGAAATTTTATCGGGCAGCCTTTGGTGGGACATTTTGGAGCCAGGAGAAATGGAAGTGAAAAGTCTAATTCAGAGGACTGGAGTGAGCTCAGGCTTGACATAATTAGAACTCCAAATGCATGCTTCTGTGTGAATCATAGATTCTTTTCAGGTTTAGCGATAGTATGTCCAGAAGGCTAGTAGTAGTATGACCGTTTCTGTATCAGTCAAGGTTTAGTTGTATAAGGAAAGTCACTATGGGTGTATTAGGATAAGAGATTTGCTTAGATTTTATACAATTATGGGAGGTGAGGGAATGTGGGAGACCAGAGGATTTGTCAACTCGTCAAACTAGAAACCAAAGATGTCCAGCCGCTGAAGGGGGATCATGAGGAGGCTGGGTCCTCAGCCTCATGCCTAGTGATATTTCAGGGCCACTGTCAGTGACTAGCATCATCAGTCTGGAAGAAGGGCTGGGGGAGCAGAGGAGAGGCAGGGTAAGTTAAATATTACCAGGAATCTCTGCATCCATTTGTTGTTTCTTCTAACTACCATGATGTCCAGAGAGCAGAGGGCTGGTTTTCTTTTATACAGGTAGCTCTTTGGGCTAACTCTAGCCAAGGATCACCTGGATAGGCAAACATAGTTCCAACTTAACCACATGGAAAACTGACTAGTATGGACTGGACCATGTGTCCATCTCCCTTGCCACCTCCTAGATTCATGTTGAAACCACCCCTAGTCTTGGCAAGCCTTCAAACAGGCTCCAGTGTGGCCCCCTATATGACCTTCCCAACCTACTGTTATATACACAGTCATGATATTAGATGTGTTATATTATTATGCCTAAAAACTCTCCACTTTTGAGTACAGTAGTATAATTTGCATATGCCTTTTCTTGTATGATTCTTTTTGTATAACCTGAAATGACCTTTTAAAACATTTTCTTAATTTTCTATGTCCTGTTATTTTTCTCATCCCAATGACCCAATGACATTGTTAACTCCTTTTTTTCAATGCTTTCAATACTTTGCATCCATTCCATTTCTGCCCACCTGGAGACATCCCTCTGGAAGCCCTCCATCCTTCTGCTTTCATCTGAACCTGTTGTTCTCTAGGGCTGCTGTTCAGCAGCCATCTGGGGACTTCCTTTGGTCACTTGATAATATATGGATGGTTCAAGAAATTTTATCGGGCAGCCTTTGGTGGGACATTTTGGAGCCAGGAGAAATGGAAGTGAAAAGTCTAATTCAGAGGACTGGAGTGAGCTCAGGCTTGACATAATTAGAACTCCAAATGCATGCTTCTGTGTGAATCATAGATTCTTTTCAGGTTTAGCGATAGTATGTCCAGAAGGCTAGTAGTAGTATGACCGTTTCTGTATCAGTCAAGGTTTAGTTGTATAAGGAAAGTCACTATGGGTGTATTAGGATAAGAGATTTGCTTAGATTTTATACAATTATGGGAGGTGAGGGAATGTGGGAGACCAGAGGATTTGTCAACTCGTCAAACTAGAAACCAAAGATGTCCAGCCGCTGAAGGGGGATCATGAGGAGGCTGGGTCCTCAGCCTCATGCCTAGTGATATTTCAGGGCCACTGTCAGTGACTAGCATCATCAGTCTGGAAGAAGGGCTGGGGGAGCAGAGGAGAGGCAGGGTAAGTTAAATATTACCAGGAATCTCTGCATCCATTTGTTGTTTCTTCTAACTACCATGATGTCCAGAGAGCAGAGGGCTGGTTTTCTTTTATACAGGTAGCTCTTTGGGCTAACTCTAGCCAAGGATCACCTGGATAGGCAAACATAGTTCCAACTTAACCACATGGAAAACTGACTAGTATGGACTGGACCATGTGTCCATCTCCCTTGCCACCTCCTAGATTCATGTTGAACACCTAACCCCTAGAACCTCATAACTATCTTTGGAGAGAAGGTCTTCAAAGAATTAATTAAGTTAAATGAGGCCATTAGGGTGGGTTCAACCAGTATGACCTACATCCTCATAAGAAGAGATTAGGACACAGACACGGAAGAAAGACCACGTGAAGACACAAGGAGGAAAAGATAGCCATCTACAAGCCAAGGACAGGGAACTCAGCAGAAATAAACCTTGCCAACACTTCAGACTTTCAGTCTCCAGAACAGGGAGAAAATAAATTTCTGTCGTTTTAAGCTATCCAGTCTGTGGTCCTTGGTCATGGTAGCCCTAGAAAACTAACACACAGATCAATCCAGCACCAGGCCTTATACTTGTATACTGTTTTATATATGACAAATCATTTTGACATGGTAAGAATAGCAAACTCTCATAATCACAGCAACAGACACACTATGTGCTAGACATTTTTCTAAATACTTCACATGTATTAACCAATTTAACTTACACATCAACCTTATGAGATAGATAATTATTTCCATTCTCATTTTACCGATGAGGAAACTAAAGCACATAATTCAATTAATTTGCTTAAAGTCATACAGGTTACGAACACTGAAGCCGGATTCAAACCCTGGCATCTGCCTGTGACCTCATCTTGCCCTTGACTCTGGCCTCCAGGGCATCTGACCTTTATTTCCATGTGGGGACCAGAGGATTGCAACTCGTCAAACTAGAAACCAAAGATGTCCAGCCGCTAAAGGGGTCTAAGGGTCCTCAGCCTCATGCCTAGTGATATTTCAGGGCCACTGTCAGTGACTAGCATCATCAGTCTGGAAGAAGGGCTGGGGAGCAGAGGAGAGGCAGGGTAAGTTAAATATTACCAGGAATCTCTGCATCCATTTGTTGTTTCTTCTAACTACCATGATGTCCAGAGAGCAGAGGGCTGGTTTTCTTTTATACAGGTAGCTCTTTGGGCTAACTCTAGCCAAGGATCACCTGGATAGGCAAACATAGTTCCAACTTAACCACATGGAAAACTGACTAGTATGGACTGGACCATGTGTCCATCTCCCTTGCCACCTCCTAGATTCATGTTGAACACCTAACCCCTAGAACTTCATAACTATCTTTGGAGAGAAGGTCTTCAAAGAATTAATTAAGTTAAATGAGGCCATTAGGGTGGGTTCAACCAGTATGACCTACATCCTCATAAGAAGAGATTAGGACACAGACACGGAAGAAAGACCACGTGAAGACACAAGGAGGAAAAGATAGCCATCTACAAGCCAAGGACAGGGAACTCAGCAGAAATAAACCTTGCCAACACTTCAGACTTTCAGTCTCCAGAACGGGGAGAAAATAAATTTCTGTCGTTTTAAGCTATCCAGTCTGTGGTCCTTGGTCATGGTAGCCCTAGAAAACTAACACACAGATCAATCCAGCACCAGGCCTTATACTTGTATACTGTTTTATATATGACAAATCATTTTGACATGGTAAGAATAGCAAACTCTCATAATCACAGCAACAGACACACTATGTGCTAGACATTTTTCTAAATACTTCACATGTATTAACCAATTTAACTTACACATCAACCTTATGAGATAGATAATTATTTCCATTCTCATTTTACCGATGAGGAAACTAAAGCACATAATTCAATTAATTTGCTTAAAGTCATACAGGTTACGAACACTGAAGCCAGGATTCAAACCCTGGCAGTCTAGTCCTGTGACCTCATCTTGCCCTTGACTCTGGCCTCCAGGGCATCTGACCTTTATTTCCACTTATGTAGCGTCAACCTGCTTACACACACGTCTCATGCTCCCTCTTCCTCTTTGTGGGCCATGAATCTAACTTCCTGGTCCTGCTGGTGGATTTCTGCATTTGTTCACAGGGGAAATCTGCCGGGGAAACTGTGTGCCTTTCCCATGGCAACCACACAGCCACATGCTTCTCTGACCACAGGCCTGTGACCCCAGGTCTGCCTTTCTCAGAAAAAAGAGACTTGTTCCCAAAATGGTGGGGGTCATCATGTGACACAGGATCGTTCACATGACAAACAGAACCAGGTAGGCTACGTTTCTTTCTGGAATAAAATTTGACTTCAGGGTCACTTCTCCTTATAGTGGTGACAGCCACGCCCCTGCCTGAGGTCATGATTATTCACCAGAGTTAAGTCCCTCAGAGTGGCAGTTCTAGACATGGTCCAGCTCACTTCCAGAAATTACATAACTTTGATACCTTACTTGCTTGTGTCACTAATTTAAAACAAAGAATAAAAAGGGAAAACTCTGTACCAAGGGAAAGCAGGATAGTCCAAATGGACAGTTACCTCTTTAACAGAGGACTCTGAACTCTATTTACCTGAAATCATTTTATAGTATAACTTTGCAAATGCTTCCCTTTTCTGTTCTGGATTTTGATTTAGGAGTCTTTTGGGGAGTAAATGAAAACAGAGTTTATACAGGGAGTGATATCTAGATGAAGTGAAGGCAAGGCTGGTCTTCCTGGTGTGCTACCTTCACAGTCACACAGAGCTCCACACACATGAGACTTCAGTGCTTGCCTGAACGACTTACTGCTATGGTCTTGAAATTCTTAATAATGTTGGAAGAAGGTGCTCTGCATTTTCAGTGGTCCTTTTTCTAAATACTTCACATGTATTAACCAATTTAACTTACACATCAACCTTATGAGATAGATAATTATTTCCATTCTCATTTTACCGATGAGGAAACTAAAGCACATAATTCAATTAATTTGCTTAAAGTCATACAGGTTACGAACACTGAAGCCAGGATTCAAACCCTGGCAGTCTAGTCCTGTGACCTCATCTTGCCCTTGACTCTGGCCTCCAGGGCATCTGACCTTTATTTCCACTTATGTAGCGTCAACCTGCTTACACACACGTCTCATGCTCCCTCTTCCTCTTTGTGGGCCATGAATCTAACTTCCTGGTCCTGCTGGTGGATTTCTGCATTTGTTCACAGGGGAAATCTGCCGGGGAAACTGTGTGCCTTTCCCACGGCAACCACACAGCCACATGCTTCTCTGACCACAGGCCTGTGACCCCAGGTCTGCCTTTCTCAGAAAAAAGAGACTTGTTCCCAAAATGGTGGGGGTCATCATGTGACACAGGATCGTTCACATGACAAACAGAACCAGGTAGGCTACGTTTCTTTCTGGAATAAAATTTGACTTCAGGGTCACTTCTCCTTATAGTGGTGAAAGCCACTCCCCTGCCTGAGGTCATGATTATTCACCAGAGTTAAGTCCCTCAGAGTGGCAGTTCTAGACATGGTCCAGCTCACTTCCAGAAATTACATAACTTTGATACCTTACTTGCTTGTGTCACTAATTTAAAACAAAGAATAAAAAGGGAAAACTCTGTACCAAGGGAAAGCAGGATAGTCCAAATGGACAGTTACCTCTTTAACAGAGGACTCTGAACTCTATTTACCTGAAATCATTTTATAGTATAACTTTGCAAATGCTTCCCTTTTCTGTTCTGGATTTTGATTTAGGAGTCTTTTGGGGAGTAAATGAAAACAGAGTTTATACAGGGAGTGATATCTAGATGAAGTGAAGGCAAGGCTGGTCTTCCTGGTGTGCTACCTTCACAGTCACACAGAGCTCCACACACATGAGACTTCAGTGCTTGCCTGAACGACTTACTGCTATGGTCTTGAAATTCTTAATAATGTTGGAAGAAGGTGCTCTGCATTTTCATTTTGTGATGGGTCCTACCTAGTTGCTTCGGCAGAAAAGCTGTATCAGTATAGGCTCTGCTAGGATACTCACAGCACGATAATCCAATGGCTGGCAAACTCTCTTTGTAAAGAACCATGGAGTAAGTATCTTACATTCTTCAGTTATACTCAACTCTGCTCTTTCATCTGGAAAGCAGCCAGATACAATATGCAAGCGAGTGAATTTTGTAAATTATATTTGCAAACACAAGTGGACTATGTTAGGCATGTGGGCTGTACTCTATCAACCCTGTGCTAGACAAATAGTCTTGATTTTAGGCTACCAAGTAATTGTCAAAGGGATATAGAAGGGGACATGTTCTACAAGCTATAGGCACAGAATGCTTTTATAGTTTTTGCCACAGTTGAACTATTCAGATCATTGCTTTCCTAATGGTTAATATTATGCCAAAAGTTTTACATATATTAGAGCATTTTACAGTCTCAAAGAGTCTCATCAACTATGGATTATTTTTGTCCTCATTTTGCCAAAGAAACCAAGTTTCAGAAGATAAGCAATGTGACCAAATTACATAGTAAAGACCTGAGACCCAAAGGTTGCAGGCTCACCATGAGCAACATTCCATCATCTGGGGGTCTGAGTGACATGTAACTGACAAGTAGTCCTGTTTGGAATTACTGACATATGTGAATAATATTTTTTGATTTTCTTTTTTTTAATTTATTTTGGGCGGGGGTCAGGTTGGGGAGGGAGGGGAGCAGGCGGGCCACTTCTATTGGTCCTTCATTTCTCTATGTTCATCCGTCTTTGTTCTTTGGCTCCTGTGGGCCTCCCACTGCGGTGGCGTCTGTCGTTGCAGAGCGCCGGCTCTGGGCGCATGCGCTCCAGAGCCCCGGCTCGGCAATTGGACACATCAGTCCAGCCGCTCCGCGGCACGTGGGATCTTCCCAGGCCAGGGCTCGAACTGGCGCCCCTTGCACTGCAAGGCGGTGTCCTTACCCACTGGACCACCAGGGGAAGTCCTATTTTTTGACTTTTTGATGGAAATAAAATATTTAAATATTTTTAAAAGCACAAGTCATGGCAGATATGATGTCGTTGGCTTCTAATAACATCATCCTAACTCATCAACACTGTACTTCTGATGAGGAGCATTATGGGTTAGACCTTTCACTCATATGTGCCTTCTCAGTACCCATGGCAGGAGCTTGGGCAAGTTTCACCCAGCCCGTGAGGCTAGCAGAAAGCCAGGTGGAAAGTGCTACCAAAGGTGTTCGCAGTAGGAAGGAGATGGGATTTGAAGGATCTTCGCCATTCAGTCTCTCTGTGGGCCTGAGGCTGGTGTCTCAAATGACACTGCTGTTCCTTTCAGTAGGCTGACACATGTTCCCCAGGCAGACACCTGAATGACCCTCAAATGCATACACTGAGTTCTCAAAACCTCAGTTCTCAGTCATGTCCAATCCCACGGACTGCAGCCTGCCAGACTCCTCTGTCCATGGAATTTTCCAGGCAAGAATACCAGAGTGGGTTGCCAGTTTCTCCTCCAGGAGATCTTCCCAACCCAGGGATTGAATCAGCATCCCTTGTGTCTCCTGCAATGTCAGGCAGATGCTTTACCATTGCACCACCTAAGGAACCCTCCTCTTCACAAATTCACGTATCTCAAACAAACCTGAAATACATGCTTTCTTGCTACAGACTTGGGATTGCCAATTGAAAAGAGTGATGAGGCAAGAGAAGGATGAAATCAGAGTGAATCTGATTAGAATTTAGTCATCACATCACTTTTCTGGTTTTCCCCTGGAAATAATTGTACATTCCCTGGGGCCAGGGAGAAGGGAGAGTTTGTGTCTCATCGGTGCCTTTTGTGACTTCTTGGATAATCTGCTTTTCTCAGCCCTGGGAGAAGGAGTTGTTGGTTCTGCATGGCAACCTAGCAGATGTTTTTAGTACCCTGATGTTAGTATGCAGAAAGAAAGTTCTAGATGAGAGATACACTACTGGTATCAAAGGGAAGAGAATGCTGGACAAGTAATCTTGAAATGAGGCTAGAAAAAATCACATTAAAATACTTTTTCCCCCATCATGCCTCTTTTATTTTTATATTTACTTTCATCTATCTTTTTTATTCTCTGGCATGTGTGGGCCTCACATTGCAGTGACCTCTCTCGCTACAGAGCATCGGCTCTGGGTGCATGTGCTCCAGACCGCTGACTCTTAATGGGACACATCAGTCCAGCCGCTTCACAGCATGTGTGATCTTCCCCGGCCAGGGATCGAACTGGTGCCCCTTGCATTGCAAGGCAGACTCTCTACCCACTGGACCACTAGGGAAGCCCACATTTAAGATTTTTATGCCCGTTTTTCTAGAGCTATCCAACTATCATAAGAGGAACACAAACTCCAATTTATTCCCATAAAATCTTGAACCCAGAAACTATTTGCATTGTCCTTAGAAAATCAGCATGATAAATACAGCACCTAAGATAGAAAGCTAGAATTGGCCCCATGGCCAGTGGGGTTACCTTGGAAATTACATTCTGTCTTTTTTGAAACAGTGCTTTGTTGAGTTGGTAGAACAATGATTTCAGATTTTAAAGAAGTATTTATTTTTCCCACTCAAAGAAAAGTGGAGACACTTAAAAGTAGGCCACTCAGAGTTCTGTAGAGAAGCTGGACGACAGAAATAGAAGTGAAGATGCATTGTGACCACATTTCTGAGCAACTTCAATTCTCTAGACTAAATGATGCCATGTGCAATCTCAAATGAAGAGAATGAGTGAAACAGGCATAAGTTGGCTAGTCCATTATCAGGACTCTGGAGGAACCGTGGTACCCAAGGGGAGGCCAGGTGAGTGGCTCTTTCCCACTCATCCATCTCTTTCATTTTCTCACCGTCACTTTCTGTTTTTTCCTCTACCTTGCTTTTCATTTTCTCTCTCCTTTTAGCCAACAGAGCACTCCCTGGACCTCCCAGCATCTCCACAGAGGCAGGAAAAAGGAGCCTAAATCCATGAAGATGTTCCCAAAGAGCAGTTAGAAAGACCTGTTTTCTCTGATTTAGTTTCTAAAAAGGCTGACTAGAAAATGGTTTGGCTGTGAGGGGTGGAGATGATGGGAGTGGGATATATGGAAGTACAGATTTAAACATTTATTTATTTATTTTGGGGGGTGCGGGTTGGGAAGGGAGAGGGTGGGCAGGCCACTTCTATTGGTCTTTCGTTTGTCTATTTTCATCCATCTTTGTTCTTTGGCTCTTGTGGGCCTCCCATCATGGTGGCCTCTTTTGTCACAGAGTGCCGGCTCTGAGTGCATGCACTCCAGAGCTCCGGCTCGGTCATTGGACACATCAGTCCAGTCGCTCTGCGGCATGTGGGATCTTCCCAGGCCAGGGATCGAACTGGAGCCCCTTGCACTGCAAGGTGGTGTCCTTACCCACTGGACCACCAGGGTAGCCTCGGAAGTGCAGATTTAAATAGTAGGGGACACAGCTACTGCCCCACAGCCTGATCATCACCAGAACTCGGTCCCTGTCATTCCTCCAGAGGTGGTCTGTATATGACTTTGACAGAAATCCTCTTTTGGTACTCAAAGGTGTGCTCAAACCTGCTTTCCCCATCCTCACAGGGGATGGAACAGGAAGACAGCATGGTATTTTGAGGAGGAAAGGAAGGAGAGGAATAGACGATCCTCAAGTAGCCTAGTAGGTAGCCTGAACACGTGGTCAGACAGTCTATGGTAAATAGACCAGAAATCTACTCTGAGGCCAGGAATCTACCCCAAGGCTGAGGCAGGCAGGGGAGGGGAGGTGTTAGACCTGGATCCCTGAGGACAGGTGCTCCTAGGCAATATACATATGAAGATGGGAAGAGGGTTAATTTGGTGTGGTCAGTCCTGAGGTACCAGAGAAACCATTCTCTTTGTTCAACAGACACATCCTTGTTTAATCCTAACAAATCTGTGCTCCTTATCTATTGCTATGTAATGGACTGCTCTCCAAACATAACAGTCTGAAAACCAACAAACCCTTATTATCTCAGTTTCTGTGGGTCAGGCATCTGTGTGCAGTTTATCTGTGTGTATCCTTTGGCCCAAGGTCTCCCAGGTTACACACATGGTATTGGCTTGGGCTGTAGTGTCTCAAGGCTTGAATGTTTGATTATTTAAAAGGCTGACTGAAAATTTTGAGGGGTGGAGATGATGGGAGTGGGATATATGGAAGTACAGATTTAAACATTTATTTATTTATTTTGGGGGGTGCGGGTTGGGAAGGGAGAGGGTGGGCAGGCCACTTCTATTGGTCTTTCGTTTGTCTATTTTCATCCATCTTTGTTCTTTGGCTCTTGTGGGCCTCCCATCATGGTGGCCTCTTTTGTCACAGAGTGCCGGCTCTGAGTGCATGCACTCCAGAGCTCCGGCTCGGTCATTGGACACATCAGTCCAGTCGCTCTGCGGCATGTGGGATCTTCCCAGGCCAGGGATCGAACTGGAGCCCCTTGCACTGCAAGGTGGTGTCCTTACCCACTGGACCACCAGGGTAGCCCCGGAAGTGCAGATTTAAATAGTAGGGGACACAGCTACTGCCCCACAGCCTGATCATCACCAGAACTCGGTCCCTGTCATTCCTCCAGAGGTGGTCTGTATATGACTTTGACAGAAATCCTCTTTTGGTACTCAAAGGTGTGCTCAAACCTGCTTTCCCCATCCTCACAGGGGATGGAACAGGAAGACAGCATGGTATTTTGAGGAGGAAAGGAAGGAGAGGAATAGACGATCCTCAAGTAGCCTAGTAGGTAGCCTGAACACGTGGTCAGACAGTCTATGGTAAATAGACCAGAAATCTACTCTGAGGCCAGGAATCTACCCCAAGGCTGAGGCAGGCAGGGGAGGGGAGGTGTTAGACCTGGATCCCTGAGGACAGGTGCTCCTAGGCAATATACATATGAAGATGGGAAGAGGGTTAATTTGGTGTGGTCAGTCCTGAGGTACCAGAGAAACCATTCTCTTTGTTCAACAGACACATCCTTGTTTAATCCTAACAAATCTGTGCTCCTTATCTATTGCTATGTAATGGACTGCTCTCCAAACATAACAGTCTGAAAACCAACAAACCCTTATTATCTCAGTTTCTGTGGGTTAGGCATCTGTGTGCAGTTTATCTGTGTGTATCCTTTGGCCCAAGGTCTCCCAGGTTACACACATGGTATTGGCTTGGGCTGTAGTGTCTCAAGGCTTGAATGGGGACAGTCTGCTCCAAGCTCACCACAGGGGCTCTTAGCAGACTTTGGTTCCTCCCTAGCTGCTGGTTGAAGACATCAGTTCCTTGCCTCTCATAAGGCAGCTTCCATATGGCAGGGACTTCTCTCAGAGAGCAAACAAGGGGGAGAGCCCTAGATGGGAAGATGGAGTGAACAAGACAGAAATGACCGACATTCTGTAAACTGTTCTTGGAAGTGAGCTAGATACTATTCCTTAGAAGTGAGCCCAGGCCAAGGGAAATGTCAGGGATTATATAAGGGTGTGACCACCAGGAGGCAGGAATTACTGGGGCCATTTTAGCAGCCTGCCACAGATAACCAACTTGATGATGGATTGTAATCTTTAGATTTAAGTCCAAATGACTTCTGGTTGCTTTAAAAAACAAATCCATCCTCAAAGGGTAAAAATATACCAACAGTGACGATATTAAACAACAAAACCATCAAGGCCTCTTAAAGTATTAAATATCTGACCAGTTGGAAACTTTACATCCCAGAAGATAACACTCTTTTGGGTATGTAAGATCTGATGACCGTGAACTCTATCCATTCTGTCCACCTTATATTTTTGATTTTCACCATTAGGCTTTTTGCGTATTGGTAATTAGCAAAAATAAAAACATTCTGTTTTCCAAAGTCAAAATAGAATCCTTGTGTGAACCTAGTGCCCCCAACTTCTGGAGTCCTTGACATGGGTGAAAGACTCATTTGAGCCCCCAGTCAGGCATCAGAGATCTGGAAACTTGAGTCCAGTTCCTTTGTGCTGGTGCATCTGAGCCTCCCACTGACTGGCCATGGTACAGTGGCAAGGTCTGCTTAGTCTCAAGATGAAAGAACTAGGCTGCAGCGTGTGTTTTGTCCCTCCTCCCCTCTGCAAAGATTTGTGGCTTAGAAAATGCAATCCTCCTGGTTTGAAAGAAGGGAAGTTCATATTGAGAAACCTGGTGATACTGTGAACCAGGAAAAAAGAATGGTATATTGATTTGAGGGGCGCTACAAGTCCCCTTGGCTTCCAGCCAAGCTTCAGGTTGCTGGTCAGAGCTATTCAAGAACACAAGATGGGGAGTCCAGCTCTCCTAATGGGAGTCAGAGCAAGGCTTATTTGCTCTGCGTATACAGCCTCAATCCACCACATAAACCCATTCACTCTGCCCCATTAGGTGATTTTCTCCTTGGAGGAAAAGTTATGACAATCCTAGACAGTGTATTAAATAGCAGAGACATCAATTTTCTGACAAAGGTCCATATAGTCAAAACTGTGTTTTTCCCAGTAATTATGTACAGATGTGAGATTGTAAACTGTTTTAAGTCCAAGATGACCCAAAATGTCAGGGATTATATAAGGGTGTGACCACCAGGAGGCAGGAATTACTGGGGCCATTTTAGCAGCCTGCCACAGATAACCAACTTGATGATGGATTGTAATCTTTAGATTTAAGTCCAAATGACTTCTGGTTGCTTTAAAAAACAAATCCATCCTCAAAGGGTAAAAATATACCAACAGTGACGATATTAAACAACAAAACCATCAAGGCCTCTTAAAGTATTAAATATCTGACCAGTTGGAAACTTTACATCCCAGAAGATAACACTCTTTTGGGTATGTAAGATCTGATGACCGTGAACTCTATCCATTCTGTCCACCTTATATTTTTGATTTTCACCATTAGGCTTTTTGCGTATTGGTAATTAGCAAAAATAAAAACATTCTGTTTTCCAAAGTCAAAATAGAATCCTTGTGTGAACCTAGTGCCCCCAACTTCTGGAGTCCTTGACATGGGTGAAAGACTCATTTGAGCCCCCAGTCAGGCATCAGAGATCTGGAAACTTGAGTCCAGTTCCTTTGTGCTGGTGCATCTGAGCCTCCCACTGACTGGCCATGGTACAGTGGCAAGGTCTGCTTAGTCTCAAGATGAAAGAACTAGGCTGCAGCGTGTGTTTTGTCCCTCCTCCCCTCTGCAAAGATTTGTGGCTTAGAAAATGCAATCCTCCTGGTTTGAAAGAAGGGAAGTTCATATTGAGTAACCTGGTGATACTGTGAACCAGGAAAAAAGAATGGTATATTGATTTGAGGGGCGCTACAAGTCCCCTTGGCTTCCAGCCAAGCTTCAGGTTGCTGGTCAGAGCTATTCAAGAACACAAGATGGGGAGTCCAGCTCTCCTAATGGGAGTCAGAGCAAGGCTTATTTGCTCTGCGTATACAGCCTCAATCCACCACATAAACCCATTCACTCTGCCCCATTAGGTGATTTTCTCCTTGGAGGAAAAGTTATGACAATCCTAGACAGTGTATTAAATAGCAGAGACATCAATTTTCTGACAAAGGTCCATATAGTCAAAACTGTGTTTTTCCCAGTAATTATGTACAGATGTGAGAGTTGGACCACAAAGAAAGGTGAGTGCCAAAGAATTCTGCTTTCAAACTGTGGTGCTGAAGAAGACTCTTGAGAGTTCCTTGGACAGCAAGATCAAACCAGTCAATCCTAAAGGGAATCAACCCTGAATATTCATTGGAAGAACGGATGCTCAAGCTGAAAGTCCAATAGTGTCTGATGCTAAGAGCCCACTCAGTGGAAAAGACCCTGATGCTTGGCAAGATTGAGGTCAGGAGGAAAAGAGGGTGACAGAGGATGAGATGGTTGGATGGCATCATCAATTCAATGGCCATGAGTTTGAGCAAACTCTGGGAGAGGTGAAGGACAGGGAAGCCTGGCATGCTGCAGTCCATGCAATCACACAGAGTTGGACAAGACTGAACAACAACAACAGGGGCTCCAGATTTTGCCCTAAGCCAGATTCCCCATTTTGTCTAACTTGCTTCTACTTCTAATGATTAAGTCAAAGCACTGTTCACAAGTTTTCTTCCTGACTGGGTAAAAACTAGTCTCCAAAGATAAGTTATATATTAGCAAGATTATTAGTGGGTGGGGTTGTGTCAGAAAGCAGAAAGTTTGACTCACCAGAGACTAGAGCAGGCCTCTGGAGCCATTACCAGGAAGGAGGAAAGGAACACACTGGAGAAGGCCCTGGCTTTCTGGCTGGCATTTGAGCAGGAAGGGTGTGCACAAGGGTCTGGGAAAAGCCAGTCCAATCAGAGCCAGGACACCCACGTTGTTCATCAAGGAATCTGGATTGGCTGCAGCTGCAAAGATTTGTGGCTTAGAAAATGCAATCCTCGGAAAATATTGAGAAACCTGGTACTGTGAACCAGGAAAAAGAATGGTATATTGATTTGAGGCGCTAAGTCCCCTTGGCTTCCAGCCAAGCTTCAGGTTGCTGGTCAGAGCTATTCAAGAACACAAGATGGGGAGTCCAGCTCTCCTAATGGGAGTCAGAGCAAGGCTTATTTGCTCTGCTTATACAGCCTCAATCCACCACATAAACCCATTCACTCTGCCCCATTAGGTGATTTTCTCCTTGGAGGAAAAGTTATGACAATCCTAGACAGTGTATTAAATAGCAGAGACATCAATTTTCTGACAAAGGTCCATATAGTCAAAACTGTGTTTTTCCCAGTAATTATGTACAGATGTGAGAGTTGGACCACAAAGAAGGGTGAGTGCCAAAGAATTCTGCTTTCAAACTGTGGTGCTGAAGAAGACTCTTGAGAGTTCCTTGGACAGCAAGATCAAACCAGTCAATCCTAAAGGGAATCAACCCTGAATATTCATTGGAAGAACGGATGCTCAAGCTGAAAGTCCAATAGTGTCTGATGCTAAGAGCCCACTCAGTGGAAAAGACCCTGATGCTTGGCAAGATTGAGGTCAGGAGGAAAAGAGGGTGACAGAGGATGAGATGGTTGGATGGCATCATCAATTCAATGGCCATGAGTTTGAGCAAACTCTGGGAGAGGTGAAGGACAGGGAAGCCTGGCATGCTGCAGTCCATGCAATCACACAGAGTTGGACAAGACTGAACAACAACAACAGGGGCTCCAGATTTTGCCCTAAGCCAGATTCCCCATTTTGTCTAACTTGCTTCTACTTCTAATGATTAAGTCAAAGCACTGTTCACAAGTTTTCTTCCTGACTGGGTAAAAACTAGTCTCCAAAGATAAGTTATATATTAGCAAGATTATTAGTGGGTGGGGTTGTGTCAGAAAGCAGAAAGTTTGACTCACCAGAGACTAGAGCAGGCCTCTGGAGCCATTACCAGGAAGGAGGAAAGGAACACACTGGAGAAGGCCCTGGCTTTCTGGCTGGCATTTGAGCAGGAAGGGTGTGCACAAGGGTCTGGGAAAAGCCAGTCCAATCAGAGCCAGGACACCCACGTTGTTCATCAAGGAATCTGGATTCTAGTGTTGCCTCAGACTTCTGCTCACAGATAGGAGTGCAGAAGAGCTAGGATAGTGAGAATTAGGTTGTTGGTGTGCATGAAGAGACCTATTATTTGGGTTCATGAATTTTTTTTTTAAAGTATGTTTTCATGAACACTGTATATGTAGAAGCTTTATTTTAGAAGATAGGGGGGATGTGTCTTTGTGTGTGCATGCATGCATGTGCATAATGGTGCATATGCATGGTGTGCCCTGGGGGTCCTGGAGGTCACCTTGCATTTGCTTCCTATCTTCAGCTCAGGATAAAAAATCCACGCTGAAATTGTCCTAGTGGTTTATTTCCTCCCTTGCAATGAAAGGCCAGCAATTATGACCTCAGACTTCTTCCCCCTAAGCTAGAAGATGATGCAGAGCAGAACATCAGAAATAGCAAAAGCTGCTCAGAGCTCCTTGCATTTTCCCTCCTAATGTTCTCAACTGTGCTTTGAACAAGTCAATGCTTGCTCAACAGCCTACTTAGCATTCTTGTGTACAGGTTGCCAGAGTCATTTAGTTTGAAGAACACCAAGGCTCAGAAAAAAGAACTGGCTTAAAATCTGTCACGCCTCTGCTGGGAAAAGAAAGGGGAACAGGGATGGTGAAGTCTGAGCTTTCATTCTGACAAGATATGTAAAAAGAGCCTTTGGGGCTGTTCTTTTTTCTTCTCTTCAGCAATCATTACCTCCTTTTCAGTTTGCATTGTTATTAAGTCTTAGAGTGCACGAATAATGGACAGATTAATTCAAGAAAGTTAGAAGCCAATTTCAATAACAGAACAAAAAAAGGTCTATTGTTTGCAGTCAGTGTCTGCTTCTCCTTCTAATGATTAAGTCAAAGCACTGTTCACAAGTTTTCTTCCTGACTGGGTAAAAACTAGTCTCCAAAGATAAGTTATATATTAGCAAGATTATTAGTGGGTGGGGTTGTGTCAGAAAGCAGAAAGTTTGACTCACCAGAGACTAGAGCAGGCCTCTGGAGCCATTACCAGGAAGGAGGAAAGGAACACACTGGAGAAGGCCCTGGCTTTCTGGCTGGCATTTGAGCAGGAAGGGTGTGCACAAGGGTCTGGGAAAAGCCAGTCCAATCAGAGCCAGGACACCCACGTTGTTCATCAAGGAATCTGGATTCTAGTGTTGCCTCAGACTTCTGCTCACAGATAGGAGTGCAGAAGAGCTAGGATAGTGAGAATTAGGTTGTTGGTGTGCATGAAGAGACCTATTATTTGGGTTCATGAATTTTTTTTTTAAAGTATGTTTTCATGAACACTGTATATGTAGAAGCTTTATTTTAGAAGATAGGGGGGATGTGTCTTTGTGTGTGCATGCATGCATGTGCATAATGGTGCATATGCATGGTGTGCCCTGGGGGTCCTGGAGGTCACCTTGCATTTGCTTCCTATCTTCAGCTCAGGATAAAAAATCCACGCTGAAATTGTCCTAGTGGTTTATTTCCTCCCTTGCAATGAAAGGCCAGCAATTATGACCTCAGATTTCTTCCCCCTAAGCTAGAAGATGATGCAGAGCAGAACATCAGAAATAGCAAAAGCTGCTCAGAGCTCCTTGCATTTTCCCTCCTAATGTTCTCAACTGTGCTTTGAACAAGTCAATGCTTGCTCAACAGCCTACTTAGCATTCTTGTGTACAGGTTGCCAGAGTCATTTAGTTTGAAGAACACCAAGGCTCAGAAAAAAGAACTGGCTTAAAATCTGTCACGCCTCTGCTGGGAAAAGAAAGGGGAACAGGGATGGTGAAGTCTGAGCTTTCATTCTGACAAGATATGTAAAAAGAGCCTTTGGGGCTGTTCTTTTTTCTTCTCTTCAGCAATCATTACCTCCTTTTCAGTTTGCATTGTTATTAAGTCTTAGAGTGCACGAATAATGGACAGATTAATTCAAGAAAGTTAGAAGCCAATTTCAATAACAGAACAAAAAAAGGTCTATTGTTTGCAGTCAGTGTCTGCTTCTCCCTAAATGTGCCTTGACTATTAAGAGGAGGAGAGTAGAGAGGAACAACCAAACCCCTTGGGAGAGAGGGAGGGAGGAACAGAAAGTGTAGGCTCTGTCACGTGACTGCATTTGCACCTTGGCAAACATCCCTTTTATCGATTCTTTTGGATAAAGAAACATGAGTTTACAGTGTGTCTACATTTACAAAGGTATTCAATGATATGAGTTAATTATTGTCAGAGTACTTATTGAATTTTTGGTTCAATGTCTAGCCGATTTAGCAAGAGTTAGGCTTCCTCTAAACTGACATTGCAGCAAACTTGACCTAATGGAAGCCACTGCCATGGGCCACTGTGACATCTGCTTGTCAGCACAGACGTGAGGAACCTTTGGTTCAGGGGCTGAGTGAGACTACACTCCCTTCCTAATGAGTGTGACTTGGCTTTGGGGTCTGACTGTCCTTGGAACTGGGCACAGAGCTTTAGAAACGGAAAGTCCCATTTGGAATTGAGAACTCATGTTCTGGGCAAAAGTAATATTAATATCAGGTATTCTGAAGACGATGAAAGCAAAACTCATTTTTTCCTTCATGAATAGAAAGAATGAAGTCCAGATTATTATTTAGCAGCAACATCCAATGGAGAGTTGAAATTTGGCACTAGCCCCAAAAGAGTGCTTTTCCAAGTACGCAAAGGTGCGTTTGGGGCATTTTCCTCCTAATGTTCTCAACTGTGCTTTGAACAAGTCAATGCTTGCTCAACAGCCTACTTAGCATTCTTGTGTACAGGTTGCCAGAGTCATTTAGTTTGAAGAACACCAAGGCTCAGAAAAAAGAACTGGCTTAAAATCTGTCACGCCTCTGCTGGGAAAAGAAAGGGGAACAGGGATGGTGAAGTCTGAGCTTTCATTCTGACAAGATATGTAAAAAGAGCCTTTGGGGCTGTTCTTTTTTCTTCTCTTCAGCAATCATTACCTCCTTTTCAGTTTGCATTGTTATTAAGTCTTAGAGTGCACGAATAATGGACAGATTAATTCAAGAAAGTTAGAAGCCAATTTCAATAACAGAACAAAAAAAGGTCTATTGTTTGCAGTCAGTGTCTGCTTCTCCCTAAATGTGCCTTGACTATTAAGAGGAGGAGAGTAGAGAGGAACAACCAAACCCCTTGGGAGAGAGGGAGGGAGGAACAGAAAGTGTAGGCTCTGTCACGTGACTGCATTTGCACCTTGGCAAACATCCCTTTTATCGATTCTTTTGGATAAAGAAACATGAGTTTACAGTGTGTCTACATTTACAAAGGTATTCAATGATATGAGTTAATTATTGTCAGAGTACTTATTGAATTTTTGGTTCAATGTCTAGCCGATTTAGCAAGAGTTAGGCTTCCTCTAAACTGACATTGCAGCAAACTTGACCTAATGGAAGCCACTGCCATGGGCCACTGTGACATCTGCTTGTCAGCACAGACGTGAGGAACCTTTGGTTCAGGGGCTGAGTGAGACTACACTCCCTTCCTAATGAGTGTGACTTGGCTTTGGGGTCTGACTGTCCTTGGAACTGGGCACAGAGCTTTAGAAACGGAAAGTCCCATTTGGAATTGAGAACTCATGTTCTGGGCAAAAGTAGTATTAATATCAGGTATTCTGAAGACGATGAAAGCAAAACTCATTTTTTCCTTCATGAATAGAAAGAATGAAGTCCAGATTATTATTTAGCAGCAACATCCAATGGAGAGTTGAAATTTGGCACTAGCAAACCATCAGATATTCATGGAGTGCTTTTCCAAGTACAAGGCATCATTATAGGTGCCGTGCGGAGTGGAAAAATTAGGCAACATGAGTTTAGCCCTCAAAAATCATATACTTTTAAAAAAAAATCACACACTCTTTTGGAATGAGATCGAAGGATGGCTTCAAGATTTCCATGTTTCCTCTGAAATTACATGCAAAATTTTTGAGTACATATATTTTTTTTTGAAGGAGAATGTCAAGGGTTTTACATCAGATATCCAAAGAGACTCATTTCCTAAAAAATATCTAACAACTGGGGACATACTCATTATTTCATTGTAATAAAAATAAGAACTCACATTTATTATTGTGCTTACTATGTGCTAGGATTTATTTTAGGCACTTTGATTTTGACTCCTTAAATTGTCACAATAACCCTAGGGGGTCAGGATTGTTAATTTTCATTTGTCAGATATGAAAACTGAGACTTTGAGAAGTGTCTGTGTCCAAGGGCACGTGATTAATAAGTGGCAGTTGAGGATTTGGACTCAGATCTATTTGACCGCAGAGTCTTTGTTCTTAATCTCTATGACACACAGTGATCAGAATATATGAGAAGCAATAAAAGACAAAAGTAGAAGAGATAGCAGAGGAGGAGCATCTGAACATGAGGAGCCATGGAGGGGAGTGGAGGACTTCAAGCAGGACCAGAGCATCGTGCTCAGGAAGGAGGTGAGAACTGAACATGGCCTGTGAAAAAGAGAGGCTTTTCCCATTCATGGCTCAGGATGTGAGGTTTTGAATTTAGAAGCACTTTCCTACAACCCGATGAGGAAAGTTGAGGACTTCACTCCCTTCCTAATGAGTGTGACTTGGCTTTGGGGTCTGACTGTCCTTGGAACTGGGCACAGAGCTTTAGAAACGGAAAGTCCCATTTGGAATTGAGAACTCATGTTCTGGGCAAAAGTAGTATTAATATCAGGTATTCTGAAGACGATGAAAGCAAAACTCATTTTTTCCTTCATGAATAGAAAGAATGAAGTCCAGATTATTATTTAGCAGCAACATCCAATGGAGAGTTGAAATTTGGCACTAGCAAACCATCAGATATTCATGGAGTGCTTTTCCAAGTACAAGGCATCATTATAGGTGCCGTGGGGAGTGGAAAAATTAGGCAACATGAGTTTAGCCCTCAAAAATCATATACTTTTAAAAAAAAATCACACACTCTTTTGGAATGAGATCGAAGGATGGCTTCAAGATTTCCATGTTTCCTCTGAAATTACATGCAAAATTTTTGAGTACATATATTTTTTTTTGAAGGAGAATGTCAAGGGTTTTACATCAGATATCCAAAGAGACTCATTTCCTAAAAAATATCTAACAACTGGGGACATACTCATTATTTCATTGTAATAAAAATAAGAACTCACATTTATTATTGTGCTTACTATGTGCTAGGATTTATTTTAGGCACTTTGATTTTGACTCCTTAAATTGTCACAATAACCCTAGGGGGTCAGGATTGTTAATTTTCATTTGTCAGATATGAAAACTGAGACTTTGAGAAGTGTCTGTGTCCAAGGGCACGTGATTAATAAGTGGCAGTTGAGGATTTGGACTCAGATCTATTTGACTGCAGAGTCTTTGTTCTTAATCTCTATGACACACAGTGATCAGAATATATGAGAAGCAATAAAAGACAAAAGTAGAAGAGATAGCAGAGGAGGAGCATCTGAACATGAGGAGCCATGGAGGGGAGTGGAGGACTTCAAGCAGGACCAGAGCATCGTGCTCAGGAAGGAGGTGAGAACTGAACATGGCCTGTGAAAAAGAGAGGCTTTTCCCATTCATGGCTCAGGATGTGAGGTTTTGAATTTAGAAGCACTTTCCTACAACCCTAGTTCATGATTGTTGAAATTCTCCGCCTTACCAGTGTAAACCTTCAAGTGTACTTCTATACCCAACTCAACAAATAACTCTGCACTCCCATCAGGACAAAAGCAAAGCCCCCTCCCTCTGGGGGTCCCAGGTGAGCAAGGTGAGGCCCTGTTCACACACAAGTAGAGAAAACGCAGGGGGAGGTGGAGCTTGGCAGGAGCCTCTGGGCTGCAGTCTTGGGTCTGAATCAGTCTGATCTGGGAGTGGTGCTGATGGGGCTGGTGTGGACAGACAAGCTAAGGCTTCCATGGGGGAGAGAAAGAGGAGTGCAGGGCTGAGACCTGAAGTGCCTGCATGCTTCCCCACTGGCCTAGTTTCAGACTTTGCTGGACTTTATGACTCCGAGCCCTGTTGGTAGGGTCCAGCCCTTATCACTACTCTCAAGGGGCATTAGTTGATTAAATTCCTCTGCATATATCCCTTTAGGCTGGTCTCAGGAGCCTCCAGAAGTGTAGAGCTGAGCGGACTGGCAAAGCTCAGCATTGCCTGGGGTGGGGGTCAGCCTGGGTGTCCCCTTCCTTGTCTCTGGTGCCCCTGAGCAGTTTTCAGAGAGAGGTTCTGTGAGCCTCTGCCGGGCTTTGATGTCCTTCCAACTGTGCTAACAAAGACCAGACATTCCAAACTTAATCCTTCACCCCTATTTCTCTATAGGTTTTTTTTTTTTCTCCTCATCAAATGACAGGTGGGCAGAGGTAAATGGCCCAGAACTTCAACCTGTGTTAGGAGCCGCCTCGCTCTACTCTCCAGTACACTTGAGTTAACCTTACTTCAGGCTTCTTCTAGGTGTCCACATGGTAAATGGTCAGGAGGGTTCATCTGAATTCAGTTGTTTCTGATCAAATAAATCTTGGATGTAATAAGAGAGTTACACTGAGTATGTCTGTGTGAATGTCCTTACAGGATTTACCTTCAACAGTGGACTGACCCCCGGACTAATAATCTCTGAAATTACAGATACCATTTTTATCTGTAAATTATAAAAGCATATATTCAGTCTAAGCTACTAACCCTTCCTCTCACTGAGTCCAGCGATCCTTATAGGGAAACAAGCTGCCCTCTCTTAAAGGGGCTCTGTGGTCGACTCTCCCTCTGCTCTTCTCTGTTCTCTCTGTGTGTGTGTGTGTGTGTGTGTGTCTCACACACAGAGATACATCCAGACACACTGCATTCGAGGTTCTTATAATGGGATGGAGTACTTAGTCTTTCTTTCAGGAAACCCTGTGATTTGAGTGGGAAAGGTCTGCTATCTGGGATGTCTGGGTCATGTGTTACTAGGAAGAGAATCTACCTGATCTCTCTACTTACTCTAACAGTTGCTTTCTTCTCTTTACAGCGTCCTTCCCTATCTTAACCTTGTCAGAGAGCTCAGAGCTGACTTCAGAGACATTTCTGTCCCAGTCAAAGCTGTAGTGACCTAAGCCTGGTAGAGATTTACTACTTTTCATATATCATTACTCTCCAGGAGTACGTGGCCATGCAGAGGGTGAGGGAGGGTGCTTCACTTTCAGTGTGTATGGTCCCCTGCCAGGGCGGCAGAGGTCTTGGTAGATCTCTAGATGAACTGAACTTCCTCCACAGACATGAGACATCCTTCCCTGGGTACAATGGGAGCTTTAGAATATTCTAGTTCTCTGTGGATGGACCTAGGAACCTGCATTTTCAACAAGCACCCCCATTTGATTCTTGTGAAAACTAACTTTTCCTCTTAGCACTTACAGGTAGCATAGTAGCTAACCTTATATTAGGCAGTTATCTAACCATTTTTTCCTATCCTACACATTTCCCTCTCCTCCTTTAGAACACTCCATGACTTCAGGAAGTGTGTCTTTTGATTTACTGTTATCTGCATTCCCAGAATCTGGTACATAACAGATGTTCAATAATTATTCATTAAATGAATCAAAGTCTGAAAAATGGTGCTATCTTGGGATGTTGCAAAATATTGAGACATATGTATTTCTTATGGTCAAATTTCCTTTTGATATGTTATGACCTACGTGTATGTTTGTACATGGAGATGGATGGAAGTCTGGTGTCAGCTAGACTTCTGGTGTCTGCACTGCCCCAGGATTCATGGCATGGGTTTAAGTCACATAAATGTGATAATGCTCCATTTTAAACTAGACCATTTGTACTGTTTCCAAAAATATTATTTATGTTAAAACCCCACTTCCATGTTGAATCTATTGAACAGGTCATTTACAGTAAGAAAAATATGCTATCAGAATCCAACTATAAAATTTGCTCCTGGATAAAGAACATGCTTGGGTAGACATTGGTAGTATCAGCGTAGTGAAACATAAGTATGCTATGAATATATTTTATTTACTGATTTGTCAGGCAGAGAAAAACTCAACTGTTCACATAATGGTTGCATAGTTTGTTAAAGTCTCAAATAAAAAATCTATTCTTGAGCTTTTTAAGATTCCAACAAAGGAAAATAAAAGAGATCTCTCATCTACAGACCAAGAAGAAATATTAGAGTGGTCTGCCAAGCTCAAAGTAGAACAAGAATGTGGCTGTTGCCAAAACCTTTTAAGACTTCACTAATGGTACTCCCCGAGGAGTACGTCATGCAGAGGGTGAGGGAGGGTGCTTCACTTTCAGTGTGTATGGTCCCCTGCCAGGGCGGCAGAGGTCTTGGTAGATCTCTAGATGAACTGAACTTCCTCCACAGACATGAGACATCCTTCCCTGGGTACAATGGGAGCTTTAGAATATTCTAGTTCTCTGTGGATGGACCTAGGAACCTGCATTTTCAACAAGCACCCCCATTTGATTCTTGTGAAAACTAACTTTTCCTCTTAGCACTTACAGGTAGCATAGTAGCTAACCTTATATTAGGCAGTTATCTAACCATTTTTTCCTATCCTACACATTTCCCTCTCCTCCTTTAGAACACTCCATGACTTCAGGAAGTGTGTCTTTTGATTTACTGTTATCTGCATTCCCAGAATCTGGTACATAACAGATGTTCAATAATTATTCATTAAATGAATCAAAGTCTGAAAAATGGTGCTATCTTGGGATGTTGCAAAATATTGAGACATATGTATTTCTTATGGTCAAATTTCCTTTTGATATGTTATGACCTACGTGTATGTTTGTACATGGAGATGGATGGAAGTCTGGTGTCAGCTAGACTTCTGGTGTCTGCACTGCCCCAGGATTCATGGCATGGGTTTAAGTCACATAAATGTGATAATGCTCCATTTTAAACTAGACCATTTGTACTGTTTCCAAAAATATTATTTATGTTAAAACCCCACTTCCATGTTGAATCTATTGAACAGGTCATTTACAGTAAGAAAAATATGCTATCAGAATCCAACTATAAAATTTGCTCCTGGATAAAGAACATGCTTGGGTAGACATTGGTAGTATCAGCGTAGTGAAACATAAGTATGCTATGAATATATTTTATTTACTGATTTGTCAGGCAGAGAAAAACTCAACTGTTCACATAATGGTTGCATAGTTTGTTAAAGTCTCAAATAAAAAATCTATTCTTGAGCTTTTTAAGATTCCAACAAAGGAAAATAAAAGAGATCTCTCATCTACAGACCAAGAAGAAATATTAGAGTGGTCTGCCAAGCTCAAAGTAGAACAAGAATGTGGCTGTTGCAGCCAAATTCAGCTATCATAAATTTAAGTATGTGTTCCTTCTACTTGAGAATGGCTTCCTTCTGTCACTTAAAGGAAGAGCTGAGTCTTCCATTGCAGACATGTACCAGCCACGGAAAAAAGCTATAAAGTAAATTAAAATGCCCATGGGATATTTACTGGCCTTAAAAAATGTTCACTAGCTTCAAAATCTTTCCAGCATGCTTCAAGATGAGGCTAAATAGATGGAACTGTATAACTCTAACCAAACTCCATTTCCAAGCTTACCTCTAAGTCAACTCTAAGGCAAAGGGATGAAAAAAGAAATACTGGAGAGGATAGAAAAAAAACCACATGCTGCTTTAACAAAAAATATTTAAATGCCAAGTAAACAGCAAAGAAAGGCACACAGAAAGAAACTCTAACTACACTGAGACTACACTAGAAAATCTAATCCATCACTACACTGAAAGAACCATTCCGGCAGTAGTGTTTTTCCCATGTTAGCAATATGGTTGTGTCCACTGAAGTATTCTTTGGTGGGAAGTCATATGGTCAAGTTACCTTGTATTTAGCAAACAAGATGAATCTTAGATAGGAGGCCATACATGTCATCAAATACAATACTTACTTTATGTATGTTGGGGGAAAATGCTGACAACCAGAAACCAGGACTAGGCTGTGGTCTTGAGGTAGCTGTCCAGTGAGGATTCTCTAGGTCTCAGTAGGGATGAAAAAGAGCCATTCAGGCACCAAGTCTTACGTAACAAATATGTATGTGTATACACACACACACACACACACACACTCATACAGGGATCTTTCTGTGGCAACCGGGAAGTAAGGAGCTTTGAAAAAATCTGTAAGCATTTGTATCAATATTGCATGGTAGACAAATTAATTCTGGTAGTTCTACAAAATATTCCTGGCTGAAAGACAGTTTTTCACAACTTCCTATCATTTTGTTATGGAAATAAAGGATGAGGATAAAGGGAATGAGATTTTATTGAATGTCTACTATGTGTCCAGAAAGTTCCATAGGTACTCAAAAAGGGTCCCTGATTCTCCTGACTTTAGAGTTTTTCTTGAATGCTGAACGACTGTTAGCTGAGGCTCCTTCCCACATGATCTCATCTTCATGAGTTTCTTCTTCCTTAATAATTCTAAGTCTTGGCAGAAAAGGTACTCATATGCCCTCTAATCTGACCTCCCTCCCCTCGCCCCCTGGATGTCTCTTCCAGCCATCTCTCTCCACACCCTTAACCTTCTGTCATCAACCCTGCTGTCTTCTATCCAGCCTGAGGCACTTCAGGTGTGAACAAAGGCCTTTCTTTTTCCAGAAAGTACAACTACCACTTAAAGTGTCCGATAAAATTTACAAATGGTTTGAGAATAATAAGATTACAATGCCAAGATGGAAAATTCAGACCATAAACCAGATACCCTATTCCCGTGAACCATGAACTAAGCCTCTTAAGAGGGACCAGTTGTTGGTTGCTCCTTTATGAGACTCCAGTATACAACACTGGTCAGGGGCCAGTCCAACTCCCTCAACTCAGTAGTTGCTTACCTCAGGCCAAGTTTTTCTCAACTTGTCTCAATGTCTCAGCCTTTTACATTGTCACACATAGAAATCTTGTTCCTCATTCTCTGGAATGTCTTGGTTATAAAATGGAATTTGGCCTTTTTCTTTGGATAGCTAAATTCCCCCTTGAAATGCTGTTCTCAGGCAAAGACGGCGACTTCCTCTAAAAGTACATCCTTGAGCAATAGGTACAAAGTGCAGGTGGCTTTCAGATGGAGTTGTATATGCACTTTTTCATTTTAGACATTGCTACAGTGGGATGATCTCATCCCACTGTATAAAATGAATAAGACCATATCTTCAACTTACTGATTTGCTTATTATCTATCTTCCCTTAACAATAAGTTCCATAAAGGTATGATTTTGGTGTGTGTGTGTGTGTGTGTCTCATTATTTTATCTATATCAGTGTCAGACACCTAATGGGTACTCAGTATATATTTGTTGAAGGAATAAATCTTATGTAGCACTTGGTTTAAGCCAAGATGGGTATTATTAAATCTCATTTTCCGCAGGAGGAAAAGAGCATGAAAGAACATAGGAAACCAAGCCAGGATCCCATAGATAGAAAGTTTTAGAACATTTTGATGAGTTTTAGAGCCAATATTATTTCTGCTACATTTATTTATTATCATTTTTTTCCTCAGTAGCATTTGGTAGCTTTAGTATGTCTCATGTTTTGAGGATTTTTTTCTGAACTTAATCAGACATTTAAAGGGTAGTACTTTTTAGGATGATGGCAATAGTAGTGATGGAGACCCAAGGGAAAAGTGAACTGCAACAGAATGGAGTCAGGACCACATAATCCAAGGGTCTCATTCGTCTTGAATTTCTCCTTCTTAGGCTCAATTCTCACCTTTGCTAAAACAAAACAAACAGCCTAGCACCTGTAAACTTTGCCTGATTTTGCAGCATGGATTTGTTCTACATTTGAGCATCCATTTTTTTCTCTTCTTGATCCAAAGTCTAGTCTTTAAGAGCTTATTGCCTTTTGTAGCCACAGAGTAGAGCAAATTTAAGTGACAGACAGTGGAACAAATCTACAAATTTGAAAGTCTGGGTGCACATTGTGTCAAGCCTATATACTCACAGGCCACCATGAATTACAAGGAGAAGCAGAATAAAGACTAAAATGAAAAGAAAGGCTTTAAGCAAGTTCACTGCAGTCTCCACATCATTTTTTTTCTTTTTTTTGGTATCTTTCTAGCTGTGCTATGGGCATAATATATAACCCACAGTAGGGGTATGTAATCAATATCTGATGGTTGACTAACTGGATAAATTTCCTTTCTATTGACTAGTGTCCTTGATTTTCAATCTGGATTCACCCCATGTAAGTTTGTTCTTAAGGATTTCTGAATGTTCTGAAGGACTGTAGAGCTGGCCACATTATGTTTTTACGTCTAAAGATGTCAAGTCTCCTGACTTCCTGTATCTGAGGTTCACTGAAGTAGTTGTAGAAAAGAGCTAACATACACAAAATGGGAGAGGCTGCCCAACTAAAAGTCCTTCCAAAACACATGCCTGTGAAAGTCCACTGTCTTTGGGAAACATTTCATATATTTGTTGAAGGAATAAATCTTATGTAGCACTTGGTTTAAGCCAAGATGGGTATTATTAAATCTCATTTTCCGCAGGAGGAAAAGAGCATGAAAGAACATAGGAAACCAAGCCAGGATCCCATAGATAGAAAGTTTTAGAACATTTTGATGAGTTTTAGAGCCAATATTATTTCTGCTACATTTATTTATTATCATTTTTTTCCTCAGTAGCATTTGGTAGCTTTAGTATGTCTCATGTTTTGAGGATTTTTTTCTGAACTTAATCAGACATTTAAAGGGTAGTACTTTTTAGGATGATGGCAATAGTAGTGATGGAGACCCAAGGGAAAAGTGAACTGCAACAGAATGGAGTCAGGACCACATAATCCAAGGGTCTCATTCGTCTTGAATTTCTCCTTCTTAGGCTCAATTCTCACCTTTGCTAAAACAAAACAAACAGCCTAGCACCTGTAAACTTTGCCTGATTTTGCAGCATGGATTTGTTCTACATTTGAGCATCCATTTTTTTCTCTTCTTGATCCAAAGTCTAGTCTTTAAGAGCTTATTGCCTTTTGTAGCCACAGAGTAGAGCAAATTTAAGTGACAGACAGTGGAACAAATCTACAAATTTGAAAGTCTGGGTGCACATTGTGTCAAGCCTATATACTCACAGGCCACCATGAATTACAAGGAGAAGCAGAATAAAGACTAAAATGAAAAGAAAGGCTTTAAGCAAGTTCACTGCAGTCTCCACATCATTTTTTTTCTTTTTTTTGGTATCTTTCTAGCTGTGCTATGGGCATAATATATAACCCACAGTAGGGGTATGTAATCAATATCTGATGGTTGACTAACTGGATAAATTTCCTTTCTATTGACTAGTGTCCTTGATTTTCAATCTGGATTCACCCCATGTAAGTTTGTTCTTAAGGATTTCTGAATGTTCTGAAGGACTGTAGAGCTGGCCACATTATGTTTTTACGTCTAAAGATGTCAAGTCTCCTGACTTCCTGTATCTGAGGTTCACTGAAGTAGTTGTAGAAAAGAGCTAACATACACAAAATGGGAGAGGCTGCCCAACTAAAAGTCCTTCCAAAACACATGCCTGTGAAAGTCCACTGTCTTTGGGAAACATTTCATATACCTGCTTTCTGGACAAGTGATTGAGCAGTCATTTTTGTTAGATGCCTCCATCTTTTTGGCCTTTTAGACTGCTTGATGACTCAAGATACTCATACTTCTCCTCTGTTTCTTTTGTATCTACAATCTGCATGGAATATTCCACTTGTTTTTAGTTGTGACTAGAGGCTAGGAGTGTTCACTTCACAGGTTTTGGCTAGGTTTATACCATCCAGAGAAAGTGGCTTAAGAGAATGCTACAAGGCTTCCCCTGGTGGTCCAGTGAGTAAGGACACTGCCTTGCAGTGCAAGGGGCGCCGGCTTGATCCCTGGCCTGGGAAGATCCCAAGTGCGGCGGAGTGGCTGGACCCATGTGTCCAATTACCGAGCCTGAGCTCTGGCGCATGTGCGCCCAGAGCCGGCACTCTGCGATGAGAGAGGCCACCGCAATGGGAGGCCCACAGGAGCCAAAGAACGAAGATGGATGAAAATAGAGAAATGAAAGACCAATAGAAGTGGCCCGCCCATCCCCCTCCCTCCCCACCCCACCCCCCAAAAGATAAATAAATAAAATTAAAAAAAAAAGAGAGAATGCTGCAAACGTTATTCATAATAGCCTCAAATTAAAAGCAATCTAAAAGTCTGTCAACTGATGAATGGATAAGTAAAATGTGAATATAATGGAATATTTTCAACTAATAATATTCACATAATAAATATTAGTCACAAAAAGAAATGGAGTCTTATAGATTCATGTTACTATATGAATAAATTTTGATAATATTACACTAAGTTAAAGAAGACAGTCGCAAAGGACCACATAGTGCTTGATTTTATTTACATGAACTATCCATAAAAGTCAACTCTATTGAGAAAGAAAGATTAGGGGTTGTTTAGTGTTGATTGTGAAGGGAAAGCTGTGGGGAGGGTGTGTGAGGAGTGCAAGGTTTTTTTCTGAGATAACAGAAATATCCTAAAATTAATTAGGGTGATGGTGAAGTAGGAAAAGGTATTCCATGCAAATGGAAATCAAAGAAAGTTAGAGCAGCAATACTTACATCAGACAAAATGGACCTTAAAATAAAGACTGTTACAGAGACAAAGAAGGACACTACATAATGATTAAGGAATCAATCTAAGAAGATGTAATAATTCTAAATATATATGCACCCAACATAGGAGCACTAAGGACTATAAAAGGGCAAACCAACAGTAACACAATAATGGCGATTTTTAACACTCTATTTACATCAGTGGACAGATCATTCAGATAGAAAATCAATAAGGAAAACACAGGTTTAAATAATACATTAGACCAACTTAATTAATATTTATAGAGCATTCCACTTGAAAGCAGAAGAATGTATATTTTTTTCACATACACATGGAATATTCTCCAGGATCAATCACATGCTGTGGCACAAAGAAAACTTCAGCAAATTTAAGAAAACTGAATTCTTAACAAGCATCTTTTCTTACCACAACACTATGAAAACAGAAATTGCCTATAAGAAAAACATCCAAAAGAATACGGTGATTAAACAATATGCTACTAAACAACCAATAGATAAATGACAAAATCAAATAGGAAATAAAAAATACCTCAGGACGAATGAAAATGAAAACATAAGGATCCAAAATCTATGGGATACAACAAAAGCAGTTTTGAGAGGGAAATTTACAGCAGAACAAGGTTACCTCAAGAACCAAGAAAAATCTCAAATAAACAAGCAAACTTTATACCTAAAGCAGCTTGAGAAAGCACAAACAAAACCTAAAGTTTTGTTTAGAAGGAAAGAGTCATAAAGATCATAGCAGAAATAAATGTGATAGAGATGAAGAGAACAATAGAAAAATCAATGAAACTAAAAGCTGGTTTTTTAAAAATATAAACAAAATCAATAAACCTTTAGCAAGATTCATCACAAAAAAAAGGGAGTTGGCCCAAATAAATAAAATTAGAAATGAAGAAGTTACAACTGACACCACAGAAATCAAAGGGCCATAAGAAGCTACATTAGGCAGCTTTATACTAATAAAATGGACAACCTAGAAGAAATGGACAAATTCTTAGAAAAGTACAATCTCCCAAACTGAACCAGGAAGAAATAGAATATATATATATACACACACAGACACACACAGACACACACATTGTAAGTACTGAAATTTAAACTGTGATTTAAAATTTCCCAAAAAACAAAGTCCATGACTAGATGGCTTCACAGGCAAATGCTACCATTTACAGTTAATGGCTATCCTTCTGAAACTATTCTAAAAAATTGCAGAGGAAGAAACACTTTCAGACTCATTTTATGAGGCTACCATCACCCTGATACCAAAACCAAAGATATCACAAAAAGAAGAAAATTACAGGCCAGTATCACTGATGGACGTAGAGACAAAAATCCTCAAGAAAATACTAGCAATTAGTATCCAACAATAGAGTAAGAAGATCTTGATCATCATGATCAAGTGGGATTCATCCCAGGCATGCAAGAATGTTTTCAATATCTGCAAACAATCAGTATGATATATCACATTAACAAATTAAAGAATAAAAACCACATGATTACCTCATGTATATAGAAAAAGTTTTAAACAAAATTCAGCACACACTTATGGTAACAACTCTCCAGAAAGTGGGCATAGATGGAATGTACTCCAACATAATAAAGGCCATATATGAAAAACCCACAGCAAACATCATGCTTCATAGTGAAATGCTGCAAGCACTTTCTCATAGTTCAGGAATAAAACAAGCATGCCCACTCTTGCCACTTTAATTCAACCAAGTTCTGGAATTCTTAGCCACAGCAAACAGAGAAGAAAGAGAAATAAAAGGAATCCAAATTGGAAAAGAAGAAGTAAAACTGTCACTGTTGGCAGATGACATGCTAATCTACATAGAAAATTCTAAAGATGCTACCAGAAAACTACCAGAGTTCATCAATAGTTCAGTAAAGCTTCAGGTCACAAAGCTAATACATAGAAATCTGTTGCATTTCTATACACTAACAACAACAAAAAAAGATTAGAAAGAGAAGTTAAAGAAAAATCCCATCTACTATTGGGTGGTAAGAATAAAATACCTAAGAGCAAGCCTACCTAAGAAGGTCAAAAACCTGTACTCTCAAAACTATAAGACACTCACAAAAGAAATTGAAGATAACACAAACAGATGAGAAGATATACTGTCCTTGGATTGGAAGAGTTACTATTGTCAAAATGACCATACTGCCTAGGGATTCCCTGGTGGTGGAGTGGGTAAAGAGTTTGCCTTGCAGTTCAAGGGGCACCAGTTCAATCCCTGATCCAGGAAGATCGCACGTGCCAGGGAGCATCTGGGCCGGTGTGTCCAATTATGAGCCAGCGCCTGGAGCTCACATGCCCAACGGTGCAGTGGGATGCAATGAGAAAAAGCTTACCATCACCATCACCCTGATACCAAAACCAAAGATATCACAAAAAGAAGAAAATTACAGGCCAGTATCACTGATGGACGTAGAGACAAAAATCCTCAAGAAAATACTAGCAATTAGTATCCAACAATAGAGTAAGAAGATCTTGATCATCATGATCAAGTGGGATTCATCCCAGGCATGCAAGAATGTTTTCAATATCTGCAAACAATCAGTATGATATATCACATTAACAAATTAAAGAATAAAAACCACATGATTACCTCATGTATATAGAAAAAGTTTTAAACAAAATTCAGCACACACTTATGGTAACAACTCTCCAGAAAGTGGGCATAGATGGAATGTACTCCAACATAATAAAGGCCATATATGAAAAACCCACAGCAAACATCATGCTTCATAGTGAAATGCTGCAAGCACTTTCTCATAGTTCAGGAATAAAACAAGCATGCCCACTCTTGCCACTTTAATTCAACCAAGTTCTGGAATTCTTAGCCACAGCAAACAGAGAAGAAAGAGAAATAAAAGGAATCCAAATTGGAAAAGAAGAAGTAAAACTGTCACTGTTGGCAGATGACATGCTAATCTACATAGAAAATTCTAAAGATGCTACCAGAAAACTACCAGAGTTCATCAATAGTTCAGTAAAGCTTCAGGTCACAAAGCTAATACATAGAAATCTGTTGCATTTCTATACACTAACAACAACAAAAAAAGATTAGAAAGAGAAGTTAAAGAAAAATCCCATCTACTATTGGGTGGTAAGAATAAAATACCTAAGAGCAAGCCTACCTAAGAAGGTCAAAAACCTGTACTCTCAAAACTATAAGACACTCACAAAAGAAATTGAAGATAACACAAACAGATGAGAAGATATACTGTCCTTGGATTGGAAGAGTTACTATTGTCAAAATGACCATACTGCCTAGGGATTCCCTGGTGGTGGAGTGGGTAAAGAGTTTGCCTTGCAGTTCAAGGGGCACCAGTTCAATCCCTGATCCAGGAAGATCGCACGTGCCAGGGAGCATCTGGGCCGGTGTGTCCAATTATGAGCCAGCGCTCTGGAGCTCACATGCCCAAAGCTGGTGACTGCAGTGAGAGAGGCCACTGCAATGGGAGGCCCACATATGGTAAATAATAAAGATGGATGAAAATAAATAAATAAAAATAATAAAAAAATAAATGCTTTTTAAAAAAAGACTACACTACCAAAAACAATTTTCAGCCTCTAAAGCTACCAATGACATTTTTCATGGAACTAGAACAATAATTTTTTTTTAAATTTGTGTGGAGACACAAAAGCCTTGAAATAGCCAAAGCAATCCTAAGAAAGAAAAATAAGAACTGGAGGAATCAGTCTCCCTGACTTCAGACTATACTACAAAATGAAAGTCATCAAAATAGCAAAATCCTGGCACAAAAACAGAAATATAGATCAGTGGAACAGAATGGAAAGCTCCCAAACTCATACAACTAAGGATCAACCCACAACAAAGGAGGTAAGACTATACAATGGAGCAAAGACAGTTTCTTCAATAAATGGTGCTGGGAAAACTGGATGGCAACATGTAAACAATGAAATTAGAGCACTCTTTAATGCCATATACAAAAATAAACTCAAAATAAATTAAATACCTAAATGTAAGACTGGATAACTTAAAATTCTGAGAGGAAAATATAGGCAGTTCTCTCTCTGACATAAATTACAGCAGTATCTTTTTCTTTCTATTTTTTAAAAAAAATTTTTTTTAAAAGATTTATTTATTTATTTATTTTAGGGGGGGTGGGGTGAGGAGGGAGGGGAGCAGGTGGGCCACTTCTATTGGTCTTTCATTTGTCCGTTTTCATCTATCTTTGTTCTTTGGCCTGTGTGGGCCTCCCATCCTGGTGGCCTCTGTTGTCACAGAGTGCCGGCTCTGGGCGCATGCGCTCCAGAGCTCCGGCTCGGTCATTGGACACATGGGTCCAGCCTCTCCGTGGCACGTGGGATCTTCCCAGGCCAGGGATCGAGCCGGCGCCCCTTGCACTGCAAGGCGGTGTCCTTACCCACTGGACCACTAGGGAAGCCCAGCAGTATCTTTTTCAATCCTTCTTGAGTAATGGAGATAGAAATAAAAATATTCAAATGGAACCTAATTAAATGCAAAATCTTTTGCATAACAAAGGAAACAAAACAAAGAAAACCCATAGAATGTGAGAAAATTTTTGAAAATGGACTGACATTGAAACATGAAAACAGGTTTAACATTGCTAATTATTAGAGAAATGCAAAGCCAATCTACAATGAGGTATCTCCTTATACCCGTCAGAATAGCCACCATCAAGAAGTCTACAAATAATAAACACTGGAGAGGAGGTGGAGGAAAAAGAACCCTCCTACACTGTTGGTGGTAATGTAAATCAGTACAGTCACAATGGAAAACAGTAGGGAGGTTCCTTAAACACTATATATAGAGATATCATATGGTCCTGCAATCCTAATCCCGGGCATGAATGTGGAGAAAATGATAATTCTAGAAGATACATGCACCGTAATGTTCATTGTGGCACTATTTACAATAGCCAAGATATAGAAGCAACCTAAATGTCCAGACATGCAAATGGATAAAGAAGATGTGGTCTATGTATCTACACATACATACAATGGAATACCACTCATCCATAAAAAGAATGAAATAATGCCATTCATAGCAACATGGATGGACCATGAGATTATCATACTAAATGAATTAAATCAGACAAAGACAATATCACATGCTGTCAGTTTTATGTGGAATCTAAAAAACTGATACAAATGAACTTATATTTACAGAACAGACTCACAAACTTATGGTTCCCAAAGGGGAAAGGTTGGAGGGGGTGAGGGATAAATTCAGAGGTTAAAATGAACATGTGGATGCTACTGTATAGAAAATAGATAATGAGGACCCACTGTATAGCACAGTGAATTATACTCAATAGTTTGTAATAACCTACAAGTGAAAAGAATCTAAAAAAGAATGTATATATATGCATAACTGAATCAATGTGCTATACACCTGAAACTAATACAAAACTATAAATCAACTATACTTCAATAAAATAAAATAAAATAAAATAAAATAGATTATTGCAATGGACATGTCATGTTCTGAAAACACTGAAAGCTATTGAAATGCACACTTTCAAAGATGGATTACTAGAATGACATGTCAATTATATCTCAATGAAGCATTTCAAGGAGACAGAGAGAATGCTGCTAACAAAAAGAAGCAGAGATAAGAGATGGACAGAGTATTCAGAGAGTGCCTGAGTAATTGTGTCTAGATTTTATTCTTCATATTCCATCCAGCTCTTCCCAAACTTGATTTGTTGGGCCAATAAAATCCTAGTGCCTCCTTTTCCAGTCTTCCCTTTCCTTTTTTTCTTGATTAGTCTAATTCAAGTTGGCCTTCTGTCACTGTTACGGCAGGATAAGAGGGTATGTTTAGAAGGCAGTGGGTCTGTGCCCTCCATCAGGGCACTCTGATCTTCATGTCAAATAGAATATGACTTCAGGTCTTCATACATTCTGGATGCTTGATAAATGTTTTTTAAACAGAAATATTTCCAAACTTAAGTGGAAGAGCTTTCTCTATGCGGACCTGAGGTCAAAGATCCTCTTCTTTCAGCTCAAGTTGGTTTTCTTTGATAAATTAATGCCAAATTATTTCCAAAATCCTATCTAGAAGATTTGTTGGCATTTATAATTTTTCCTGAAAGAAAATTCAAAGTTTTACCTGTTGCCTTAAATTTAACTGGACTTCTCTGGTGGCTCAGAAGGTAAAAAATCCACATGCAATGCGGGAGACCTGGGTTCAACCCCTGGGTTGGGAAGATTCACTGGAGAAAGGAATGACTACCCCACTCCACTATTGCCTGGAAAATTCCATGGCTCATCCATGGGGTTGACATAAAGGTTGGAGGGGTGAGATAAATTCAGAGGTTAAAATGAACATGTGGATGCTACTGTATAGAAAATAGATAATGAGGACCCACTGTATAGCACAGTGAATTATACTCAATAGTTTGTAATAACCTACAAGTGAAAAGAATCTAAAAAAGAATGTATATATATGCATAACTGAATCAATGTGCTATACACCTGAAACTAATACAAAACTATAAATCAACTATACTTCAATAAAATAAAATAAAATAAAATAAAATAGATTATTGCAATGGACATGTCATGTTCTGAAAACACTGAAAGCTATTGAAATGCACACTTTCAAAGATGGATTACTAGAATGACATGTCAATTATATCTCAATGAAGCATTTCAAGGAGACAGAGAGAATGCTGCTAACAAAAAGAAGCAGAGATAAGAGATGGACAGAGTATTCAGAGAGTGCCTGAGTAATTGTGTCTAGATTTTATTCTTCATATTCCATCCAGCTCTTCCCAAACTTGATTTGTTGGGCCAATAAAATCCTAGTGCCTCCTTTTCCAGTCTTCCCTTTCCTTTTTTTCTTGATTAGTCTAATTCAAGTTGGCCTTCTGTCACTGTTACGGCAGGATAAGAGGGTATGTTTAGAAGGCAGTGGGTCTGTGCCCTCCATCAGGGCACTCTGATCTTCATGTCAAATAGAATATGACTTCAGGTCTTCATACATTCTGGATGCTTGATAAATGTTTTTTAAACAGAAATATTTCCAAACTTAAGTGGAAGAGCTTTCTCTATGCGGACCTGAGGTCAAAGATCCTCTTCTTTCAGCTCAAGTTGGTTTTCTTTGATAAATTAATGCCAAATTATTTCCAAAATCCTATCTAGAAGATTTGTTGGCATTTATAATTTTTCCTGAAAGAAAATTCAAAGTTTTACCTGTTGCCTTAAATTTAACTGGACTTCTCTGGTGGCTCAGAAGGTAAAAAATCCACATGCAATGCGGGAGACCTGGGTTCAACCCCTGGGTTGGGAAGATTCACTGGAGAAAGGAATGACTACCCCACTCCACTATTGCCTGGAAAATTCCATGGCTCATCCATGGGGTTGCAAAGAGTTGGACATGACTAAGCGACTTTCATTTAAATTTAACTGGAATGTATTGATGGGCTGGTAGTATTGATGGCTATTTCTGGCCTATGAGGCCATCAAGAAAAAAATGCTAGTGAATTTTCTGTTACACTCATCCTAAAATGTGATAAATATTCTGTTGCGCAGCACAATGATTACATTTGAATTCTTTATGGAACACATGTATATTGTGGTTCTCAAATTTGAGTGTGCATTATAATCACCTGGAGGGCTTGTTAAAACACAGATTCCAGGGCCTCTGCCTAGATTTCTGGATTCGGTGGGTCTGGGGAGACCTGAGAATGTGCACTTCTCAGGTAACAAGTACCACGGGATACAGACGCTGAGACCTAGGGATTCCACATGGAGTGCCACTGAGCTATAGTGCATGACTAAATGCTTCATTTTTTTTTTAAACTTGTATTTAATTGTCTTGTGGGTTATTTAATTTGATTATATAAATTGGAATTTGACCCAGTGACCTGGATATGAAACTTTCATAGCTCATTTCTAATTCATGAAGCCCCAGTTTTCAATTAAATAGTGATTATGTTAGTTTTCAAATGTTCCATTGCAAACATCAGTTTTTGTCCAGATCTATGGTTGCCTTTTCCACATTGGCTCAATCCCAGTGTCATTATAATCCTTTGGGGATCATTGGAGATGTAAATTCCCAACTGAACTGGGTCTGGCAGAGAAAGGAGAGGAGGTGGGTAGAGTGGCTGGATTCTAAACTATCAGCTCCACAACTGTCTAAAAATAAGTCCTTTAAGTCAAAAAGACTGGTTGAGTAATGAAAATGAGATGATTAGGAACATTTTGCAGAGCTGCCTCTGAGGTATATAAGTCTTCATGTGACATTTCCCTTTTTTCCCTCCGCTGGGAGAAATGCAATGTGCTGAAATGCCTAAATACCAGACTTTGTGTGACTTCAAATAAAATTATGAGAAAGGGCAAGTCAGCACAAGGGACAGAAGGAATTTCAGTGCTCAGCTTTAAAATGTTTGTGCTAAGATTATTAAGTCCTTCAAAAGAGCAGTGATCCATGCATATGGGGTATTTAAAAACCTGTATGACATTCTTACATGTATGTATATGTATAGTTTATTAGACTTTAGGGTCTTACAAATTATGGGGTCTGTACAGAGAATGGCAGATCAATGTACAGCTTGAATATTTATCATCTGTACACACCTATATAATCAGTATCCAGATAAAAAAAGAAGTCATTGTCATCTTCCCAGGATCCTCCCCATGTCCCCTGAAGCTACACTCTCCCCTCTAAGTAACAACTGTCTAGTATTCTGACAGCATTTGCCCTTTATTTCCTCTTTTAATTAAACAGAATCACAGAGAATTTTTTTAATATCTCTTTTTACCTTTTTTTGGGGGGGGCCCTTCTATTGATTTTTCATTTATTTATCTTTGTTCTTTGACCTGTGTGGGCCTCCCATCGCAGGGGCCTCTCTCCTCACAGAGCACTGGCTCTAGGTGCATGCACTCCAGAGCTCTGGCTAGGTAGTTGGACACTTCGGTCCGGACACTTTGGTCCAGCCACTCCGTAGCACACGGGATCATCCCAGGCCAGGGATCGAACTGGCGCCCCTTGCACTGCAAGGTGGTGTCCTTACCCACTGGACCACCAGGGAAGCCTGGAATATTTTTTTTATATCCAGCTTTTTCTATAGTGATTATGTTAGTTTTCAAATGTTCCATTGCAAACATCAGTTTTTGTCCAGATCTATGGTTGCCTTTTCCACATTGGCTCAATCCCAGTGTCATTATAATCCTTTGGGGATCATTGGAGATGTAAATTCCCAACTGAACTGGGTCTGGCAGAGAAAGGAGAGGAGGTGGGTAGAGTGGCTGGATTCTAAACTATCAGCTCCACAACTGTCTAAAAATAAGTCCTTTAAGTCAAAAAGACTGGTTGAGTAATGAAAATGAGATGATTAGGAACATTTTGCAGAGCTGCCTCTGAGGTATATAAGTCTTCATGTGACATTTCCTTTTTCCCTCCGCTGGGAGAAATGCAATGTGCTGAAATGCCTAAATACCAGACTTTGTGTGACTTCAAATAAAATTATGAGAAAGGGCAAGTCAGCACAAGGGACAGAAGGAATTTCAGTGCTCAGCTTTAAAATGTTTGTGCTAAGATTATTAAGTCCTTCAAAAGAGCAGTGATCCATGCATATGGGGTATTTAAAAACCTGTATGACATTCTTACATGTATGTATATGTATAGTTTATTAGACTTTAGGGTCTTACAAATTATGGGGTCTGTACAGAGAATGGCAGATCAATGTACAGCTTGAATATTTATCATCTGTACACACCTATATAATCAGTATCCAGATAAAAAAAGAAGTCATTGTCATCTTCCCAGGATCCTCCCCATGTCCCCTGAAGCTACACTCTCCCCTCTAAGTAACAACTGTCTAGTATTCTGACAGCATTTGCCCTTTATTTCCTCTTTTAATTAAACAGAATCACAGAGGGAATTTTTTTTTTAATATCTCTTTTTACCTTTTTTTGGGGGGGGCCCTTCTATTGATTTTTCATTTATTTATCTTTGTTCTTTGACCTGTGTGGGCCTCCCATCGCAGGGGCCTCTCTCCTCACAGAGCACTGGCTCTAGGTGCATGCACTCCAGAGCTCTGGCTAGGTAGTTGGACACTTCGGTCCGGACACTTTGGTCCAGCCACTCCGTAGCACACGGGATCATCCCAGGCCAGGGATCGAACTGGCGCCCCTTGCACTGCAAGGTGGTGTCCTTACCCACTGGACCACCAGGGAAGCCTGGAATATTTTTTTTATATCCAGCTTTTTTCTAGTCTCTGAAAACAATCAAAACTCTAACACATTGCAAAACTTTAATTATTGTTGTGATTTAAAAAGTAATACTCATGGTAAATTTAAAAAGCAAATTTCAAACAACGTCAAAAGATACAGAATAGGGCTTCCCCAGTGGTGGAAAATCCCACATGCTGCGGAGCGGCTGGACTGGTGTGTCCAGTTGCAAGCCAACGCTCTGGGGCACATGCACCCAGAATCAGTGCTCTGTAACGAGAGAGGCCACTGTGATGGGAGGCCCTCATAGGCCAAAGAATTAAGATGGATGAAAATAAATAAATGAAGAACCAATAAAAGAGGCCAAAATTAAAAAAAAAAAAAGATACAGAATAAAAACAAGAAGGTATATGTGCGGTTTAGTGGTAGATGATTCATTTTTACTGGTGTACAGTGTGCCATTGTGTGGATTTACCTCAGTCTGTTTAACCTCTCTACTGCTGATGGGCTTTTGGATATTTTCAATTTGGGACTATCATGAACAGAGCTATGGAGTTTTTGAGCTTCCCAGATGGTACAGTTGTAAAGAATTCACCTGTAATTACAGGAGACACAAGAGACATGAGCTTGATCCCTGGGATGGAAAGATACCCTGAAGTAGGAAATGACACTCTGCTCCAGAAGTTGTGCCTAGAAAATTCCATGGACAGAGGAGCCTGGCAGGCTACAGTCCATGGAGCTGCAAAGAGTCAGACACAATTGAGAGGCTGAACATATATGGAATTTTAATATATTTCTTCTGATAAACTTTTGTTGGGTTTTAAGAATGGAATGCTAGATCATAGACTGTGCATATATTCAGTTTTAGTAGATACTGACAAATCTTAGTAGTTTCTATGGGGATTTTCCCATTGGAAACAGGAATATACAAAAGTTTCAGTTTATCCACATCCTCAGAAATAGCTGAAAAATTCTCATCTTACTTTTTAGCCATTCTGTTGTGCAGAATTAGCCCCATCTTGGTTTAAATGTACATTTCCTGATGGCTAATGAAAATGAACACATTTTTCATTTTTAAAATTTTTGGCCATTTAGACATACCTTCTTTGGTACAAGTATTGGTTTAAGTCTTTTGCCCATTTCTTCTTGACTAAGAGAATTCTTTAAATATTCAGAGTATGATTCCTTTGTCAGATGCGTATATTGTGAATATCATCTACTATTACCATGTTTCTTTTTCATTCTTTCCAGTGTTTTTATATTATCATTTCTTCTTTTATGAATATCACTTTGGGTGACATGTTTTAGAAGGTTTTTTGCCAATTGCAAGTTTACAAAGATTTTCTCCTCTATCTTCTTGCAAGGTTTACCTTTCATATTTAAATCTGCAATCTATGTGTAATTACTTTTTATCTCCGATATGAAATAGAAGTCAAAGTTCTTGCTATCTTTTTTTTTCTGAATGCTGTCTAGCACCATTTATTAAAAAGGCGATTTTTCCTTATCTGTGTCTTTCATGGACCTGAAAGCCTTCTATTGCATATTTTTCCAATATTTTTAATTCAGGGTGGCTTTTGGATATATTTTTCTTCTTTTTTTCCACAAGCACAATTCTCGACATCAGCCCCTTTACCTGAGACCTCTGCCACAAACATCCTAACTGGCCTCTCTGCTCCCATAACCTAGTTTCAATTCTCGTGGCCATTTTCCTCTTATTATTCTCATTGATTCTAGGTTAATTTCTGAAACAACATTTGCATCAGATTAGTTAAAACATATATTCATTTTCTGTGGCTGCTCTAACAAACTACCACAAATGTCGATGCTTAAGACAACAGAAATTTATTCTCTCACGTTTCTGGAGGCCAGAAGGCTAAAGTCAATATCAATGGATAAAATCAAGGTATCACCAGGGTCACGCTCTTTCTGGAAATTCTTTGGGAGAATTGTTTCCTGTGTCTTCCAGCTTCTGGTGGTTACTGGCGTTCCATGCCTTGTGGCTACATCACAGTGATCTTTGAGAGCAGCATCTTCAAATCCCTCTGGGTTCTGTCTTCACATCTCCTCCTTTGCCGTATGTGCTCAGATCTTTCTCTGACCTCCTGCTACAGGGAAGCTTGAGGTTGCGGTCAGGTCCTCCCTCACTCCCCACCTCCCCCACCCGTGAGCCTTCCATCTCAGTCTTGGTGTGAGTCAGGATCACCTGGGGGGGCCTTTGCGACACTACGAAGGCCCTTTTCACCAAGGGCCTCTGTATTTTGTACTAGCTTTCCACGAGATTCTAAGGCACACAAAAATTGGAGACCCGCTGAGAAGAACCAACTGCTGTATGATATCTCCAGGATATTGACAAGACCTGCTACAGGGGTGTGCCATGAGCCTCCGGAAGAGGTTCTCAAACCTGAGTGAACATTGGAATCACCTGGGGACTTTGTTAAAATGCAGGTTCCTGGCTTCACTACTTCCAAATTCTTCTTCTCCAGGTCTGGGGTGAGGGCCTAGAAACTGACATTTCATTCTGAGGCAGATGTTGCCCCACCATTTAGAGGGAAGTTATTTTGGAAGGAATATACACTTTGACTCCTGAACTGATATCTGAGGGGAGAATAATACTTGAATGAAGGACAGTAGAGTGAAGAGAGGAGGATGCAGGGCCTTCACAATGTGAGAAAAAGCACAGGAGTAGGAATATAATACCATTTGGGGTTTTTGTTGTTGTTGTTGCATAAAAAGAGTGACTGGTGCCCACATTGAAAGTGGGAGGCAGGCCCTAGCCTCGTCAACCAGGGCCACCTGACATGAACTTCTGTACAGATCTGAGCTGTGGTGGTGCATTATCACCTTACATGTTCATTTTGAAGGGACAAACTACCACAAATGTCGATGCTTAAGACAACAGAAATTTATTCTCTCACGTTTCTGGAGGCCAGAAGGCTAAAGTCAATATCAATGGATAAAATCAAGGTATCACCAGGGTCACGCTCTTTCTGGAAATTCTTTGGGAGAATTGTTTCCTGTGTCTTCCAGCTTCTGGTGGTTACTGGCGTTCCATGCCTTGTGGCTACATCACAGTGATCTTTGAGAGCAGCATCTTCAAATCCCTCTGGGTTCTGTCTTCACATCTCCTCCTTTGCCGTATGTGCTCAGATCTTTCTCTGACCTCCTGCTACAGGGAAGCTTGAGGTTGCGGTCAGGTCCTCCCTCACTCCCCACCTCCCCCACCCGTGAGCCTTCCATCTCAGTCTTGGTGTGAGTCAGGATCACCTGGGGGCCTTTATGACACTACTGAAGGCCCTTTTCACCAAGGGCCTCTGTATTTTGTACTAGCTTTCCACGAGATTCTAAGGCACACAAAAATTGGAGACCCGCTGAGAAGAACCAACTGCTGTATGATATCTCCAGGATATTGACAAGACCTGCTACAGGGGTGTGCCATGAGCCTCCGGAAGAGGTTCTCAAACCTGAGTGAACATTGGAATCACCTGGGGACTTTGTTAAAATGCAGGTTCCTGGCTTCACTACTTCCAAATTCTTCTTCTCCAGGTCTGGGGTGAGGGCCTAGAAACTGACATTTCATTCTGAGGCAGATGTTGCCCCACCATTTAGAGGGAAGTTATTTTGGAAGGAATATACACTTTGACTCCTGAACTGATATCTGAGGGGAGAATAATACTTGAATGAAGGACAGTAGAGTGAAGAGAGGAGGATGCAGGGCCTTCACAATGTGAGAAAAAGCACAGGAGTAGGAATATAATACCATTTGGGGTTTTTGTTGTTGTTGTTGCATAAAAAGAGTGACTGGTGCCCACATTGAAAGTGGGAGGCAGGCCCTAGCCTCGTCAACCAGGGCCACCTGACATGAACTTCTGTACAGATCTGAGCTGTGGTGGTGCATTATCACCTTACATGTTCATTTTGAAGCACTTGGGCTCCAGGGAACACTCAAATCTTCTTGTCTGTCTATCTATTATGAAAGCCCTATGCCCTTATCAATACCAGCCACCTCGGGGGGTTTTAGAACTTCTGTCCTAGATCTGAGTTGGTTCAAACTTCTTTCAGTTCCCCACATGAGTACTACATGATCATTGCTTCTTAAAACATGCCAAGGCAGGAAACAGCATGAGCTCCCCTTGGTTACCTGCTCCTTCCTACCCCTTTCCTGGGATGTTCAATGCCCATTTCCCCTGCATTGATTTCCACACTGCTCAGTAAGGCAGTTTTTTAAGTTGTTCTGATGCAGAGCCTGGTCAAAGCAGACTGAAGCCCAGAAGGCACTCAGTTTAAATTCCAGGCTGAGGAGTGGTAGCTGGAAAGTGGTTATTTATATATTCCTCAGCTTGGAATAGTAAAACATTTTAAAAGGTATGGTGTTTAATCATGTCTGAGTCTGAGGAATGCAGAGCTCCTGTGAGGAATTCTGCTTCGTGAGGACAAAAATAAGAAATTGGGAGCTTCTCCCATCAAGCTTTCCAAAGTGGGTTTGCATCTCTCAGCCTCTCTGTCCCACTTTCTTTCCTTATAGTCTAATTTATACCATAAAATATTGTGCTTAAGACCCATGTGCATTGTACCAAGACCTTGAGAATTCAACCTCCAAACACTCCCAACCATTTCATGCAGGTCTTCCCTGTGTGCTTCGTATGGAAAGAAAATAAATGCACATTTACTCCTCAAAGTGAACTGCTCCGTCGTATCATATATCAGCTAATTGCCACTACTTTGGATTTCCTTTTCATTTACCATGGTCGGTCTCTAAGAGATAGCTAGCTTTCTTGATTCTCATATGAATGGGGTAAAATCCACCAACAAAAGATGCTGAAAAGTAAGATGGCAATTTTTCTTTTTTTCTAGGAGACCCAGCTTATCATTTCTGACACATTCTTAGCCTCTCCTTACCCAGTGTCTGAGAATTTGATACTTGAACCTGGTCTTCTCCAATTGCAATGCAATATATGGCAAATTACATCATCTGAAGATCTTTCTTAGTGGGGAACAACTATTTATAAACAAGGACAATCTCAACCTTAAAAAATAGTCCTATTTAGTAGGCAAACTTTGGAATCAAATTTCAAGACACTGTAGGTTCAGGTACCATGTCCAACAGGTTTAACTTCAGACATGCAGGAGTGCACAAGATACTCTGAAAGGTTCCACTCTAAATGATAGACCTGCTCCTTAATGTAGGATGCTCCTTGAGCTGGGTCTGACACCCAGGATCCAGGAAGGAGAAGACTGTCATGGTCATGGTCATAATTCACACTGTGTCTTGTAAATGAGACACTGCCTCCATAAAAAAATAAGGAAAGGGGGTATTGTCAATTATTTAGTTAATTTGCTTCTCATAGAAACAAACATTTTCATTTTGGGACTGGCTGTAAATCTTACAGTTCTCCCCCAATGTCTTCATGCTTTTATGGCATATCATATTCAACTTTATTTTGGGTTCACCATTCTCAGCCAAACTTCCATTGTGGAAAAAGAGACATGATATTGAGAAATCATAAAAGAAGAATGATCCTCAAGACCCAAGAATAATTCTTTTGCTATATTCAGCATTAGTCAAAGCTTCGTTAAAATGCAGCTTCCATTTTGGTGTCACTGCACTTTATGATACCATGAAACACAGAAATAAGTCAAGTGTTGGACCACTGAAACTATAAGAGTACCAAGACCTTGAGAATTCAACCTCCAAACACTCCCAACCATTTCATGCAGGTCTTCCCTGTGTGCTTCGTATGGAAAGAAAATAAATGCACATTTACTCCTCAAAGTGAACTGCTCCGTCGTATCATATATCAGCTAATTGCCACTACTTTGGATTTCCTTTTCATTTACCATGGTCGGTCTCTAAGAGATAGCTAGCTTTCTTGATTCTCATATGAATGGGGTAAAATCCACCAACAAAAGATGCTGAAAAGTAAGATGGCAATTTTTCTTTTTTTCTAGGAGACCCAGCTTATCATTTCTGACACATTCTTAGCCTCTCCTTACCCAGTGTCTGAGAATTTGATACTTGAACCTGGTCTTCCCCAATTGCAATGCAATATATGGCAAATTACATCATCTGAAGATCTTTCTTAGTGGGGAACAACTATTTATAAACAAGGACAATCTCAACCTTAAAAAATAGTCCTATTTAGTAGGCAAACTTTGGAATCAAATTTCAAGACACTGTAGGTTCAGGTACCATGTCCAACAGGTTTAACTTCAGACATGCAGGAGTGCACAAGATACTCTGAAAGGTTCCACTCTAAATGATAGACCTGCTCCTTAATGTAGGATGCTCCTTGAGCTGGGTCTGACACCCAGGATCCAGGAAGGAGAAGACTGTCATGGTCATGGTCATAATTCACACTGTGTCTTGTAAATGAGACACTGCCTCCATAAAAAAATAAGGAAAGGGGGTATTGTCAATTATTTAGTTAATTTGCTTCTCATAGAAACAAACATTTTCATTTTGGGACTGGCTGTAAATCTTACAGTTCTCCCCCAATGTCTTCATGCTTTTATGGCATATCATATTCAACTTTATTTTGGGTTCACCATTCTCAGCCAAACTTCCATTGTGGAAAAAGAGACATGATATTGAGAAATCATAAAAGAAGAATGATCCTCAAGACCCAAGAATAATTCTTTTGCTATATTCAGCATTAGTCAAAGCTTCGTTAAAATGCAGCTTCCATTTTGGTGTCACTGCACTTTATGATACCATGAAACACAGAAATAAGTCAAGTGTTGGACCACTGAAACTATAAGAGTATGTCAGAGAAATTTAAAAAAAAAACAAAAAACCACTAAACAGATAGTTGTGGAATAGTAGAAAGAGCTGAAGGGCTTTAGAGATTTTTGAGTTCAGCGCCAACCCCTATTCCTACCACCATTTTGCATATAATGAAACAGAGATACAGAGTCAGAATTCTTCGTATCTGCAAGCTTAAGTGAGAGTTGAGCTAGGACCATAGCCCAGGACTTCTGACTCCTGACTTGACGCAGTTTCCACTAAGGTTAAAAGAGTGATTCAGTGACAGAGGGCTCTGGATGAACTGATCATTTTAGTAAAAAGACTTTTCCTAATCTCTTAGCTACTGCCCTGATATCTTTACAGTAGGAGATGTGTTCTGCCTCTGTCATCCTCCACTATGTGAACTACACATGCACTCAAGTTCAGTCACTTAGACATGTCCAACTCTTTGCAACCCCACAGAGTGTAGCCTGTCAGGTTCCTTTGGCCATAGAACTTTCCAGGCAAGAATACTGAAGTGGGTGGAATTTCTTCCTCCAAGAGATCTTCCTAACCCAGGGATTAAACCTGCATCTCCTTTGTATCCTGCATTTCAGGCAGATTCTTGACCTCTGAGTCATGGGGTGAAGCCTATTTGAACCATGTGGACATGAATTCCTATTGAAACATGCATATGAAAATCATTCTTGATGATTGTGAAGGATGAACAGATGAAACATTTTGTTCTGCATCAGAAAGTCCTTGACTTATGCTATCTAACATGGGTGTTGAGGCCCTATACTCTACATTTGAGGAGACAATAGAACATTAATGATTCTAACTTAGCTGGACACCCACTCACTTCCTGAAGCAAATACTAATGTATGATTTCTTCAGTTTCTCTCTAGATCCAGGAGGTTGCAAGTGTGGTCTTACTTCTGGCTCACCCTTCATTTCTCTCCAGATCCAAGCAAAGCTCTCTCATGAACCACATGGATCCTGTTATGAACCAAACTGTGTCTCCTCCACATTTATGAACCACATGGATTTCCTGTTCATAAAATGCAGCTTCCATTTTGGTGTCACTGCACTTTATGATACCATGAAACACAGAAATAAGTCAAGTGTTGGACCACTGAAACTATAAGAGTATGTCAGAGAAATTTAAAAAAAAAACAAAAAACCACTAAACAGATAGTTGTGGAATAGTAGAAAGAGCTGAAGGGCTTTAGAGATTTTTGAGTTCAGCGCCAACCCCTATTCCTACCACCATTTTGCATATAATGAAACAGAGATACAGAGTCAGAATTCTTCGTATCTGCAAGCTTAAGTGAGAGTTGAGCTAGGACCATAGCCCAGGACTTCTGACTCCTGACTTGACGCAGTTTCCACTAAGGTTAAAAGAGTGATTCAGTGACAGAGGGCTCTGGATGAACTGATCATTTTAGTAAAAAGACTTTTCCTAATCTCTTAGCTACTGCCCTGATATCTTTACAGTAGGAGATGTGTTCTGCCTCTGTCATCCTCCACTATGTGAACTACACATGCACTCAAGTTCAGTCACTTAGACATGTCCAACTCTTTGCAACCCCACAGAGTGTAGCCTGTCAGGTTCCTTTGGCCATAGAACTTTCCAGGCAAGAATACTGAAGTGGGTGGAATTTCTTCCTCCAAGAGATCTTCCTAACCCAGGGATTAAACCTGCATCTCCTTTGTATCCTGCATTTCAGGCAGATTCTTGACCTCTGAGTCATGGGGTGAAGCCTATTTGAACCATGTGGACATGAATTCCTATTGAAACATGCATATGAAAATCATTCTTGATGATTGTGAAGGATGAACAGATGAAACATTTTGTTCTGCATCAGAAAGTCCTTGACTTATGCTATCTAACATGGGTGTTGAGGCCCTATACTCTACATTTGAGGAGACAATAGAACATTAATGATTCTAACTTAGCTGGACACCCACTCACTTCCTGAAGCAAATACTAATGTATGATTTCTTCAGTTTCTCTCTAGATCCAGGAGGTTGCAAGTGTGGTCTTACTTCTGGCTCACCCTTCATTTCTCTCCAGATCCAAGCAAAGCTCTCTCATGAACCACATGGATCCTGTTATGAACCAAACTGTGTCTCCTCCACATTTATACAAGGAAACCTTAACCTCTAATGTGATTGTTTGGAGACAGGACCTTTAAGAAGGTAAATAAGGTTAAATGAGGTCATAAGGGTTAAGGCCTTAATCAGATATGCCTGGTGTCCTTATAAAAAGAGGAAGTGACACTAGAGAGCATGCTCTGTCTGTGCATGCAGAGAGAAGAGACCACTTGAGGACACAGAGAGAAGGCAGCAACAGAAAGAGAAGCACACCAGGAGTCAAACCTGATGATACCTTGATCTTGCACTTAGAGCCTATGGAATTGTAAGAAAATGAATTTCCATTGTTTAAGCTACCTCATCTGTGGTATTATGCTACTATACCTAGCAAATTAATATAGATTTTGTTATGGTGAAGTAGAATGTTGCTGTAACAATTGCCTTAAAGTGTGGAAGTGGATTAGGAACTGGGTAACGCATAGAGGCTGACAGAGATTTGAGGTGCTGGCTAAAAGCTTAGAATTATTATGAAGAATTTGTTGGTAGAAACTGAGACATTAGAAATTCTAGGTAGAGAGCCAAGATGGTGGAGGAATGAGGGGAAGATTTCACCAGCTCCCTAACAGAACCACCAGAACTAATCAAGAAATAAAACACCACGAACAAACCAGCCGCTAGACGACAGAAGAATTCCACAGGTCCGCGAGAGTAGAAAAGTGAACAGCCAGAACTTTCCTGGAGCTCTTGTTCTAAGAATCCTCTATCCTAACCCCCATGCCGGACCACACTGACGGAGAGCGTGCCAGCAAGTGCCCTAAAAGGGGGCCTAAGTGGAGCCTCGAGCGATCAGTGTGAAAACTCCAAGAATCCGCCTGGATCACCGGCAGAAATTAAGACACTGCGAAGATAGGATACTGGAGCAGGGCCGGATGGAACGCGGGAGTGCTGCCTAGTGACCTGGAGCCGGGAGGGAGCGCCCAGTGTGAAAATCGCACCGCTAAGCCGGGTGAAAATCGCAACTTTCCACCTGGCACCGGGTGAGTTCAAACACTCCTAGTGGGGGACTGGCTGAGGCCCACACTGGGATTGCTGACCAGGGACCGGGCTTGAGCCGGACGGGGAAGCTTGTGCCTGCCTTTGGGACTTGGATGCGTAACTGACAATGCGCGCGCGCCAGTGGCGGAGGAGTCCGTGCATTCCCATAGCTGCACCCCCATAGCTGCACCCGCAGCGGAGGAAGCCGGGAGAAGGGCAGGTATCAGAGGCTACTGGCGGGTGCGTGGCAGAGCCGGGGGCCCAACACGGGATTGCGGGCGCGACGCGGCCCTCCGCCCGACGGACTGGGATCAGCCGCCCCGCCCAACCCGGAACTGGTCCTGCCGCCCCTCGCCCGACCGACTGGGGTCAGCCCGCCGTCCTGGCCAGCACCTGAGCTTGCAACGGCCTTATATGGCTGAAAACAAACCATAGCAATCTATAAGAAAAATTTTTAAGCTACCTCATCTGTGGTATTATGCTACTATACCTAGCAAATTAATATAGATTTTGTTATGGTGAAGTAGAATGTTGCTGTAACAATTGCCTTAAAGTGTGGAAGTGGATTAGGAACTGGGTAACGCATAGAGGCTGACAGAGATTTGAGGTGCTGGCTAAAAGCTTAGAATTATTATGAAGAATTTGTTGGTAGAAACTGAGACATTAGAAATTCTAGGTAGAGAGCCAAGATGGTGGAGGAATGAGGGGAAGATTTCACCAGCTCCCTAACAGAACCACCAGAACTAATCAAGAAATAAAACACCACGAACAAACCAGCCGCTAGACGACAGAAGAATTCCACAGGTCCGCGAGAGTAGAAAAGTGAACAGCCAGAACTTTCCTGGAGCTCTTGTTCTAAGAATCCTCTATCCTAACCCCATGCCGGACCACACTGACGGAGAGCGTGCCAGCAAGTGCCCTAAAAGGGGGCCTAAGTGGAGCCTCGAGCGATCAGTGTGAAAACTCCAAGAATCCGCCTGGATCACCGGCAGAAATTAAGACACTGCGAAGATAGGATACTGGAGCAGGGCCGGATGGAACGCGGGAGTGCTGCCTAGTGACCTGGAGCCGGGAGGGAGCGCCCAGTGTGAAAATCGCACCGCTAAGCCGGGTGAAAATCGCAACTTTCCACCTGGCACCGGGTGAGTTCAAACACTCCTAGTGGGGGACTGGCTGAGGCCCACACTGGGATTGCTGACCAGGGACCGGGCTTGAGCCGGACGGGGAAGCTTGTGCCTGCCTTTGGGACTTGGATGCGTAACTGACAATGCGCGCGCGCCAGTGGCGGAGGAGTCCGTGCATTCCCATAGCTGCACCCCCATAGCTGCACCCGCAGCGGAGGAAGCCGGGAGAAGGGCAGGTATCAGAGGCTACTGGCGGGTGCGTGGCAGAGCCGGGGGCCCAACACGGGATTGCGGGCGCGACGCGGCCCTCCGCCCGACGGACTGGGATCAGCCCGCGCCCCCGCCCAACCCGGAACTGGTCCTGCCGCGGCCCCTCGCCCGACCGACTGGGGTCAGCCCGCCGTCCTGGCCAGCACCTGAGCTTGCAACGGCCTTATATGGCTGAAAACAAACCATAGCAACCGGTGCCTTAAGGGAAAGGCTACGTCATCAAGACAACACCGTAGAGAGCAGATTGATTTCCACCAGACAGATGAGAGGATAAAAACCAGGGACAGCATTTAGTTTTTTTGTTTGTTTGTTTGCTTATTTGTCGTGGACAGTTCTGTTTATTTGTTTGATCAGTCAGGTTTGGATTTTTTTTTTCTCCCTCTCTCTCTTTTGTCTTTTCTTATTAAGTTTTTCTTCCTTTTTTAATTTTTAATTTCTTTTTTTTTTGATTTTTTAATTTTTTTAAAAATTTTAATTCTTGGAAACTTCTAATTTTCTTTCCTCTTTGCCACTGCTTCCTCCCTCTATGTTCTAAGTGTAAAACTTTCTCCTATCTACCACTGTCCTCTAGATAAATATTTCCTACCTTCCTGTCTCCACTATTCTCTTCCAGCTGCACTAAACAATACAGCACACTAATCTCGGCTATATAACCCTATAAAATCCTTCTAAGACGAGTCTATTCCTTCTCATTACCCATACACTCTCCTCCTCCTCACCCCCAACACATGCCTTAGTTAAAAATTGCTTTCAATGAAATAGTCCAAGCCAGGACCTTGCCTCGGATCTATTTTACCAGGCACTAGTTTAATTAATTCAGAGCTTAATGGGCAAGTACCATCTTTGATTGTGTCGTTTGCCAGAAAAATTTCCTATGCTTTATCTCTGTAAGACTGGTTAGATGTGGTTATTGCTGTGTATGTATGTATATCTTATGAATATGTTAGAAAACATCTGCATGCTTTTATGACTGTCACCCATCAGGGATACACCTCTTGTTCCTCAAATGCTAGTATTTGAATTAATATCACGGAACACCATAGCAAACCAGACATAGAGCCTACACCCCCTGACCAATCATCAAATCAAGAACCCTCGGAGTGGAAGCCCCGATCCCAAGACCCCACACTATCAAAGAACATTAACAACACTAGAGATTATTCACCTGTAAACAAGACCTAACACCACCTAAGTCACAAACCATTGAACCCTTCTAGAAGGACAGAAACCCAAAGGAAAGGAGAATTCAACCAAGAAGCCTGGTGGGGAAAAGAACTCCATATACACAGACTCACACAAAGAAACAAAAACTAACCTAATAATGAAACGACAGAGAAACACTGCACAAATGAAGGACCAAGCTAGAAAATCACAGCTTCAAATGACAGAGGAGGAGATAGACAAACTATCTGAAAGAGAATTCAGAAAAGCTATACTAATGAGGATGCAAAACACCGAAAACAGAATATTAGAGGAAATTAGTGCATTGAGAAAAGACATGCAAGAAATGAAAAACAAGCAAATGGAGACAAACAACTCAATTGCTGAACTCAAAAATACTATAGAAGGTCTCAACAGTAGAGTATCAGAGGCTGAAGAACAGATAAGTGAGCTGGAAGACAGAATGGTGGAAATAAGTGCTGAAGAACAGAACAAAACTGAAAGAATTAAAAGAACTGAGGATAGCAGCAGAGACCTATGGGACAATATCAAATGCACCAACATTAGAATTATAGGAGTTCCAGAAGAAGAAGAGGGGAAGAAAGGCTACGAAAAAATTCTTGAAGAGGTTATAGTTGAAAACTTCCCCAACATGGGAAAGGAAATAGTCAACCAAGTCCAAGAAGCACAAAGAGGTCCATACAGGATAAACCCCAGAAGAAACACACCAAGGCACATTCTAATCAAACTAACGCAGACTAAATATAAAGACAGATTACTAAAAGCAGCTAGGAGCAAACAACAAATAACATATAAAGGAAACCCCATACGTCTAACTGTGGATCTCTCAACAGAAACCCTGCAGGCCAGAAGAGAATGGCAGGACACATTTAAACGGCTAAAAGAGAATAACCTCCAACCAAGAATTCTCTATCCAGCAAGAATCTCATTCAGAATCGATGGAGAAGTCAAAAGCTTCTCAGACAGACAAAAACGAAAAGAATTCTGTACCACAAAACCAGCCCTACAACAAGTGTTAAAGGGCCTGATATAGCCAATAAATACAAGAGTAGGAGAGGTCCTACAAATCAAATCCCAAACTTCTAAGAAGATGACAATAGGAGCATTCGTATCAATAATTACTTTGAATGTAAATGGATTAAATGCTCCAACCAAATGACACAGGTTGGCTGACTGGATCAAGAAACATGACCCATATATATGCTGTTTACAAGAGACCCACTTCAGACCTAGAGACACTCATAGACTGAAAGTGAGAGGCTGGAAAAAGATATTCCATGCAAATGGAAATCAAAAGAAAGCTGAGGTAGCAATTCCTAATATCAGACAAAATAGATTTTAAAGTAAAGAAGATTCTAAGAGACAAGGCAGGTCACTATGTCATGATTAAGGGATCCATCCAAGAGGAAGACATAACAGTCATGAATATCTACGCACCCAACACAGGGGCACCTCAATACATAAGACAGATACTTTCAGACTTAAAAGAAGAAATCAATAATAACACAGTAATAGTAGGAGACTTTAACGCTTCTCTCACACCAATGGATAGATCATCCAAACAGAAAACTAATAAAGAAACACAAGCCTTAAATGCCACACTAGAAAAGATGGACCTCATCGATATCTTTAGGACTTTCCATCCAAAAGCTAAAAAATACACTTTCTTCTCAAGTGCTCACGGAACATTCTCCAGGATAGACCACATCTTGGGCCACAAATCAAACCTCAGTCAATTCAAGAAAACTGAAATTATATCAGCCATCTTCTCAGACCACAATGCAATGAGACTAGAGATCAACTATAGGAAAAAAAAACCGCTAAAAACACAAACACATGGCGATTAAACAACACATACCTAAAAAACCAACTGATTACCAAGCAAATCAAAGGAGAAATTTTAAAAAATTCCTAGAAGAAAACGACAATGAACACATGACAGTGCAAAACCTATGGGATACTGCAAAAGCAGTTCTAAGAGGGAAGTTTATAGCAATACAATCTTCCCTCAAGAAACTAGGAAAATCTCAAACAGACGACCTAACCTTATGCTAAAACAACTAGAGAAAGAAGCACAAAAACACCCCAAAGCCAGTAGAAGAAGAGAAATCATAAAGATCAAAGCAGAAATAAATGAGAAAGAAATGAAAGAAACAATAGTAAAGATAAATAAAACAAAAAGCTGGTTCTTTGAAAAGGTAAACGAAATTGACAAGCCTCTGGCCAGACTCATCAAGAGAAAGAGAGAGAAGAACCAGATCACCAAAATCAAAAACGAAAAAGGAGAGATTACAACAGATCATGCAGAAGTCCAAAGTATTCTAAGGGACTATTATGAGCAACTCTATGGCAACAAACTGGACAACCTGGGGGGGGAAAGGAGAAAACAATATTCCATGCAAATGGAAATCAAAAGAAAGCTGAGGTAGCAATCCTCATATCAGACAAAATGGACTTTAAAATGAAAAAGATTCGAAGAGACAAGGCAAGTCACTACATCATTATTAAGGGATCTATCCAAGAGGAAGACATAACAGTCATGAATATCTATGCACCCAACACAGGGCACCTCAATACATAAGACAGAAACTTTCAGACTTAAAAGAAGAAATCAATAATAACACAGTAATAGTAGGAGACTTGAACACTTCTCCCACACCAATGGACAATTCATCCAAATAGAAAATTATTAAAGAAACACAAGCCTTAAATGCCACACTAGAAAAGATGGACCTCATCGATATCTTTAGGACTTTCCATCCAAAAGCTAAAAAATACACTTTCTTCTCAAGTGCTCACGGAACATTCTCCAGGATAGACCACATCTTGGGCCACAAATCAAACCTCAGTCAATTCAAGAAAACTGAAATTATATCAGCCATCTTCTCAGACCACAATGCAATGAGACTAGAGATCAACTATAGGAAAAAAACCGCTAAAAACACAAACACATGGCGATTAAACAACACATACCTAAAAAACCAACTGATTACCAAGCAAATCAAAGGAGAAATTTTAAAAAATTCCTAGAAGAAACGACGATGAACACACAACAGCGCAGACCCGGTGGGATACTGCAAAAGCAGTTCAAAGAGGGAACTTTATAGCAATACAATCTTCCCTCAAGAAACTAGGAAAATCTCAAACAGACGACCTAACCTTATGCTAAAACAACTAGAGAAAGAAGCACAAAAACACCCCAAAGCCAGTAGAAGAAGAGAAATCATAAAGATCAAAGCAGAAATAAATGAGAAAGAAATGAAAGAAACAATAGTAAAGATAAATAAAACAAAAAGCTGGTTCTTTGAAAAGGTAAACGAAATTGACAAGCCTCTGGCCAGACTCATCAAGAGAAAGAGAGAGAAGAACCAGATCACCAAAATCAAAAACGAAAAAGGAGAGATTACAACAGATCATGCAGAAGTCCAAAGTATTCTAAGGGACTATTATGAGCAACTCTATGGCAACAAACTGGACAACCTGGACGAAATGGACAGTTTCTTGGGGAAGATCAATCTCCCAAGACTGAGCCAGGAAGAAACAAAAACTTTGAACAACCCAATCACAAGCTCATAAATCAAATCTGTGATTAAAAATCTACCCCAAAATAAAAGCCCAGGGCCAGATGGCTTCACAACCGAATTCTACCAAACATTTAAAGAAGAGCTCATGCCTGTCTTAAAACTCTTTCAAAAAATTGCACAGGAAGGAACAGTTCCAAACACATTCTACGAGACCGCCATCACCCTGATACCCAAACCAGGCAAAGGCAACACACAAAAAAGAAAATTATAGGCCAATTTCACTGATGAATCTAGATGCCAAAATCCTCAACAAAATTCTAGCAAACAGAATTCAACGACACATCAAAAAACTCATACATCATGATCAAGTCGGGTTCATCCCAGGCATGCAAGGATTCTTCAGCATCTGCAAATCAATCAACATGATGCACCATATCAACAAACTGAAAGACAGAAGTCACATGATCATCTCAATAGATGCAGAAAAAGCCTTCGACAAAGTACAACATCCATTTATGATAAAAACTCTTCAGAAAATGGGCATAGAAGGAGCCTATCTCAACATAGTGAAAGCCATCTATGAGAAGCCCACAGCGAACATTATCCTCAACGGTGAAAAACTGAAAGCATTCCCTCTAAGATCAGGAACAAGACAGGGGTGCCCACTTTCACCACTACTATTCAACATAGTCCTGGAAGTTCTAGCAACGGCAATAAGAGAAGAGAAAGAAATCAAAGGAATCCAGATTGGAAAGGAAGAAGTCAAACTCTATTTGCAGATGACATGATATTATACATAGAAAATCCCAAAGACTCTATTACAAAGCTACTAGAGCTAATCAACGAATTCAGCAAAGTCGCAGGATAAAAAGTCAACACACAGAAATCACTGGCATTCCTATACACAAACAATGAAAAATCAGAAAATGAAATCAAAGAGGCAGTCCCCTTCACCACTGCAACCAAAAGAATCAAATATCTAGGAATAAACTTACCCAAAGAAACAAAAGAATTGTACACAGAAAATTACAAGACACTCATGAAAGAAATTAAAGAAGACTTAAACAGATGGAGAGATATTCCATGTTCCTGGATCGGAAGAATCAATATTGTGAAAATGACCATACTACCAAATATCATCTACAGATTCAATGCAATACCTATTCAACTACCATTGACATTTTTCACAGAACTAGACCAAAGAATCACACAGTTCATATGGAAACACAAAAGACCTCGAATAGCCAAAGCAATCCTGAGAAAGAAAAACAGAGCTGGAGGAATAAACCTCCCTATCTTCAGACTCTACTACAAAGCAACAGTCCTCAAGACAGTATGGTACTGGCACAAAAACAGAACTATAGACCAATGGAGCAAGATCGAGAACCCAGAGATAAACCCACGCACCTTTGGGTACCTTATTTTTGACAAAGGAGGCGAAACTATAAAATGGGACAAAGACAGCCTCTTCAACAAGTGGTGCCGGGAAAATTGGACAGCTACATGCAAAAAAATGAAGTTGGAACATTCCCTGACACCATACACTAAGATCAACTCAAAATGGACTAAAGACCTAAATGTAAGACCAGAAACCATCAAACTCTTAGAGGAGAATATAGGCAAAACCCTCAAGGACATCAATCAAAGCAAGATCTTCTCTGACCCACCTACTAGAATAGCAGAACTGAAAAGAAAAATGAACATGTGGGACCTCATGAAACTTAAAAGCTTTTGTACAGCAAAAGAAATTACAAAAAAGCTCAACAGACACCCCACAGAGTTGGAGAAAACCATAACAAATGAAACAACAGACAAAGAATTTATCTCCAAAATCTACAAGCAACTCAGACAGCTCAGCACAGGAAAAATGAACAACCCAATCAAAAAATGGCTAAAAGATCTAAAGAGATGCCTCTCCAAAGAAGACACACAGATGGCCTAAAAGGACATGAAACGATGCTCAACTTCACTAATAATTAGGGAAATGCAAATCAAAACCACAATGAGATATCACCTCACACCCGTCAGAATGGCCATCATCCATAAATCTGCAGACAATAAATGCTGGAGAGGGTGCGGAGAAAAGGGAACACTCCTGCATTGCTGGTGGGAATGTAAATTGATACAGCCTCTATGAAGACAGTATGGAGATTCCTTAAAAAACTAAAACTAGAAGCACCCTATGACCCAGCAATCCCACTCTTAGGCTTATATCCTGATGAAATAAAAACTGAAAGAAGCACCTGTACCCCAATGTTCATTGCAGCTCTCTATACAATAGCCAGAACATGGAAGCAACCTAGATGTCCATCGACGAATGAATGGATCCAGAAGCTCTGGTACATATATACAATGGAATACTACTCAGCTGTTAAAAGAAATGCAGAAGACTCAGTCCTAATGAAGTGGCTGGCTCTAGAACCTATCATAAAAAGTGAAGTAAATCAAAAAGAGAAAGACAAATACAGTATACTAACACACATATATGGAATCTAGTAGGACAGTCTTGATAACACATACAAGGAACTCATGGAAAAACAGACAGAGCATAGACATAGGGACATTGTGGGGAAGAAATAGGGAGGGGGAAGCATGGAGGGAGTAACATGGAAACCTATACTGTCATGTGTGGAAAAGATAGCTATCATCATTGTGCTAAGGGAATAGGTGTGCTTACAATGGCTTGGGGCGATGGTCTGGAGGGGTGGGATGGGGAACTGGGGACCAAATCAAACCGAAAAATGAAAACCTGATGCTTCTCTGACCCACCTACTAGAATAGCAGAACTGAAAAGAAAAATGAACATGTGGGACCTCATGAAACTTAAAAGCTTTTGTACAGCAAAAGAAATTACAAAAAAGCTCAACAGACACCCCACAGAGTTGGAGAAAACCATAACAAATGAAACAACAGACAAAGAATTTATCTCCAAAATCTACAAGCAACTCAGACAGCTCAGCACAGGAAAAATGAACAACCCAATCAAAAAATGGCTAAAAGATCTAAAGAGATGCCTCTCCAAAGAAGACACACAGATGGCCTAAAAGGACATGAAACGATGCTCAACTTCACTAATAATTAGGGAAATGCAAATCAAAACCACAATGAGATATCACCTCACACCCGTCAGAATGGCCATCATCCATAAATCTGCAGACAATAAATGCTGGAGAGGGTGCGGAGAAAAGGGAACACTCCTGCATTGCTGGTGGGAATGTAAATTGATACAGCCTCTATGAAGACAGTATGGAGATTCCTTAAAAAACTAAAACTAGAAGCACCCTATGACCCAGCAATCCCACTCTTAGGCTTATATCCTGATGAAATAAAAACTGAAAGAAGCACCTGTACCCCAATGTTCATTGCAGCTCTCTATACAATAGCCAGAACATGGAAGCAACCTAGATGTCCATCGACGAATGAATGGATCCAGAAGCTCTGGTACATATATACAATGGAATACTACTCAGCTGTTAAAAGAAATGCAGAAGACTCAGTCCTAATGAAGTGGCTGGCTCTAGAACCTATCATAAAAAGTGAAGTAAATCAAAAAGAGAAAGACAAATACAGTATACTAACACACATATATGGAATCTAGTAGGACAGTCTTGATAACACATACAAGGAACTCATGGAAAAACAGACAGAGCATAGACATAGGGACATTGTGGGGAAGAAATAGGGAGGGGGAAGCATGGAGGGAGTAACATGGAAACCTATACTGTCATGTGTGGAAAAGATAGCTATCATCATTGTGCTAAGGGAATAGGTGTGCTTACAATGGCTTGGGGCGATGGTCTGGAGGGGTGGGATGGGGGGAACTGGGGTGGAAGGGAACATGGATATGCATAGGACTGATCTGGGAACATACATGTCTGTGAACAACAAAACTCTGTAAAACCTTTAAAATAAAGAGTAAAATAATAATAAAAAAAGAAATTCTAGTGAGGGCTCAGAATAAAGAGAAGAGCTATACAGAAAACTTCTACTATCTATCCTGGTGCTGTTCAGTGGCTAAGTCATGGCCCACTCTTCTGTGACCTTATGACTTGCAGCCTGCCAGGCTCCTCTGTCCATGGGATTCTCCAGGCCAGAATACTGGAGTGGGTTGCTGTTTCCTTTGAAGGTGTGGCCTGGTTTCTCTTTACTACTTATGGTAAACTGAGAGAGGGAGAGAGAGAAACTGAAAGATTGTTAAGCAAAAAGAAACAAGAACCTGAAGATATGGACTGTTATTAGCCTATTGATATTTCAAAAAATGAGAAAGCATGTGGCTTGACAACCATTCCATGAAGAGGTGGCCATGATTTTAATTATTTATCTCAACAGAAACCTGAAATAGAGAGGGGATTATACCAGTGAGATACTGTTGAGTGTGAACAAAAAGAGACCGAGACAGGATGAAATGAAGGAAAGCTTTCTATTTTCCAGAATTCTACAGGACAGGACAATATGCTATATATAATTATATACACATATATATGATGTATACATATATAATAGATATGCAATAAATATACGTCTATTATGTAAATCATATGTTAAATGTAGACACACACGTAATGTGCTTAGTTGGTCAGTTGTGCCTGAATCTGTGATCTTTTGGACTGTAGCGTGCCAGGCTCCTCTGTTCATTGGATTTTACAGACAAGAATACTGGAGTGGATTGCCATTTCCTTCTGCAGTGGTTCTCCTGACCCAGGTCTCAAACCTATGTCTCCTGCATTGCAGGTGGATTCTTTACCCACTGAGTCATTGCGGAAACCCACAAGTAATATATAATATTAATATATTACTATTATATACTCATATTTATATTTAACATTTATAATAATTAAATTTAGAAATTATGTATATAACATATATAAATATATAATATATATAATAAACATAACTTGGGGGCTGAGATGGTGCTTGGAGAATACACATATATACCAAATGCACATACAAGTACATTCATGATTCATGTATAGTACACATAATATACAGGATACAGTATTATATATTGTGCATACATGTGTGCATTCTCCAGGCACTAACCTATGTTTAAACAGTTTTAGTTAATGCTTACTCTGCTCTCTGAGGCATTTAGCAGGGAGGAAGTTATGCTCTATGTACACATACACTCCATTCTCCGTATAACAAAAATGTCCTACTTTCTAACAATGACTACATATGATAACTAGAGTCAAAATATTTTTATAACACTGTTAACCTAGAGGTGGACATTATAAATATTGTGAGAAATTAAAGAAGATCATCCAACAGGTTGAAAAAAAACTGCCTACAAAATCTCTCTCAGGACTCGGAATTAATAAGACATGGGATCTATGTGGCACTCAGGATTTATAAGGCACTTGTTATCACGTGTAGGAAATATCTGGTTGGACATAGTCATTTCCCTTATTTTTGCAGATGATGTTCGCAGGGGAAAACCACGTATGGAAAAACCTGAGCCAACATTTAGGGTAAGACTGAGTACAACGTACTGCAGATACTCAGTATAAAGAAGGTATAACTCTGAATTAAGTTCCTAAACAAGTGTTTCCATCCTCATTACACCTCCTGCCCAAGGTAGCATGATGTGACCGGAAATAACAAGCTGTAGCCCTTGGCTTTTTTGCTGGCCCCCGTTTCCTTCCTGTAATGTACAACATTCTAGTAGAGATTATATAGGGGAGAGTTAGCAAAATCCTTTAATTTATATTTTCTAGGCCTTGATTTCTATACAATTACACTCCCCTAGAATACATACATTTCTAACTAAACAGATTCCTCTGTTCATTGGATTTTACAGACAAGAATACTGGAGTGGATTGCCATTTCCTTCTGCAGTGGTTCTCCTGACCCAGGTCTCAAACCTATGTCTCCTGCATTGCAGGTGGATTCTTTACCCACTGAGTCATTTCGGAAACCCACAAGTAATATATAATATTAATATATTACTATTATATACTCATATTTATATTTAACATTTATAATAATTAAATTTAGAAATTATGTATATAACATATATAAATATATAATATATATAATAAACATAACTTGGGGGCTGAGATGGTGCTTGGAGAATACACATATATACCAAATGCACATACAAGTACATTCATGATTCATGTATAGTACACATAATATACAGGATACAGTATTATATATTGTGCATACATGTGTGCATTCTCCAGGCACTAACCTATGTTTAAACAGTTTTAGTTAATGCTTACTCTGCTCTCTGAGGCATTTAGCAGGGAGGAAGTTATGCTCTATGTACACATACACTCCATTCTCCGTATAACAAAAATGTCCTACTTTCTAACAATGACTACATATGATAACTAGAGTCAAAATATTTTTATAACACTGTTAACCTAGAGGTGGACATTATAAATATTGTGAGAAATTAAAGAAGATCATCCAACAGGTTGAAAAAAAACTGCCTACAAAATCTCTCTCAGGACTCGGAATTAATAAGACATGGGATCTATGTGGCACTCAGGATTTATAAGGCACTTGTTATCACGTGTAGGAAATATCTGGTTGGACATAGTCATTTCCCTTATTTTTGCAGATGATGTTCGCAGGGAAAGCCACGTATGGAAAAACCTGAGCCAACATTTAGGGTAAGACTGAGTACAACGTACTGCAGATACTCAGTATAAAGAAGGTATAACTCTGAATTAAGTTCCTAAACAAGTGTTTCCATCCTCATTACACCTCCTGCCCAAGGTAGCATGATGTGACCGGAAATAACAAGCTGTAGCCCTTGGCTTTTTTGCTGGCCCCCGTTTCCTTCCTGTAATGTACAACATTCTAGTAGAGATTATATAGGGGAGAGTTAGCAAAATCCTTTAATTTATATTTTCTAGGCCTTGATTTCTATACAATTACACTCCCCTAGAATACATACATTTCTAACTAAAAACAGATTAAAAGAACATAACACTGTATTGCCTTGTTCGTTCACTGCTTGTACTGGAGCACTGTTTGCCCTTTGACCCCTGCTCTCTGTAAACAGATCTACCTAAGATTGCTCTGCCTCAGTCAGTCCTTTTTCAAGAGTGGGTGGGGTATCTCCATGAGATGGTCTAATTCCTTACCACTGTCTTTATTGATGGGGTGCATTATCAGTTTGGCCTTTGTTCATGTAACTGGGTATAGAATACTTTCATAGGAAAACAGAGGTAGAAAAAAAATGTTTCCTTAGAGAAGAGATCAGAATTAGACTATTCTTGCCAGATGAGATAAAGTTACACCCTCATATTTCTTCCCCAAAGCTCCTTTATTAGTCCATGCGTATCTACCATGATGAATGCCATAAAAGGTACAGCTAATGGACTGAGCCACACCATAAACTGTTAGTAGACTAGAACTCACTGAGATAATTCAAAACTAGATGGACGATGAGTTCCCACTGGAAGTGGGATGTCTGTATGAAAGATGAGAACAAAGAACATGTAACATTTTTAATTTGGGCCAGACAATGTCAGTGAAGTTAATGGAAAACAGGACCAGACCTTTTTCTCTGATGACGACCATGAATCCTCATTATAAAGGCCAAAGAAATGAGCCCAAGAGCAGAGACTGTTATTCAGTTTACCAATGCTAACCTCAGTTACGAGGCCCAGCTGTATTATTGAAGAGAGTTATTTCCCTTGGCTAAATTAAACCTAATTTTTTGCCATTAGCCTAATCTTAACCACTTCCCACTTGTGGCTAGTCAGAATGAAGATTCTATTTTGATGACAAGAATAAGGAACTCTGTAGAGGAGGCAAAAATCATATTCCAGAATCTGCTTACAAGTCAAAATCTTGAGAACCTATGTAAGTGATGTTCTCCTTTACCAAACTCTCACTCACACACACCCCACCCACACACGCACACACACACACACATATCCATGTTGGAGACCCAAGGACTAAATTAATAACTGTAGTATTGAGCGTGTCCTTGACTGTGCCCCTTCACAGCCTCCTCACCTCCCCCTTGATTCTTACCATAGCCTCCTCAATGATCCTCTGCCTCTGGTAGGCCTGATCCCTTTCACTCCGACTGCAGTCAAAGTCGGCTAGCAAACACGCACACACAGCCTGTTTTTCTTCTGCTTCCATTCCTTGCAGGATTTTCCTCCAGTCATCAACAGAGCCCCCACAGCCTGGGCCTCATCTCTGCTTCTCCATCCTCATCTTTCCATCTTATCCTGACTGATTCCCAATGCCCTAGAAGTTCCAGACGTTGTGCAATTTTCTGCACATACTTTTTGAGTCCATGACATTATTTTCAGCAGTCACATAAACCTAAAACCCATTTGCCCTCCTCACTCCTCTTCACTGTCTAGTTAATTTGCTCTGGCTATCCATCATGCCTTGAATATATACATATTGCTTATCAAAGTATTCTAATTATCCGTTTAGGTTTCTCTCTAGGCTGACTGTATGCTTCCTGAGGGTAAGGACTTCTATCTTATTCTTTCTTGTTATCTCTATCTTTATCAAGTGAGATAATTCAAAACTAGATGGACGATGAGTTCCCACTGGAAGTGGGATGTCTGTATGAAAGATGAGAACAAAGAACATGTAACATTTTTAATTTGGGCCAGACAATGTCAGTGAAGTTAATGGAAAACAGGACCAGACCTTTTTCTCTGATGACGACCATGAATCCTCATTATAAAGGCCAAAGAAATGAGCCCAAGAGCAGAGACTGTTATTCAGTTTACCAATGCTAACCTCAGTTACGAGGCCCAGCTGTATTATTGAAGAGAGTTATTTCCCTTGGCTAAATTAAACCTAATTTTTTGCCATTAGCCTAATCTTAACCACTTCCCACTTGTGGCTAGTCAGAATGAAGATTCTATTTTGATGACAAGAATAAGGAACTCTGTAGAGGAGGCAAAAATCATATTCCAGAATCTGCTTACAAGTCAAAATCTTGAGAACCTATGTAAGTGATGTTCTCCTTTACCAAACTCTCACTCACACACACCACACACACACACGCACACACACACACACATATCCATGTTGGAGACCCAAGGACTAAATTAATAACTGTAGTATTGAGCGTGTCCTTGACTGTGCCCCTTCACAGCCTCCTCACCTCCCCCTTGATTCTTACCATAGCCTCCTCAATGATCCTCTGCCTCTGGTAGGCCTGATCCCTTTCACTCCGACTGCAGTCAAAGTCGGCTAGCAAACACGCACACACAGCCTGTTTTTCTTCTGCTTCCATTCCTTGCAGGATTTTCCTCCAGTCATCAACAGAGCCCCCACAGCCTGGGCCTCATCTCTGCTTCTCCATCCTCATCTTTCCATCTTATCCTGACTGATTCCCAATGCCCTAGAAGTTCCAGACGTTGTGCAATTTTCTGCACATACTTTTTGAGTCCATGACATTATTTTCAGCAGTCACATAAACCTAAAACCCATTTGCCCTCCTCACTCCTCTTCACTGTCTAGTTAATTTGCTCTGGCTATCCATCATGCCTTGAATATATACATATTGCTTATCAAAGTATTCTAATTATCCGTTTAGGTTTCTCTCTAGGCTGACTGTATGCTTCCTGAGGGTAAGGACTTCTATCTTATTCTTTCTTGTATCCCTACATCTCAATAATGGGCTTTTATCAAGTAGTCATTTGATAACCATTTGATTATCAAATGAATAAAAAAATGAATAAAGAAAAGATGCTTAATAATCAATTACTGACTTCTCAACTCATTGTGCTGCCCACTTTGGGCTAAAAGGTAGCTATTCTTATGTATCTTCATGAGGTAAGCAGGAATATACATAGAAATGTAAGCTAAATGAATGAAAAAGGGAATGGCAACCCATTACAGTATTTTTTTTTTCTTTTTAATCTTTTTTTGGGGGGCGGGGGGAGGGCAGATTGGGGCTGGGGGAGTGCGGCGAGCCACTTCTATTGGTCTTTCATTTATCTATTTTCATCCGTCTTTGTTCTTTGGCCCATGTGGGCCTCCCAACGCAGTGGCCTCTGTTGTCACAGAGCACCGGCTATGGGCGCATGCGCTCCAGAGCTCCGGCTCGGTAATTGGACACATCAGTCCAGCCGCTCTGCGGCACGTGGGATCCTCCCAGGCCAGGGATCGAACCGGTGCCCCTTGCGCTGCAAGGCGGTGTCCTTACCCACTGGACCACCAGGGAAACCCACATTACAGTATTCTTGCCTGGAGAATTCCATGAACAGAGGAGCCTGGTAGGCTACAGTCCATGGGTCAGAACGAGTCAGGCATCACTTAATGATGTAAACAACAATAATAAATGAAATGAAATATGTGAAATAAGTTAGTAGAGTTCTTGGCATTTAGCAGTCCTCAAGGCTGATTCATTTTCCCCTTACATTAAATGATGTGATTAAATATAAATTTAATTGATTTAAAATTTTATTATATAAATTCTTATATAATGTAAATTTTGTTTTATGTTTAAATATAGCTTATAAATTATAATATAAAACACATTTATTTTATTAAACCACATCTCAAAGCAGAATAATTAAGGAAAACTATTTTATTGAAGTTAATATGTAGCTGTTTATTGGACATCTACATGCCAAGCACCATGCTAAGGTACTTCAAAGGGAGAATTTGGTAGCTCTCTACCTTCAGGGAGCTTATAATCAAGTGGAGCTCACAGGAACTGAGCCCTCTATTTATGCTTTCTCAGGAACCCTGGAGCTTCCCAATAAAATTCTAAGTATATGTTTCTAGATCAAAGTTAACTGTTACTTCATTCTTACTTTTTGCTTAATTCAGAAAGAAGTCATTATTTCTATTAAATGGTGGATGCCAGAGACAGAGATGGTCTCTAATTTTAGAGGTTATTTAAGGACAATTCTTAGGCACATCTATTATATATGCCATCATTCAAAGGTGAATTATTCAACCTCAGCCTGATCTGAGACTTTGCCTGCCTGGCGCACCCACAAGAAAGGAAAAGGTGAAATGCCTTTGACTTCTTGGTACTAGTCTACTCAAAGGTTATGTGGGGAGGAGGCTGCTCACAGGGGTTGGGGAATTGGAACTATGAACTGCAAGCAAATTATGGATGCTGGAAACTGACAGTGAATTCCAGCTAGCCCTATTTAGATAAGCAGGCAACAGTTCTCCCAGGAGAATGTCTTGAGGGTTTTCTTAATTTAGAGTTGTTGAAATATTGGAGATATTCTAAGACACAAGGTAGACATTGGGAGCCACTTCTGCTTATTGGGAATTGGCTTTTAGAGTATTCAGATTTTGCTCAATCACTTTTTGCTGCCTTGGGAAAATGTGTCCTACATGAAATTTGATGTGTATCTGTTTTAATGTTAATATCATAAGAACCTATTATGACTTAATGACATAATGAAAAAGCAAGCTTAAGACATTTTAGAGATTTGATTATCTGGTAGTTCAATTTTGTCCAATCTCACCCTCAACCCCTGGAGACATTTGGTGATTTTTAGAGACATTTTTGTTTGTTGCAACTGGGCCAGTGGTGCTTCTGGCTTCTAATAGGTAGAGGCCAGGGATGCTGCTAAACATCCTGTCATAATGCATAAGAAAACTCCCTCAATACAGAGCCATAAGGACCAAAATATTAATTATAAATACGTCTATTTTATTGAAGTTAATATGTAGCTGTTTATTGGACATCTACATGCCAAGCACCATGCTAAGGTACTTCAAAGGGAGAATTTGGTAGCTCTCTACCTTCAGGGAGCTTATAATCAAGTGGAGCTCACAGGAACTGAGCCCTCTATTTATGCTTTCTCAGGAACCCTGGAGCTTCCCAATAAAATTCTAAGTATATGTTTCTAGATCAAAGTTAACTGTTACTTCATTCTTACTTTTTGCTTAATTCAGAAAGAAGTCATTATTTCTATTAAATGGTGGATGCCAGAGACAGAGATGGTCTCTAATTTTAGAGGTTATTTAAGGACAATTCTTAGGCACATCTATTATATATGCCATCATTCAAAGGTGAATTATTCAACCTCAGCCTGATCTGAGACTTTGCCTGCCTGGCGCACCCACAAGAAAGGAAAAGGTGAAATGCCTTTGACTTCTTGGTACTAGTCTACTCAAAGGTTATGTGGGGAGGAGGCTGCTCACAGGGGTTGGGGAATTGGAACTATGAACTGCAAGCAAATTATGGATGCTGGAAACTGACAGTGAATTCCAGCTAGCCCTATTTAGATAAGCAGGCAACAGTTCTCCCAGGAGAATGTCTTGAGGGTTTTCTTAATTTAGAGTTGTTGAAATATTGGAGATATTCTAAGACACAAGGTAGACATTGGGAGCCACTTCTGCTTATTGGGAATTGGCTTTTAGAGTATTCAGATTTTGCTCAATCACTTTTTGCTGCCTTGGGAAAATGTGTCCTACATGAAATTTGATGTGTATCTGTTTTAATGTTAATATCATAAGAACCTATTATGACTTAATGACATAATGAAAAAGCAAGCTTAAGACATTTTAGAGATTTGATTATCTGGTAGTTCAATTTTGTCCAATCTCACCCTCAACCCCTGGAGACATTTGGTGATTTTTAGAGACATTTTTGTTTGTTGCAACTGGGCCAGTGGTGCTTCTGGCTTCTAATAGGTAGAGGCCAGGGATGCTGCTAAACATCCTGTCATAATGCATAAGAAAACTCCCCTCAATACAGAGCCATAAGGACCAAAATATTAATTGCGTAGAAAGAGAGAAATTTTGGGTTAGGTCTTGAATGTTAAATAAGGAATGGTACAGTTTCTAGGCTTGCTACTTACTTCCATTTTCACCATGTTCCTGCAAATATGTTTTAAACACAAACATTTAAATGAGGTCTCCGTCCTCATGGATCTTATAGAATGTGTTTAGTGAGACCATATACAATATTTAAAATGTTAAATGACAATACAATGAAATAATAAACAAAAATAAAGCACAGCATTAACTGCCAAGCAAATAATATGAGTGGCTTTGCTATGAGTTAAGAAATGGGAGGGGTCACAGTAAAAATAGGAATCTACACTCAGATAATAGACTGTGGGGAAGACTAACATGACTTTGATGGCCTCTATTAACACAAATATTATGAAGATAACCAACGTTATTAGAGCATTCACTGTAGAGTGTTACTGAAATAGTAACTTGATCTCCCATTCTCTTCCAGAGATTGATGATTACTACAATGATTAGGTTTTAAAGCACTGTTGCTTAAGATTAGGCAGTATGGATCACTATCTCCTTTTGATAGGCTAGGAAATGAGTCAGTCAGGGAATTTCACTTACGGACAACTGAAATGGCCACCATATTTTCCCACTGGAAGAGGTCACATTGTGTAAGATCTTTCGGATGTTTTCTAAGGTTGAATCACATGAAACTGCAGATATACGACACACAGTTTTTACACATAAAAAGGGCAGTTTCATAGATCCAACTCAAATGATCAGTGAGTAGACAGGGGAGTAAAGGGCCCTTTCTACTTTTTTTTAGTGTAAAGTGCTTAGGGGAAAAATCAAAGGTGACTTTTTCTGTTTTAATGTAAACATAAGACCTATTATGACTTAATGACATAATGAAAAAGCAAGCTTAAGACATTTTAGAGATTTGATTATCTGGTAGTTCAATTTTGTCCAATCTCACCCTCAACCCCTGGAGACATTTGGTGATTTTTAGAGACATTTTTGTTTGTTGCAACTGGGCCAGTGGTGCTTCTGGCTTCTAATAGGTAGAGGCCAGGGATGCTGCTAAACATCCTGTCATAATGCATAAGAAAACTCCCCTCAATACAGAGCCATAAGGACCAAAATATTAATTGCGTAGAAAGAGAGAAATTTTGGGTTAGGTCTTGAATGTTAAATAAGGAATGGTACAGTTTCTAGGCTTGCTACTTACTTCCATTTTCACCATGTTCCTGCAAATATGTTTTAAACACAAACATTTAAATGAGGTCTCCGTCCTCATGGATCTTATAGAATGTGTTTAGTGAGACCATATACAATATTTAAAATGTTAAATGACAATACAATGAAATAATAAACAAAAATAAAGCACAGCATTAACTGCCAAGCAAATAATATGAGTGGCTTTGCTATGAGTTAAGAAATGGGAGGGGTCACAGTAAAAATAGGAATCTACACTCAGATAATAGACTGTGGGGAAGACTAACATGACTTTGATGGCCTCTATTAACACAAATATTATGAAGATAACCAACGTTATTAGAGCATTCACTGTAGAGTGTTACTGAAATAGTAACTTGATCTCCCATTCTCTTCCAGAGATTGATGATTACTACAATGATTAGGTTTTAAAGCACTGTTGCTTAAGGTTAGGCAGTATGGATCACTATCTCCTTTTGATAGGCTAGGAAATGAGTCAGTCAGGGAATTTCACTTACGGACAACTGAAATGGCCACCATATTTTCCCACTGGAAGAGGTCACATTGTGTAAGATCTTTCGGATGTTTTCTAAGGTTGAATCACATGAAACTGCAGATATACGACACACAGTTTTTACACATAAAAAGGGCAGTTTCATAGATCCAACTCAAATGATCAGTGAGTAGACAGGGGAGTAAAGGGCCCTTTCTACTTTTTTTTAGTGTAAAGTGCTTAGGGCCATTAGTATATTTATCTAGAATAGGCATACTTTGTTTCCTCCTTATTGTAGAATAGACTTATCTGTCAATTCTAGGAAGGAAGCCCAGTCTCCTGTGCTTGGAAGCATTGTAATGGTCAACACTTGCCTCCCTAGCCTCTCAGGCAGAAGCCCTGAGAATCTTCCCTGAAGGCACAGCCTTTCCCAGTGGTTGAGCACTCCTGACCCAGGCAGGGAGGTTATCAGGAGGCTTGGTTTCTCCATGGATGGAGTTTAGAATTAGTCTGACTTTCTTGAGCCCACAGTCTTGGAATGCACCGATGAACTCTGGGTACCCCACAGCCATCACTCTGTAATCCAACTCCTTGACCATGTTTCAGTCTATACAGCTAAGTATATTCTGCCTTGGTTTCCTGAGTTACACTCACTCTGTTTTCCTTCTTGAGATTTAGTTGTGCTGGGAATCCAAAGTAACTTGGCACCTGATGAGTTTTTCACTATTTCATCCTCTGATAGACTAGACTTGCCCCTGCTATTCCAGCCACTGGCTGGTTCAAAATGGATAGGCCATCTCAACACATGGCACGGCCACCTCCATCTTTGTCAAACTTCCCACATGTCACTAGCTCTGATGATGTCAGAGTTAGACATTCCCTTTTGGACAGTGACCTCACCTAGATGGCCCTGTGTCTTTGTGGCTTTCTTCTGAGACTCAGCCTGACTCAGAGTATGGGTTACCTCCCATGGCAGAGATGTGGTATCTTTCTAAGTGTCCTTCTAGGTCACTCTCAGATGGGGCAGTGACCACCAACAGTTGGCTTTGGGTGTTCTTATTATACTTACATGTTGAGACATAATCTAATTTTGTGGTGGTGGTGAAGACATCATACAGAAGAACACAGAAGAGGGCTAAAACAAGAACAATGTAGGGAGAGGAGATTACAGAAAAGATGACCACCATATTTTCCCACTGGAAGAGGTCATTGTAGATTTTTTAGGTTGAATCACATGAAACTGCAGATATCGACACACAGTTTTACACATAAAAGGGCAGTTTCATAGATCCAACTCAAATGATCAGTGAGTAGACAGGGGAGTAAAGGGCCCTTTCTACTTTTTTTTAGTGTAAAGTGCTTAGGGCCATTAGTATATTTATCTAGAATAGGCATACTTTGTTTCCTCCTTATTGTAGAATAGACTTATCTGTCAATTCTAGGAAGGAAGCCCAGTCTCCTGTGCTTGGAAGCATTGTAATGGTCAACACTTGCCTCCCTAGCCTCTCAGGCAGAAGCCCTGAGAATCTTCCCTGAAGGCACAGCCTTTCCCAGTGGTTGAGCACTCCTGACCCAGGCAGGGAGGTTATCAGGAGGCTTGGTTTCTCCATGGATGGAGTTTAGAATTAGTCTGACTTTCTTGAGCCCACAGTCTTGGAATGCACCGATGAACTCTGGGTACCCCACAGCCATCACTCTGTAATCCAACTCCTTGACCATGTTTCAGTCTATACAGCTAAGTATATTCTGCCTTGGTTTCCTGAGTTACACTCACTCTGTTTTCCTTCTTGAGATTTAGTTGTGCTGGGAATCCAAAGTAACTTGGCACCTGATGAGTTTTCACTATTTCATCCTCTGATAGACTAGACTTGCCCCTGCTATTCCAGCCACTGGCTGGTTCAAAATGGATAGGCCATCTCAACACATGGCACGGCCACCTCCATCTTTGTCAAACTTCCCACATGTCACTAGCTCTGATGATGTCAGAGTTAGACATTCCCCTTTGGACAGTGACCTCACCTAGATGGCCCTGTGTCTTTGTGGCTTTCTTCTGAGACTCAGCCTGACTCAGAGTATGGGTTACCTCCCATGGCAGAGATGTGGTATCTTTCTAAGTGTCCTTCTAGGTCACTCTCAGATGGGGCAGTGACCACCAACAGTTGGCTTTGGGTGTTCTTATTATACTTACATGTTGAGACATAATCTAATTTTGTGGTGGTGGTGAAGACATCATACAGAAGAACACAGAAGAGGGCTAAAACAAGAACAATGTAGGGAGAGGAGATTACAGAAAAGATGATGGAAGAGAAAGGGGAGCTGGTATGGTTAGTTTAGGTGTATGGTAGAGAGAAACTGAACATTTGCCTGCAACAGCAGCCCTCTTTTTGTGTGTGAAATTAAGCCTGTGAGAGAAGTTAAGGAAAATATCTTTTAGCAACCCAGTTGTGCTATAAACCAGTTCCCCTTTCCCCACAATCATCTAGGAAGAAATACAAAAGGTAAGGTGATTTTGGAATCAGGATTTGTTATTCAGTTCAGAAATGCTTTCTACAAAATAGCAATTTCCTTTTCCTACCTTACATCACAGGAATGATGGAATCATTTCCATTTATTTATTCTCCTTTTTTTGGTTATAAATGTTACATAGGAATAAGTAGACAATAACTTATATAACATTCATAAAAGAAAATAAGAATATACTAGGAATTTTACTGGGAACGCACTAAGAGTTTTTCTTCTGATTTGGAGAAGGGGTACTAGATCTTGGAAGAACATTGACACAGGTATCACATGATTGTTAAAAGATGAATCATATTAAAAATTTTAAATGTCTTTGAGAAGTTGATTTTACTTGGACCATGCCAAACTGAAGTGGTTAGGAACTCTACCAACAGGAGCTTTGTATAAGACTTTTACAGAGAAAACGCAAAAGCAAAGCAAGGAAAATATCTATTGGCTATAGCCTAATTTTGACTATTACCTATCTCTGTGAAACCTGCATGCAGGACAAGAAGCAACAATTAGAACTGGACATGGAACAATGGACTGGTTCCAAATTGGGAAAGGAGTTGGTCAATGGTTTTTCGTGTATCTGTTCTAAGTTCCCTTCTGAGATGGCACTGTGTCTTTGTGGCTTTCTTCTGAGACTCAGCCTGACTCAGAGTATGGGTTACCTCCCATGGCAGAGATGTGGTATCTTTCTAAGTGTCCTTCTAGGTCACTCTCAGATGGGGCAGTGACCACCAACAGTTGGCTTTGGGTGTTCTTATTATACTTACATGTTGAGACATAATCTAATTTTGTGGTGGTGGTGAAGACATCATACAGAAGAACACAGAAGAGGGCTAAAACAAGAACAATGTAGGGAGAGGAGATTACAGAAAAGATGATGGAAGAGAAAGGGGAGCTGGTATGGTTAGTTTAGGTGTATGGTAGAGAGAAACTGAACATTTGCCTGCAACAGCAGCCCTCTTTTTGTGTGTGAAATTAAGCCTGTGAGAGAAGTTAAGGAAAATATCTTTTAGCAACCCAGTTGTGCTATAAACCAGTTCCCCTTTCCCCACAATCATCTAGGAAGAAATACAAAAGGTAAGGTGATTTTGGAATCAGGATTTGTTATTCAGTTCAGAAATGCTTTCTACAAAATAGCAATTTCCTTTTCCTACCTTACATCACAGGAATGATGGAATCATTTCCATTTATTTATTCTCCTTTTTTTGGTTATAAATGTTACATAGGAATAAGTAGACAATAACTTATATAACATTCATAAAAGAAAATAAGAATATACTAGGAATTTTACTGGGAACGCACTAAGAGTTTTTCTTCTGATTTGGAGAAGGGGTACTAGATCTTGGAAGAACATTGACACAGGTATCACATGATTGTTAAAAGATGAATCATATTAAAAATTTTAAATGTCTTTGAGAAGTTGATTTTACTTGGACCATGCCAAACTGAAGTGGTTAGGAACTCTACCAACAGGAGCTTTGTATAAGACTTTTACAGAGAAAACGCAAAAGCAAAGCAAGGAAAATATCTATTGGCTATAGCCTAATTTTGACTATTACCTATCTCTGTGAAACCTGCATGCAGGACAAGAAGCAACAATTAGAACTGGACATGGAACAATGGACTGGTTCCAAATTGGGAAAGGAGTTGGTCAAGGCTGTATATTGTCACCCTGCTTATTTAACTTATATGCAGAGTGCATCATGTGAAATGCCGGCCTGGATGAAGCACAAGCTGGAGTCAAGATTGCTGGGAGAAATACTTCAGGTATGCAGGTAACACCAGCAGAAAACAAAGATGAACTGAAGAGCCTCTTGATGAAGGTGAAAGAAGAGAGTGAAAAAGCTGGCCTAAAACTTAACATTCAAAAAATGAAGATCATGGCATCCAGTCCCATTATTTCATGCCAAATATATGGACAAACAGTGGAAACAGTGACAGACTTTATTTTCTTCAGTTCCAAAATCACTGTGGGTGATGACTGCAGCCATGAAATTAAAAGATGCTTGCTCTTTGGAAGAAAAGCTATGACAAACCTAGACATTGTATTAAAAATCACTTTACTGACTAAGGTTCGTATAGTCAAAGCTATGATTTTTCCAGTAGTCATGTATGGATGTGAGAGGTGGACCATAAAGAAGGCTGAGCACCAAAGAATTGGTATCTCTGAACTGTGGTACTGGAGAAGACTCTTGGGAGTCTCTTGGACTGCAAAGAGATCAAGCCAGTCAATCCTAAAGGAAATCAACCCTGAATATTCATTGGAAGGACTGATGCTGATGCTCCAATGTTGTGGCCACCTGATGTGAAGAGATGACTCATTGGAAAAGACCCGGATGCTGGGAAAAATAGGAGGCAAAAGGAGAGGGGACGATAGAGGACAATATTGTTGGATGGCATCACTGAGACAATGGACATGAATTTGAGCAAGCTCTGGGAGATGGTGAAGGACAGGGAAACCTATTGTGGCCAACAGTCCATAGGAGCTGGCCCTTGTGAATCATATTAAAAATTTTAAATGTCTTTGAGAAGTTGATTTTACTTGGACCATGCCAAACTGAAGTGGTTAGGAACTCTACCAACAGGAGCTTTGTATAAGACTTTTACAGAGAAAACGCAAAAGCAAAGCAAGGAAAATATCTATTGGCTATAGCCTAATTTTGACTATTACCTATCTCTGTGAAACCTGCATGCAGGACAAGAAGCAACAATTAGAACTGGACATGGAACAATGGACTGGTTCCAAATTGGGAAAGGAGTTGGTCAAGGCTGTATATTGTCACCCTGCTTATTTAACTTATATGCAGAGTGCATCATGTGAAATGCCGGCCTGGATGAAGCACAAGCTGGAGTCAAGATTGCTGGGAGAAATACTTCAGGTATGCAGGTAACACCAGCAGAAAACAAAGATGAACTGAAGAGCCTCTTGATGAAGGTGAAAGAAGAGAGTGAAAAAGCTGGCCTAAAACTTAACATTCAAAAAATGAAGATCATGGCATCCAGTCCCATTATTTCATGCCAAATATATGGACAAACAGTGGAAACAGTGACAGACTTTATTTTCTTCAGTTCCAAAATCACTGTGGGTGATGACTGCAGCCATGAAATTAAAAGATGCTTGCTCTTTGGAAGAAAAGCTATGACAAACCTAGACATTGTATTAAAAATCACTTTACTGACTAAGGTTCGTATAGTCAAAGCTATGATTTTTCCAGTAGTCATGTATGGATGTGAGAGGTGGACCATAAAGAAGGCTGAGCACCAAAGAATTGGTATCTCTGAACTGTGGTACTGGAGAAGACTCTTGGGAGTCTCTTGGACTGCAAAGAGATCAAGCCAGTCAATCCTAAAGGAAATCAACCCTGAATATTCATTGGAAGGACTGATGCTGATGCTCCAATGTTGTGGCCACCTGATGTGAAGAGATGACTCATTGGAAAAGACCCGGATGCTGGGAAAAATAGGAGGCAAAAGGAGAGGGGACGATAGAGGACAATATTGTTGGATGGCATCACTGAGACAATGGACATGAATTTGAGCAAGCTCTGGGAGATGGTGAAGGACAGGGAAACCTATTGTGCCACAGTCCATAGGGTCACAAAGTGCAGCTGAACTGAACTGATAGCCTAAAGCCTAGCTGGCCCTTTGTGATTGCTTGTCCTTTGGTTTAGCTTTCCTAACTTTGAGGTGTTACAGACTTGGATGCTGGTTTACTTAAGGTGGCCACCAAGGCATTAGAGACCCCTAGTCTAATGGTCTCCTTGTTTAATTCATTTAACTTGACCTTGGTCCACCCTCTGTCATTAACTAGGAGCCTGTCACCTCTGGTGCCCTCTGTTTGCTCATTAAGAGAGTGCATGGTCAGACAGATAATCCTGAGAACTAATTCTACTATTCCCAGATAGAGAGGGTGGGATGGCATAGCACCCCGAACTCCTCTAGAATGTATTCATTATACACTCTACTACTCGAGCAGCTATTAACACACACATTTTGATAGAACTCAGGTCTAGATAGGATGAATGTGTATTAGATTTTTTTTTTTACATTTTTTTTGTTTTGGGGCAGGTTTTTTTTTTTTTTGTCACATCTATTGATTTTTCATTTGTTTATCTTTGTTCTTTGGCCTGTGTGGGCCTCCCATCGCAGAGGCCTCTCTCGTCTCAGAGCACCGACTCTGGGTGTAGGCACTCCAGAGCTCTGGCTTGGTAGTTGGACACACTGGTCCAGCCACTCCGCGGCACATGGGATCTTCCCAGGCCAGGGATCAAACCAGCACCCCTTGTACTGCAAGGCAGTATCCTTACCCACTGGACCACCAGGGAAGCCCTGTATTAGGTTTTAAAAAATATTTTTAAATATTAAAAGCCAAACTTCAAGTACTTATCACTCCGAATTAACAATTTTAAAAATCAATTTATTTGCCTGTAATTTATTTGGCTGCATCAGGTCTTAGTTGTGGCATGCAGGTTCTTTGTTGCCTCACGTGGGATCTTTGTGATACGCAGACTCTCTAGTCGTGGCTTGCAGGCTTACTTCCTCTGAGGCATGTGGGACTTTAGTTCCCCAACCAGGGATTAAACTTGCATCCTCTGCATTGCAAGGTGGATTCTTAACCAATGAAATACCAGGGAAGTCCCCAAATCAACAATTCACATTTTATAATAGTTGTTTCAGATTTTTTTAAATTAAAAATTATCAGTTTCTCCATCTCCTCCTTAGAGGTAACCACTCCTTGAGGTTGGTGAGTATTAATTCTATCCATATTCTAATGCACTTACTCCCTGCAGATGGATCCATTGACAAAATAATATTATTTCTTGCATTTAAAAATTTACATAAATAATGTTGAGCTGTTTATATCAGTTTGCATCTTGCTCATTGCTCTTAAATTGATGATTCTGAGACTCAATCATTTCAATTGTCATATTGAATCTCATAGTATAGCTATCCTATAATTTACTTAGTTATTCACCTGTTTGATGGCCATGGAGGCTATCTCCACTTTTAAACTATGACAAATGCTGCTGCTATGAATATTTCATGCATGTCTCCTTGTGCACCTGTGCAAGAATTTCTCTAAAGCATATACCCAGGGTTGAATTTCTAGGATAGAGTGAAGGAACAGCTTCGACTTCATTGTGTATTGCCAAACTTCTTCAAAGCACATGAACCAAATAATTCTCCCAGCGAGATTTCCCGACTTTGCTTATCCCCCAATTACATTTAAACTTTGTACTATTAAACTTGAAAACTGCTCCCAACCTTATAGGTGGACACATTATCCCATTGGTGTTGCAATGTGCATTTGCATATCATACTTTTTTTTTCATTTAGATTTATTTTCCTGGGAATTATATGTTTCTATATGCATCAATCAGAGTTCTAGCAGGAAACAGATGGCACACTCAAATTAGAATACTTTTAGGGGACTGTTTACACAGTTGAGAGTAAGAGTTTTTGTTTTAATGGTTAAGGAACTTTACTAGTTGTAGTTTGCTATAAAGGTTTCCATTTTTTATTTGTTGAGAGAGAACAACAAATGTCGAGAGAGTCTGTTTCAAAGAAAGAACTGTGATTTTTAAAGATCTCTTTTTTTTTTTCATTTCCACTTTATTCCTGGCAGTGGGATTGTGAAATGGTTCTGGGGCAGCAGGAATAGAATTCTGTGATTTTAAAGATCTCTGAGGCATGTGGGACTTTAGTTCCCCAACCAGGGATTAAACTTGCATCCTCTGCATTGCAAGGTGGATTCTTAACCAATGAAATACCAGGGAAGTCCCCAAATCAACAATTCACATTTTATAATAGTTGTTTCAGATTTTTTTAAATTAAAAATTATCAGTTTCTCCATCTCCTCCTTAGAGGTAACCACTCCTTGAGGTTGGTGAGTATTAATTCTATCCATATTCTAATGCACTTACTCCCTGCAGATGGATCCATTGACAAAATAATATTATTTCTTGCATTTAAAAATTTACATAAATAATGTTGAGCTGTTTATATCAGTTTGCATCTTGCTCATTGCTCTTAAATTGATGATTCTGAGACTCAATCATTTCAACTGTCATATTGAATCTCATAGTATAGCTATCCTATAATTTACTTAGTTATTCACCTGTTTGATGGCCATGGAGGCTATCTCCACTTTTAAACTATGACAAATGCTGCTGCTATGAATATTTCATGCATGTCTCCTTGTGCACCTGTGCAAGAATTTCTCTAAAGCATATACCCAGGGGTTGAATTTCTAGGATAGAGTGAAGGAACAGCTTCGACTTCATTGTGTATTGCCAAACTTCTTCAAAGCACATGAACCAAATAATTCTCCCAGCGAGATTTCCCGACTTTGCTTATCCCCCAATTACATTTAAACTTTGTACTATTAAACTTGAAAACTGCTCCCAACCTTATAGGTGGACACATTATCCCATTGGTGTTGCAATGTGCATTTGCATATCATACTTTTTTTTTCATTTAGATTTATTTTCCTGGGAATTATATGTTTCTATATGCATCAATCAGAGTTCTAGCAGGAAACAGATGGCACACTCAAATTAGAATACTTTTAGGGGACTGTTTACACAGTTGAGAGTAAGAGTTTTTGTTTTAATGGTTAAGGAACTTTACTAGTTGTAGTTTGCTATAAAGGTTTCCATTTTTTATTTGTTGAGAGAGAACAACAAATGTCGAGAGAGTCTGTTTCAAAGGAAGAACTGTGATTTTTAAAGATCTCTTTTTTTTTTTCTTTTTTTCATTTCCACTTTATTCCTGGCAGTGGGATTGTGAAATGGTTCTGGGGCAGCAGGAATGTTCACTTAGAATTTTCTCCACAAAACAGTATGATCAGTTGAGGATCCAAGAAAGATCCCCTAATTCTGCTACCTTCATTTGCAAAATATGTTGTTCATATTTTGATGGAGTGCGGGGGGGGGGGGGGGCTTTGACACTCTATTGTATATAGAGTACTTCTATCCACTTATTTTAAATAATGTATCTCTTTCTTCTACTTTTCCTCCTTCCTTCTTTTCCTCTTTGAAGTCAGTCAAAGCTGGGTTTAAATTCCAGCTCTGTCACTTGCATAACCTATCCAAGCTACGATCAAGCTACAATAGCTTCCTTATCTGTAGGGGAGCAATGATACTTACCACGAGCATACACACACATAGACATACAGACAGACATGTGATTCATAAACATGCTAACTGGGCACATAGCAGGTGCTCAACATATGGCAGTTTTTGTTGCCACTATGAAGAAACACATAACTTGTACTTACAGTAGGGACTAGGGACAGAAGACAAATAAGGTACAGGGCCTGCCTTACAGAGGCATTTGGATGTATTCGTGTGCCAAGAAGTACAACGACATACTTCAGTCACCATGACAAAAGTCTGCACAAGTTGAAAATGGGGCTGAAAGGAAACTGGGAGGAAGTTCAAAAAATCTTTAAGAGGAAATGACAGTGAATCAAATGCTAATGATTAAGTATATCCCAGGAAGTCTGATAGAGGGTTTCCAAGCAGAGTGTGCTCTATGAGCAAAACAGTGTGAGTGAAGTAACTCATCCTATTTAGAAGCAAGCAGCTTGGTACACAGTGACGCAGGAGAATGGGTGGGAGGATATAACGTAGGAAAGAGGAGAGGAAATGTTTCTATATGCATCAATCAGAGTTGGGTGCACACTCAAATTAGAATACTTTTAGGGGACTGTTTACACAGTTGAGAGTAAGAGTTTTTGTTTTAATGGTTAAGGAACTTTACTAGTTGTAGTTTGCTATAAAGGTTTCCATTTTTTATTTGTTGAGAGAGAACAACAAATGTCGAGAGAGTCTGTTTCAAAGGAAGAACTGTGATTTTTAAAGATCTCTTTTTTTTTTTCTTTTTTTCATTTCCACTTTATTCCTGGCAGTGGGATTGTGAAATGGTTCTGGGGCAGCAGGAATGTTCACTTAGAATTTTCTCCACAAAACAGTATGATCAGTTGAGGATCCAAGAAAGATCCCCTAATTCTGCTACCTTCATTTGCAAAATATGTTGTTCATATTTTGATGGAGTGCGGGGGGGGGGGGGGCTTTGACACTCTATTGTATATAGAGTACTTCTATCCACTTATTTTAAATAATGTATCTCTTTCTTCTACTTTTCCTCCTTCCTTCTTTTCCTCTTTGAAGTCAGTCAAAGCTGGGTTTAAATTCCAGCTCTGTCACTTGCATAACCTATCCAAGCTACGATCAAGCTACAATAGCTTCCTTATCTGTAGGGGAGCAATGATACTTACCACGAGCATACACACACATAGACATACAGACAGACATGTGATTCATAAACATGCTAACTGGGCACATAGCAGGTGCTCAACATATGGCAGTTTTTGTTGCCACTATGAAGAAACACATAACTTGTACTTACAGTAGGGACTAGGGACAGAAGACAAATAAGGTACAGGGCCTGCCTTACAGAGGCATTTGGATGTATTCGTGTGCCAAGAAGTACAACGACATACTTCAGTCACCATGACAAAAGTCTGCACAAGTTGAAAATGGGGCTGAAAGGAAACTGGGAGGAAGTTCAAAAAATCTTTAAGAGGAAATGACAGTGAATCAAATGCTAATGATTAAGTATATCCCAGGAAGTCTGATAGAGGGTTTCCAAGCAGAGTGTGCTCTATGAGCAAAACAGTGTGAGTGAAGTAACTCATCCTATTTAGAAGCAAGCAGCTTGGTACACATGGTGCACGCCAGGAGAATGGATGGGAGGATATAACGTAGGAAAGAGGGAGAGGGAAATGTTATTCTATGGAAAATGCATTTCAAATAAAGCCCTATACACACATAAAAAGCTATTGAAGGGTTCACAACAGAAGAGTAATGGAATCTGATTTGCATTTTGGAAAGAAAAATTATTCTGGCATCATTTAGCAAACTAGCACGGTTTGCATAGTGCTTAAGAGTCTGTGCTCTGTTGGCTGACAAAATAGGTTGGAATCCTTGGTCTCCCCACTTACTAGTTTCGTCAACTTGGGTGATTTATTTAACCACTCAAAGCCTTATATAAAGCTTTAACCTGTCTGTAAAATGGAAATAATTATGTGCTTATCTCATAGAGTTGTTGGAGGGTTGAATGACATAATTCACACAAACCACTTGTGTAGTGCTTGGCATCTAGTAAGCAAAGTTAGATGGTATAAACCCAGGAACCTTCCTGAGTTTATAAGTCTTTGGAACCGGAAGAAATCTTACCCTCTCTCTCTTTCTTTCTTTTTTTTTTTTTTTGCCTTAGTCCTCTAGAGTAGCTATAGGGCTGAAATAATTCTAGTAAAGGAAGGGAAAGGAATACACAAAGTAAAACAGAAATAATAGACACCACCAACTGATAAAGCATTTGTGGTCTTTTTGTGTGCTGAAACAAAATGTTCATAAAAAAGACTCCAGAATATTAAAATAAAAAGATGTCAAGTAGACATAATGCTAAGTGGAAGGACACCAAGACAAAATACAGCTAATCTGACTTCTCTCTGGGAAATGATGCATTAGTCAGTCCAGGACACGGCTAATCTTTTAGACAAAAAACTAAGGTAAAACCCAGAGGCATTTGGATGTATTCGTGTGCCAAGAAGTACAACGACATACTTCAGTCACCATGACAAAAGTCTGCACAAGTTGAAAATGGGGCTGAAAGGAAACTGGGAGGAAGTTCAAAAAATCTTTAAGAGGAAATGACAGTGAATCAAATGCTAATGATTAAGTATATCCCAGGAAGTCTGATAGAGGGTTTCCAAGCAGAGTGTGCTCTATGAGCAAAACAGTGTGAGTGAAGTAACTCATCCTATTTAGAAGCAAGCAGCTTGGTACACATGGTGCACGCCAGGAGAATGGATGGGAGGATATAACGTAGGAAAGAGGGAGAGGGAAATGTTATTCTATGGAAAATGCATTTCAAATAAAGCCCTATACACACATAAAAAGCTATTGAAGGGTTCACAACAGAAGAGTAATGGAATCTGATTTGCATTTTGGAAAGAAAAAATTATTCTGGCATCATTTAGCAAACTAGCACGGTTTGCATAGTGCTTAAGAGTCTGTGCTCTGTTGGCTGACAAAATAGGTTGGAATCCTTGGTCTCCCCACTTACTAGTTTCGTCAACTTGGGTGATTTATTTAACCACTCAAAGCCTTATATAAAGCTTTAACCTGTCTGTAAAATGGAAATAATTATGTGCTTATCTCATAGAGTTGTTGGAGGGTTGAATGACATAATTCACACAAACCACTTGTGTAGTGCTTGGCATCTAGTAAGCAAAGTTAGATGGTATAAACCCAGGAACCTTCCTGAGTTTATAAGTCTTTGGAACCGGAAGAAATCTTACCCTCTCTCTTTCTTTCTTTTTTTTTTTTTGCCTTAGTCCTCTAGAGTAGCTATAGGGCTGAAATAATTATAGGAAAGGAAAGGAAAGGAATACACAAAGTAAAACAGAAATAATAGACACCACCAACTGATAAAGCATTTGTGGTCTTTTTGTGTGCTGAAACAAAATGTTCATAAAAAAGACTCCAGAATATTAAAATAAAAAGATGTCAAGTAGACATAATGCTAAGTGGAAGGACACCAAGACAAAATACAGCTAATCTGACTTCTCTCTGGGAACCACTGATGCATTAGTCAGTCCAGGACACGGCATAATTCATTTTTATGACTTGCATTCAAAAAAAAAGGTCACTGCAAGCCTAAATAACCCATCTTGAATATCTACATTCAAAAGTAGCATATGACATTCCTACAATATCTGCCTGGGGCTTGTTGAAAAATGGAGATCCTGGAGAAAAGATGGAAATAAAAGAATGGAAATGGTGACACTGGAAATATTCCTCTTCCCGGCATTTCCTCTCTAGTTTGGTATTCACTCCATTCCAACAGATGGTAACATGGCTCATAATTCCTTGGACAATTTGTAGGCATTTCCACCCCAAAGTTCAGTTAGTTTGGATAATACTAGAAGTCTTGTCTGAAGAGTACAGTCTCAAGATAGTAGACAAATTAGCTCTGACAGTTCTGGGAGAGAAGATGGCTGCTCCTGAAGAAACTGCTGTAAATCTGTGCATCTGCACATCACGGCTCCTGTAAGAATGGGAACTTCGGGGGTGCTACCAGACTCTAGCTAATACCTATGCATGTCTGCTTAGCAATTAGAATCTCTTTGACCATGGCCCTCAGACAGGAGGATTTGCTAACTGGTTTAGACTGCCATCAGGATGGATGTGCTTCTTTGAGGCTTTTGGGGAGACTGCTTTGTTTTATTTTTTAAAATGAAGTTAAATCAATCAAGGAAAACAGAGTTGGATCATGTGCATATGAGTGGGCTACATAGAGGGACAAACATCTAACAGGGTGCCCGTCATCATGCACAACCTGTGTACAACTTGCACAATCAGATAGTGTCTATGACCTTGAGCAAGTCCCTTTGCCCCTGCAGCTTCAGATCCTCATGGCAAGAAAGGGGCTTGGGTTAGTAGGTTCCTAAATCCCCTTTCAGTTTCAAATGCTATATGTTTCTATTACTTGCTATTACTTAAGATGCTCAAAAGCAAACAAAATTCAACTTTTACTTTTTAAGAAAGGTAGGATTTATCATAAAAATTCATAAAAAGGAATGAGAAAATGAAAAACAGCAACTCAACTGAAATATCAGATTTTTATGTGTTCAGGGTGAATGGGGAAAATGTACAGTGAAAATGTCCTTGAAGGAAAAGTATAGAGACAGTGATTCTTACAGGATGGGAAATGGAGAAGTGGGTCTGGGCTAAGAGCAAATCATGCCTGTAGATTAAATCTGGTCCACTGCCTGTTTTAAGCAGAGAAGTCATGGAATAAGGTCTGTGTTTTAGAGAATTTCTGCTAGTGCAGTGAATAGAGTAGGTTTGATAGGAAGGACAGACCAGTTTGAAAGGGATTCTGGGAGACAGGGGAAGAAATGGTAAGGATTTGGACCTGGGCTGTGGCCACCCTGGATCGCAACTGAAATTTTACTGGAACATGGCCAGACTCGTTCATTTAGATTTTGTCTATAGTGGCAAAGTCGAGTAGTTGCCATAGAGACTGTGTTGCCCATGAAACCTCAGATGGTTATTCGCCCCTTTACAGAAATCTTCGCCAACTTTTTTTATAGAAAAATCAAACTAGTTTGCCTTAATTAGTATCATGGAGTTCTGTTCTTTATGTAAGAGAGCTCCACTTGGGGAAGGGTTTGAAAGCTCCCTTCGACTTGAGGACTTGACAAGGACTGCATCTTGATACTGCTTTTCATGGGCGTGGCCACTGGATCTTTAAATTTGACTCACGTGGCATTTCAGGAGGCTCTGGAGATTTAAAGGACTCTATTCAACAAATGCCCCCTTTCTAGAATGATATTAGTGGTGAGCATTTTAGGTTAGAGAGCCTTTGGAACAGGGGATTTATGTCTTTCTTATAGTAACTGCCTAACAACATGCTTTGGTGATGTGAGGGCCAGCCTTGGTGAAGGCATGGCCAGGAGAATGGCTGGTGTAAATGGCAAGTCCCTTTGCCCCTTTGCAGCTTCAGATCCTCATGGCAAGAAAGGGCTTGGGTTAGTAGGTTCCTAAATCCCCTTTCAGTTTCAAATGCTATATGTTTCTATTACTTGCTATTACTTAAGATGCTCAAAAGCAAACAAAATTCAACTTTTACTTTTTAAGAAAGGTAGGATTTATCATAAAAATTCATAAAAAGGAATGAGAAAATGAAAAACAGCAACTCAACTGAAATATCAGATTTTTATGTGTTCAGGGTGAATGGGGAAAATGTACAGCGAAAATGTCCTTGAAGGAAAAGTATAGAGACAGTGATTCTTACAGGATGGGAAATGGAGAAGTGGGTCTGGGCTAAGAGCAAATCATGCCTGTAGATTAAATCTGGTCCACTGCCTGTTTTAAGCAGAGAAGTCATGGAATAAGGTCTGTGTTTTAGAGAATTTCTGCTAGTGCAGTGAATAGAGTAGGTTTGATAGGAAGGACAGACCAGTTTGAAAGGGATTCTGGGAGACAGGGGAAGAAATGGTAAGGATTTGGACCTGGGCTGTGGCCACCCTGGATCGCAACTGAAATTTTACTGGAACATGGCCAGACTCGTTCATTTAGATTTTGTCTATAGTGGCAAAGTCGAGTAGTTGCCATAGAGACTGTGTTGCCCATGAAACCTCAGATGGTTATTCGCCCCTTTACAGAAATCTTCGCCAACTTTTTCTATAGAAAAATCAAACTAGTTTGCCTTAATTAGTATCATGGAGTTCTGTTCTTTATGTAAGAGAGCTCCACTTGGGGAAGGGTTTGAAAGCTCCCTTCGACTTGAGGACTTGACAAGGACTGCATCTTGATACTGCTTTTCATGGGCGTGGCCACTGGATCTTTAAATTTGACTCACGTGGCATTTCAGGAGGCTCTGGAGATTTAAAGGACTCTATTCAACAAATGCCCCCTTTCTAGAATGATATTAGTGGTGAGCATTTTAGGTTAGAGAGCCTTTGGAACAGGGGATTTATGTCTTTCTTATAGTAACTGCCTAACAACATGCTTTGGTGATGTGAGGGCCAGCCTTGGTGAAGGCATGGCCAGGAGAATGGCTGGTGTAAGGCAGGATGGCTGATGCCCTGATCTAAGCCATTATCCTTTCGTGACCTGACTCCCAGGATCCTTATAATTTTATTTCCTTTTAATTTTAAATTTTCCTTCATTTTATTTCCCTCTGCACCACTTCATATAGCCTCTCACTGATTCTAAATTCCATGAGGGCAGGCCATGAGTGCAATTTATCCACTGCCAAGCCCCCTCTCTTTTATAATGAAGATGTCTGTTCCATTGATTTCTGTACCACCAGGACCAGTGGTGCTAGAACAGTGTAGCTTCAACCATATTCATAGAGTGAATGAATGAATAAATAAATACACATTGTTTTGTAATTAAAAATGATGCTTTTTAAACCTAAAACAGGATTGAAACAAAATTTGCATTTAGCTTAAAGGACACTATCATAAAGACAAGATTCTGAGAAAATTTGGGTTCTTGTCCTAAATCAGCTGCTGTGTGATACTAAGGAAGCTTCTTTCAAGTCTCAGTTTCTTCTTATGTTCAAAAGAGAAACTAGTCTCCAGGACCTTTAAATTCCTTTCCTGCTTTAATGTTCTTATTTGGTTTTGATTTTCTAAGTCTTTTGATGCTTGGTGCCAATTAGCTACAGGATCAGGATACCTTAAATAGCACAATGAATCAAATAGGAATTTGTTCTTTCGAAAGTTTTAATAGAAACTGTGAGCTCTGAGAAATGGTTTAGAGAAGGGAGAGTGGTTTTTAATTAGTTAGAATTTTATGGTGATCACAGAGAAAATTTTAGAAAAGTATACTAGTTTAGGAGAGATGGTGAGAAAAAGAACAAAAGTCAGAGAGTGCATATGAAAACAAAGGAATAATAATCAGTTCTTCCCATGAACTATCTTTTTCCACATATGCAGGTAACCCTACATTTCCACGTGTAAATTTTGGAGTTCAAACATGGTGTGTATGGGTATATTTAAATATCTGTGCTTTGTGATTTTAAATATCTGTGCTTTATGATTCTCTCGCTCGCTCTTCCTCTTTCTCCCTCTCCTCCCACCTTCCTCTACTTCATTTATTTTTTACACACCAACTCCATACAACCCAGAATATTCTCTCTTGGCTCTCACATCTCTGGTGCATTTAATGCATATGCCATTTAGTAAGGGTTCAAAGATTAACAAGGCAAATACATTAAAATGCCCTTAGCTTAGTAGAAAGGCCTTTTTAGCTGGCTGGGAAGTTATGATTCTGTGCAACTCCAAGACTCCCAGGAGGAAAGCAAGGGTCCATTTAATTGGCCTCTCCCTGTCTGTGTCTGCACTCAAGGGCACAAGGGCACTTCCTGTGAGATGGTGTGGGAATTTTCTTCCAGTTTTACCACCAGGACCAGTGGTGCTAGAACAGTGTAGCTTCAACCATATTCATAGAGTGAATGAATGAATAAATAAATACACATTGTTTTGTAATTAAAAATGATGCTTTTTAAACCTAAAACAGGATTGAAACAAAATTTGCATTTAGCTTAAAGGACACTATCATAAAGACAAGATTCTGAGAAAATTTGGGTTCTTGTCCTAAATCAGCTGCTGTGTGATACTAAGGAAGCTTCTTTCAAGTCTCAGTTTCTTCTTATGTTCAAAAAGAGAAACTAGTCTCCAGGACCTTTAAATTCCTTTCCTGCTTTAATGTTCTTATTTGGTTTTGATTTTCTAAGTCTTTTGATGCTTGGTGCCAATTAGCTACAGGATCAGGATACCTTAAATAGCACAATGAATCAAATAGGAATTTGTTCTTTCGAAAGTTTTAATAGAAACTGTGAGCTCTGAGAAATGGTTTAGAGAAGGGAGAGTGGTTTTTAATTAGTTAGAATTTTATGGTGATCACAGAGAAAATTTTAGAAAAGTATACTAGTTTAGGAGAGATGGTGAGAAAAAGAACAAAAGTCAGAGAGTGCATATGAAAACAAAGGAATAATAATCAGTTCTTCCCATGAACTATCTTTTTCCACATATGCAGGTAACCCTACATTTCCACGTGTAAATTTTGGAGTTCAAACATGGTGTGTATGGGTATATTTAAGTATCTGTGCTTTGTGATTTTAAATATCTGTGCTTTATGATTCTCTCGCTCGCTCTTCCTCTTTCTCCCTCTCCTCCCACCTTCCTCTACTTCATTTATTTTTTACACACCAACTCCATACAACCCAGAATATTCTCTCTTGGCTCTCACATCTCTGGTGCATTTAATGCATATGCCATTTAGTAAGGGTTCAAAGATTAACAAGGCAAATACATTAAAATGCCCTTAGCTTAGTAGAAAGGCCTTTTTAGCTGGCTGGGAAGTTATGATTCTGTGCAACTCCAAGACTCCCAGGAGGAAAGCAAGGGGTCCATTTAATTGGCCTCTCCCTGTCTGTGTCTGCACTCAAGGGCACAAGGGCACTTCCCCTGTGAGATGGTGTGGAGGAATCATTTTGCTTCCATGGCGTGTGAAGTTTCCAGCGGATTTTATTTTAGTAAAGATCAAGGCTCTGAAGAAGAGACTTGACTTGCAGAAATCTCCATAAATTCATATTCCATATCGTCTGAGCACTTGGTATTCAGTGGGAAGACTCTTCACTGTTCTAATTGTCACTGGCAGTGCCTGCTAGGACAAAGTAACTAGCTCTTCAGAAAATCCATTTCTCACAATTATAAGAAACCAATCATTTGTCACCAGGAATTTTAAAAAGATGATTAACTAATAGACTTCATTTGTAGATCAGTTTTACCTTTACAGAAAAAAGTGGAGAAAACACAGCATATGCTCATATCCCCTTTTCCTGACCCCCCAGTTTTCCCTATTAACATCTTCCATTAGTGGGTTATATTTGTTGGAATTGATGAGTGATATTAATACATTATGTTAAATGAAGTCTATACATTAGAGTTCGCTCTGTGTTGTACTGTTCTGTGGATTTTGACAATTGTATGACAACATTTGCCTATCATTACAGAATCATACAGAATCGTTCCACTGCCCTAAAGAATCCCTTGTGCTCTATCTCTTCATCCCCTCTCTCTTCCTCCCTTCCTCTGAACCCTGACAACCACTTTTTTACTCCAAGGTTTGCCTTTTCTAAAATGTTCTAAAGTTGAAGTTGTACAGTATGTGGCTTTTTCAAACTGACTTCTTTCAGTTAAATGTATACATTTAAGGATCCTTCAGGTCTTTTGTGGCATGGTAACTCATTTAATACCTGAATAGTATTCCTTTGTATGAATACACCACAGTTTGTTTATCTACTGGAGCATATCTTGACTGCTTTCAAGTTTGACAATTGTGAATAAAGCTGCTATAAACATTAGTGTGGCTTTTATGTGTACATAAGTTTTTAACTCATTTGCATAAATATCAAGGAATGTAATTGCTGGATCATATGGTGGGATTACATTTAGGTATGTAAGAACCTGTCAATCTGTCTTGCAAAGTAGCTGTGACATTTTGCAATTTCATCAACAGTGAATGAGTTCTTGTATTCTATATCCTCCACAGCATGTGGTGTTGTGGATTTGGGCCATTCTCATAGGAGTACAGTGGGATACCACTGTAGTTTTAATCTACAATTCCCAAAACTCAGCAGTGGTGACAAGATTGGAAAAGGTCAGTTTTCATTCCAATCCCAAAGAAGGGCAATGCCAAATAAAGTTCAAACTACTTACTGTACAATTGTACTCATTTCACATGTTACCAAGATTATGCTTAAAATCCTTCAAGCTAGGCTTCAGCAACACAGGAATCAAGAAATTCCAGATGTACAAGCTGGATTTACAAAAGGCAGAGGAACCAGAGATCAAACCAGAGACCAAACTGCCAACATCCTCTGGATCACAGAAAAGCAAGAGAACTTCAGAAAAATATCTGCTGCTTTACTGAGTACACTTATACCTATGACTATATGGATCACAAGCTGTAGAAAACTCTGAAGGAGACGGGAATACCAGATCACCTTATTTGCCTACTGAGCAACCTGTATGTACATCAAGAAGCAACAGTTAGAACCAGACATGGAACGATGGACAAGGAGTATGTCAAGGCTGTATATTGTCATCCTGCTTATTTAACTTCACGAAGAGTACAACATATGAAATGTTGGTCTGGATGAATTATAAGCTGGAATCATTGGAGAAAATCCTGAGGTTAGGAAAGATTGAGGGCTTGAGGAGAAGGGGATGACAGAGGATGAGATGATTGGATGGTATTATCCAACGACAACCACAAGGACATACCACCATCCCCTTTTCCTTTAGTCTTCATCTTTTTGTAGAGGATGAGATGGTTTGATAGCATCACCAACTCAACAGACATGAATTTGAGCAAATTCTTGGAGACAGTTGGGGACAGAGGAGCCTGGTGTGCAGCAGTGCATGGGGTCACAAAGAGTCAGACAGGACTTAGTGACTAAACTTTAAAAGCATCTTTTCATATGCTTTCCTGCCATTTGTATATCTTTTTTGTGAGGTTCTATTCAGATATTTTGCCCATTTTTAACTAGGTTGTTTGTTTTCCTCTTGTTGACTTTAAGAGCCCTTCGTATATTTTGGATCAGTAGGTTTTAATGAGCTCCCTCTGCTATCATGAGACTCATGGGACCCACAGAGCTTACCAAGTATATCCTGCCTTCATTGGGCTCATGACCTAGTTGAGGATTAACATCAAAATTAACACACATCAGCAGTGGTGACAAGATTGGAAAAGGTCAGTTTTCATTCCAATCCCAAAGAAGGGCAATGCCAAATAAAGTTCAAACTACTTACTGTACAATTGTACTCATTTCACATGTTACCAAGATTATGCTTAAAATCCTTCAAGCTAGGCTTCAGCAACACAGGAATCAAGAAATTCCAGATGTACAAGCTGGATTTACAAAAGGCAGAGGAACCAGAGATCAAACCAGAGACCAAACTGCCAACATCCTCTGGATCACAGAAAAGCAAGAGAACTTCAGAAAAATATCTGCTGCTTTACTGAGTACACTTATACCTATGACTATATGGATCACAAGCTGTAGAAAACTCTGAAGGAGACGGGAATACCAGATCACCTTATTTGCCTACTGAGCAACCTGTATGTACATCAAGAAGCAACAGTTAGAACCAGACATGGAACGATGGACAAGGAGTATGTCAAGGCTGTATATTGTCATCCTGCTTATTTAACTTCACGAAGAGTACAACATATGAAATGTTGGTCTGGATGAATTATAAGCTGGAATCATTGGAGAAAATCCTGAGGTTAGGAAAGATTGAGGGCTTGAGGAGAAGGGGATGACAGAGGATGAGATGATTGGATGGTATTATCCAACGACAACCACAAGGACATACCACCATCCCTTTTCCTTTAGTCTTCATCTTTTTGTAGAGGATGAGATGGTTTGATAGCATCACCAACTCAACAGACATGAATTTGAGCAAATTCTTGGAGACAGTTGGGGACAGAGGAGCCTGGTGTGCAGCAGTGCATGGGGTCACAAAGAGTCAGACAGGACTTAGTGACTAAACTTTAAAAGCATCTTTTCATATGCTTTCCTGCCATTTGTATATCTTTTTTGTGAGGTTCTATTCAGATATTTTGCCCATTTTTAACTAGGTTGTTTGTTTTCCTCTTGTTGACTTTAAGAGCCCTTCGTATATTTTGGATCAGTAGGTTTTAATGAGCTCCCTCTGCTATCATGAGACTCATGGGACCCACAGAGCTTACCAAGTATATCCTGCCTTCATTGGGCTCATGACCTAGTTGAGGATTAACATCAAAATTAACACACATCAGAGAAGAGCAGAAGACAATAGGCAATTGCCTTCACAAATCCACTTATTTTAGACTGTGAGATATAATGAAACCTACTTAAATTTGTTTATAACCTTGTAAGTAGAGTGGAGTGTCACAGATTTCTCGTTTTTGCATGTTTCATGGTAGATCCCTTTCTTCCACTCCACTCACATAAACTGGTAATTAAGAGGCTAATGTTTGATGCTATTTGTGGAGGAACACCCAGTTTTATCAGGACCATGCTCTAACCAACTGAGCCAATCAGCCACCTGGAGAAACGTCAAGTTTTAGGTCATTTTCTAAATCAGTCTTGTAATAAAAACTTATCTTATTTAGTTTGTCTATTTTGCTTAGTTTATTCTTCCTGACAGAGAGTTTTATATTTGTAATTCATATTATAGTGATCCCAGAAGGAAAAGAGAGAGAGAAAGGACTTGAGAAAATATTTGAAGAGATAATAGCTGAAAACATCCCTAACATGGGAAAAGAAACAGTCAGTTAACTTCAGGAAGCACAGAAACCCAGGTAGCATAAATTCGAGGAGAAACAGGCCTAGACACATAGTTATAAAACTGACAAAAATAAAAGGCAAAGAGAAAATATTATAATAAAAACAACAAGGAAAAAGCAACAAATAACATACAAGAGAACTCCTGTAAGGTTATCAGCCAATTGTTTAACAAAAACTCTGAAGGCCAGAGGGAGTGGCATGATATCTTTAAAATGATGAAGCGAAGAACCTACAACCAAGAATGTTCTACCCAGCATGGCTCTCATTGAGATTTGCCAGAGAAATCAACAACTTTACAGAAAAGCAAAAGTTAAGAGAGTTCAGCACTACCAGATCTACTCTGCAACAAATGCTAAAGGAACTTCTCTAGGTGAAAAAAGGTTACAGCTGGAAATAAGAAAATTATGAATGGCTAGGTTGTTTGTTTTCCTCTTGTTGACTTTAAGAGCCCTTCGTATATTTTGGATCAGTAGGTTTTAATGAGCTCCCTCTGCTATCATGAGACTCATGGGACCCACAGAGCTTACCAAGTATATCCTGCCTTCATTGGGCTCATGACCTAGTTGAGGATTAACATCAAAATTAACACACATCAGAGAAGAGCAGAAGACAATAGGCAATTGCCTTCACAAATCCACTTATTTTAGACTGTGAGATATAATGAAACCTACTTAAATTTGTTTATAACCTTGTAAGTAGAGTGGAGTGTCACAGATTTCTCGTTTTTGCATGTTTCATGGTAGATCCCTTTCTTCCACTCCACTCACATAAACTGGTAATTAAGAGGCTAATGTTTGATGCTATTTGTGGAGGAACACCCAGTTTTATCAGGACCATGCTCTAACCAACTGAGCCAATCAGCCACCTGGAGAAACGTCAAGTTTTAGGTCATTTTCTAAATCAGTCTTGTAATAAAAACTTATCTTATTTAGTTTGTCTATTTTGCTTAGTTTATTCTTCCTGACAGAGAGTTTTATATTTGTAATTCATATTATAGTGATCCCAGAAGGAAAAGAGAGAGAGAAAGGACTTGAGAAAATATTTGAAGAGATAATAGCTGAAAACATCCCTAACATGGGAAAAGAAACAGTCAGTTAACTTCAGGAAGCACAGAAACCCAGGTAGCATAAATTCGAGGAGAAACAGGCCTAGACACATAGTTATAAAACTGACAAAAATAAAAGGCAAAGAGAAAATATTATAATAAAAACAACAAGGAAAAAGCAACAAATAACATACAAGAGAACTCCTGTAAGGTTATCAGCCAATTGTTTAACAAAAACTCTGAAGGCCAGAGGGAGTGGCATGATATCTTTAAAATGATGAAGCGAAGAACCTACAACCAAGAATGTTCTACCCAGCATGGCTCTCATTGAGATTTGCCAGAGAAATCAACAACTTTACAGAAAAGCAAAAGTTAAGAGAGTTCAGCACTACCAGATCTACTCTGCAACAAATGCTAAAGGAACTTCTCTAGGTGAAAAAAAAAGGTTACAGCTGGAAATAAGAAAATTATGAATGGATACCACCAAAACAAAGAAAAAAATTAGTCACTTGTTTCAGAAAGGGGGTATAAAAAGAACATACCTGAACATAATACAAGCCTTATATGACAACCCCTCAGCTAATATCATCTTAATAGTGAAAAGTTGAAAGGATTTCCTTTAAGATCAGAAACAAGACAAGGATGTCCATTTTTGGCACTTTATTCATTATAGGTTCAGAAATCCTAGCTATGAAAATCAGAGAAGTAAAAGAAATAAAGGGAATCCAGATTGGAAAAGAAATAAAACTATCACTGTTTGCAGATGACATGTTACTACATATAAAAAGTCCTGAAGATGATACCAGAAAACTACTAGAACTTATCAATGAATTCAGTAAAGTTTCAAGATCTGAAGTAAACACATAGAAATCTGTTGTATTTCTATACACTAACAATGAAAGATCAGAAAAAGAAACTAAAGAAACAATTCCATATACAATTACATCATAAAGAATAAAATACATAGGAATAAACCTACCTAAGGGGCCAAATTGGGGCTTTCCAGGTGGTTCAGACGGTAAAGAGTCTCTTTACAATGCAGGAGACCTGGGCTTGATCCCTGGGTTGGCAAGATCCCCTGGAGAAGAAATGGCAACCCACTCCAATATTCTTGCCTAGAAAATCCCATGGACAGAGCCTGGCAGGCTACAGTCCAAGGGGTCACAGAGAGTCCACTGATTTCAACTCGTACTAGGGTATTTGACTACAAGTTCAAGGTTAAATCAGGGCCTAGACACATAGTTATAAAACTGACAAAAATAAAAGGCAAAGAGAAGATATTATAATAAAGACAACAAGGAAAAAGCAACAAATAACATACAAGAGAACTCCTGTAAGGTTATCAGCCAATTGTTTAACAAAAACTCTGAAGGCCAGAGGGAGTGGCATGATATCTTTAAAATGATGAAGCGAAGAACCTACAACCAAGAATGTTCTACCCAGCATGGCTCTCATTGAGATTTGCCAGAGAAATCAACAACTTTACAGAAAAGCAAAAGTTAAGAGAGTTCAGCACTACCAGATCTACTCTGCAACAAATGCTAAAGGAACTTCTCTAGGTGAAAAAAAAAGGTTACAGCTGGAAATAAGAAAATTATGAATGGATACCACCAAAACAAAGAAAAAAATTAGTCACTTGTTTCAGAAAGGGGGTATAAAAAGAACATACCTGAACATAATACAAGCCTTATATGACAACCCCTCAGCTAATATCATCTTAATAGTGAAAAGTTGAAAGGATTTCCTTTAAGATCAGAAACAAGACAAGGATGTCCATTTTTGGCACTTTATTCATTATAGGTTCAGAAATCCTAGCTATGAAAATCAGAGAAGTAAAAGAAATAAAGGGAATCCAGATTGGAAAAGAAATAAAACTATCACTGTTTGCAGATGACATGTTACTACATATAAAAAGTCCTGAAGATGATACCAGAAAACTACTAGAACTTATCAATGAATTCAGTAAAGTTTCAAGATCTGAAGTAAACACATAGAAATCTGTTGTATTTCTATACACTAACAATGAAAGATCAGAAAAAGAAACTAAAGAAACAATTCCATATACAATTACATCATAAAGAATAAAATACATAGGAATAAACCTACCTAAGGGGCCAAATTGGGGCTTTCCAGGTGGTTCAGACGGTAAAGAGTCTCTTTACAATGCAGGAGACCTGGGCTTGATCCCTGGGTTGGCAAGATCCCCTGGAGAAGAAATGGCAACCCACTCCAATATTCTTGCCTAGAAAATCCCATGGACAGAGGAGCCTGGCAGGCTACAGTCCAAGGGGTCACAGAGAGTCCACTGATTTCAACTCGTACTAGGGTATTTGACTACAAGTTCAATGCTCTAAAGTGACATTCTATCTTATGATCTGAAGATCACTACCCACAAGTGATAATGCCTGAAAAGAGTCATGATCACGAAGTCATGTTTATATTGTGCTTTATAGTTATTGCTTGTAGGTTTACTTGTTTAATTACATCTATCATATTTATTCACAGATAAATTTCTATATATCAAACTCATGAAGTTTTGTAAGACTTCTCAAATTTAATGTAATCAGTTAAGACATAGGAAATAGTCATTGAATATATTAGATAAAATTAAGTGAAAAAAGAACAATGATTAGTGCGACTCCAACTTTGCTATGTAAACATGTAATTATATATGACCTAATATTGGAAAATTATAAATTAAAATGTTAACAGATACTATGTCTATAAGATAGCACGATGGATAATTTTAGAGTATCTTTTTTTCACTTTCCAGATTTTCTACATTGACTTGCTGTTTTTGTAATTAGGGTAGATAAATAAATAAATGCCATCAAAATGTTACTATAGGGCTTCCCTGGTGGTCCAGTGGGTAAGGACACCACCTTGCAGTGCAAGGGGCACCAGCTCGATCCCTGGCCTGGGAAGATCCCACGTGCCGTAGAGCGGCTGGACTGATGTGTCCAATTACTGAGCCAGAGCTCTGGAGCGCACGCGCCCAGAGTTGGTGCTCTGCGACGACAGAGGCCACTGCGATAGGAGGCCCACAGGAGCCAAAGAACAAAGACTGATGAAAATAGAGAAATGAAAGACCAATAGAAGTGGCCCACCTGTCCCCCTCCCTCCCCACCCTACTCCCCAAAAGATAAATAAATAAAATAATAAATGTTTAAAAATGTTACCATAACCTTATCTGCTATAAATTATCCAAGCTTCTTTGGGCTGACATTAACTGGAAGTCAAGATCTCCATCATGTCTTCCCTACATGAAGAGGACATCATGAGAACTTGAAATGGGACACCTGCTGACCACAGCAGCAGAGGTGCACCACTAACACTCTTCAGATCCTGTTTTCCCAGAACCCCTCAGGTCAAGACTGAGGCCAAATTGTGTTTTGTGGAGATTTTATCCAGTGCTCAGGAAGTAAAATTTTTGGATGATGAGCTTAAGTCAGGCTTCAAACATAACCAAAGAAACAAGATTCACCTTTAAAATAAAGAAGGCAAGAGCAGACATTTGATTCAATACCCAGTTAGGGTTGAGAAGAACTGAGAGAAATGAGGCACAGAAAATAGGAATAAAATGGGCAAGAAAATGAAGAGTTTTGAGCAATTGTTATGAACTGGTCTGTAATGCCTCTAATGTCTCCAAAAGGGCTGGTTGTTGGTAATCTTATACTTTGTCTGGGATAGGGAAGGATAGAAATATCCTGTCTAAAGGAGAACATAAACTTGCATATCATGAAACTGTATGTATACATACATTATATCTATCAACATATGAATGGATAAGGAATCTGTGGTACATATATACAATGGAATATTACTCAGTCATAGAAAGAAATGCATTTGAGTCAGTTCTAATGAGGTGTATGAGTCTAGAATCTATTATACAGACTGAAGTAAGTCAGAAAGAGAAAGATAAATATTGTATACTGACACACACACACACACACACACACACACACACACACACATATATATATATGGAATCTAGAAAGATGGTACTGATAAATGTATATGCAGAGTAGCAATGGAGAAACAGACAGAGAACAGACTTATGGACATTGCGGAGAGGGAGGGAAATCTGCTGTAAGACTAAAGAAACTCAAACAGGGGCTCTGTAACAACATAGAGGAGTGGGTTGGGGAGGGAGATAGGAGGGAAATCCAAGAGGGAGGGGACATATGTGTACCTATGGCTGATTCAGGTTGATGTGTGGCAGCAAACAACAAAACTCAGAAAAAAACATAATATATGTAGATAATATAATTAAAACAACCTAATTACAATTATCCAAAGCCTTTGATGGAGGATATTTGAGTCCTGGGTGTTTTAATTTGAGTAATAGAGGAAATCATGCCATTTAGAGATTAGATTTATATTAAATTTGGTATCCTACAGCAGCAGAGGTGCACCACTAACACTCTTCAGATCCTGTTTTCCCAGAACCCCTCAGGTCAAGACTGAGGCCAAATTGTGTTTTGTGGAGATTTTATCCAGTGCTCAGGAAGTAAAATTTTTGGATGATGAGCTTAAGTCAGGCTTCAAACATAACCAAAGAAACAAGATTCACCTTTAAAATAAAGAAGGCAAGAGCAGACATTTGATTCAATACCCAGTTAGGGTTGAGAAGAACTGAGAGAAATGAGGCACAGAAAATAGGAATAAAATGGGCAAGAAAATGAAGAGTTTTGAGCAATTGTTATGAACTGGTCTGTAATGCCTCTAATGTCTCCAAAAGGGCTGGTTGTTGGTAATCTTATACTTTGTCTGGGATAGGGAAGGATAGAAATATCCTGTCTAAAGGAGAACATAAACTTGCATATCATGAAACTGTATGTATACATACATTATATCTATCAACATATGAATGGATAAGGAATCTGTGGTACATATATACAATGGAATATTACTCAGTCATAGAAAGAAATGCATTTGAGTCAGTTCTAATGAGGTGTATGAGTCTAGAATCTATTATACAGACTGAAGTAAGTCAGAAAGAGAAAGATAAATATTGTATACTGACACACACACACACACACACACACACACACACACACACATATATATATATGGAATCTAGAAAGATGGTACTGATAAATGTATATGCAGAGTAGCAATGGAGAAACAGACAGAGAACAGACTTATGGACATTGCGGAGAGGGAGGGAAATCTGCTGTAAGACTAAAGAAACTCAAACAGGGGCTCTGTAACAACATAGAGGAGTGGGTTGGGGAGGGAGATAGGAGGGAAATCCAAGAGGGAGGGGACATATGTGTACCTATGGCTGATTCAGGTTGATGTGTGGCAGCAAACAACAAAACTCAGAAAAAAACATAATATATGTAGATAATATAATTAAAACAACCTAATTACAATTATCCAAAGCCTTTGATGGAGGATATTTGAGTCCTGGGTGTTTTAATTTGAGTAATAGAGGAAATCATGCCATTTAGAGATTAGATTTATATTAAATTTTTGGTGATCTAGGATTCCCGCTAATAGGATTTATATTCTCATCGTTTTAACTCTGCTGAGACCCTTTGTGACACAGTGCAAAGTAATTTTTTCACCAAAATTCATACCCTAATATTATTTTCTCACCCTTGAGAGAAGTTACTGATTTGCCATTTCAACTGGCTGCTAATGTTAATGTCATACTGCCTCCAAAATGTATGTGGGCTTCATAAAAAATTAATAACTAAAATCCTATTCCCCAAATAATGCATCTCTGATGGCATAAATTTTATCTCTTCTAAAAAAGAAGTAAATGAATTTTTATCAGGTCTTCCCAAATCATACCACCTAAGAAGATTCATTCATGGCCTCTGGTCTGGAGCAAGGCACACACATATTCTGTATCCTTAAAGGCACCACCATTTCCTAACTATGGTTCAGCACAATTTTAAGAAACTTGCTCAAGTCTATTCATTTTACCATGAGCTTCCCAGGTGGCACTAGTGGTAAAGAACCCACCTGCCAATGCAGAAGGCTTAAATAGATGTGGGTTCAATTCCTGAATGGGGTAGATTCCCTGGAGGAGGGCATGCCAACCCACTCAAGTATTCTTGCCTGGAGAAGCCCACGGACAGAGAAACCTGACAGGCTATAGTTCATAGGGTTACATGACTCAGTGACTTAGCACTCATACATTCATCTTATTACAGTTATCCCTAATGTTTGGGAGCCTATGGTCATCTAATTGTCTGGAGCTCTATGATCTTTGTTCAATTAATGTTCACACAAGTTTTAAGAATTTTTATTGATGGAAAATATGACTCAAAGTGTGTTGCTGCATATTGTGCTGTTTTGAGGTTCTCCAACCCCAAAATCTTAATTTTCTTAGGGATCCTTGGGTTCTAATGGCTGTTTTCTACTCTTGGTCCATAAATAGAAAGTGTGTTTTTTTCTTTTGCCAGAGACTTTATTTCTAAGTCATGAATTTCAACTCTAGAGAAAGAATTTCACTATAGCCAGAAGACAGATCCAGAACTGGAGAAGACTCTGAAGGTTTTTGATGACAGCCTCCACCACCCACAGCAAAAAGAGGAAAATCTTTTGACCCTGATGGGCCAGAGAGAAATCAGAACATTTCCTTTAACTTGTCATTCCAGTGACTTTGAAAAGACTCCATGAAGAGGACAAAAAGAAAATGAAGTTTAGGCTCCCTTGTCTAAAGCCAGGACTAGATCTGCTCAATGGAATTTCTGCCTATGGAGCTCAGAACGGCTGCTAAAGAACATGTGGAGAAGAAGGGAGACGAGTGGGCACAGTCAAGCCCTAGTCATTCAAGCACTGGCTTTGCAAAGTATGGACCAGCTGAATTTCAGTTACCCTCCTCCTCAAGTAGTGACTTTCTGCCTCAGAGTCCCTCAATTTCTGCAAAGTTTACATTTCTTCCTTAGAAGGTGTGATCAGGGATAAAAAGATTCTAGACTATGTTGGTTGAATGTATCCTTTTAGAGCTGGATTAAAATTTTACCTCTCCCAGGAGACTTCTCCATCCCTTGAGCAGAAAATTCAATTGCAATTGTTTAGTCTTTGCAAGAAGAGATCTGAGTCCTGACCATTTTGTGTGTATGTGTGTGTGTGTGTATTGTTGTTGTTGTTTAGTTGTCTACTTGCTCAGTTGTACCTGACTCTTTTGTAAGCTCATGGACTATGAATGGCCAACCTCCTCTATTCATGGGATTTCCCAGGCAAGAATACTAGAGTGGGTTGCAATTTCCTCTTCCAGGGACTCTTCCTGACCCAGGGACAGAACCAAGCTTCACTCCTCTATCAGAGTGTGAACAGTGTACGTTTTTTGTAGAACGTAAAAGGATTTGTGGGGAAGTGAAACTGGGCGCTTAAAAATGGGAATTTGTTAGTATCTTCAAAGAGTAACTTTCTATTTCAGAAACCATAGCTTAGTAAAAGGCTGCCTGTGAAGAATCTAGGCTGTATTTTTGGGGAATGGAGGATGCTTCCTCTCACAAGTAGAGGAGAAGTGATCCCAGAAGTGTTTCCTCCACTGGGGAAACAAGGCAGGATTTATTAGGATGTTGCTGGCAGGTTTGAAGAGAGAGTTTGTGTACTTTGTGTTATTTTCTTGCTCCATGAGCTCTGGCCCCAGTGTTTGTGTGTGTGTTTGAAGTCTGCACAGGAAGTTTGGGTTATGAGAGCCTCACAGCTAGATGAATTCCAAGGCCCTGGGAGCATGAGCCAAACCATGGGCCAAGGGCCGTGCAGAATGCTAGTCCTTGTTTGTAAAAGTGGGGCAGGAGGGAAGGATATATTCTGGCCCAGTGGTGAGGAAGCCAATGGTTTTGGGTCTGGGAGGAAGATGGGTAAGAACACCATGACAGAACTATCATTTAGGATTTCCTTAGCTGGCTGGATTTGTCTAAACTCCAAGACACCTGGCCATGACCCAGTGTGGTGAGGATATGGCTATGAGAACCTGCACCACAGTCAGTGTGGAAAAAGATGTTGCTTCACTGTGGAACGGTTTTTACAATCTGCAATTTGCTATTGGCCAGCAATCCTCCCACTGACAGCCTTGAACAAAATTAAAAATAAATTTAGAATTTATGCATAATAAAAACTTTATATGCCATAAAAACTGTTTCTCTGGGACTGCACGATGATCCTTGTCTAAGCTACGTCTTCTGGAACTGGTGTTTGGTGATGTGTTGATTTAATTTTTCAATCTACGCCAAATGAAATAAATACCCCTATTTTTGATCTGGTAACACAGAGTCAATAGCCAAAGGAATTTGTGATCAAAGGTTGTTCTCCCACAAGGACAAACAGTTGAATGCCATACTTTAGGGTATGATAGCTTCAGAGTGGTTGATAGTCAGGCATACCCTTAATAGGGAGACGTGAAGTAAAGTAATGTTAAAATAAATAATTCTGACTATGCCCAGCTAGTCATATAATTGGCTTCAGTTGTATATACTTTCATTTGAAGTGGGTCAGCGGGACTCAGAATGTTCCATTTGTAGCATCTTAGTTTGTTAGGATTACACTGAGCAAAATTAATTGTGTTTGGCTAACACAGTGAGAACAGTTTAATATTTACTTGGTTTTAAAAGTCTTCTGGAGAAATTATACTGAATAAGTTCAAATCAGATAAGATGTGAACAGTATCTGAAAATGAGCTATTCATATTGCTGAATGTCTGGTCCAAAACCCTGCCAATCTCTGATTTTGGAGGGAATTCAAGCTTTTATTTTTTTAATCCTTGAAGACAGCTGTGGCTTCCTCATGAGCACTCTGCTGGTGATGCGGGTCCTATGCTTACGGGTGGCCAATCTCACCAGTGTTCCCGCCAGCCATCACCTTGCTGAGACTCTGCCAGCTGACTTGCAGATGCACACATACCTCCTTGGATGCTCCTGTCCTCACAGCTATGTAGGTCCTCATGTTACCTCTGTTAATAGTGGATTTCAGAAGCTTCTGAAATCTTCACACTACTCAGGAATATATAAGGTAACAAAAAACTATCAAACACAAACTAGTCCTCCTCACAAAAAAAGAAGGAATGCAATTCCAAGTAGTAGTAACTGTTGTTTTTCTCAAGGTGGTTGGACACATTTCTTTGGAGATTGCCTGTGTAAGGAAAAGTACTGATGGGAAACATAGAATATGGCTTGCATTTCTAAATTGTGGGCTTCAATTCTAAACTGAATGAACTCGGCATGTGAAACAAAGTGGGAAGCTGAGACATCAAAGAACTTCAGAAACATGGATGGTAGGAGCAAGCAGTGGATCCTGAATTGCTGGTTATGCAACTTAGATCCTGCTTTCTTCTAAAAATTCCAAACATCAAAAAATTCTAGCTTAAGTTTATTTCCTTTCCTTGTATAAGTTACTTCAATTAAAAAAAAATTCCAATAAACTAAAGATTATTATTACCATAAAAAGCTATTGTCCAGTCTGTTTGAAGTGGCTATACTAACCTAGATAAAGATATTGCAATGCCTGTTATTCAATGAACACAATTGTACGGAAAAGTCTAATTGGCGGTCTAGAAACAGAAACCCACTGTTTGAACATTTTTGAGCCATCAGTGTTTGCATTTGCAATGGCTATAGTCAACATTTCCCTTAAGTGGAAAGATCTCTTGCTGTAAATATTTGTCTAACATCAAGCCACACACATGTACACACACAGAACTACCATATATGCTTAAAGTTTCCGGTATATTTTCTCACTGGTACCATTTTATATTTAAGTCTTTTGAAAGTATCAGCACTGCAACCAAGATTCCTTCAGCATTTTGGAACTGATTGACTGCTTCATGGTAAGACAGTCCCCGAGCCACCATATTACATAAGAAAGATGAAGAACAAATATCATTTCCAAAGGAATCATCCAGTTTTAAATTAAAATGCTTTTGCCAATTTTAACTAAACTTTTAAATCAGTACTCCACTATGAGTAAAAAACATACGTTAAATTGTATTTTTTGCAATGATGCCTAGAAGATTTGAATGCACTCCTTTATACTAACCTTTTCCTTTAAAATCACTGTTATTCTAATTTAACTGTATCATTCTGTATAGGCAGATTTTAATATTATGCAAATTTCCCAACATACACAAAAGTAGAAGAGATAACATAAACCATCACCAATCTTTGGCAATTAGTAACATTTTGGGACTGGATTTTGATTCAAAAGTTTGGCAGAGGACATCTTGAACTATAAGGAAGTTGGCTGACATATCATTAATCCATTTTCAGTTTAGAATTCTGCTAATTTAATAATGGCATATACAATGGAGAAGAATTCTTGGTAAACTGGAGGGGGGTGGTGTTATCTCCAAAGTTTGAAATAGGAAGATGGCCAACATAGAGGAAAGGATTCCCATATTCACTGTTTCATTCAAACCCGCAATTACTAAGCAACTATTACATACTAGACATTGCCAGGCACCAGGAAGCAAAAATGCTGTCATTGGTTCCAGCCTCCCAGCAGTTGACAGCCTAGTAGGTGGCAGAAACGACCCCTACCTCACAGCTGACCTCCACCTTAAAAGAACAGAATGGGCTGGAATGGAAAAGAGAAATCTGTTTTTGGTTTGATGGGAAGCTGAAAAACAGAGTCTCAAAAAAACACATGACAAAAATAAGAAAATTACCATGGAAATGACTACAGTTCAGAGGATAGACTGAAGAGCCAGCCATGGCTTCAGTTCAGTGACTGATATTTGAGTTACAGAATTTCAGCTGAATTGAGAACAACCATAAACCAGCCTATACCATTAAAATTAAGGAAGACTTTCCGGTATATTTTCTCACTGGTACCATTTTATATTTAAGTCTTTTGAAAGTATCAGCACTGCAACCAAGATTCCTTCAGCATTTTGGAACTGATTGACTGCTTCATGGTAAGACAGTCCCCGAGCCACCATATTACATAAGAAAGATGAAGAACAAATATCATTTCCAAAGGAATCATCCAGTTTTAAATTAAAATGCTTTTGCCAATTTTAACTAAACTTTTAAATCAGTACTCCACTATGAGTAAAAAACATACGTTAAATTGTATTTTTTGCAATGATGCCTAGAAGATTTGAATGCACTCCTTTATACTAACCTTTTCCTTTAAAATCACTGTTATTCTAATTTAACTGTATCATTCTGTATAGGCAGATTTTAATATTATGCAAATTTCCCAACATACACAAAAGTAGAAGAGATAACATAAACCATCACCAATCTTTGGCAATTAGTAACATTTTGGGACTGGATTTTGATTCAAAAGTTTGGCAGAGGACATCTTGAACTATAAGGAAGTTGGCTGACATATCATTAATCCATTTTCAGTTTAGAATTCTGCTAATTTAATAATGGCATATACAATGGAGAAGAATTCTTGGTAAACTGGAGGGGGGTGGTGTTATCTCCAAAGTTTGAAATAGGAAGATGGCCAACATAGAGGAAAGGATTCCCATATTCACTGTTTCATTCAAACCCGCAATTACTAAGCAACTATTACATACTAGACATTGCCAGGCACCAGGAAGCAAAAATGCTGTCATTGGTTCCAGCCTCCCAGCAGTTGACAGCCTAGTAGGTGGCAGAAACGACCCCTACCTCACAGCTGACCTCCACCTTAAAAGAACAGAATGGGCTGGAATGGAAAAGAGAAATCTGTTTTTGGTTTGATGGGAAGCTGAAAAACAGAGTCTCAAAAAAACACATGACAAAAATAAGAAAATTACCATGGAAATGACTACAGTTCAGAGGATAGACTGAAGAGCCAGCCATGGCTTCAGTTCAGTGACTGATATTTGAGTTACAGAATTTCAGCTGAATTGAGAACAACCATAAACCAGCCTATACATATTGGACGCAAGTTGTTAAAATGTTAAGGAAGACTGATAGACAAAGATCTTAAAGGATTTTCTTTTTTGCAATCCAGAAAGTAAGAGCAAAGTAAAGAAGATTTTATTAACCCTTGGAAGAAATAGTCTTCTAAGACTTACAAAGAAAAGAAATTGCTTATTTTCTATGTATGCTTTAAGTAGGCAAATCTTATTTCTAAATATCTTCAACAGAAATGTCCTCTTATCTGCTGAATGAATGAGGAACAACTTGCAAGTTAAGTATAGCAAATGCTTATAAAAAAGCGTGGTTTCATGTTGGGGTAAAAAATGAGATAGAAAAAGAAAAGGAAAAATTAAGAATGAGAGTGAAAGGAAGAATAAATGAGACTAGAGGGTTGAGGCTACAATGGATGAATAAGTAAAGTTAGAGAAATAGCCTAGTGAGTTGTAATAATCATAAACTTAGCAGTCTAAATGCCTGAGCTCAAATTTTTCCTTCTGCTATTAGTTAGCTGTGTGTCAAGCAAGTGACTTAGCATCTTTGTGTTTCAACTTTCTCATCTGTAGTTCGGAGATAGTAATAGTTCTGCATATAGTGAGTTTGTTGGGAGCATTATTTAAAATACATAGAAAGTTACCTGTCAAATAGTCAGAACCACATAAATACTTGCTATTTATCAATTTTCCCTATTCTCAAAATTCTTCTTCCAAACAATAACTTACTCTTCACTTAATAGCTTCAGTGTAGGCCCTTGTATGTTAGCTTTTTTTGGGCAAAGCTCCAGATAAACAAATTTTGTCGTATTTTATTTAAAAAGCCCCAGCTAACTAGTCAGATAAGGCCTCTGGCAACTGCTTTCGGCAATCCTCTGTCATGTAAAAAGTAATAAAGTGTGTGTGCGTGTATGCGCACAGGAAAAGGAGCAAAAGAGAGAGATTGAGACATTGATAACCAAAAGTTCTTAAGTTTAGGAAGCAAAACTAGGTCAGAAATAGAAACCACAAGTATGGACACATTCAAACCAGAATTATATAGGAAGTTAGCAAGAAAGAATATTATGTCCTGCTGTGGTTTATCCACAAGTTGGAGTGCTGGCCCAATCCTGGAGATTCTAAGCCTGTTTTCTACTCGCAAATTCCTGTGTTTTAGAACAGTTTAGTGACTCTCCTAAAATGTTGAAAAACCAACCATATTTCTGCAGGTATTGGTCAACTTTCTGTGCTACAGAGAAGCCAGAGCTGGCTATTATTTCAGTTCAGTAGGATGCTGAGACAACAGACTCCCATTAAGACCCTGGGATGGATCTGGGTTCCCTTGCAGGGAAAAGACCTTCCCTAGAGCTGTTTAAAGACAGTGTTCATCTTTTTGCATACTCATTCTTTTTCACTCTGGTGAAAGAAAATCTATTGTCAAATGGGCCTCAAGATGTGTTGATTCAATGAGACAGTAGGTGACTTTCTCTTCTCTGCCGCTAGCAGGCTTCTTACCTGCCTGGCTGCCAACCACCAACTCTATCTGGGAAGTTAGGAAAGTGGGCTATGACCATACTTCTTGGATATCTTTTTGGCCATCCCAGAAACTGGCCTGATATATCTACAATTTTTCATTTAGTATCATTTGAGGGAAGGGCAACAACACCTCATGTATTATCCCAATTGGTCTGTGGTGAAACTCCACTAACAGCAATTCCATTCCCTGGTCCCAGCAACTCTCTTTTCAAATGCAACTAATCTGAACTGACCTAGCCACTTCAGAACCCTAGAGTGTAAAAGACGAATCCTTAGATTGTTTTCTCTAGGAATTTAGGAACTGAGTCCTTATAGAGACGGAACATCTGTAGCGGAAACTCAAAAGGAAAGAAAACTGCAGACAGAAATAAGGAAACAGGAAGGGTCATCTTGATACTGGATAACACAGTTAGGGGAAAGCAGGATTCTGTCACTGAGGTGTTTGAAAACGCTGACTCACAACTCCTCTGTAGTTCAGTTTCTTCATATGCAAACAGAGATAATGATGCATATGTGGTAGAGTTGTTGACAGGATGACATGAGAGATGGAGAACTATCTCAAATTTTCCATTGGAGTGGAGGAGGCCACCTAAAGGGAGGGTTTTCAGGGTGCTTTCTGTAGACATAGCTTTGAGATCTTCTGCAGAAGTTAAAAAAGCATTATGGCCACAAAGCACATGAGACCTTAGCTCCCCAACCAGGGATTGCACTTGCACCCATAACTTTGGAAGGCAAAGCCTTAACCACTGGACTGAAAGGAAGTCCCTGTGCTGGGTCTTTGCTGTAGCATGTGGACTTCTCTTGTTTCAGCACATGGGCTCAGACTCAGTAGTTGTGGGGCACGGGCTTAGTTGCCTTGTGGCATGTGGGATCTTAGTTCCCCAGTGAGTGATCAAACCTACATTCCCTGTATTTGGAGGAGGATCCTTAACCACTGGACCATCTGGGAAGTCTCAAAAGTAGAATTCCTTAAAAAATGAGTTTTACTGTAAAAAGGTATAGCTAGTTTATATTCTATCCAAAGATACAACTCTTCTTTCTACCTCTCCAAGTCTCTACGTAAAATGTTTCCCTGAGATGACTATGTTCATGCTATGGCTTTGTAGATCCCTTGGATTCCTGACGTAAGAATCTCTACCATAATGTCTATAGGGAAAAAGTTTGTCCCCATCGCAGGGTAGGTATGAGCTTCTTGGATATCTTTTGGCCATCCCAGAAACTGGCCTGATATATCTACAATTTTTCATTTAGTATCATTTGAGGGAAGGGCAACAACACCTCATGTATTATCCCAATTGGTCTGTGGTGAAACTCCACTAACAGCAATTCCATTCCCTGGTCCCAGCAACTCTCTTTCAAATGCAACTAATCTGAACTGACCTAGCCACTTCAGAACCCTAGAGTGTAAAAGACGAATCCTTAGATTGTTTTCTCTAGGAATTTAGGAACTGAGTCCTTATAGAGACGGAACATCTGTAGCGGAAACTCAAAAGGAAAGAAAACTGCAGACAGAAATAAGGAAACAGGAAGGGTCATCTTGATACTGGATAACACAGTTAGGGGAAAGCAGGATTCTGTCACTGAGGTGTTTGAAAACGCTGACTCACAACTCCTCTGTAGTTCAGTTTCTTCATATGCAAACAGAGATAATGATGCATATGTGGTAGAGTTGTTGACAGGATGACATGAGAGATGGAGAACTATCTCAAATTTTCCATTGGAGTGGAGGAGGCCACCTAAAGGGAGGGTTTTCAGGGTGCTTTCTGTAGACATAGCTTTGAGATCTTCTGCAGAAGTTAAAAAAAAGCATTATGGCCACAAAGCACATGAGACCTTAGCTCCCCAACCAGGGATTGCACTTGCACCCATAACTTTGGAAGGCAAAGCCTTAACCACTGGACTGAAAGGAAGTCCCTGTGCTGGGTCTTTGCTGTAGCATGTGGACTTCTCTTGTTTCAGCACATGGGCTCAGACTCAGTAGTTGTGGGGCACGGGCTTAGTTGCCTTGTGGCATGTGGGATCTTAGTTCCCCAGTGAGTGATCAAACCTACATTCCCTGTATTTGGAGGAGGATCCTTAACCACTGGACCATCTGGGAAGTCTCAAAAGTAGAATTCCTTAAAAAATGAGTTTTACTGTAAAAAGGTATAGCTAGTTTATATTCTATCCAAAGATACAACTCTTCTTTCTACCTCTCCAAGTCTCTACGTAAAATGTTTCCCTGAGATGACTATGTTCATGCTATGGCTTTGTAGATCCCTTGGATTCCCTGACGTAAGAATCTCTACCATAATGTCTATAGGGAAAAAAGTTTGTCCCCATCGCAGGGTAGGTATGAGTTTTTATTACAATTACTTTTATAAATATTATTCACTTACAACTTTCCAAGAGACAGACTTAGTGAGAACCCACATATTTTTCAGCATGAACCTTGGACAAATTGATTCTGTTTTGTAAATAGAAAAATTGAATCTAAGACTCTGGTGTTATGTTTACCTATTTCACTGAGATTAGCTATTCTTGTGTGTGGTTTTCTTAATAAAAGTATAAAATCTGCAGTGAGAATCTAAACTGTTATTCATTTTTCCCTCCAGTTTCTCCATTCGTTCACTCACCAGATCAACCAATTACCTATTCAGTCAAAAGTAATCAAGAATTCATTTCAGTAAGGCATTGAGTATGTGACTACATTAGAAATACAAAAATGAAATGGAGTCCCCATAACCTGAAAATGCTTATTTCCAAAGCCTTACAGGTTCAAAGTTGTAATGAGAAACAAGTCATCATTAACACAAAAAAACTAATTAATTGACCAGTTATAACATGAACTGACTCATTTTAACATTCCTCTCTGTTTATAAAATCTACCTTCATTCACATAATAGTCATGCTTTTGTCTAATAGTTTTAAAAATAACTAGCTGATATTGTAGGAAGATGGGAAAATAATGCAAATACAGATGCAAACTTACAACTTTAGAAAATACTCAAGATTTTTTTCAAAAATAACCTAAAAAACTTGAAAAGAAAATTCAGTTTTAGGAAGAAAAGGTGACAATGATATGATGGAACTTGCAAAAATGCATCTTTAAAGTCAGTGATTTGGGTATAGCCTAGTTTTTTATCTCCCAGTGAGTGATCAAACCTACATTCCCTGTATTTGGAGGAGGATCCTTAACCACTGGACCATCTGGGAAGTCTCAAAAGTAGAATTCCTTAAAAAATGAGTTTTACTGTAAAAAGGTATAGCTAGTTTATATTCTATCCAAAGATACAACTCTTCTTTCTACCTCTCCAAGTCTCTAAGTAAAATGTTTCCCTGAGATGACTATGTTCATGCTATGGCTTTGTAGATCCCTTGGATTCCCTGACGTAAGAATCTCTACCATAATGTCTATAGGGAAAAAAGTTTGTCCCCATCGCAGGGTAGGTATGAGTTTTTATTACAATTACTTTTATAAATATTATTCACTTACAACTTTCCAAGAGACAGACTTAGTGAGAACCCACATATTTTTCAGCATGAACCTTGGACAAATTGATTCTGTTTTGTAAATAGAAAAATTGAATCTAAGACTCTGGTGTTATGTTTACCTATTTCACTGAGATTAGCTATTCTTGTGTGTGGTTTTCTTAATAAAAGTATAAAATCTGCAGTGAGAATCTAAACTGTTATTCATTTTTCCCTCCAGTTTCTCCATTCGTTCACTCACCAGATCAACCAATTACCTATTCAGTCAAAAGTAATCAAGAATTCATTTCAGTAAGGCATTGAGTATGTGACTACATTAGAAATACAAAAATGAAATGGAGTCCCCATAACCTGAAAATGCTTATTTCCAAAGCCTTACAGGTTCAAAGTTGTAATGAGAAACAAGTCATCATTAACACAAAAAAACTAATTAATTGACCAGTTATAACATGAACTGACTCATTTTAACATTCCTCTCTGTTTATAAAATCTACCTTCATTCACATAATAGTCATGCTTTTGTCTAATAGTTTTAAAAATAACTAGCTGATATTGTAGGAAGATGGGAAAATAATGCAAATACAGATGCAAACTTACAACTTTAGAAAATACTCAAGATTTTCTAACATTGATGACATTGAAATTGGAGGTATACCAATCAGAAAGAAAGCTCTTGACAAATGAAATTCTAGCAGCGTTTTATTAGTAAATTGTTAAAGAATAGGAAAACTGACAATGATATGATGGAACTTCCAAAGAGAAAGCAGTCTTTAACAAAATTGATTCATCTTTAAATGCATTTTTGCAAAAATAATCCTTTTTATGAGCACATCGAGAAACCCAAACATGAAGTAAAACTAATTGCATTGTGCTATGATACAATTTTATTAGATAAATTATGCCAACAGTCCCCCATAGCTTTGCTAGCTTCTTTGTGCTAAGATTTAACATATAGCCATGATAGTATCTAGAGTTCATTAGATGTAAGGTAAGTAAGTTGTCCTCGTAATTTTTAGTTCCATTTTTCAAAGCCAAGTTTAAATTGGACTTTTTATTTCCCACCATTTTCTATGTCCACTTTGGCCCTCTTTAAATAGATTTAGTCAAAGCTTTTTCTGATAATAATAACCTTGGATAATGAGAACCTCTTATATACTCACATGTTACATTTAAATAAATCTTACTATTTGCAAATACTTTCATAGATCTTGTCTTATTGAATTCTCACAGGAACCCATGGTTAAGTTTTTCCCATTTTACACAAGGTAATATTTAAAAGAGCGTTAAGTTCCTAGTTTTCTTATCCTTTTAACTTTTTAATAACACGAAAGTCTCATGTTTCCCAGAAATTCTAATCTATCCTATCCCATAAGGGGGGGACTTCAACTTTTGATTAAGAATCATCAATACTTATAAAATAGAGTCAATTTCTATAGCCAAGATTTGATTAAACTTTCCTTTCTGCAATTTTTGTTACAAAAATAATGTGTTCCTAGGCATAAAATTATACTATTGAATTTTCCAAAGCCTTACAGGTTCAAAGTTGTAATGAGAAACAAGTCATAACACAAAAAAACTAATTAATTGACCAGTTATAACATGAACTGACTCATTTTAACATTCCTCTCTGTTTATAAAATCTACCTTCATTCACATAATAGTCATGCTTTTGTCTAATAGTTTTAAAAATAACTAGCTGATATTGTAGGAAGATGGGAAAATAATGCAAATACAGATGCAAACTTACAACTTTAGAAAATACTCAAGATTTTCTAACATTGATGACATTGAAATTGGAGGTATACCAATCAGAAAGAAAGCTCTTGACAAATGAAATTCTAGCAGCGTTTTATTAGTAAATTGTTAAAGAATAGGAAAACTGACAATGATATGATGGAACTTCCAAAGAGAAAGCAGTCTTTAACAAAATTGATTCATCTTTAAATGCATTTTTGCAAAAATAATCCTTTTTATGAGCACATCGAGAAACCCAAACATGAAGTAAAACTAATTGCATTGTGCTATGATACAATTTTATTAGATAAATTATGCCAACAGTCCCCCATAGCTTTGCTAGCTTCTTTGTGCTAAGATTTAACATATAGCCATGATAGTATCTAGAGTTCATTAGATGTAAGGTAAGTAAGTTGTCCTCGTAATTTTTAGTTCCATTTTTCAAAGCCAAGTTTAAATTGGACTTTTTATTTCCCACCATTTTCTATGTCCACTTTGGCCCTCTTTAAATAGATTTAGTCAAAGCTTTTTCTGATAATAATAACCTTGGATAATGAGAACCTCTTATATACTCACATGTTACATTTAAATAAATCTTACTATTTGCAAATACTTTCATAGATCTTGTCTTATTGAATTCTCACAGGAACCCATGGTTAAGTTTTTCCCATTTTACACAAGGTAATATTTAAAAGAGCGTTAAGTTCCTAGTTTTCTTATCCTTTTAACTTTTTAATAACACGAAAGTCTCATGTTTCCCAGAAATTCTAATCTATCCTATCCCATAAGGGGGGGACTTCAACTTTTGATTAAGAATCATCAATACTTATAAAATAGAGTCAATTTCTATAGCCAAGATTTGATTAAACTTTCCTTTCTGCAATTTTTGTTACAAAAATAATGTGTTCCTAGGCATAAAATTATACTATTGAATACATGGTTAAAACAATCTGCAATCTCAGCTTTTTGGCGTGTCTTACTAGATTGTGTACCTTTCCCTCCCCACACCAGGGTGGACATCATTTGAGCAAGATGACAGAAATATCGAATGGCTGAGTTGGCTTGAGACTTGGGCCTCTGACTCTAAAGTGCTGGCCTCACTACTGGAGCTTGTTTAAGGTCCATAGCATTAGGAAGCACTTTGTCTTAGAGAGAGTTAACCCATGGGTCCAGCAAGGTATGGGAAATTGAGAGGTTTCAGACACCAATGGCCTGTCCTTTCCACTTCTGGAAATGTTAGCTACCAGACTGTGTTTGCCCCTGCCCAGAGCCTCAGTGCGTAATGATTATGAAAAACTTGAGCCTTTGTACATTCTGCACGAACTGAGACGCCTGAAATATTGCCATGACTTGGAAAAATGAGATCACATGTACTTAGATGGGATGTCAAAAGACAGGCATGATTCAGGAGGAGGCAGTGTTTCCAGGCAGCAGAACAGAGAAGGCCCAAGAGGAAGGCTTAGATCACAGCTGGAAAGACTGATGAAAGCCAGGCTAGGTGGCACAGACCTTCCTTTGGTAGACCTGGGGAAGATGGGAGGAAGTTTTCAGTTTTTGAATAGGAGAGCAAAACAATGAAAGTAATCGGATGTTTCTCTATAACAGGGGAGGGCTCTAAGAAATAAAGGGTGAATATAGACGCATGAGAAGTTTATTACAATATGTATATATGAGATGACCCAAGACTAGAAGTACCCTCTAACTGAACATTTTTTTCAGTGCATTCGATAGATGATTAAGACTCCCATTTTACACATAGGTTTTTTTAATTCTCACAGGAACCCATGGTTAAGTTTTTCCCATTTTACACAAGGTAATATTTAAGAGCGTTAAGTTCCTAGTTTTCTTATCCTTTTAACTTTTTAATAACACGAAAGTCTCATGTTTCCCAGAAATTCTAATCTATCCTATCCCATAAGGGGGGGACTTCAACTTTTGATTAAGAATCATCAATACTTATAAAATAGAGTCAATTTCTATAGCCAAGATTTGATTAAACTTTCCTTTCTGCAATTTTTGTTACAAAAATAATGTGTTCCTAGGCATAAAATTATACTATTGAATACATGGTTAAAACAATCTGCAATCTCAGCTTTTTGGCGTGTCTTACTAGATTGTGTACCTTTCCCTCCCCACACCAGGGTGGACATCATTTGAGCAAGATGACAGAAATATCGAATGGCTGAGTTGGCTTGAGACTTGGGCCTCTGACTCTAAAGTGCTGGCCTCACTACTGGAGCTTGTTTAAGGTCCATAGCATTAGGAAGCACTTTGTCTTAGAGAGAGTTAACCCATGGGTCCAGCAAGGTATGGGAAATTGAGAGGTTTCAGACACCAATGGCCTGTCCTTTCCACTTCTGGAAATGTTAGCTACCAGACTGTGTTTGCCCCTGCCCAGAGCCTCAGTGCGTAATGATTATGAAAAACTTGGGCCTTTGTACATTTTGCACGAACTGAGACGCCTGAAATATTGCCATGACTTGGAAAAATGAGATCACATGTACTTAGATGGGATGTCAAAAGACAGGCATGATTCAGGAGGAGGCAGTGTTTCCAGGCAGCAGAACAGAGAAGGCCCAAGAGGAAGGCTTAGATCACAGCTGGAAAGACTGATGAAAGCCAGGCTAGGTGGCACAGACCTTCCTTTGGTAGACCTGGGGAAGATGGAAGGAAGTTTTCAGTTTTTGAATAGGAGAGCAAAACAATGAAAGTAATCGGATGTTTCTCTATAACAGGGGAGGGCTCTAAGAAATAAAGGGTGAATATAGACGCATGAGAAGTTTATTACAATATGTATATATGAGATGACCCAAGACTAGAAGTACCCTCTAACTGAACATTTTTTTCAGTGCATTCGATAGATGATTAAGACTGGAAAAATGGAAGGGCCAATTAGGGATGGTAGAGAGAAAGCACCAATGAGTGCCCATCCAACCACAAAGAAGAGGCAAACATATTTTTAAATTAGCAAGGGCCATAATGTCCTCTCATCCTGCCATCCTCTGTCTCCTTCACTAGCCTTTTGGAATTCTTCCCTGGTTTCCTCCCTAGGTATTTGAAGTACATGTTATAAATATCAACTATACTCTCTATTGATCGAGTATATCCTGGATCTGAGACTGTAATTTGCCAACTGGTAACTAGGCCATTCTTATGGGAACATAGTGTCAGTTGGGCCCAAGTTTTTCGTAATCGTTACCCACTGAGGCTCTGGGCAGGGGTAAACACAGTCTGGTAGCTAACATTTCCAGAAGTGGAAGGGACAGGCCATTGGTGTCTGAAACCCCTAAGAAATTCCGGAGTTATTACTAAGGGTTTACAAAGACTGTTAACGTTTGTTCACTTCTGTCACCTGACTTTACTCATCTTTCATTATTCTTTTGACATTAGATCTATAAGGAAAAAGAAATACAGGCAAAGAATACCTTCTTGTCCATGGATTCTGTTTTGAAAAGCTGTCATTGCATCATGTCCAGGTCTCTGAAGATACATGACTGAAGTCATGTTTTCTAAATCCTTATTCAATCATTTGCTATTTGCTAGATCTTACTGTATTCCAGGGACTGGGGAAGTCACGATACAAAGATTAAGTTGTTCTGAAAGGACTAAAAGACTCACAGGAAGAGTGACATTCAGACAGTAATGACATTAGAATACAGTGCTGGCTAGAAGAAACTGTATTCTTAATGTACTGATTCATACATTTTAGAGACAGTCTCCTAGAGTTAAGGGGAATTTATGTAGATGTTATTTTTCTAATTATTTACAATCTATTTTGGTTACCTGCAACCTGCTTTTGAAAAACGCTTGAACATTCTAAATTTGACTCCAGCTATGTTTTATATAACCTTTTATTCATTCAACCTGAATTTTTCTTCTGTCTTTCATTTTTTTTTTTTTTTTTTTGTGATTCAGGCAGAGTTTATTTATTTATTTATTTTTGTTAGGTATACCTATGTTTCTTCCCTTTCATTTATTTTTTTAACCTTTATTTTGCTTTTAACTTTTACAGAGTTTTGTTGTTTACAGATACTGTCTTTCATTTTTGCTTGTAGAAGAAGTGGTGAGGGGCAGGCGGTGTGGGCAGACAATGCTTCGATTACATAGCCCGTTCCAGTGGGGAGTTACACAACCAAGGGGAAAAATGCATTTTCCACTCTTGAGGCCCTTTGATCACTTTTGTTCTTACATAACCCCCATAACAGCTGGAGCTGTAAACCTTAAAATTGGCAGGAACATCATTCATATTGCGAAAGAAAATTCAACCCACATTTGAAGAGAAACAGCTAGATATCTTAAAAGCGATTCCAGTATTTGTGTTTGTTAACATTTAGTAAGTGCTGGTGATGGTGGGAGACAGTAGGCCAAGTTCCTTGCCCAGGAGGAGTCTTGACTGGGACTGCTATCAGACAGGCCAGGTGCAGGAGAATGAGCCACCCTTTCTAATCCTTCTCTTCATTGCTGAACCCTAGTGTGTGTGTGTGGGGGGCAGTCCCTCTGTCCACAGATGACTGAGGGAATGTTTGCTCAGGAGTCTGGGGCGGTCAGGAATGGATCCATGTCAATCCACCCACTCTTCTTCCAACAGCCTCATGGCGCTCACTGGGCTCTCACCCATGTCACTTCCTGATACATGACTGAAGTCATGTTTTCTAAATCCTTATTCAATCATTTGCTATTTGCTAGATCTTACTGTATTCCAGGGACTGGGAAGTCACGATACAAAGATTAAGTTGTTCTGAAAGGACTAAAAGACTCACAGGAAGAGTGACATTCAGACAGTAATGACATTAGAATACAGTGCTGGCTAGAAGAAACTGTATTCTTAATGTACTGATTCATACATTTTAGAGACAGTCTCCTAGAGTTAAGGGGAATTTATGTAGATGTTATTTTTCTAATTATTTACAATCTATTTTGGTTACCTGCAACCTGCTTTTGAAAAACGCTTGAACATTCTAAATTTGACTCCAGCTATGTTTTATATAACCTTTTATTCATTCAACCTGAATTTTTCTTCTGTCTTTCATTTTTTTTTTTTTTTTTTTGTGATTCAGGCAGAGTTTATTTATTTATTTATTTTTGTTAGGTATACCTATGTTTCTTCCCTTTCATTTATTTTTTTAACCTTTATTTTGCTTTTAACTTTTACAGAGTTTTGTTGTTTACAGATACTGTCTTTCATTTTTGCTTGTAGAAGAAGTGGTGAGGGGCAGGCGGTGTGGGCAGACAATGCTTCGATTACATAGCCCGTTCCAGTGGGGAGTTACACAACCAAGGGGAAAAATGCATTTTCCACTCTTGAGGCCCTTTGATCACTTTTGTTCTTACATAACCCCCATAACAGCTGGAGCTGTAAACCTTAAAATTGGCAGGAACATCATTCATATTGCGAAAGAAAATTCAACCCACATTTGAAGAGAAACAGCTAGATATCTTAAAAGCGATTCCAGTATTTGTGTTTGTTAACATTTAGTAAGTGCTGGTGATGGTGGGAGACAGTAGGCCAAGTTCCTTGCCCAGGAGGAGTCTTGACTGGGACTGCTATCAGACAGGCCAGGTGCAGGAGAATGAGCCACCCTTTCTAATCCTTCTCTTCATTGCTGAACCCTAGTGTGTGTGTGGGGGGGGCAGTCCCTCTGTCCACAGATGACTGAGGGAATGTTTGCTCAGGAGTCTGGGGCGGTCAGGAATGGATCCATGTCAATCCACCCACTCTTCTTCCAACAGCCTCATGGCGCTCACTGGGCTCTCACCCATGTCACTTCCTTTAACAGCCTTCCAACAAGATCTTCCGCTACCTTGCTCTCAGATATCCTCCTCTTCCTGGGCTCCCTACCTCTCTTCCATCCACATCTTCTTCCTTCTCCTTTGTCTCTTCTTTTCCTCATCCCCTTCCCTTCCTCTTTCTCCTTCTTCTTAAGTTTTGGAATAGGAACTTGCCATTCCCTAAAGTGGAAACAAATCTGTACAAAGCCACATGTTTGTTGCTACGACTCCTGCACCACAATGAAAAACAGTCAACCCAGTTCAAACCCACTGCTTCATGGTTAACAGCTTCTTCAAACTGCATTAACACAGAAATACAGTTAAAACCAAAGGCAGAAATTGGTCTCTAAAAAGGTTATTGTGCTTCTTAGTTGCAGAAATAAAATTAAAGAGAGGCAAAGCTGTGTTTTTCATAGGGAAGCAAGCCATGGTTACTGGAAAGTCATTCAAATGTCTAGAGTTCTGAGTTAACAAGAAACTCAGGCATCTAAGTTCTTGCCATCATCCTTTCTTCCCCATCAGAAAATTGTGCATTTGTGGAATTACATGATGAGCAACAACAGTCACCTTGAGAGAGACCTTATTTGTGTGTCTCTAGGAATGGCAGGATGCAAGAGAGGAACGTGAGACTGGTCACCTTGATCTACTTGGATGTGGTTTCTTCCAGGACCTCTGCCTGAGGTTCTCCAGGGTGGCTGTTCTGAATAGATGCAGCCACATCCCCATCCCCTATTTTTCAAGGATGAGTGAGTATCTCATATGAGAAGCCCAACATGGCTCCCTGCAGCAGAAGCCACGTTATCTTGACCTGGAAACCTCCTCTACCTTACTACCAGCTATTCTGAACTTTGCTGAAATATAAATACAAAAGGGAAAGGGCTAAATCAATAGGAGTGAAGTTTGTGTCCCATTCTTTTGCTATCCCATGATTCAATCTGTTCCACCTTTATTTTTAAAGCAATGTCAGGGTTCTTATGATTCTGAAGAAGTTTTCAGATTTTGTTTTTTTTAAAATTTTATCCTCTTTTATTGTTTATTTATTTATTTATTTTCATCCATCTTTTTTATTATTTGGCCTGTGTGGGCCTCCCATTACAGTGGCCTCTCCTGTTGTAGAGTACTGACTCTGAGTGCATGCGCTCCAGGGTGCTGACTACTAATTGCACACACTGATCTAACTGCTCTGTGGCATGTGGGATCTTCCTGGCCAGGGATCGAACTGGTGCCCCTTGCACTGCAAGGCGGACTCTTTACCCACTGGACCACCAGGGAATCCCCTCAGTTTTTTTCTGTTGCATCTTTCAATGTATGACTGTGCTTGTTCTTCCTTCTGTCATCTTGAGTGTGCATGTGTGCCTGCTGTAACCACTCTTCCTGATTGTAGGATGGTGCTTTGAGCCCTGGCATCAATCGACTGCAGAATGTAGAAGCTGAAGATTATAAGAAATGCCTAAGGCAGGAAGGGCATGAAGAAGCAATGAGTCTTCTTGGGACTGTGAATCACTCCCATATTCTTCCAGGATCAGGCCTGGCTTCTGGAAGCATCTTGGAAGGATTTGCAGGAAGGAAGAGGTATGCGCTCTCTGACATTCAGCAAGAAGTTATCTTTAATTTTTGAAGAATTTTGATGTAATATAAGGATAAGTGGGACAATGAGGTTTATCTTCTCTTTTTAAAAATTTAAATGATATATATGTTGCTTATTGATGCCTTGGAACTGTGGTGTTGGAGAAGACTCTTCAGAGTCCAACCAGTCAATCCTAAAGGAACTCAACCTTGAATATTCATTGGAAGAATGGATGCTGAAGCTGAAGCACCAATACTTTGGCCATCTGATGCAAAGACAAAACTCAGTGGAAACGAGCCTGATGTTGGGAAAAATAGAAGGCAAAAGGAGAAGGTGGGGGTCTTGACCTGGAAACCTCCTCTACCTTACTACCAGCTATTCTGAACTTTGCTGAAATATAAATACAAAAGGGAAAGGGCTAAATCAATAGGAGTGAAGTTTGTGTCCCATTCTTTTGCTATCCCATGATTCAATCTGTTCCACCTTTATTTTTAAAGCAATGTCAGGGTTCTTATGATTCTGAAGAAGTTTTCAGATTTTGTTTTTTTTAAAATTTTATCCTCTTTTATTGTTTATTTATTTATTTATTTTCATCCATCTTTTTTATTATTTGGCCTGTGTGGGCCTCCCATTACAGTGGCCTCTCCTGTTGTAGAGTACTGACTCTGAGTGCATGCGCTCCAGGGTGCTGACTACTAATTGCACACACTGATCTAACTGCTCTGTGGCATGTGGGATCTTCCCTGGCCAGGGATCGAACTGGTGCCCCTTGCACTGCAAGGCGGACTCTTTACCCACTGGACCACCAGGGAATCCCCTCAGTTTTTTTCTGTTGCATCTTTCAATGTATGACTGTGCTTGTTCTTCCTTCTGTCATCTTGAGTGTGCATGTGTGCCTGCTGTAACCACTCTTCCTGATTGTAGGATGGTGCTTTGAGCCCTGGCATCAATCGACTGCAGAATGTAGAAGCTGAAGATTATAAGAAATGCCTAAGGCAGGAAGGGCATGAAGAAGCAATGAGTCTTCTTGGGACTGTGAATCACTCCCATATTCTTCCAGGATCAGGCCTGGCTTCTGGAAGCATCTTGGAAGGATTTGCAGGAAGGAAGAGGTATGCGCTCTCTGACATTCAGCAAGAAGTTATCTTTAATTTTTGAAGAATTTTGATGTAATATAAGGATAAGTGGGACAATGAGGTTTATCTTCTCTTTTTAAAAATTTAAATGATATATATGTTGCTTATTGATGCCTTGGAACTGTGGTGTTGGAGAAGACTCTTCAGAGTCCAACCAGTCAATCCTAAAGGAACTCAACCTTGAATATTCATTGGAAGAATGGATGCTGAAGCTGAAGCACCAATACTTTGGCCATCTGATGCAAAGACAAAACTCAGTGGAAACGAGCCTGATGTTGGGAAAAATAGAAGGCAAAAGGAGAAGGGGATGACAGAGAACAAGATGGTTGGATGGCATCACTGAGTCAATGGGCATGAGTTTGAGGAGGCTCTGGGAGATGTTGAAGGCCAGGGAAGCTTGGCGTGCTGAAGTCCATGTGGCTGCAAAGAGTCACACATGACTGAGTGACTGAACTGAACTGATATTGCTTATCCTGGTGCTTGTGACTACTCACTTTAATTGTTGAAGAAGGAACTGCTTCTGGCTATATTTTCCTTTCCACAGAAATATTATAGGTATACCAATCAGGCATACCTTGGGGTAGAGAAATAGTTCACAAATCAGAAAATAGTCTTTCCATGAGGTTTAAACTGGCAGGTGCTCAATTACGGTAGTAATGATGCTGACGGTGATGACACAGATGATGGTATTTCCCACTCTGTGCCATTTGCTGTGGAACTGAAAGCTGAAGATTGACATCACTGTTTAGCAGTTTGCAGGCAAACACAAGGCTTCTGCTAGCCATTGTCCCATATGATTCTCCTATGCAGTCTATCTATGACTCTGCTGGAAATAAACTACTTATGTCAGAAAGTTTGCTGGCTTGGTTAGAAGTTCACCTGTGACCATGCAACTTTTTCTCCATGGAAGCATCTCTGGTTAAAGAAATAAAGAGCTTATGTGTTCTCAAAGGAAGGAGTGTGCATCTACTTTTTCTCATCTGCTGGAAAGTTGATGCTTTTAGAAATCTTTGCCAAACTATTTTTATTTTTGGTCCTCATTCAAAAGAACTCAAGAAAGAACTTGATGTGAAGTGAGATTTTTAATGTTTTCCATGACTTATCTTTCCTTTAAACAACTTCCTCACCAGTGATGATCATGATGATAATAACATATTCACTGAGTTCTTGTGGCCACTCTGTACATTTAATCGTAAAACCCTATCATACTGATACCCATTTTACAGATAAGTAAACTGAGTCACTGAGAAGTTTAATAACATACCTGTAATCATACAGGTAATGCCTTGGAACTGTGGTGTTGGAGAAGACTCTTCAGAGTCCAACCAGTCAATCCTAAAGGAACTCAACCTTGAATATTCATTGGAAGAATGGATGCTGAAGCTGAAGCACCAATACTTTGGCCATCTGATGCAAAGACAAAACTCAGTGGAAACGAGCCTGATGTTGGGAAAAATAGAAGGCAAAAGGAGAAGGGGATGACAGAGAACAAGATGGTTGGATGGCATCACTGAGTCAATGGGCATGAGTTTGAGGAGGCTCTGGGAGATGTTGAAGGCCAGGGAAGCTTGGCGTGCTGAAGTCCATGTGGCTGCAAAGAGTCACACATGACTGAGTGACTGAACTGAACTGATATTGCTTATCCTGGTGCTTGTGACTACTCACTTTAATTGTTGAAGAAGGAACTGCTTCTGGCTATATTTTCCTTTCCACAGAAATATTATAGGTATACCAATCAGGCATACCTTGGGGTAGAGAAATAGTTCACAAATCAGAAAATAGTCTTTCCATGAGGTTTAAACTGGCAGGTGCTCAATTACGGTAGTAATGATGCTGACGGTGATGACACAGATGATGGTATTTCCCACTCTGTGCCATTTGCTGTGGAACTGAAAGCTGAAGATTGACATCACTGTTTAGCAGTTTGCAGGCAAACACAAGGCTTCTGCTAGCCATTGTCCCATATGATTCTCCTATGCAGTCTATCTATGACTCTGCTGGAAATAAACTACTTATGTCAGAAAGTTTGCTGGCTTGGTTAGAAGTTCACCTGTGACCATGCAACTTTTTCTCCATGGAAGCATCTCTGGTTAAAGAAATAAAGAGCTTATGTGTTCTCAAAGGAAGGAGTGTGCATCTACTTTTTCTCATCTGCTGGAAAGTTGATGCTTTTAGAAATCTTTGCCAAACTATTTTTATTTTTGGTCCTCATTCAAAAGAACTCAAGAAAGAACTTGATGTGAAGTGAGATTTTTAATGTTTTCCATGACTTATCTTTCCTTTAAACAACTTCCTCACCAGTGATGATCATGATGATAATAACATATTCACTGAGTTCTTGTGGCCACTCTGTACATTTAATCGTAAAACCCTATCATACTGATACCCATTTTACAGATAAGTAAACTGAGTCACTGAGAAGTTTAATAACATACCTGTAATCATACAGGTAATAAATGCATCAAATTTAGATCCAGGCATTCTGGCCTGCAGCTTATATTTTGATGCTATGCTGCCTGTCTTGTTGGAGATAGAATAACTGCTCTTTAATCAACAAAGATGCATGGAGCTCTCACTATGTGCTAGATTCTGAATTATGCACTGAGAAGATGGAAAAAGAAAGGCACATAGGGCCACGGTCATCATGACATTCAAAATTTAGACAAAGAGATTAATAGTAAGCTAATAATTAAATATATAATTAAAAACTATCATACATAATGAAAGTACTTAACAGGGGACTCATTGACTCTAAATAAATGGCATTTAATGTGAGATCTGAAATAGCATGAGATGGCAAGATGAAGGGAGGAGGTGGGCGAGAGGTCTGAAGCAAAGAAACAGAATCAAACAGAAAGGCTGGGGATTTCCATTGTCCCAGTGAATATGCAGTGGCCACATGGGATGCATAATTCTTCATTAATCCTTCCTTTAGGCATAGAATAAAATTTGATTTTTAAAATATATACAAGTGGTCACAACGAGACTATATTCTAATTTGAAAATCAGTTGCTTAGTCATAAGATGCCTGATGATAACGGAAGCACACAAAGTAGGAAATGCTGTTGGAATGATTTGGAAGAGAAATTCCAAGGAAGTCAGATGTGACTGAGACCAGTGGGAAAAGACACACACAGAGAAGATGGTGAACTGCACAAAGGCAAAGGATGTTCTCACACTGAAAGGGTAACTGAGTTTTCTCCTGGCTCAGAGCTATAAAGTATGATTATTGTATTTTCAAGTAATCCATGAATCCAATATAACATGAATTATAAAGTCAGTTAAATAAACATCATAGAATATATAGAATAACAAAATGGATAGGAACTCAAGACATAGACTCAAATATGCACAGGAACACAGTATATCCTAAGATGACATTTCAAATCTGTGGAAAAAAGATGAAACTGAGACAACCAACTATTCATTTGGTTAAAAAATAAAGCCTGATTCCAAGTTCACTCTTTACATCAAAATAAACTCCTGATAGAAGAACTTGAATAAATTCTACACTATCAAAACCACTAGAAGAAAACATGGGTGATTTTTGTTTTTTAATAACCTTTGGTTAGGAAAGACCTTCATTAGCACAAAGTCCCTAGGAAAGACATGCTAGTTGCACTGTCTTGGCCTGCAGCTTATATTTTGATGCTATGCTGCCTGTCTTGTTGGAGATAGAATAACTGCTCTTTAATCAACAAAGATGCATGGAGCTCTCACTATGTGCTAGATTCTGAATTATGCACTGAGAAGATGGAAAAAGAAAGGCACATAGGGCCACGGTCATCATGACATTCAAAATTTAGACAAAGAGATTAATAGTAAGCTAATAATTAAATATATAATTAAAAACTATCATACATAATGAAAGTACTTAACAGGGGACTCATTGACTCTAAATAAATGGCATTTAATGTGAGATCTGAAATAGCATGAGATGGCAAGATGAAGGGAGGAGGTGGGCGAGAGGTCTGAAGCAAAGAAACAGAATCAAACAGAAAGGCTGGGGATTTCCATTGTCCCAGTGAATATGCAGTGGCCACATGGGATGCATAATTCTTCATTAATCCTTCCTTTAGGCATAGAATAAAATTTGATTTTTAAAATATATACAAGTGGTCACAACGAGACTATATTCTAATTTGAAAATCAGTTGCTTAGTCATAAGATGCCTGATGATAACGGAAGCACACAAAGTAGGAAATGCTGTTGGAATGATTTGGAAGAGAAATTCCAAGGAAGTCAGATGTGACTGAGACCAGTGGGAAAAGACACACACAGAGAAGATGGTGAACTGCACAAAGGCAAAGGATGTTCTCACACTGAAAGGGTAACTGAGTTTTTCTCCTGGCTCAGAGCTATAAAGTATGATTATTGTATTTTCAAGTAATCCATGAATCCAATATAACATGAATTATAAAGTCAGTTAAATAAACATCATAGAATATATAGAATAACAAAATGGATAGGAACTCAAGACATAGACTCAAATATGCACAGGAACACAGTATATCCTAAGATGACATTTCAAATCTGTGGAAAAAAGATGAAACTGAGACAACCAACTATTCATTTGGTTAAAAAATAAAGCCTGATTCCAAGTTCACTCTTTACATCAAAATAAACTCCTGATAGAAGAACTTGAATAAATTCTACACTATCAAAACCACTAGAAGAAAACATGGGTGATTTTTGTTTTTTAATAACCTTTGGTTAGGAAAGACCTTCATTAGCACATCAAGTCCAGTTTATAGACATCTCTGGATTGGTTGGGCTGCTGAGTTCTTCAGGGCATTACAGAAGACTCTTAGGAAGAGTGCCTTCTGCCAACCCCACTCCTGTAGCCCCAAAGAGGAGGGTTTGACTTTACTGAGCTCTATTTAAGCTTCATGCTTGTTTCCTTTTGATTAAAACTCCTGCCTATCAATACAGCATGTAGAAAATTCAGAAACTACAAAGTTAAAGTTGGGCTCCATAAATATGTAAAATTTCTGTGTAACAAAATTCATAGTAGGCAAATGTTTTAGTGTCTTCTAAGGGGAAGTTTCCTGAGGCATAATTATCCTGTCAATTAGCACTTTTAAAAAAGCTCTTGGGACTTCCCTGGTGATTCCCATGGTTAAGACTTTGCCTTCCAGTGCAGAGGGTACTGGTTCAATCTTTGGTTGAGGAGCTAAGATCCCACATGCCTCATGGCCAGAAAACCAAAACATGAAAAAGAAACAATACTGTAACAAATTCAATAGACGTAAAAACGGCAACAACAACAACAACACTCTTAACAATCCCCTATTAGGCTTATACCCAGATGAAGTCAAAACTGAAAGAAGCACCTGTACCCCAATGTTCATTGCAGCTCTCTATACAATAGCTAGAACATGGAAGTAACCTAGATGTCCATCGATGAATGAATGGATCCAGAAGCTCTGGTACATATATACAATGGAATACTACTCAGCTGTAAAAAGAAATGCAGAAGAATCAGTCCTAATGCGGTGGCTGGATTTAGAACCTATCATAAAAAGTGAAGTAAGTCAAAAAGAGAAAGACAAGTACAATATACTAAGACATATATATAGAATCTAGTAAAAGAATAATGATTACACTGAAGAAAACACTTTGAGAAACGTGGATTCCATTTTTGGTTAAAAATAAAGCCTGATTCCAAGTTCACTCTTTACATCAAAATAAACTCCTGATAGAAGAACTTGAATAAATTCTACACTATCAAAACCACTAGAAGAAAACATGGGTGATTTTTGTTTTTTAATAACCTTTGGTTAGGAAAGACCTTCATTAGCACATCAAGTCCAGTTTATAGACATCTCTGGATTGGTTGGGCTGCTGAGTTCTTCAGGGCATTACAGAAGACTCTTAGGAAGAGTGCCTTCTGCCAACCCCACTCCTGTAGCCCCAAAGAGGAGGGTTTGACTTTACTGAGCTCTATTTAAGCTTCATGCTTGTTTCCTTTTGATTAAAACTCCTGCCTATCAATACAGCATGTAGAAAATTCAGAAACTACAAAGTTAAAGTTGGGCTCCATAAATATGTAAAATTTCTGTGTAACAAAATTCATAGTAGGCAAATGTTTTAGTGTCTTCTAAGGGGAAGTTTCCTGAGGCATAATTATCCTGTCAATTAGCACTTTTAAAAAAGCTCTTGGGACTTCCCTGGTGATTCCCATGGTTAAGACTTTGCCTTCCAGTGCAGAGGGTACTGGTTCAATCTTTGGTTGAGGAGCTAAGATCCCACATGCCTCATGGCCAGAAAACCAAAACATGAAAAAGAAACAATACTGTAACAAATTCAATAGACGTAAAAACGGCAACAACAACAACAACACTCTTAACAATCCCCTATTAGGCTTATACCCAGATGAAGTCAAAACTGAAAGAAGCACCTGTACCCCAATGTTCATTGCAGCTCTCTATACAATAGCTAGAACATGGAAGTAACCTAGATGTCCATCGATGAATGAATGGATCCAGAAGCTCTGGTACATATATACAATGGAATACTACTCAGCTGTAAAAAGAAATGCAGAAGAATCAGTCCTAATGCGGTGGCTGGATTTAGAACCTATCATAAAAAGTGAAGTAAGTCAAAAAGAGAAAGACAAGTACAATATACTAAGACATATATATAGAATCTAGTAAAAGGATAATGATAACACATGCTGTGAACCCATGGAAAAACAGACAGAGACTAGACATATGGACATTGTGTGGAATGGACAGGGGGTGGGAGGCATAGAGGGAGTAACATGGAAACCTATACTATCATATGTGAAAAAAATAGCTATTGTCATTGCGCTGAGGGAATAGGAGTTCCTACAAGGGCTCGGTGAGACAGCCTGGAGGGGTGGGATGGGGGGACTGGGAGTGGGGAGGGGACCAGGGATATGCATATGACTGATCTGGGAGCATACATGTCTGTGAACAACAAAACTCTGTAAAAACTCTTAAAAAAATAAAACAAAACAAAACAAACAAACAAAAAAACAATCCCCTAAACTCAGACTGTCCATGAACTCAGATGGGAAAAAATTTTATCTTATTTCCTCCAACCTCCAGCAGGTCTGACTATAACTTACCATGCCTTTCAATTATGAATATAGTCAATAAACTTCATTAGTGTTAGGGTTGCCTGTGACATCATTACTAGTGGAAATCAGACATTTTTATATTATATTATAGTTGTCTAGGTATCATTTACCCTCAGTACTAAATATTCATGTGTATGTATATATATATATATATATATATATATATATATATATATATATATATATATATTTCTGTATCATACACTTGTATTTTAAAGTTATTTTGATGAGGAAAATTTAACAGTTTGTAATTCTGTGTATTTTATTTCACACATTTAAAAATTCAGGTAATTTCCTGGTAGTCCACCAGTTAGGACTCCACACTCTCACAGCTGAGGGTTCAGTCCTTGGTCAGGGAACTCAGATTCCACAAGCAGGGGGTGGGGGGCACCCAGATGACAGTAACCAGTCTGCTTCCAGCTGGGGAGGTCCGGTCCCACAGTTGATGCTGTCAGAGTAGTTTCTACTCTTTTGAAATTGGTTTCTCCAATTTATTATAGTTGAGGATGGGCTTGTTAGTCACTCAGTCATGTCCAATTCTTTGAAAGACCATGGACTGTTAGCCTACCAGACTCTGTCTGTCCATGGAATTTCCCAGGCAAGAATAGTTGTGTGGGTTGCCATTTCCTTATCTAGGAGATCTTTCTGACCCAGAGATTGAACTCCTGTCTCCTGCACTGCAGGCAGATTCTTCTGAGTCACTAGAGTACCCTCATCCCTTTGAGACTGGCACTGAAACATGGGCTGATAGTCTTAAAATAAACCAAAAGTCTTAGAAATCTGTGAGAAACAGAATACCCCATCAGATAAGTAAACACAACATAAACAAGTCATTCAAATGGCTAAATAACATGCGGAGAAAATAGCTTTGGCCTCACTAACAATCAAAGAACTACAAACAAAGCAAGATATTTTAAATGTGCATTGATTTGGCAAAGTTTAAAGAATTGACAAAGTCAGTTTGATAAAGATATGGGGAAATAAACAATCATGCCTTGTTAGTAGAAATGTAAGTTACTATGATTTGGGGGAAAGTTCATCTTAGCAATATTTACATAAAATGTTATTTATTCATACCATCTGGCCCAATAATCTCCCTTTCAGGAATTTATTCTCGTAAACTAATCATAAATATGTGAACAAAGATATATATTAGAGTGTTTATTATTCTCTTATTTGTAGTAGCCCAGAACACTAGAGGCAGCCTCAATATCTTCTACATTACAGCAGAATTATTCATAATGATATTCTGTTTTTTCCTTCTTTGTATGTTAACTCCATACCAAGAAAATGGGCTGTTTTGCTTCAGGAGAAGTGTGTGCTGTACAATGAGAAGCAGAAGTTTCCATCTCTTGAGAAAGTCTTCCTTGGCTTTTCTTTTTTGAATGAGTTCATTTTCTTCTTTTTAAATATTTATTTATGTATTTGGTTGTGCCAAGTCTTATTTGCAGCATGTAGCTAAGTTCTCCCATCAAGGACTGAACCCAGCCCTCCCTTCCTCGCCTGCATTAAGAGCACAGGGTTTTAGCTACTGGACCACCAGGGAAGACCCTGGAAAATGAGTTCATTTTCAAGTGGCTAAGCCAGCGAGGGGGAAAGTGAGACAAGTGAGGCAGAAAAGAGAATGGAGGAGGTCCATGGAGAGGAGTCAGGGATCTGTGAATTCTGTGTGTTGTTGGGCCATGGGCTCTGCTCCCAAATTTTGGTTAAGGGTAGAAAAGGAATGGAGATTCAGAAGCGATGCTCAGCTTGAGACATCTGACTTACCAACCTTGGCAACAGTGACCAGTTGTCAGCACCAAAGTCACTGGGCTTCAAAGAAACCCTGAGGTGAATGGATTTGATCTGTTCAGTATTTAGAGTGGGTTAAAGGCCAGAGGGATTTCTCTGAGTATAAGACCCCTCGTGTAGGGCATGTGGGGATGACAGGGGGCAGGGTAGGAGGAAAAGAGAACTTTAGTGGTGACTGCCTTTGATTATCATCCAGCCTGGAAGAGAAGTCAGAATGAGAAAGATAAATATTGTAAATACTAACACATATGTATGGAATCTAGCAATACGGTACTGATAAATGTATATGCAGAGCAGTGGTAGAGAAGCAGACACAGAAAACAGACTTATGGACATTGAGGGGAGGGAGGAATGGGAGAGATGTATGGAAAGAGTAACATGGAAACTTACAGTACCATATGTAAAAGAGATAACCAGTGGGAATTTGCTGTAAGACTAAGGGAATTTACACAGGGGCTCTAAAACAACCTAGAGGGGTGGGATGGAGAGGGAAATGGGAGAGAAGTTCAGTAGGGAGGGAACATGTGTATACCTATGGCTTATTCAGGTTGATGTGTGGCAGTAAACAACAAAACCCTGTAAAAAACAAGTGTGTGTGTGTGTATATATATATATATATATATATGTAATACATACACATATATATGTAAATAAATGAATAGTGGAATTGAATTTGATTCAGAGACTGCCAGATGTGGCATTTCCTGCCCCACCTCCAAGTTTGCCAACTTATCTCAATCCTCCTATGACGTCTTTCCTGCTAACTAAATCACTTTCCTGATAACTTGGTAGTGAGAGGGCTCAAAAGTGGGAGTAGGCTAGGTTCATCCTATTATGCACAGTCTCCTATAAGCTGAGAGAGAATTTTTTGCATAAAAGTGATGTTCAGGGCTTCCCTGGTAGCTCAGTGGTAAGAGTTCGCCTGCCAATGCAGGAAACACAGGTTTGATCCCTGATCCGGGAAGATCTGACACGCTGGAACAACTAAGCCCATGAGCCTGTGCTTTAGAGCCTCGGAGCTGCAACTATTGAGCCCATGCACTGCAACTATTGAAGCCCAAGTTCCAGAACAAGAGAAGTCACTGCAAGAAGCCTGCTCATCTCAACTAGAGAAGAGCCCCCACTCCCTGCAACTGGAGAAGAGCCTGCAACAGCAATGAAAACCCAGAATAGCAACCCCCCCAAAAAAGTGATGTTCAATGAAATGAGAAACACAGCTTTAAGAAAGATGTAATGCTGTGTTGTTAGAGAAGCTACATGCCAACTAACGAAAACCAAGGAGAGACTGCTACATGGTTCCAAAGAACAAGGTATAGCACTCAACTTGTAACTTTGTGAATAAGGGAATGCAAGGTCTATGGAATCTTTGTCTGCTTTTCACCCAGGGGTGGAAAGTGGGTCAGAACCTGCTCCAATCCACCTGCCAGGTGAGGGTTTTGGACCACTAAAGACTATGCAATTGGATGTTGTCACAGAGGTGTGAAGTGTAAAAGGTTATTATGCCTTCCAAACAAACTAAGGCAGAATGTTTGTCCTTTGAGAGTCTGAACAAACATGGATCCAAACACACGAAGAGTCATCAAAGATTTAGAATCAGCCGAGAGGGTGCCCTGTTGACATAAGCTTTCTCCTATAGGGTATGAAAACCTTAAACCAGAAATCTCTTTGGTCCTAACTCTGGAACTAGCCTTCTAGAGGTAGTTAAAATGCAAATAAATGAATAGTGGAATTGAATTTGATTCAGAGACTGCCAGATGTGGCATTTCCTGCCCCACCTCCAAGTTTGCCAACTTATCTCAATCCTCCTACGACGTCTTTCCTGCTAACTAAATCACTTTCCTGATAACTTGGTAGTGAGAGGGCTCAAAAGTGGGAGTAGGCTAGGTTCATCCTATTATGCACAGTCTCCTATAAGCTGAGAGAGAATTTTTTGCATAAAGGTGATGTTCAGGGCTTCCCTGGTAGCTCAGTGGTAAGAGTTCGCCTGCCAATGCAGGAAACACAGGTTTGATCCCTGATCCGGGAAGATCTGACACGCTGGAACAACTAAGCCCATGAGCCTGTGCTTTAGAGCCTCGAGCTGCAACTATTGAGCCCATGCACTGCAACTATTGAAGCCCAAGTTCCAGAACAAGAGAAGTCACTGCAAGAAGCCTGCTCATCTCAACTAGAGAAGAGCCCCCACTCCCTGCAACTGGAGAAGAGCCTGCAACAGCAATGAAAACCCAGAATAGCAACCCCCCCAAAAAAGTGATGTTCAATGAAATGAGAAACACAGCTTTAAGAAAGATGTAATGCTGTGTTGTTAGAGAAGCTACATGCCAACTAACGAAAACCAAGGAGAGACTGCTACATGGTTCCAAAGAACAAGGTATAGCACTCAACTTGTAACTTTGTGAATAAGGGAATGCAAGGTCTATGGAATCTTTGTCTGCTTTTCACCCAGGGGTGGAAAGTGGGTCAGAACCTGCTCCAATCCACCTGCCAGGTGAGGGTTTTGGACCACTAAAGACTATGCAATTGGATGTTGTCACAGAGGTGTGAAGTGTAAAAGGTTATTATGCCTTCCAAACAAACTAAGGCAGAATGTTTGTCCTTTGAGAGTCTGAACAAACATGGATCCAAACACACGAAGAGTCATCAAAGATTTAGAATCAGCCGAGAGGGTGCCCTGTTGACATAAGCTTTCTCCTATAGGGTATGAAAACCTTAAACCAGAAATCTCTTTGGTCCTAACTCTGGAACTAGCCTTCTAGAGGTAGTTAAAATGCAAACCTGATTCACCTTTGCGAACTAAGCTGGCACAAGCATCGGAGTCTAGAACTGAAAGTCATGAAACAGGCAACCAAGTCAAAATATGAAGGGTACCTAACATGTGCTTTTATTTCTTGATTTGGGGATAAAGTTTGGGGATTTACTCACTTTAGTAAAACCAGCATATGCTTTTTGTTTTTTTTCTACTTTCTCTTTCCACAAAACATCTTCATAAGGTAGATAACACATCATTTCATGAGAAACTCCAGTTACCAAATAAAGCCCTCAAAAGATGAACTTGCTAAAGGAATATTTCAGAAATATTGGCAGACTGATTATTAGGCATATGTTATCATTTTCTTCATTAAAAATTCTTCAATTATAAAATTTCTTCAATTAAAAATTCCTTTGGAAAACACTGATTCAAAAAGGTACATGCATCCCAGTGTTCATTGCAGCACTATTTACAATAGCCAAGATATGAGGCAACATCAATGTCCATTGATAGATGAATGAATAAAGAAGTTGGGCTTCCCCAGTGGATCAGTGGTTAGCAAATCTGCCTGCCAATGCAGAGGACGCAGGTTTGATCCCTGGTCCAGGAAGGTCCCACATACCATGAGGCAACTAAGTCTGCCCTCTCGAGCCTATGAGCCACAGCTACTGAGCCTGCACAGCTCCAGTCTGTGTTCCACAGCAAGACAAGCCACTGCAATGAGAAGCACATGCACTGCAATGAAGACTCCACCAGCCAAAAATAAATAAATAAAATTTTAAAAAAGAAGTTATTATACACACACACACATATATGTACAAACACACAATGAGATAAGCTATAGGAAAGAATGAAATAATGCCATTTGCAGCACCATGGATGGACCTAGAGATGATCATACTTAGTGAAGTAAATCAGACAGAGAAAGACAAATATCATATGTTATCACTCATACGTGAAATCTAAAAAATATAAATGGAGTTATTTATAAAACAGAAATAGACTCACAGGCACAGTAAATAAGTGAAGGGAGGGATAAATTGGGAATCTGTGATTAACAGATACACACTACATAAAATAGATAAACAAGAAAGACCAGGGAGTATAGCACAGGGAGAGTATCTGATATATAATAACCTATATTGGAAAATAATTTGAAAAACCATATATATATATTTGTGTATATATATATATATATATATATATATATATATATGTATGTATAATTGAATCACTTTGTTGTTTACCTGAGATACTTTGAATCAATATACTTCAATAAAAGCAAAGAAAACTAATTATATATTCTAAGATCATCTATAAAATATTAAAACAAAAAACCTAAAACTTTATTTGCCCTGGATAGAACAGAAAGGCAAAAAGATTACCAACCTACATTCTTGGTCATCTGAGAGAACCCAGGTTACGAATGGAAACATAGCCCTAAACTGAAAATGTTGCAAAAACAATCTGTTTCTCCTATTCTCTTAGGTTTTGGACATAAATGTTTATATATGTCTAGTGGTCTCTGCACCAATCCCCTTAAAGCAGCTGCGTTACATCTTTACTGGAGGGGAGACAAAATGAGGATGCATGGTGCTGACTGGTTCCAACCTTGGGATGCTGAGTGACAGTCGGGACTCAAGGTCCTCACTTCTGTTGTGTAACAGGCAGTTGATATGTTTAGAGACAGGACAGCCACAGACATCTAGCATCCAACCTTTCACTTTGCAACTATGCTTATATAAATCATTTTTCAAGGTGAATTGTCCACTGGAAAGTTTGGAAGAATCTGGTTTTATAACTCAATAAAGACACTGTCAATGATGACAGCAATTCATTCTAGATCTTTAGAGCTTATTAGATGCCAGGTTTTCTCCTAAGCAATTTACATGTGGTAATTCATTTAATTCTGTCATCAACCCCAAAGTATTTAATATAATTTTATAGTATGTACATTTGTCCTGGGTCATATGGCCAGTGAGTTAGAGGAGAATCAGGTCTTTGACACCAAAGGTCAATTTAAAAAGTTTTTAATTTAACATTGCATTATTACTTTAGAAATTGACAATTTTAAGCTAATAGTTGACACTAGTTTTCATACAATATTACGTTAGTTTCAGGTATACAAAATAGTGATCTGACATCTAAATACATTAATGAAATGATCACTATGATAAATCTGGTAACAATCTGTTACCCTACACAAGTATTACAGTATTACTGACTACATTCCTATGCTATACATTACACCCTACTGCATTTATTTTATAACTGTAAGTTTTCCCTCTTGATCACTGTTACCTGTTTAACTCAGTCCCCCACACTACCTCTGGCAACCAGCCGCTTGTTCTCTGTATCTATGAATCAGTTTCTATATTGACTGTTCTTTTGTTTTTCAGATTCCACGTATAAGAGAAATCACACTGGATTCATCTTTCTGTCTGACTTATTTCACTCAGCCTAATAACCCTCTAGGTGAATGCATGTTGTCACAAATGCATCTTGTGATATCATGGATGGACCTAGAAGGCATTATATGATTGATTAATATTCCACTACATATATGCATATATATATGTGTGTATACACACACACACACATACACACCCCACATCTTCTTTATTATCATCCATTGATGGACATTTAGGTTGCTTCCATATCTTCGTTATTCTAAATATTACTGCAATGAACACAGAGGTGGCTATCTATATGAACTGGTGCTTTCTTTTCTTTAGGTAAATACCCCAAAGTGAAATTGCTATATCATCTAGTAGTTCTATATCTAGTTTTCTGAGGAATCTCCATACTCGCTGTACCACTTTCCATAGCAGAATCTGTACCAATTCATATTCTCATTTCTTTTCTCAATAAAGACACTGTCAATGATGACAGCAATTCATTCTAGATCTTTAGAGCTTATTAGATGCCAGGTTTTCTCCTAAGCAATTTACATGTGGTAATTCATTTAATTCTGTCATCAACCCCAAAGTATTTAATATAATTTTATAGTATGTACATTTGTCCTGGGTCATATGGCCAGTGAGTTAGAGGAGAATCAGGTCTTTGACACCAAAGGTCAATTTAAAAAGTTTTTAATTTAACATTGCATTATTACTTTAGAAATTGACAATTTTAAGCTAATAGTTGACACTAGTTTTCATACAATATTACGTTAGTTTCAGGTATACAAAATAGTGATCTGACATCTAAATACATTAATGAAATGATCACTATGATAAATCTGGTAACAATCTGTTACCCTACACAAGTATTACAGTATTACTGACTACATTCCTATGCTATACATTACACCCTACTGCATTTATTTTATAACTGTAAGTTTTCCCTCTTGATCACTGTTACCTGTTTAACTCAGTCCCCCACACTACCTCTGGCAACCAGCCGCTTGTTCTCTGTATCTATGAATCAGTTTCTATATTGACTGTTCTTTTGTTTTCAGATTCCACGTATAAGAGAAATCACACTGGATTCATCTTTCTGTCTGACTTATTTCACTCAGCCTAATAACCCTCTAGGTGAATGCATGTTGTCACAAATGCATCTTGTGATATCATGGATGGACCTAGAAGGCATTATATGATTGATTAATATTCCACTACATATATGCATATATATATGTGTGTATACACACACACACACATACACACCCCACATCTTCTTTATTATCATCCATTGATGGACATTTAGGTTGCTTCCATATCTTCGTTATTCTAAATATTACTGCAATGAACACAGAGGTGGCTATCTATATGAACTGGTGCTTTCTTTTCTTTAGGTAAATACCCCAAAGTGAAATTGCTATATCATCTAGTAGTTCTATATCTAGTTTTCTGAGGAATCTCCATACTCGCTGTACCACTTTCCATAGCAGCCACTTTCTATAGTGGCTGTACCAATTCATATTCTCATCAACAATGCACAAGGTTTTCCTTTTCTCCACATCCTCAGTAGTAGGAGTTTGATGTAGTTTCATTTGTTTGCTTTTGCTTTTACTGCCTTTTCCTGAAGAGACAGACCCTAAAGAATGTTTACGAAGACTGATAAGGTCAAAGTCAACTTTAAAAAATCATTATAGACTAGCGTCTTCTATTGCAAGCACACTGAATCCCTTCATTTGCTTTAGCACTCCTAGTCTTTGCACCTCCTCTTCTCCAAGCTGTATCTAACAGAAAAATGGAAATAAAGCATTCAGAAGTAAGTGAGCCATACTCACTACTCTGACTTTCCATTTATGCACTCAAACCATTAAAAAAATAGTGACAAAGGCTCTAATTGGGTGGAAATGGTTTGTATAGGATGTGAGGGAGGATCTGAGTGTTCCAGAATGTAGACTGAGAGGTCCATCACATGTCTTTTAACAGAGGCATGTCTGCTAATCTATGGCATGTCAGAGCCTGAGCACCCGTGTGTGATGCGCCTATCACTTTACTGAAAGGAATCCCACATGCCCATCCCTGTGAGGGCTACAAGAATCCTTGCAGCCAGCTGAGCCGGGTGCCAGCCTTCAGGCACCAGTTCCTATCAAGGGAGAGTGTAACAGATGACAATGTGAGGACCAGGCCCTGTCAGTCTGCATGAAATCTGAGACAGTCAGAGTTGTGAATAAACCACACACTGACCTCCTTCACATTTGTTTCTTATAATGCTTGATGACATTTGCCACAGAGCAGAGAGCCTCAATAAATGTTGATGATTGCGATAAATATTTACCTAATAGGGTGCCTCATATGCGGTGCCTCTGCTATAAAAATAGACACAATGTAAATAATGCATTGGATAGGATGTTTGGTTTTAGTGAGTTAATAGCCTCATAGAAATGGCTCATAGAATGTTTGGGCTAGGAGGAAAACTAGGACTGTAGACATTCTGATTCCCTCATTTATATATGATAAAACAGGTTCTAAAAATATAATGACTTCCCCAAGATCCTAGGTGCTTCTTTAATATGAATGTTACATAAACATAAATTTAAAAAATATACATATATTGGGAAGGTTAGTACTTGTTTGAAGAGAAACTTTTCTTTTTTGAGATAGGATCCAAAATCTAAACTGATTTGAAGTCCATCAGTTTAGATTTTCTACTCCTGTTATGGGATGTCACATGAAAAGTGTATTCTCTGTGCCCGTGAATATCTCATATAGTGTAACCATTAGCACTGTGGCCAGAGGAAATAAGCATCAACAAATATTAATTATCATTCTTATTGTTCCAATTGGGGTTTGTGATTGCTGTTAACACAAGTATGTCCAAACGTTTCTGATGTATTACCCCATTTGTAAGACATTAAAAGCATGCTTTCCCCCAATATATACGTTATTTATATTAAAATTGTATATTGGATGACTCAGTGTATTATATATATTATAAAAATGCATGAAATAAAATCAAAAGGGTAAAATAAAAATAAAATATATGTATCCGCATACACAAGATTCATTTTACACTTCTGTGACTTTTTAAATATGTTTCTATGGTTCCATAAGAAAGGAAACAAGGAGAAAAATATTAAAAAGAATCATTTTCTGTTTCTATGCCTTCCAAACTGTCTTGTGGCATCTCTTTGGATTTCTAACTTGAAAGTGCAGAGCTCAATTGATCACCTCAGACATCTTCTTTGACTCTCTTCACTTTCCAAGTGGTAGGTGGGTTCCTGATTAGCCCACGTCCAATGTCTCTGAGAGTGAAGCTTGTGAGAAATGAAAGTCATGCTAAATCTGTGTATTCATACTGTGGGGACCTAGCCGGAGATACTCCTTGAGGTCTTTCATAATTTCAACCCCCTCTCCTTCCTGACTCATACCCAACAGATCACCAAGGTCAACTGAGTTTTCTAGTATCAACCACATATCATCGGATATTTGCTGTTGTTCAGTAGTAAAGTCATATCCAACTCTTTTGTGACCCCATCAACTGTAGCCCCCGAGGTGCCTCTGTCCATGGGATTTCCCAGGCAAGAATACTGGAGTGGATTGTCATTTTCTTCTCCAGGGAGTCTTCCAGACCAAGGGATCAAACCTATGTCTTCTGCGTTTGCAGGTGGGTTCTTTGTGGATGCTTAATGGTGTTGCAGAAAGGCTGTTGTGGCCTTAACCTTCATCTCATCCTCTATAGGAAGTGAATTAAAAGGAGAACAGCAATGAACAAAGCCCCTACCACCAACACTACTGAACCATGAGAATCCTTCATAAAGTACCTAGCAGCCAAAACAACAGAAGTAGTTTGTGGAGGGAACACAGACATACTGTTGGACTACAAGTCATGTACTCGCAACCAGATTTTGCAGACTATTCAAGAAGGAGTAAATTAACTGATAGGTAATTAAATGGTTTTTTTAAAGGGGAAAATAAATCTTAGAAATAAAGTTTCTGAAGCAAGAAACAAATATCTTCATTGGGATCTGATCAGAGCCATGGGGACCCAGAGCAGAAGCAGGACCTGGCTAGTACATAAGATAGTCTGAATTTCACTGGTTGAAGATGATGGCCTGCTCCTAGGTTAGGATGAACTGGCATCTGCTATCATTCATACATTTTTTAGAGGTCATCATTCCCAGATATGGACCAAGAACCAATTTTTTAACCAAGTATAGCTTCAGCTAGTTTTTATCACACCCTCCTGTCATCTTCATAAAATTCTGAATTATCCTTGGGTTTAATTTTCTATGGAAAGATTTGCCACCTGGCTTTTGGAATCAGGATTCTAGTGGCCAGGGTAGGAAACACAATGCAGTATGGTACCATTTCTTATTCATCTGCAAATCCCCAGTGTGTAACACAGTGCCTGGCATACACTGGGTGTTCAGTGGTAGATGATGAACTTCTGCGCTGATCCCGACAATTCTTGCCCACTTCTGCTATTTGGCCTTGGCATGTAAGTCTCCTTAATGGCTTACTCTCACTACTTCATGGGGCTGGTAACTCAGACATGTAAGTCTCCTTAATGGACCATCTTATTTTTTAAAGTCATATCCAACTCTTTGTGACCCCATCAACTGTAGCCCCGAGGTGCCTCTGTCCATGGGATTTCCCAGGCAAGAATACTGGAGTGGATTGTCATTTTCTTCTCCAGGGAGTCTTCCAGACCAAGGGATCAAACCTATGTCTTCTGCGTTTGCAGGTGGGTTCTTTGTGGATGCTTAATGGTGTTGCAGAAAGGCTGTTGTGGCCTTAACCTTCATCTCATCCTCTATAGGAAGTGAATTAAAAGGAGAACAGCAATGAACAAAGCCCCTACCACCAACACTACTGAACCATGAGAATCCTTCATAAAGTACCTAGCAGCCAAAACAACAGAAGTAGTTTGTGGAGGGAACACAGACATACTGTTGGACTACAAGTCATGTACTCGCAACCAGATTTTGCAGACTATTCAAGAAGGAGTAAATTAACTGATAGGTAATTAAAGGGTTTTTTAAAGGGGAAAATAAATCTTAGAAATAAAGTTTCTGAAGCAAGAAACAAATATCTTCATTGGGATCTGATCAGAGCCATGGGGACCCAGAGCAGAAGCAGGACCTGGCTAGTACATAAGATAGTCTGAATTTCACTGGTTGAAGATGATGGCCTGCTCCTAGGTTAGGATGAACTGGCATCTGCTATCATTCATGCATTTTTTAGAGGTCATCATTCCCAGATATGGACCAAGAACCAATTTTTTAACCAAGTATAGCTTCAGCTAGTTTTTATCACACCCTCCTGTCATCTTCATAAAATTCTGAATTATCCTTGGGTTTAATTTTCTATGGAAAGATTTGCCACCTGGCTTTTGGAATCAGGATTCTAGTGGCCAGGGTAGGAAACACAATGCAGTATGGTACCATTTCTTATTCATCTGCAAATCCCCAGTGTGTAACACAGTGCCTGGCATACACTGGGTGTTCAGTGGTAGATGATGAACTTCTGCGCTGATCCCGACAATTCTTGCCCACTTCTGCTATGCCTTGCTGAAGCTTTTCTGCTGCTGGCATGTAAGTCTCCTTAATGGCTTACTCTCACTACTTCATGGGGCTCCCTGGTAACTCAGACAGTAAAGAATCTGCCTGCAATGCAGAAGACCTCAGTTTGATTCCTAGGTCAGGAAGAACCCCTGCAGAAGGGAACAGTTACCCATTCCAGTATACTTGCCTGGTGAATTCTATGGACAGAGGAGCCTGGCAGGCTATAGTCTATGAGCTTGCAAAGAGTTGGACGTGACTGAGTGACTCGCTTCAATACCTTATGCTTCAGTGTGAAGTATCGATCCCTTGGTCCCTTCTCTTTCTCTGCTTTCCAAATGCAACCCTCCTATATATCCTTGTGCAGGACTCACCTCCTACAGGGAGCTGTACTGATGGTTGCCATATTTAGGATCCTTTTCTCCTTTGGGGCTAGTTAGTGACTGGGCAGCTCCACAAAGCCTGTACTCATGTTTCCAGTAGCAGTTGGAGTGTTGCCCGTTGCAGCTTGTAGTGCCAGTGGTGTGGGGTGGGGTGGGATGCATATTATCCTGGGAGTCAGTAGACCCAGGTTTGAAGGTCTCAACCCTTCCTCCAATCAGCTATTCCACTAGGAGTAAATTATGTTCCCTTCCATATAATCCTTCCTGCCTTTGTTAAATAACAGGATTCTAGCTGTAAAATTTTACGGCTGCTTTCCCAACTATATTGCAAGGTGTTTGAAGGCTTTTTGATTTTCACAATAGTATCTATGAATTTGACAGGTGCTCTGTAACTATGATGATTTTCATTTTGACAAATTAAAAATGAACTTCTGGGGCTTCCTTGGTAGCCTAGTGGGTAAAGAATCTGTCTTGCAGTGCATGGGGCACCGGTTCAATCCCTGGCCTGGGAGGATTCCACGTGCATGGAATGGCTGGACCAATGTGTCCAATTGCAAGCCAGTGCTCTGGAGCACATCCTTTTTCTCTCTGCAAAAAGAGAGGCCACTGCAGTGGGTGGCCCATGTGGGCCAAGAAATAAAGATGGATGAAAAATGAATAAATAAAAAATCAAGAAAAAAAGGCCAGAAAAAAGAAAAAAAAAAAACTTCTGCATCAAGGTTTTTTGTTTGTTTGTTTGTTTTTGTTTGTTTTGGTTTTTTTTTAGCACTGCAAAATAGCTTGGAGAAGAGGTCTATAATGAAAACCTATACTATCACATGTGAAAAAAATAGCTATTGTCACTGCGCTGTGAGAAAAAAGGATCCTGCAGGGGTGCTGTGTGACAGCCTGGAAGGATGGGATGGGAGGCATATACATATGACTAATCTGGGATCATACATATCTGTAAACAACAAAACTCTGTAAAAGTAAAAAGTAAAATAAAAATTGAAAAAAATACCAAAAGCAGGCATGAGGAGGAGGCAGGGCACTGGAGCGAGCTGGGGCCCCAGTTCTAGGCCTGGGTTTGTGCTTCCACCTTCCTCTGATACTGGCTTCCAGCCTCAGCCTCTTCATTGCAAAGCTGGCAGGTGGGAGGTGACTCTCCAATGTACTCTCATTTGAATTTCCCCAAATGCAATTCCCCTCAAACAGCAAGATCTTCTAGTCTTGGACAGCTGCCTTCTCTTGTCTAGTCTATCCACTTTTCTGTAATCAGGAGCCTTGCTGTACAAGGGACAATGATAGAGATCATGGTCTGTGCTGGTCAGTAGACCCAGGTTTGAAGGTCTCAACCCTTCCTCCAATCAGCTATTCCACTAGGAGTAAATTATGTTCCCTTCCATATAATCCTTCCTGCCTTTGTTAAATAACAGGATTCTAGCTGTAAAATTTTACGGCTGCTTTCCCAACTATATTGCAAGGTGTTTGAAGGCTTTTTGATTTTCACAATAGTATCTATGAATTTGACAGGTGCTCTGTAACTATGATGATTTTCATTTTGACAAATTAAAAATGAACTTCTGGGGCTTCCTTGGTAGCCTAGTGGGTAAAGAATCTGTCTTGCAGTGCATGGGGCACCGGTTCAATCCCTGGCCTGGGAGGATTCCACGTGCATGGAATGGCTGGACCAATGTGTCCAATTGCAAGCCAGTGCTCTGGAGCACATCCTTTTTCTCTCTGCAAAAAGAGAGGCCACTGCAGTGGGTGGCCCATGTGGGCCAAGAAATAAAGATGGATGAAAAATGAATAAATAAAAAATCAAGAAAAAAAGGCCAGAAAAAAGAAAAAAAAAAAACTTCTGCATCAAGGTTTTTTGTTTGTTTGTTTTTGTTTGTTTTGGTTTTTTTTTAGCACTGCAAAATAGCTTGGAGAAGAGGTCTATAATGAAAACCTATACTATCACATGTGAAAAAAATAGCTATTGTCACTGCGCTGTGAGAAAAAAGGATCCTGCAGGGGTGCTGTGTGACAGCCTGGAAGGATGGGATGGGAGGCATATACATATGACTAATCTGGGATCATACATATCTGTAAACAACAAAACTCTGTAAAAGTAAAAAGTAAAATAAAAATTGAAAAAAATACCAAAAGCAGGCATGAGGAGGAGGCAGGGCACTGGAGCGAGCTGGGGCCCCAGTTCTAGGCCTGGGTTTGTGCTTCCACCTTCCTCTGATACTGGCTTCCAGCCTCAGCCTCTTCATTGCAAAGCTGGCAGGTGGGAGGTGACTCTCCAATGTACTCTCATTTGAATTTCCCCAAATGCAATTCCCCTCAAACAGCAAGATCTTCTAGTCTTGGACAGCTGCCTTCTCTTGTCTAGTCTATCCACTTTTCTGTAATCAGGAGCCTTGCTGTACAAGGGACAATGATAGAGATCATGGTCTGTGCTTAGAGATAGCAGCACAGGTTCAGCCCTGTGCCCCTGGGATGTGGCAGAGTGACAGGAAATTCAAGGAAGCAACTGGAAGTGGGGGAAGGGACAAGAACAAAACACAGCTGTTTACTTAGTGCTTCCGCAGCAAAACTGAAACACGCTGTTCTGGCTGCTAAAAGGAAGGTGACAGGAAGCCTGAGAACAGGGAACTTAATTATCACCAATGCTTCCAGTGATACCTTAAATCTTCTCATGTCTTCCTCTAGCTTTGATTCCATAGTCTGACACTTAGAGCCCTGGTAGGTACTATGTGCCACCCTTGGATTGGAAGAGGATTAAGAAAACTGGATTCTTTGTTCACCCATGAAACCTCTATTTGCTTATGAATTGACTTTACTTAGGATAAGAACACAGAACTTGACTATTACATATAAAATGTTATTAAGAAAACAGCATCTGAAATATAGGCTGTACTTGCTAATTTTTGTATTTTTTGCAGGGTCAGCCATTTCTTCATGAGGCTCCAATCCATTGCTAATTCACTGATCAACACATTCACATGTTCATTCAGTAGACAGTTTTTTCAGTATCATTATGTGTCAGGCACTGTTCTAAGCACAAGGAAGACCGAGATGAAAAACATGATTAGGGAGCCCTGGAGGTTACTGTATCCAATGAGGAGACAGAAAAGCAGAACAGTTACAATATACTGGTGATGGGAAATATACTAGAGTTATATTAGTCTCCAGCTCAATCCCTTGTATGTCACTCTTATAGTGCCCAGTCTAGTCTGTAGATATTTTATATAGCTATTGACTGTGTTCTGTCCCTCCAATTAAAATATAAACTCTATTGATCTAGTCTGGTGTTTCCACTCTTATATATCTCACGCCTAATCTAGAACCTGACAATAATAAATACTCAAGAGTATTTGTCAAATGAATGAATAAATTTGCTTGCTGTGGAATTCAGTTGTTGACTAAGGAAGATAAAACCCTGGGTATTTTAACATATAGCACTAACCCGAAAGCTGGAATCATTATGAACTAAAAATCTGAAAGTTAAAATTATAGGAGGCAGATATCTAGATTGTATTACAATTGCACAGAGCATATTGTTGTTTTGTCACTAAGTCAGGCCCAACTCTTTGAAATCCCATGGACTGAAGCAGGTTTCCCTGTCCTTCATGTCTGCCATAGTTGGCTCAAATTCAAGTCCACTGCATCCGTGATGCTATCTAACTATATCTAGATAATATTATATGTATATCTCTGGATAACAAATGACTACTTTCTTTTTCATGAAGGGAATAATCAAAATACAAGCTGTGCATTGAGACCCCTAAGGAAAGAGAGGTGAGGTTCATGACACAGACATGGAGGTTTTGCTGTGAGCCGACACACATTTCCCTGACCAGTTGCCTGGCTAAACACATTTCAGGGAAGTAGGTTGTACATTCTGAAAGAGGAAGGAAGACTTTGTGGGGAATCTTGATTGGTTCAATGGTCATTCACGGCAGTCGTTCACATTTTTCTAGAAGGCCCTCTGCCTTTCCTACCCTGCTTAGGCTGGGACTGCTTAATAGGAGTTCAATGTTGCTCACGTTCTCCTGTTGGAGGACAGGGTACTGGTGAGGCCTGTGGTCATAGCCACTCTATCAAGAGGTGCAACCCACCTAGAAAGCCGTCATGGCCTGGAACGTGGCAGGGTGGGGACAAGTCAGGGCTGCCAACAGAGCCTTCAGCAAGTGTGAGTCTTAGTGGACGCTGCTCACTGTTCCCACAAATGCAGTTGCCACAGAGCAAGGGGATATATAGTTACTCGGTGATGGGAAATATACTAGAGTTATATTAGTCTCAATCCCTTGTATGTCACTCTTATAGTGCCCAGTCTAGTCTGTAGCTATTTTATTTAGCTATTGACTGTGTTCTGTCCCTCCAATTAAAATATAAACTCTATTGATCTAGTCTGGTGTTTCCACTCTTATATATCTCACGCCTAATCTAGAACCTGACAATAATAAATGCTCAAGAGTATTTGTCAAATGAATGAATAAATTTGCTTGCTGTGGAATTCAGTTGTTGACTAAGGAAGATAAAACCCTGGGTATTTTAACATATAGCACTAACCCGAAAGCTGGAATCATTATGAACTAAAAATCTGAAAGTTAAAATTATAGGAGGCAGATATCTAGATTGTATTACAATTGCACAGAGCATATTGTTGTTTTGTCACTAAGTCAGGCCCAACTCTTTGAAATCCCATGGACTGAAGCAGGTTTCCCTGTCCTTCATGTCTGCCATAGTTGGCTCAAATTCAAGTCCACTGCATCCGTGATGCTATCTAACTATATCTAGATAATATTATATGTATATCTCTGGATAACAAATGACTACTTTCTTTTTCATGAAGGGAATAATCAAAATACAAGCTGTGCATTGAGACCCCTAAGGAAAGAGAGGTGAGGTTCATGACACAGACATGGAGGTTTTGCTGTGAGCCGACACACATTTCCCTGACCAGTTGCCTGGCTAAACACATTTCAGGGAAGTAGGTTGTACATTCTGAAAGAGGAAGGAAGACTTTGTGGGGAATCTTGATTGGTTCAATGGTCATTCACGGCAGTCGTTCACATTTTTCTAGAAGGCCCTCTGCCTTTCCTACCCTGCTTAGGCTGGGACTGCTTAATAGGAGTTCAATGTTGCTCACGTTCTCCTGTTGGAGGACAGGGTACTGGTGAGGCCTGTGGTCATAGCCACTCTATCAAGAGGTGCAACCCACCTAGAAAGCCGTCATGGCCTGGAACGTGGCAGGGTGGGGACAAGTCAGGGCTGCCAACAGAGCCTTCAGCAAGTGTGAGTCTTAGTGGACGCTGCTCACTGTTCCACAGAGCAAGGGAGAACAGAGCTTCTCCCCCTGCCCAAATGCAGTCAGCTAAGGACCAAAGCAGCCCTTTAGCCTAGCAGGCACACAGAGGCCAGAGCCTGAGGGGAGACCCATCCTCTCCCACAGAACTTGTTCCAGGGCTGAGAGAGAGGACAGCAATCTGAGAAACCATGGTGTGTGGAGATGATGCTCATGACTGAGTGACTTCCACTAGAGTCTGACGTCCCTACTTGTTGCTGGCACACGTGGAGGAAAGAAAGTAAGGTGGGGGTAGGGAGAGTGCAGGGCAATCATGGTCAGAACTCGAAACCAGAGATGCTGTGAGGGTTCATGGGAAGCTTGTGGCCCTGCTGCTCATCGGGACTTGCCATGCTCAGGGTGCCTCCAATCTGAGCTCAGGCCTGAATCCACACAACTTCTCCCTCCTTGTGGCACAGAGAGATCTGGAAAGACTGTGTAGTTTCTAAGCATTTTCACACTTGAAGCATGTATATTCTCCAGAACAGAAAGACAAAAATCTACTTCAGTATGGTGCACATATTTCTGGATGCACAAAAAGTTTTTATTTGTTTGCTTTTGTAGAAGATAAAGATTGTCAACGGGTTTGAAATTGGTGACTAGAGACAGAAATAAGATAGTTACCTCAAAGACAATTTTAGAATTCAAGAATTTCGATAGTGAGCTGAATTCCTTTAGGACTTTTTCATGCCTTTCTTTACTCACAAGTCCTCACAATTGAGACTAAAAATGTTTGTTTACAAAATATGAATGCTGGTTCATCTATATGGTGTGATTATAAAATTGACATAAGACCAGATGTTAATGAAGCTGTAAGAGTACTACTTTAAAATCTCCTATAACACTGCACCCAAAAACTATGAGTAAATTATCATGAATGTTTTGGTACCTAATAACTATTATAAGCACTATTATATTCAAACAACTTGCAAACGTCCCATAGCTTTCAGCTCTATTACCACTTCTTTCCTGTTTTGAATAAGAAAGTTTGGAAAAAAATTCTAATTACAAACACCTAGAAATGCTGTTGAAGACTTATTAACAGCCTTTTAAAAACATATGTAACTTTAGAGAGAGAGAGACAGGTCTATAGCGATGAAAACCAGATTGAACTGAACCAGAGTGATAAACGTATAAGAGAGACAAAAGCTACATTGAGACGTTCCAATACTAGGAACTCAGGGTCTGGGTTTCAGCCCATGTGGAAGAATGAGAAGCAAGACATTGTCCCATATAAACTGTGTAGAAGGAACAGAGGCTTCCACAAACCCTGTACTTATGAAGGGTTATGGCTAAGTAAAAGGGTGGACTAGAAACACTCTTCCCTGGAAAAGAGACCCAGTGGCAAGAAAGCTTGTTGGTCTAAGGTACTGGCTTGAAGTGAAAAACATTCTCTCTGGAAAGTAGCAGTCATAAACCTGCCCATGCACAGATTAAGGATTTGAATTATATCATTTGCATGGTCCAGGGAAATTCAGTTCAATAAATTAAATTAAAATGCTTCTGGATCAGAGGTGTTCCAGAAGGCTTGGCAATAGATAACACAAATCCTCTCCAGAGGAATTTACCTCAGCCTTCACCTTTCAGAATTGGTACAGATAAAAACAGTCAAATATGAGTTCCTAATTACATTATTTCCAATAAAAAAAAAAATCAAGTGATCAAACCAAGATAGTGGAAACCCCAGGCCTCATCTTCCCACAAAGAACAGCAATGAGACAATAATCCATGAATGAAGATGGCTCCAGGAAAGCTTCTCAGTGCACTTCAGAAGTTTTAGAAACATCACAGAGCTAAAAACCAGGAAGTGGTCACACAAAAAGGGTAGGAAAAAGAGTTTCATATTGCTTCCATAATCCCATCTCTGAGACTGCACTACTCAGGGCCAAGAGCGAATTTCCTGCCTCAAGATAGTTCCCCCTGCTTGAACAAGGGGAACAGTGTGAACAATAAGCTTCCTCAGGCTTTGAGGGCATTGCATAAAGAACACACTTCAAAGATCAGTACAGCTGAGAGTCTAGAAATGGCTAAGAAGAGGGCAAAAATATCCTTATAAGTCATGCAACCTGAGTGACAACAGTTCCCAATGGCCTGCTCTGTGAAGGACTTCAGCAGCATTTGCTGATGTCAAACATTCCACTAGCTCTCATCACTGCATCACTGAGAGGGTTTTTTTTTTTTTTTCTTTGTCAGCTCCAACAGACAACTCTGCAGACGATCTTAGCAGCTTCCACCATTGAGGAGACCAGCGTCCAGGTACAGTTGTGGCCGACCCTCCTGAGGTTCCCACATTACAGGTTTCATACACATGAATGTCAGGTGCCCGAGTCCCTCCAGGTTTCCTTTCCCTACTCCTGCTGGAGCCTGGGATCCACACAAGTAGCAAGCCATGGATTCTGCAGCTATATACATGCAAGACACCAACTGAGGTCACTGTAGCTGACCTCCACCACCACATATACCCATAGATGCTTGTGGGACTGAATCTGGGCCTGACTCCTAGTTCTGTTTTGTACTGCTATAACTATTCCTTACAGCAGGGCACCTATACACTACTGGCCCTGAATTCTGTCATCAGCATGTTCCAGTGTGCCTTAACTCACAGCTGAAAGACGTTTCTTATGGAAATCAGTCTATAATGTCTGGAAGAGGTGACTTTTCTCGTATGTGCAACATATGTAAGGCTACAGGAACCATAAAGAATCAGATAAACATGACCACACCAAAGGAAATACAGTAAAATTCTAGTAACTAATCTATAAAGAAATGGAGATTCATGAATTGCTGACAAAAAATTCAGAGTAACTGTTTAAACAATGTTCAGAGAGAACTAGGATAGAATATAGATAAACAATAGAATTGGGTGTTTAACTGTTAGACAACAATACAGAAAATTAAAATATAGGAAAATAATACAAGAACAAAATGAGAAGTTCAACAAAGGAATAGAACACATAAAAAAGAACCAAAGAGAAAATCTAAAACTGAAGAATATATTGACTGAGCAAAAGAATTTAATAAAGAGCTTCAAGAGCACAATTAGTCAAGCAGAAAAAAGAACCAGACTCAAAACCAGATCATCTAAAATTATCAAACGATAGGAGCAAAATGAAAAAAGAACGCAAAGCATGAAAAAATCTAAAGAAGTTATGAGATTCCATTAAAACAATCTTTCTATAATGTTGGGAATTTCAGGATGAAATGAGAAAAAGAAAGGAGACAGAAAGCTTATTGAAAGAAATAATTGCTGA